>CM068713.1:15000-1398761 GCA_035079005.1 Fraxinus americana
CCAAACAACTATTACATCCACTGCTCCGCCTGTTACTAGTACCATCGATCCACCGGATCAGTCTGCTTTTGCTCCCACTCTAGTGGATCATCATGACCAACCAGCTTCCAAATCAGAAGCCCAACCAGTTGTTCAGCCTTTAGTTCCGATCGGCAGTACTCACGTGATGCATAGTTCTACTTTTTCTGATCCCTTGTTAGAGGATATGTTGGAGAGGCCACGGGATTTGATTGATTTGGTTGTACCAGTTCTACCTACACACTGCCAGCAGAATTTAGAGGCTTCTCTATCTACTCAGTCAGACTCGGAGAGTTTCTCTCAGATTGAAGTCCACCACCAGGGTTCTTTCCGGAGATCATCGTCAGACGATTTAGTTGGCATGACTGACAGGACCGAGGATGATGGTTTTGTTCCAGTTGGTCGTAAGAGGACCTCTAAAGTCACTAGTATTTCAGTTTCTAGGATGGCGACCAGGAGTCGGTCGCAAGATACCTCATCAAGCGTTTCCAGATGAGTGCCATCATCTGGAATGTGCGAGGTGTAGCTAGTTTAGCTACTCGCAGACGCCTGAAGAAACTTATTCTACTTCATCAGGTCTATTTCTTGGTTATTTTGGAACCTATGGTATTAGAAAAGAGTTTTGATTTTGTGCGCCGTTATCTACACTTCGACTACGGTGTTCAAAATGAGTCCAATAAGATTTGGTGTTTCTGGTGTGTTGGTACGGATATTACTGTTCTACAGGATCACACTCAGTTTCTACATATTAAAGTTGTTGATCCCAGACTTGCTAGACCAATTTGCCTGACGGCAGTTTATGCAGCATGTGAAGCCTCGGTTAGGAGGGACTTATGGGCTGGTCTTCACCACATTTCCATCTCCATGGACGACCCCTGGTTAGTTGGGGGTGACTTCAATGTCATTGCTCACGATGGCGAGCGTACAGGCCACAGTAGGAGAGACCGTGGGTCTACCGCCTTTTCTGATATGATGCTCGATTGTGGTCTGGAGGATGTCGGCTTTCGGGGTCCCAGTACACCTGGACGAATGGTAGAGTTAGTAAGAGGTTGGACAGAGTCCTGATTAATCCTATTGCTGCTGATTTCTGTACACAACTTACCGTGACTCACCTTAACCGGACCTCTTCCGATCATTCCCCTTTCCTTCTTCATTGGACTTCTGAGGATGATTTGGGCCCGCGACCGTTCCGCTTCCTCAATGTGTGGACGAAACACCATGACTTCTCAACGTTTGTCTCTCAGAAGTGGTCACTCCCTACTCATCTTACTGGAATGGCTGCTTTTTGGGAGAAAATCTTCAGGCTGAAACAGGGCTTACGGTGGTGGAATCGACATGTTTTTGGAGATGTTTTCCAACGTGTGAGGGACGCGGAGGCCAGAGTTGATCATGCCGAGATTGAATTTGATACTGATCCTACACCAGAACATAGAGATTCACTTCATCGTTCACAGGCTGAACTAAACCTCACCTTAGCAATTGAAGAAGGTTTTTGGAAGCAAAAGGCTGGTTCCCGTTGGGAATGTGAGGGAGACCGCAATACACGATATTTCCACTATATGGTCCAAGGCCGAAGAATCAAGTCTCGTATCAGGAATATCACGAAGGAGACAGGGGAAGTTCTATCTACCCCTACTGACAAACAGAGATCGGCAATTTCATTCTTTCAGGATTTACTTGCTGCTCCTCCATAGCCCTTGCATCCTATTCATCCTAATACCATACCCAAAATTTTGACGGAGGTTGATAATATGGAACTCAACCGCCTGCCATTGATCGATGAGGTACGAGATGCCATATTCAGTATTGATGCTGATAGTGTTGCTGGACCTGATGGATTTTCATCCCTATTTTATCAGCATTGTCATTGATTTCTTTGAAGGAGGCCATTTGCCGCGAGGTTTCACTACTACGTCTATTATTTTTCTTCCAAAGCGGGATAATGCTTGTAAATGGACAGAATTCAGACCTATCAGCTTATGCATGGTATTCAACAAACTAATCACCAAGCTGTTGAATACCAGATTGAGTTCATTATTGTCGCGTATCATTTCTACCCGTCAGAGTGTCTTTGTTCACGATCGCCTCATTGGCGATAATGTATTACTGACTCAAGAGCTGTTTCATACGTTGGACGATAGAGTGCGCGGAGGGAATACCATGCTGAAACTTGACATGGCCAAGGCTTATGATCGTATGGATTGGGGATTCATCTACTCGATTCTTACGGAATTTGGGTTTGACCAATTGTGGATTGACAGGATTAGAAGGTGTATCTCGGAATGTCGCTTCTCTGTCCTATTGAATGGGCGGCCTTATGGTTTCTTCTCATCCACACGTGGCCTCAGACAAGGAGACCCTATCTCTCCTTCCTTGTTCATTATAGCTGCTGACTACTTCTCTCGACTGCTCATCCAGACGTTCCAGGCTTATCCTAGTATGCAGTATCGACATGGAGGTATGTCTATTGTCTCACATCTTGCCTTTGCAGACGACATCATTATATTTGCCAACGGCCAGAAAAAGTCTATTCAACGGGTTCTTGACTGCTTAGAACACTATGAGGGAGTATCTGGACAAATGGTAAATCGGGATAAGAGTGGTCTTATTCTGCCTAGGCGATCATCGGATATTCAGATACGCAGACTCGTGATTCTCACTGGTTTTTCGCATCAGAGACAACCATTCACTTACTTGGGAGTTCCTTTATTTAAAGGGGCCAAGAGGAGCTTCTTGTACGACGACCTAATTATGAAAGTCAGGAATAGGATTTCTGGATGGGCTTCACGTATCCTATCTCCTGGTGGTAGGATTACCTTACTGAGATCCGTTCTATCATCCCTACCACTGTATCTCTTCCAGATTATGCGTCCTCCGAAGGTCGTCTTGAAAAAGCTGGAGAGCATTTTTGCCCGATTCCTATGGGATTCGAAGGACCATGCACATCGATTACATTGGCGGAGTTGGAAGGAGATATGTCAGCCCACTGATGAGGGGGGTCTTGGCTTTAGACGATTACAGGATACGGTGGACACATTCTCACTAAAGTTATGGTGGCAGTTTAGGTCTCAAGGATCGCTTTGGGCTCAGTTCTTACTCGGCAAATATTGTAAAGGGACACATCCATCACTTGCAACTGTTCCTCATTCAGCCTCCCCTGTTTGGAAGAGACTGAAAAAATTTGGACCACGTGCTGAGCCACATATTGCATGGCATCTCGGTCTTGGGCAAATTTTCTTTTGGCATGATTGCTGGATGGGTGAGACTACATTGGCATCTCTCTTGCCTCACAGACAGCATACATCTGTCAGGGTGCAAGAATTCTTTGGAGATACTGGATGGGATTTTGGGCGTTTACTACAGATTCTTCCATCAGTTATGGCAGAACAGATTACCTCTATTCCTCTTTGCCTTGATGCTTCGGATCGTATTTTCTGGAGGGCCACATCCGATGGTAGATTTTCCACTAAATCAGCTTGGCAGATGATCCGTACTAGCAAGCTTTCGGGATTCATTTCGTTTATTATGGAACCCTGTCATACCTCCAACTGTTTCTCTTTTCTGTTGGAGATTATGGCAGAACTTGATACCGGTGGATGTTATTATTCAGAGAAGGACTGGCATTCAATTGGCTTCTAAATGTCAGTGTTGCTCTGCGATCGAGACCATCACTCACATCTTTACTGACAGCAGCATTTCAGAGCATGTATGGCAGCACTTTGGGGATTTATTTCAAATCACTATGTGTCCAGGAGAAAGTGTTAGACAAAGATTCCTTCGTTGGAGATACTCCGGAAAGTTTACACGGAACGGGCATATTCGTATCATTATCCCTCTTTTGATTTTTTGGTTTATTTGGACCGAGAGAAATGATGCGAAGCACAGGAGCATTAACATGAGTTCGAGGCGTATCATATGGAGGGTCTATCGTCTGATTTCATTCCTTCATACTGGTAGATTATTTCGACCGCTACATTGGCGGGATGATATACAGGTCGCTCCTCTTTTTGGTGTCTATTTGACCCCTCCTACATCTCCCCCTCCTATTCTGGTTTGGTGGCGTACCCCTGCTCTAGGATCAGTCAAGATCAATACTGATGTTTGTGTCAAGGATGGGTTTGCAAGTGGGGGAGGCATCATTAGAGATCACGCCGGGAACTGTATCAGTGCATTCTCAGCATCGTATGGGCAGTGTTTGATCTTAGAAGCTGAATTGAGGGCGATTCGTGATGGTATCCTGCTCGCTAGAGATCTTGGCCTATCAAACATTTGGGTTGAGGCAGACTCCAGTGTGGCTATTCACTGCATTCTTCGAGGTGGTGGTCCATGGAGCATACAGGGCATACTTCGCCAGATTGTAGACTTTCTTTCATTCGACAGAGATACGGTTTCCCATATCTTCAGAGAGGGGAATCAAGTGGCAGATGCACTTGCTACTGAGGGCTGGCACCAGCGCAGATACCAGGTATATGGCCCTACTGAATTACCAAGGCACATTAGGGCCCTTCTTCAGATAGACAGGTATGGTTTACCAAGTTTCAGAGTTTAATTTTGTTATAGGTTACCTGCTTCTTTCTGTTACTGCTTTTATTGTTTCTGTTTACATTTCTGACTTCTGCTCAGCTTTTATGGTACTTAGTACTTCCTCGTTCACTATTTTTCGCAACTTCACGTGCAAGGGAAGTAGTACTTCCTTGTTTACTGCTTTACTTTACTTTTGTTATAAGGATAGTGGTAATTCCTCTTTTACTGTTTTAGATTACTCATTTTGTAAGGGAAGTAGTACTTCCTCGTTTATTGCTTCTTTCATTGTAAGGGAAGTAGTACTTCCTCTTTTACTGCTTTTCTTTACTTTTACTGTAAGGGAAGTAGTACTTCCTCATTTATTGCTTTGCTTTACTTCAGTTGTAACCACGGTATTCCTCCGCCACAAGTGAGGACATATTAATAAAACTCTCGGAGGTACCGCCCTCCTTCCACTAAAAAAAAACCCTAAACCCTAAACCCTAAACCCTAACCCCAAACCCCAAACCCCAAACCCGAAACCCCAAACCCCAAACCCCAAACACCCTAAACCCTAAACCCTAAAACCCTAAAACCCTGAACCCTGAACCCCGAACCCTGAACCCGAAACCCGAAACCCCGAAACCCGAAACCCTAAACCCTATGTCATCAAAAGTACATGCTATGCTACAAATCAGGGTTTGGGACCATCACCAATGATTCTAGAAGGGCTGAAAACCCTGGGGGTGGTAGTGTTGGCGACCAAATTGACCGGAATTGAAAATTTGAGTTCCACACAGCCGAAATCTGATTTTGCAATTAATCCTTCCACAGTCCCTAACTCAATGCACGCGCCACACCATAGGGTTGCCCATGAGGAGGCGGACCTTCGACAAAAAAATCAGCCAATTCCGATGCCGAATGCGCCGGTGGCGGCGCCGGAAAGTTACGCCCAGTCGGCCGGAAAATTGCAGATTTCGGCCAATCCAGACCTTATTTCCGAAAATGCTCTGCACCATAGTACTCAGCATGGAATTCCACATCTTCCTGCCAAAAATCAGAATTTTCCGAAAACTTTTGAAAATTGCTGCTGGATTCCGGTGTCTCACCGGCCGGAGACCCCTGATTAGGATGTGGGGAATTCTATTCCGGTCCCAAATGTGTCATCGGATTTGCAACGGGAGGTCCCTACAGTAACTAATCAAGCCAGAAAGTCATATGCGGCGGCACTTTCCGGGAAATCTCCTATCTCTCAAGTTGAGCGCAGCCAACGGAAGTCTTTTGCACTCATTTTGCAGGCCCCACAAGACTCCAGCGACCACAGGTTCACCGCTAAGGAACCTTTCATGCATATGGGAGAGCCGGCAGTTGCATTTACGGAAGAGGAGGAGGATATTCTTTCTGAGCCATACAAGTTTACACTTGTAGGCAAATTTTCGCGTCGCAAGCCATCCATGATTAAGGTACGTGATAGTTTTCTGAAATTTGGATTTTGTGGTGATTATATGATTGGGCTTATTGATGCGACTCATATTTTGATACACTTGGCACATGAGGACGACTACTCACGATTATTTCTTAAGCCTTCTTGGTACATTGATGGGTGTCACATGCGCGTTATTAAGTGGACACCTAGCTTTCACCCTCAGCATGAGACCCCTATTATCCCCGTCTGGGTTTCATTTCCTTTACTGCCCATACACTTTCGGGCAAAGAGCAGTTTATTTGCCTTAGCAAAGGCCATTGGAGTCCCACTTCGGATTGATGAGGCAACATCTGATCTACGTCGACCTAGTGAGGCACGGGTATGTATTGAGGTTAATTTGGAATATAAGCTTCCAGATAGGATTTGGATTGAGCGCGAGAAGCGCGGAGGATATTGGCAGACGGTATTGTATGACAAAAAGCCAGACTATTGTTTTCGGTGTAAACATTTTGGACATATTGAGGATCATTGTTCAGTTGGACCCCGTTCTGCACCACTACCTGCTCCAGTTGTTGACCCTACTCCTAGGCCCACTGCAAATGTGTCCAAGGATAAGGGAAAGGGGAATGAGGTTGTTATTGAGCCTCATAAGAGATGGGTTCCAGTTCAGAGAGAGCAGAGGAGACAGCATGCTGCTAGCACATCTGGAGTCCAGGTTCAGTCCTCCGTGTCCACTGTCGCTAGTGCGCATGTTCGGACCCAGCCAGTTGCTCCTTCAGTCCCTCATCCTATTGTTACAGTTTTGCCAGTTTCCAGCACAGTAGCTCACCAAGTTGATCCAGTTCTGCCGCCTACTTCCACTTCAGTTGCTACTATTTTAGCTCCGTCTCAGATTGCCAGATCTTCCTATACTTCATATTTTAATCCCCTTGCAGATTATGTGCTTCAGGCTCCTCTTGAGGCCCCTTCCGATTCTATAGCACCTCCAGACACTTTTCTACCGTCTACACAGACCAGGACTATACAGTATCCAGTTTCTGCTACATCTACTCCGCCATTGGTTTCTATGCAGGTTATCAGTCCACCTATTACTCAGTTCTATGATCCAATGTTGGATGAGATATTGCAGAGGCCACCGATAATTGATTATCCATCAGACACAGTCACCAGGGCTGCTCATATCCCAGGCCCGACACCAGGTATGGTTCAGGCACCCATTTCTACGCCTCCTCCTCTCGTTTGTCATCAGAATGTCGAGGCATCTATTCCTTCTTTACAGTCGGCTCAGTCAGATACAGAGGGTTCATCTCAGATTGAGGTTCACCAGCAGGGTCCCTTCCGTAGATCTTCTTGTGATGATTTGGTTGGTTTGAGTGAGAGGACAGAGGATGATGGATTTGTCCCTGTTGTCCAAAAGAGACATCCACGAGCTACTGATATCCCATTCCCGAGCAGGAGGGTCACTAGGAGTCAGTCACAGAGTACCTCCTCGTATTCCACGTCCCTATGAGTGCCATCATATGGAATGTGAGAGGTGTAGCTAGTGTAGCTACTCGTAGGCGCCTGAGGAGACTTATACAGCTTCATCAGGTATATCTTTTGGTTATTTTGGAGCCCTTTGTTCTTGAGAGGAGTTTTGATTTTATTCGTCGCTATCTGCGCTTCGATACTGGAGTTCGGAATGAGTCGAATAAGATATGGGTGTTATGGAACGTGGGGACTACTGTTTCTGTACTTGATGATCATCCTCAGTTCCTACACGTTAGAGTTGAGGATCCCAGACTTGCACGGCCCATGTTTTTTACGCCAGTTTATGCCTCCACAGATGCTTTTGTTAGGAGGGACTTGTGGGCGGGTCTTTACCATATTTCCCTCTCCATGGAGGATCCTTGGCTAGTTGGGGAAGACTTTAACGCATGGAGGTAGTACTCTCGTCTCACATCTTTCATTTGCTGATGACATGATCATATTCGCCAATGGTCAGAAACAGTCTATCAGGAGGGTCCTCGATTGTTTGGAGCATTACGAGGGGGTCTCTGGCCAGTTGGTGAATAGAGACAAGAGCGGCCTTATTTTACCCAGACGGGCATCAGATATTCAGATCAGGAGACTTGTGTTCTTGACTGGGTTTTCTCATCAGCCACAACCTTTCACTTATTTGGGGGTGCCCTTGTTCAGGGGGGCCAAGAGGAGTTTTCTCTATGATGACCTCATCATGAAGGTCAGGAGTAGGATTTCAGGCTGGGCTTCTCGACGATTATCACCTGGGGGCCGAATTACTTTGTTGAGATCAGTACTATCCTCTCTACCACTTTATCTTTTTCAGATTATGCGGCCTCCCAAGGCTGTACTGAAAAAGTTGGAGAGCATCTTTGCCCGATTCCTATGGGATTCTAAGGAACAGGCACGCCGACTACACTGGAGGAGTTGGAAGGAGATTTACCATCCAACAAATGAGGCCGGACTAGGCTTCAGGAGACTACAGGATGTGGTGGACACGTTCTCTATGAAGCTGTGGTGGTTGTTTCGGACTCAGAGTTCTCTTTGGGCTCAATTCTTACTAGGCAAATATTGCATGGGGACTCATCCATTGGTTGCAACGGTTCCCTACTCGGCCTCTCCTACTTGGAAGAGGCTGAAGAAAGTTGCGTCACACACCGAGCCACACATAGCATGGCATCTTGGCGCAGGACAGATATTCTTCTGGCACGATTGTTGGATGGGTGATAAAACCCTAGCGTCCTTATTTCCACGCAGGCAGCATACATCTGAGAGGGTGCAGGATTACTTTGAGGGCACTGGGTGGGACTTTGGACGATTATTACAGGCGCTTCCACCCCTCATGGCGGAGCAGATAGGGGCTATACCTCTATGTACAGATACCCCAGATCGCATTGTTTGGCGGGATACATCGAATGGTAGTTTTGCTACCAGCTCGGCCTGGCAACTAGTCCGTTCAGTTCGCCAGAGTCAGGACTCGTATCAACTATTGTGGAGCTCCATTTTACCTACCACCGTTTCATTCTTTTGCTGGAGACTCTGGCAGGATCTCATTCCAGTAGATGTGGTTATTCAGAGGAGGATTGGGTGTCAGTTGGCTTCTCGTTGTCAGTGTTGTTCCGATATTGAGACCATCAGTCATATATTCACAGGAAGCAGCATCTCCGATCAGGTATGGCAGCACTTTGGGAACATTTTTCAGATACCTATGAGAGCAGGAGAGGGGGTCAGACAGAGGTTCCAGAGATGGCGGTATTCCGGACAGCATGTTCGATGTGGACACATTCGCACTATCATTCCTCTACTAATATTCTGGTTTCTATGGACCGAGAGGAATGACGCGAAGTATAGGGGGATTCATATGGTGGCCAGACGTATCATTTGGAGGGTCTACCGCATGATATCTTTTCTTCATATCGGAGGACTTCTTCGCGCTATGCACTGGCAAGGAGATGTGACACTTGCACCCCTATTTGGTATTTCTATGATTCTTCATCCCCCACCACCACCTATTATGGTTGTTTGGCGCACTCCACCAGTGGGATCTTACAAGATCAACACTGATGGATGCGTCAAAGAGGGATTTGCGAGTGGCGGAGGCATTATTAGGGATCACACAGGACACTGCATTAGGGCATTCTCAGCATCGTATGGCCCATGTTTGATTTTGGAAGCCGAGCTCAGAGCTGTATTGGATGGGATTTTATTGGCCAGAGGACTTGGGATATCAGCTATTTGGGTTGAGGTAGATTCCAACGTTGCTATTCACTGCATAACCAGAGGCGGAGGACCATGGGCGATTCAGGGCATCCTCAGACAGATCAGAGACCTCATCTCCTTCGACAGAGTCACAGTTTCACATATATATAGAGAGGGCAACCAGGTTGCAGATTCTCTTGCTTCAGAGGGTTGGGATCATCAACGTTATCAGGAGTATGGATCACCCGACCTACCACGACAGATCAGGGCACTGGTGCAGATTGATAGACACGGATTGCCCAGCTTTAGAGGTTTGTAGTTTTAGTCTCATTTACTGCATTGATTTCATTGTAGAGGGAAGTAGTACTTCCTTTTTTATTGCATTACAATTGTTCTTTTTCATATATTTTCATTGTAAGGGAAGTAGTACTTCCCCATTTATTGCTTTCTTTTCTCATGTAACCACGGTATTCCTCCGCCATAAGTGAGGGAATATTAATAAAACCTCGGAGGTACCGCCCTCCTTCAACCAAAAAAAAAAAACCCTAAACCCTAAACCCCGAACCCTGAACCCTAAACCCTAAACCCTCTCCCTTTTACTTTCTCTCTCTAACCTCAAATGCTCTCCCTTCTCTCTAAAATTTGGCAAAAATGCAAAACAATTTCGGAAAAATTCCTCCTCTCAAACCTCCTGATTCTGGTACCACTAGAAAGCCCATGAAATCAGCTTCCATTACCAACAAACGGCATGCAATTTCACCAAAAAATGAAGAAGATATCAACATTTTAAAAAAACTGACAGAAAACTTGCAATCGGACGGAAACGCCAGCTCCGGCCACACCCACGCCGGCGGACCCATGCCGGTCGACAGCCCACTCGAAGATGATGCTAGCCATGTCGTCAATTCATCTAAATCAGGTCTACAAATGCCTCAATTTGACAATCCATTCTGCCAAGTCGCGACAGTGAAGTCGCACTGCTCCACCTCGATTTCCGGCGACGTCCAGACGAACCCAGGTGGCGGACATACTGGGCTAGGATCGGCATCACCTGGAGTACCTAACCCAGGCCTGGGTCTCAACCAATCTACCCTCGATCGAGCTGAATTTGAGCCAGAAGTTCAGGAAATCGCGAACTCGCGACAGGATGGCTCGAAAATTGAATTTTCTGGTCAAGGAACAACGACCCATGATGGAGGACCTTCTGGGCATTCTTCCCCACCCTCAGGTGCCCCCAATCCACCAATGGGTCTTCAACAATTTGATAAAAACGAGGTTCGATTGCTTCTTTTTAACGGTTTCTTCAAAAACTTAGGGTTTGATAAAATTGATGCTCAATCACTGCTCCAATTCGTTAATTCTATTGGGGGAAATGCTAATTGTGATGGTATTGCTATAAATACACTGCCAATTGATCCAATTTGTGCCCAAAATGATGAACCCAAATCACCAACTTCTCTTGGACGTGAAATTGCCCCCAATCCCTCAATTGGCACTGTTGGTGAGGGTTTGGTACCTATTTTGAATGCTACTAATGCTATGGAAGAACCAAAGAATGATGGTGTTGATTGTATTGGTAGAATTGATGGTCAATTGGTTACCAACCTCATTCCTACACACATGGTTGATGTTTCTTGTCCCCTATCTAAGACAACTCCAATTCTTACTTCTACTCCTCACACTACTCCTTCGATGCCAATGCCTCTTGCCAATAGCTCGATGAAAATCTCTACCAACTTTGATCCACCCCCTCTAGTTTCTCTCAACAATGATCGAAACACATCCAATTTGACCAATAGAACCCAAGGCCTTACAGCAAGCTAAAAATGGCCAACCTAGACCTGGACCTCCATTACCGACTCAGAACTCAGGTAAAACAAATGCTCCTCCATCTGGAGTTACAGGAGCTAACCAGGCCCCTCGATCTTATGCCGCTGCGCTCAATTGCAAACCTGAGATTACACAGGCTGAGAGGAGCCAGAAGAAATCATTTTCTCAAGTCCTCCGTGCTCCTGAGGACTCCAGACACCATAGCTTGGTTTCTAAGGAACCATACATCCACCATGGTGAGCCCGCTGTATTCTTTGAAGAGTCTGATGAACAATTTTTAGCTGAAGCATACAGGTTCACTCTTGTCTGTAAATTTGTACACCGGAAACCCTCAATGTTTAAGGTACGTGACAATTTTTTACGTTTTGGATTTACTGGTCATTATGAAATTGGTCTAATAGATGATGCTCATATTATTATACACATGGCACATGAGGATGATTACTCACGATTATTCCTCAAACCCACTTGGTACATTGATGGATGCCGTATGCGAGTCTTTAAGTGGACCCCTAGTTTTAGTCCTCAATTTGAGGCTCCTATTGTTCCTGTTTGGGTCTCATTTCCCTTATTGCCTATTCACTTTCGTGCCAAAAGCGCATTATTTGCTATTGCTAAAGCTCTTGGTCTCCCTCTTCGTATTGACGAAGCCACTTCTGACCTCAGACGACCTAGTGAAGCGAGGGTCTGTATTGAGGTAGATTTAGAATGTAAACTCCCTGATCGGGTTTGGATAGAAAGGGAGAAGAGGGGAGGATACTGGCAGTCAGTTGTGTATGACAAAGTCTCTGCTTATTGCTTCCGATGCAAACACTTTGGTCATATGGAGGTGAAATGCCCTAGTGGTTCTGCACCCACTCCACATGTTACAGCCCCTAGCAATGACAACCTCAATCATAGACCTGATCCCGTCCCGACCAAGGATAAGAGAAAAGGTAAGGAAGTCATGATTGCACCTCGAATGAGGTGGACGCCTGTTAAGAGAGATCAGAGAACACATGACAGTACATCTGAAGAAACCTCTAAGGCCATCCATTAGACTTTTTCCCCCATTGATCCCAGTGGCTCCGCCACTGCTATCACTCTGCATGTTACACTTGCTCCTCCCATGGCTCCTACTAGCTTCGCTGTCCCTCCAACCACCAGCAACTCCCAGACAATTATGCCTCAGAATACCTCTGTTGCTACTATCTCGCCTACCGTTGATCCATATGTCATTATTTCTATACCACCAGCTCAGTCAGCCGTTGCTCCCATTCTAGTGGGTCATCATGACCAACCAATTTCCAAATCTGATGATCACCCAGTTGTTCAGTCCTCGGAGCCAATCAGCAGTGCCCACGGGATTGGTGGTTCCATATATTTCAATCCTCTTCTACAAGATATGATGGAGAGGCCTCGCGACTCGTTTGGTTTGGATGTGACAATCCCACCTACACACTGTCAGCAGAATTTAGAGGCTTCTTTATCTACCCAGTCAGACTCTGAGAGTTTCTCTCAGATTGAAGTCCACCATCAGGGTTTCTTCCGCAGATCTTCGTCTGATGACTTAGCTGGTATGGTTGACTGAACGGAGGATGATGGTTTTGTTCCAGTTGGTCGTAAGAGGACCGCTAAAGCCAATAGCACTTCAAGTTCTAGGATGGCGACCAGGAGTTGGTCGCGGGATACCTCCTCACGCGTTTCCAGATGAGTGTCATCATCTGGAATGTGCGAGGTGTAGCTAGTGTAGCTACTCGCAGGCGCCTGAAGAAACTTATTCTACTTCATCGGGTTTATTTCTTGGTTATTTTGGAGCCTATGGTTTTGGAAAAGAGTTTTGAATTTGTTCGCCGCTCCTTTCGATTTGACTATGGTATTCAGAATGAGTCGAACAAGATTTGGTGTTTCTGGTGTTTCAGTACGGATCTAACTGTTCTTCAGGATTACACTCAGTTTCTACATGTTAAAGTTGTTGATCCAAGACTTGCTAGACCCATTTGCTTGACGGCCGTTTATGCAGCATGTGAGGCTTCGACGAGGAGGGACTTGTGGGCGGGTCTTCACCACATTTCCACATCAATGGACGACCCTTGGTTAGTTGGGGGAGATTTCAATGTTATTGCTCACGATGGCGAGCGTACAGGGCATAGTCAGAGAGATCGTGGGTCTACTGCCTTTTTTGATATGATGCTCGATTGTGGTCTTGAGGATGCTGGATTTTCTGGGTCTCAGTTCACCTGGATCTTCTCATCCACACGTGGCCTCAGACAAGGGGATCCTATCTCCCCATCATTATTCATTTTAGCTGGTGACTATTTCTCTCGACTGCTCATACAGAAGTTCCAGGCTTACCCGTGTATGCAGTATAGGCATGGCGGTACATCTCTTGTTTCACATCTTGCCTTTGCAGACGACATCATTATATTGGCCAACGGCCAGAAAAAGTCTATCAAAAGGGTTCTCGATTGTTTGGAACACTATGAGAGAGTTTCTGGACAATTGGTTAACCGAGACAAGAGTGGTCTGATTTTACCTCGGAGATCATCGGATATTCAGATACGCAGGCTCGTGATTCTGACTGGATTTTCACATCAGAGACAACCATTCACATACTTAGGAGTCCCTTTATTCAAAGGAGGTAAGAGGAGCTTTTTGTACGATGATCTCATTATGAAAGTCAGGAATAAGATTTCTGGTTGGGCTTCACGTCTCCTATCCCCCGGTGGTAGGATTACTTTACTGAGATCTGTATTATCGTCCTTACCATTGTACCTCTTTCAAATTATGCGACCTCCTAAGGCCGTCTTGAAAAAGTTGGAGAGCATTTTTGCTCGATTTCTTTGGGACTCTAAGGATCATGCACGTCGACTACATTGGAGAAGTTGTAAGGAGATATGTCGGCCTACTGACGAGGGTGGTCTGGGTTTTAGACGATTACAGGATACGGTGGACACATTCTCTCTAAAATTATGGTGGCGGTTTAGGTCTCAAGATTCGCTTTGGGCTCAGTTCATACTGGGCAAATACTGTAAAGGGACACATCCATCACTTGCGACGGTTCCTCATTCGGCCTCTCCTATTTGGAAGAGACTGAAAAGATTTGGACTTCGCGCTGAGCCACATATTGCATGGCATCTCGGGCTTGGGCAGATTTTCTTTTGGCATGACTGTTGGATGGGCGAGTCCACATTGGCATCTATCTTCCCCCACAGGCAGCACACATCTGCGAGGGTGCAGGAATTTTTTGGAGAGACTGGATGGGATTTCGGACGATTATTACAGTTTCTCCCATCTGTCATGGTCGAGCAGATTGCATCCATTCCTCTTTGCCTTGATGTGTCGGATCGCATTTTCTGGAGGGCTACATCAGATGGTAGATTCACTACTAAATCCGCTTGGCAGTTGATTCGCTCTAGCAGGCCAGTGCAGGACTCTTCTCGATTATTATGGAGCCCTGTCATACCTCCAACCGTTTCTTTCTTCTGTTGGAGATTATGGCAGAACCTGATCCCAGTGGATGTCATTATTCAGAGCAGGACCGGTATTCAGATGGCCTCCAGATGTCAATGTTGCTCGGCAATTGAGACCATCACTCATATCTTTACTGATAGCAGCATATCTGAGTATGTTTGGCAGCATTTTGGGGATTTATTCCAAATTACTATGAGTCCAGGAGAAAGTGTCCGACAGAGATTTCTTCGATGGCGGTACTCTGGACAGTTTGCACGAGCCGGCCATATTCGCATCACTATCCCTCTTTTGATTTACTGGTTTCTTTGGACCGAGAGAAATGATGCTAAGCACAGGAACATTCGTATCAGTGCGAGACGTATCATATGGAGGGTCTATCGTATGATTTCTTTCCTTCATACTGGTGGATTATTTCGACCGTTACATTGGCGGGATGACATGCAGCTAGCTCCACTCTTTGGTATTTCTTTGACTCTTCCTATATCTCCCCCCTACTATGGTCTGGTGGCGCAGCCCATCAGTTGGATGTGTAAAGATCAATACCGACGGTTGTGTCAAGGATGGGCTTGCAAGTGGGGGAGGCATTATCAGGGATCACGTAGGAAATTGCATCAGGGCCTTCTCTGCATCATATAGCCAGTGCCTGATTTTAGAAGCTGAACTTAGGGCTATTCATGATGGGATACTACTGGCTAAAGATCTTGGACTATCAGATATTTGGGTTGAAGCAGACTCCAGTGTCGCTATTCACTGTATCCTCAGAGGCGGTGGTCCGTGGACTATCCAGGGCATACTCCAACAGATTGTGGATTGTCTATCATTCGATAGAGATACGATTTCCCATATCTTTAGAGAGGGAAATCAAGTTGCAGATGCACTTGCTACTGAGGGCTGGCACCATCGCAGATACCAGGTATATGGACCTACTAATTTACCACGACACATTAGGGCACTTCTTCAGATAGATAGATATGGTTTACCCAGCTTCAGAATTTGATTTTGTGATAGTTTATCTGTTTTTTGCATTTACTTCTTCTGTTGCTTGTTTTTTGTCTACAATTGTTCACATTTGCTCATTTTCTTAGGGAAATAGTACTTCTTTGTTTACTGTTTTACGCAACTCCTTTTGTAAGGGAAGTAGTACTTCCTTATTTACTGATTTACTTTACTTTTGCTGTAAGGGAAGTAGTACTTCCTCATTTACTGCTTTCATTTACTTTAACTGTAAGGGAAGTAGTACTTCCTCATTTATTACTTTGCTTTACTTCAGTTGTAACCACGGTATTCCTCCGCCACAAGTGAGGGCTTATTAATAAAATCTCGGAGGTACCGCCCTCCTTCCCTATATAAAAAAAAAAAAAAAATCCTAAACCCTAAACCCTAACCCCAAACCCCAAACCCTAAACCCTAACCCCGAACCCGAGACCCTAAACCCCCGAACCCCGACCCCCGACCCCCGACCCCAAACCCTAACCCCTAACCCCTAACCCAAACCCCTAACCCCGACCCCCGACCCCCGAACCCCAACCCCAACCCCGAACCCCGAAACCCTAAACCCTAATAAAGCTGTTATTCGAGCAAGGGCTCGGCGACAGTCGAGGAACAGACTATCGCTTGAGTGAAGGTAGGGCAACAGTCCAGCGATGAAGTTTCTTCTTTTGTAGCTTGAGCCAACATTGGCGACAATCCATCGAAAATCCACGCCGTTTTCCTCTTTTTTCCATTCTCAAACTTTAAACCTAAAAACCATATTTTCAACATATTTGCACATTACTCTTTAAAGTTTTACAATATGTCAATTTTAGTCATTTTATTCACAGAATCGCCAATTACAAATAATTTAAAACCTAGTTGAACTAAGTCTTAGCTTAAATTATATTTATAAGTTAAGCAAGTATGGTCTTGCAGGGAAATGAGTAGGCTGTCATATAAGCAAAGTGGTAGTAGGTAAGAATAGTTGTTGGATAAAAACTTTTGTGATGTAATAGAATGATGGCTATATAGGTTCCAGCCATGTCTTGCGCCATTTTTTGAATGAAAATTGATTTTTTTTTCTTCCTCTTTGAGTTGATATTGCAATAAAATGTCTAGTTGTGTTTTAATAATGCCGGTCCAACTAGTCGAAATGACGCAGGTGATGTCAGAAGGATCTTTTCTACACGAGTTAAATTTCTTTTGCTTGTTTTGTTGACTTTGTATAAAAAATTATGATATGTAGATTTGAGATCATTGATGTTTTTTTATTTTGCTCAGATCTTTATTTTGTTTTTAAGACCCTTGGCTTTCTATATTTTTGCATCTTCTAATTACATGCTCTATTGATTACCTTGGTGCTAAACATTATGATAACACATTTACAATTCAAACCTAATTCGTTTAAATTTTGTAACATGTTCGTTCAGGTCATCCCCCGACCTTCTAAAGCTTGCACAAGGAAAACCACCCGATATCAAACTCATGATTCGAAGGCACTGGCAATCAAAATCTCAAAAGTCTTCGGTGCAAGAACAAAGTGAAGTTACAATTTTGGGCAAGAAAATAGAAATGGAGGAATTCGAGTTGTAGAAACTCACGTGAAGGAGTTCTCAGATGCTACATCAAGTGATTGGTCCCTCTTTACAAGCGGAGCACCATAGACTCTTTCAGTACTGTGGATACTTTTGATGCAAGCCATCTTGATTTTTTTATATTCTTCTCAAAGAAGCGTCTCGTATAGCATATTTCCTGGAAGTAAAATCGGACAAGATTTGTCTCGAAAGGCAGGGGCTTTGTCTTAGATTCTACCGACTCTAAATAGCTAGTGGAAAACATGGCAGTGTTAATTGGGGAGCACATGTAAATTATGGGAAAGAAAAGGGTACAAACTTCTTGTTCTCTTCATTGTAAAATATAATTTAGCTCGTTGAATAGCTAGTTAGATCATACAAACTTAAATGCTAATGATGGGTTTTTCCACAACTTTCTTACTCCTATTAATATATATTTAAATGCACTTTTAAGTCACCATTCTTTGAGAAGGACGACACATTGATGAACTTGAATTCTTATTGGCATCAAACTTTCCTGAATCATACACAATTTTCAACCTTTAGTATAAATTCTTGATTGAAATTCCTGAGGAGACTATGAAAAAAACTGTGAACCAAGACTGTAACTCTAGCATCTCTCAAAAGGACATGAGGATGTCTAGGATTGGGCTTCTTTTTAGACATACATTCATCAATCAAATACTAGAAGTATTCTGAATTCAATCATAGTCTGCATTACTAACAGACATTTCTTTCAACTCGTATAAATTTTCAAAAGTCTAAGATGGAACAGTGACAGTCTACCAAAGTCAGGGTGTTCTGACTCTTTTTTGGCCTGTCCCTGGCCCGTCGTTCAAGCTAAGTTGACCCACTCGATATCAGGAATCGAGGAAAATTCAGCATGATAGGAACCCATGTACACACTTAACTTTGTCGAGGATAAAATATCATTTTCGAGATCTATCCCATTATTAGAGGTACAAATTGGTGCAAATAGAAATGTAGAATTAAAGGGTTCTCAAGTCAAGTAAAATATGAAAATTACGCGGAGCAGTTCCCAAATTAGTTTCTAAAAGTACACATATTTAACCTTTACTTTATATTAAGGAAATGTAGAGGATTTAAGGTTACATCATTCAGCATCAGAACAAGATTATGATCAAATCCCGTAACAGTGAGCAAAACTTGAGATCCTTCCAAGCATTCCACCAACATCGGTTCAACTTCATCAGCAGAGCTACCCAATCCAAGCCTGCAATTTCTCCCGCAGCCCCAAGTCCAGATCTCGTTTTTAGCTATGATAGCTAAAGAATGCACCCATCCTCCTGATAATGAAACAGGTGTCTCACCCGACAACCCCTCAACCACCAGAGGGAGACTCTCAGGATCTTTCCTCCCAAGTTGATAACTCTGGTTCCATCCCCATATAACAACAGTTAATCCGTCTACACTATCTGAAGATGTATCCTTGCAAATTGCAAGAGAATGCCCTAGTCCTGATGCTATGTTGAAAGGTATAAAGCTCATATCGACAGGAAACAACCCAAAATCTTGCTTAACCCTACTTAACTGGCCATACACATTGCTCCCTCCACTTAAAAGAGTTCCATCAGCTGCAAATAGAAAAATGAAGGTTGAATTAACTTATATTATAGCATCACAAGCATGTGAATACTTATAAATTATGACTTACAGTCGAGAACTAAGGAATGATTGAGCCCACATGCCATATCTACAAATTTAACATCACCTAATTCTTTAATTAAAGTAGGTTCCCAAGCGATGGGCATGTTCTTTTCCTTCTCAATTGCATCCAAGACCAATTTCTCAACAGCTTCAGTCATTGAACCAGAATTTTCACCATTTGACTCTACTTTAGAAGCAACTGAGTCTAGAGGAGAAGTTTCAAAAAATTCCCCAATCTTCCCTAATCTACCATCTGTATAATAACCCCATCCAAACAACTTCCCATCTTTAGTCAGTGCCAAAGCATGTTTGGATGCCCAGCAAGGATGGTATTTTTTCGACCAAGTCTGCATGGGAATTGGTTCCGCAAAAGGGTGTGATCTATAATTGGAATCAGTGGTTGTGGTATAATAAAATCCCTAAAAGAATATCATTTGTGTCATGGAGGGCTAAATTAAATTGTCTACCGGTTGATGATGTAGTTCAAGCTTTTGGAATCCCTTTAGTGTCCAAATGTAACTGTTGTGCGAATCCTACGATTGAATCTCTGGATCATGTTTTGTGTAATGGGGAGGTGGCCAAACATGTGTGGTCATATTTTGCTATCCATTTGAATCTATCCTTACCTCCAGTGTCATCTTGGAAAGGGTTACTGAACTTATGGAAGGCTACACTCTCAGTTGGCAGAAGATAATATGGACTGTTAAATCATATCTATCCCAGATGAGTTGCATGTTTACCAATACTAGGAAAATTCTGCTAGGGACGTCCAGATCTTGCGGTTGCTTAACTGTCCTTTTATCGATGTTAAGTAGCCAAAATTGCAGTGGATAAGTTGGAAGAAGCCTCCAGGACAACAGTTTAAATTAAATGTTGACGGAGCATCCAAAGGCAATTCGGGGTTAGCTAGTGAAGCAGGAGTCCTACGGGACTGTACAGGAAAATTTTGGGCTAGTTTCTCTCGTCATTACGGGACTTCCACAAATATGGTTGCTGAAACTCGTGCTTTTCTTGATGGTTTATGTATGTGTACGGATCTAGGAATCGATAATATTATTGTGGAAACAAATTCAATGGTGCGACACAATGGGTAAGGCATGGCTCTTGTTCTTTATGGTGGCTTTAGGAATATTGGGAAGAAATTATTGAACTGGTTGGTTTCCTTAATGCCCGAGTTCAACATGTGTATCGATAGGCCAATATGGCGGCTGATTTTCTGGCAAAAAATGGGAGTGATGGTACTTCTAGTAATATATTTTTGGCAATGAGACTCCAACTCTTCTCAATGGAATTTTGCTTACGGATCGTTTGGAAATACCTTACCTTAGACGTTGACTTTGTTATACTTTGAAAATCATTATATGTAATTACGGTTTTCCTCTGCCATAAGTGAGGCCTTTTCAATAAAAAAAAATTAAGTTAAAAAAAATCCTATCAGAAAAAGACAAAACAGTTGCTAGAGCCCAAATCCATATTTAATTTTGTAGAAAAATGACACCATTAATTACTAATATCTTTCTACCTTAACCATGATAGAAGGACCACCTTAACTATATCTTCTTCAATAAGGGCTTCAACTCTAGAAGGTAAAACAGCCTCTGTGATATCTTTTCCAAGCCCTAGTTGCCCTCGTTTTGACTTTCCCCATACCCATAAAGAACCATCATCGCCAATTGCAGTAGATATGACACCAGATGCAAATGCAGCTTCAACTTTGACTTGACTCAATCCTCGTACTTTCTGTGGTTCATTCCATGTCTCTCTGAATCAAATTAATGGCATGTAACATCAGGGAGTATGCAAGTTATAAGATAATATTTTTTAATCAAATAATGAAACTAAGCACATTCCATTCCACCCCTGAGGTTAAACTCTAAAGAGTCAAATTGCTATCAACTTACTACGCACATACATTAACATATTATTAAAACAGTTAATTTTATTAAAACAGTTAATTATTTATAGCATGCTGCTTATCAATTCTTGAATTTATCATTTTAGAATTTAGATGGACTCCAATGACCTAGAACTCAAATCACAGTGGAAGGAGTTCATTGTCCAAAATCCAAGTGCCTAATTTTGTGAGATTTCTATAGTAGATCATGGTATAGGCCCTTTCCATATTTGGTTGAATTTCATGCTCGAATTTGCGTGAATAATTTTTCCATTTTGAGTTGAATACAAATTTATGGGAGGGTAAGGTTTGTCCTTAAAAGTTTTAGTTTGAATTTAAATTCAAACTAATCCTCAAAACACATTTCCATGGTCAGGTCAACCCACAGCCGGTCGTCTCCATTTTCCAACAAAAAAAAAAGTCAAATTAAAACATTTTAGCAGGCGATTAGCAATTAGCAAAAGGCAACCAAGTACAACTCTTCTCAATTTCTAGTTATTTTCTCAAATGCGATTACAAAAATTAAAAATAAAAATCGACAAGGTTCCCAACATTACAAATTATTAAATCAACCTGAATAAATAACATAATTTGTCACCTCAATTTCCTAAATATCGACAATTATCTAACAGAGTTTAAATTCATATGTCGAAGGATCAAGAGATCAACCTTGGAGAAAGTGGGCCCCGGCCAAGCTAGGCCTCGTAGTTACAACCCCAGGCCCAAACATGGCCCTGAGAAGTGACGGTGAGGGAGTGATAGTGGCCGACGGATATGGTAGAGATATCTAGTGGAAGACCCATGACTGGAGTAGGCTCATAGGCATCGAAGCCCAGACCAGTTTGGGACATGGGAACGCCCAATGCCCCGTGGGATTCGTCACCGAAGCTCATCACTTTTGTTTTGTTAGTGGTGGTCATCCATGGGCAGGTCAACCTAGTTACGAGACCCCAGAGGGTTCCGAGTCCTAGCCTATACTTTCTGGTTAAGAATCGCGCTGTCATACTTCAAGATTCCGAAAGGTCAGGTTTCAGGCTAAAGTGCCGAAGTGTGCTAGATTTTATAGCTCGCTCATTCAATTGACCGGCTACAGTGACCCTTGGCGAGGAAATGCGTGGACATGGCCTATTGAATGCCCCATATTTCCAATTTGGCCTTCGACCAGCGAATAGAATAAAAAAATGAAAAATCAGCTGGGTCTTAACAGCCGACATTTGGGCTAACTTAATAGCCGGCCCAAACTAACTGTGGTCTGCCCACGTGGTTTTTCTTTTTAATTTTATTAATAATTTAATATTTCGAACATAAAAAAATATTTTTATTCAATATTTAAGTTTAAATATCGTTTTGTTTAATTCATTTTTTTTGTTTTTATAATTATTTTTTTAATTAAATAATATTTGTATTCTTTTTTATTTTAGTAATTTCCATTTCCATTAATATATATATATATATATATATATATATATATATATATATATATATATATATATATATATATATATATATATATATATATAAAATGAAATAAATAATTTTAAATTGATAATTACCAAAATGAAATATTATTTTTTAACAAATTAGAAAATTCATATTTTTTTCCTTTTAATATTTTAATTAATTTAAAAAATTTTAATTAAATATTCTTTGTAAACTAATCTTTAATTTTTTCAAATGTAATTAAATAACATCTATAAGTAAATAAACAATTTTAAATTGATAGTTACAGAAATGAAATATTATTTTTTAACAAATTAACAAATTCTTATTTTTTTTCTTTTAATATTTTAATTAATTTAAAATTTTTTAATTAAATATTATTTGTAAACTAATCCTTATTTTTTTTTTCAAATTTAATTAAATAATATTTATATTGTTTACTTAACTTTAATATTTTTCTGTTGTTTTAATTTTTTATAAGTATAATTAAAAAATTAATTTCAAATTGATAATTATAAAAATTAAATATTTTTTTAACGAATTAGCAAATTCTTTTTTTTTCCTTTAAATTTTTTAATTTAAAATTATTTAATTAAATATTCATTGCAAACAAATCGATAAGTTTTTTTTCAAATTTAATTAAATAATATATATATATATATATATATATATATATATATATATATAAAGAATTTGAAATTGATAATTACTAAAATGAAATATTATTTTTTTAACGAATTAGCAAATTCTTTTTTTTTTCCTTTTAATTTTTTAATTTAAAATTCTTTAATTAAATATTCATTGTAAGCAAATATTTATTTTTTTCAAATTTAATTAAATGATATTTATATTATTTATTTAATTTTAATAATTTCCTTTTGTTTGAATTTTTTTTATATATAATTAAATAAAGAATTTGAAATCGATGCGCAACTTCCTATGAATTTTTTTTTGTTTCGAAAAGTTGTTCGACAAACAAATCATCATCATCGGGAACCACAGACGAATAATTAGATGACGGACCACTTATTCCAGCCCCTGTTCTCCTACCCCACTTATGTCTCTAACAGGATAAAACAATCAAATCCTCATTTGTAGCAGTGAGATCACGATGAGGAACAACTGGCTCGGGAATAACCACATCATCCTCACGAGCTATCTCCAATGTGCCCCAAAAATCATTGGCATTGTGATCCCGTACGACCGAATCTTCGTGTCCATCTTAGGCAACATCATTCCTCACTAAAGTCACCCAAAGAAGAGTCGTGTACATTTAGTTCAATTCAAATAGATAATTCACTTTTTCATCACAAGTAACCTTCATAAGTGTAATCGGAATAGATTAATCATCTTTGAATCGAAATCTCAATTCCATATAGTACTGAGAGGGGTCGACATTCAACTTGTTTTGTAAATTATGGTACATTTTCGCATTTGTTGTACACTCCGTTATGGAAATTGGAGTATCACCACGTCTATCGTTTGTCCATCTCCATACCCATTGATCTTTCTCATCCAATTCGAAGTCACTAAAGTAACAAACTGACATTACAACCATATCTGCAAAAAGAAACATAATTTTTTTAAGAAAATACATAGTCGAAGATTCGGCTTTTAATAGGAATTTAAAAAAAAAAAAAAAAAGCGAAACAGTTGGGCATAATTTTTTTAAGAAAATACATAGTCGAAAATTCAACGTTTAACAATAATTTAAAAAAAAAGTGAAACAGCCATAACAGTCGGTTGAGCAGCCGGCCGGCTGTTTCTCGCCTGATCCATTTCGCCCGATCCATTTCACCCTAAAATGCAGATGGATTTTTTTTCTCGTTCAGATTTTAAAAAATTATAGATCTGTTAAAAAAATTTATCTACATTAACTATTTATGTCGAAATAAATTTAACGATTAAAATGTATACTGATTTAACAAAAATGAAATTAAACATACGTAAATACACTTATCGATTTTCGAAGTGACTGATATAAAAAAATTCAGGCTTCAGCTTTTGACAAATTTTTCAGATTTTAAGGTTGAAATAGATGAAAGATGAAAGAGTTTTTATCTGTGTTGAAATAAACAGATAACAAAAGTAAGTTGATTTTGAAATTTTACGTAGGTAGTGTTTGGTTTTTATTTGTTAACAAAATAGTAGTATTGTCTTTTAATCAAAACAATATTTTTGTAATTGTTTTATATACTTAAGGGCGTTTTTGTCTTTTGCCATTAAATAGACCATTGTGGAAATGTGAATAAGTTGAAAAGTCAAAATGGAAATATGCATATTTGACTGGATCAATTTTAAAAGGAACCCGACCGTTGTCTTATAGATCATTGTATATCCTTACCGATAAGTAAAATGTGTTTTTATTCTGAAATATGATTCAAAGTTGAGGTGTATTACAATTTAGCCCTTGTTGATACGGATTAAAATTTGATTTTTAGTATATTTTGATAAAAAAAAATAATTAAATGTGTTGACCTCGAAAAAGGCTCCGACAATGACCAACAGAATAAGTCTTCACGTATGCTCCTCCTGCTCATGGTAGCACGCTGTTAGTCACTCGTGTCCTTTTTCGGTGAAAGCAGAAGCTGCCGCGAGCATTCTGACGATCAAGTTAGTATTTTAATCAACCGAAAAGTGATGTCGGATGGTGAAGTGGTCATCGGGACGTGGTTGAGAATGTGCGTGAACATAGAGAAAAGCTCTTTAGAGTTGAAGACTAGAATGCAAAGCTTGAATTGGAACCCTCTATTCTTACGAGTGTGAGGGTATTTATACTAGAGAAAGGAAGATATGAATCGTTGGATGAAGGGACAAGTAGCTCCAAATCCCGAATGGGTCATCCTTTCATAGGCACCAATCCATCAATCCATAGGTTGACAGACATTAAATGATTTCTGACATAGCAGTTGAGTTGACCGTTTGTAACCTGTCATACGTCCCATCAATCAGTCAGGGACTTGACTTTAGAGATCTCCTAAAAGATCTTAGTAGGGGGTGTGGCGAGGCGGATTGTGAACTACACTGAATGTGGAGTGTGGGCCTTTGCACCCACCGTGAATGGCGGGTGAGTTCGGCTCTCCCACCAGTTGGCAATAGTGTTTTGGTTCGGAGTAATGGAATCAATTCGTCCTATATGAATTCAGTTCGTCTAACACGTGACTGTACCAAATCAGTTCATCCACACGTGGCAAATGAGGTGGATGGACGAGGTGAAGGGCATGTAACAAAATGTGTTATTGAAATGTTGTGAATCACATGATTTATACAATTAAAATTAATTGTTGATTTTGATTTAAATTAAAATCAAAATTTTAATTTGTACTAAATCAATGCTTACTTTTCTATCAAATATTTTATCAAATTAGTTTTTAACTAACAATATTACTTTTAAGAAAGTGACTTTTAATAAAAACTTGTCATAATTTACAAATATTTTTTCACAATTGGTTTTTTAACTATCAAACTTACTTTTAAGAATGTATATGTATAAATATTCTTTCTACTTGTTTCAATACTTGTTTTTTGCCGGTGCAATGCACCGGTTGTATTATTTTGAAGGTAATGTTAGCGTGTTTGATGTTAAAAATAATGAGAGGTGTATACTTTTATTCATTAAAGGTTGTTAGGTAGATTAATATGTGTGGCTAGCCAATTAAGTACAAAAATCTTTTCATTTCAAAGATCTCCATCTAATTTCATAAAAAGAATTATCCTATTTTGTTTTCCTTTCCAAATAAAAAGAGGTTAAAGTTCTGATTAATGCCTATAATCAGAGTAAAAAAAGACCTCTCTCAATTGGGAGCTGAGGTTGACACCAAAAAAATAAATAGAAAATATTATTATATGTCTTGCTCCTCACACAAGCAACTAAGTTGGGGAATGAGGTAATGAGAAGTTAACATACCATTTTCTACTCTTATTCATTTGTGTTTTTTTAAGATCTCATAGTCAATCCTATTCAAAATCAATAGTATTTGTCCTGCACAAGTTTTCCAAGTTATGATAACCACATCACCAAGCTTTCCTCAGCAATGTAGAATGAAATTGTACCTGATTAATTTTGTTATTATATAGCTATTCCCATTGTTGCAAAATACAGGATACACCTTTTTGGTGGCAATTAACTCCGCTTCTAGGGCATCAACTCAACAAAGGACAGTATTGAGTAGTTCTTATTTCCCATGAGGCATCCCTGTTGGCTTTTCTTGAAGAGCATTCACCTTCTCTTCAAGCTCTCCCAACCTCTTCAAGACAGAAGATAAAAGTTCGGTTTTTCAGGTAAAACTATACTGTGGGCATCTTTTGGAACTTTCCCCATTTTTTATAATGCTAGTCTTTGCCCGTGCAATGCACGGACTGTGATATTTTGAAGTTATTTTTAGTGTTTGGATTGACGAGAAATCTGTTAGTTGATTGAACAAAGCTGATGGTAGATTTAGAAGTTAGAATTTTGTATTTTAGATGACGAATGAATATTTCGCTGTCACACATACTAACCCAGTTTGTTACAATTTTTGCTCATAAAAGAAATGTACATAATATGCTAAATTGTTCAAGTACTCGGTTTAATATTGGACCAACTATTATTAACCATCTTCTCCAGGAGAGAGAATGGTATCTGTGAACTGATTATTTGTTATGCAGAATTGCGTGTGGAAAAACTGCAAATCATAAAAAAGACATTCAAAATTTCAAATCACAAGATTATCATGAATGAAATTGGATTATTTTGAGAAGTTCGGGAAAGAAGAAGATATTTAAATTCTCGGCCCACCACTTACATTATTTAAACTCGAATTTTATGAATTAATAACATAATACAGTAGTAGGTAAGAACAATGCAAAAGGACGTCTATGGGATGTAGTATTCTCTAACATTAGGACTCAAATTGCTAAGAAACTATATGCAGTCTCAATGTCCTTTTTGCTATCTTCAGTCAATGAATTGTAGACAACCAGCATACCCTGTCACAAAATACAACATAAAAAATGAATTAGGAGATACATCAAGCACAAAAAGTAGTGGAAAGGATCAAATGAAATATGCAATAAGGCTAATTAGCACAAAACGTCCCTACCTTTGGGGTAAATTTCGGAAACCATCCCTACCTTTCATTTCTTGGCATTTATGCCCTTACCTTTGGGATTTTGGTGCGCTGAACATCCTTTTCACTGTTTTTTGACGATTTTACCCTCCATTCAATTTAGACACAAAGAAAAGAAAAGAAAAATAATCCAATAAATTGCAACTATAGGCCCAAACTTTTTAAAAAGTGCAAATAACCCATTAAATTTCACCTTCTTCTCAAAACTCACCCCTACCCTATCGTTGCCTGTCGGTCATTTTCAGGCCACCATGGCCGTCGGATTTTTACACCAACACCATCTCCTCATCAACCCCTAATGTATCAACACAAATTCAAACCCCAAAATACATCAAACTCGAACCAAAATTCGGCAAAAAAAACAACATTCACGCACGGTTTTCCTCCAACTTCGACCTAATCCATGGATGCCCATGTTAATTACACTCCACAGGTCCCTCAAGCTTACCTAGACGCATCCATTCATGTTCCAATTACATCAAATAACAAAGAAAATTAAAATCTGCAGTTTTTCGAAACGTGTTCACGACCGGAAAACCCAAATTCCGGCGACGGTGGTGGTCCCCATGATCTCGAACCACCTGGGCTAGCATACTCTCTTCATGGCACAGCTATTCCACTCATGGGTCATCAACAATTTGGGCAAAATGTGCATGAACAGGCTGGGTCGAAATTGGTCGGTCCATGAATTTTCTTCCTTTTCTTTCTTGATTCAAAACCTGTATAATTACCTGCAGAAGCAGAGGGTCTTTTTTTTAACCAATATTTGGTGTTTACCCATCTGTAATGGAATAGTTGGCACAAATGGCAGAGGTACAGAAGATTTTGGAGTCAATGCCATCCATAGAAGAGGAGGTTCAGGCACTTAGGAGAGAAAACTATGCTTTTGAACGTGAAATGGAGCTCTCTTCAACTGTCCAGGGACAACGTTCTGGTAGCATTTGAAATTTGTGTAGGAATGTTAGTGGTTGATGAGGAGATGGTGTTGGTGCAAAAATTCGACGGCCATGGTGGCCTGAAAATGACCGGTAGGCAACGATAGTGTGTGGGTGAGTTTTGGAAAGAAGGTAAAGTTTAATGGGTTATTTGCACTTTTTAAAAAGTTTAGGCCTATAGTTGCAATTTATTGGATTGTTTTTCTTTTCTTTTCTTTGTGTCTAAATTGAATGGAGGGTAAAATCGTCAAAAAACTGTGAAAAGGATGTTTAGCGCACCAAAACCTCAAAGGTAAGGGCATAAATGCCAAGAAATGAAAGGTAAGGATGGTTTCCGAAATTCACCCCAAAGGTAGGGACGTTTTGTGCTAATTAGCCTATGCAATAACGGAAATATAACAAGTGCAGATAAAGTGGGACAAAAAACTTGTGCTACTAAAACTAACGTTTATTCATATGGTCCAAGAGATAATTCCAGTTATTCATTCCACAGTGTTGTAAGTAAGATCCTCACACATACCATTTTGAGTGTACCTTCTAAACAATATTCTACAATACCATTACAGCTATCATCATCGAGTGAAAAAGAAATTAGTGATACAAAAAACGACTCTTACCTCTCTCTACAATAATATCCCTCTTGTACTCCTACTCCGAAGTAGTGGCAAAAGTAAAAGGAGAACCAAGGGCAATGCCTGTAGCTCTGTCATCAACATCGTACACATAAAGGTAAAAAACCACCAAATCTCATATATCAAGAACTTCAAATGTGCACACATGCCCATCCTCACGCACACCTACACTCACAATTACCACATTCTTCCACAATCTCTTAGATGCACAAACCTGGTGGACAGTAAAACTCGAATTAACGCCAACACCATTGAATTCTTTCCCCTGCACATATGACCTTCTCACAGAGGATCCCATTCCCTTAGGATATACATCTATCATGCTGATGTGTTTTGGAAAGTCAATGCTCAATGACTGCAAATGGCCCCAAAGTAATTCATAGGAGAGTCCAAAGTATGCTATTTGGTTTCATGTGGAAGAACACTTTCTCAAAATTATCGTACTGAAATGCATGCCAAAATGATGAATGAGTTGTCCCATAAAATTAAAATGAACAAATATTGTGAACACTTTAATCAGTATTGAAATGGAAAAAAACTTGAAAGCTTATAAAAGGATTAATAACAAAAAACAGAGACTCTCATCTGCTAGTTCCTTTAAGTAATCATTTTTTACACTAAATAAAAAATTCAAGCATTCATTTTTAAATACAGAAAGAGCCGTGTGAAGAGGATGACACCTGAATAAACAAAGCAAATTGATACCTGAACTACATCAGATATGAAGAGCAGCATCAAATCACTGCTAGAGAAACTGTTCCCTGGGGTTCCATTTTCTTCTAAAAACCCAGTAGCACGAGCCTCAACAAATGAGTGAGAACCATTTCTTAGACCAATCTGCATGAAGAAGAATATGGAGACAAGTTTCATATGAGGGAAAATTCACATTTTTCTTGAGAAGATGATAAAAGTAGAAAAAATAACAAATTACCTTGATCACAATATCAGATTTTGCTTCAGTAAGAAAATGTTTAAATTCTGAGCTTGAGTTGGTCCCTACACAAATGCAAAAGTGATTCTATTATCTTCACGGAAATTAGTAGAACATCGTGAAGGAGCGGTTTGACTTCAGTGCAGACACGAATTCACAATGAAAGAAAAATAACTCAAAAAAGGAAAATGTCCACATTTCACTGCATCAATATTTTGGATGCAGGACACTAACTGTGCTAGACGATAGTTATAACAGGATTGACTTCACATAATTTCACCAATGTTCCACTGGAAAATATCATTTCCCAAGGCTTTATTGGAACAGCAAAACAGATGGTTTGGTGGAATCACATAAGATACAATATGCATTTCAATCATCTTTACTATCCTAATATAAATGTATGGAGATAAAGGAAATTCTTTAAAAAAATGAAAGTCGCATTAGCACAGAAACCAATGACCACCACAGGAGTGAATACTCTTAAGAAGTTTCAGATTTCTAGCTCATTCATTTACATCTTGGACAGTAGTGATCCCCATCTTGGACAAGCTTGTTTCAACCAATTATAAACTACAATGTAGATGCATCTTATCTTGTATTTAAAATTACAAAATACTAAGTTGTTTGGACAATGCAAGTCCTAGAGATGGTAAGTATAAAGTGGAATAATTGTCAAAGGAAAATAATTATATTCTATGTTGGTGGAAATCTATGAAACAGTCAAAGGTAAATAATCATATTCTATATTGGTTAAAATTTAATAACAAGTGTGCACCTCATTATTCACCAAAACCATTCGATAAAAATGATTTAAAGATATACATGGAATTCACTTCAGAAGTTGGACATTTGTTAGTCACATAACAAATAACTCGTGTAAGATTGTACTATAGAAGAAGAAAGGCATAATCGAAGATCAACAGCCAATTTTCGAGAAAATTTTCCTTGAATCAGTAACCTGATATTTAATTGTCTTGAGTAATAATTCTAATGTTGGATTTATGCAGTTTAAACGTTGCAAGATCAGAAAGGAAAGTTTTATAAAAAGATTTTTCAATATGAAAATCAAAATTCTTTTCAATAGCACAAAGCCCAGCACGTCTCTAAGATCTATGCCTGGAGTGTAAAATTAGAAATTAGCATAAAGTTCAACTCAAAGAGAAAAAAGCACAATGTAAACCTGCAAAGCTTAGTGCCATTGAGTGAATAACCAGATGTTATATTAGATTCAGTTCAAAGTTTACAACAAAAAATAAAAGATATTCCAAAAGCAATTGTGACTCCTTCCCAATTCCATTGTCAACATTATTTTGTCCTATTCATCCTTGCTTGTTTTTATGTTTCTGCATGATGTAAGGTGTGATGTATAGATAATCTGAAAAGCAACTCATAATTCTATCAGGATCATATTTTTGTTACAAGAGGCAAAGGTCAAGATTCAGGGCGACAAAATTAACAATAAATTCAACGAACCTTAAGTCAGTAAACTCCAATAGATGTTGAAGTTTGTAGTATTAACGATCTCTTATAACCTTGAAACAATAAAAACAAAAGAAAAAATGGAACATTCAACAATACTGCTAAAGAAAATGAAAAAAAAATGCAACAAGAATCGGAGAATGACATAATCAATCAAATACATACATAATAAAATCAGTAATCAAAGGTCTGTAGTAATTGATAGTGACCTGGGTGATGTAATTGAGGACATTCTCGTCAGTTAATTTGTTTCCATCCAAATCAGTCACAAGGAAAACTGCAAAAATTAAAAAAAAACAAAACGGCAAAATTAGTAGAAGACCAAAGAAATGGTACCAAGGCCTGTTAATTAAATATTTAATGCTAATAAACCACAATTTCGAGGCACAAGATAGCAAAAAAAGTAGCTTACCATCCATGAACCACTGACCATCAGAAGAAATGTAAGCTTTCTTAATTGACATAATCAAATTAGTAAGAACTTGAACAGCTCAAGAAGAATCCCATAGTTTCTAGCACTATCAATCTGAAATTTAAAAAAAAAAAGCAAAATTAAACAAAAATAATTAAATAATTATTACAAATTATATCATGTGCATATGCAATTGAAAGTTGGTATTAGACAGACCATTTTTATATAGACAACAAAGATATAAATTCATTAAATTCTAAGAATAAACATGTAAATTAATTATACTGATGGTGTAATTTTATACTCTGATTTAACAGCAACCCTAATCCCAATTCCAGCTTCAAATCAAACAAAAATATAAACAACCCACAAATCATATAAACCTTCCACATCTAAAAATCTTTAGCAACCGAAAAAAGAACCCTAAACTGAAGCAAATCTGAAATCGACATACCTAACGATTTAAGGGTATAAATACGAGAATGTGCAACAAATTGCAGCAAGATGAAGAAACGCAGCAAATCGCCAGAAGATGAAGACTCGACCTCTTCAAAGATCGAACAAAAAAATGAAAACTTGGAATAGATTGAATAATACAACTCAACAAACCAAAAGCAATATACAGAACGCGAGAGAGAGCGAGAGAGACGGGATAATGTATATAAAGAAGATATTTGTTAACCAGTTTGGAGAAAAGTCAGGTGTGAAAACGTGCAACTCAACTATGAATAGTAAATGTTGCCAAGAGTCTTTTAAGGCAATGGGATACGTTTTGTTATTGTTGACCCCAAAAAATGTTGACAACAAATGTCGGGCCCACTCGTGCGCACGCAAGCTTGATCCAGCACGCTAATTGATAAGTGTACACTTATTTAATACTTAAATATACTTATTATTGATAAAAATGAGCGAATTTCTGCTCACAATTATGTAATTATTGCGTTTGTAGGTAAAAATCACCAAAATGAAATAGAACAAGGCAAAAGAATAAAAAAATGACCAAAAACGTACAAAGATGTGAAGTTTGGGACCAAGTTGCACAAGTGCCGAATGTTGGAGGACATTGGGATGCAATTTATGGAGGGCAATATTGAAATGAAAATCCAAATCCGAGGACCAAAATGTACAACATAAAAGTTGAGGGACAAACTATGCAATTTATCCTGAGGACCTCATGTGTAATTTTTTATTTCACCAAGAGTGCGCACCCGCGCACTTGGCTTCTGGAATTGTGCGCACCTGCGCACCTGTGCGTTAAAAATTCCCGAAAATCAGATATTTTGAGGGTATTTTGCTCCAAATATTGGTTTTTCCTTCAGAATTTGCATTAGTCCTTTCTATGTTACATGGTGGGGGTATTTATAGTGTTACAAGATAAATGGTGACCTTTGGATCAATTTACACGTGGTCTCATCTCCTCGGCCAAGACATCAAGTCCTAGTTATCAAGTTGACTCTCCTAACGTTACAAAGCATTAAATGCTCTTACATTGATAAGACAAGACACAAATAAACTTTACATAAGAGTCAATTCAATCATTCACATAAAGATTTTCATCATGAGTGGATCTTCCTGTGTGGATCTTCAGTAGCTGGAAGGGAGCCTCGGACAGTGCATGTTCACTGAAGCGTACTTTATAGTTAACAGCAGTGGCCTCGGAACAACGGCGATGGCCTCGGAACCCACGTCTGAGGCTAGGAAAATATACCCTGATTTAATTAAGCTGGTCCCACTGCTAAAATATGGTGCCACGTGTCGCTTCCATCTATGACCCGTAACAATAGTCCCCCAAGTCCATGTGTGGTTATTTGTGCCAGGAGTGGACTTCCAATAAGTCAGAAAAAGTTTTAATTTTCCGCACTTCACATCAGTCCCCCAAGTCCATGCAGAGATATTCATACTGTGCGTGGAATTTAAGAAGTGTGAGGCGTAAGGTTAAGAAAGTTGCCTGTAAAACTGAAGTTCTTTCGGAGCTAAAGCAAGGCAAGTTCATATTCGAACTGGCGAGGCTGAATTACTTGAAGTGAGGCGAGTTCATATTCGAACTGCCGAGGCTAAAGTCCTTTGAAGTGAGGCAAGTTCATATTCGAACTGCCGAGGCTGAAGTCCTTTGAAGTGAGGCGAGCGAACTGCCGAGGCTGAAGTCCTTTGAAGTGAAGCGAGCTCACATTCGAACTGCCGAGGCTGAAGTCCTTTGAAGTGAAGTGAGTTTATATTCAAACTGTCGAGGCTAGATTCGTTGGTATTTGCGCCTGTGATACGACGGTTTCTTATGTTTCCAAGGTAAGTTGGCTGCATCGAGACGAATTCCAAGGAAGAGGCCCCCAAGGAGGTTATAAAGGAGGGCAAACCGCCTGTTATCAAGGGCAAGGGTGTGGCGGAGGAGCCACAAAAGAAAAGGAAGCTGGGCCCAAGCGGTGTGTCGTCAGCTTCGGGACTACAATGTCATACCCGGAGAAGGGTTCTTCTAAGCAGCCGAAGCTCCTGCAGTCTTCCATTAATGCTGCCTTGGTGGCCCAATCAAGGAAAATCATTAAAGACGCGACAAAAATAGCCGAAGCCGCAAAGAAAAAGCCTGTAGAAAGGACCCTAGGAAAGTCTGGGAACTTCCTGGGAGGCAGGGAGGACAAAATTGCCCCTGCTCTCATCGAGATGCTTCCGCCCGAGGTGAGGGCTACCACCGAGGGATTTAATAATTTCTAGACAGAGAAGTGGCAGAACTACGTCGCCACCTGCAACGCAGTGGACCTTACGGCCACTTTGGTGAGCCAGACTACCAGGGCCTTTGGCATGGCACTTGAGTGCCAGACAGTATTTGCTGATATTCAGTCAAGGAATAGGGCCTTGCGGGACGAGATGGAGGTGGTTAAGGCTGAACTTGAGGAGAAGAAAGAGGCCAACATGGAGCTGAGGATCCAAAGGGATGTTGACGACGCCAAGCAGGCTTCCCTCGTCGTTGAGAATGAAGCTTTAAAGAAAGAAGTACATGAGTCTCAGTGCGAGGTGGTAGCTTTAACCAAGAAGGTGGAGTTGTCTGATAACCACCAAAAGGTCACTGCCGAGGCCCTGGAGAAGGTGAACTTGGAGCTGGCTGGAAGCAGAGATGCCAACAAGTTCATGGAGAATGAACTGAAGTGGTATGCCACCGAGGTGAAGAAGTATGAGGTTGATGTGCGCGAAGCCGGGGATATCGCGGTGAAGAACTACATTGCCAACTTCCATCATACTGAAGAGTATCGCCGTTTCGGAATTTACTGGAGCAAGGTGGCGTACCAGGAGGTCTTGGAGAAGTTGGAGGAGACGCATCCAGAGTTGGACATCTCTGATCTTAAAGCTGAATTTATTGAGGAAGAGGTTCTTCAGACTCCAGCTGAGGAGGATGAGGTGGTGGAGCTTGAATCTGATGATGCTCCCAATAAGAAGCCTCAGCCCGTCGAAGCGCCTCAGCCTGCTGTTGATGCTCCAGCTCCCCCGCCCCCTTCTTCTTGAATTTTTTGTAACTTGCTACTTGTAATTCCTTTGTTTATCAATGAAACACAAACTTTGCTTCTTCCCTTGTATTGCAACTTACATTTATCGCAATGAACTGTTTAAACTTGATAACTAATCCAATGCAACTGTTGAGACCTTGTGAAACTTAACCAACTAACTTTAAAGACAAAACTGAATAACCCATTTAACAAGGCAAGCCTAATTAATCCAGCAGAACCAGACTGAAGTCGCCTTAACCAACTAAAACTGCGTTCGTAACTGATCAACCACTGATAACTGTATTCCCAAAGCATTATCATTCTGAAATTACCTTAAATCGACTTTCAATTCTGCATTCCCAAATGTCTCTTTTACGGAACTGCTCGTGCCTCCTTGCTTGGTGGATGGTTCATCCAAGCAAAGGCTTCTCCATTGACGTTCAGCCTCGTCAAAAGGAGGCTTGTGATGTACGCGTCGAAGTTCGAACGAGGTGGCTTTCTTTTAAGGTTCCATCCTCTCCTTCAAAGCGCCCACGCTTCCTTGCTTGGTGGATTGTTCATCCAAACAAAGGCTTTTCCCTTGACGTTCAGCATCGTCAAAGAGAGGCTTGTGATGTACGCTTTGGAGTTCGAACGAGGTGGCCTTCTTTTAAGGTTCCATCCTCTCCTCCGAAGTGCCCATACTTCCTTGCTTGGTGGATGGTTCATCCAAGCAAAGGCTTCTCCCTTGACGTTCAGTCTCGTCAAAGGGAGGCTTGTGATGTACACTTTGGAGTTTGAATGAGGTGACCTTCTTTAAAGGTTCCATCATCTCCTCCAAAGCACCCACGCTTTTTTGATTATTGGCGAAGACTGGAGAAAAACTTGTTTATTCATAAAGGCTAGGAAGTGACATCCAGCTACAGATTACACTCATTGATAGTACATCCTTAGATGCTCAATATTCCAAGGATGAGGTTGAACTCTGTCATCCATGTCTTTTATCCAGTAGGTGCCAGGCCGAACTTCTCTTTCTATGTGATATGGGCCCTCCCAATTGGGTCCCAAAGTTCCCACCCCTGGTTCCTTTGATGACAGGAAGACTCTGCAGAGTACCAGATCATTCATGCGGAAGGACCTCTTTTTCATTCTTGAATTAAAATATCGGGTCATCTTCCTCTGGTAGGCTGCCAGTTTCTGTTGGGAATCATTCTTCATTTCCTCAAGAAACTCAAGCTCACATTTTCTAAACTCGTCATTTGATATTTCATTGAAGCTCAATCTTCGAGGAGAAGGTAATCCTACCTCAACTGGGCTCATGGCCTCAGCGCCATATGTCATGGAAAAAGGGTTTCCCCAGTGGGAGTTCTGCTTGTAGTTCGGATTGCCTATAGCACCTAGGGCAATTCATCCACCCAGGCCCCTTTGGTCGTGTCAAGCTTCTTCTTCAAGGTGTGCTTAATGGTTTTGTTGACAGCTTCAACTTGACCATTAGCCTGGGGATGATGAGGAGTAGAAAAATGCTTCTTAATCACAAGCTCTTCACACAAATCCCTCACCTTCTTGTTGTCAAACTGCATCCCATTGTATTCTTCCATAAAAACCTGGAAGTGTTGGCCTCAATAATCTTTGCCAGTGGTTCAGCGTCCACCCATTTTGTAAAGTAATCAATAGCGACAATGGCAAAGCTGACGCTTCTTCTACCTTTAGGCAAGGGGCGGGGTGGGGAGAGGTTAGCCGCCCCGTCACGGGTCGCAGGGCTGGGTGGGGCGGAGATGCCCGCCCCGAACCCGCCCCGTGAAGAATTAAAAAAAAATTATTTTGGACATTTTTTTTATTTCAAGTGCTTGCTTTGAATATTGATATAGTTAGTTTGAACATTATTTGATTTGGATTTTAAAATTTTGAATTTGTATTTTAAATAAAAAATAATAATAAAAAAACAAATGGGGCAAGTCCTCGCCCCGTACCCGCCCACCCCGCCCCGTCTAAGGCGAGGTGGGGCACGAGGCGGGGAGGGGGAGTGGGGTGGTGGGGTGAGGGTGCCCCGCCCCGAACCCGCCCTATTGCCATCACTAGTTACATGGTGGGGGTATTTATAGTGTTACAAGATAAATGGTGACCTTTGGATCAATTTACACGTGGCCTCATCTCCTCGACCAAGACATCAAGTCCTAGTTACCAAGTTGACTCTCCTAGCCTTACAAAGCATTAAATGCTCTTACATTGACAAGACAAAATACAAATAAACTTTACATAAGAGTCACGTCAATCATTCACATAAAGATTTTCATCATGAGTGGATCTTCCTGCGTGGGTCTTCAGTAGCTGTAGGGGAGCCTCGGACAGTGCATGTTCACAGAAGCGTGCTTTATAGTTAACAGCAGTGGCCTCGGAACAACGGCGATGGCCTCGAAACCCACGTCTGAGGCTAGGAAAATATACCCTGATTTAATTAAGTTGGTCCCACTGCTAAAATATGGTGTCACGTAACAGTTAACTTAATGGGATGTGTTGTTAAAAAGTTGAATATTTCACAAAATATGTAGTTAAATTAATTGTTAACATTGTCTTAAATTTTAATTTAGAGCGTGTTTGAGCCCCATTTTTTCAACAAAATGCATTTTACAATAATATTTTGATAGAAAATGTGTGGTTAAAAAATAAAGAAATATTTTGAATTTGCGCGTAATATTATTTTATTAAAAACGGTGTGAGTTAAAATAAAAGAAAAAAAATGTATTTTAAAAAATAATGGAGAGCAAATAAGGGACAATCGATAATCTAATTTTATTCAGTATTCTTTTTCAAGATATATTAAAACATATGTTTACCTAAATGGTGGCCAATCATTCAAACAACGCAAAAATTATGCATAAGTAATCAAAAAATCAAGAATTACTAAATTAATGAGTCTTAAATTAAAAACAACAATTAATATGTTTCATCATCCATCCAATACAATAAATAATTTACCCTAGCATAGTTATAATTGAATTACACAAGAAAAATTAAATTGACATCACTCGAAAATAAGAAAGATGAAAGAAATAGGAGATATTCACGATCTTGGCTCGAGTTTTGAAAACGGGTTATGAACATTAGAATGAAGGTTGGGAACGTTTTGGCCATCTTAGGGCAGGAGCTTGTGCTGTATGATTGCACTATACTGTTCAGATAAGGTTACTATTTCATGTTCAGGTAGCTTCCTTTTTTTCCCAACATCTTCTTCAAAAACTTGGAATAGTTTAGGATTTGAAGGATTGCGTCAATGAAAGGAATGTTGAAATGTAGCCTTTTTAGGATCTCCAAGAATTTTGTGAACTGCCTATCCTACTTGGTGTTTGCAACCTTTGAGGAAAAGTAACTAGAGGTGTGAGTAAATTAATAGGAATGATTGCCTTAACCTGTGGACTATCTGAAAGCTTTTGTTGATTAACTTTTGTTGCTATTTTAGACTGCTCCACTTGTTTCCCACCAGTGGTAGGTATCGATTTACTCTCGGTCTCTTCTCTTCTTGCACTGATCTCTGATAATTGAACACCGCTACTAGTTATGATTGCCTGAACCTGCTCTTCTTTTGGCTGCATTTGCAGCCATTGAGGGAATTGGATGGGTGGCACATAAGCTTTAACGGGAATTGAGGGATTGAAGGATAGCAGCTCAACAACTACATAATTCACTTCTTCAACTGCTAACATCTGCTTCTGTGGATTCTTCTCTGTGTCACTAGATAATGTACCTTGTGGTCTATTTGACAATGTAGTTGCGATCTACCCCACCTGATTATCTAAGTTCTAGATAGAAGATGTTGATTCTGGATTGTAATCTTTGTCTTGGTGATGTACATAACAAGTAGATCCTCCAAGGATGCCATCTTCTCTTGCTGTTGAATTTATATTGGATTGCCCTTCATCGGATATCCCTGGCCCTGATTGTTCATCCACGAGAAGTTTAGATGTTTGTTCAAACTTGGATGATAGTTTTTAGAGTGCAGGTTGTTTTGTTGCCTCGGAAAATTTTGTGCATAGCTTACTTCTGCAGGTTGAACCATGTGATTGGAAGCTAGAGGGCAACTAGCAACAATATGATCTACCCCCACAACCTACGCAAACCAATGCTAGTTGATGTACCATGTTAACAAACTAGGATAAGTTGTCAAGCTTTTTCATCATTTCTTCCATTCCTGCTGCTAATGCTATCACTGAATCAATATTATGCATAATAGCTGCTTTCTTTGGAAAGTCCCTATCAATTGGCCAATTAGCCTGATTTTCATCAATCCTATTATAAAGCTCATATGCATCATCAATTTCCATCTTCATCACTGAGATTTCCTGTTAAAGCATTTGCCATATTTCGAAATTCATGGGCCATTCCATAATAGAAGAGATATACCTACGTCTACTTAGAAATGTCAAGATTTGGACACTTCCTAAATGAGTTCTTAAACCTCTCTTATGCCTCCAAATATGTCTGGAAATAACTCTATTTAAAAGTATGAACTTCAATGTGAATTTTTGTACCATGTAATTCCACAACATGATACTCCTAGCAGCTAATGAATGGAGCCATTCTCTTCACCTCCTTCAAGGTGTGAGGAAATAAACGTATTCGAAAGGCATCTGATGACATCCCCTTATGGCTGATGAATTCTTACAACATCTAAAAAGCTCGAATATGCTCATGTGAATTTTCTATAGCTTTCATGAATAACTTGATATCATGATGATTCTAAAAGAAATTGATAACATCAAGTCAAATGTGGAAATTAGTCTATCCAAAAGATGGGTAGATGATTGGAGGTTGCACTGGTGTAGGCACTTGATTCATATAATCCCTGATTAACTCTACATGGAAACAATCTTGTGGTATCCTATATATCTCAATCTTGTGGCACCCATATCTTAAAAGCCAACGGGTCCTCTTAATTAGCCTTGAAAAATAAAGAGGATTGTTGGCTTTTGAGAGAGGGATGGGCCGCACCAACTTACTTCCTTGCACCGCATAGGCCAAGATTTGGCTGCTGAGCATCATTCAGTATTTTTATCATATCTTTCTCTTTCAATGTTCAATTAGGATAATTCGAAGTGTGTTGGAAAGCTAACTCAAAGAACTAAGTCATGGTACATTTTGATATATGATGTGATCGTTGTTATGGAAATACAAATACCACCACGTATATCATTCGACCATTTCCATACACATTGATATTTTTCATCTAATTTGAAATCACCAAAGTAATAAACTGGAACCACAAACATATCAGCATGACAAAACAGAATTTTTAATTATATAAAAAAAATTGTCAGAAAATCAACCCAAGCACTGTTAACGGTCGGTTAACCGGTCGACGTTAACAACAGACGGTAACAACCAATTGGCTTCCATTAACATCAACAGTCGACTGTTACGATGATCATGATATACAAATGAATTTTTTTTCTTGTTTATGCTTTAAAAAAATTATAGATCTATTAAAAATTTTTATCTATATGTTAATGTATGTCGCAATAAGATTTATCGATTAAAAACGTATAATAATTTAGAGAAAATGAAATTAAACATACTGCACTTATCGATTCGAAATGATAGACGTAAAAATCAAAAATTTCTTGTTCAGTGTTTGATTAATTTCTGATATTTTGAGGTTGAAGCAGATGAACAATGAGAGAGTTTTTAATTGTGTTGGAATAAACAGATAAGAAAAGGTAACTAATTTTGAAATTTTACGTAGAAGTGTTTGGTTTTTTACTTGTTAATTAAAAGGGTAGTATTGTCTTTTAATTTAAAATGGTTTTTTGTAATTGTATTGTTGACTTAAGGACATTTTTGTTGTTTACAATTCAAAAGGCCATTGTGAAAGTATATCATTGTTGAAAAATTAAAGTAGAAATATGGGGGTTTGACCATGCCATTTTTAAAAGTACCCCTGAGAAGAATGAAAACAGAAATGCTAAACAGTAACAAAAGGTTTCTTGCAAAACATAAAATAAAGATAAGAAATGACGAAGTAAAGGTGGGGCTGAGAAAAGTTTATGTTCCACACGCAAATATTAAATATAAACAGTTGAATGGTACAAATTCTTAGGATAGAACTCAAGAATTTTAAAAAAAGAAAGAAAAGAAAAAAAGGAAGGAAGGGCACGGACTCCAAAGAACAGTGCTAAAACAAAACCACTATTTTATTGTATAGGGATAAGATTCTAATCATTTTTGTACCGATTCTTTATATAAGCTACTTTGTGTCCCAACCTTAGGGTGTCCACACTGAAAGTGTTATGGCCTCGAGACCTACCATCCGAGCTTCCTTACAAGTGGAATAACTACATTCCTATCCTTGTAGACCTATAAAAAGGCAAGAGATATATTACTCACACCTTAAGAGCCAGACGAATGTCGGAATATGGTTTCAAATCCCAAAGGAAATGAACTTTGTTTGAGATAGAGAAACCAAAATATTAGATCTTTGAACTCTCAAAAGATAATGGATTATTTACTTTAATCAAGAAATAAGGAGCTCAAGAGTTTACATCCATGCGTTATTGTCCCTCCTCACCAAGCAAACAAGCCTCGTACCTCCTTTTACATGAAGAGTGAGCAAAGAATCAAGAAACACCCACCACAGAAGAACTTTCACCTTAGCATCACTTATGTCGCTCCAACACTAGATGAAGCCTAAAGTTCAACTAAGAGGAGTTTATAGCCACTCTTAACAATGTAAAATCCATGTGCATCAAAGTCATTCTATATCATCAATATTTTTTATTTTGTTTAGCCGTTGCAAATATAAAGAATCCATATTTATGTTCAATTCACGACTCATAACTTAAATATAAGAGTCCAAGACTCTTGTATTTTACGTGCTCCTCTTACCTCTGCATCATTCCTTCTCCTGTAGTGAGCCCTCTTCTATTCTCGTTCCAGTCTCCTTGGTGCCCTTTTCTTCCTTTTGTCTTCCCCTTGTTGGCCCTTTCCCTCACCTTTCCTCGTTCCTCTTATGTCATATGAGGATTATATGACAATTTAAGAGAAATTTAGATGATTCCTGATTAAAAATTGATTGTATAAATTTAATAAAAGGTTGAAGACCAATTCACTTATTTTTAAAGGTTGAAAACTGACCTGTTGCTCAAGGAATAGGTTAAAGACCACTAGGGCAAATTTCATTTATTTATTAGTCCTTGACCAATTTCATTTCTTTTTTTTCCCCCTTTTTGAGAATATTGCAGCTGCTTTCTCCAACTTAAACACCCCTTTACAATCCCAACCTTCATTTCTTAGCACTATCCCACCGCTTAATTCTTTTGCCACCGACATCCTCAAAGACGAATTACATTAGAAATTGCCGGAAATTGTCATGTTGAACTCGTGATCCTTCCATGTTGGAATAATTAATTAACAAGTTACCTTGAATTACCTTGTTGGAAAGTGGAAATTGAAAAAGTAGGGGTATCTGCAGATATAAATCCTCTTATATAGTAGTAATTGAGCTGTATACGACGGTTTAAGGCGTGATTTCCGTTTATGATAATGTTAGTTACCAAAAGATGAAAAGTTGGATATAGCAGAAATGAGAGTTATGAACTTGAGTGCTAAAGGGTGTATGGAATGGGACACTACGCCCCAATTTTCTTCTTTTTATTAGTTTAAAACGGAAGAGAAAAAAATGGAAACAATAGAGCATTTATGGCCGTTTAGGCTAGTCACTTTCTTCCTCCTCCCCTGGATCTTGTGCAAACTGTCTTTTTTGTTTCCATTTATATCTCCATTAAGTCAAACCCAATTGTACCCACCCTGTTCCCATTACACTAAGCATAGAGCCCCCACCCATTGTACTTCTCCTTGATTGTTATTAATATTTTTGGCCAGGGAGTGTATCTCAACAATGGCTGATCGGAATAGGAAATGGATGACTGAGGAGGTGGTAACCTACGCTTATATTCTCCTTTATATCGCTCTTTCCAGCGGCCAGATCTTCTTCAACAAGGTGCCGGTTTCTCTTTCCATATGTATACATATATTTCTTTTGGAATCACAAGAACAATGTACTGGCATGATATGTATGGTTTGCTAATTGTTTTCTAGACACTGTTTTTATTTTTAATGGTTTCCAGTGTTTAGGAGATTGTATGGTGCGATTTTTGTAGACGTTGAAAAGTTAGTTTCATTAACTTCTTTTACACATTGCGGATGAGTAATTTGTGTAATTGAAATCGGCTGGAAATTTGAAAATTTAGACAGACAATGCTTTCAGGTTTATCTTGATTTCGTGGCAATTAACTGTGTGGCGAGAATGTGTCGGTCTAAGCAGATTGTGCGAGTGGATTGGAAGGAGAATCTTATGGGAAAAAGATCCTTCCTTGTTGTTTTCTTGATCAATATGGACACTGCGCCTCTTTAGAAGCATTTGGATATTAAAATGTGCATCATTTGGTGTTCACCAAATATTTCATTTTGATTCTAACACATTTACTATTCAATTACGTTCAAGGCTTACCTCATAAGCAACACGACACTTGGGTGACTAGAGATGTTGAAAAGTAAGCAAGGGTTCCTGTGATCTAATGGACAGAGGTGGTTAAAGAAGCCTGCTCAGGAGACAAAATCAGATTATCTAGCACTGGAAGATGTTATGCTTAGGCAGAAAGTTACAAGTTGCATAAAATAGGAAAACGAGTGGGAGAGCATGGGAGAGAATTAGGGAACACAGATTACAAACTATGATATACGGGAATTGAAAAGCAAAGAAATGGAGTAGGAAATAATATTAAGAGTATGTTTGGTAAAGATTAAAATCGAATTAAAATTGAAAAACTAGCTGTTATTGTTGACATTTATTAGACGGGTGGGACCCAATAACGGCTATATTTTCAATTTTAATTGAATTTTTAGTGTTACCAAACAAGCCCTAAACTAGGTATAAAAAATGAAATGTTAGAAGTTCGCCACATGGTATAGTGTTAATTTGTGATGCTCGGACTCGTCTTTTTGGTCGGCATACCCGTATCGACACGACACAGGTACGGGTGTGAAATACGGGTCGGGCGCGGCAAATTTCAACCGGACACGGCCAGGATGGAGAAGAAGGAGGAGGAGGAAGCTGCCAGAATCACCATTTGCAGAGCCAGAAGGAGGAGGAGGAGGCTGATCGCCCAGAAGAAGAAGGAGGCTGATCGCCATTTGCAGAGCCACATATTTGCAAATAATCGCCAGTAGCGTAGGGAAGGAGGAGGAGGAGGGGTGTTAGACTTGGCCCTTTTTTGTTTCAAGTTTTGGGCCATTTGGACTTTAAAACATTGCTCTTTTTTTTTTTTGTCAGAACATTGCTTTTTTTTTTTTTTTTTCGTTTAAAAAAAATTTATCCATTGTAATTGAAGTATATTTACGGTCTTACAACTTATTTATTGGATTTATTTATCTCTTTCTTCGAATTTTATAGCCTTATTGGTTGAACAAATTACACGATATTTATTATTTCTTAACTATGCTTTTAATTCTTTTGATCTAGATAAAATCATTTTTTAGTTTTAAGAAAATATCATGATTAATGTTGTTACAAAATTTTTAAAAAATTTAAAATATGATTTTTCTTTGGCCAAATTGATTGACAGATAATTATAAAATAAACGTACATAATTTTTTTAGAACAATTTAATAGCATTTTTTGAAATTAATATTTTTGATTAATTTTACATATGAAGTTTTTGGAAAAAAAAAAATTAATTGAAGTTTCAAAAACGTACCCACGTACCCGTGTCCGAAATTTAGACTCTTTTTGGTCATGTCCCCGTATCCTCCATTTTAAAAAATAAAAAATTCGGCACTTAAATACGTACCCGTACCTGATACCCGTACCCGAGTTCGAGCAACTTAGGTGTTAATCAGTCTTCCTTTAGCCAATAGTAAATACATGTTGTTAGCACTAATGCTCTACAGAAAGGATTAGTCTATTAGATAAGACAACCAAACAATAGTTTAGGAAAACATGAAAGGGTTGGTTCAGACAATAGCTAGTTAAAACAAGATTTTTGTTTGGGGGGATTTGAACCAACATGTGGAGAAATGTAACTTGGGGATATGAACGAGTACATGAAAATTTTGGATTTGGAGATCAAAATCAGGAAGGTATTACTACTTTGACTTGTGATCTAGTGTTAGCAAATACATTCTTTAAAAAGAGAAACACAAATTTCCTAACTTTTAGATATGGGCACTAGTTATATTGATTTTAGACCCTGTTTGTTCAGCATTAATTCTACATATTTAGAAAAATTCCAACCGTTGCCGGCCACCATTTTTGACTCATTATCTCACAGCTGGGGCCCACATTTGAAAATAACGGTCCTTTTTTTTCTACTTTCCACCTGAATAATGCGCCGCAAATAGGGACTTAGCCTTACCGGGAAGGTTTGTAGGTCCATATGCAAGGATTTTTAGGTAATTCCTGGAGATAGCTTAACTGTACAAAATTGGCTGCAGATGTTGATATTGTTAATAAGAAATTGAAAAGAAATACCAAGGTGTTGAGATTTCATGAAACAAGATAGTGAAAAAATAAGTGAATTTTAATGATAGAGATTCAAATGTAGGACAATGTGATATAAAAGGAGAGAGTATCATGATGTAGAATGAGATGTCTAGTTTTATTAGAAAGATATCAAGGGAAGTTTTAGGAGAACCTGAGGGTAGAAAATTAACTAAAATGGAGACATGGTGGTGAAATGAAAAGGTCTAAATGACAGTTAAGAATACAATAGAATGTTATAGGAACTTTGCAAAAGATATAAATGTGGAGACTTTTGAAAGGTATAAGTTATCTAAACGAGAAGCCTAGAGGGTGATTTGATAGTCCTATGCAGAATATTAGAAGTTTAATAGCTATCTTGGAACCAATGAAGGAGATAAATTTATTTATAAGATAACTAAGCAGAGGAATAAATGTAGTACGGATCCAAACCAATTCAAGTGTATAAAAGATGAGAACCAAAGACTTTTGTCTCATAAAGATTCGACAAGCTGTTTAATGAAAGAAAATGTGAGATATTGGAAATTTTTCAAAATCCATTGTAGATAGGAAATGTCAGCTATACTACAAATAAAAAAGGACGGAAAATTTGAAAAAGAATGGGTGGATGAAATGGAGAAGTAATGCAGAATTATGTGACAATGAACATGTATTGTTTCAAAAACATCTGAGATTTATACCTAGAGGAGGGCCAAATGCTTGACCTTCATTTACAGCCTCAAAGGTAATGATTTGAGTACAATTTTTCAAGGTTTACATCTTGACTATTGAGGCAGACTCTTCAAGGCATGCACCTTGGGGCGGTTGAGTTGTGTGCTCATTTCCCATTTTTGAACTTTTTATTACTGACCTCATCTCTATTGGCTGACATTTTTATTGCATAGGACGTTTCAAAGGGTTTGGGCTATTTTAAACACTACCCAACTCTGCTAACTTTTTATAAATCCCTCTCCAAATTGAAGTTGCAACGTCTTAGTGGCCAATGACCGGTGACAGGAGACCTACTATATGTAATTGACTCTGTTCTTTCTTTTATAACTTCTCGAGTTGCAATTAGAATTTCAATTTAGTTGAAATCTTTTATTAAGAAATTTTCGATGGTTTATGATTTATTTTCGAATTATTTGAGGCTTACAACTCTCCCATAGAGCCAACATGCATCAATACCCAGTTTAACCTTTTTTAAACCCTTCTAAATGTGCTCGTATGCTTGTGTAAGGGAGAGAGAATGGCAGAGGGGATGCACTTGCTATGGACCTTTCTACATACATTTTTAGGTCTCCACATCATTGTTCGTTGTCTAATGTCTAAGTAACTGATATTTTTCTTGCAGGTCAGCCATTATATATATATATATATATATATGTATACATATATATATGTATATATGTATACATATATATATGTATACATATATATATGTATATATATATATATATCTGTTTGCCTATTGTTCTCGTCTTCCTCACTTTTTTTGCACAGGAAAATGTTGAAAATCTGTTACCAAACTTAGAAAAAAAGATTTTGTAGCATTTCTAGTTTTTGCAAGTGAGATACTCATGAAATTTGCTTCACCTCTGATCTTTTCTCCCTCTCATCGGAGTTCATTAAATATCTTGGAATGCAGTGGGTTTTGTCCTCGAAGGAAATAAACTTCCCATATCCACTTGGATTGACGCTACTTCACATGGTCTTCTCCTCCGTATTATGTTTCATGCTTACCAAAGTTTTGAAGGTAAATATTTTCCGAGGTATTGACTGGGTTCATCATTTGGTTTTTGTTTGTTCTTTATATTTCTTCTGTAAAATGTAATATTGTTTCTATTTTGTTATAGATTATGAATGTTGAGGAAGGAATGACTCTGGACATGTGAGTAGTCTCCTCTCTGATGTTTGAGGTCGTCTCTTCTTGGTGGGGTTTAATTTACATATTGTTTATCCTTTCTCCTTTCTCAAGCAACAAGCTTTAGCCTTTATGCAAGATCTTTCCACACATTTCTTTTTTTGAGTGAGATGTAGCTTGTGCATATAGATAGTTGATTCAGTTTTAGCCCTTGTTTGGTAAAAACTAAAATTCAAATTTTAATTTAAGTCAAAAGTCAACAATTAATTTTAACCACACATTTTATAGAACTCACAATTTTTCAACCACACATTTAATCAATTTTTATCAAAATCTACTAAAAATTTAATTTTAATCCCCACCAAACAGGGGCTTAGTTAATTGGCTGCATCTCCTTGGTACATTAAAATGGCAACTTAAATTGCATTATGCAGTTCTCTTAGTGGCTTGTTTCTCCTTTGTACATTCCAATGGCATTATGCAGTTTCCATTAATGTGTTGCATCTCTCCATTACACTCAAATGGCATGATAAAAATAATTTAAACAATAAAGTGTTGTGCCGCATGGATAAGTTGAGGACTTGGCATTTTGTTGTTTCTCTCACCCCATTTAGCATTTTCCCTTTGTTTGCTCCATATTAAGTTTTAGTTCCATATTTATTTTCTTTAAAAACTAAGAATTGCTAAAACTATGTTACTAACTAATTGAGTTTTGAAAATACAGATATATATATTCAGTTATCCCAATTGGTGCAACGTTTGCAATGACTCTTTGGCTTGGAAACACTGCTTACCTCTATATATCTGTTGCATTTGCTCAAATGTTGAAAGCAATCAGTGAGTATCATTAGTTTTCTAGTTGACAGATGCCTTATGCTTTTATTGTGACATGGAAGTGTTAATTTTATAAGCTGGCCTTACATCACAATCACATCTGTACTAAATTGTATTATCATGTATATGCTGTCAAATTCATTTGCACATGTTGCACGGTATATGTTTTATTGGTGGTAACAGTTTGGTCTTGGAAGCACCTATCATTGTCTGCCTTATAATCTATGCCGTTGGCTAAAGATACTGATTGCTTAATCTGGTGGCATCTTTAGTGCCAGTTGCTGTTTTCATTCTAGGTGTGGCAGCCGGACTTGAAATGATGAGCTGCAGGATGCTTCTTATTATGTCAGTGATAAGTTTCGGTGTGCTCATAGCTTCTTATGGGGAAATAAATATAAACTGGATTGGTGTTGTTTACCAAATGGGAGGTGTAGTTGGAGAAGCTTTGAGGCTTATATTTATGGAGATTCTAGTAAAACGGAAGGGAATCAAATTAAACCCCATTTCGGTGATGTACTATGTTAGCCCCTGCAGGCATGTATATTATCCTTTAAAGTATTGGTCATATTATACATGCATTAGACCATTTTGAACTTAAAACACTTTCAGTGTGCTTATAATTTCTTGATTTGCTATGCAGTGCTCTCTGCCTGTTAATTCCATGGATCTTTTTGGAGAAGCCAAAGATGGATGAACAGGGGACTTGGAGCTTCAAACCTCTTGTTCTGACACTTAATTCTCTTTGTACCTTTGCCCTCAATCTCTCGGTTTTCCTTGTGATCTCACATACAAGTGCTCTGACCATTCGTGTGGCTGGGGTAGTCAAGGATTGGGTGGTTGTCCTACTATCAGCCCTTCTTTTCGCTGATACAAAGTTGACGCTTATCAATATATTTGGTTATGCCATTGGTAAGTATTCTTTTTCTTACTTTTTTTATGTTAATATTATATCAGATTCCTTATACAGTCTAATATTGTGTACCAAACGCACTCAACAAGTCTTAACCAAAAAAAGTTCAAAAATCAACTTACTAAAAACTATTCATATGTTGGGGGACCTACAGTGCAATTCATTTTTATTTACTATTTTTAACTTCACAACCCGTAACCAAGCATCTCATTGTGACCACTACTTTTTCGACTACACAGATCTACACGCTACTCATTTTCTTTCCAAATATCTTCCAAACCTTGAATCGCTCCTCTAGAGACAGTGGGGCTCGGGAGCTGAAACGGGTTGGATTCAAGGTTTGGAAGATATTTGAAAAGAAAATGAGTAGCGTGTAGATGCTGAAATTTATATGCAATTTACTCCACAATGGATTGTATCATTTCTCGAAGCAAGCTTTATGTTCCAGAACTGATTACTATCAACAATACTCAAATTTTACACACTAAAACTAAATAAGAAATCAGTTGAATATTTCTGTGACTGCGTGAATATTTCAAAAGAAATTTTCTTGTTTGATTAAAAAATATATCTATAATTATCTTAAAGGCCGAATGAATCTTTCAAAGTTCAACAATTTTATTTTTTTTCGTTTAGGCTTAAACTTTTGACTTATCTTCACCATCAATGCTTTCCACCAGTCTTGACTTAATTCATGTTACAGATTGATAAGAATATTTGCAGTTATTTCATTTTCTTTGCAATAATCTGCTATTTTTGTGGTGCTGCCAATTTTGTGCTTAACAATTTAGCCATCTGTAGAAATAAAAATGTTGAATTCTTATGCAGCTATTGCAGGAGTAGCAGCATACAATAACACCAAGCTGAAAAAGGAAACCTCACGAGCCAGCCCGAATGAGGCTATGCAATCTGTACCTTCAGTTTCATCTTCAACGTCAAATGATTAAATCTATTTGTACTGCCGTTCTGACAAATTATTCTACGCCAAAAAAAATTCTTGTTCAAGTTCTGTTTTTAGCTAGTTTTGGGGATTTTTAGGCCTCTCGAAGGATACCTTCATAAGAGAATTGACGTACTACATTTTGCTATTAGAGAAGCCACAGCAGTTGCAAGCAATTATAAAGTTGAGTTTATAACGTTGAATTTACTTGGAAAGCTTGGACAACGTCACAAGCATTCTTAACTGGAATGCCAGCACTTTTTAAGATTTCCCCCTTTTTTTTTTGGTTTTTGTTTTGGGTGGGGGGGGGGGGAGGGAGGGGGGGGTTAAGAACCTTCTGAAATTTATTACATATGATAATTTGATTAAAGAAAAAGTTAGTAATAATATTAGAAATGATGTTTATTATTGAGCAATCACTAGTGTGATATGTCATGTGTTGTCGTAAAAATATGAACTTGGTTTGATTATTAAGTTTGATTATTAACGAGGACGTAGAACTTGAAGATAATGTACTAGACTGAGTTGGATGATATAATTAAACTATATCCGATGTGTCTTCTTTGTACTCAACATAACTATTTGTCTTGTCATACACTTTGTAGTCTCTTCGTAACAGTTTATATCATTTTTGGAGTATGTTAGTGGGATGTTATTGAATTTTAATTTTTATTATGAAGAAAATGTGATTAAGCCCCTGTTTGGCACCTATTTTCTTATTTTTTTTCTCTTTCTTCATTTCAACCATACATTCTTCAAATAAAATAATATAATAATATTACACACAAATCTAAAACTTTTTCATATTTTTTCCACCGCACATTCTCCCATCAATCACCATTCCAAATTTTTTTCAACCCATTAAAATGGGTGTCAAACACTTCTTAAATTATAAGAATAACTCACATTAGTTAAGTTTGTTGAGAAATTCCAAGTCTATTCACTTTTAAACTCGTGTTAAACCATCTTCACTACCAAAAGAAATGCTGTAGAGTTGGCGAGAACAAATTCTGTTGGATTGTCGTCTCACTCAATTTAAGGGCATATAAAAGGATTTCTGAGCTAAAACATTAAAGTCTCAATCGAAAAAGAAATAAAAAACTAAGACTCAAACATAAATTCAATATTTTCCCCCCTTTTTTTAACCACACATTTTTTTTAAAAAAAAAACGCTAATATAAAATTTATGTAATGAAAAAAGAGAATAAGATAAGAGAGAATAAAAGTTAATAAATTTGTGTATATTGTAATGAGAATCAAAACCCTATATTTATAGGGAATGATTATGGATATATATGGTAATAATTTCTAGGGCTGTAAGGGTACATTGTCCTTCACCGATAACTTACCATTTACAACACTTCCCCTTGAATGACACATTGCAAAATATCTATTTTGTTAAAATCTTGTTTGATAAAAACCTAATTGGAAAAAAAAAATAAACAAAAGAAAAAGAATACAGTTATTTTGAAGTATTAAAGATAAATGCTGTTTTATTAAAACCTTGTTTAAAAAACCCAATGGGATAAAAACTAACCGAAGGAAAAAGAGTACAACTACTCCCCCAAATGTTGATCATTGAAAATCTTTGAGTCGATGCATTCCAATCTTGTCAACCAATTTTTTGAATGTAGATGTTAGTAGTGTTTTTATGAATAAATCAACCACATTGTCACTTAAACGAATTTGTTGTATATTGATGTCGCTATTTTTTTGAAACTCGTGTGTATAAAAGAATTTTGAAGAAATATGCTTCGTCCTGCAGCTTTGATATAACCTCATTTGAGTTGTACAATACAATCAACATTATCTTCATACAAAATTGTTTGACTATCTTTTGTTGAAATTAATCTGCATGATACTTGGATATGATGAGTCATGTTCCTCATCCATACACATATTCGACCTGTTTCATGGATTGTAATAATTTCAAAATGATTTGAGGATATTGCTATCAATGATTGCTTCACGGATCTCCGTAATATAGTTGTTCATCCACGTGTAAACTGTTGGAAATGGGTCAAGTTTGACCAATAATTCGGGTGGGACACGGTATCCGTTTTTTGCGAGTCAATGGTCAAAAGCATTCTACTCCGCGAGTAGATATTCGTGATATATTTAATTTCACAAAACCATTTCTGGATGAATGAGAAATTAATACTAGAAGTTGGCAACTTGAAAGTGAAAATCTTGGAATTTAAAATCAAGTGTGGGAACTTTATCCCACATTGGAAGTTGAAAGAGTTTTGAACCAATTTATATACCTCAAGTTTGGATATGGGTTTGGACCCCAAGGGGTACCAATAATATTTGAAGGGGGAAGTTTTAGACAATGTCTAGACTAGTCCAAAACCCACACGCGCCGCCACCCGTCAGACCGGCCGGCTCGGCACGGCACGAGCTCGGGTCGGGTAGGGGGTCGTTGTTGGTTCCTATATTTTTTTTGTACAAAATAAATTAAAATTATTTATTTAATTTATTTTTATTTATTTCGAAATTAATTAATTGAAAAGGTGTCTTTTCAAATATATTCGAAACTGTTCGGACTAAAATGGACACAAACTGATAGTTGTGCCTATTCAGGAATAATTTTCAAAGAGTTGCAACTCTTGGCCTACAGCTTTTGGAAATCTATAAATTGGACCCCTGATTTCCGAATTTCATTCATTAAAATCATTATTCTCTTCTCTTGCATACTGCATAAACAAATATTTTTTCATTAAAGTTCAGAGAGACTTATAGTTTGACCCAACTTTATACCTTTATAATAATTGCCAATACTTTGATTATAATTGTTTATCTTCTGTTTTCGTAACAGAAATGGATGTAACAAGTGAAAGTAATGTAATATCCCCTATTGGAACTAATAGTACTACGGTTCCACCTATGACTGTTCATGTTCAAACCACTCCGGTTTCACTTGGAGAAAAAGGGGAAAATTCAGTGGAATGGATTTCAAAAGATGGCAACAAAAGATGCTATTTTACTTAACCACGCTGAATTTGGCAAAGTTCCTAACGGAGGATGCTCCGGCGGTTCAAGAAGGACCAAACAACAGAGAGTCCCTTATTGCTTTGGATGCATGGAAGCATTCGGACTTCTTATGCAAAAATTATATTCTCAATGGTCTAGACAATACACTATATGGCGTTTATAGTGCTATGAAATCTGTGAAAGAACTTTGGGAGTCTTTGGAGAAAAAATACAAAACGGAGGATGCTGGTACAAAGAAGTTTATCGTTGGAAAATTCCTTGACTACAAAATGGTGGATTCCAAGACTATTATTAGCCAAGTTCAAGAACTACAGGTTCTCCTTCATGATATACATGCTGAAAACATGACTCTCAGTGAATCATTCCAAGTGGCTGCCATAATTGAGAAACTCCCTCCTCTGTGGAGAGATTTCAAAAATTATTTCAAACACAAACGGAAGGAAATGAATTTAGAAGAACTAATTGTTCGGCTAAGGATTGAAGAAGATAATAAGAAATCAGAAAAGAAATCTGGAGGACAATTGGTGCAAGAAAAGGCAAATATGGTGGAATCTATTTCAAAGAAGAACAAGAAAAGGAAGTTTTCTGATGATGCTCCTAAAAAGGACAATAAGAAGAATGTTAAGAAGTTCAAAGGCAACTGCTACAACTGTGGAAAAACTGGACATCGTGCTAGTGAATGTCGCAATCCAAAGAAGCAGAATGCTCAAGCACACATGACTGAAAGAGATACTTTATCCAATCATATACAAGAACTGAACTTGTTTGCTGTTGTATCTGAATGCAACAATGTTGGAAATCCCAGGGAATGGTGTGTAGATACTGGAGCTACCCGTTACGTTTGAGCTGACAAATGGATGTTCTCAAATTATAATGCTATCAATAGAAAACATTTGTTTATGGGAAACTCATCAAGTTCAAAAGTTGAAGGACAAGGAGAGGTGCTGCTGAAAATGAATTCAGGCAAGGAACTCATCATCAACAATGTGCTGCATGTGCCCGACATTCGCAAAAATCTTGTATTCAGGTCTTCACTTAGCAAACATGGTTTTAAATTAGTCTTTGTGGCCGATAAATTTGTACTCACCAAAAATGATGTATATGTGGAAAAATGTTACTTGAGCGATGGGATGTTCAAAATGAACGTCCTCACTATTGTACCCAAAACTGTGAAGAATAATAATATATCTTCTTCTGCTTACATCGTTGAGTCTTCTTGTTTATGGCACAATCGATTAGGACATGCAAACTTTAAATCTGTTCGTAAATTAATGAATTTAAACTTACTGCCTTCTTTACAATTTGATCCTAATCATAAATGCGAGATTTGCGTTGAGGCTAAATTAGTCAAAGCTCCTTTCGTTTTGTTGAAAGGACTACTATACCTTTAGAATTGATTCACGGTAACATCTGTGACTTAAAGTTTGTGCAAACTAGAGGTGGTAAAAAGTACTTCGTTACTGTTATTGACGATTGCACAAAATATTGTTTTGTCTATCTTTTAAGAAGTAAAGATGAGATCTTAGATGTGTTCAAATATTATAAGAATGAAATTGAAAATCAACTTAGCAAGCGAATAAAAATTATTCGAAGTGATAGAGGTGGAGAATATGGAGCACCGTTTGAAGAATTTTGTTCTACTTATGAAATTATTCATCAAACAATAGCACCTTATTCACCTCAATCAAATGGCGTTGTTGAACGTAAAAATCGAACTCTTAAAGAGACGATGAATGCTATGTTAATAAGTTCTGGTTTACCTCAAAATTTGTGGGGGAAAGCTATCATTTCTGCAAATGTCATTCTTAATAAAATACCTCAAAAGAAAAAGGATGAAACTTCTTATGAGCTATGGAAATGTCATAAGCCTACATATAAACACTTAAAAGTGTGGGGGTGTTTGGCTAAAGTAGAAGTACCAAAGCCTAAGCAAATTAAAAAATTGGACCTAAAACTATTGATTGCATATTTATAGGATATGCTCATAACAGTAGTGCATATCGGTTCCTTGTTCATAAATCAGACATTCTAGATGTACATGAAGGTACTATTATTGAATTTAGGACTGCTACATTTTTTGAAAATATATTTCCATATAAAGAAAAATACGAAATAAGTTCAAATAAGCGAACTTACGATACTACAAATAATGGACATCTAAACGATGAAGATGAACCTAGACGCAGTAAGAGGACTAGGACTTCTACATCCTTTGGTCCAAATTTTCTAACTTATATGGTAGAAAATGATCCAAAGACATTTAGTGAAGCAATGTCTAACCCAGAAGCTCCATTTTGGAAGGAAGCTATTAATAGTGAGATAGAATCTATCATGTCAAATCACACTTGCAAATTGGTTGATCTTCCACCTGGAAATAAACCTATAGGATGCAAGTGGATTTTCAAGAAAAAGTTAAAGTCGGATGGATCTATTGATAAATATAAGGCCCGATTGGTGGGAAAAGGCTATAGACAAAAAGAAGGACTTAACTTCTTCGATACCTACTCACCAGTTACAAGGATTACCTCTATTAGAGTCCTTATTGCAATTGCTGCATTACATAATCTTGAAATCCATCAAATGGACGTAAAAACAGCATTCTTGAATGGCGAGTTAGAAGAAGAAATTTACATGGAACAACCTGAAGGGTTTATAACTCCTGGACAGGAGAAAAAGGTGTGTAGACTCGTTAAATCTTTGTATGGGTTAAAACAAGTTCCAAAGCAATGGCACCAAAAGTTTGACAAAACAATGCTGTCAAATGGTTTTAAAATTAACGAGTGTGATAAATGTATTTATATTAAAAACACACTTAATTCATATGTTATTGTGTGCCTATATGTGGATGATATGCTAATTATGGGTAGCAATCATACTATTATCATATCTATTAAGAAAATGTTGACAAAACATTTCGACATGAAGGATATGGGTGTAGCAGATGTGATTTTAGGAATTAAAATCTCTAAAACACCTAATGGACTTGTTCTATCACAATCTCATTACGTTGAGACTGTTCTTAAGAAATTTGATATCTACGATGAAAGTCCAGTTAAAACACTTGTAGACTTAAGTCTACATTTGGCCAAGAATAAAGGTGAACCTGTACATCAATTAAAATATTCTCAGATTATTGGTAGTCTGATGTATATTACGAACTGCACGCGTCTTGACATTGCGTATGCGGTTAATAAACTTAGTAGGTTCACTAGTAATCCAAGTAATAACCATTGGAAGGCGTTAAATAGGGTACTTAGATATTTAAGATATACCTTAAATTTTGGATTACATTACACCAGATATCCAGCAGTATTAGAAGGATATTGCGATGCAAATTGGATATCTGATACGAAAGATTCTAAGTCCACAAGTGGTTATGTTTTTATCATTGGTGGCGCAGCTGTGTCCTGGAAATCCTCTAAACAAACATGTATAGTTCAATCAACAATGGAATCAGAGTTTATAGCTTTAGATAAAGCTGGAGAAGAAGCAGAATGGCTTCGTAACTTCTTAAATGATATTCCATGTTGGCCTAAACCGATACCTTCTATTAGTATCCATTGCGACAATCAATCGGCTATTGGATAGGCACATAATAGTATGTATAATGGTAAGTCTAGACATATTCGTCGTAGACACAATACCATTAAGCAGTTGATCTCAAACGGTGTTATTTCTATTGATTATGTAAAATGAGCAGAGAATCTCGCGGATCCGCTTACTAAAGACTTACCAAGAGATCAATTATACTGCTTATCGAAGGGAATGGGATTAAAAGCCCACTACGCATGAAGTCTTTGTAATGGTAACCCAACCTTGTTGACTGGAGATCCCAAGACCTTGGTTCAATAGGACAACTAAGTTATGAAGATTCAGTTGAGCACTTAGGAGTAAAAATCCTATCCATTCCTATGATAAATAAAAGTGCGTTCTGCAGAGTGTGTGAGGTTAAGTCTTAACTTTTAATGATTCCTAGAGCTTGAATATATCGAGTGGAGTAAGGCAGAATACTCTTAATAGGAGATCACCTATATAAGTAAGAAGTGGGGCCGCTTCTATGAGAATTATGGGACTTGAATTCTCTAAAACACTTATGAAACACAAGAGTTGTTCAAGACCAAAATGAACACAGTCATGAGAACCTAAGAAATTGTTAGGAAGGTTATTGTGTGAGTACCGTTGTCTTGGTTTACACCAACGACTGGACGGTTCAAGACATCACGTTCACCGACTAGCCAAGTAAATCCGATATTACTTCACTAAGACAGGTTCAAAGCTGCAAGCTACCTCTCCTGATGCAATAACTCTCCGCTTGTACTCTCTCTTGTGTCTGCATTTCATTTGCATATTTTCGGTAATTTCCATTCATGTGGGGGATTGTTAGAAATGGGTCAAGTTTGACCAATAATTATGGTGGGACCCAGTATCCGTTTTTTACGGGTCAATGGTCAAAAGCATTCTACTCCGCGATTAGATATTCGTGATATATTTAATTTCACAAAACCATTTCCGGATGAATGAGAAATTAATGCTAGAAGTTGGCAACTTGAAAGTGAAAATCCTGGAATTTAAAATCAAGTGTGGGAACTTTATCCCACATAGGAAGTTGAAAGAGTTTTGAACCAATTTATATATCTCAAGTTTGGATATGGGTTTGGGCCCCAAGGGGTACCAATAGTATTTGAAAGGGGGAAGTCTTAGACAATGTCTAGACTAGTCCAAAGCCCATGCGCGCCCACCGCCGCCCGTCCGACCGACCGGCTCGGCACGGCACGAGCTCGGGTCGGGTCGGGTCGGGGGTCGTTGTTGGTTCCTATATTTTTTTTGTACAAAATAAATTAAAATTATTTATTTAATTTATTTTTATTTATTTATTTCGAAATTAATTAATTGAAAAGGTGTGTCTTTTCAAATATATTCGAAACTGTTCGGACTAAAACGGACACAAACTGATAGTTGTGTCTATTCAGGAATAATTTTCAAAAAGTTGCAACTCTTGGCCTGCAGCTTTTGGAAATCTATAAATTGGACCCCTGATTTCCGAATTTCATTCATTAAAATCATTATTCTCTTCTCTTACATTTTGCATAAACAAATATTTTTTCATTAAAGTTCAGAGAATACGAAACTTTTTCTGGTTCGTTGTTCTTGCTGTTAGAGTGCTTCTACACCGCAAGTGAAAGATTGTTGTATCTTGGGAGGCGATTGGCGTCGACTGTAAGTACCGTAGCAGGCCAAAATCGTCTTGAGGAAATAGAGTCAAACTCTAGTCTCAATCTACTGTTTTCTACAATTTCGTTGAGGGATTGTTCGGTTTGTCATTTCCTTCTCTTAGTTTCTGATTTGTTACATATCTCGCATGCTAAATAATATTTCTAACATAAACACGTATCTTGTTTGTGATTTAGCTTTATGTGGGTCAGAGAGATAGCCTGCATTTGTATATCTTACTAAAGCAGATCCCGACTTTTGAAAATAAAATAGTCACAAATCAATAGTACCCTTTTATGTAACGAAAAATATGTTTAACATATTTTCTATGTCTTTGTGTTGGTGTAGAGCTATATTTTGCAACAGAGATTTACAGAAAAAAGCTATGTCTGGTCTAGTACAGTTTGCAAGATAAGTTAATGCTCCAATTGCACTAAGATATGGTACTTCATAACCAAAAATCTTTTCTCCATCTTCAAGTAGACGAAAATGATTATTTTTCACATCAAGTGATCGAACAACTATAGGTGATGTCAATAGATGTGCATTATCCATATAAAATCGTTTTAAAACTTTTTATGTATATGTAAATTGATGAACAAAAAATCCTTTTTGGGAATGTTCAATCTACAATCCGATATAGAATTTAGTTTTTCTCAAATCTTTTATCTCAAATTCATTTTTCAAATAATTGGCAGTTTTGTAGCTCTTCATTATAGTTGAAAGTTTAATGACTAACTTGTCTTGCAACAAGTTACACATGGATAATCATTAAGTAAATGAATCATCTGGTTCTTTAAAGGATGTCCATGTGAGTTGTTTATTATTCGACGCATCATTATAACTCCTAGATATCTAAGTCGATCGGGCCAAATTATAAATTTTTTTTATCAACAAACTTCAGTTCACGATAATATTTGATTTGTCCATTTTTATAAATATATAATACATGCTAGATGTGAGCGCCTGAATTTTTTTTTTATCTGCTTCCAGTAAGATACAAAAGAAGTTATGCAAAGATATTAACATTATTTTCTTGCATCATCTCAATGTGATATCCATTGTATCGGATATCTTTAAAACTAAGCGAATTTCTTTTGAATTTGCTACAATAAATTTCATCGTCAATATATAATTTTGTATTATTTGATAAAATAATACAAACTCTTTCGGAGCTTTCAACAATATTCTATACACTTGATATTGTATTAACATAATTTTCTACAAATATTAAGTCTAGAAAAGACTTTTTGTCTTAAAAATAGTTTGCATATTTGCACCATCAACTAAACAAATATCTCGACAATTCATCTATAATTTTGTGATGTTTACAATTTGAGCAATTTCACAATAATGCAAAAAGAAATACAATTAGTTTTGAGGAATATGATTAAACATCAAAGAGTCAATATCAATGTGACATAAGTTACGTGTTTTCCTTTATGGATAAATATTAAATTAAAATAACATATTTTTTGAAACTTGTGCTAATTCGAGAGCACGTTGTACTTTACTTATTATTTCTTCAAGAGCAATATATCAATATTCTTCTAGAATATTGAAAATTATAATTCATGATTTTTAGGAGCAAGTTATATTTTTATGAAATATTAATTATAATGTTGTGTTACTTCAAGAGCAACAATATGATAAATTATTAATTTAAAGTTTATGAAAAAACATCTAAAAATATTTAATTACCATATAGACACGATATGAATTTATATAAAAAAGTTAATTACCAAAAATGTGATAGTAAAAAATCTTCCAAACATGGACGTGAATTGACTTCATATATAGACGTGCAAATCAGACAATGTAATCTTTATGCATATAATAAAATAATCATTATAACTCATAAACCCATGAATTGACAAAATACTTAACCATAGAATTTATATTAGTAAACCACGAATTCCTATAATGGATACATAAAAAGTAGGCATAATAACTGTATAAATGCACACGGCTCAACATTATTATGATCAAAGATATGTCATTATTTAGGACACCACGAAATTTTTAACTCTTTTACGCAGACATGTAAATAAAAAATATTATCCAACAATAAAAAAATCATTCGCATGGAATGAAAGTAATCACAATAATCATTCTACAGCTATAGATTATATATCCACCAAAATATTGATTCCCATATTACCTTCCGTCGATTTGTGTGTAATAAGAAGATGACTTAAAATTTCTTTAGAAACAGATGATATCGTCTTCCTTTCTTTTAGAGAATACTAAACTTGAATTATTAAAAATTATGCTATCTTGCTGATAACATATTATAAAAAGAAAGAAAAAGAGAAAAGAAAATAAAATTCAATAAACTTGTATATATTATAATGAGAATCAAAACTCTATATTATAGAGAAAGATTATTGATACATATGATAATAATTTATAGAACTACAATAGTACAATTGTCATTTATCAATAACTTATCATTCACAATAATGTATTTTTTTCCCAAAATCAATTATAGCCCTTGTTTGGGTGAGAATAGTAATAATTGTCCTATTGACCCGATCGAAAGTTATTTTTGGCCTTTGACCAGTTTTATCCATTAAAAAAAAAACTTTTCATTTTCTTTTTATCCTTTATACCCTTCAACCCTAAAGAAAAGAAAACGATTGTTTAAACTCAATAGTGAAGAAGACAACGGCTCCAAAGAAAACCTACAAAGAAGAAGCAGTAGCAGCAAAGAAGAAGAAGAAATTGAACGGTATTTCTTGGTGCTGCACTAATGGATGAAAGGTGTCAATTTCATTGTATGGACGTTAAACTAGATTTTCATCTCAATTACATGTATTTCGATTTTCAGGTTCATTCGAAGAACTTTAATGTGGGAGTTCAAGCATTAATGCTTCTCGACAAGATTTCATCTAAAAACCAGATTGTTAGCGATCGTTTTTATCGTGCCTTGTACTCAAAACTCTTGCTACCAGTACTAGCTGCCATTAGTTCTTCCAAGGTCAGCAAAATTATCCAACTTTTTTGATACGGTTCTCAATCAAGCTATCTCTTTATTTTAATTCCTTGAACCACGAACACTGAGCAAATGCAACTGGGTTTCTTGACAATAGCTATATTCTAATTTATATCTTTCCTTTTATGATTCTTAAAATTCAAATTTTTTTCTTCATTCAAAGTATTTTATAATTATATGTCAAGCGATTAAGCCTTCTGTTCATGCTTGTATTTTCTATTACCAAGTTTATGATTATATTGTAATTTGGCATGAACAGTCTAAAATATTATATATATTTTATAAAACAAATCAGTCATTTTAAACGACTGGAGTCATTTTTGTAAAACACTGAAAAAGATTTATGTCATTTTAAACGACTTCAGTCATTTTCCATTAAAACGATTGCAGTCATTTTCTATTCATCACTTGTTATATGAAATAAACGAAAATGCAAAAAACTGTCCAACATTTATAAAACACAAATTTGGCATGAATTATGACAAAAACTCACAATATAGAACATACATTGTAATAAGTAGACATCAATTTGCATTGTTATCTAAATGACATGACATTAACCGAACAAACAATATACTAGTCCTCCAATCTTCTATCAACTAAAGGTATTTGACTTGTGCATGTTAGTCGGTTGTGTCTAGTTATGGCACACCTACTACACTTGTGTCTTTTCGAAAACTCTCAAGTAGACGGAATCCTTGTTGTTTTAGTACGTCCACCTCATCGTCGTACTAGCAGTAGCAACACATTGAGGAAGCCAAAATTTTCAGGAATTTCCCAATCAACTTCATCTGGCACTGGAAAAATAGTATCACCGTAAGTTACTCTCCAATATTCAACAGTATAATACAGAGAGCAAAACAAGTAAATTTAATAGCCACTCTTCTTCGCCGCAGTTACTGCATGTTTGCCCAGTAAATGTTCTAATCGAAACCGTTTACAAGTGTAAGTTTTTTCATCCAAGTTAACTGTAAAATTAATTGTTTCGTTCCTCACATTATACGAAGATGAATCAACTTTACAAAGATTTAACACTTCACAATACAAATCATGATATGAAGTATCTGAAGATATTGGAACTTCTTCCACCATTTCATCATTCCTACGTTGTTTACATGTCCATTTTCCTTGATCATCATTAAAAAAATCACCAAAATAAAATATAGAAATCTATGTTGTTGAGTCCATATCTGTAATTAGAATAGTAAAATTTTAGAATGTCAGCAAATAATCAATCACGGTAATATAAAGTGACTGCAGTCGTTTTATATGATTTTAGTTGTTTAAAACAACTAAAGTGGTTTAAAGGACTATACAGTTATTTAAAACGACCACATTCGTTTAAAACGTCTATAATGAATCTATAGCTAAAAAATATATGAGATTTTGCTTTTCAAAACTATTTGATATTGAAAAATACATTCAAACACTTAAATAAACACAAATGACAATGAATATATGGATAAATAAAAAAATAGATAAATTAGATTAGAAGAACAAAGAAGTAGAAGATTATAAATAAATTAAAGAAGAAGAAGAATAGGAGAAGAAGAAAGTTGGAATTCCAAAGAAGAATAAATGAATTTAACAGTTATAATTTTGATTTGAAAAATGAGTATTATGGTCATTATATCATAAATGCATTTGAGATATTTCAATAATATTTAAAAGGATAATATGGACATTTTAACTTAAAAAGAGCCTCAAAAACTTTTTTATAGTAAGTTAGGCCTAAAAAAGTTTTGAAGAGTTTGACTAAGCTATTTATAAAAATTCTCCAATGTTTGGTGCACATTTTTCCCAATAATGCATTTTTTTTTATGTGAAAGAGAATATGTGGTTGAAAAAGAAAGAAAAATGACTGATGTGATGAAAAATATTATTTTATTAAATAATGTGATTAAAAATGAGTAAAAAAATGAGAATGAAAAAATGGCACAAACATGGGCAAAATAAAGCTCGGGAGTTTAGTCAATAGCCCACATAAAGGAGTTCAATCAATTATCACAGCAATTAAACGGCTTTGTTAGCTCCAAAGGGGGTTGGGTGGATTTTTCCTCGGCTTCAACACTGTCTCGTGTACTGTCCCCTTCCCTCTTCAATTAAAATCATCCCCCACAGTTAATACGGAAAATTTTGTTAAACCCACAGGCCACAAAACTTTAAAACCAGCACCCCACCCCCCTCAACCGCTTCCCTTCAGAGGAAACCCCCAAATTAACAGAGTAACGTAGAGAAGATTCGAGTTCGATGCGATCGTGTTGGCCGGTGCCGGCCAATGGTGCGGCGGGGGAATTATTCCGTTTATGAGAATGGTGCAGATGACGTGGCAGCGTAGCTTGCTAAAGAGGAAGTCACCTTTAGGGCTCAAAAATCTCGGTAACAGCTGCTACCTCAATTCGGTGCTCCAGTGCCTCACCTATACCCCTCCCCTCGCTAATTTCTGCCTCAGATTCCTCCATTCCTCCAACTGTAAGCCTCCAATTTTATTTCTATTTATTCATTTGTTTGTTTACCTTATAAATTACTCAATTCGCATTCAACAATTGTATCTGTATATTATTTATTCTGCCAAACACTATGCTCTCTCTCTCTCTCTCTCCCCCCTGTATATGTGCTTAATTGTATATTTGTTTGATTACCTTATAAATTACTCAATTCGCATACAACAATTGTATCTGTATATTATTTATTCTGCCTAACAACTGTGCTCTCTCTCCTGTATATGTGCTTAATTGTATCTATAATATATTTATTTATGGATTTTAGCTAATCTTATGCATACACATGGTTGTATTGAATGGATGCTCTAACTTGATCATATTTAATTTATAATAAATAGAGTTGATTCTTCTGAAAATGATATCATTTCAAGGCCAGGAATTGATATTTCTGATAGAAAATAGTTGATACAATTGGAAAAGAATTGCTTTTAAATATTTTTATGGGAAAGTGTTATATGAATTCATTTCTTGATTTTTTTTTTCATCATATGAGAGTTGTTGTCAATATGATCTTATCTTATTCATACTTTTTTACAGGTGATGTGGGGGCATCCAAGGAGAAGAAGAGCGAGTGTCCGTTTTGCATATTAGAAAAAAGGATTGTGCGCTCATTGAGCATTGAAGCAGCATTAGATACACCTTTAAAAATCAACAGCTGTTTGAGGATATTTGCGGAGCATTTTAGGGTGGGGAGACAAGAGGATGCACATGAATTTTTGCGCTATGCGCTTGATGCTTGTCATAGTACGTGTTTGAGGTTGAAGAGGTTACAACACCAGAGGAGGAAGGGTGGGGTTGATAATGGAGGAAACAGTGGTGGGAGTGGCAATACGGTGGTTAAGGAGATATTTGGTGGGGCTATGCAAAGCCAAGTGAAATGTTTATCGTGTGGGTCAGAGTCAAATAAGGTGGATGACATTATGGACATTAGTCTTGATGTTTTGCATAGTGGCTCACTTAAAGAGGCTTTACAAAGGTTTTTTCAGCCTGAGGTCCTGGATGGCAACAATAAATACAAGTGTGACAAGTAAGCATTGCTAACTCTCTTTATCAAAACATGCATATGTATATACATACATGCATATATGCACAAACATGTACACACGCTCACCTGCATGTGAACACACATGCACGTTTTGTTATCCACACGTGCATGCATCTATGTCTACACGAATACTACATGATTCAAATGCTATGGATCCCTATGGAAGCACTAACACACGTAGACCTATGTGCACATGGTGTTCTTTAGGCATCCATATTTTTCAAAGTTTTGCTTATGTATGCGAATGGAAAACTTGTGCTTGTTTAGTTGTAAGAAATTGGTGGCAGCAAGGAAGCAAATGTCAATTCTTCAGGCACCAAATGTGCTTGTTATCCAATTCAAGGTGTGGCAATCATTGAATTATACTTTGTTTATACTCTGATTTAGATGCTCGTAAATTCCAATAAATGCAATGTTTTGGGATTTTTGCAGAGATTTGAGGGCATGTTTGGTGGGAAGATAGATAAGCCCATTGCTTTTGGTGAGACTCTGGTGCTTTCGAATTACATGTGCAAAGCAAGCGAGGTAAGTTGTGCAGTGATTGTTGACGTAAAATAGTTCTTAATTTCATTTGCGGTGTCTTTTTATCTCCAAGAGAAACATAGATAAACACACTCATTTAGAAAGAGACAAAAGTATGCTAGAAATCTTCCTCCTGATTGTACTTCTCATTATTATCCCTACGACTTTCACCCCTTATCAGCGCCCTTATCGGCTTATCCACATTGTCATTCTACTCCCACCTAATTATATCTCTTATCGTCACGTCTAAGCCCCTCCCAATCTCAATACATGGCTCTCTCCTTCTATACCTCATTCTGATCTATTAAAGACCTTGGATTTTCCTTAAACTCTGTAGTCGGCTTTCTGCTTGCATCAACTCTGATAGTACTGGTGTATGTTAAAATATTGTGGTTTCTTGCATGTACCTGTGGAAGTTCTTCCCAATGGCTCTCAAATTAGTTTTTTTCAAACTGGTTTTCTTCACATCCTTGTCCTGTTATTTTGTACTTTTTATTGTGTTTTACCCTTTTAATTTTCTGAGGCAAGCCTAGTGAAGAGAAAATGAATTTCTTGAATCAGAGTAAATTATTATAAAAACTACATTCGGCCTGCAATCTGCTCTTCATATTTCTGTTGAATTTACATTGTTAAACCATCCAGGAGTTGTGTATTCTAACCATCCTCTATGTTGCTGCAGCGAGGTGTATTTGGATTTCACGTGTCATAATCATCGATCTAGAATTATATCTTGTTTGGAAATTTGGAATGCATTTGTACTGGTTGTCAGATACTTTACACTGCTATTCATTGAAAATTGAAGCAAGATATGGTTAATAGCGATGTTAAAAAAATTAATCTGGATTGGATTGCATTCCTTATCATATCATGCATGATAATATGACTGTTTGGTGGAATTCAACATGTGGTTTGGTTTTTATATTTAATTGGATGTTGCAGGATCCACATCCAGAGTACAATCTTTTTGGGACCATCGTACATTCAGGCTTTTCACCCAATTCTGGGCACTATTATGCATATATAAAGGTCTTGTCCAACTCATCTATGTTAAATTGTGTATTTTTTCATGTTAGCTTACATCGAATAGCTATATTGTCATGGGCTGATTTCAGATTACTGCCTTTCAGGATGCATTGGGCCATTGGTACTGCTGCAATGATTCTTATGTCTCACTCTCTACATTGAGGGAGGTTTTATCAGAAAAGGTCTATATCCTTTTCTTCTCTCGTACAAAACAGAGGCCACGATCTGCCAACAATGATTTGGTAGCCAATGGATTAATTCCCCTCGAGTCCAATGGCAGTAATACTACCCCGAACCAGAAGTCAGGTTATTTAGAGAAACCAGTGGGTACAAAACAGTTCTCTCACTGCCATATTGAGGCAATTACTTCTACCAAATCCATTGAGACCAATGGCCATGACACATCCATAATCCAAAAGTCAGGTTGTTCAGTGATGCCACTAATTATGAAACAAGATTACAACCACAATTCCATGACAAATAACTCAATCTCATTTAAGGTCGATAAAGGGCATTCTAGTCCAGAAAGGAAGTTTAGTGCCTTCGAGAAATCGAGTATCAAAATGCTCCCTGCCAAGGGGAATATGAAAATTGTTGTTCATAAGAGAGAATCCAATGGAAAAACTTGCAATGCTGCACCATCATTTACTTTGATGGAAAAAGATAAAAAGGTGGTGTCCTTAACTGAGAGGAATGGTGTAAGCAAAAGTAAGTCAATAGCATCAGTTCACATTGATAAGAATGGATCCTCTCCCATGGCAAGGAGTAATGGAATTATTAGGAGTGTGGAACATGATACCTTAGATGGAAGTCTATGTGGAGTCAATGGCACAAAAACCACGCTGGCATCAGCAAGAACTCTGGATTGCCAGGATTTGCAGAGTGGTTGTAGCAGAAATGCCTCTAACAACTCTAGATTGAAGCGGAAAAAGCAGAGTGATCTGTGCATTTTGTTGGCCAAAGATGCTAAATCATGTGCAGAAGTGGAAGCATTCAAGGAATTGTATGTTACTTCTGTCTATGAAGCTTTTAATTTCTTTCCACACATATGCATGATTTTGGATGTCATCAAGGGAAGATTGAATTTTGGACATATTTTTAACTTCTTTACTCCAGAAAGTCATTTAATATTGCATCTGCTGTATAAGTGGTTTACAGTAGTGGGCCAAAGAGGAGTAATTATCTTTTTTATATATCTAAAAATGAGTGCTGCTTTATCCAGCAAGCTAATTCTACTATTACCTGTTTGTATTACTTTATTTTGACTAGCTGATCTAGAGGTGCAGAGTGAAACAGTTATACTAGGCCTGGCGGCTTTTCAAGACTTGTTTGCAATCATTGTTGAATAGTAACTTTCTTTTTTCCTTCCAATACCACTTTTTGTTATAGCTTTTTTCTCTCTCTTCATAATTAATCATTTGTTTGTAGTGAACAATATTATCTCTTATAATCTTGTGAGACACGGAATCCTTTCTTTTATATTCTCTTCTTGTGGCCATGACTCTTTTATCGAAGCTTTGACATTAGTTTATTCCTGAGATAAGTTTGTTTCTTCCAAAAAATCCTCTATATTTTCATTGGGAAAATTACACCGCTGACCCAACCTTTGTGTAATGTAGCACCTGGATCCCCAACCTTCCACTTTAGGCTAGGTCTGGTGTGAAATTCATCCTTGTCTTATTTCAACTCTTATGGGAAGTTAGCATATGTATGGTTGTATAGTTTGAAAAAGTTTCTATATTCCGATAAAAGTGAAGGAGATGATTTTACAGATTTATTTTGTGGCTTGATTGTGGAATACTTTGCTTCTTGCTACAAGTACTTATAATATTTCAAATGGACATCACTCATCTTATGCTTTAACAAAATGGTAACTAATTATTACTTTTGGTATCTTTCAGAATTGGGAAAGAAGCTTCCTTATTTCTGCGATCATGTGGTTGGTCTGATGAAGTTTATAAATTCATGCATTTGAGCAAAAAGTTTTGTGCACAAGAACCTGGCAGTGAGACAGTAAATGACCATGAGAAGAAGTAAGTTTTTGCATTTCTGACACTGTTTATCTTTGGAGTTTGTTCATTTTTGTGCAAAGTGGCATTTGATGTATTAGTATAATTGTTCTGGTTTTCGATTGGCATGGACTAGTAATATATTTCTAACAACTATTCGCAATCCTCGTGGTCTCAAAATCACAGGATCCATTGGACACAATAGCCAAGGATAGCTAGACTACGGCAGTGAGGGATTTGCATTGCATTCTTCAATTAAAAAGCGGACACAATAGCCTAGGATAGCTGGACTACGGCGGAGCCACCGCATCTAAATTTCACATTGAAAAAGAAGCAGATAAAGTTAGCAAAAAACTTAATAAGAAACTTTACACGATCAAAATGAAGAATCTTGGAGAAGCCTAGACTAACTTTCCACTAAGTGATACCGAAAAAGCCTAATATGAAGGAAGAACATAAGAGAAGATTGCCTTGCCATTGTTGACCACTCTAAAGCAATTGTTACAAGAAAGTCAAAGATTGAAATAGGAAAGGAGATGAGGAGATAGCTGTGAAATAGGGGGAAACAAGAGAGACGAGGAAGTTGGGAAATTGGGAATGCTGCTTGTGGGGAATTTGGGAGGGGGTTGGAGATGAGGCTTCTTTAGGAAATTGGTGGGAGTAGTGAAATGACCCCTTTTTGAGGTGGGGAATTGAAGGTCTCTAGAGGGTTGAAGCTAAATTCAAGATCATCAAAAGGAAATTCATTCATTAGGTTTAGGGATGAAAGAATTGTCATGTATATGGCATATTTGTATTAAATCCCGAACTAGTATGAAGTTAAAAAGAACTAAGCGACTGTAGGAAGTAAGTTTCTTGCATATATTGGTAATGTATTTTCCATTATAGTCTCTGCCTTTTCTCCGCTTAACATTTTTTCTAAGAGAATTGGTCAAAATTTTCTCCTTTTATTCGTAACAAATGTGTAAGCCGTTTGAGAAACCTATAAAGTCAAATCATCTAACTTTATAGAAACATAGATTAGCTTCGAACAAATTTGATTATTTATAAACCAAGTTAGAGCCATTCTCCATCAAGGAGTAAGCCCAATAGATCCATCACCTAGACCTCAAACGTGGCTATATGTCCTAAAATGAGACGAGAAAATCTACAAGCATTTGACATTAACTAGCTAGGGTTATATTGCCCCATTTCAATAGCATCTTAGTGTTGAATAATCTCATGGAGCAAGTCCATATGCCATGTTGTTTAGTCTTCCCATAGCGGAGGAATCATAGTTTCTACAAGTGGAAAAAGTTGGTATGATGTCCTTATCCTTCTCTCTCTTCATTCTTGACAAGCAAGCTACAACCCAACAGGGGCGCTATGAGAAATATCAATGGAGGAAGAGGAGGATGCTCCATGGGGCATTTCCCTTATTGATTGCTTTGATAACTAGCGGTCTCAAAGAAGATGTTGTGAAGAATTTAAACTATAAGTCATCGGCTATGCTTTAGGCAAATAAAAAAACTCGACACAATTATACAATTGCAAAGAAAACTCAAGAATTCTATTAGATGCCAATTGAAAGAGAAGGCATAAACCTTCATACCCCATGTTTAAGGGGTTGAAATTTAGACATTCATGTTGAGTGGCACGACAATGCATTAATTACTCCTAGAATCAAGTGCCTCGATAGTCAAGAACCTGCAGAGTCGTGGCATAGAAAATTCCGTTAGATCATGTTAGCTCTCCATGTTTGGATTTGGTATGGATATAAAAACTAACTTTGTTATACTATTTTTGATGATGAATTGATTTGTTAGCTTTGTATATGTTATTGATCCTATTTTACTATCATCAAGCAGCAATTCATTTTTGGAATGTAGAGACCAATCATCTATATGGGATTAAATCCCGAGTTATTGTGATGTAGAAAAATCTTATGAGACTATGAAAGTGAATATTTTTTAATTTCAAGCTAATGCATTTCTATTATAGTTTCTACTTCATTCACATAAAAACAACTGTAGTCAAGTTAAAATGTTTCATCTTGATCCAATGAAAGGAGTAGAAGTCGTAGAAGCCCATGAGTCAAAATCATCCTAAACATAGTTGCACTTCTAACAAATTTGATCAATATCAAGTTGTTAACCATCTCATTTAAGTTAAAATCTTTTCGTTGCTCTGATGCCACGTAAACGATCACATTTAAGCTATTAGAGAGGGATCATGTATTTTCGTTTAAATTTTACCTTTCAATATTAGATCATCGACAGTAATTCATTCATTGAATATATTGCAAAGTACCAACGAGATTATGGAAGTAAAGATTCTTGCATTTATTGACATTGCACTATTCATTGTAGTTCTTATTATGCTTTGCTCAACGAGGCATGCCATGTGGCCGTTAACTAAAAAAGAAATAAGTCACTCAAGGCTGGCACCCTACATTACCTCGCCTTCCTAAGCTTTGGCCGAAGCGATCAGACTGAAGGGCAAGGTGATTTAGGTGTCTTCTCCGAAGCGACACCACCTCATTCGAAGCGTCATGTCTGAGGTGAGGCATCACAAGTAGCTGCGGGGTATTTTCGAAGTGACAGACATTTGCTCACTGGCAACTTCAAAAAATGTCACTTCAGAGAGATCTTTCATACGAAGATATTTAGTACGACTGATAGATTTGGCAGCTCTATAATAAGAGCTTTTAGTTGAATTTACATTCTACTTTTTAGATGACAGGCATATGACGTAGGATGGCTACTTTTCAATTCATTGACCACAGGCCTAACACAATTGGGATTGGCGCTTGTTGAGCCTGACCCATGAGCTGTTGAGACGAGTCCACGTGTCAGGCATTCAATGGACATCACTTCTAGTATAAAAGCCTACACTTAGTATCTTCCAAAGGTAATGCAATTATACATATCTACACTATAGTGCTTGGTATTCTCTCTTCAACTTGGATCTATTACTCATGTCCATTGTCACTCCTACACCCAAAAATATCTTCCACCACTGATTGACTTGATCATCGGAGTATTCGGGGTCGCCTCATCCACCGTCAGAGATACGGTCACGTGCATCTAACTCTTTGTCCATGTGTGCACGAAAGTTATGGGTGAACGGAAGTAGAGTCTGAATCTATTGGTCACGTGTCTCGCTTGATTTCGAGGTCAACAATTCCTACCCCTTTTCCACTTATGATTACGTGAAATATTTTGTTCAAATTTTCCCTTTGATGCATGAAGGATGATAAAGCCATTCAAGAAGCCCATGTAGTCCACATATTGGAACTTCAAGAAACCTAGCTTCACTTTGAACAAGTTTGATCAATTTAGAAATTTCTTATAATTTCTCGATTACTTAAAAGAGTTATCATTTTCCCTTTGGGTTAATGCTTGAATGATATCGATATTCATGATATTGCGTCGATTAGTTTGTTGTGAGGTTCATTTATTGTATGTACATGCAAAAGATTTACCTGTCTTTATGAGATTAAAACCATAGTGAATTGCGAAATAATAAAAACCAGGAGATCGGAAGTAAATATTGTTGCAATTGTTGCTATTGCATTGTTCATTTTAGTTCTTAATGCTATTCTGCTCATCATTATGTAAAAAAAGATCACTCAAAATGTACCCCTTTTATCCTAGAAGGGTATGGAGCCATACAAGAAGGTCATAAAGTCAAAATCATTGTACTTTTAATTTCTCATTGACTCTTGGAGTTATCATTTTCCCTTTTAATGCTTTATCAACTTCAGAAGTCTTCCAAATTTCATTTTAACTTTCTTGCTTGTTTCATTTATGGACCCTTTTCCAATCTTGTACATGCCATTATTCATAAATTTTAAGAACGAATTACATGTGTATTTTTTTCCAAGATGCCATGCTTGTATTTTTGAAAGATGCTTTGTTGTCACGTTCAATTCACGACGTACCTGTATTTGTCCCGTGTTTAGCTTTTTTGAACACATCACCAATCTGATTGTGTCATTTATCGTGGTGAAGGTAATAATTATTTATCATAGTGAAAAAAAGGAGGGAAGATAATTGTTGATTCGGCCATTAACATTTTGCATTATGAATTACCTTTTATATCACTACTGGATGATCAAGAGACATGTAGTTTGTCACCCCGGATACCATTGGTGATGTAGTTTCATACTGTTATTGCCTGATGTCATATTCTTTGATAAAATTAATTTGGTTGCAGTAGTTCATGATTGAGCGAATTACACGTGTATTTTCCAGAAAATCTTTCTATTCTCTTTCCCCTACTATCCAACTGGGACATTCCAATTCATGTACATGGTGTGACTGCAGGAGGTTTTTGATTTCAAGTGCGAAGCCAAAGTTTATTTCAAAAATTCCCGAGTTACTGAAGGCCAACCTAATTGAGGGTCTCAAATCTTTTAGCGGAGAGCATCAATCACCCAGATCATAAGCAAACAGGTATAATTTGCAGTTCTCATGTTCGAGTTTTAAATTATTTGAAACTTATAAGCCAAGTATTAAAATGTTAGTACTCGCTCCAACAATAGTAGATATTTCTGCGAGTTTTTGACAAGTATCAAATTCATTGTTCTCATTATATGTGTTAGATTATATTGGTGATGATGAGATGAGCGTTGTAGCAGCATCAAAACCTTGGACCTTTGCTGTTGTAATTTCCTGTGCCGGTAGCTAACCAGCCAGCAAAAATTGGGGTCAAAGGGTTCAGTTTAAAACTAGCCAAAGTTTTCTCCTTGAGGTGGCGCAGTTGGCGTTGATAGAGCAAAGAAGAATATTATCAATTTTGTACTACATTCATATTTACAGTCGCCCAATCTGACGCATTACAATTTTCCCATTAAAAATGCAGTCGGAGAGAATTTCTTGATATAATATTTTGATATTTACTGATACAGAATGAGGATGTTAATATATGCAGGGAGCATAAGCCTTAGATTAATTGTTTTGTTGTTGGCGTGACTTTTTAGTTTGGACTCTGCTTGTGTGTTTTTCTGTCTCTTACCTCCAAAAATATGGTCATTTTTTTTTATCAAATTTTATAACTTCTTTTAAAATGAGATTGAATTTGAGATTTTTATTTTTAGCCACCACAAGCAAAAAGTTTTTCATACTTAACACAAAAATATACATTGAGAGAGAATGTATTTTTAAATTAAGCAACGTGGTTTAGTGGTATATTGAAGCAGCTATCCTGTTTCTTCATTTTGTAATTCTCGTTTATCTTGATAATTACATGGGAAAATTATTGTCTTTGATATGCTAGACTGAAAAGGATTAATAGAGGAAATGGATTATGAGTTCTTATTTTATCGTGTCTAACTCTCGACGTATAAAACTTATTACGAGAGTGGTGTTTTTTGTACCCTATTATTATTATTATTATTATTATTATTATTATTATTATTATTATTATTATTATTATTATTATTATTTCAATGCTAATAAAAAATTTATTGCTTAAATGCCATTTACATGGACCGCAATCTCAGTAGTGTTCATTATAGAAAACGTTATATATTATTGTTGGAACTAATGGTTTAATATATAGAGACTAGGTGTATGAATTGGAAAAGCTTAAGGTGTTGTAATTATTAGACACGAATCCTCAATTGCAAATGATGCATATCGAAATTATGTTGTTCAGAAAAGGGTGCGACATATTTAATGGTTAAAATTAATTTGTGTCAATTTGTGAGTAATGGGTATTAGGTTTCATGAAAATATAGTGTAGAGATCAGAATTTTGTTTTAAATTGATGATAGGTCAATTTGAAGCAACATGACTATTCAGTTACTATTATTTTATATGGTTATGGTCCCCATTTGTTGGTGTTCTTGAAATTCTCTGCATCCACATCAATAGAGAGTGAAATTGAAAAGAAGAACATCAATCAATTGGAAGATCATAACTCATTTGACCAACAATCAAATAATATGGATCAAGGTATGTTTATACTTCCACTATTTTGTTATTTTCTCTAGTTTCAATATGGAGTTTTATTTAGGGTTTATATGTGAAAAATGATTTGATTAAAGCATATGAATTTATAATCCCTATTATGTTTTTCTATCAAGTGGTATCAGAGCCACTCCATGGTTGATTCTTAAGAAATTAAAGTTTTAAAATTCTGAATTTTTTTTGGTTATATGATTTTCCTATAGTTTTATGGAATTTGAAATTATATTACATGAAATCAAGCATGTTATTGTAAGGATTATGATATAATTAAAGTTTTTTCTTCATGAAATTCGGATTTCTATGAGGACTTTCAAATCTGTTAATAAAAAAAAAAAAATTGGGCGGCGTCGGAGAAAACCCTAATTTTTGGTTTCAGTTTGGAAAATTAGGGTGTGGGGCTTGGGATGCAAATTTGAAGTTTTGGGGCCCCTGCTTGCAATTTAAAATTAGGGTTAGGATTGAGTTATTTATATTTCAGCCTCTAAAGTTTAAAGTTAATTCTAATTGGGCCTTAAAGTTGTGGGTTTAAATAAATTCAGTCCCTGGAGTTTTAAAATTAATTAATTATGGCCATTTTAGTTCCGCATTTTGCAATTAAAGCCCTTAAAGTTCCTGATTTTGTTCTAATTAGGCCCCAAAAGGTTTTAAACTTTAAATTTTACATCCTAAAGTTTAAAATTAATTAATTTTGACCCCTAAAGTTTTGAATAATTAATTTTTGGAACTTTAAAGTTTTGGATAATTAATTTTTTGACTCCTGAAGTTTTCAACAATTAATTATTGACCCATACATTTTTGGATAATCAATTTTTGGTACCTACAGTTCTGAACTATTAACCCTTAGGTCCCTAAAGTTTCAAGATAAATAATATATACAAATTTTGGTGTTTTACTTTTCAAATTTTGGTACAAAACTCATTTGGTAATATAATATTCAAAAGTGACTAAATTGAAGCAACATGTTGTCAAAGCAACCTCTCTTGTGGAAATTAGTTAACCTAGAATATTAGAAGGATTTCGTGTGTATGTTATTCATGCGGATATTAGCCGACCCAAAGGAATGTTAATATTTGGCCGAATTGCATGCACACTTGTGGTAATAAACGTGTAAAAATTATAAGGTTTCCATGTGAATAATAAATCAATCCAAAGATGAGTTTATTATTTGACAGGAGTTATTGTCAATGTTTGATTACTGCACCAAGAATATCATTTGCAATTAATATTACTGTCCAAAAACTTGATATTAATGTTGTGCTAAGTATCTTGATATGAGGTTTACCATTATTTGAATTAATTAATTGTTTAATACGGATTATTATGTGAACATATTAATTAAGTATAAGTTCTCTATTCAGTTCGTCCATTAACTTCTTCAATATCTGCCTATATCAATTCAATTCCCGTACTAGAACCAAAACTTCAAGGATTGGAAAGAGAACCCATTGATTGTTCTGGCTGGATGGATCTAGATCTTGCGTTTTGGATTGAACAACTCACTCCTTTTACAGACGAAAGTTCATCTGATGAAAAGATGAACTTTGAGAAGTGGGATCGCTCAAATCGCATGAGTCTAATGATCATGAAGCATGGCATTTCGGAAGCCTTTAGAGGCACAGTATCTGAAGAAGTGACTAATTCCAAGGATTTCCTTGCTGAAATTGATAAACGTTTTGCGAAAAAAATAATAAGATAATAAAGTTGCATCCGGTTCGGTTCAAAATAAACAATGAAATAAATTTAGCTATAACTTTTGTGCAAATTTAGGATATATAAAGAGAGATTGTACTAAATATCGCACTGGCGTGTAAAGAAAAGTATATTTCTCTGTTTGGTTTGTTTTGAGGTAAATTTAGTGTCAATACCTAGACACACGTTGTGAATAAATTTCAGTACCACTACTCACATACGTGCGTCTATGTGGGGTTGCTTGAGCTGCCAAACCGATTGATGCTAAAAGATTCATTTATCTGGGACAATGACAAATTAGTTAAGGTTGAGACTATAGGGAATATAGGTTTTCATTAAAGACTAATTATTATTTGGATTTGAAATAGACATTTGCGGTACCATCCTTTTGGATAGAATTTGGTTTCTATTTCTATATTGGACAAATTTGGTTACTCTTGTTCAATTGAAAATAGTCAGTTTGATCTACCAGTTCTTTATTCGGTTACAATAACCTATATTTGCTTAATACAGTTGCCTCTTATAAAGAAACCTTGTAGTGAATTCGCATGGTATTAAACATAAATTAATCAATGAGAATTCTGTATTGTTATGGCACAAATGATCAGGTCACATCTCTCAAAAGAGAATAAAAAAACTTGTATCAGAAGAAATTATTAATTCCCTTAATTTTTCAGACTTGAGTGTCTGTGTAAATTGCAATAAGGGAAAACAAACAAATATAAGGAGATTAGGTGGCAATAGGACTTCGGACGTCTTAGAACAAATTTATGCAGATATTTGTGGATCATTCCCTCCGGATTCTTGGAATGGTCAATAGTCATTTATTACGTTCATAGACGAATTTTTCTCAATGTGATTTCCTATATTTCATTTATGAGAAATTCCAAATACTGGATATGTTCAAGGCATACAAGACTGAATTTGAAATTCAACTCAGTAAAAGAATTTAACAAGTCAGATCTTACCTTAGTGGTGAATATTATGACAAATATGACAAATTAGGAGAACAACGTCCAGGGCCTTTCGCAATATTCCTAGAGGAATGTGGAATCTACCCACAATAGATCTGGATCCTTCTAGGTATAAACATTAAAGACTGCAGTTTAAATTCTCAACCAAGTTATAAGTAAAACAATTGTTAAGGGTTACAAATTCTTAAAGTTCCCACTATTAGGTCATTTTTCGAACGAGAAATGTTCGATTTCTTGAGAATGTAGAGTTTGGAGGGGGAGATAAGGTTATAAAGTTAATGATTTTGTTTTGGATGAAGAATGTGTATATATTTCTTCTGTTGCAATTGACAATGATCAGGTTTAGGGACAAATTCTTGCTCCAGATCTTGTTCAAGAAACAATTTTGTATCAAGACTACATTACAAAATCTCATGTACACAATCAAGAGATTGTTCCAGAAAAACAAATTCAACAACATCAAGAACAAATGTCATTAAGAACATCCACTATAAAAGGGAGAAAGATTGATAAGTGCGTTTTTGCATATTTATTTAGGTAACAAAACATGGAAAATTGTTGATATATATGTTGAAATATGGCTTAATACGATATAATTTGTGTTTGTAGGATTACAAAGATGGATGAAATGAAGAGTATGAGAAAACGAAAAAAAAAAGACCAAAATGGAAGAACATAAAACTTCAAGGACCAAAATGTAATTATTCAGAAGATGACCCGAATGGTGAATCAAGTATGGAATTGAGCTAACACATTGTGATATCATTAGATGTTAGAAGAAGAATGAGAAAGAATCAAGGCCAAAAGGTGAATGAAACAAACTTGGGGATCAAAATGAATCAAAGGAAATATAATTTCTACCATACAGTCGCATGGTAGAAAGTCCATGCAGTCGCCCAAGCATCAACAGGAGATGAACAGTGAAAATTTTTTATAACCACGCTGTTGCATGGGTTTATATAATGCAGTCGCATGGTTCATTCTGGGAGTGAATTTTCTAGTTTCCTTATTTGAATCAAACACTTATGGCAACGTATCCATGACTTCTTTATAACCCTAATCTCGTTCAAAAAGAAGGGCTACGCATTCTTTGAAAGAAAAACACATGGAGAGCTAACAAGAAGGCGAGATCAAGGATTTCATTCAAAATTCAAGATTTCAAACATAATTCCTAGTTTTTGGGTTGATGTCTTCTCTTTACTGTTTTTATTGTTCTTTCATTTTATCCATATTAGACTAGACTTTTTATGTATTAGGTGAACGATGAACCTTGCAATATGATTTTTTAATTCTCTATTTTACAATTTGATATTCAAACACGATTGATGGATATTGAATGATTTATATATACTTTCTTGCCTCCATAGTTAAATGCATGTGATTATGTGAGTTTGTGTGATCTATTTTATGCATTCAAAAGAAGGAAAAATAGATTCTACAAGATATATATCATCGTAGAGTTCATATGCATAGAAATATACCGCTATGCTTTACGTGAATCTCTAAGTGTTTAGAAAATGTCATGCATTTTTGTATATTACATTTGTCATAAAAATATAGTCAAACAGTATGCTAGAATATGTTCAATTCTACTCGAAAGAGATTGTTGGATAAGTTAGAAATATTGATTCTTTAATCAATTTATCGTGTTATCAAATTGTGAAATAAGGGTTAAAAAGGAATTTTGTTTGGTGATTCGGGATCCTAGTGCGCTTTTCATTCATTAATTTCATTAAACTTTTGCATTCAAGATCATTCTGCATTTATTTATTAACCTTAGTTTAAATTACATGTTAGTCATAGTTTAGTTATAAAATTCAAATCTCCAACCACCTTGAGTTTAATAGATTCGGTTAAGGTTTTGATAATAGAAATCAAATCAAATCAATCCTCGTGGGACAATACTCGAAATTTTACAATTTTCACTTTGTTACTTGTTAACGAATTGTGCATTTGCGGTGATTTACAAAGCAAACATACTTTCGTGAACATAGACAATTCGGGATACTTTATAGTCTTTCTCCAAAAAATTAGGATGACGTGGATTGACGAAAGAAGAACTGATCAATCAATTTTCATCAAGCCATGCAAATGAATAATTCTAAAGAGTAGATTGATGTCATACATAAAGAAATAAAGTTCATAAGTAACAATAACGTTTAGGAACTCATCATATTGCCTGAAGGTGCGAAACTCATTGGTTGTCATTTGATATTTAAAATCAAGAGGGATTCGAAGGGTAATGTGGAGAGTTATGATGTTCGTCTTGTTGCAAATGACTTTACTCAAAAGGAAGACATTGTCATTAAAGAGATTTTTTCCCCCGTTTCTATGAAAGACTCTTTTAGGACAATTATGGCATTTGTGACACATTTGATCTTAGGTTACATCAGATGGTTTACAAATTAAAGAAATCCATCTATGGCTTAAACGGTTTCCCGAAATGGTATCACAAATTTTATCAAATAATTATCTCATTTGATTTTGAGATGAATTCAGTTGATGATTGTGGATATCACAAGTTCAGTGGGAGTAAACATATTTTTGGTATTGTATGTCGATGACAAAAACATACAACTTGTCTACAATGATATAAACTTATTGCGTGAAACTAAGAAATTTCTGTCATGGAATTTTGAAATGAAAAATCTTGGTGATACCTCTTTTGTATCAAGGATATAGATACACAAAAATCGTTCTTATTGTATATTTGGATTATCACAAAAGTTGTATTGATAAGGTTTTTAAAAGATTTGAAATGCAGATATGGAATTAAGGTGATACCTCTATTGCTAAGTGAGACAAGTTTAGTCTCAATTAATGCCTCAGAGATAAATTTTAAAAAAAAGGAATACGTTTATACTTCGGCAATTGAGAATTTAATGTATATTCAGGTTTATACACATCCGGATATAGCATTCACTATTGGAATGTTAGGCATATATTTAATTAACTCTGTGATGAAAATTTGGAAAGCAACTATGAGGTTATTCAGTATTTATAGAAAACTAAGGATTACATGATCACATTTAGGAAAATCTGACCAATTGGCGATCATTTGATATTCCGATTCTGATCATGGAATATGACTGCAAAATATTGTCATAAGGCTGCATATTTTGGATGGATTTGAAAGACCATTTTGACAATAGTAGTCTTGTATTCCAACAAGAACCTGATGATGTCAAACTTTAAAGAAATTAAATTCCTAGTTGTCAAGGAAAGAAATCAGAGTGGTTTGATTTCTATAAAACATATTAGGGTAAACTCCATAATCATGGATCCATTTACTAAATGGCTGCCATTCAACGTCTTTAATGAGCATAATACTCATATGGTTGTTGCATCTTTTGATGATATGTCAGTTTAGTGGGAGTTTGTATTTGAATGTTGTCTATTTTAGACATTTCTTTATCCATGGATATTCGGTTTATTTCAAAAATAAAGTATTTAGTTCAGTTTTCACTCTGATTAAAGTTTTAGTACTGATCTCACTTAAGAAATAAAGTTGGACAAGTTGGAAACAAAGATGTTTGGATCACATAACATGTAATTTCCATGCTACACTCCCATGATTGATCTATGTTATTTAGTTGTATGGGTGTATGTGACCATTGATGGATTTAGTCCCATTAAATATGATGAAAATCGCTTTGATCCTATATCAATATGACGAATGGACGAGATTGTTTGGTAATACTCATAATAATGATAGCAAAGTTTTGAGCTCATAAGGTTATACACATATGTAAGATTACATGTATGACCCAGTGGGAGATTGTTGGATAATTTCAACATATTTGGGCCACACATTGTATATTAAGATGTGTGGTGCTCTTATTTACATGACATTAGTCAATTAAAGTGATCCGTTAAAACTGTATTGTGACTAATGGGTATTAGGCTTCATGGAAATATAGTGTAGAGACCGGAATGTTGTTTTAGATTGATGAATGGCCAATTTGAAGCAACTGAAAGATAGTGACTATTCAGTTACTATTATTTTATATGGTTATAGTCCCCATTTGTTAGTGTTCTTGAGATTCTCTGCATCCCCATCAATAGAGAGTGAAATTGAAAAGAAGAACATCAATCAATTGGAAGATCATAACTCATTCAGGCCAACAATCAAACAATATGGATCCATGTATGTTTTTGCTTCCGCTATTTTGTTATTTTCTCTAGTTTTAACATGGTTTTATGTAGGGTTTATATGTGAAAAAAGATTTGATTAAAGAATATGGATCTATAATCCCTTTCTGTTTTCTATCACGTATATGTTTTGTTCATATTTTATTTGACTGCAATATTATTAGAAAGTTTGTGCATGCTGTAAATGGTATTGTCCATTCATTTTGGACCATAAGTTGATAAGAATAATTATTTCTAGCGAAAAGTATGATACTTTCTCTCCATGATTTGCTTGTTTTGTTCTCAAAAGTAGCAAGTTTTGTTTCATCAATAAAGAAATTACTTCGGTAGCGTAATTCTTTGATCCAAAATTAATTATTTTTCATGGCATGGGTGATTAAACGATATCTTGATAATTGTTAAGAACTTTCCATTCGTTACTTCTTCTGGCATTTATTTAATTTCAAAAACTAATAATTGTATTGTGTGTATGAATCATGAATAGAACATATACATCATTCTGATGCTCATCCTAACACCATTGATGATGGGCTTTGAATTTAAAGAAAGCTTTGGAAATATAATTTTCAGAGGTTCTCAAGTTCGAATTAATGTCCTTAAAGGTTCTGCGCCTCTAACATAATAAAGAACCAAAGTTTGATATGAAAGATAATGTATTCGATCTATTGTATAAGTTTACAATAACATGTGATAGTTCAAAATGCTGCGTTCACTTATTAGCCATTGAATCCGATATATTCTTACTAGGAAATGTTCAAAACGAAAACTACCGATCATGATATATTAATTGTGTAAAGTGGAAAAGTCTCTAATACGTGTAATTACTAGACACGAGTCTTCAATGCATATTAAAAAGTCTTGTTGTTTAAAAAAGGGTGTGAGCTTTTAATATATTCCAATATACACCATTAATCATGAAAATGGTGTGATTTAATGGTTAAAATTATTTTCTTGTTAAAAGATACGACCGTTCGAAGAGACACATGAAAATCTATAAACATAATCCTCATAATTCCATTTTCTTCACTCTAAATCAATTCCATATATTTGTTTTTTAATTATTTCCTTCAAATCGTGTCTAAATAATGTCCGAATTATTTTTGACTTTCATATTCCATAATTAGTGTTCGATATCTTTCGTTCTAGAAGAGAGCGGTCAAATGTTGGTTCGCCTAACAAAATTAATAGTGTGTTGTATTAATTTTGGAAGAAGAGTTGTATCTTGGGAGAGATGTCCATTTAATCTTATTACCGCCAGTGCATTTGGCAAAATCTGGTTTAATTGAAGTGCACGTCAAAGAGAATTCACTTTGGAATGTTATTGGAGTCCTATGTCAAGTTGAAATTCTATTTTAGAAGTCCATTGAGAGTTGGAAATTGGTATCAGACTTAAATAAGAGTTTGAGATGGAGGAAAAAAATTTAAAAAATAAAATAAAATATTTTCAGAACACTTGGCCTCGGCTTAGGGGCGCCCGGAGGTGGGCGTCGTTGTGCCACCTTTTTTGTTCTGTTCTGTTCCGTTTTCCGCTTTTTCTTCTTCTACTTCATTTTGGATTCAATTTTTTGACATCCTACTTTATCAACAATTCTACTAAGATGGTTTGGACGTTTCCTACATGTTCCCTATAAATATTAGGTTCTTCTATACAATTTTATAGTTGTGAGAAAATATATTGAATTTTATGAATTGAGTATTAGTGTTAGGTTATGTTGATCTGAATTTTAAAATGAACAATTTTGTCATGGAATACCAAAAAGGGAGTTTATTGGGCCCGAATTGTATGGCTATTCTCGTGTCCAAAATCATATTTATCGAGTTGTAATTAAGGTCAAAGAGTCGAGGGTTGGTAGTAGAGTCAAAGATGGATGAAAGCAAAAAAAAAAAAAAAAGGGGCGCTAAAACTCTCGCCTACCACCTTCGGAGCGCTCGAGCAGAAATTGCAGTAAAGCACCGCTTGATGGTCATGACCTGGGTGCTCAAGCGGTCAACTGATCACAAGAGAGACGCTCAAGCAGTTGTGCTATCTGGGAAACCCTAGGTACACACAACCCTAAACAACCTCAAATACCTGATATTATAAATACCAAAGCATTGTTCTGTTCCAAAAGTGTGTTGAATCTATTTTTATTCAAGAAAGCATATTATTGAAGATCAATAGCACATTTCCTAAATCTATTGACACTTATGGTTTAATTTGACATTAAACTCAATCATTTAAAAACAATAAATGAGTGACTTGTTCTTTTATGTTGAATTCTTTTATGTTGATTGTTATTCCTCATTATACACCTCTAGGTGTTGGGTCTAAAAGTTTGATTATACTATATTATATATTGTCGTTTAAATCTTTTCACTAGGTACTCTAATTAAGCTTAGCTAGGTATTCACTTTTTGGCATTGGCATGATTGTGTGATAATAGAATCATCACTACTGTTGCTGTTGTTATCTGGTAATGGCTGCCTGTGGAGCTATGAACCTGAACAGAGGTGCATATAGTGTAAAAACGACAAGGAGAGAGTAATAGACTGTAGAACTATTGAAGATGATTATTATAAAGCAATGTATTGAAATGAACTAAAATGCAACACTTCCAAGGTAGTTTGAGAGGCGTGGACTTTCCTCTTAATTGATTACTACTCAGAATGATTCCCTATTTCCCTCCTGCCCATATTCTGGTTGTATCCCGCTCTTTTTCCTTCTTACATACGTGAATAATATTAGCGGTCTATCATTACTCACCCCGACATCCACCATGTCCTCTAGGTAAAAGCTCGGAAATCGCCAACGGATTGTCTCCATTGGTTCCCATGATGCTTCAAATTCCTAAAAATCTTTCCATTTGATTAGCACTTCTAGACTTGAGAACTTGCTGGATCTAATTTCGAAAACAGATTCTGGCTCTACCAGTGATCCTGTGCACGCAGTAAGTTGGAGATGAAGAGTAGAAATTGGTTGAACATTCCCAACAACTTTACGAAGTTGTGACACATGAAAACTACTTGGTCTTTGAATTAAAAATAAATAATAATGGGGTTCATCTTCATCCCAATATAAAAGAAATCTATTTTAACACATTTTTAAAAGATAAAATAGCAAAATAGTTGGAAAATTTATTTCTTGTTCTTGATCTCCAATCCCAATATTTGATTCCTCAAGTTTTTTTATGTTTCTTGATTCAATCCACGTGCTAGATTTGTCCTTCTTTACAATTTATGATGAATTAGCCCATCCTCTCTTGATAGATTTTATGATATGATGTAGTATGGGAGGTGGGAGAGAGATCTTTAATGTTCTACCCACACTCTCTAATTATAGCCGCTGAAAATTAGAGTAAAATCATGTTAAAATTGGTTTTCAAAAGAGCTTTGACCAGAGAAGGAAACCGCATCTCGCTTGCCAAATTTGGCTTTAGGTACTTGCAAAATAGGTCTTATGTATGCATGGAGTACTATGGCGCATTCGGACCATAGTAAAAAATTGTAGAAGTTGCATTTTGGTCCCCAATATTTCTCTTTGTGTAGATTGAGTCCTTTAGCTTCTAATTTTATCCAATTAATTCCATGTAATCTTTAATCATTGATTTATGGTTAGAATCAACTACCGAATATTTGCAATTTGGTTATCAAACTTTGTAAATAATCATTTTTCGTTTATTTCTTCCAATTTCACGTTTAATCACTAAGTTTTACATAACAAACAAAATATATACGAGATTATGCTATAATTCATCAAAAATACCACAAAATATTCTCAATTATTGGCTTAGGTAAGCAGGCTCAGTATTGCCAACGAGCAAGGCTCATCACATCTACTAGATGTTCTTTCCTAGCCCATGTATAAGTTCTTTCTTTAATGAAATGGAATTTGGCACAAGTATCTTCACCTCTTCACATTCTTTCCATGGATAAACCATCCACTATGGAAGAAGTCGCTGGTATAGATGAACCATTCTCCATGCAAAGAAGTCTTTTGTTGTCTCGGCACGAGAGGTGTGAAGCATCCTAAAGAAACCTACCTTGGAACCTATGAAGCAAACCTCACATCCTTCCCATTGATGAACCATCTACTATGGAAGAAGCCCTTGGCATGAATGAACCATTCTCTATGCAAAGAAGTCTTTTGTTATCTTGATAGTAGAAGTGTGAAGCGTCCTACAGAGACCCACCTTGAAACCTACGAAACAGACCTTACATTCTTTACATGGATGAACCATCTACCATGGAAGAAGCCGTTGACATGGATGAACTATCTATCATACAAAGAGGTATAATATAAAGCATAAGAGTTGACTGCAACCACTTCATTATATACAACCAAAGCACATTTCCCAATGGCCTCCTCATTCTGAGCTACCTCGACCTTCGGAGTATCTTTATTTTGAGCTTGGTTTCACCCTCAGATACCTCGGCATCTTGGCCACCCCCAGTTGGTCTACCAAACTTTTCTTCCAAGAAGTTGACGTCCCACTGCGGATGAACCTCCCTCATCTAAACAAGCATCTTTTGGGCACTCCAAGAAGCCAGTAGTTGGCGAAGTCGTCATACTTGATAGGTGTATTTTTCACACTTATTTAATATTTAAATATGATTATTATTGATGAAAAGAACAGATATCGATTTGCAATTATATAATTATGGCTTTTGTAGTTCAAAACCCCAGAATGAAATATAACAAAGCAAAATGAAGTGAAAATGGACTAAAATCATACAAAATTGTATAAAATATTCTCATTTTTATCGTATATTTAACATGGGCTAAGTTTTATTGTTGAGATTTATGTTTTAAACTTAACATATCTTTAATTAATTTTAATATTTGCACTTTAATGTTAAGTTACTTATTTTCATGCGTTTTTACTATTGTTGTTATGCATTTTCATTTATATGGCCAATGAATGACTATGTTGAGTGATTTGTAGATTGTTTGAAAGAAGATTATGCATTTTAAATCAAATAGTAGAAACCCTAAATTTGTGTGGGGGATAGAGATATAACCATAACCATAGGTAACCCATTGAGTTATTTTTATAAAGATTTAATGCGATCGTTTGATTTTAATCAACATAGAGATATATTATGTTAAACCAATCAATTATGGTTAATTTTGCTCGAGATAGATAATTAACTAAAATAAAAAAATTGGGTCTAACATCGTAAATAAATAATTTGTTAATTGACTTAGGGAGGATAAATTAATTAAGTGACGGTAAAGCGAAACAATAAATCCCTACCGCGTTTTGTAAAGTTTTAGTTAATTTTCTTTATTTTCAAAATCAAAATATTTATTGTGTGACTGTTTTTATTTTTAACTTTAAATTGATTAAAGTTGTGTAATCTAAAGTAAATATTTCTCGAGAGATCGACAATTTGGACTCAAAAGTCCACTTTATTAATTGAACGTGATTCATGCATTTGTGGTTTGTACTTTCTTAGCAACGATACTTCTTTATTTTGTTGAAGTTGTCGATGTAATTATTGACTGCCACCTTGCCAACTGTAGCTATCTCTGCCTTCAGAGATCCTATCTCCTATAGCTAGGTAGAGATTAGGGGTGTAAGCAGTCCGACTTTATTGATTTTTGACAGAATTTCAAACCAAAATTTTTAAACCGGTTTGAGAAAAACTCAAACCTAAACCTAATAGTTTGGTCTGGTTTTAAACCGCCTGTTTCGTCTTATATTTTCTTGTTTGTCTACTTTTATGTCATTAATTCATTGAATTCAATATATATTTATATCTTACTAGCAATAAATCTAAAACAACTAAATATATCTATTATAAATTTGAATACCAACTAAATCCAAGTGAAATCATAATAATAGTTTTTTGTTCACCATTTTAGGCTAAGACGTTACGATAACATTACAATACAAGTATAATAAACTAAATATAAGGCCCAAAACACCTATAAACTAAATATTTATTTGAAAGCGTATAGTTCCATAATACAATTATTGAGACGTCAATAAGATAGCACCTTAAATGATAAACTTTACGCCTATTGGATCAAAACCCAAGAGTTTAATAGGCTAACTAAATAGATATCATCCTTATTAATTCAAAACACTTAAAGAAACGGTTTAACAAAATATTTAAACATATAATAAAATACAACAATTAAATTGATGCAAGTATAGTTGTCACTGGAGTCATTGTTGGTTTCTTTTAGCTTATTAAACAGCTCATCCACATATCAAATTGCACATGAACACTTTTTAGCTTATATTGACATATTTTATCATGCCTAATTCAGTTACAAAACAAGAGTATGTCCACACAAATAGAATAGAATAATGTACATAGTAGATAAACTCTTTCCATCAAAGTGAATAAATTTATTTCACAATCATCCAATAGTTTAGAGAAATGCGAAACTCATATAATTTCAGATTTCTTACCTGAATTTGCTCAAAAAAATTATTGATCTGAAACTTTATTCGTAGTAAATATTATCACCGAAGACCCAGTTTCTATGTGTCTCAGATTTGGTGTGTTGCGGTGGCTCAAGGCTGTATCGGGTGTCGGCTGAAGTTCATTTGAATTCTAAAGAGGAAAAGGGCTTTTGATATATTAGGTTAGTCTTGAGATTACTAGATATAAATTAGGATTATTGGGTAATAATAATATATATGTAATAGAAAATTAGAAATTGACAAAAATACCCACACATGACAAAACTATTGAATTTTACATATTTGAATTTTTCAGAATTTTTCATTTTTTCATTTTTTTATTTTTATATATTTTTTCGCCGGTCCGATTTGGTTTTAAACCACAATTAAATTCTCAAAACGAAACCAAACCATTTTTGGTTTGGTTCAAAACCATTTTGTTGATGGGTCCACGTGGCACCAAACCGACCGTTTCTAAAATGCGGTTTTGGTTCGATTTTCCGATTTGACGATTTTTGCTTACAACCCTAGTAGATACCTCAGCTCCGCTTACTCTTTATTTGATTCCATCAAGACCTCAACTACCTAGCATTAGAGATCATTAGCTTGGTTGACCTGCTTAGTTAGAGCCACCACTTAACTTTCAACCTCATGCAATTCTTTTTTCAAGCAGCTAACTTCAAATTCAACAGAGTTTTACTTTACCCCCACCCCCGTCTTCTTTAACTCAGAGTCCTCTGCCCCTTCCTTGACGTCTTCACCTCTTTCTTAAGGCTCGTAGAGGCCTCAAGACGAGCTACATGCTCTTTATTCTTATTTTGAACATGGTGGTACATGTCTTTAACAGCCAGTTGACCCCATGGCCCGTGCAACACCGGCATTGTTCATCTCTAACAAATCATTGGCCTCACAAGAAGTAGCATAGTTTTGCCACCTCTTTGTCCAGTACTTAAAATGAAGCGTTGTTGCTATGGTTTCTAGAAGAAGCATAGTTGTTGCTATGCGATCAACTCTTCGGTGTTCTCCCTTAGAAAGTTATATATTTTGTCTGATCTTATAGAATGAGCTAGTCTTTTGGCTCATGTGGACGGAGGCACATTATGATTTGAATTTTCTCTAGTGGCCTCGACTAGGGGAGGATGTGCTTTCTTATTAATTCTTACCCCGAACAAAATTTGAGAGGAATGCGGATGAGGAACACTGATGGCCACAGATGGCCCAGATGAGGAGGCACCAAATGTACTAGTCTTCTTTGGTTTTTTATTAAGAGGCTAGATCTCCTTATCTGCAACCTTATCTGCTTCATTAATGGGCAGCCTCTCACTTGCCTTTACAGCTGCTCACTCTATTTTTGTAAGCAGCATAGACGTTCCTCAATGTGAGTGTCTCTACCATACTTCATCGGATTGTAGTAAAATCAAGCTTCAGAGTCCATTTCTTTAAAAAAAAAAAAAAAAAATTCTACAAAAGTCCAAGTGATAGTACCTATGATTTAAGCATCAAAGTATAACTCAAGTAGAGGGTCAGAATTCACCTTGTGAAGACATCAAGTCATTGTTGAAGAAGTGAACTCTAAATAGTTACGTTCTTTGTGTATAAGCTAGTAAAGGATGAAGATGATGCCCCACTGATCCACTGAAAATTCGTATTGAGGTAATATATCCACAGACAAAAAAGAAATTCTAAGTATATCAAAGCATGAAATGAAGACAATAGTTCGGCGAACATGTAAACTTACTAGCAGTAGAATAGTTGGTGGTACGATCAGATGAATCACTAGGTCACCTTCCATTGTATCCTAACGTCTTTATGCTAAGAACTAGGATTCATTCCATCCCTTAATGGAAGTTGGCAAGTCATGCACAAAGGGAGAACACGCATCCTAGGAGGTCATATAATACCATTCCTTGACCTTTTCACCTTTCCTGGCATGTTCCCACCTAGGTTGGCCTCGCGCTAAAGTAACCCTAACTAAACCATGTGACTCCAAGAATTTAGGTTCAGAAAAGTCGGAATAAGGCCACAGGAATGCAAGACGAGCTGAGAAAATGGAAGAATATGCAACCTAAGACCTACCTTTAGAATGACATCAGTTACGACCACATACTATGGCCTCGAATAGTAGGCACCTTCATGAGGCTCGGGGACTAAGACCTATATGTTCTGAAATCCTATATTGCTCTCCGAGGTTCTAGAGTATAGTGAGGGTTACATTAGAGGGGTAATCTAAAGCTTTTCATTTGGCAGAGGTGTCTATGGGCATATAATGTAACTTCCATATGTTTTTCCGAGACCTAATGGCCGCTGAAATCTCAATAGAGGTGAGAACAGTTGGTTCACTAAGGATTGAAAGGACTAAATTCATACCGTCGCCATAAACACTCCTAATCCAGACATTTTCTGAATCAAAGAAAAAGAAAAACGTGGAGAAAATTAAGTAGGAACGAAAGTTTACCTAAAAATCGGATTTTCTAAGGAAAAATGCTTGCTAGAATGCTGATGAACGTGTCAAAATCTTAACTTATCATGGGAAAGTCAAATTGACAAAGTAATAGTGCATTTTCAAATTTTTTTTCTAAGTAAAGACTTACAAATGATACAAGTACGCCTTTTATAGACAGGCAACGAACCTCAATCATTGGATCAAGTCAAAATCCATCTTTATTGTTCATTAGTCAATTTATCCGCTTTCAAATTATTGGACCCAAAAATGTCAAATTAGCTCAGAGCCCTCAAATCACCTCTACTGCAACGTCCAAATTCTCATACCCCATCACAACTTTCATCAAACTGCCTATATTTCAGAGTCTCGTCCTCATACTAGACCTCGCTTTTGTATCATAGCTTTCATCAAGCTTCTATATTTTAGAGCTTTGTTATCATGTTAGAACCTCGCTTCTACATCATAGCTTCCATCAAGCTGTCCATCTTTCAAAGCCTCGTCCTCATACTAGGATCTTGCCTCTATATCACAGCTTTTATCAAGCTGTCTAACTTTCAAATCCTCATCCTCATCCTCATACTAGGAGATCTCATATGTATCACAGCTTTCATCAAGTTTCCTATCTTTCAGAATTTCATCCTCACACTAGGACCTCACCTTTGCGACATAGCTTTCATCAATATCCCTATTTTTCAGAGCCTCATCCTCACGCTAAGGCCTCGCCTCTGCAGCATATCGCTTGTATATCTACTCCATAAGGTATCTAAACATCATTTTTACTTTAAATTCACGTATTATATGAATATCTATGCTTGAACTTGATGAACTATTGTGGTGTGTTCAAACACACAACTAAACAAACAACTTTAGGATATGTTCATCTCCACAAATTCACGCATTATATAAATATCTATGCATAACTTGAGGAACTATTATTATGCGCTTCACGGCCACGTGGCAGCCAGCTAGCTAGCAAGTTCAATCAAACTCACACTCCACATCACCATCTTACCTGGTTGAGGTAAGGCCATGCATAAGATAGTTGGGTCATGCATCACCCCAATCGAGGTGCCATGTATAGGTCTACCTTTCATGTCCTAGATGAGGTGATATAACCTGTTGCATAAGGGATTCAAAGCAACTACCCTCTGCTAATAAAAAGAATCTCATATTTCATTTTTTTTCTAAGAGATCTTTTGTACAAGGTTTTCCTATGATTGATTGACGTGACATCTCTATAGATATCTAAACGATCAACTTGTCGTATATGTTTTAGAGGTCACACTTGGCACTAGGGTATTTACTTTTCAAAAATATTAAATGATATTCAACCTATGATTGATAGAGTGACACCTAAGAGGAGACACCTCGACCATCAGGATGAGGCCACGTGTCTTCATCCAACAGTGATAATTTATCTTCTACTATAAAAACTTTTAATTCGTAACATTTGAAAGTAATGCAATTTTATACACTCAATGGAAGGTTACTCTCTTTTATTTCTATTATCTTAAAAACTCTCAGTGTCCGTATACTAACATAGCTCATGTCTTTCGATCATTCCACACCTACATATACTTATATCATTGACTGACTTGATCTCCAGAATGCATGCGGCAGCCTCCACCACCATCAAAGAAGGCCACATGTTACTAACGATTTGTTCAAGTAAGTAGGAGCTTATCTACGTGAATGTGAGTGAAGTTGGGATCTGTTGGTCACATCGTCTGTGCAAAAATCGAGAACAACAATTACTAAAAATGTTTGTTGAACATACTATTTATAAATTATTTTATTATTTCTCATTTTTGTCCACGCATATCCGGATATCAATAATATTTATTTTAGTTTGGACTTTTATCATATTGTCGCCCTTTTCATTTTCATTCAAGTATTTTTTTTTAAAATTATATATATAAAAGTAAATTTTAAAAAAATCATCGAATGTAACATAAATGATTTTATTACAACTCACAATCTATCCAAATGAATCTAATCTTATAGTTATTTGCAACGTTTTATATTTATCTTTGCGATAAAATCTAAAATTTTTAAACCAAGGAGTCGACAGAGGAGAGAGACGTGGGCATGGAGATGGGAGAAGAAAGTAAGAAGAACTAGAGATTTGAGTTTTGGCCTTTCGAATGAGAGAATGATGGATGTTGGATGCTTTAGAAATGGTACCATCTACTGTGTGAGAGTGGTGGGAATGAGAAATTAGAGTTGCCTGTAATAAGGATTTAGGTAGGGTTAGTGAGCAGGGCTGGCACGTTACGAATGAGTGAAAAAACACAACAAATGGTCCAATGAAGCAAAATATCAAATATCTTTTTGATCAAATAAGTGCGAATAATTCAACCGCCCTAAAAAAGTGAAAACGTTGAGTTAATTGTCTCAATGATCACTGTATGTCCGTCCGTGCCTTCGATTACTTACTAAAGTTTAGGATGTTAATTTTTGGCAACTAAACTTAACCAAACGTTGTACTCATTGACATAACATCAATTTCAAACTTTTAACGGGATTAGTGACGTGATTAACGAAATGTATATGTAGCGCTTTGTCACAATTCCATCCTTAACTATAAGTGCTGTTTTCAAACGCGACTCTTTTATAGATTTGGACTGTACAGGATGGGGACGGTATGACCTTGGACCTGGATGAAGTGAACGCGCAAATTATCACTTGAGGGAGAGGGCCATTCTCCCACTAGTAGTATATTCATACAATACATATAGGAGAGGGTTCACAGTTGAGAGAGAGAGTGTGCGCGCTCGCAAGCAATACACAATTATAGAGAGCGGAAAAAATTCATGAAGGACGAGGCTATAAGCTCCTCGGGCGACCCGTTATTGCCTCCCGGGTCTTCTCCTCCCCATACCCTCACCCCCGCTGCCAGGTTAAATTATTAATTTACCCTAACTCGCTTATTCTCTATTTTATTGTACTGTTGGTTTAATTTGAGCAAGTACTTTGATGTGATCTATTAATATCTAAATTTATTGAGGGTTTTGTATATGAATAATGTGGTTGTTTCGTTGCATAGGAAGTGGAATACTGTTGAGATTTTTCATTGTTTGTACCGTAAAGTTCTGGCTTCTTTTGGGATATTTTTTTGTGAAATGTGGGTATTCTTTATGAATAAATTTTTGATAGCTAAATATGAAATTAGTGTTGACTGAGGCATAGAAGCTAGAATTTAATGTAAATTGCATTTCTTTCGACTCATAGTATTTTTAATAAATTATTGTTTTATGGTTTTGTATTTATATTAGGGCATTTGAATGAAAGTATGATCATGGTATACAGCTGATGGGTGCTGAGGACTCATTTGACTATCATGAGGTCTTTTCTTGTAGTTGGTGCAATCATAATTTTTTTATAGTCATTCTTCTACCCTTTCCCTGAAGTTAGTGATGGCAATTGGTGTACACGAGCTCGATTTTTTTTTAATTTGCTATATTATACATTTTCTAAACCTTTTAAAAAAAAGATATACATTTTTCTAAACATTTTTTTAGATATACCTTTTGTAAAACTTTTTTTTAGATAATTTTTTTTTTAAAGATAAACCCTCCTCCTTTGTCCAGGATTGAGACCGGCTCCTTCAATTTCAGTAGGCGGAGTTAAAAATTGTACACCAACTTGTTTTGTGCACAATTTTTTTAAAAAATTATAAAGGTATTATAATTTTTTTTTTATGAATATGGTTAAATTAAATATCACTTACTGGACGAGATGCAATTTCGAAATATTTATCTTGCAATCGAAAATGACCGTCTTGCCAGTCCTTCATGCACATTAATGCTTCCAAAATATCTTCTTTCAGTCAGCTCTTGACTTCGGAGAGAACCGTCTTACTTACACTAAAAGTAGACTCCGAAGCTACAGTGCTAACCAGAGGTGTTAGTAGGTCTTTTGCCATCGCAGAAATCACTGGCCATTTGCGTTCGTACCTTCGCCAGAATTCAATTACTTCTTTTGAACTTTTCTTAATTGTTTTGTTATTAGACATATTATGATTAAAGTAATTAATTAATTAAGCAGGCAACACATTGGGACTTGCGTACGATTTTTGATTACATGCGGTAGACAAACTATTACTAGAGGAGCCACATGCATTTGAATCATATCTATATGAGTTAATGCCTTCAAATAAAGTTAAAACTTCAGTGTCATCTTCTGGTATATCAATGGGAGGAGTCGGTTTAGAGCCAGAGAGTACCGATTAATATTTGTACCCATTCGTTCAGCATATAGTTCATACATTTCACATAAAGTTTGTTCTAAATTTCTATAAGTAATAGGTACATTAAAAGTTAAAGCTCTTAAAATTTGATCAATTACAAATTTAGTACCCGATAAATTATATTGGGGGTCCATGATACATGCTAACGGAAATAACATAGGCAAGTTTTCTCAATATTTTCTAAATTTTAATTCCATTGAATATATAATTGAACTAAAATCGGGGTCTTTTTATATCTATGAAAAGCCCTAATAATTATATAAAAACGTTAAAAACGTTTAAGGACCATACAACTAGTGATATAATAAACTTCAGACAAAATATTTGTAGAATCATAAAAACTTGTCAATTTTTTTTTAATTTTAAAGGCTAACATCCAATCGGAGTCATTCAAAATAGTATAGTCATCGTTTCTAATATGCCTATTGTTATAAAATTCAGTTATTAAATGTTCAAAACATTCGCGTGATTTTAATAATAAGTCGAGTTCCATCTATGCCCTACGTCACTAATAAATGTTTTCATATGTGTCACCCCAGATTCGGTACAAAATTCCTCAAATGCTTGTTTTCTGCTAGGTGAAATCGTGACATACACTAGTGTATCCCTAATTCTTTGAATTTCATTCTTAATATGTTTTAAACCGTCTTGTACTATTAAATTAAAAATATGGCATACACATCGAATATGAAACAAATAATCACCGAAATCGGACTGCAGTACTCTGCACAATTTATCGATAACTACCTTATTAACAGTAGCGTTGTCAAACGTAAATGAATGAATTTTAATCTCGCAACAATATTCTCTAACAATATTCATAATAGCATTAAATATGTTAGCGCTGTGAGGGAACTCGATTTTAAAAACAATAATTTTTTTATGCATACACCAAAGTGGGTCTATGTAGTGTCCAGTTACAGCTATATAACCTTTTATTAATCATTTCCCATATATCCGAAGTTAACAAATATAACATCCCCATATTTTTCTAAATCGGCAATCGATAGGTTTTTTGAATGAAGGAAATATTCTATTGTATCAGAACGAAGAGTATTTTGACTTACCAAAACGTATCTCGATTGAAAATATTCTTTCACGTAGGAGACGAAATGTTGGTTGTCCGCTGTTGCTAGAGGCAACTCAGCAGCGGCAACGAACTTTACCATTCCCGTTCGAGATTTTTCCTCCGAATACATCCACATAGAAAGTGGCGTAGTAGTAGAACCGGTGCCTAGACTACCAAATTGTAGTTGCTTTTGACCAGCAAGAAGAAGCCCATATTTGGCCGCACATTCTTTGTAGTGACATTTGAGGTGGGTGGTTCCAATGCCTTTTTGCCATGCCAGTCGTTGTTGACAGTATTTACATACTGCTTTATATTCTGGAACTCCATCGACCATACGACCAGTTTTAATCAGTTCAAAATGATCCTAACATTTTTCCTACTTTTTCTCCTTTCCCTTCCCTCTTGCATCGGAAATATCTAATTCAGGTTCATCATCATGCTTCACCTCGAAAACATCAATGTCATCCAAATCAATTGGATTGCTACTTCCACAAGCATCGAAATTCGGAATATTTTCGGGAATATGTACTTCATTTAGTCCCGCAAATTCATTTTGAAATTGACTTTGCGGCGTGATAGGTGATTCGCCTCTGATACTGAACAAGCCTTCAACAAATGAGCGTGGAACAATTTGTGAATTGATATAAAATGTATAATAAGTAACAAATAAAGAATTGAAATAAAGTTGACGTGTAAGATTGTAATTAAAAATTTGTAGTGGGATAATTGATATTGAATAATTGAAATTGAATATTGAAGTAGAATTGAGAAATGAATGGAGAATATGTAATAGTGTAGAAAATAGATTGTAAAATGAAGATTATAACTCAATAATGTAAAATGTAGAAGATAATCAAGAGATTAGAGTAGAGAATGAGAGTTTGGTGGAAAAAAAGTGAAGGGTATTTATCGGGAAAAAATTGAATTGAAATAAAAAATAAAAAATTAATTCATTGATCGTTTCAGTCATTGAACATTTAAAGGCGAGCCACAAGCTTGGCTCATCGCTCGCCTTTTAACTATCTCACGAGCTTGGCTCGTGTACAAAACGAGCCAAGCTTGTCTTTTGACGAGTTCGAGCAGCTCACTAGCCCATTTTTTACTAGCTGAGCCGACGAGCCGCTCGACTCGATTGCCACCTCTACCTGAAGTCGATGACTATTCATAGCTACATTGACATCAAAGAACAGTTCATACCCAATGTTATATTTTTGTCCTAGTTGATTCTGATTCGATATTAAGAGTATATGATTTTTCGTAGTAACTGAATATTTTTGTCTGTAAATACTGAATATTTGATTTCATCCACAAATCTATTTTCTTAATTCTTACTGTTTATAATATCATAAATACACGATGAGATTCCATTGATACACCGCGATTTTGATAGACTTATTGGAGGATCACATTAGTGTTCATCTAGTAGGATTTGAACTTACGATTTCGGCAACTATGAGTTGGGCACTTTAACTATTGAATCATGGATGCTTAGTGGGGATCCTCTTACATGGTGAATAACCAAATTTCAAGTGAATGTTTTAAGTGTTTACACCTTCACCTATGAGAAAACAAGATGTGCAACTCGCATTCCCTTTGATGATATTTTGGACAGAAATTGTCCTTTGGAACTCGGGGGTGGAATAAAAGTGAGGCTGGGGACTGAAATATTTTCTGTTGAGACGACAATGCAACACGAAAATGGGATGGGGGATCTCCTCTTAATAATACTTTACATTCACAAGTAAAGTTGTTCACCTTACTGAATCAATTTTTCTGACATGAACTGGATAAATATGGTGAAATTGCCATGGTGTATCAGAAATTGAAAATTGGCTTCTGCAATCTTCTTAAAGATCCTTTTATTTTTTATAGGCGATGGGATGATATATGTTTTCTGATCAATATCTATAATATTTAAACAATACATTACATGATATTTTTGTCTTCTGCTCTTTTTTCAGTTATGCTGGGGCTTCATCTCCTGCTGTTCCTACAAATGCTACCAGCACAGACTGGTTTGGCCAAGGGCAGAATTCTAAAGGGGGATCTCTTTCTCGCATTGGTTCACAACCGATGCGGACTTCATTGAGCACTAGTGCAGTTGGTTCTACTATTGGATCATCACAGCCTTCGTGTAGACCCTGGGAAAGGGGTGATTTACTGAGGCGGTTGTCGACATTTAAACCAGAAAATTGGTTTGGGAAGCCTAAGGTTTGGAATTCTTCCTCTGTTGGTTGTGTTTGATTAACTTTTGACTTCTGTTCCAATCTTTTCCCAATTCCTTTACATAATTATTTCAATTACACTCTGTTATATTATATTTTGGGTTTTCCTTCACATCAATTTGAGATCATTTTCTCATTGGTTACTTTGAATTGTATCCATCTACAGATTGAAGCATGGGATCCGCTTCCTTCAATGGAAAAATAAGTAAATCTCCCCTATCTGGAATCGAATCCAATTATGACAAACTTTATCACTTCACGAACTTCTAGTTTAATTACGAATAAATGAGTCAGTTTATGATTGAAGATATAAATGATGTGGCTGTCTATATTTGGAGCAAGCATCAATGGTCAGTCTGACTTCTTAGATAGGGAAGCCTAATATGGGAGAAAATATTATAGCCTGCATCTACTATTGTACAACTTTGTTTGTCTTTTGATCAAATTAATACTTTTCAGAGCTATACTTTGTGTATTTTATTCCTTCTTTGGCTAAAATTTTTTCCCCAACCAGTAGTGTCTTGTGGGAATTTTTGCACCATGTAATTTTTCATATCATAAATTAATAAGCAAAATATGCTGAGATAAACCATATATATTATTACCAAGTTAAATCAAGCAATTCAATGGGAGAAGTGTGGTAGTAATAGCTAATAAGATCTTGAAATGGAAGAATGAATGATATAAGTAGGCAAGGGTGTTGAATATAATATCAGTCTCTGGAAGCCAGAATCTTCAGATGGTAGAAGCTGGAATGTGGTGACGGGTGTGATGATGTCCTTTTCTGAAATGAAATATAGTTTAGATAAGGTTGACAATTGGTCTTGGGATTAAGAGGTATGCTGACTTTATGAGTCGTTCTTTGCAAGTTGTCATACTGATTTGCATTTGTGAGCAACATTTGTGGTACATGTTAGAAGGGGTTGGAGTGCAAATTTATCAAAACATAGTATGCTTGACATCTATGACTCATGGAGTTCAAGTTTTGTACAAGGCCATGATGCTGACTATGTTCACAAACATGCCAGTCTTTTTATTTTTAAATATATTTTTATCCACTTTGTGCAATTCTTAATCCAGGCTGCAAGTTCACTGGCCTGCGCTAGAAGAGGCTGGGTGAATGTGGACCTTGATAAAATTGAATGCGAATCTTGTGGTGCAAATCTCAAATTTATTTCGTCAACTACTTGGACTTCTTCTGAAGGTGAGTCTAAATGTTAGTTGTCGATTAGGCTTCTAACCATGTTCTGTGTTGAGCTTCTCATTTTATTTAATATGAAATGCTTAAATGGAATCTTAAGATTTTAGGTCTTTCTTGAAGTCTTGTGCCATTTATCTTGTAAGTAGCAATGCATTTGAAGTTCTCAGTTCTCAATGATCTCATCAAATTTCAAGATCGGTGATGCCGCACTTATCATATTAATCAGGATGTTAGAGGTTCTTTCAGCATCTAGATTGATTATCAGTAACCCCCCCCCCCCCCCCCCCCAACACACAAACACCCCTCCCAACAAAAAAGAGGAATAACTGAAATAGGTGAAAAAAGATTAATTTTTTTGACATTTCCAAATATATCCTCAATTACCAGTACAGTGTTTCAATAGTTCATATTGAATAAGTTAATATAACAATTAATGAAATTTTCTGTGAACCCATTCCCTATTGCGTACTAGGTGAATATTTCAAGTACCTTACAATTAATTTATTTTTATTTATTATTATTATTTTTTTCAAAAATCGTGTAGTTGTATTAGTTATTGGATATGTATTGATATGTTAGAATATATTTTTCTGGGAACCCATTCTCTACTGCGTACCTAGGTGAATATTTTAAGTACCTTAAATTAATTTTTTTTTTCAATGATAGTGTAGTTATTTAGTATTAGGTATTAGATAAGGTATTGTTATGTTAGAATATGTCTTATAAGTATATTATTGTAGTCTCATAGACAGTAAATGTGACAATTTGATATGGAACTAAGCAAATTACCACTGTATTGAGTTTAACTAAGACAAAGTAGAATGTCCAAACACGATTCTGGCCTAGTTAGTTGTTGATATGCTGAAATTTAATTTGTAGTTCTCTGTTGGTATTCAATTCTCATATAACCTAGTCTGTTTTCAACTTATACAATGTCCTACCTTTGACATGAGGGATCGTCCTTCTGCCAATCTCTAAAAAGTGTAGGTTATAAGATTCATTAGCACTTAAAAAAATCTTCGACGAGCCAGTAAGGTACAAAAGTCATCTTTGAGCTAGTCTTTTTGTTTCTGTCCGTTTGGGGTCATTCATGTATGCTGAAGTCCCAGCATTTGTTTTTAACCTAAAATGCTGCCAACAGAAAGGATAGATTCTTATCCTTGAACGATGATTTGTTCGCTTGGCATGAATGCATCACCTCTTTGGCCTATGCTTATATTAAAAGGGAAGCTATTCAAACCAGTCAATGTCTAAATAAGTCTTCCTGATTTCTGTATTTCTTCTGTTCTCGTGTATAGCTCCTGAAAGACAATGTCGTTATTTAGTGCTCTCGCTTGCTGCCAATTGACGAACTTCTATTACCAAGAATTTGTTGCTATGTTCCTTTGAAGTTGTGAACCTTATTTTATTGCTCTAGTGATCTTAAAAAGATAAAACAATAAACCTTTTGTATGTCATATATCCTCGTTCTTTTATTTTCTTTTTGGAATTTCTGTTGAACACACTATTCTTTCTATTTCAATTTGACGGAGTTGAGCTGGGTCACTTACCTCATCGAATACGGAACTTTTTTGTTATTCTTCCTCACCCATAGCTTTCATTCTCATGTATTGATTATCTTTGGTAGCTGATAGTGCTGGGGAGAACTTTGCCAAGAAACTTGACAAAGGGCATGAAGTTAGCTGTCCGTGGATAGGAAACAGCTGTGCGGAAAGCTTGGTTCAGTTCCCTCCTACTCCACCATCAGCGCTAATTGGTGGTTATAAGGATCGCTGTGATGGACTGCTCCAGTTTCCTATCCTTCCCATTGTGGCTGCTTCTGCAATTGAGCAAATGCAAATTTCTCGTGGCCTAGAAATTGACCGCTTTTTAGCTCAGTCTCAGATTTGTAGTGGTGAATCTTTCTTTAAGCAGGAGATTACATCAGGAAATGAGCAATCAAGAGATAATGTCTTCTTCGTATACTCTCGTGTAATACATAACTGGTGTTTTGATACTTTAAAACTTTTTTATAAGCTCCTTAGATGTTAGGCCATACACTAAAACTTCCTAATAATTGCAGGCTCAGAAGCTGATAAGCCTTTGTGGATGGGAACCAAGATGGCTTCCAAATGTTCAGGATTGTGAAGAGCATTCTGCTCAATCAGCTGGGAATGGATGCTCTACCGGTCCACCCCGTGATCCTGGCGACGGCAAAAAAACATCGTCTGCTTCAAAACAAAAGGGTTATTGCATAAATGAAGGGGTTCCCAAGTCAAAAGGTATATCTAGATCGCCTTTGTTCGATTGTAGCTTATGTGGAGCCACAGTGAGAATCTGGGACTTCGTCATCGTTTCTCGTCCTACCTGTTTTGCTCCCAATACTAGTGATGTTCCGGAAACTAGCAAGAAGATGGCATTGACACGCGGAGTAAGTGCAGCAAGTGGTATCAATGGATGGGTTGCTGCAGATGCTACTGAAAAGGAGCAGGCTGAGGACCATGATGAAGCTGCCACAGATGAAGGGAAGTCGTTGTCTAACATCGGGGTGGATCTAAATCTTACAATATCAGCTGGCTTATCTTCCTCACGGTTACACATGAACATCATATCCGAAGAATACCAAGATGTACATAGAAGAAGAGATATATTAACCAGGCACCCTTCTAGCAGCGAGGTTGGTGATCGTGCAGCTTCATATGAATCACGTGGTCCTAGTTCTCGCAAGCGGAACTTAGATGAAGGTGGAAGCACAGTTGACAGACCACCATTACTCATGCAACAGACAGACAGCATTGAAGGAACTGTCATTGATCGTGACGGTGATGAAGTTGATGATAGTAGAGAATACTGTGCTGGCCATTTAAAACGTGCTCGTGACTATGATGTTTTTGAACCCAATCCTTCATCAAATCGTAAATATTCTTCTGGTGCCGGTCCTAGCCAATCATTTGGTTTTGATTTTGGAATAGATGTTCAAAGAGATGAATTTTTTGACCAGGGACGTGAACATGACCAATCAACTAGAGATTTAACACGTGTTTCCTCCGTTATTGCAATGGATACCATTTGTCACAATGCAGATAATGATTCCATGGAAAGTGTTGAAAATTATCCTGGAGACTTCGATGATATTCATTTACCTTCTAATTCGACATTGAAAAATACAGATCTCAACGAGACATCTGAATTGAACTACAGTAATCAGGCACAGCAGAGTACTTCTCCAGCAGCTTTTAGAAGTGCTGGTGAAATTGGTATCAGCAGTACAAATGATGAGGAGGTATTAAATGCAGATACTGCAACTGCTCATGGGAGGGATGTCCCTAGCTTCGGAATTAGTGGAGGAAGTGTTGGAATGGGTGCTAGCCATGAAGCTGAAATTCATGGAACTGATGCTTCTGTCCATAGAACTGATAGTATGGTTGGTGATGTGGAGCAAGTTGCTGAAATAACTGATAACCAAGGCCAGACCAGTGAATTTGCTCCAGATCCTGGACTAATGGGTGATTTTATCCCTGAAGAAATAGATAGAGATGATCCTCATGGTGATAGTCAAGATATGATGTTTCGGTCTGTAAGAAGGGCAGATTGTGGCTCAAAAATTGTGGGTTCAGCCAAAGCAGAATCTTTTGAAAGTGGTGATAGAACCAGTAACATGCACTCAATACCACATGAGAATAGTCCTCATCCTTCTATTTCTTGCAATGCCATTCTATGTTCTGGATATGAAGCATCCAGAGAAGAAGTTACTCAGACTGCCAAAGATCTGACTGCTGAAGAATGTATTGAGTTGGGCTATTTGGTTGAAAACGGGACAGGTAATGCTGTATGTCTTTTCAACTTTCATGATACATCAGGATCTCCCGCATTCTCTCTCTCACTCAATCCCCCATCCCCCTCTGAATGAAAAGAAAGAAACACACTCACAGCCCCTTCATACATTATGAAAGCACACACATATAGAAGACAACAAGATCTGAATTTTTCTTTAAAGGAAGATGAATTTTTCAAACCATCACTGGAAGATTCACGTAGGAAACTTAAAAGGTTTCTTTTATTTTCTTTTTTGGTTTGTCTGGGTTGGTTTCTTTGGGTTGAATCTAGGGCACGATTTCAGCTTCATGCCTAGCACCCATTCCGACACACATTCCAAAGAAAAATGTGAGTGGTGAAGTGATATATATACACGATTTGCCCTGGCACGCCCAACAGTGAACTTCTTATGCTTAACTTCATTTTTTGTATGGATGCAATCTATGTGTGTATGGGGTCATGAATATGATGTATACACGTATACATGGTTTGTGATGGTAGATATGGAAGCAATGCTCTTCTATAGAAACCATCTACTGTCCCAATCTGTAAGAGAATAATAACCCACTTCTTTGTTTCTTTGCTCCCTGCACTGCATGGTCAGATGGTCTGCTCTTTATTTGAAGGATATTACAATATTTTTACAGTAAGTATTATAGTTTTCTCTTAACCTTTCCCCCATTAAACTCTTTTCGTCAGACTTGGTTTTTGTGTTTGTTATCATGCACAAATTATCTGATTAGCATTTCTCGAGTAATGTTTGAATTGCATGTGCAAAGGTTTACATGAGCTCAAACGGATCAAATAGTTAGTATACAGGAGATAGTATGATGTTGTCATGGTTTCCAGAAATTTCCCAACAATTGGTGTGATTGAGCAATATTAGCATAATGTGGGCATAGTCGTGTCTGAGACTCCATGAATTGTGGTCTTCTCATTTTCAAATTCTTGGATGTAGTTCACACCTAACCCTATGCATCGGTTGGTCATATTCTGGAGTTGAACTATCCTATTGTTAACTTTGAAACTGTATGACATGAATATGAATTGAGTCAGATCGCCATCATAATTTTGAGAAAATATTTAAGAAATGCTATGGTTATACTTGTATGAAGTATTTTGCGTTAAAATTTACAAATTTGAGGTGGGAATTGTAAGCACTGACCTTATTTCCACTCTCTGGCTTGATTCTGCTGCAAAATGAGATAACAAGATCAGGATGTGTATTGATTGCATTGCTGTGGTTTATTAGCATTTTCAGTTGCTGCCTCATTATCTAGTCTCTTCTGGATTCAATACAATTAGAAAAGAGTAAAAAATTATCAAAATAGAAATGATTTTCCAATTTCTCTTTTCATTATGATTTCTATCTTTGTAACTCTTTCGTCGTATTTGTCTTGTTAATGGATTGAATTTTGTGGTTCAATACACTGTTGACTAGATTTCTTGAATATGGATCATTGTTCAGGGCCTCCCCATGGAGAAAGCTACTATGAAGAGACAGTTGAATTCGATCCAATTAAGCACCATAATCACTTCTGTCCTTGGGTAAATGGAAATGTTGCTGCGGCAGCCTGTACTAGTTGTACTAGCGGGTCTGGTTCCAGTGCTGGGACTATAGCACTTTGTGGTTGGCAGTTGACATTAGATGCTCTTGATGCTTTCCATTCACTCGGACAGGTTCCAATCCAAACCATGGAATCTGAATCAGCTGCTTCCATGTACAAGGTTGGTGAACATTAATATTTGAAGAATGACAATGTCATGTTTTTTCTTGCACCTGCTTCTCCTGCTGTCTTCTTTGTTCTTGTTCTTCTTGCAATCACAATTCTTTTGCCAATTTTTTCTATTATGTTTATCTTTTACTAATACAAACTAAATGATAGATTTTGTGGATGTAACGAATGCTTTGAAGGTAAAAGTATCTTTTTTGCAAAGTTTGATTATTTAATCAGACTACTGGCAAGAAAAAGGAAATGGACTAGGAAGCGAGATACTGATAGTTTTATTGTTATTCTTTCCTATGAGCATCACAAAATAGAACGTTTGTAACCATAATTTTTGTAACCGTTTTCCATGTAATAGATGTAGTGCAAGTCGACAGACAAGGATTTTTCAGAACATGCAATACTTCTCTAATTTATTTGTTTTAATATTTCTTCATGACCTAGAATGACAAACATTATCTAAAAAATAGACAAAACATCTGTGACTTTAATACTTTACTATAAACATTAAATTCAATCTTACTCATTTAAAATTGTGGTGATTCCAGATTATTGATGAAAACGTTTTTAGATAAATTGTTGCTATTTTGTAAAAAAGAATATTTATACACAATGTATCTTGGCAATATCAGATATATATCTGGCAAAATATTTATATATAACGCATCTTGGCAATATCAGATCTATATGTGGCACCCATGCTATACAAGACGCATCCAGGATTCTGAATAATTTCAGTTTTTTTTTTAAATGTATTTTCATTTCACTGAAAGTGTATCCTGTGCATTGGGTGCTCAAAGTATTTTCAAAAAGAAGTTTTTTCTTAATGTTTTCTCTTTAAAAATTTATTATATATTATGTAATGATGAAAAACTTTTGTATGCTGCCTTTTATAATTTGTCTGAAGGATATGGTATCATTTTTAAAATCCGTAACTTTCAACGTATTGGGATTTTGGACCCATTCCCGTGAAACTCTAAAACTTGGAACTGACATTATGTGCTTGCAGGATGACCATAAAATTCCAACTCCAGGTCGGAAACTCTTGGCACGCCATTCATTCAACAAAAGCCATGGGTAGAGCTGAATTTGAAATTTAAGTTGAGAGTTACAGAAAACTGGTAGGTTTCACTACTTCAGAACCTGTGTCATATTAATATATGACAAAAGGCAGTTTACCCTTTTTCTAGTTGGGAATGTTTAAAAAGGTTCAATCAGGTACCAAGGCTTTTAACTTTGACAGATGAGGTGTGAGCTTTAGGGCATTTTAAAGCTGTAAGCCTCAAGACAAACAAGTCTAATAAATCAAAGAATATAAACATAAAAATATGCTCGTAATAAACTGTAAACAACCTTGAAAATGCATAAGAAAACAAATTAATGATATTAAAAGTAACTTCCAAACGAAGCACAGAAAAGAAAAGAAATAACCCATAAAACTATCTAGATCATAAAATAAAGAGCCCAAAATGTTGAGGGTAGTAATAAAAAGCTTAGGAAAGGGAAGACAAAAGAATGCACACCTCATAAACCCTGAGGCTTATCCTCAAGGTGTGAGCCTCAGGTGCAAGTCTCAAGAAATGGAACTTAAGGGGTAAGTTTCTGGACACTACTGAAAGCCTCACATTAGGCGGTGCTCAATGTGTAAGTCTCAATCAATTTAAAGTTTTGTTCCATGAAAAGTTTTGTATGCTTCAAGCAACAAATTAAAACAGAGCAGCTTTTACTGAAGCCTACTGTTACTATTCAAAAGGTGAGATTTTGTGTGGGCCCACTGACTGGCTGGAGGATTCAGATGTTTTTGACACTGTCTACCTCTGACTCCCTCATGTCATTTAATTTGAGCAATTGTCAACTGCTATATTTGGAAGTAATAAAGTACAGTAAAATAATGATCGAACCTTCTGATTTTTTGTTGTTTGGTTTTTGGGTAAGAAAAAATGGCTATAGATTTCATGCGTATACACAAGGGCAAAATGGTGAGGACATAATTATTTAGGGTGTGTTTGAGCCACATTATTTTGAAAAAATGTATTTTGGAATAGTAGATTGATGGAGAATGTGTGGTTGAAAAAAAAGGAAAAGTTATTGATGTGATAGAAAAAATTATTTTATTGAAAAATGTGTGGTTGAAAATGAGAATGAAAATTTAATGTGGCTCAAACAGGGGCTTCATCTATGAATTTGGATAGAATTGTGGGCCATGATGGGCAACACTAATATGTAAGAAAATAATACGAGTAGATGAGTTCATGTACACACACCAAATTTTAAAGGTTATTAGAATTGTCCATGGTTCAATTCTATCTCGAGGGGGTGCCACTGATCTCATGTTCTGCATGAAGGATGGTTGGAATGTTTAAGATCATCTTTGATTTTGATGTAGCAGCGTGCACAATATCCACAGGGTGCCATTTTAGTGATAAATCAAGTTTTTATGATCTAACTCTGTTGTTGAGTAGGTTGAGGCTTGTTTAATTTCTTCTCTAGGCAGCTAGTAACTTCATTTAGGCTATAACTATCATGTGTGTGGTAGATTGCCATTTCTTTTACCTCTTGCTCTTTGTGGTTAAGGTGAGAAAATACATGGTGGTTTAATTCTAGCACATTGTAAGATGTTGAAATGGCAAAAACAGATTTCTGTTGTCAACCCTATATTTGTTAGAACCTAGCAACGAGTCTGGTTTGCTGCTGCTGTATAAGATTCAATGTTAGAAGAACCTTGCAATAGTACCTGAAGTCATGTATTGGTTTATCTTTTATAGCTGCTTTGTTTTAAATAAAATTCTACAGATTTTGGCATTGTTTAAGCTGTAGTTTCGTTGCCTAGACACCAAATTTTGAAGCAATTTTTTAGATGCAATGGTGGTATGACCCAATTAGGTTTTCATGCAAGCACCTATTTGGCAGTCTCTTGGTTCATACACTTGCTCTTTTTTATTGCTTACAAGCTCTAAAAATATCAACCTTTGCTTATAAAGCTGAAACAGAGAATTCTTTGACTTCTTTATTTTATTTATGCTATTTTTCGGAACATTTTTGCTTGCAGTAATGGTTTCGTCATGCAACAATCATCAACGCAAGGCTGTGCCATGTTGAGTCAAACCAATTGGCTGGAAGCTGTTTCTTTTATGTTTATTGAAATTTTAAAGAAATATCTAATGTTGTTCTGGGACCCAAAATGCTCTTCCTTTATTTTAGGAGGGATAATAATGCCATGTCAATATTGGGGTTGGCTCGCTCAATTTGGCCAATCGGATTGAGAATTTGGACATTGAACTGGTTTTTCGGAACCTGTAATAGGTTAATTGTTTTTAAGGCATGATATGTCCTTGGTACTCAGTTACGGAGTTTGTCGCATAAAAATTGTAGCATTTGTAAAATTTGACTGTTTGATATCAGTTTATCTTAGGGTGCGTTTGATTGCAAGGGTGGAAAATGGGTGGAAAGAAAATGTTTTACAGGGAAAGATTTGCCTAGAAAATATTTTGCAGGGAAAATGATTTTAAGTGTGTTTGATTGGTATAATTTTCCACTTGGAAAATTTTTAAATTTTGTGTTCGTTTGGCCTTCGTTTGTATCAAAATTGTTCATTAAAGTGAATTTTTTCCATACTTGGTTATGAAATTTGTTTTTATTGCCAAAAAAGTAAAAAAAAAAAATGTTTCTTAAAAAATCTTTTTTCATCAAAATTTAGTATTCGTTTAGCCTTCGTTTGTATCAAAATTGTCCTAAAAGTGAAATTTTTTTTTACACTTGGTCATGAAATTTGGTTTCATTGCAAAAAACACAAAAAATAAAAAAAATAAAAACTTGGAAATCAATTTCTTCAAGGTTTTCATGGAAATTGTGAGCGTGTGGCTTCCTTGAGGAATTGAAATTGCCAAGAAAATAGAAGTAATCAAACAAGCATAAAGCTGGAAAATGGAAAATCAATTCTATTTTCCACCTTATTTCCACCCTATCAAACACACCCTTAGATTAATTTGTAAGAACCTAAATTTATTTTTGCTGTTTTTTATACTAGACCCTTGTTTGATTCCCATTACTTTTAAAGTATATTTTTCTCTCTATATTATGATTGTGACAAACCCGATCACAAAAGAATCGAGTGTCCAAACAAAAGAAAGTCCTTTTTAAACTGTAACACTTTATAAGCTTTTTTTTTTTTTGTATAAAATATTTCATTATTTTTCACATTGATTACTATAAAAAAAAACTCAATTTTTCGATATATCTTTATCTACGTTCTCCATATATTAACATGTTCTCCATATATTAACTTCGTATCGAGTCTCTTCATATTAAAATTTTTTTGGAGAAAAGTTACCATATAAAGAATTATATAAAAGTCATTGTCATTTTGAGTACTCGTGACTTTTAAGACCTTTAAAATTTATCGATTTATATCCTAAACTTTTAATAATATATAAAAGTCTTTAAAAATCCCTATAGCATCCCTACGAGAAAGTCAACGCGATTGTGATCAAGATAAACTTCTATATCCCGGAAAACAAGACCATATATATATATGCGCCCGTTTACCCCCATTATTCCACATTGAGCTTGTTTTATGCTCATTTTTTTTTCTCAAAATGCATTTTAGAATGATATTTTGATAACGGATGTGTGGTTAAAGATAAGGAAAACTTTTAAATTTAGTTTTAATATTATTTTATTGAAAAATGTGTAGTTAAAAAGTAAGAAATTTTTTTGAATATGCATGTAATATTATTTTATTAAAAAATATGGTTAAAAATAAAAAAGAGAAAAACATATTTTGAAAATAATGAGAGCCAAATAAGGGCATTATAATAAGATAAATAGTAATTTTTTTGAAAAATGTGTAGTTAAAAATGAAGAAATTATTTTTAGGTTTAGGTGTAATATTATTTATTGGAGCCAAATAGGGGCATAACTAATCCTTGTTTAATCTCCATTATTTTCAAAATATATTTTTCTATCTTATTTCCACCAAACATTTTTCAATAAAATAATATTACAGATAAATCCAAAATTTATCCTCTTTTTTAACCCAACATTTACCCATCAAATCACTGTTCCAAAATATATCTTGGTAAAAGAATGGGACTCAAACATGAAGAAACAGAGCGTTAGAACATTGAAAAGCTCACATAAGCCAACTGCTTCAACGAAATAAAAATTTATCCTTTAATATAAGCAATAATAATATTTAGAAGGAACTCAAAATCTTTGAAAATGAAATGGAAGAATCTGAATAAAATACGCTTCAACGAAATAAAAATAAATCTTGGTGAGTAGGCACCGACAGACCTTCTCTAATAGAAACCATAAGGCGGTTGTGGCCTCCTTGGCGGCTGATAATACCCGTATCGAGTGGGTGGTTGCTCCGGGTACCACCTCGGATAATACGAGCTTCTAAGAGGATACCAAGAATGTGGCTCACCATAATACCCTTGTGTGGAGTTTGGAAAATAACCAAACATACTGGCACTACTTTCGTTTGCAGGCACCCGATCAATTATTTTTCGATTCCTTGGATGGATTTTGCAAAAATAATCCCTACATTCATAATCTTTAACCTCGGGGGGTCCTTCATAAGCTTCGCATTTATGCTCATTATTTTCTATCTTCTCATGACAATTTCCATCTTGACAGCAGCAGCAGCAGCAACAACCTTTATGCATTTTCCCCTTGTGATGACAGTTACTTTTGTTTTTTGAATCTCCGTCTCCCGCAGATTTTGTGTTGTTAGGTTTTTTCTCCTCGACATTGTTTGTAGATTTTGTGTCGCAGGATACAACTTTTGCCTTTTTCCCTATCTCTACATAAATAAGTTTTCTGAGTGTATCTAAATCCACTATTCCTGAGACTGATACAAAATTTTCTTCTGTATCTATGGCGAGTGAAGACACCCCTATTGCACACAAAGAATATATAATGAGCTTAAAATATGAAAAGAAAAAAAAATGATGAGCAAAAATAATAAGTGCATGCATTTTTGGTCCCTACTAGACTGTAATTACCTGTCAGTTTCGACAGTGCTTTTTCTAGTTTCCTTGGACATTCTTCACAGCAATTGAGATTCACTTTCAATACAATATTCTGGAAGAGATCAATCAAAGGTTTAAACTAAACAAAAAATAGAAAGTAGGGATTTTTTTTCTTTTCTTTTTGGCGACTGCTGAGCATGAGAAGATTGTATCCAATGGATTACCATGTAATTTTAGAATTTTTTTCTACACGAGATTTCTTTTATAGATAAAAAAACCCAAATAAAAATTTTCTTCCTAGCTCAAAAAAGGCCAAAAATTACAATTAAGAAGGAAAATATCAACAAAATAACAGGTTAGCATTCAAAGCGGAAAAATTACACAGAAATTCTAACTTCAATCCAGAAAAGGTAAGGCAGATACCCTAGCAATGAAATTCGAAGCTGTTGAAACCAAACCAAATAATTAAATTCTGGATGAAGAAAACAACCTTTGATCCGGATTCAGTAATTATCCGCCGTAGTAGTTTTCTTCACGAGCAGGACTGAGAAAATCATTGAAATTCAATGAATATTTAGAGAAATTTTGCAGCGTTAATATAGGAAGAAATTTCGCATGCAGACTTGGTAGGTTCTGTCCGAAGAGGAAAATTATGTGACTACGGCGGAATCACGTGGGCTTGTTGGTTTTGAGTCCACTGAGCCATATAAGCCTATGTTTGACCCCCCCCCCCCCCCCCCCCCTCCCATTTTATCAAAAGCAAAACCGAAAACATACGTGGATTAAGTTGGATAGCCATTACTTTCCTTTCAAACAAGCTTTAATTACGATCAGAATGTGTAATGATAATCTTTCCTTATCTTCACTTTCACCAGGAAAACCCAATTTTTGACAACTTACTTCTGAGTTCTATACTTATGAGGTGCAGCTTACACTCAAGGCCAAATTTGTGCAGCAGTGCCTTTTGGTACTTGTTGTGTGAGGTGCAAATGTGTACCTCCAGACACTTCAGGGAATAGAGAAATGTGTGGAACTTTTTATACTGCTATGACTACCCATGGAAACAGAACAAAGTGTCGAATGTGTATTCTTATCTTCTTTTTAATATATTTTGAGCACCAATCGAATATGCCTTTTTAGGTTGCATTGGTTGTATTCTTGGATGAATTTAAGTACACGTATTGGACACGCAGGTGAAACACTTGTTTGTGATCCGGTAGATTCCATCGGACTCCCATAGTGTTCGTATTTCACGTAATGTAACGGGTAGTTGAAACTGTAACTGGACGACATTGACTAAAGGTTAAAACTAATTGACATTTATACGTGTTTACGAATACCGTGTATATTACATCATGTAATCTTCGATATTTCTAAACATCAATATCCATATCCACCTTTATTCAAATTATAATTTGCCATACTCAACAGTTGGCTAAATTAAAGTTGTTAACTAATGATATCACCGAAATCAACGATGGTTATTACCACTGCAATTTAAAGTTTACATTATAAGAAAATTAAAAAATTAAAAGAATAATGATTGTCATAGAGGCATAAAGTCTATCCTCATTCAACTTTCAAAGTGAGATTCCTTACAATATTTTTCTAAGTCATGCAAATTCAATGAGAGTTCAATATAGATTATTTCTAAATCAAATCATGGCGAATAAGTTCACACCGCCAATCCACGTTTACGCTTGCGTAATTGACAAAATGAAACGTAATATGTAATGTAATGTAATATATATTAATCAATAACTTGATTGCATATCAAGAATCATTTTCAGTCAAAACAGTGCCAATACAAAAAAATAAAATGTGTTTGTCCTTTATGAATTGAAAAGTATACAATTCATTGAGCCAAATCCGTTCAACTGCAGTATTTCCCTCACTTTTTAGAATTCAAAGCCATAAGGAGCCATCGTCACTTTATGGCAACTGGCTGGCGCTTATACTATCTTTGGACTTATATTTGCCAAACAACAACTGTAATTAAAATGCAAAATGAAATAATATGGAAAGGCAACCAGCTATTGAATTCAAATTTTATTTTCAAAAGGCAACATCTGTAATTAAATTTCCCTTGATTAACGGCCATTCACGAGTTTCTGTTACATTTTGTGTATATGGAATTTAGAAGGTTTGGTTGCCAGTATTTTTGATGATTTTATGTGATGTCTGTAATATAATTTAAATTTTAGAATAATTATGGTACAAAAAGAATTATTTCATATTTCTAATGCATTTATGATTTTTTTTCCTTTTTTTATCAACACATTTAGCCCAAAAAAGGGACTCAGAGAGGGGCTAAATTGGAGCCACACAAGAAGATTGATGGGCCTTATGTAGTAATAGTGGGCTCAATTCTGTGACGGACACACTGAAACGGCAAAAATGGGTTTGAAAGCATGAGCCTTAAAAGACAGCCAAGATGCAATTAGACTCCACCTCGAACGCGACACATAGGGGTGTCCAAAAGTCCCGAACCGAACCGGACCGAACCGAACCCGAACCGAACCGAACCGAACCGAGCGGTTCTTCATAAATTAAATACCCGAACGGGTACCCGAATCGAGAACCGACGGGTTTGGGTCGGGTCTCGGGTCTAGACCAAGAACCGAAGAACCGAATAAGAACCGAAACTAAATAATTTTTTTATTTTTTATATTGAATTAATTAAATTATTTTAATTTTTTCTAAACAAATTAGCAAATTAATTAAATAAATCAGATTATTTCATAATTTTAATTTTAAAGCCCAAATCATTTTTAAAACCCATTAGCCCATTTTAATTTGAAGCAAATGAATATACTTTATGTAGTGTTGCTGTAATATTAAATATTAATATCTACTTTTTGATATTTGTATGCATTGAATTAATCTTATTGGACAGCTAGTTATTTATATGTTTTTTAATTGGGCTACGTTAATTTGTAAAAGTTACGAATGAAATGTCATTAGTTGTATTTATATAGTGTTGCTGTAAATATTAAAAAATTTAATTATGGTACGGAACCGAACGGAACCGAACCGACCCGAACCGAACCGAACGGAACCGAACCCGAACGGTTCCATATTTATATTTGGACCCGACGGGTCCATTTATTAAATACCCGAAAATTTTGGGTCGGTTCGGGTATCTTCAGAACCGAACCGAACCGACCCACGGACAGCCCTAGCGACACATTCGATGACTGAAGTGTCGTGATATGAGTTAATGGTTATATCACAGTTCCACAAATTTTCTCCTCCTACAAGGCTTGGGTCCTCTGCCATTCCCCTAATCAGTGGCGAACCCAACACAAAAGTTCAGCACGGGTGAACTTAGATAAACTCATTCTACGGGGTCTCATATTTTGAAAATATTGCAATATTGAACTGGATACTATTATTAAGCAACATTTGGATGTGTTTTCAATAAACTCGCTATGGCAGACAATTCTCTATCCTCAAAAGACTCCGTCGAAGAAATTCAAGTCATGAAAAATCGGAACTTACAAGAAGAACTCAACGGATTGGTATTATAATGTTTGCAATCCTTTCTTACTTATTGCAAATTGCCTCCTGGAGTGCACTCTAGCCATAATCATTCTGCAAGCTCCAATCTGCCCAGCAAGCTTAAGCATGCATCTCTTCTAATTTAATAATCCAAAAAAAAAAGACAAATCAAGAACGATGCTCCAAAATCAATCGTATGATGAATGAATCTGTCTCATTGCAACTGAATCAACTCTTCACACCACTGGATTCAAAAAATGAAAACAAACCATTTGACATTTTGTCCCAAATTCCTAAAATTCCACAACAATTGGAAAGTGAATCTAACCCAATTTTGTTACACCAAATGAGCAACAAAAACTACAAAGAATTCTGATCTTTTTCTTTTGCACCCAAATGAACAATTCTCTATCCCAAAAGTCTCCATTGAACTGTATAAGAAACTGCATAAAACTTGTTTAAAAAAAAAAGAAAAAGAAAAAGGTTTGAATCAATACAGGAAATTGAAGGTAAATGCAATGGATATTATTTCATTTATATTGGGCCTAATTTTTTTAAAAAGGTCCAACTCTCTTAACCCAAAACATAAGGGCAAAAAAGGGGCCCAAACATAAATAATGGTCTTTTTCATCTCGTCTTCTCTCTGCAACAACAACAGTGACCCCGCGCCCAGCTGTATTGAAGACTTAGACAGATCTAACACGAGCGATTGCGCCCCCTCGCCAAGTGTTGGGTTTGTCTTTGTCCCTAATTTCCAAATTAATGCTTCAACTTAAACATTTGTCAAATAAAATGGCCAGTTTAAGTGCACTAGCGATGAAGGTGTGAAGCATCGCCCAACCCATAGTGGCATATTCTGAAAATGACAGCTTGTACTCATCCCAATTATTATATACTCACTGGATGTAGTAGTATGAAGTACAAAAATTTCATATGATAGGAGGATTCAATATTTTACACCCCAGCATGTTGGTAAAAAACAATAAACATAACCACATATGGTGGAGTCAGCACCTGGTGAGGGGGCGTTGCCGCCCGTGCTGGCTTCGCCAAAATTTACAGTCATCGTCAGGAGCCACTGAGGAAACTTGAAGTGGTCGTGCATGGATTCAAGGACAGAAGTGTGAGGAAGGCGAAAGAGAGTGGATTGGGCAATTTAAAAAAAAAATTGTGGCCTTTTCTTTTGGGCCACTTGTTTTTAAAAAAAAAAATATATATATAATTGGCCTAATCCATTGTATCTAGGATAGTTTAACGGTTTGTACATTTCAATTACATTTCAAGGATGCAGCATCCATGGGAAGGAGGAAAGAAAAGTGTTACGCCTTGCCACCGAGACCCAAATCAAGGTGACACGTAGTACTGAGCGTAGGTAGAAAAGTCAACAAAGACCTGACTAGTCAAATGTGAGGTCATATTACTGAAGCCTTCACTCCAAAGCACTTTGAAGCATATAATCTGAGGTGCTTCGTGAAAAGATGGAAGACGTCGAAGCTCTTCACTTAGAAAACCAACACAAAGCTTCCTCCAACCGAGGCCCTCAATTCTCCTAAAGCTGAAGTTGTTTCGTACAAGACCCTTAGAGAATCTTTAGAAGTGATTGATATAACATTTGTAATAAAGAATGTCAGATGTATCAGCCTATTGTATAGGGCGACTGACCCGTTTTTAATATATTAATTGTATGATAGACAATGATGTGAAGACTCAGTCAATGAGATGACGCCATGTGGATCTGATCAAACGGACACCACATCAGCCAATGCACTATAAATAGAACAACTTTGAAACTGAAAGGGGGATTTTAAATATTAGATTCTTGAACTCTTGATAACAAAAATTACCTTGTAAACTCTTAAGATACAGTATTCACTTTCTTCATATATTGGAGTTTGATCATTTAGTTAGTTCACATTAGTATTTGATTGGTGATTGTTGTTAGTGCGATCACCTTTGTTTCACTCACCAGAGTTCCAACACTTTTGTCTCCCGCTATAAAGTATCTTCCTCGTTCACGATTTGTACCATTTCTCACCAGTGTTCCGATCAAAATGCGCAGTGAATCTGAATAAAAAATGTTGGGTTGATGGAGAAGAAAAAGAAGGTGTTTAATGTGAGTCCAATTCCATCCATTTCCTTGTTGGGTCAACAAATCCATAATCATTACAATGATTTTATGTGTATGAATTGAGTATTGTGTGTTTGATGTTATTCCTTTCCTGGATGGTTTGCTTTGCAATTAAACAAACTGGGTTTTTCTTGGATTTTGGGATGAAAGATGAAATCTTGGATGCTAAAGTGAATTGGGAAAATTAAGGCCACTTCTAAAATCAAATTTGATATGGTCGTGGACGTGTGAAGTTTACGCTTTACGAAAATTAGGCATTTTGTGAATTTGAGAATATGTTATAATATGTGGGCGTGGATTGTGATTTGTTTACGATAAATGAAAATTATACAATAGGGAATTTGTAGGATATGTGATTGTCCCAACTTAATTCTTGTAGTTGTGCATCTAGTTTTGTCATTGTTTCTAGTCGAGCACGCGAGTTGTTAAATAACACAAAGAAGTCCCTAGGTTAATATGATCTTGTGTCTGATCCAAAAAAAAGCCCCCTATCGAGTCATATGATTTTTACGTTTTAGTGCATTTACATATAGATCGAATAATTTATAATATTATTTAATTAAATATTAATAAATGATCTCACTATTACGATCATCGATTGTCGATGATCAGTAGTCAACGATCAATGACCGCCATAACTGACCTCCAATCCTGGATCTGCCATTTGACGTAGGATATGAGCAACAATTACCAATGATAAAAGAGAAAACCCATGCTAAAAACTATCATGATTCTAAAATAAAAAGCCGCCTGTAACTAAGAATGATTGATGGCTAAACTTATCAACATAGGAAAAATGTAATTGGAACGACATCACTTGATACAAAATCCAGTATTAGCCCTCGGGCTCGCAAGGGCTCGCAATCTAAGGTGCTTATTCAACATAGGGTTTCCTGTTGGGTTCAAACACATACTTGATGCTGGACTCTTTGATTGATAGCAATTCAGGGAACTCTTTCTTCAACTTGGAGGCATCCATTTCATTATTACTTCTAGAAGCAACTATTACCTTAGCTTGCTCTTTAAGTGTGAAGTTCACCCATTTGAAATCTGGATCAATATATTGTTTGTACAATCTAAGGTGTTTATTCAACATGGGGTTTCCTGTTGGTTTCAAACACATACTTGATGAGGGACTCTTTGATCGACAGCAATTCAGGGATCTCTTTCTTCAACTTGTAGACATCCATTTCATTATTACTTTTAGAAGCAACTATCACCTTAGCTTGCTCTTCAAGTGTAAAGTTCACCCATTTAAAATTGGGATCAATATATTGTTTGTACATGATAAGTGTGTTTTTACATACTTATTTTACTGTCAAAATATGAGCAATTGTTGATTAAAATGTTGGAATATAGCTTAATTCTATGCAATTTATGTTTTGCAAGACAAAGTGATGAATGTAGCGAAATTGAGGTGAACCAAGCGAAAAAGGACCAAATTGGAAGAAAGTGGAAGTTCAGGGACTAAAGTGAAAATACTCTAAACCTATTTCTAACCTTGTGATGAACATTCAAGAGTCTTAGAGGTCGATTGGATGAAGCAAGGAGTCAAATGGGTGAAAGATAGCCAAAACATCATCAAATATCAACTTTCAAGCTAAAAAGTTTCACACCAGTTTTCAGCCTCGTATTGGGACCGATTTTTGATATATAAAAAGATCTAATTTCAAGATGGTATCTGAATCAAAGTTGTAGGTCTTTGAGTTATCTTTTCAACACATCTTGAATCGCCTCAATCGGACATCATACGGGAAAGTTATGACCAAAATACTAAAAACTATCCGACTGAATTTTATCAAAACCATGCGATCGCATGGTGTTTTTGCTGTGCGGTCGCACAGAGACGTTCGGCGATCTCCAGACCTCATTTCAATTGTTCCTTGCGATCGCAAGGAACATTCCGAAACCCGAATTTTCCACTTTCCTTCTATTACTAAAACTCTTTTGGTAACATATCTTGCACGACTTTTCAACCCTAAAAACACCTAAGAACGCCTCCTAACCATTAAATTTTCATTCTACACCATTCTTTCATGGATTTTGGCTCAAGAAACCTATGAAGAACTAAACTAAAGGTGAAGAAAGGGAGGAACTCAATTGGGTTCGGGGATTTCAACATCATTTATTCATGCTCTTTGGTATTTATTTTGCTAAACATTTTTAGATCTAGATTTTCATATTTATGAATTAATTTTGAAATTGATTTAACATGTATTAAGTTTTTCATAGAATCAATCTTATTTTTTCTATCGAACAATTGAACTATGTGTTGAATCTTTATTTCATTAAATCTATTGGTGTGATTATTTACTTTCTTATGCTACATGTATATGAACGATTTATAATCTGATTTCAATAGATGATTGTGATGATTGTTAAGGAGATCTAGAATTTAGGATGTGTTTTTCATTGTTTAAATAATTCTAGGGTTTATATTTTCCCGTATTTTGAATTAAATTTGAGTTAGATTTAACATTTATTCAGATTTTCATGGATTTAATCATGTTTCTTCCATTGAATAATTAAAATACTTGTTCAAGTTTGATTTTCAAATCATTTATTGGTGTGATTTAATTATTGCTATATGTTAGAGATATATAGTCGCTCTTTAAGTTTGATTTCAATAAATTGATGTATGATTATGTTTTGGGAAACATAAATTCTAGGATTACATGTGCAATTAAATTGGTTTATATCGTTTAAATCATCCGATTAGAAAGTTAGAACAAAAACTTCTAATTGAGTAGAGAATGCATGAATTGTTGATGTTGATTGATCCAATCTAATTTAGGGAACCCCGAAACTTCACTATTTTACATATTATATTAAATTTTATCATTATTTCCGGTGACATTTACATTTGAATGCAATAAACAAATTCTCTTCATCAAATTCACGAGAACCAAAAGTTATTGAACCCCTTGAATCACTTTTCCATCTCCCTGTGGATACGACACTCCAAAACTATACTACAACACCGCATAACACTTTGGGCGTAATCAGTACATCTCCAAAATTCAATGTAGCTGACAACACCAAGATTTATGAAGTTCCATATGCCCCTCAGGTTCCGCTTTGCCACCTCAATTGAAATCGGAAGAAGCTCATCCAAAATGGTCATACTATTGGGAATATTCACTACCTTATTGTACTAAGAAATCTTAGTAATGAAATTGTGTGGGTTGTTCAGGTCTGAAGATATTGGCATTCGAACTCTGAGCATGCAACATTGTCGTATTCTTTCAATAGTTCTTCCACCTGATTAACAAGGTAAATATAGTATATATATTGACCATGCTTAAACATAATGCTAAGACCTATCAAATATGAAAAGAAAAGAAGAAAACATAATACTATGCAAGTACAATTTTTTAGGGAAAGGGGGGAATTACCATGACCTTAGTCTTAGAATAGAAAGAACCAATGAAATTGGGTTTATCTTCCTCCTTAAATCCAATCCTAGAACCTTCAGGGTGTGTGGAATTATATTCAAATATACAACCAGTGGCAAAGTTAATCATTAGGAGCTCATGTTCTCTGCATGCATCTGCTAAGTTTAGTGTACTAGCAACATTGGTACGAATTGTTTCTATTTTGTGACTTTCAAACCAATCAACGTTGGGCCTACCAGTCACACCAACATCATTAAACACGTGTTAGCTTAACAACGAGGATGTTCGCCAAAAGCTGTGACCTATCTTCCAGGCGTCCTATTTAATAATCAATATAATTAACTGTATATTTTGAATATGTAGCTACTAAATGGAAGAAAACTTGAATGGAAGAAAGACTTTTATCCTTTTATCTCTTTCTTTTTTCAAATAATTACATTGCATGAGTATTTATAATACAAAGGAAAGAATAAAGAATCAAAATAACAGAATCTGAACTATACAAAATGCACCAGAATTTCAGTTTCATGTAACAATTTGCAACCAACTTTTCTTTTATCCTTCTTCTAGAATGCCCAGCTACCTATCTAATAAATTATTCCTATTTTGTTGATCCGTTGGGAACAGCTGCCAACGAGCATGTTGATGTGTAATTCTTCTGCCCAACTCAGCTGACCTTCAATCAATTTGATCAGCTTTAGCTTCTCTTTTATCCACAGCTTCAGCTTCAGCTTCAGCTTCATTCCTATTTCTCAATAGCCCCCGCAAGATGGAGAGTAGATATATACTACTTTCATCTTGAACATGCATGAATAAAAATTTTGAAAGCCTAAGCTCTTGGTAAGAATGTCTACCACCTGAGATTTGCTGGTAACATATTCAGTTGAAATGCTCACCTCTTGAATTTTATCCCGAATCAAGTGACAATCTATCTCTATGTGTTTTGTTCTTTCGTGAAAGACTGAATTTTTAGCAATATTTATGGCTGATTTGTTATCACAATACAATTTTGCAATTTGTGGATTTGCAATCTATAAGTCCTTAAATAGATAGCCAAGCCAGGTTAATTTACAACACGCATTGGCCATTGCCATGTACTCTGTTTCAGCAGATGACCTAGAGACAAATCCTTGCTTATTTGATTTTCAAGACACCAAAGAACTCCCTACAAACACACAATATCCTGTCACAGACTTCCTAGTATCTGGACAAGCACCCCAATCCAAGTTGCTATATCATTTGAGCTAAATTTCAGAGTCCACATGATAGAATAGTCCTTGCCTTGGTGATCTCTTTATATATCGTAAGACTTTGTATGCTGCACGTAAGTGTGGTAGTCTAAGATTATCAATAAATTGTCTCAATAATTGTACCTAGTAGGATATATCAGGTCTTATGATGGTAAGATATAACAATCTCCCAATCAATCTTCTGTAGAGGGCAGGTTCAGGGAGAAGGTTTCCATCTTCCCTAGACAGTCTTACATTTTGATCTAGAGGAATCTTGACAGGAGTTGATCCAATGGTACCTAAGTCTCCTAGGATATCCAAAACATATTTTCGTTGGCACAAGTAAATCCCCTTTCTTGATTTGGCAACCTTAATGCCTAGAAAGTATTTCAGCTTCCCAAGATCCTTTATTTTGATCTAGTTATCAAGAGAACACTTCAATTGATTGATTGTCTCTATACAATTGCCAGAAACTATTATATCGTCCACATACACTAAGATGGCTGTAAAAGAAGTGTCAGTCCCTTTTGTAAATAAGCTATAATCAGCTTTGGAATGGGAATACCCCTACTGAATGATAAAATTTGAAAGTTTTGAATACCATTGGAGAGAGGCTTGTTTAAGTTCATAAAGACTTTTTTTGAGTTTGCACATTTTCTCTCTTCTTTGCCAAGATATTCAGGTGGTAGCTCCATGTATACTTTTTCTTCCAAATCTCCATGCAAGAATGCGTTATTAACATCAAATTATTGTAGAATCCATCCTTTAACTGCTGCAACTGCCAACAACGTTCTTACTTTCACCATTTTTGATATTAGTGAAAATGTCTCATGATAATCCAACCCCTCTTACTGCGTGTATCCTTTTGCAACAAGTTTTGCTTTATACCTTTCTCTAGTCTCGTCAGCATTAAATTTAATCTTATACATCCACTTGCAACCTATTGTTTCTTTATCAGAACGTAAGTCAACAATCACCTATGTATCATTAAGTTCAAGGGCAGCAATCTCAGCTTTCATGGCAGCTATCCATTCAAGAGACAAACTAGCTTCAATGTAGTTTTTGGGCTCAGTGTATGAAGTTATTGAGGTCACAAATGCCTTGTATGGTGCAGACAACTTCTCATAAGTCATGCTAGCAGTAAGAGAAAATGATTACCTGATTGTGTTTGTACATCTTGATCATTCAACAACTGAGATGGGGGAAGTGAAGTGGCTTGCTGGCATATAAAGTCTTGGAGGTGTGTTGTAGCCCTTTTTATTCTGTTTAACCTTTGAGGTAGATGTGTATAGGTGGTTTGTTGAGACTCTGGTTCCTGCAAGGGACTGTTATCAAGTTCACCAACTTCATTTGTTTGCAAACTAGGTGGTTCAAGAGTAGCCATGTCTGTCATATGGAGATCAATCGTATTATGATGAGAGGGAAGGTTGGCATTGGAAATAATAGGATTTTTGATATAACTGAGCTCATTGAGGATTGGCAAAGAGTCATGACAACTCATTTTTTAAATCTTGAATGGAAAAATAGTTTCATAAAAGATCACATTTTGAGAGAGAAATTTTTTTTTCATTATCTAAATCTAGTAGTTTATATCCTTTAGTGCCAAAGGGGTAACCAATGAATATACTCCTCCTGGCCCTATGATCAAAGTTATGCTTTCCTTGAACAAGAGTAGTGGCAAAGGCCAAACATCCAAAAACTTTGAGATGATCATAGTTTGGTTTAGTTTTGAAATGAATTTCAATAGGGCTTTTATGATTTAATAGAGGAGTGGGTGATGAGTGTTCTACACTCATGATATTTATGTCACTTAATTCGTTATTTTGTCATTCTTGAGAGAGTTTTAGAGTGTTTTATGTGTGTTTTGATGTTGTGATGTAGGTTGATGAGATCGAAGAAAATAAACAAGAGTTGGAAAGGAAAGGGCTAAATTGTAAGAGATCTAAAGTTCGGGAACTAAAGTGCAAATATTGAAAAGTTATACCGAACCTCACGATGAAGATTTGAGAGTGATCGGAGCCAATTGGATGAAGAAAGATGTCAAAGTGATCAAATTTAGTCAAAATATGATCACAAATCAATTTACAACCGAAAAGTTTTGCTCCAGATTTTTAGTCTCATATTGAGACTCATTTTTGACATAGTAAACGATCGAATTGGAGAATGATGTCTGAAGCAAAGTTGTAGGCCTTTGAGTTAGCTTTCCAACGCAACTTGAATCATCTCAATCGGATATCAGGAGAAAGAGTTATGTTAAAAATACGGAAGGAAGCGTAAACTGAATTTTAACAGATCACCGGGCGCCAAGGCGCCATCACCGGGCGCCAAGGCGCCCAGGCAGCCAAAAATAACAGAATGGCCGGCGCCAAGGCGCCGAATCTGGGCGCCTAGGCGCCGCCTGCGGGTAATGAAAAAATGATTTTTTTTTCAAAAGAAATCCGGCCCAATCCAACTCCAATCCGTGTTCACATGTATTGAGGCTATAAATACAAGGTTGAAGACCTAATTTAGGGTTCTTGGACGGCTAGAGAGAGCAAGGAAAACGGAAGCAAATTTCTTGAAGAATTCATTCGAAGAAGAAGGATTGACACAACGTTGGAGAAGAAATCAAGCGACGACAATTAGTTTTTCTAAACTCTTGTCTTCTCATTCATGTTTTTCATGTTAAACTCCATGTTGTCAATTATATTTATTATGAACTAACACTTTAGATCTAGGGTTTGATGTAATCCTCTTGAAACATGTTTTAATTCCTTAATATTTAAACTCTTTTGGATTTTTCTGGTTATTTATTTATGTTGTTTGAGTTTAATGCATTCAATTACTTGGCCAATAGTTGAATGATTCGATGCTTGAATTTCGGCACTCGAGAGAGGGAAATTTAGGCGTGATCATAGAACAACATAACCTAGGTTTCGTAGATTTCGAGAGAAAGTACGGATCTTTGAGGCTTGTTTTGAATTAAGAACCACGTGCTTTATAATTTCTATATATCTAATTTGGAATAGAGATATTGGAATTAAATTGTAGAAATAAATTCTAGCCGGCACTCGAGAGAGGGGATAGAATTAAATTAGGGTTCTTGCCTATAAATTAAGAAAAATCTGACTGAGGTGACATATTATAGGTTGAAAAACATTGTTGATAGTGTGATGAAATCATTCCCTAGGCTTTCATAATTTGATAACTTCTTTGAGTTTTATTTTCGTGTACTTGCAACTTTAGTTATCGCCATTAACACAAAAATCACAACATCATTCCAATTCGCTTGTCCAGATAAAGTGGAAACTACACAATTATAGTACTCATTAGAAATCATACATCAATCCCTGTGGGTTCGACATTCTCTATTTCATCACTATATTACAAAACTTGACACCGTACACTTGCGGCAATTTCACGTTGTATAAAACGCGTGACAGTGGGAGTTCTATTTATCAAATATACATAGTTATTGCTCAAACTAGTATTAGATATTTCCCTCACTTTCTCATTTTGTTGAACAATTGAGTATACTTCATTTAGGCAGGGAAAGGGCTTGATTAATAGAATTTGAGCCTTTATCCCTTTGTAGGAGTCGTTGAGGCCTGTAAAAAATTTCATCACCTAATCTCTTTGCTGATTTTCAATCACCACTTTCAAGCCTCCACAAGTGTAGTTAAGAATGGATTCATAGTTTAACAATTCATCAAGTAAGGTTTTTGGTTTAGAAAATTATACACTCATAGAATCCTGGTTTTGCAACAAGGTTATAATGCCTTGTTTTACCTTTAAAATCCTTGTTTTGTTGAGCAAAACGTTGCTCAAATTCCAACCAGAGTTGATGAGCAGTCTCTGCATAAACTGTGATGCATTTGATATCTATTGCCATTGTATTTTGCATCCAAGTTATCACTATATCGGTTCGGTCAAAATCATAACCGCACCACCAAATTTTTGGTCATACCATAACCGCACCATAACCATGTAAGTCGGTTCGGTTCGTATCTTGGTTCAGTTAATAACCACGAAAATAAATTATTTTTATAAGTACAAACTCCAACCGTCAAATTGAAAAAAAAGATTATGAAGAAAAGTGAATAAAAACAAAAACACAATACTAAGTCAATTTAGCAAATAATATCCCAAATGAAAATGCAAACAATATCCCAACTTCCAAATGTAAAATTCAAATTTAACAAACAATATTATCAACATGGGTCAAGACTCTTACTGACGTAGGTCAATCTTCATTATTCAACAACTCTTACTCACATAGGTCAAGTGTCAAGACTCAAAGTTGATTCCTATATAGTAAATAAGAAATGTAATTAGAGTAATAATACAACCATACTACCTAATCAACAATGGTCTTAACTAAAGATTTAAACAAAAAAATGTACCTCTTCGTCAATATCCTCCCCACTAAACCTTGCACAAGCTTCGGAGTACGATGAAAGAGCAAAATTTTCTATACACAATAGAGAAAAAAAAAATTAGCATTAAAAGAAAGTGCATGAATAACAAATATAAAACAATAAATCCTACCATGAATATCAGTCCAAAGTCAATCCTGAGCACACATTAAAGTTTCTAAAGTCTTCGGGTGAAGCCTATTTTCATGTGGACTCACAAATCTTCCACTATGCCACAATAGATACTGGAATGACTAATAAATCTCTAGTAACTTTCTGTAAAGTCGGATTTTATTGAACTTGATTTCACCACGTAAATAAATCAAAACCATCCACCCTGCCAATACTAGCTCGTCTAGAAAAAATCAAACTCTATTTTTACATGATTAGCGGTAACAAAATGGCAAACAAATGTATCAAAACTAGCCATGCGAGAATGTTTTCCAATAGTAGTAGTCTAGTAGATGACTCTGATTGCGAAGATAATGAAAAGTGAGATACATTTTCTGTCGAATGACGTGGTCTCTTGTACTCTTTGAGCAACTTATGATAAAATGCTTTAACCTTTTCAACCTCTACCTACTCCAAAGATCAAAGGAAAATAGTATTCAACTAGTTTCATTTTGTATCTCGAATCTAATCATTAGATACGTGGAGTTCTATCGAGTCTTGCAATCCATTGCTAAATTTTTTTTCACAAGAGATTTTCATTTGTCGTGCAACTGCTTCAAATGTTTCAACTCTTTTTGGTGTTGCTGACCAATATGAAACACTATCGCGGATTCTCTTGACACCTGGGCTAATGATATCCAAACCATTCTTTACTATCAGGTTCAATATGTGTGCACAACACTACAAGTGGAAAAATTCACCATTCAACAGCAAAGAACCAAGAGAAAGCTTATCTAACATAATGTTAATCAGGGCGTCATTCATAGTGCAATTATCAACAGTCAATGTGGATAATTTCTGATCAATATTCCAACCAAATAGACATTCCATTAATATAGTAGACAGTAAATCAATGGTGTGGGAGCAAGGGACGTATATAAATATGTATCGATGGTGAAAAAAAGTTCGCAAGATAACATAAAATTTCAGAAGATGTACAAGAGTAGCTTAAAGTCTATTTTATAAAACTATTGTACCTCAAAATTCGGCTTTGAAGCCTCCAAGAATCGTCTATGTAATGTGCATTGATAGCCATAAATCCCTTATTTTGATTGGATGTCCACATATCAGTAGTGATTGCTATTCTATTATTGGTCCATTCTAACAAGCCTATTACTTTCGTTCTCTCGTAATCATAAATTTTCAAGATATCAGCTTTGATGGTATTACGAGAAACAACTTTAAATACTGGTTGAATTGTATTACAAAATTTTCTAAACCCAGAATGCTCAACCATTGAAAGATGATATTCATGTAGGATGATCATATTCCTACCTTTCTCTTGATCAAAATTAAATGCCCACATTGCAATCCTACCACTAGGTTCTTTAAATTGATTCAAAAATATCTGTTTGACATCCTTCTAACCTTGAAGGGGACATCTATCTAAATGAGCACGTAAATCACTTGTCCCATTTTTTGACTCACCACCTAATTGTTTCTTGCATTTTTTACAAATTGCTTTGAGCACGTTATTAATTCTATGTAGCTTGAAATGCTGCCACATTGCAGATGTCAATTTTCTTTTTCTAATTTCTTCAGTCGCCTCCTCCTCATCACCTAAATCTATAAGAGTAGGATTTTCATTTTCCTAACTTGAATTTTGTGAAGAACCTGGTGTACTTGATGTATCATCTCGAATGCCAGTAGCGGTATCTCCAACTTCAGCTAAAGCACTTCCAACTGAAGCGGGAGGAGTCGGAACAGAAGACGCCAACCCATGGCAAGACATCTGATTACATGAAAAATAAAACACATCAATTGAGATTTCAGCCATGGTTATGGTGAAAATGCATTCAATTTAAATGTATTTATAGTATTTTCAATCACTTTTCTAAAAGATATATTAATTGCACAAATTGAAAATACCTGCTTAGAGTAGTAAAACAAGAATTTATTAGACACTATTACAAAAAATAAATTTCTAATATGCATTTGTAGAAAATCAAAATTCTTTATTCTGACCCATGGGTGGACCTAGGGGGTCCTGGGGGGCAAGTGTCCCCCTACCTTTGAGATTTTTTTTTTTATAAAATCGTGTTTGGTATCGATTGAAATCTAAATTTTAATAGAAATCAAAGTTGACAATTAATTTTAATAACATATTTTATGGAATCCATAACTGTTTAACTTTTATCAAAATTTACTAAAAAATTGATTTTAATCTCCACCAAATAGTAAATCACAATAAATTTAAATTTCGATAACATGCTAATTTTAAAAATTCTTCGATAATCGTACGCTAATCGAATCTACAAATTGTTTATGTCATCTCAAAACTTATTTCGAGAACTACATTATGGGCATATCGAATAGTCCAAAAGATATCGAAAATAGTTAAAAATACGTTAAAACGCGAGTCTTAAAAAAAGACGTCTAACTTTTTTTTTGCTTTAAAATGCAATTATTCCATTAACATTTATTATTTTTGCGATAAATTTCTCAATATAATTTTCATCATTTTATTAGAAAATTTTATATGGACTATGACATCAAAAAATTTTGAAATTTTATATCCGAAAAAGTCATATCCCATGAAAATTTTTGGATGTAAAATTACATATGGTATGATTTTTTTGGATATAAATTTTCAATTGTAAAATTTCTCTCAACTTCTTTGCAACTTTGATTGTGCCCCCCTAACTTTTAAGATCTGCGTCCGCCCATTTTCTGACCCACTAAAAAGTGATAAATAAATCATCCACTGTACCTACCAAATAGAGAAATGCAAATGACAACAACTATAAAAATAAAAATTTCTTGACAGATATATGAAAAATGAAAACAGAAATAAAAAAATAATTATTCCCTGTTGGATTGGTAAATTACCAAACTCTCACAAACAATATAACCTAAAATACATGTTGAATTCCGAAGTTTCATTAATAACACCAGCAAAAAGCCATATTAATTCTGTAACCACTTGATCAACTTCAGCTTCATTCCTATTTCTCAATATTAACACCTTTGAAAATTTATCTTTTTTAAATTTAAAATATTATGTAATGTGTGACAAAAATATTTTTATACATTTAATGAAATTTATATCTGTATATTTAGCCCCTATTTGTCTCCCATTATCGGAGAAAGAATAGAGTTTTGAATAATTTTTTTTTTTTGGAATGTGTGGTTAAAATTTAAAGAAACTTTATTGATTTGTGCGTAGAATATTTTATTGTGTGAATGTGTGGTGAAGAAATGATACTGTAGCAAACAATTAAGGCCCCGTTCGGGAGTGATTAAAATCCAATTAAAATTGAAAATATGGCCGTTATTGGGTCCCACCCGTCTAATAAAAGTCAACAATAACGGCTATATTTTCAATTTTAATCCGATTTTAATCCCTCCCATACAAGGCCTAAATTTTTAAAGGATGAAAAACACACCCCTAAATTTGTAATTGATATTGTAATCTAACAGCTATGTTTATTTTTCTGTAACGATATTATTTGACCTCATTTTTACTTGCATCATCAGTTTTCAAAATTAACAATAATTTCCTGCGCCATAATAATATCGAAGGATCAATAGGCATCACACACACGCTGGCAGATTCTGTCTCTCCTACACCACCAGCCGCTGACAAATATTAGTGTTAAGATAAGAAGGTCCACAGTCCACTCCTTTCAACTACGAAACCTTTTCCATAATATATCAGTTAACTTTCTCCTTCGTTTCCTAATCATTTATGTAACAAAACTATGTGGTATTTTCTGATCCACTCAATTTTCTGCAATTCCATACGTAACTCCCAACTCCTTCTCTCTTTCAGAACACAATAGCTTCTCAGTTTTCTAAAAAATCTCCGATTCTTTATTTCTTGGAATGAGTTTTCACTTGGTGGGTGTGTGGGAAATGCGAAATTGAGGTGAATTCTCGTAAATCTTATTGGTTTTGCTTTTTGATTGAATTTAGTTTGAGAATGACGGCGGTGGCATGCCATAATCTTGAGTTTGGAAGAACAATGTTGGATTTTCTGGCCTGTGGATGCTCTTCAAATGCCTCTTTTGACCGATTTTCTGTAAGGAATTATGCTAAGGGAGCAGTTAGAAATCCCAATAGAGGCTATAAAGCTCGAAAATTGTTGAGTTTTCAGCCTGAAATTGGTCCACGGACAAAAACTTCAGGAGCTTTGCTCAAAGGTACTGCTGCTTTTTTCCCTCTGATCCAATTTTATTGGTTTAATAGTTGAATTAGTTTTTGAACTTTTATTCTTTTAGATTGTGATTTTTATTCCATTTTGGTATAATTTTAGGGGTTACAGCAGATACTCCACAAGTGCTAGACTTGAAGAAAGAATCAAGAAGCCCTGCTTCGCTGACAAATTTGTTTGAAGTAGTTGCTGAAGACCTTCAAACGCTGAACAAAAATTTGCAGTCAGTAAGTTTCTTGTCGACAAGATTCAAATTGTTTTTTATGCTTTGCGTTGGTGTACGGATCGTAATGAGTCCAAATATCGTTCTCATGAGCATTGCTATCTAACAATTGATTCAATTATTTCTACCTTCAATTTGATCAAAAACAAATAAAATAATTATTTTTCCTTTCGTGATTTTCTATTTTAAATATACTAGTGATTTTTTTTTTTTTTTAATATGATGGTTTAAGTATTAGAATTCATGATTTTACCATAGTTATCCCCTTAATCTCAAGTATCAAGTTTTATACAATTGATTATCTTTACCGATCGAATTCTAATGTATTCAATTTATCCCTATAGTTAGTTTAAAAAACAAAAGGAAACAATGCATTTTTCAATTGAACTCATTTTCACTTGTGATTTTATTTCTCCATCTTCTTTTATTTTGCAATTAAGTCCTCTTCATTCCAAAATCATAATAATTAACTTGAGACAAGTTTGGAGTTTGCAATTTAATTCTCAAACTTTCCAAATGTGAATTTAACTCCCGAACTTATGAATTTTTACCAAATGCTCTATTAATACTTCCAATTAATTTTTTGCAATCCAGTTAATCTTCAATTACTTTAAATCAACTCCAATTAAGGTTCAAATAGCCTCTTTCCGCATAAATTGCATCCAAGTTGGGATTTTACTACAATTAACATAATTTACACAAATTAAGTAGATAATCGCTCAATTATATATAAGAGCTTGTTTGATCCGCATTATTTTTCAAAATACATTTTTCTCTCACTTCTTTTCAACTAAACATTCTTCAATAAAATAATATTACACACAAACCCACATTCTTAATCAATTTACTATTTCAAAATTCATTCTTTCAATAAAATGGGGATCAAATAAGCTTTAAATAAATAAGAATAGAAGTCCTAATAAGCACATAAAATGCGCTTATCACTTTGAAAACCGTGTTCTGTATTTTTGCATCTAGTAGCAAGTATAAGATACGGTTTCAAAATTAAGAACACAGAATAGGCTTATAAAGTGTTTTATACTTACTGTGAATGATATATATTAATTTGCTTGTTTCAGGCTATTAATTCAACTGTTGATTTCAAATGTGTCTAATTCTAATCTGGAGGCCCCAATTTGATAGAATAATAATAATTATGTTATATTTGCTTGTGGTGTAAGAACAACATGCCAAGATGAGCATTTGTTACTGACGATCTAGCTTGTGTGACAACTCACCTGACTGGATAAGAGTAGTCGGGTCAAGTAGAATTTGATGCCACCAGCTAGGCACTTTCCCATTGAGGAAGCAATCAAATTCGACCATAACTGGAGATGTGCTGCAACACTATACTGGTAGTGTAAATGTAGATGCTTGTTACCAAACTGGGGCTGTAAAGCACATGGCATTTCTCTAGTATAGTTAGTGAAAGACATGTGGTGGAATGAAAAACATACACTGAAGATGCCTGAATGCTTGACATAACTTTCATAAGTATCTAGATATCCATCCCATTAATCTAAATAAGTCTCATTGAATATATCATTAGCTTTCTGCTGTAGATACCATGGAGTTATGGTTTTTGTTGTCCTCATTTTTTGTAATGGTTATGTGGACAACAGATGCCAGACCACTCTCGTTCATGCAAGATTCGAATGGAAAGGATGGCGTTTATGGACGTGAGATATGCTTTATGACGCGAGAGAAAAGTGTTCATGTATCGGCAACATCAAAGATGATTGTATATAAAAAAGCATTCACGAACAATTCAACCAAAGTAAAAAAAAAAAAAAAACTAAACTCCAGCAAATAAATATGAAATAAGCAAAAGAGAAAGATGAATATGTTTTTGAGTGTACAGAGTTGTATCATCCTTTAATGAATTACAGGAGTTACTTATTTATAGAGTTCTGGCCAACCCGCTAGTCGTTCGATTAAAACTACGTGGCCTCATCTCCCTGGCTAAAACCTCTTGTCACTCCGTCTACCATACATTTAATACATTGACAACAGGTCAGCCGCGCTACATCCTATGCTGACAATCCTGACATCCATTAATGATAATTTTACTTCAACCATTTCTAGAGATTGTCTGCAAATCCCTTAAAAGCCAGCAAATGCATCGACCAAAGAGAGCTTCGGCCCAAGAGAGCTTCGTATAGAAACATGGCTTCGGCCAGGTAAGAGCCTCAAAACAATGGAGATTAACTTCTTCCTTAACTTCTTTGTCTTGACCAATTTGATCTTTGTTGACTTTATCAGATCTAACTCAATTTCTCCACGCAGACTACAGTGTGGCCTCGACTAGGAGCCTTGGTGACTGAAATCCTTCCAGTCACTTTCACGAACTTTTGCCATTTTTCCTTCAGTGATTTTGTTTAACTTCATAAGTATTTTAAACTTTGATTTGAATTTCATGACTTCTTCACATTCTGATAGGGGACTTAGACATTTGCACTATGGCCTCTGAGTTCCACGGCCCATTTCATTATTCTTGTTGAAGCGTCAAGCTTCTACAACACTTGCTTGAGTGGGAAGTTGGTTATCACTTGTATAGTATGTGCCTAGAAGTATGGCCTCAACTTTCAAGAAGCAATCACGAGAGAGAGAGCCAGATTCTCCATGTCTTGATAGTTGGTCTCAGCTGCGAGAAGTGTTTTACTCACATAATAAACAGGTAATTGGTGACCATCTTCCTCCCTTATAAGCATCGAACTGATAGCATCGGAGGTTATTGCCAAGTACAATTGCACGGGTTCTTTAGCTTTGGGTTTGGAGAGGAGGGAGCCTGTCCTAAGTGCTTCTCCAGCTCTTGTAAGGTTACTTCGCACTCTCCCGTCCACTGGAATTTATTTCCTCATTTTAGAACCTTGAAGAAAAGGAGACACTTATATGTTGCTTTCGAGATAAAGCGACTTAAGGTTGCTAAGCATCCAGTGAGGCTCTGTACCTCTTTAGGCTTCTGAGGCGACTTCATTTCAACCAGAGCCCTAATCTTTTCTGGATTAGCTTCTATGCCTCTTTGGTTAATCATGTAGCCCATAAAATTCCCAAAGGCAACTCCGAATGTGCATTTAAGGATGTTAAATCTCATCTTATACCTTCAAAGTATTCGAAAGGCTTCGACGAGGTGCTCCACATGATCCAATACTTTCAAACTTTTCACCAGCATATCGTTCGTGTACACTTCTATTGTCTTTCCAATAAGGTCTGCGAACATTTTGTTAACAAGTCTCTGATAAGTAGCACCGACGTTTTTCAACCAAAGGGCATCACCTTATAGTAATAGAGACCTATATCCGTTATGCAGGACGTATGCCCTTCATCCGCTGGATACATTGAGATCTGATTATAGCGTGAACAAGCATACATGAAACTTAATAATTCGTGTCCAGCAGTAGAATCAATGAGTTGATATATTCGTGGAAGTGGAAAACTGTACTTGGGGTAGGTTTGATTAAAATTGGAAAAATCTACGCATACCTTCCACTTACTATTGTGTTTCCCAACGAGGACAGGGTTTGACACCTATCTCGGATAAGTAGATTCTCGAATGAAACGATTTTCAATCAACTTCTTCACCTTATTTTTCAAGACTTCGTACCTTTCTGGGTTGAGGGCCGTCCTTTTTGTCGGTGAGGGATAGCTTTAAGGTCAATCTTCAAGTAGTAACAACTAACATTTGGATCAATTCCAACGATATCCTCATGTTTCTATGCAAAGATATCCCAATTTTCATGCAAGAAACATTTCATCTTTTTCTTAGCCTCAGTTGGCAGATCTTTTCCAACCTACAAAGATTTGGAGGGGTTCTAAGGATCTACTGTAAAGCTCTCCAGTTCTTCCATAGGCTCTTTTGGGTTCACAATCGATGATGCGAGGATCTAGTTCATCAAATTTAGCCACTTCTTTAGGGGCTGATTACACTTCAAAGACAGTCTCTTCTTCGGAGTCGTCTATCATTTCGATGTCTTCCCCTTGTTCAGGGTTTTACTCTTGTTCAAGGGCGTCGTTCATGTCAATGTCATCAAAATTACATTAACGTCTCTTGGTTCTGCCTTCCTAAGGGAGTTCAAATAGCACTTTCTTGCACTCATTTGATCGCCTCTGACTGGGGTGATGCCGTTTTCTGTTGGGAACTTCATATACAAGTCATGGACGTAACTGCCCATAGTTCCTTCAATGCTGGTCTTCCCAACACCCCATGGTAGGCAACACAATTGTCTACTACCAAGATCTCCATAAAATTGTGAGCAATAAATGGGGTCGTCCCCATCTTCACTGTTAGAGTAATTTTTCCTTTCGGGATGATGTTATCACCAGTGAAGCCGTACAAATGGGAGCCATAGGAGTTAACTCATGGTCCACTTCCATTTTGTCAAAGGTCGTTCTAAATTATAATGTCAAAACCATATAAATAGTAAAAACCTAGCTAAGTGATGGGTTTGTGGCCATGGTGGCCACCTCCCTGATGAGTCTAGCGGCTATTCTGGACCTACATCTTGATCCACCTTGCCTGTGTTGCTGTGAAATCGATGGCGAGTTGTTGGAGCAGCATGCGAGGGTTTCCCTTCTTCATTGACAGAACTCATGGTAGTGTTTTCTCCAATAACTTGGCTCTTTGATATTGAATGATATTCCTTTCTTCAAGGAATATACTAGACTCCAGAAAATTATTCCTCTTGGAACATTTTGTGGTTCTTTCCTCAAGAACCCCTCATTTTCTTCAAAGGCAAGATATTTCCCAAGAAATTTACCTTCCGTCCGGATTTTTCCACATGGTCTGAATGTATATTTCCCACAGACGGCGTCGATCTTTTTACCTCTTTTTTTGTAATGGTTACGTGGATAAAAGATAGTGGGCCCACTCACTTCCACGCAAGCAAATTCCAACATGTTTTAACCAGATATTTGGATGGAAAGGATGTCGTTTATGGACGTGGGAAATGCTTTACAATGCGACAGAAAAGTGTTCAAGCATCGACAACATCGAAGATGATTGTATATAAACAAACAATCAGGAGCAACTCAACCAAAGTAAAAAATAAAGTAAACTCCAACAAATAAATATGGAATGAGCAAATGAGAGAGCTGAATATGTTTTTAGTGTAAAGAGTTACTGCATCATCCTTTAATAAATTACAAGAGTTGGTTATTTACAGAGTTCTGATTGACGCACTACTCGTTGGATCAGAACCACGTTGCCTCATCTCGCAGGCCGAAGCCTCACATCACTCTGTCTACCATACATTTAATACATTGACAACAGGTCATCGTCCGACATCTTAAGCAGACAATCATGACATCTATTAATATAAATGTTAGATCAATCATTTTTAAAGATTGTCTACAAATCCCTTAAAAGCTGGCAAGTGTATCGGCCAAAGAGAGCTTCAGATGGGGAGGGTGCTTCTGCCAAAGAGAGCTTCGTATCGAGACAGGGCTTCGCCACGTAAGAGTCTCGGAACAATGGAGATCAGCTTCTTCTTTGACTTATTTATTTTGACCAATTGGGTCTTTGTTGACTTTGTCAGATCTGACTCAATGTCTCCACATGGACTACAATGTGGCCTCCACTAGGAGCCTTGGTGGCGATGCGTAACAGTTTTATATTCATTAGAGAATCTATGCTTTTCATAGAGAATTTATGCTTTAACGTTCCAAAATAAAAATAATTTTACTTTGCAGTAACTTTGTCCTAAGGCCAAATGCAGTAGTTACAAGACAAATTTTACAATTTAGTGAAGGCAGAAAATTTGATGATGTCATATATTGTAAAGATGGAGTATGCAATATTGTGTTGCTTCATTCTTTTGATCTATCACTTGTAAATACATTATTTTGATGTATATCGAGTACACAATTAATTCTAAGAAGTTGCACTGTGTCATGGTGTGTTGGCTTTACATTACAGTTTCTTCTGCTATTTATTGTTCTTACAGTTATCATTTTCCACTCAATTTAATCATTAATAATTTATACTGATACAATGGTGGAACAATCACTTCACATAATGTCGTTCATGTCTCAATTTTGTATATGTTACCACATTCTATGCCACTAAGCATCCTACAAGTAGTTTCTGAAAAAAATTGTTTTAAGTTTGGTACCCAACTCTGTGTTCAATATGCAACTGTTTATTCATTGCAACCCCATATCTCGCAACTTGCATATCTGATAAGAATTTATTGTCAGATTGTTGGTGCAGAAAATCCAGTATTGATGTCTGCTGCTGAACAAATCTTTGGGGCTGGTGGAAAGAGGATGAGACCAGCTTTAGTTTTTTTAGTATCAAGAGCCACTGCGGAAATTGTTGGCTTGAAGTGAGCTATCTAATTTCCTAATTGTAGTACTCTCTAATGAAAATTAAGTCACTTATATTTTTAGAATGCCTTAATTCTTCAGGGAACTGACAAAAGAACATAGACGGCTAGCCGAGATCATTGAAATGATCCACACTGCAAGTTTGATACATGATGATGTATTAGACGAAAGTGACATGCGAAGAGGTTAGCCTTTGAATCTTTGTGCTATTGATTCTTTTCGGGTGGGTGTATCTTGCTCCGCTGAAGAAATCAAGTAACTCTGTGTTCTTTTATTAGACAATTAGAAAAACTGGCACTGTATCCCCAATCTAGCCTTCAAACTGTCTCGGTCAACAAGGTTCACTGGCTCTATTAACCGGTTTCGTCAACAGAAAAAGGAAAAGCACTTTTTTAAGTTTTGGTGTTGTTTACTTATGAATTTTCAGACATAGCTTTGATTAATATTCCAGAAATCAGTTCAATGAAGACTTCAAGCTGATAAAACCTCATTTCACTTAATACCTGAATGCACAAGCTTCATTGCTCAATAGTTGTCCCGATAAATGTCATGCTAAACATTTATTTCCATATATGGATGTGTTTGCCTGCCTTGTTCTCTCACCTCTTATCAGTCTGCTTCTTACACCCCAAGTCCTTTTATTTTATTAAATTATGAATGATGATCCACAAATGAGTTTACAATTTCGAGTAGATCGCCAAACTCCGAGGGTTTCACTATGAGCTCTAGATATTTTAACAAATTATGAAAGACAGTCTGTTGCTAGCTTTTTCAATTTTTTTGGAGCTAGTTCTTTTTCTTAGGCTAACCTCGCGTATGTACTCCATTTTCAGGAAAGGAAACTGTGCATCAATTATATGGTACAAGAGTGGCAGTACTGGCAGGTGATTTTATGTTTGCACAGTCATCATGGTACCTGGCCAATCTGGAAAATCTCGAAGTCATAAAGCTTATCAGTCAGGTATACTATACTAGACTTTTCACGTAAAAATAGGAACGTCCCAGGAACCACATAATATGACAATCGGTTACTTGATCCTGAGAAAAACCAAAAATATCTGTCCTCGAAACAAATTCGTTAATTTCACATTACAGCGAAATGCAACTAGTTATGTGGGGATAATATTGCAGGTGATTAAAGATTTTGCTAGTGGTGAAATAAAGCAGGCATCTAGTTTGTTCGATTGTGACGTTCAACTGGAGGAATATTTGATCAAGAGTTATTACAAAACAGCCTCCTTGATTGCTGCTAGCACCAAAGGAGCCTCCATTTTCAGTGGGGTCGACAGTTGTATTAGCGAGCAGATGTATCAGTATGGTAAGAACTTTGGTCTCTCCTTCCAAATCGTTGATGACGTTCTGGACTTCACTCAATCAGCCGAGCAACTGGGAAAACCGGCAGGAAGTGACCTGGCAAATGGTAACCTAACTGCACCAGTGATATTTGCACTAAAGAAAGAAGCAAGATTGAGGGATATAATTGAATCTGAATTCTGCGACACCGGTTCTCTCGAAGAGGCCATTGAGATTGTGAAAAGATGTGGAGGAATACAGAGGGCACAAGACTTGGCAAGAGAGAAATCTAATATAGCAATTCAAAATCTTCAATGCCTCCCTCCGAGTTCATTTCGTTTAGTTCTGGAAGAACTGGTGAAGTATAACTTGGAACGAATAAAATAAATGACAATTCGTCCAAGTCACACGACTCGACATGCAATCATTGGATGAGCCGATGGAATAAGTCTGGTTAGTAAAGTTAAAGCCTCTGCCATTGCAAATGGTTCTTCACTGGAAGTGCCATTATAGAAAGCACCTTATAGGTATATATATTTATAGGTAATCCTGAAAATTTTATGTAATGCTGATAATAGTTTATCAATAGTAAGCCTTTTTTGGACAACTGCCAAAAGAAAAAACTAAAATTTCTTATTGTTGTACACTAGTTATTTTTTATCTATTTTATGATTTTTTATTTTTGGAGAAAACTAGTGTATTTATATTTGGAATTTAAGATATATGAAAATAAACAGGAAAATGTAGACAAGGGATTTAACAAAAACGAGGGATTAAAGGTGTAAAGCGGCCGGTTGGTTGAGCTTGCAGGTAGGTCACGAGGATCAACTGTTTTTTGTTAATTATTTTGAATCCTCCTAGCTAGGAAGAAGTATGTAATAGTTTCTTGCTACATGTATAAATGTTTTGTATAAGTTCAAGAAATAAGAGTGAATTTTATTTATTTGTTGTCTTGAATTGTCGTTACTCTTTTCAAAAGTGGTATTAGAATGATGACGAGGTTGAGCCAATTGATTAAAGAATAATTTGATTCAATTGCTAATCTATTCTATGACAATCCTCCTCCTTTATTTAGACTTGAAAAGAACATAAAAATATGGACAAAATTAAATTTATATCTTGTAATGAATGCAGGAAGGAATAATTGCCGCAAGGCATAGATGAGTACAGTATGGAAACATTTGTCCAAAGGCTATCTAATTCAATCAACTAAACGTCTTAGGGTTGAGCGTATCCATAGCTTCTTGTATTAAAATATATACTTGTAATATTAATGTATATACGTTTGACAAGTAATATTAAAACCAAAAAAAAAAATTGTTTCTTAAAACTATATAGTAGTGCTATTCACCTCCCTATCAACTATGCTGTTACAACATTGTTTCGGTAGATTACTCTTGTATTGATTTCGTAAATTTCAGACAAGACAACTAAGAATTAAGTTACACCAGCAAAAACATGTCCTAAATTTGTGTAATGAACAATTAAAAGGAAAACAAGAATGCTTTATTAGTATAGATTTATCTATGTACCTCCGAAATTAGGTTAACCAAGTGAGTCAAAAACATAGAATGACAAATAAAACACCAACCTTAATCTTGATCCTAAATAAAAGAAGAAAAAACTTTTGAACTGATTCATAGTTACTTATTACCTAATAATTACTCTCCTCTCTCAAAACGTATACTTAGGATATGTCATAGAGGAAATTCCAAAATTTGTTATTATTTTTATTGATTTCTTTGAGCCAGCTCGAGTATCAAATTGGTCATAACTTTTATTATAGTTGAGCAGTGAGTACCTAATGACAAAAAACGGGGTTCACGAGTACAAGCTTAGCGTTGTTGTTTTTGGAGCGTGACTCTCTCTCTCTCTCTCCCCAAGTTCCAGAAATCTCTCTCTATAAGGATTCTCTTTCAAGGTGTTTCGCGCGGGCTATCGTTAACAATTAAAAATAGGTTAAAACGATTGTGTAAGGAACAAACCTCTTGAAACAAGATCCCAAAAAGTGGCGCTTTATTTATGAAGATTGCAATTGGGAAGAAACAGAGCGCCTCCAAGGGGCACAAGCACACGAAGTAAATTGAAAGTTTGCACTTAGAAAATAAATGAATTGAAATTACATATTCACTGTTGAGAGTAATTGATTCGGGGTATCTTTTTGATGTCTTCTTTTCCTTTTCATATTCCTTTGACGGTTTTCTCTATAGAACGGCCTGAAAACTGCTTGACGCTCTTTAACTACCCACTTTCTTAGTGTTGGCTGACTTGTCAGGGAACTGCCATTCACAACTATTGCTATTGCTCTTGTTATTTAACCGCTTGTAACTGAGATTCTTGGATCGTGGAGTGTGATAAGGTTGCTCGATAACCGCTTCAATGACCGTCGTTTTAAGTAATCACAAGACATCATATTAGCTTAAATCTTGAGAGACTCAAAGGCCTGGGCGAAAATGAGATCATCGCTCTAGGAGACGGTAAGGCGCTTCATTAGCTCAGATCCTGGATGTCCTACAGACTTGGACGATGATAGTACTTTGTTTATGGGCCTACGATATATTCTACAATGGTCTCATTTGAGCCTATATCTTGAAGTCCCTAACTAGGCTCCAATTATTGGACCATTTAATTGGGCTTCATTTTTCGTATGTCAACAATTACCCCCCAATATAGCAGAATTAATATCGATTATTAATTTATGCCATATTATTCCTTTGTATTTTTCGGTAATACTTGAAATCCCCCAAAAGGGCAAAGAATTTCAATCATTATTTTCGTTTGGCGATAACATTTCTACAACCTGAAAAGTGTAACGTTACACACCCTTATAACCCAAAAGATACGCCACTTCATCGTACCATTACATTCACGTCTTTATATCGTGCTTCTCCATAAAGGTTACTGCTCATCATCTTGCTTCTTTGCTAAATTTCTCAAGACCCCTCCACAATGAGCGCATTTCGTTGCAAATGGAGACTTCACAAACTCCTTCCGATAACTCCCTCAGTTTCGAGGATTTCTAAAACCTCCTTACCAGACCATATGTAAATTCAAGCTTTCTTTCACTAGCCCGCCCTAACCGCGGTGAATTCTACTTGGGTCCATCGTCTAATGATGCTGAATCTATTGGGCAAGTGGTGGTGGATCAACAGTTCCCTTGCACTGAAAACCCTCATTTTCTGAACTCTCTACCATTGAAGTCAATCCGCGAGAAAGGTATTCACACTTAGCCTAAAACTTATGCTAGTTTTCGTAGATGGCATGCATGCATGATGAATCATGGTCCCACCAAAGTGATTTTTGATCGTACTAAGATTTCAGACTTATTAGAAATTACTCTCCATCCCCTAATTTATGGTCCATGTGTTTTTTCCTATTACTCTGAGTTTTTGGTCTTCTGAGTACAATATTTTTTGTTCCCCTTAGTCCAATGTCTATTACCCTGAGGTATGCTGGAGCCCTAGTAAACCTTCCGCCCTTGGACGACACCATTTCTCTTGGCATTTTGATTACCGGTGTTGCCCCAAAGTTTGACAAAAAACACACTGAGTCATATTCAGGCATGCAAGGCCTTTATACTGCCTCTAGTTCTGAGCCCTCTCACATTGAGCGTGTGGCCTTTATTCAGGTCTGACTTTGTAAATATGTCCTTTGTGTCCCCAACTGAAACCTTCCATGAGTTATCTGCCCATAGCACATGAGTTGGCACGTGGTAGATCTCTGAATTTATGTTCATTCTTTTTAGCCGCCTTTTATAAAGTATGGCTTTCCTTCAATTTTAATTGAGGAATGGTGCATCTCTCACTGGTAGTGGGCCTCTTTGGCTCGCTCAATTGTGGTTGAGAGCATATTTTCCACAGCTTGGTACTCCACCATCGCCTCCTCGATTGGTCAATTGTTATGGGTTATTCATCTATCAATTGAGCCCTGTGAATATGTCCAATAGGGACGTTTTCATATTCCTTTACAATTTGAATTCAACGCCTTCCTTTTTCTCTTTTTCTCCTCACCAAGTCCCTATCTATGTGCGACCTCCTTCTACTCTGGCTGAAGTGAGCACTTTCTTGCCCATTTGGGCTCAATTCTTGATTGGGAGAGAACTGTTCCATGACATCATAACTGGGACAAATGCCAAGGCCGGGGTTGAGATATATACTCCCCAATTTTTTGCTCACTGCTTGGTTTTGGCCAAATGTGGCATGTTCCTCCCTGTTATTCTAGAAACTTAGCATAAGGTTTCCATACTAGAAATAAAATCGAGGCACAAGCCATTGATGCCCATAATATTCTTTTGACCAAAGATTTTTCTTTGGCTCATTTCAATCCCACTGCTGTTACTCATCCTCTTTTTTACCAGCTTTGGCCATCGGTGAAATACAGGCTGTTCACAACTGATGCTAATCTTGCCTTCCACTTGTTGGATCGGCCAAAGACTTCCTCTACGTCTCTTATTCTGGCCACTCTTGTGTCCATTAGGAATATCATTTCTCCTTCTCACTTGCCACGTGCTAAATGTCCTATTCTTTCATCTGGTTCCCCATCTGCTCAAACTAGTACAGCTAAAGGTGCTTTCAGTCATAAATGGCCGCCTCGGCTTCACCAATTTTACAGGGTGATGATGGTGATGATGCTTCTCTCATCCTGAGAAGAAAGGTAATGAGTTTGTTTATTCGTGAAAAAAATCCTTCATGGGTGAATTTTTACCTGAATTTTCCCCGAAGAGTTCAACTTCTCCTTCGAAGGCTTTGGTCTTAGCAGTCCCTGCTCCATCGCCTCCTGCTGAAGCTGCTTCATCCCAGTTATCTGATGTAGGGGCTCTGCCTAAGTCTTCACCACAGCTAGTTGAAGAGCTGCCACCTTCCCAAGGAGTTGACCCCCACGTGTTGAACCGGAAGGTAATATATATCGTAATGTCTTTTTCCTTGCTTGTATTATTGGCCTTCGACTCATTGCTTCTTGAATTCTACAAAGGTTCCCATGGATCTACCCATTGTGGCATGCTCGCCCAGATAAGGGAAAATCTCTACAGGTGGCTGAGTTGACCACTGACGTGCCCGAACTTTCCAAAGTTTCTGATGAGGTAGCCTTTGCTTCATTTTTCATCTTCATTTCATTTATTGCAATGAAAATGCTAAATGCTTACATTTTCCTTTACAGGATGCTGATGTCATCGTGCGCTCCATCCAAAACTTGTTCACTTCTTGGGAACAAGTAAAGACATCTCGCCCTTTTTCAACCAGTCGTCTTCTTGCTTTATCTGCTGTTTTCTCAGAAGAAAATATGAATACTCTCAAGCAATCAGTGTTTGAATATGTTTCTTTTATGGACATGGATATCAGCAAAGTCGATGCTGCTAAACAAAGAGATAAATTTGAGCTTTTAAGTGCGAAAATGACACAAGCACTTAAACTTCCTTCGCTCAACATTTCATCTGACTTTAAGATGACGTTGAAGATTATCCATTCCGAAATCAGCTCTTTGTTGGCCAAGAATGTAGAGTTGAAGGCCAAGAGTACTCAGTATCTACATATCGTATCTGAAAATGAGTCTTTGCTTCAAGAGATTGATAAAGTCAAGGTCGAATTAAACGAAATCTCCTCTGAAGTTATGGTTGAGGATTCCTTGATGATAAGCTTAGCTGCAAAGATGAAGAAACTCCAAGCAAAGATGGACGACTGTAGGGCTAGATTAGCTACTAAAAAGCGTAATGCTTCCCAGGGAATTCAGCGAAACAAGTCTTTGGTTGAGCGTTATACAAAGCTGGAAGTTGACGAGGATGTTGCAACTGAGTTGTCTGTTGTTTCTTCTAAGCAGAGCGAGGAATGGGGAAAACTTAGGGAACAAATGTGTTCAGCTTGGGGTAAATTGTAATTAAGACATTGATGTCTTTATTTTCCTTGTAATTTAGTGCTGGCAACCACTGTTAATTCGAATGCAACGACAGCCAATGTCATTAATGAAATGACTATTTTATTTACTTACGTAATAATTGAGTTTTCTCCAATCGTCAACCCCCCAAGCATTTAATTACCTTGTGCTAAACTCGTGTATATTTCCCCTCATGGAATTTTACACGGAGCAAAACTTTTGGTATTCCAATCTTCTTTTCCAAGATTTTGGGCCATTTAATTTCGATTATTATGCATGTAAGTGACCATTCATATTTCGTCTTTTCACCTTCACACCTCTATAAATGCGTATGTGTTACGCATTTGTCATCTTCATCTTCATTCTCCACAAAATCAACTTACTTGCCATCGTTTGTCATTTCAGATAATTAATTGAATATTTCCTTCTTCGACAGAAATGGATCGTTTGATCTATTCCCAGTTTCTCCACCCGTCTTGATATTTTCCTTAGTATGAGAGATATAGAAAATAGTGTTTGGTCAATAAAGGTCTTCTCACCACCTCCAGAGGGAATTCTTGACGGGAGGCAGTTGCGAGTGCTTCTCGACCACTTGTCTGCTGAGAGTGCTTCTCAGCCTTCTTGCCTGTCATTGCAGCAACGCATTTAGGAAGGTGATCGAGTCCAATTCGCCATTTTCTTTGTGATTGATAGAAGAATGATGACAACCTGATCCCAATTTCAGCTTATAGATATCTTGTATTTTGTATCTCATGGTTTGTAACGAACATTTTATCATAAAAGAGTTTATTTGAACGTATTTCGTTCTTATTTTATTTAGTCATGATCACTCGGTAATGCTATTTATTTATGCATCTATTTGTTCAATTTCCCATAAGGAAGGAACATATTTTTTAAGCATTTGCACTTAATGAATCTCACGTGCGTAGTGTCATCTGAATTTTCCAAATGATAGGCTCAATTAGGCAATACGCTTTTTACTTTATATGGCCCTTCCCAATTGGGTGACCATTTGCCATACTTTGGCTTTTTGATATCCAAAGGGAGTATTATTTTTCAAACCAATTCGCCCACACTAAAAGATTTGGCTATAAATTTTTTGTTATAAAATTTAGTCACCCTTTTTTTTAACTTGCAATCTATCTAGGACATCCAACTTTAATTCGTTCAACTCCAATAGGTTTTGGGCTAATGACTCAGCATACTCACCATCACTTAACTTATGTTGCAAACACACTCTGATCGATTACACATTAATTTTCATAGGCAAAATAGCCTCATGTCCATAAGTAAGTTGAAAATGAGTAACTTTGATACTTGAATGAGGTGACGTCATGTAAGCCTATAAGGCTTTATTTAAACATTTGTGTCAATTTCTGGTATTTTCCTTGTGATATTTTTTAGAATCTTATTAGAAGATTCTGTCTGTCCATTATATTGAGAGTAATAAGGTGTGGAGTTTACTAACTTAACTTCAAACTCGCTCAAGAATTCCTTCACTTGATCTCCATTTAGGGAAGTTCCGTGATCCACCATCAAAGTTTGTGAAATCTCAAATCTATAAATAACGTGGTCACAGATATAAGTGTACCAAAATTCATAAATTATACTTGTATTAAAAAGAATATGAGCGGGATAATTAATTGAACAGGAAACAATAAACAAAAGAAATTAAGATATGAATTAAAGCATGAATAAAATATATAACACTTATATGAAAGATCTCTTTTGAAGGTATCGCTTCTACCCATTTAGTGAAGAAATTTGTTGCAACTATTATAAATGTATGTTGCTTGGATGATGGGGGAAAAATCTTCCCTATCAAGTCTATCGCCCAACCTTTGAACTGTGTCAGGGTTTAATAATGGGTGTCATTTCTCTTACTGTCGCTCTTTGTATTGGACCATGCTTTTGGCATACTAAACAACTCTTTGCATACTGAACACATGGTTCTCTCATTTTGGGCCAGAAGTATCAACTCCTAACAATCAACCATCTCATCATTTGGCCAATTTGATGGGCTCCACATATCCCTTCATGTACTTCAACTATGATCGTTTTGACCTGTTGCAAATTCACACATTTTAGTAATATACCATCTGAGCGTTTCTTGAATAATTCCTCATTTATCAATACATAATTCAACGAACACAACTTTATTTTCCTACTACTTTCCTTATTAGGTTCTTTCAAGAACCTTTCAATCTCTACCCTCCAATCTATTGTATCTCCATTTTGTATGTAATGAACTTCAATTCTCCTCGCCCTTCTTTGTACTACGGGCAATATTACTCCATACTCACAAGTAGATTCCCAATTTAAAACTTTTGAATAACCCGAAGCCATTTGGGCTAATTCGTTTGCTATATCATTATATATCCCATTGACATATTGAAACTCTAATTGGTCAAATTCTTCCAACAATTCTTGGGCGATTTCATATTGACTTATGACAAAATCACTTTGACATTTAAAATCATCAATTAATTGGTGAATTACCAATTGAGAATCGCCCCTAATAATCACATTCTTCACCCCCATATCTACTAACAGTTCTAAATGCTTCGTATTCGGCTTGATTATTAGTACACATCCTATCCAAGGTGAAAGCAAATTTATAATAAATCCCTACGGATTTATCAAAACTATACATACCCCCATATTTCTAGAGGCTTTTGATCCATCAAAATATAGAACCCAATGTTTTAATTCGAATGAATCGATCTCCAATTCAATCTCCTTAAGCATGTCAATGCATGGATGATCAGCCAAAAAGTTAGCCAATGCTTGATTTTTTACCGCCTTTTGGGGTATGTATTGTATTTCGATTCCGACGATGCGAAAGTCCAAAGGCCTATCCTTTGGTGTAAAATAGGGTGAGAAAACATATAATTAACTAGATTTACTTTAGAAAATAAATAGACGGTTACAAGCTATAAATAAGCCCTTAGTTTTGTACATGTAAAATATAAAGCAAGACATAATTTTTCAATAGCAGAATAATTACATTCACATTTTGTTAATCGTCTACTCAAATAGTAAATCATCATGTCTTCATCAAATTGGTCTTCTTGCACGACAATCCCAGCTATCGATTCTTGTTCGATCGATACGTAAACTTTTATTAGCCGTCCTTGGATTGGTGACACCAATACTGGTGGACTTGATAAATATGTATTTAGCCTTTCAAAAGCCTTTTGATACTCTTCTTTCCAGACGAATTTGTCATGATTTTTCAGCTTTAAAAGAGGCGAAAAAGCTTTCGTTCGCCTGCACAATTAGAGATAAAGCCTTAAAAAGTTTACTTGGCCTAGAAACCCTTACAATTCTTTTTTTTTTTTGCTAGGTGGTTTGGCCTAAAAAAATGGTCTTCGCTTTATTCTTATCGAGTTCAATCCCTCTTTTGTGCACTAGAAAACCAAAAAATTTCCCGCATTAAAACCAAATGCACATTTCAAAGAATTCAACTTTAGTTTGTATTGCCTCATTCGATCAAATGAGCATTTTAGTTGTTCAAAATGGTCTTCCTCTTTAATAGATTTGATCACTATATCGTATACATACACTTCAACAAACTTGTCTATCATATCACGAAACATCAAGTTCTTCGCCCTTTGATAAGTTGCCCCTACATTTTTCAGGCCGAAATGCATAACTATCCATTCAAAGCATCTTAAAGCCCCAGGGCATCTAAAAGCGATTTTGTGTATATCTTCTTCAACTATGTAAATTTGGTTGTATCTTGAATATCCATCCATAAAAGAATACATCACATCTCCGGCAGTTGAATCTACTAAAGAGTCTACCGTAGGTATTGGATATTCATATTTGGGTGTTGCTAAGTTTAAATTTCTAAAATCTATGCACACCCTTAACTTATCATTGAAATGTGCATTTGTTAAAACTGATTTTTACAAAGGCTTAGCAGCACAAAACGTCCATACGTTTCATTTTTTTGCATTGTCGTCCTTATTTCAACGTTTCATTGCGGAAAACGTCTTTTCACTTTTTAGTGTAAAAAGACCAATATACCCTTCTATATAAATAAAACAAAAAAAGGAAAATAAAAATTAAAAAATAAATTGTAATTATACTCCCAAACTCTTTAAAAAGTGCAAGTGAGTCCAAAAGTCTAATTAAAAGGCTTAAGCACAAAACGTCCCTACGTTTGACACTGATTGCGGAAAATGTCCGTACGTTTCAAACTTTTTGTACTTGGCTCAATAGCACAAAACGTCCCTACGTTTGACACTTATTGCGTAAAACGTCCTTACGTTTCATTTCTTCTGCATTTTCGTCCTTATTTCAACATTCCATTGCGAAAAACGTCATTTTCACTATTTTTGAATGTAAAATGACCAATATACCCTCATATTTAAATAAAATAAAAAATAAATTACAATTATACTCCCAAACTTTTTAAAAAGTGAAAATTAGTTCAAAAACCTTATTAAAACATTCAAACCATCAGCATTCTCCTCATCCTCCCTCAGCCTTCTCCTTCCTCCACCACCGAAACCACCGGACCCGACCACCATTCCGACCATCTCAACTCCCTCTACAATGCTGGAGCTGACGGTTGTGGCCAGCATTAACGGTGGTGGTGGTGGTGGTGGTGGTAGAGCTGGTTCCCGACTAGACATTGATCGAAGGTTGTAAAGGGATGTGAGATGGTTTGAATGCCTAGCCTTATTCATTTTTTTATTTAAACATGAGGGTATATTGGTTATTTTACATTCAAAAATAGTGAAAATGACGTTTTCCGCAGTAAAACGTTGAAATAAGGACGAAAATGTAAAAGAAATGAAACGTAAGGACATTTTACGCAATAAGTGTCAAATGTAGGGACGTTTTGTGCTATTGAACAAAGTATAAAAAGTTTGAAATGTAAGGACGTTTTCCGCAATAACTGTCAACGTAGGGACGTTTTGTGCTTAAGTCTTTTAATAAGGTTTTTGGACTCACTTGCACTTTTTAAAAAGTTTAGAAGTATAATTACAATTTATTTTTTAATTTTAATTTTTCTTTTTTTGTTTTATTTATATAGAAGGGTATATTGGTTATTTTACACTAAAAACGGTGAAAATGACATTTTCCGCTATGAAACATTGAAATAAGGGCGAAAATGCAAAAAATGAAACGTAAGGACGTTTTGCACACTACATGCCAAACGTAGGGATATTTTGTGCTATTAAACCTTTTTACAAATTTTATCTTGTTTTAATATGTTCTTTATATTCGGTAGAGATTAAAATCAAATTAAAATTGAAAAACTAACCGTTATTGTTGACTTTTATTAGACGAGTGAGAAACAATAGCGGCTATATTTTTAGTTTTAATTGAATTTTAATCACTCCCAGACATGCTCTAGAATGACAATGTACAGTGTAGGAAATAGTAAAAAATAAATAGTTAGTATAAACAATACACCAAACGCAATAGATCAAATTCTCACTTCGCAATCTCGTGGTTTTCTTTTCCAAAAGTCACAGCTGTGTGCTTTATAAATTCGCGAGCCTAACTATTCTTGAACAAGTGAGATCAAACTTATTTTTAGGCAAGAAATATGAATCTTGAAAATGCCCATCCTCGTACAAATGATACACGAAACAATTCCATATCAGGGGAAAACTATTTTTGTAAACTCTAGGGTCTTCAATTCCATGAGCATATGTCTCACCCGACAGCTCATTTCTCTTCACTCCATTATTTGCGAACTAAACTCGATTTAACCTCATATTTAGAAACCTCATCGGGTGATGGAGTCTTTATCTTCAAAATCTCCCTCGGTTTTTCCTCATTCAAACCTCTCTCTTCTTCCTCTGACTTTTTCAGCCTCTTCTTCAACTCCTATCACTATTTTTTAAACTCTCCTGGAAGCCCAACAGCTTGTTTGAAGTAATCACTAAATCGTTCCTTTGTTTTCTGACTCTTTTCCTCACAATTTTATGGCTCCTTGTTCTTAAAGTGAGCTTAAAGAGTTTAAGAGATAAGGGTCTTTGGAACAGAGAAGAAAGAAACAAAAATTGGTCATTATTTCGAGAAATAATAAAGCTCCAAGTAAATTTGAAATTTTAACAAAATTGCTCACGTAGTCGAACTTGATTGCCCTTTTTTTTCCATCTTCCAATGGTGTCAGGCTAAGTGTTATCTGTCAAAAATTTTCTATTTAAAAATATCTACACTTATAACATGATTGTTGGAGAAATTGAAGTTAATATATGTGGATGTATGGAGAAATGAGGTTAATACATGACGACGTTTAAAATACGGCAAAGGGCTGTTGGATATTTGATACCAAATTAATGTCGGGGTATATATATAGGTGTGTGTCCCTTGTGTTTTGACACAACACACGACTTCTTCTTTGGTATTATTATTGAGACTTGGTTTCGCCTTTTTCTTCATTGGCTCTTCGTTGTTGTCTCTGTCTCTTGCCTCTTTATGATTGCCTCATCTGCTCCTTACTTTTAGCTCTTGGACACCGGATTGTGCCTCTATCCATGTGTGTTTTTACCCCCTGTTGCTGTTTGTTTCACCCATGTTTGACCATCTCTGTATGTGGTCTTTCGGCTAGATTTTAGGTATTCCGTCGTGGTCCATTTGAGTGGGTAATCTTGGTCCAATTTATGTACTATTGTTGTGTGATTTTTGGTTTTTTATCTAAGCCTCGATCCATCCACTTTTGGTGCCAATCCACTAAAGCTTGATAGGGAAGTTTTACTCTTGATTTATTTTGATTAATTTTCATTATCTATTGAATAGTTAACTAACTTTGCATGGTTAATTGATTGATAAGTGTTTTTTATCACTATAAGGGCTTTGGAGCTTGAAAAGTGTGTGGAATGGCGATATCAAAGTGTTCTATGTAACAGTTTTGCTACAGGTACATTAAGTTTGATAATGTGGATCACATTGTTTGATGTGATAACATTTTTAGTCATTGATTTTAACAACACTTATTAAAATCAATGGTACAATTCTTCAAACATTACACAATGTCATCCAGGATTGTACAACTAACATGATTCTGTAACGTCATTCCGGGTTGATGGAAAATTTTCAAAGTTATAATTTTGTCAAACTTTATTCATTAAACTTTAAAATTCTGAGTTATCAATGAACTTTAATATGTCACACTCCATAACTAACTATATTCTATAATTCACTAAAATTTAAAATACTTTCAAATTGTCATTGAACTTTAACACGTCATCGTTGTCACTAGGGGTAGGCAAAACCTGATCGAACCCTCCAAAACCACCCAAATCGAACCAACCCGACTAGTTTGAGTCGGTTATTTTGTTGTTGTTAAGTGAGTTCAATTTTTTGGCTATGTAGGCAGGTTGGGTTGGGTTGGGTCGGATTATGGGTTAACACATGAAAATCGAATAAACCTATCCAACCTATCCCGCCTGCTTTAAAAAAAAAAAAAAGAAATAAAATGAACTTTGTTCTTTGTAGGCTCGGCTAGTGAGGATTGAATAAGATAATAGATACCTGATTGGATTGGGTTGGGTTTCAACTTTTACACGGGTTGGATTGGGTTAAATTTTGATCAAATCGATCATGTTGGGTTGGGTTTGGGTTGAGACAAAAATCGACTCAACCAAACCCATGCATACCTCTAGTTGTCACTAAACTTTAACATAATACACTTCATCACTCACTCGACATGTTTCATTGGTCATTGAACTTAAATATCTATCTTTACTTGCTAAATTTTAAAATTCTTCTGAGTGATTGTCGAACTTCATAATATTTTTGAGAAAGTTGATTTCTAATTATATTCAACCCAAATCAAGAAATAAAATAAAAATCGACTAAATAATGAGTCTTTCAATCTAAGAAAAAAATATTGATATTGATCAAGAATATATAATTTATCTAGCTGTCAAAGATATGTTCAAGGGAAAAGAAAGACATAAAGCTTTAAAATGACATAAATATTAAGACTTTAAGTCGAGAAAATAAAATAGATAAATTATTTCATTTCAATTGAGATTGTTGATCCAAATCAAGAAAATAAAAAATTATATCTCAAACAAGAAGTAAAATTTTCGATTTAAAGTTAATAGTATTAATCAAAACTAATAAAATATATATTTTTAGAGATGGCACAATGTAATTCAAATGGAAAGAAGGGTGTCATCTTCGTGTATGGTATTTTACACTTCAACTACTATAAAATTGCCTATGTATCTGCTGGATGTCTATTTTGTTCAAAGACTTCTTTCGACGCTTTTCAAGAATGGAAGCAAACTTACCCAAGGGACGTAGCTAACTCACATGACCCATCCCTCCGGGCATAATGAGTGAATGATGGAGTACAACATGTTAAATTTGAATGACATCTCGAAAGCATTTTAAAATTTAGTGACTAATGAAACATGGTGTGTGAGTGCTAGAGTGCAACATGTTAAAGTTCAATGACCACTTGAAAGCATTTTTGTTGGATATGCTCAATACTTTGCTAGACCCTAGTTTTGGTTTGTTCATGCCCAATGATGAAACCACTTATAAGTTATGGCAGCCTGATTTATAAGTTGAAGCCCAAATCGGCAGCCTCCCACATTAGTGCATTCTCGCGTTTGGTAAGTGTTACTTTAGTTCAGATACTACTAACGGCTGAGATGATGCAATGTGGTTGATTGGTAGCCCTTGGATGGAAACTTAGTGATGAATGGTTATATTCTGGATGCTTCAAATAATTTCATTGATTCAATATTATAGTGTTTTCTTTGTTACTCTTTTCATCTTCTTCTCTATGAAAAACTTTGGGTTTTTATCTGTAATGATCATTCTCTTAGATTTTCTAGGTGAGATCTTTTGTGGAATGTTTGTAATGGTTACTAGTCTGCTCTTGGTTAACAGTACCACTGGTTGCTCGGTCTAATCAATTAGAGAAAACATGAGAGAAAAATAAGTGGTATGAGGGAAATCAATTGAATCTCTTGGTGTGGATTTTTGTACTGATATTCTTGGTGATTTCTAGTCAATTTAGAGTGATAACCACTTTTATGGATACTGAACTTGGTGAGTATACCATTTGGCTGAACATCCGAACCTTAGGGTGAAAATTCTCTATGTTCTTTTAAATTTCTATTGATTTACTTTGTGTTCTTGGGACAAATATACCACCAAGTGGTATCAGAATACTTTGATCTGTTTTTCCGGTTGTTCTTGGAGATAGATCTTCATAGATCCGCACTTTGAAGGGTTTGATTTTGGTTCGCTGTGGAAGTAAAACAGTTCTTTGGTATTCATTGTTTTACACTATATGATCTTTCATCTTCTAATAACGATAAACAATCCTTCGATTTGGTAAATATTCTTGGATCTCTTGAAAAAACCCTCTTGAATCTTCCTTTGTCTAGGGTTTCATGCGAGAATCTTAGAATCTGAGGGGACTAAGAACATGTTTCTTCAAGATTGCTTAATTCTGTATATAGTTCTGATCATCGATTGTCATATATATTGTTTGTTCTTTGATTTAAATTTGGATGATTATCTTAAATGATCATACACTGTTATAAACGTACATTTGTGGAAACTATCATCACATTAACACTCTGCGTGTGTGTACAAAATTACTTTAGAAAAGCTTTGTATTGTTTTTTTGAAAATTGGTTGGGTGAAACCCACAAGCATACGTGATGGGTAACGTGTATCGTCCCACGAGGAATAAAATTCAATAAAATGTGCTAGTTTCTAATCAGATTCAAAGTAAGCGAACAAAATAGAATTTTGGTTTATAATTATTCTAAATTAATCCACAAAAACTTGTAAAATTCGAATTTTATATGTATATGGAATAAGTGTATTTGATTACGAATCCACATATTATTAACTATTTCAAATCTCAATTATGTAGCTAGTATCATTCATGCATTTTTTACAATCGATAATTCTATTGTAATAAATTCTCTTTTTCAAGACAAATTAAATATATTCTAATTAAGACTCGAATCTATTCCTAATCCAAATTCGAATGAATAGAACGCATTTAATTTTATTCAATACATGAAAAGAATTAGTCTCTAACATGTTGTTATGTAAATTACATAAAATGATTTGGAAAAACATCACCCGAAATGGAAAATAATGATTGAAAAGTGAAAAATCAATTTCTTCTTCATTAATCTTATACCCGGACTTTGAATCTTCAATTTTTTGTGTTAATTGCATTTAGATCCCGTGCTACCCTCATTCTTATGGTGAAAAATAGGGTTTTTTTTCTCCCCTTTCATTCTAACCGCCACTTGTAGGTTAAATAGTATGTTAAATTTGATTTTCATAAGAATTTAGATCAAACTAGGAAGTTGAGCCGTTCAGGCCCATAAATGCCCCCTACCCGTGCATTGTATATTTCATTGTGTGCGCACTGATCACTAATTTTATTCTTGATAAATAGATTGTAGGGTGTTGCGCGCGAGGTAAAAAATTCATATGTGCTCGTGCCGTTATAAAATCTTTCTTTTGTTGTACGTTGGTCCCTCAAATTCGTTCTTCATTATTTTTAGCTCATTTTTTTATATATTCTTGGTCTTTTATTTTCTAATTCTATCTAATTTCTTCCACCCCTCCTCCAATCATCGACATTAGGTCCAAATAAACTATTAGCACTTTGCGATTTAGTCCCCAAACGTTGGATTAAGCTGAGTCTAGCCAATTTTTCGCTCATTTTGTCTAATTCCATAGTTTTTCCTCGATTTGCACCTAACAAACGAAAAATTTATAAAATTAAGTCTCAATTCATCCAAAATAACAATAATTTCTCTAGTTTGATGACTGAGATAAGTGTATAAAATACACATATAAAAAATCACTAAAATTTTGTTTTAAAAATCCCTTCTTAAAACTGTTGAAAGAAAATCTTGATCTATTTTCAAAGTTTTTAAATGGGAAGTGATAAAGTTGACAATGAAATTTGGAACGGCAAATGAGACTTTAGTCTTTGTAGTCAAAAAATGAAAGCACTTTTTTCACAACAAAGATGTGCAAAGCTCTTGATGAATCTTATGGTGAAGAAATTGCTGATTCTAAAAGAACCGAACAAACTGAAATTGCTTGGAGCACTATAGTTCTGGATTTATTTGGCAGTGTCATTAGAGAATTATGAAAGACTGAGACCGCTGCAGAACTGTGGGCTAAACTATAATCCCTTTATAAAACTAAAACTTTACCAGATAAATATTACTTGTGGAAACAATTTTTCGACTTCAAATTTGATCCCAACTCTAATCTTGAGATAAACTTGGACATATTTAATAAATTGTCTCAAGATCTTACCAATAGTGGTGAGACTCTCTCAGATGATCAACGATCTGTGACCTTATTATCATCATTACCTGAAAAGTATAAATATTTGAAAAATGCTCTTAAATATGGAAAAACTTCCATTTTTGTTGATGTTATTATTTCTTCTTTAAAAAATAAGGAACTTGAATTTAAAAGTGAATCAAAAAATTCCTTTGGTTGAGTTACCTTGACTGCTAGAGGAAAGAATTTTTCTAGAGGAAACAATAATAACTTTTCAAATAAATGTTTTGGAAAAGTAAAAGAATTTTCAGATAAAATTGGAAAGGATAAATACAAACCCAATAATAATAATAATAAGGCCAAAGGAATGAAATGTTATTTCTGTGTAAAAATGGCATACTTTATAAAAGATTGTTTTAAAAGATTTGAAGAGTTGAAAAATTCAAATAAAATTGAAGGTCGAGCTGCAATAGCTCATAAAGAAGTTGCAGCCTCAAATGGTCAAGTCTAATGACATGCCAATCTTTAGTTAAAAATGAATGGATCCTTGATTCAGAGTATATTTTTCACATGACACCCTGTAAAAAAAAAAATTTTTTTTTTCTGATTTTCTAGAAATTAATTGACGACGGGTAACCATGGGTAATGACTTCTCTTGCAAAATTAATGGAATTGGAAGAATTTGTTTTAAAACTTCAAAATGGAAATGCGTTTATTTTGAACAAATTGTTCAGGTTCATAAAACTAATGGAATTTATGTTTTAAAACCTTCATCCTTTATGGATAACTAATTGCAATGGCCTCACAGCCTGATAAATCTGAAATATGGCACAAAAGATTCGGACATATAAGTGATAAAGAGTGGAAAACTCTTGTTGAAAATCAAGCCAATAAAAATGTTGAAGTCCTTAGAACTGATAATTGCTTTGACTTTTACAATGAAGAGTTTGATAACTTATGTTAAGAAAATGATATTTTAAGACATAGAATCGTCACATATACTCCACAATAGAATGGTCTAGTTGAAAGAATGAATATGACCATTTTAGAAAAAGTGAGATACATGATTATTAGCTCTAGTCTCCCAAAATTTGTTTGGGGGGAAGTTGTAAAGATGCATCATATTTGATAAAAAATAAAAAAAATACCCCAGTAAATCTTTGAATTATGACACTCCTAATCATATTTAGAATGGTCATCCAATCGATTATTCCAAACTAAAAGTCTTCGAATGTGCTGCATATACACATCAGAATGAAGGCAAACTGGAACCTAGGACTATTAAAGGAATTTTCTTAGGATATATAGAATGTGTAAAAGGATACATAATTTGGCTAAGGGGTCAGGATGGGTACATAGTCCTTATTAGTAGAAATGTGAATTTTTAATAAAAATGACATGCCCTGTACAAAAGAAAAGGATAAAACTACCTCTGAAAATAGTCAAAATAAAGATTACGTGGAATCTGATCTCTTTATTCCAGATTTAAATCTTAGAAATGAGGATCATGTTGAAGTGGAGCATGTTCAAGAACATAATACTGAATCTGAACTTGAGAATGTACTTGAACAAAATGAACATGACTTACTAGAAAACCACCTTGGAAAATTATCATCTAGTTGGGGATAGATTGAAAAGAGAAATCACCTTTACTGCACTTGGTGTGGAAAACTTCATGAACAATGAGTCTGACTTTTATGAAGAGGCCATTGGGAGAAAAGATGCAAACCTTTGGCTTGCAGCTATGAAAGATGAAATGCTTTTATTGGACAACAATAAGACCTAGATTCTAGTTGATAAACCTAAAGGGCAAAAGGTCATTGACTGTAATTGGATTTGCAAAATAAAAAAAGGTGAATCAAATGTGTCTCACAATTTGATTTTGAATTGGAACAGTTAGATGTAAAAATTGCATTTTTAAATGAAAACTTGGATGAAAAGATTTCTATGCCTCAACCAAAAGGTTTGAACAAAAATGAAAAGAAAATTGTGTGTGTATTTTATAAAAATATTTGTATGGCCCGAAACAAGCTCCTAGACAGTGGCATATTAGATTTGATACACTTATCAAGAGGCTTGATTTCAAAATGAGTGAGTATGATCCATGCTTCTATTTTAAAGGTAAAGGAGGTCCAAAATCTTGTTATCTTTAGCTATATGTTGATGATATGTTACTTATTGGGTGCGATGTAAATAAGATAAAGCTAAAGCTAAAACTTGAGTTTGAAATGAAAGACATAGGGCATGCTAAAAGGATTTTAGGGATGGAGATCAGAAGAGATAGAATTAAAAATAAATTGTTTTTTAACTCAACAATCTTATATCTTAAAAATATTAGGTTGATTTTCTATGCATGAGGCTAAGGAGGTTAGTCTCCCTATAGCCAATCACTTTAAACTATCGGTAGATCAATGCCCTAAAACTGAAGAGGAAAAGAATGGAATGGATAAAGTTCCTTATGTAAATTCTGTTGGTTTAGTCATGTATATTATGGTATATACTAGATCTGATCTTGTTTTTGCTATAAGTGTTCTTAGTAGGTTTATCAGTAATCCTAGTGAATGTCATCGGGAAGCATTGAAATAGTTATTGAGGTATCTAAAAGGTATTGTTATTTTGGGGTTAATGTTTAATAGATGTAAATCTAGAATCAAGTTAAAAGGCTTTGTTGATTCTGACTTTACTGTAACGGTGATAATAGAAAATCTACATCTTCATACGTTTTTCCTTTATGTAACATATGCATAAGCTAGAAATCAACAGAAGCTGAATACATTGCAGCCGAAAATGTTGTAAAAGAAGGTTGGTTAAAATGTTTGTAGATGAAATTGGTTTTTTTGATAACATTACAACTTTGTATTCTAATAGTCAATCTGCAATACATTTAAGTAAGAATCTCATTTTTCATGATAGATCTAAATATATAGATGTTAAATTTCACTTTATAAGAGATATTTTAGAAAAAGAAATCATGAAACTAGAAAAGGTGTCTACTTAATGTAATCCTGCATATAAGGGTACTAAATTACTTCAAAAAAATTTAGAGATTGTTTGAATCTCATAAATGTCATTATTAATCAAATCTTCTTTTCAGGTCCATATAGTAAATGGAACAAAAGGAAGTGTTAACCTTTAAGTTTACTATGAAATAGCATAGATGTCAAGCAATGTGGAGATTGTTGGATCTACTTAACACTTTGTTGGACCCTTGTTTTGGTTTGTACCGGCCCAATGATGAAACCACTTAAAAGTTATGGCAGCCCAATTTTTAAGTTGAAGCCCAAACTAGCTACCTCCTACATTAGTGTATTCTCGCGTTTGGCAAGTGCGACTTTAGTTCAGATACTACTAACTGCTGAGATGATGCCATGTGGTTGATTGGTGGCCCTTGGATGGAAATTTAGTGATGAATGGTTATATTCTGGATGCTTCAACTGATTTCATTGATTCATTATTCCAAAGTTTTCTTTCTCACTCTTTTCGTCTACTACTCTTTGAAAACCTTTAGGTTTTCGTCTGTAATGGTCATTCTCTTAGATTTTCTTGGTGAGATCTTTTGTGGAACGCTTGTAATGGTAGGTGTCTATTCTTGGTTGAGCAGTAACGACTGGTTGCTTGGTGTAATCAATTTGAGAGAAACATAAGAGAGAAAAATAAGTGGTCTAAGGGAAATTTGTTGAATCTCTCAATGCAGATTCTTGTACTGATATTCTTGGTGATTTCTATTGGATTTAGAGCGATAACCACTTTTGTGGATGCTCAACATAATGAGTAAGCCATTTCCAGGCTTTAAGGTGGAAAATCTTTATGTGTTTTTTTTTCTGTCGATTTACTTTGTGTTCTTGGACAAATTTACAAAAAAAAACTTAAAATTAAAAATTTAGTAAGCAAAGCGTAATGGATGTATAAATTCACTGATTAACGAAACATTTAACTCGGGTTATTGTGGGGCTTTTACTTTGAGGGTTTTGGGGTTTCAGTTACATTGCCCCATTTAATTTCCGACGGTATATAAAGTCTTTGCTTGGTAGATAAAATATAGATTTTATATCTAGGTCAAGACTCAAAATTCAATAAAATTCATAACTTTTCAAGTATATATTTCATCAATTTTTATTAAAATTTATTAAATATCTAATTTTAATCTCCACCAAATAAGGCTAATACTATAAGTTTCCATTTCCATGAATTGCAATTAACCGAAGCTATAAACTTAAAAGATAGAAGTTCCTTATAAGCCACCCCAAACATGAGCTAATTAGGCCCCATTTCTCCCACATAAATAAAAGAGTCAATTGGTGGTTACTGTTCATAAGCTAAGCCGAGCCGAGCCAAATGGCTTTATGGCTCGACTTGGCCGTCTAATCCCTTTTTTACACGTTTGATTCAATATTTTAAATTACAAATATTTATTTGAAGCGATTTTTAAAATTTGTTGGAAATGTTGAAGTGCGGTCATGATAAATATATGATCGATAAATTTTAAATATCAAAAATAATTTTACATTAATTGTGAAACGTAAAGTCGTGATTGTTTATGTTTTTTTTCAATCCCAACCTCATTCCAATGTCTTTTTTTCAAACTTTATTTTCCTACAATTTTTCGTTTGATTCGATATTTCACGATATGAATATCAATTTGGATCAATTTAAATTTTTTAAAAAAACTTAAAATGTGAGAATAATAAATATATTGTCGATTAAGTTTAAATTATTAAACGTAAAATTATAATCGTTAATTTTTCTTTTCTACCACACCATCAACACTCATACTTACACCAATTTCTCTCAATTTCATTTTTCTTCAGTTTTTACGGTTAAAAATGGTAAATTTATGGCGTCAAAATGGATATTAAAGGAACTCAATGATTTTCAGAAAAATCCTCATATATCATGCGGTGCTGATAGACAAACATCTTCTATGAAGTGGATTATTTTGAATTTTTTAATTCGATTTAATGTACAGTATCATTAGAACATGCTAAAAAGATATTCGAAGAAATTTATGAAGCTAAGTGATCGTTTGTCATTCTTTTTGCCTCTATGAAGGAAGTTTTCGTTGTATTGTGGTTTTAATATTGATAGACACATTTGATTTGTCCTAGATTTTGCACTGTATTATAATTAATTAATTAGTTTTGACTACATACGTCTTATATAGGGTCTTGGTAAAGAAATTAAATACTGATGCAATTGATACATATAATTGAAGATTCTATAAGCACGAGATGAATAAAACATAATGTCTTACCTCAATAGGTAAAAAAAGAGGGCTAAGTTGAACTTCATTATCTCTTTAACAAGACATAATACCTAATCATCTATGACCCATATTTTAATAAATAAAAAAACGGAGAGACCTTCAAACGCAAAGTTTAGAAAATAAGCTTTAAATCAAATCTCTTAATATTATTTTTATCACATATCAATCGTTCCAGGGTCTAGTTGAAATAGTCCCTCGTGGAGATCACGCGACCACATTTCTCCTATTTCGTCATTGCCTACTGGCACGAGTCCTCAAAGAGCAGAGGCGGGAAATTGACTCCGTTTCTGGAGGGAAACCTGAAGAAAACCTATCATTTTCTTTCACACTTTGCTCAATTTGGTTTATCCGACCCGTTTCTAGCTGACCCGAATATGGCCGAAATCGAAACCCTTGGTATTCTTGACGAGATTCAAGCCCTCGTCTCCGATAAACTTCAAGTGGTAACTCTCTCATAGCATCTTATTTTTAATCAGTTCTAAATTAATGAAATTAATTTTGTAGTTACAGATCTTGAGACGAAAATATTTAAAATTTTAATTCTAGTGATATTATGAATTGTTTTGATAGGTTTCTTACAAATGGTTAAGTCGAAATTTTTTGGTGTCATCGAATTCCGCTAAGAGGTACAAAAAATTGCAAGCAAATTAATGGGTTTTATGTGTTGTTTTCTGTTTTGGGGCTGAAATTTTGTTGCGGGATTGTTGTATATAGGCTGCTTCAAGAGTTTGTGGAAAAGCATGGAAATGAACTTGAAGTAATTTATTCTTTATCCGGCTGGTTGAAGAACAATTCTTCAGATTACCATACAAGGCTTGTCTCCAAGCATAAACTCACAGGTTTCGTTTGTCATATGCATTGTTTTATCTTAGGCCTTTTTATAAATGTTAGGTTATGTGCATTGATATCATTTATTTATACAATAATTATCTGTATATCATTATTGGCTTGCACTACTTAATTAATCTTCACTTTGGAAGAAAAATTATCCCCTACTTTTCTCACCTATGGGGAGCCTAGGTATGATAAAAACATGAAAAGTCCGAAGATTAATGTTATTTGTATGTTATGATCTGCTTTCCTTTTCGTTTCTCAGATGAATGCAGTAACTTTAGGGATCCTAATATCAAACATGAAGCAAGATCATAAAGAAGTCTGTTACAAATTCTTTATATTCAAAATAAGGACATGTGCAAGTAGCTTCCCATGCACCTACTCAAAGACAGTAGCACACCTGAGCCCCCTTACTTTTTACTCTCCCAATCTCCAGAGATCAGATGTAATTCCTCATTACCCAGGGAAACTGCCTTCGACTTTTGAGAGGCATTGCAGTTGATGCCTCTACATTTTCCCTACCTAACTTAGGAGAAATTTTTAAGTGTTTTCTACCCGTATTAATCACACCTGTTCGCTCGGAACACAAGTTGATATTCTCACAAATGCACCATTCTAACCTAAATTATAAGATATGATATATATGTACTTTGCTTCGATGATCATTGAAGGTTCAATTTATACTAAAGATATGTGTGCCCATACCCGAATGAAACATCTTTGTAGTCTACTTGGGTTATTTAGCTCCATGGTCATCAAAATCTTCATTAAATCGGTCAAGATCTCGTATAGCTCATACCCGAATGAAACGTCTTGTAGTCTACTTGGGTTTGTTAGCTCCATGGCCATCAAAATCTTCATTAAATTGGTCAAGATCTCTTATAGCTCATTCTACATATTATGTTTCCTTTTCAGCATTTCTTTTTCGGCAATTGATGAGCTTTCCATTATTTCCTTTCTCACCGCTGGGTAATACCATGTTCTGGAAGCCGAACACAGTTGTATTATTGGACAAAGATAAAGCGCTCTTCTTTTGAGCTAACTTTTGGGGCAAAGTAACTCCGTCACTGAGAAATTTAGTTCGTATCTTGTCAAATGTTTAAATATTCAATTTCGTCAATTCATCTTCATCATTGTAAGTCAACACCGCACCTAATAAATCCGAAAATTGTAGAGCTTCAGATTAAATATAAAATTAAAAGAATCTAATTACTGGTGACGTCCAACGAAACGTGGTGGATAGTTCAATGCAGCCTAAGTAAACTGGAGGGTTCAGGAACGTGATACTAATGTTCTCACCATGTAAGAATTCCTACATGCTTGCTTTATTTGGTTTGTGTATGACAAACATATTCTACAGATTCATTACGACTTGGATGGATCTTGTGAAACACTTATCTTAAGGCAGGAAAGCAAGAAAATGATTCGGCCTCTTTTTTATAGCCTGCTAACTTATCCCAAATAAAAAAGAATCATCCTGCATGGTTACCCTTGTAATTTTTCAGCTAATCAGCTGTACATAGGATCCTTATGAGCAACTTTGATCATTAGATATCAAAGCTTGGTTGTGGAATAATGGATTTTAGTAGCTATTAGCTCTTGAATGCATAATGTTGGTTATAAATTGCCATGCCATTCTATTAGCATGTAAGAAGATGGTCATGATAATCTTGCTTCTATTTTGCGAACGTTTAGATGGTTCATTTGAGAAAATAATGTCAAAAGGAAATAGTTCTGCTTTTCAAGAAACACCTGCTCTGGGTTTTGGTGATCTGTTTCTACTTGGCAACACTTCTGATTCCTAACCAAAACTGAAAAATCTATTTTACTTGATTCATGTAGAAGCCAAACAAGAATTTGATGGAAGTTGCTCGGTTCAGGTCTACAGTGTGCAAGCCTGCATTCCCAAGGATCCTGCAGTGCTTTGGAATGCTGAGTTTGTCCAAGCTGAAGATCTCTCTAGGCAGCCGCTCACAGTTGATAATTGTTTGAGAGATAATAGGTACGAACGCACTTTGCTTCCATGTCCTGAATACTTACATGTCAATGTTCCTGTATATGACATGCTTTATATTTCTATCTTAAATTATACTATGTAAATGTTCATAGATTTGCTCTCTTTCACAAAACCTGATATGTTATGTATATGTACAATAACAACTAATTAATATCTCTTATCTGTTATAATGACACTGCACCGTTATTCAAAGGTTTTGTGGAGTTTCAAATTCCTTTGTCAAGAGAAATGCTGGTGGAACACAGTTGGGTGCTCCTTGGCCACAGGTGAAGAGCTCAGAAGTTTCAGGGACATCTAAAAGTAACTCCGCACATGAAATTGCATTATTGCATCCTCAACAGAAAGTGATTCAGCAATCAAGTTCTATCACAGGTTCTGATATGGTTAAAGATGTCAAAAGTGAGTGTCATGTAACAATCGATGATGGAAAGCGTGCAAAGCCTGCTACAGATAAAGAAAAAGTTCCTCAATTGCTTCCAAAGAAGAAAAAAACCCAAAGTGACAAAAAAAATTCTGGAACAGGAGGTGCATTAGCTAATATGTGGGGTAATGCATCTGCAAAGTTAAACCCTGATGGTTCCTCTGCACAATGCAAAAACAGCTCAAGAAACGCTGCTGGTTAATTCTTTTTCCTTATCTACTCGGAACTGAAGAAGTTTGAATTTCTATTTATTATTTCAAATATGCTAAACCAGACGTAGTTTGGTTTTTTCAACTGATATTTATTGGTCAATCCATGATCAGCTACTGCAGAGGCTCAAATCTGTGCTTGTGAAGCCGTAGAATATGGGAGCAGCGACGAAGATAGACAAGATTTCAACACAAAAAGAACGTCAAATGGTGAAGGCAACAGAAAAAGGAGAGTCGTTTTTGACTACTCTGACGAAGAAGATGAATTGAAAGATGCTGTAAGTCTAGAATCTCCCGATCCTCCAAAAAAGACTACTCTTGGGTCAAAACAGAGTTTGAATACTTCAGGCCTCGGGAGCAACCTGAGCTTTAATGAAGAGAAGGAATCGAAGGTCAAGGAAGTGAAAGAAGCTGACGAAACAATTAACCATCCTTCGAGAAGAGAAACATCAGATGTGAGCAAAGGCAAGAACTCCAATGTTCCTTCATCAGAGAATATCTTAGACCATGTTCCTGCAACTGATGTTGATATGAAGGATAAAGTGGTGGATTCTGGACCTAAAAGAAGGAAAGTGTTAAAGACTCGGATTGATACGCGTGGAAGAGAAGGTATTGTTATAATCTCCTCAGCGATACTGTATTGAAAAAGTAAGGTACTTTGTTAATATGTTCTTTTGTATTGATTAGTTTAATTGATTTATATTTGTGGCTCCAGTCACTGAGGTTGTCTGGGAGGGTGATGAGCCAGAGACAAAACCTGGTAGTAATACAGCAAAGATAGCTGGGAACAATACAGTGAACAGTGCTGTTAACAGGTAAATACTTTTGCGCTTAACCATTTTCTTTTCACGACTGCATTGAGTGCAGTATATATTTGAGTTTAACGTTGATCATAATGGCTGTTAATAAATCCATTAATGTCTACAATTCTTCAGTTCGCGTGCTAGGTGAAAAAAAATCAGTTTGTAGAGATAATGAGATAGTTATGTGGACACGTCTGGGATCTGGTAACATCATTAGATGACTGAAATCTTACCAATAGTTCTCTAACCTCAGAAATGATTGAAGAAATATGGTACAAGTTATTGTTACGCACACCTGCACACCTACAGAACTCAGAGACGGAGGGAGGGATGCGTTTTATCTATTGTGATGATATTGGGTTTATATATATATATATATATTATTTGGGGGGAAGATTCACCTCAAATTTCCCTCCACACCAGAGTCCCATATTATACTATAGTGCGCACAATATGATTGTCGAATTTGCATGAAAGACACTTTGGACCCTGATGATTTATGGCTGCAATAAATGTGTACTAAACAATTTCAAAATGGGTCAACTTTATGATTTTGTTATCATAGACAACATTAAGGAAGCATCTAGAAATTAGTAACTTTATTCTGGGAGAAATCTTTGTATCAGTTATTTTGGTTGGAAATTGGAATAAAAAGCTGATTACCAGATATCTCAGCTGACAACTTGTTCCCATACTAGTAGTAGAAGGGTATCCCAATTTTCATTCATGGAATCTCAGGTGGTTTGTTCCTGCTAACGGATGTAGTTTTCTTGGAAGTTTTACTGGTACATGACGGTTAGTATTTTGTGAATGTTGACAATGATTTTAGGCCACCAATGGCTAGGAAGTCACCTGCAGTCGGAAACAACATGCCTGCAAGCAAAGCAGGAAACAAGAAGGCGGGGAATAAGGATCCTAAACAAGGGAACATCCTCTCATTTTTCAAGAAGGTTTAAAGAGTGCTTCATCTTTGCTAAATTACCCAGTTCTTTGTCTAAGAGCGGCCTTTAATAATGTAATTATGAATTCGGATTGAATGCATTTTCAATTGTTTTTGGCAATAGCCTTTTCTGTATGGTTGGTTAAATTTGACTATGTTTAGAGATTATTCTATACTATTCTATGGAAATTGATTTAGATCAATTCTTTTAGCTTATGGAAAACATATGGAAAGAGTTTGATTTGGATTATAATTAAAAGGAAAGAGTTCTTTTAGCTTATTGGAAGTTTCCTTATCCAAATTTAAAGGAAAAATATTTTTGGTATGTCCATATTATAGGTAGGCACTTCTACTAAAATTTAATTAAGGTTAATTTTTGTCGTATCCACATATAAAAGCTCTACTTTTTGAGTCTTGAAGAACATTAGAGAAGGTCGAAGGATTTGAAGGTGAAATCAAGATCAACGTGAATGAATTTTTTTAAGGAGCGTAATTTCTAAAATAACTGTGTTTAATATTACAATAAAATTATTATGTATTTTTTGAACAATAATAATGTGACTTGATTGAACGAACTTTCTAGGTTCCCTTCCGTCGATGGAAATGTCCCCTCACCAAAGGGTGGATCAACTAGCATATTTCAAACATATAAAAATAGCTATGTTTCATTCGTCATTGAAATTACACATTGTCACACGATACTCGTTCACCATGTTTTATAAGCCACTTAACTTTAAAATGCTTCCAATTGATCATTGAATTTTTAATATATTGCACTCCACCACTTACTCCCTATATTTCACCGCTCACTGAACTTATACATTTGTCACATTTTACTCATTGAATTTTAAAATGATTTCGAGTGATCATCGAATCTTATAATATTTTCGAGTAGAGTTGATTTTCTATGAGATTCGATATAAATCAATAAGCTTTTTTAAACAAATAATGTAGACTATCAATATAAGACGAGAATATTGATATTAATCAAGAAAATATAATTTCTCCAACTGTCAAAACCTATGTTCAAGGGGGAAAAAAAGAATGTTTCAATTTATATAAATCTTAATTTAGATCATAACCTTCTTTTACGTCTAGAAAATAAAATAGAGAAATTATTTAATTTCAATTGAGATCATAAATCCAAATAAAAAAAAAATATAAATTTATATCTTAAAAAGCCAATCAAATTTTTGGTTTAGAATCAATAATATTAATCAAGATTAATAAAATATAATTTTTAGAATTGTCACAAGATAATTAAAGGGAAAAGAAGGGTATCATCTTCATCTATATTTTATAGTTTATACATCAAAAATTTTCAAATTTTGAACGGTTGGGTGTTGAGCGAGTAAAGCGTCATGAAATTTATTTTAAACGTTACTCCCCCAAGTATGACCATTTATACACGTGTTCTCTAAGCATTGGTTTTACCATGTCAATGTGCCAGCACGTTTATTTATTTATTTTAAATACCAGTTGCAAATAGGTACTACCTAAAATTCATCGAAGCAAATAACATCTCTATTTCACATAAAAAATCGTCGTTCTGGGATTCGATTTTTCCACGCACCTCGAATCTGACGTACGTTCAGTTCTACCGTTTTTTTAACATATTTAAATGTTTATAGAACTGTAATTTAGTTTTGATTTTCGTTTTTCGTGTTAGATTTATATGACATTTTTCTTTTCTGAATTATGTTGGTGTTTTTGTTGTCTGATTTATTCTATGCTTAGGTCAAATTAAAATTTGATAAAGTAGAAAATAAGACATATATCTCATTTTTAGTTTTTATGTTGATGTTTTAAATCTGAGATATATCATTTCGTGAACATCGATAAGTTGTTTTTGTTTGATTTTAAATCTTTTATTATCATGCGACTTGCAATTTAATCTCAGATGCTGTGTTTTCTATTCATGCATGAGTAATTATAGATTTGGGAAGTTATTTTATTTTGATTTATGTGCTGGTACAATTTTTTTATTTATCTTTTACTGATTTAATTTAATAGTTTGTATTGATCTTTTGGTTAATCAAGAAGATGAATGGCAAGTGTTACACGTATAAATAGTCATAAAAATAAATGCTATGTGGCAAGCGGACGAGCCCACATGTGGCATAGTAACAGGCGACCCTGTATATGCCGAAGTCATCTCAATCCGAACGCTGCTCATTCGATCCCCGTTGGAAGAGGCGTCGGCTCGCTCCTGATGAAGTGGTAAGTCGACCAACAACGGACTTAACGAAATGATTGACAAGACAGCACCCTGCCAGTGCCGTTTCTACACGCCTATGCAGTCAGATCCTATGTCAGGGGAAAAGATAAGGGGATCTATGCATTAATGGCTTGATTGGTTGATTGACTCTAATAAGGACCATTGAATCTGTTACCATCGAACGGGCCTCGTTGACTCAACATAAGGTATAAAAAGCCTACACACCATACGTTGAGGGACGATTGAGGTTTTCACATAAAAAGTAAGCTTTGATTCTCTCTGCTACACTCAACGGTCGACCCCCTTTTATGCACCGAGTAATTATAACAACCTCCTATAAAATGCTGTGGATCATCCTCTACACTGATTGATGAATACAGCTAGTGGTTGGATTCGAGTATATTGCGATTCGATCTACAAGGACTTGAATCTCTAATTTTCTCTTGGCCACGTGATAGGACCATTTTTTGGGATCAACAGTAAGTAATGAGAGTCCATGTCATACTATGGCTTTGATAACTACAGAGAGTTTAGAACCATTGTGTCACGGTCTGACTAAGCAATAACTTGTAAATTCTTGATGGCATGATGATTTTCTATAGAAGAAGCTTATGTTTAGGACCCCTCAAGTTAGTGTCGTGAACTTGAATGTGAAATGGTTTGTATTCTGGGAAAGTATGGGAACGAAGTTGAAAGTTCCCTTAGTCCCTTGTGTATCATTGGTTGAGATCACAACTGAACACCAAAAGCTTGCATAAACTTAATTAAGTTCATTTCTTTACACGTGTTTACCATCTTAACCAGTTAGCAAGAGCTAGTATGATATTCATTATGTGTATCAAAACTTGTTCCATCAAACTTCTGTGAGGATTACAAGGTTTCTTGAGGAATGCTGCTAATACATCTTGCTTTTGAATGTGTTTTGCAGCTCAAATAGTTTAGTTTTGTCAGCAAGATGGGAGGTGGGTTTAGAGTGCTCCATCTGGTCCGACCTTTTCTCTCATTTCTGCCTGAGGTTCAGAGTGCTGACAGGAAAATTCCATTCAGAGAGAAGGTTATATACACTGTAATCTCCCTTTTCATTTTCCTGGTTTGCAGTCAGCTGCCATTGTATGGCATACACTCCACAACAGGTGCAGATCCTTTTTATTGGATGCGTGTCATTCTTGCCTCAAACCGAGGAACTGTTATGGAGCTTGGAATCACACCCATAGTGACATCTGGACTGGTCATGCAACTTTTAGCGGGTTCGAAGATCATAGAAGTTGATAACAACGTACGGGAGGATCGAGCCCTGCTGTAAGTAATACTAAAATGCTTAGGAAATTTATTTCTGACTTTTAAATCTTCCTTTCTTGAAATATGAATCGGAAGAGCTTTAAAATTTCCTGCAATTAAACCTTTTAAGTGCCACCTAAAATGCATTCTTTTCATACTTTCTTATCTAGAGTTACTGTGCTCCATTTACCCCCTAATATGATTTCATTTAACATTGTGGTGCTTGAATATCTCGAGTATTTCATGAAACAAAAATATTCTTTATTTCCATATTTCGTGTAATTATCTAGTTCCTGTCACTGTGTTGTAAACGAGGATCGGGTTTTTGTATTCCAGAAATGGTGCACAAAAGTTATTAGGTATCTTGATCGCAGTTGGTGAGGCAGTTGCATATGTCCTCTCAGGAATGTATGGCAGTGTTGGCCAACTTGGAGTTGGAAATGCAATCCTTATAATTCTTCAACTCTGCTTTGCTGGTATAATTGTAATCTGCCTGGATGAACTTCTCCAGAAAGGTTATGGTTTGGGCTCTGGAATTTCACTTTTCATAGCAACCAATATTTGGTAAGCATTTAAGAATTTGGTCTATTCTTCATTCACTGGTTTTGTATAAGCTGCAAGATGTTGATTTCTCAAGAGTTCTATGTTTTGTCAGTGAAAGTATCATCTGGAAAGCATTTAGTCCAACTACTGTGAACAGCGGGCGTGGAGCTGAATTTGAAGGTGCTGTTATTGCTTTATTCCATTTGTTGATTACTCGAACAGACAAGGTTCGTGCTCTTCGAGAGGCATTCTACCGGCAGAATCTTCCAAATGTTACAAACTTGCTGGCAACAGTGTTAATTTTCCTTATCGTTATCTACTTTCAAGGATTTCGTGTGGTTTTGCCTGTGAGGTCAAAGAATGCCCGTGGGCAACAGGGTTCATATCCAATTAAGTTGTTCTACACTTCCAACATGCCTATTATTTTACAGTCTGCGCTTGTATCCAATCTCTACTTTATTTCCCAGGTACTGACTGGCCTTTGTTAGTACAAGCAAATTAAATCATTTCTGCTTTCCACTATTGACACCCTGGTTTCGTGTGTACTCTTACAGTTGCTGTACAGGAAATACGGTGGGAATTTCATTGTTAACCTCTTGGGGAAGTGGAAAGAATCTGAATATTCTGGCCAATCTGTGCCTGTTGGCGGTCTTGCTTATTACATCACTGCACCTTCAAGGTAATCAAGAATCTCCCCTTGTCTTGTTCCCCTGCTTGCCTTTTCTGTACTCTTCATTTTGCTTGCATCCATTTTGATGGGCTAGCTTATTTAGTTTTCTCACTTTACTTGGTATTGTTACTGCTATTTTTTGCAGCTTGTCAGACATAGTGGCCCATCCTTTCCATGGACTGTTCTATATTGTGTTTATGCTGTCGGCATGTGCCTTGTTCTCTAAAACATGGATTGAGGTTTCAGGATCCTCAGCTAGAGATGTGGCTAAACAACTGAAGGTATAATTCATGTATAATTTAAAAGTTGTACACTTAGCCCCTGTTTGGCCCCCATCTTCTAAAACTCATTTTCAACCTCACATTTTATCAACTTATCTACTAAAAATTAGATTTTTAAAGAAACAAGCACTTAATTGTTTTAATATTCTTGGCAATCCATGAATTTTCAGAAAAAAGAGTTGAAGAATTCATGCTTAATTATCTATCACTAATATCTTTAAGGAAATTGATGCTCCCTGAAGTAATTTATAGTTGCAAGAAAGCAAATATGTTTAAATTATATGTTGATGATAAATGATATACTACCTCCGTCCCATATATATAGGCTGTGTTTCCTTTTTTTCTTGTCCCAAATATATAGGCTTGTTTCTTAATTGGGAATGTTATGTTTTGTTATTTTACTAATATACCCTTATTTAATTTGTCTAGTTACGAATTCCAACAATAATTTACTTCTAGTTGTTGAAAATTAAATAGGGATAAATTTGGAAAGTTCTTGATAAAAATTGCTTTTCCAATAACATTAAATAAGATTTCTTAATCCGTGTGAAAAATGAAACAAGCCTATATATATGGGACGGAGGTAGTATCATTCTTGTATCCTATGTTCACGTCCCTATTATTTTGCCAGCTGTATGAGTTTAAGATTTCTATGAATTGGGAAAACCACAAACAGTATACGTGTTATGTGGGATCACAAACTTCATTACCTTTCTATTTGTGATGTGCACGAGTGGGTGTTATGACACAGTTGTTAGATTTAACTAGTTTGAGAATAGTATCTTGCAACTGTTTCATTTCAAATTGTAATTTGCCTTTTATTCTGCATAGATAGTTTCACTCCACTAGATTATATGACTACAATTGAGCAAGGGTGGTTCTATTCAGATGAATGTTCAGAATGGCACCGAATTTTTAAAAACTGATGGTAGAAAACTTGAGTCTTATCTTGTATTAGTACTTCAATATCTGGAAATATAAATTTGTGTTAACGCGTAAAGGTCTATGAGAAATTTTGTATAAGGCATTTATTGATCTTTATCATGGGAAAAGAAATGGTGGTATTACTTGAACAAAATATAGCAATCGTCTCAACTATATATATCTTCGTATAATATTTCAGGAACAACAAATGGTGATGCCCGGACATAGAGAATCAAATCTACAGAAGGAGCTGAACCGCTATATACCCACTGCGGCAGCCTTTGGTGGTATGTGTATTGGTGCACTGACAGTTTTGGCTGATCTTATGGGTGCAATTGGTTCAGGGACTGGAATTCTACTGGCTGTCACTATCATATACCAGTATTTTGAAACATTTGAGAAGGAAAAGGCTAGTGAGCTTGGATTCTTTGGTTTCTAAGCCTCTTGTATTCTGGGCAATGGTTAGAAGATTTAATGTTTTGTAGGGTGGGAGATGCAAGTGGACAAATCCGGGAACGTAGAGTAGTTGGATAATTAATTCGAACATTCTCGTTTAGTAATGCAGTTTTGGGATGTTGGATACTTAGTGCATGTTGCACAGTAGTGGACATTATTATTATATTTGAATTAATTTTCTTTTATTTAACGCCGTTTAATTCTATCCAAATTTTTCATTCTATTTTGTGGATTGCTGATTTAACTCATGGTATGAGCATGTTGCATAACTATGGACGTAAATTGTCCAATTTGATGTATCTTTTTTGAACTATAACATGGTTTTTCTTGAAAAATATCTATGTTTGGTCATGTATGTTTTAGTTGACTGTAGGTCATGGTGGAAGGAGGTATTCATTAATTTTTAGACATTTAACGTTATTGTGATACCTCATAACTATACCTGTATTCCATTGCCCAAATCAGCCTAAAGACCTTTTGCGAGCATACAAACCAAATTTTTAATCCACTAGGTGCATATATAAAGGGTCAAATTTCCTTATCACATTCAACTGAAGGGACCCCTACAGACTTCTTTTGCACCTCACCTTCTCACCTCTATTTATCATACACGATAGAGTACACTGCTAAAGCCATGTCTGAAGAGTCATCATCTCCGTCAGTATCGCCACAAAGTTCCTTCGGTAGTCCATTTGTTCAGCAGGCTTCAAAAGCATTATCTGATAGACTTCTTGGCAAATATTTTGATGATTCTGAATTCGATTTCGATTACCAACAGAGTGGTTTGTGGTCTCCTTTGATTCTTCCTACAAGGGCTTTCTTCACCTCAACTCAGAATTCTGCCTTCAACACTCTATTCCTTCTCAAGAATATTTGAAAACCTAGATGTTTCAGAAGTTGCATTGCCTGCCTAGAGGTAATTTATTTTAGTGCACAAACAGTTCACAGATATCTGTATTCTGAATTTTCGATCAAACGACATGTTTAATACACAGTACTAAACAACGTTGTACTCAACTACGGACAAAATTTCTATTTCTTTTTGTTCCTCAATCCCCTCCAGTGTTGTTGACATGCCATAAAAGATTGTTCGGTATGCGGACTGAGTAAGACTAGACAGTACATACAAGATTATAATAATTTTACCGGTTGCTTTTGCAAGTGTTGTGGTGCATTCTGTATCTCATAGTAAAATATCCTATATTTTGATGTATTTGGAGTGACGAGAGAATTGCTTAAAGACTGTCAAAATATTGGGAGACAAAATAAAATGACTAGTTTGTACAATGTAAATGAAAGCATTCAATCTTTGGATGAATAAAAATACTACTAATTAACCCTTTTATGATATTGTGAATTATATTCATCCACTTTCATTTTCTTCAATTGTAATTTGGTTTTTTGTTGAAATTTTGAGACAAAAGAAGACCCTTATAATTTGAGTGAACCGATTGAACTATGACAATTGTTGACCCTAAAAAATGTGTTAATAGATATCAGACCCACTCACACTAAGTCAAACATTATTCCGACGCGTTCCTACCGGAGTAAAGACTATAACAAGAAGGAAATGGACGCAGGGGGTGCTTTGAGGTAAGAGACAAAAATGTTCAAGTTGCGACGGGTGAAACAAAGGTGATCGCGCTAACAACGATCACCGGACGGAAACCAAGCTAATCTTTGTAGTAACAAACGGAAATGTGGAAGGATAGATAAAATGTGTATAGAAGTTGCTATATTAAAGGGGAATACTTGTTGATTCAAATGAAAAATGAGAATCACCATGATGGACTAAAATTCTATAATTACTTGATTATTGAATTCTAATTAATGAAACTTCCTTTTATTAAAGTTGCTTATCGAATTTCTAAAATGATGTGACCTCTATGAAAGCTTAATTCCTTTTTCACCTGTATGTAAAATTTTTAACATTGAGTAATTAAGACAATAATTCTGGTTCTGTAATTTTTTTTAATTCGAAAGAATTTACGTGTTAAACATTAATTCATGCGACGAAACTGCTTAAATAATTCAAAGTTAAACATCTTAAAATACTTGTACCCTTCCAATTAAGTTGGGAGTCTGTTGATGATCTTTCAAACATTGGAAACAAAATCCAAGAATCTTGCAGGAATATGTGGCATTCATTTTCCCCCTTACGTTATAAATTGTGTTCAGACAGATCTAAAACATACAAAAAACAACACACACGAAAATCAAGAGGTGAAGATGGTTTCCAAATTCACCTTCTTGTTCCTCCCACTGTTGGCACACATTGAAAAATGCCCACCAGCTTGCGACTTTCCATATTGGAAAGTATGGTGGGAAACCCAATGCAAATATAGCCAAGGTATGTATGTAATGGATAGTTTTAACGTGAAAATCTTCAAAGAAAAGAAATTCCACACTTGTACAATCAAATTTTCTTGTTTGCTCATTGGTTCTTTCAAATAGTTCCTTTCACATAGCTATGTCAACGAGCTGAGCAAAAAAAAAAAAAAGCTCGGGCTCGGCTCGAGCTTTTTTAGACCGAGCTTTTTTGGGAAAAAAATAAGGCTCGGCCCGAACCTTAGCGGGCTCGGTCCTCAATCTACTGATTTTTGCACCCGCTTCATTCCAGTAGCACTGCTACTCCACTGATAGCTAGAAACAACACATCACTGTTTGGAGTTAACCTTACTCAAGTTGTTTCAGTCAAGTTGGACAAAAACAACTTATTGTGGAAAAATATGATATTACCAATCATAAGAGGACACAATTTTGAAGGATATATCTTAGTGACAAAGGAGTGTCCCTGAGAGTTCACTGGTAGCCAAGTCACAGGAGAAGCTGGAACCAGCATTGAGATGATTAAAAATCTTGAATATAGCCAATGGATGTGAACAGATCAATTGCTCATGGGCTGGCTCTATTCCTCAATGACCCCAGATATTGCAATGAGGGTTGTGGGCGCAACAAACTCAAAGGAACTATGGACAGCAATTGAAGAAAGTTATGGAATACAAAATAAATCCAGAATTATTTTCCTCACTGGTGAACTACAGAAAACTAGAAAGGGAACAATGAACATTGATCAATATCTTAACAAGGTAAAGAATCTTGCTGATAACCTTGAGATTGCTGGGAAATCTGTGACTCATACTGACTTAGTCACTCAGGTTTTGGCCGGTTTAGATGAGGACTATAACCCTATTGTTGTTCAAATTAATGGCAGAGATCATATATCCTGGGGAGAGCTTCAGGCTACACTTATGAAAGTAAGTTGGAACACCTCAATTCCCTGAGAAATGACATAACTGAAATCAACATCAATCAAAACTCAGTCAATTTCTCCCAAAGACCAGGTTCCAATTACAATGGTTCCAGATCTTATAGACGAGGATATGGTGGTAGATTCACCAGCTTCAGCAACTATAGAGGTGGAAGAAAGGGTAGAAACAGAGGAGGCTACCTATATGGTGGCAGTGATAGACCAACTTGTCAAGTATGCGGGAAAACATGTCACAAAGCTAACATATGCAACTTCAGATATGAAGACAGATATACTGGGACTCCACCAAACCAAAGAACAAGCTACAACACTTCACCTACAGCTCTGATTGCAACTCCCAGCATAGTGAATGATCCTGCATGGTATTCAGATACTGGAGCCAGTAACCACATTACCTTAGACAAAGGAAACCTCACTTTTATCAATGAATATGCTGATAAGAAGAAAATCATAGTATGAGATGGAAGTAAGTTGCATATTTCTCACTTTGGCACCACACACATTTCAGTTTTGAATCATAAACTTCTAGTTATGAATAAGCTTCTTTATGAACCTGAAATTAAGAAAAATTTGATCAGTGTTTCTAAGTTAATCTCTGATAATGATGTTTATATGGAAATGAAATCAAACCATTTTGCAATGCCTGGCAACTTGGCAAAGCTCACTTGTTACCTTTTCCCTTATCTTTATCACACGCTAAAGCTCCATTAGAACTAATTTTTACAGACATATGGGGACAAGCTCCTGTCTTATCCACCTTAGAATTTAAGTATTACATATCATTCCTTGATGATTTTAGCTGGTTTACTTGGATCTATCCATTAAAACAAAAATCTAAAGCCTTAAATGTGTTCATCCAATTCAAAAAACTTGTTGAAAACAAACTGACGTGTAAAATAAAGACATTACAAGCTGTTTGGGATGGTGAGTATAAAGCCTTCTCAAAGTTCTTAAACCAAGAAGGAATTGAGTTCGGGCATCCTTTTCCACATACTTCAGCTCAAAATGGCAGGATAGAAAGAAAGCATAGACATGTGATAGAAACAGGCCTAACACTCTTAGCTCAAGCCAAATTACCCTTGAAGTACTGGTGGGAAGCTTTCCTAACTGCTGTTTATCTTATTAATAGGCTGCCAACACTCACTCTTCAAAACCTATCACCTTATTAAACTATGTATAATAAGAAACCTGACTATCAGACCTTGAAAGTATTTGGTTGTGCCTTCTACCCCTGTCTAAGGCTCTATCAAAATCAAAAATTCAGTTTTCATTCCACCAAGTGCACCTTTATTGGCTATCGTGAGTCTCATAAAGGCTACGAGTGCCTAAGTGCAACTGGAAGACTTTACACTTCAAGGCATGTGGTATTTAATGAATTAGAATTTTCATTCGAGTCTTTAACTGCTACAAAAAGTCATCCAGAACTAACTGTGTCATTCGCGATCAAGATGTTGCTGGTGGAGGTGGCGACCGCCAGTTTTCTGAGAATTTTCTCGCTGTGGTGGGAGGACGAGGAAATTACAGTGAAGCAGTAGGTGGGTGTGGGGTTCGACGGTGGGTTTGTAGCGAATTAGAGTTGATCCACCCAATTTAATTATAAACCCTAATAATTTCAATTCATTTTCTCTCTATGCATCTCTCATTCTCTCTTCTTCTCTCCTTTCTTTCCCCTATAATGAAGAGGATCTGAAATGGTCGGCTCGGATTTGAAATGGTGGGTTTGTGTGTAGTCGCCACCACTGTAATGAAGAGGATCTGAAATGGTGAGCTCGGATATGGTGGGGCTGGGTTCGGTTTGTGGTGGGTTCGACGATCTGAAATTTTCGCAGGTTCAGTGATCCGTACCACAGTTCGTTGTTGTTCAAATCTGCTTGCGGTGGTTTTCATGTCGTCGGTAGTGGTGATTAGGTGCTGCGGTGGTAAGATGCCGGTGATGGTAGTGAATCTACTTGGGATCTGAAATGGTGTTGGATCTGACGGATCTGATGATTTTGGTTTTGTGACCAAAAATATAATATGTGGCCTTAAAATTAGGTAATATGTGACTAAAAATATTATTTGTGACTAACCATTTTGTTATTTGTGACCTAAAAATTATATAATATCTGACCGTAAAAAATCTATGACCGTGTGACTTATAAATTTTGATCTGTGACCAACTAATTTTGAAATCTGTGACCAACAAATTAAATGTGACTTATAAAATTTTTGAACTGTGGCCATAAAATAATCTGTGACGTATAAAAATTATTATTTGTGACTTAAAAATAATATGCGACTAATTAAATTATAAATCTGTGACCGTAATGATTGCCGGAATAGTTGACGGAATTGGAGCAGTAGTCGAAATGGTCGCCGAATAAGAGTGGTGGTCGGAATGATCGCCTGAATAGTCTCCGGAACGGTAGGGGTGGTGCATATTGGATGAATTTATTATATTTATATTATATTAAAAAAAAAACCTGATTTTTGAATTTTTAAACTATAAACATGATTTTTAAATTGGTGTAAACTAAACATCTTATTTATGAATTTTTTCCAAAAATGAAAAAAAATAGCCCAAATATACTATCTTCTCCCCCCACTTCTTCTTCCTTGTAGTGTCTATAACTGAGCAGGTCAGCCGCAGCTATAAATTTCGGTGGATCCAACCTGTGCGGCTGCTCCCCCTCACCGAATGCTGGATTCGCCACTGTGGATAGGCATTTGCAATTTGTCTAACCAGTTATGGAACAAAACTAGCGTGCAAGTAATTTAACTGTTTATCCAGGAACCTTTGCTAGTTTTTCATATATTTGAGAGTATTTTTCCTTTGGTTCTTGTCTACAAGTGCATCTGAATGATCTCATTTGGTTGATGAAAATATCTGATGTACAGTATATATCATACTATTTCAGTTTGAATCATAGCAAACATCTTCCTGGTTCTTGCACAAGTTCCATGTATAACAAAGGATGTTCAAAAGTCAGATAAAACAACTACAGTGAAACAAAAGGAGACATCAACAATATTGCGAATCATGAGATGAGGGGAATCCTCGTATTTTCGCTCAGAAAACATCCCCCATTCACAAGGAAAGTCAAATCCATAATCCATACTATTAGCAGGTGATTATGACATCGGTTAAAAACAAGAAAATATGTTCATATACACCACCACTTCAAGGACTGAAAACAACATTACAATGCATTTTATTATTATTATTATTATTATTATTATTATTATTATTATTATTATTATTTTAAACTCTACTTGCTGCTTGTTTTATTTCTTTCCTCGCAGTTTCACACCAAGGGCCTTTTCCAGTTTCGAAATAATCTGCTGATTTGGAATTGCCTTTCCAGATTCATATTCCTGGATGATTTGGGGCTTCTCATTTATCATCTGAAAGCAAGGATTACAAGCAAGAATAATTTTTCATGCACTAAGTGTGTAGGTTTTATTATTCATTTGTATGAGACCAAGTGAGGTAAAACAGACCTGAGCAAGCTGAGCCTGGGTCAATTTCTTGTCCAATCGAGCCTGCATGATGGCCTTCTTCAGTTCACTGGGCACCTTTTCATCTGAGACAAAATGGAAAATATTAAAATGGGACGTGAAGGCCCGTCATTAGAAGAAACAATAAAATAAAACAAACCAAATTGCATTTGCCTGGGATTTGATTGCTAATTACTCATATAGACTGGAGGGTCATAAAACTTTGCCTACACTCATGCACAATGAAATCATGCGGACCTTTAAAAAAGAAAAATGCTGCCTAGGAGTTGGCCCACAACCAAAACCACAAAATGACGAACAAAGAACGATATAAAACACATCAAATCCATTAAAAAGTAAATATAGCATAGAACAGCTGGAACATGAAGCAAGTGCATGTAACAGGCCACAAGTTTGATCAGTACATTGTCAAATCAACATCAATAAATTGGATCAGGGTAAATCTAAGGCTGAAAACACGAAAAAAAGTTTTTTTTCCCACCGGGCAGTCTTTCAAGCAAGCAGTAACTTTGCATGTAACAGGCCACAAGTTTGATCAGTACATTGTCAAATCAACATCAATAAATTGGATCAGGGTAAATCTAAGGCTGAAAACACGAAAAAAAGTTTTTTTTCCCACCGGGCAGTCTTTCAAGCAAGCAGTAACTGAGTAGCCAATTAATGAACAAGGCACAACATTCAGTAATCTTTTCAATAACACGTTAAGAGAACAGTTTCCAGAAATTTGACAACACATTTGAAAGAAGCATTAATTGATGCATTTACATGTTGAAATAGTGATCCTGCCATAAAAAAGGTTTCAATCATTCTTTAAGGAAATAGCACAGTCCACCTACCCACCCGGAGGCAGCCGGGAAATGAGGAAATGAAAAGGTTCCCTAGGTGATAAGACAGAAATGTAGGTAGGAATGACAATATCGAGAGAATATATTTATCTTCAATTCAACAGATGAAGCACCAAATAATTTAAGTTTCCTCTTTTCTGAGAGGCAAAGCGGAGAGAATGCCATTAGAGATAAATTGCAAACCATGGCAGTGGAAAGGGATATCCAGTTAAACTCGTCCAAAACATATAGATGGCAAGAGCAGGACGAATGGACAATCACTTGAGAAAGTATAGAAGCTCAATTATTTGCCCATAAACTACAGCATTTCTGCAATTATTCTTCAAATTGAATGAAAAACTCATTTTTTTCAGTTTCCTAACAACTCCCACATAAAAAGGATGTCTTGGAAGCAATTTTTATTGCTTTACTCACTTTTCCTATTTTCTGTCATCTTCTCTTCAAATCTGACAAATAGAGGATACGTGATGTTTCTAGATAAAAATCGAAAAGACTTTATAAATATTATGGAACAGAGGGATTGCATGATCTTACCAAAATATAGTGGCATGCACGTGACTTAACAAATGCAAATGATAATTTCATAAAACAACCATTGCAAAATAATCACAAAAAATTCCCTAAAAAGATACAAACGATTACACTTACGAGCCAAACTTTCTGTGTCTTCATCAAGCTTCCTCGTGTTTAAACTGGTGCTGCTTGAGGCAGCTTTGTTTGTCCCCGCGATAGCTGCAGGGAAAGAGGATAAATGTTAGAAGCAACAAACAAAGCTAGATCTACTCAAAGGTCATTAACACTTCCATAAACATCTAGACAAACAGTGGATGAGGGAAAACAAGAACTCAACTTAGAAAAGGACTTTGATTCTTAGAGGACAAATGCGTAACTTTGGTAACTTGTCTCACAATATAGGTATTTTGGTTTACATAGAACACAAATTCTACTAAAAAAACTAATTTTTATCTAAACCAAACAGGGGCTTAGCGTAGAACACAAACTAGAATGACATCAACGTGAACATCAGTTCAGAACACCTATGTTGCCCATTGTCCTGGTAGATTCTTTTTTTTTTTTTCATATTCATAGCAGGTATATCCGTGCTAAGGTATTGCAATATTTCTTATAATATAAACTCTCTCACAAATCGCGACAATCAATTTCACGTTCCTCTATATTTCATCGTCTCCGGTTGCCTGTAATATTTGTGTCAAATCAAAAATAATAGGTCAACTCCCCATACTTTCTCTCTCACATTTTCTCAGCAGCGCCGTGAAGTGGCAAAACGATCTCTATCGGTAAGTGGTTTCGATTTTTTCGGTTTTGTTTAGTTTTATGTTTTCCTGCCGCCTTGTCTTCCGTTAGATATACAGAAATCTTTTAGGAGGATTTTGTTCTAGGTTATAATCTGAGGTAAGATTGATTTTTGTTTAAATTTCATGAAGTTTAAAAAATATCTCCTCTGTAATCCAACTGATATTTTTGTGAATGATGGTGTGTGGAAGATTAAATTTTTTGATTTGTTTGTTGACGTGTTTGTTTTTTTTAATTTTTTAGCGACAGAGAGATTAGTAGAGGTGATGATATAAGATATATTTTAGTTTTCATTACAATCAAATGTAGGGATGGAATCATCTTTGGTAGTTCAATGTTTATATACTACTACAAACACACACAAAAAAAAAAAAAAAATTTACATTTCCACACACTACGGAATGTCCGCACACCTTGTGGAGACGAATCTTTTTTTTTCTTAAAATTTTTTTTAATATAAATACTACAATGCTAAAAATAACATTTTCGCTGTCTAAAATTATTCGGAACAATACCATTTTCATTAGCCTAAAATGGTCGGCGTTGGAAGAAAATGACGTAACTTTTGCATACAGTGTCCATTTTGGGCCCATGACCCCATTCTGGAAAGCTCGCGACGATTCTCATTTAACTCACTGCTCGGGATGTTCATGGTAACATTTTTTTAATTCTGATTTAATATTTTTTAATTCTTCTTCTAAATTTTCAATTCTTAATACTGGAATTTTTTGTTTTTGATTAATTTCTATATAATATCCACCACGATTACAATTCCAATGACTTTTAAATTTTTTGGTGTTTTAATCTTGTGATTACATGGTGTAGTAAATTCAAAACTATCTTTATATTGTGTAAATGGATAAAATTCTCTCCTAAAAGGATATCACATCCAATTTTATATGTTGCATATATTCGTGGGATAAAACATTCTCTATTTCCTATAATGATATGAATATTTTCTACAAAATCTCTATAGCTTTCTACTATATCATTGACTGTTTAACCATAAGTTATTTTCTTATAGTCTCTTTTATAATAGTGTTCTGGAAACACATTTCTTTTACATAGGCAGATACATGATCCAGTATCAAGTATAACATGAAATTTTATCATACAGTAGTCTGGTGAATTTAGAGTTATCTCAATATATGGGCTAAGTATGCTAGTTTTGATTGATCTTATTCCTTGTATCATATAAATTGGTTCCTTATTTTTATTAACTCTAGGAATCATCTTCTGTTTGCCTTCTATAGTTATTTGTAGAGTATTCTTTTGGATATGAAATGGTGCGACTTTCTCAAGAAAGTTCATTCCAAGTAATATTGGACTAGTATCTTTTTTTTTCTATAATCTTTATGGATTTTAAGATTTAGTTTAAATTGTTCTCCTTTTAAGTCAGTAGAACTTAGTTCAAGATTAAAAAATGTTCTAATTTCGTATTTAATCCCGTGATAATCAGTAAGAGTTATTCATTGTGGTAAATCTTCTTCTAGTAAATGGCCAACTAGATCTGCTCTTATATGACTGGTACTAGCTCCTGTATTGACAAAGGCTATAATTTCTTCGTAATTATTTTGATTATTTATATATTCTGTTATAATAAGGAAATTATCTTCCTCGCATTTTCTACGGTCAATATCAATGCTATTTCTAGGCATTATTGAATGATTTCTACTTGTAGATGTTCTACTAGAGTTTGAGAGTTCTCTAGTACTGATACTTCTTTTTATTCTTCTACTGGGCATTCTAACTATAAGTTGTCCAGACGTATTCAATGTGACTAATCCTTGATTTCCTACATTATTGTCTATTCTTCTAAATTATTGATGAAAATCAAGCAATATATCTTGTGGTAAGGAAATGTTATTATTACTTAACATTCTAGATGGTGTAAATTGTGATAGGTCTTTAAAGTCTTCATGAATTTGTATGAAATCTCCTGAGATTTTATTGATTTCTTTTTTGTGCGTAGTAGTAAAAGCATATAAAGCTTTACAATGTAAGTGAGTGTTTGACACCCATTCTTTTGAAAAATGAGTTTTTGAATAGTGATTGATGTAAAGAATGTGTGATTAAAAAGTAAGAAGAATTTTTGGGTTTATGTGTAATATTATTTTATTTGAAAAATGTGTGGTTAGAAATGAGTACTGTAGAAAAATAAGAATGAGATAAAAAATGGGTGTCAAACGGGGGCTAAAGTTATTGTTTTACTTCTTAGTGACATAATTAATCTATCAATTTTGCGATATGGATTTAATCATAAACTTAAGTTTTCATCTAATATGGACATGGCAAATCCATGTCTTATAGTAAATATAATTTTCTTATATACAAGATTTCCAAATACAACTTCTAATAAAGCATCCATAGGATCATGAAGTGTTCTGTTATTCATCAAGTACATTTGTATAGGAATATCTATTCATTCTCTAAAGTATCCTTTAACCATGATTTGTACTCCTCCGATTCCAATATTTTTTAATCTTTCTCTTGTTGAGAGTTTTATTTTATCTAATTCTCTATTAACACATTCTCTAGTTATTAGAGGTATAGTAGTATTGCCTTTAACATTTTCGTTGTTAATAGGTATTTCATCATATTTAGCATTGTATATTGTTTTGTTAAATCAAGGTAATATTGGTCTTATAAAAACATCTTTATCTCTTAAAAATATTTGTTTTTCTTTTATGGCTCTATATCTTTCTTCGTCAAATACTACTGTTTGTGAAGTTCTTTCTTCATTATCTAAGGTATTCTCAATAGTGTCCATAATTTATTGTTCTGGTTCTTCAATTTCTTCTATGTCTAGCTCATAGATTGAGTATGTTTCGGATAATTCATCTAAATCTTCGATTATCTCATAATCCGAGTCGGACTCTATTTTTTCCATTAATCTAATGGCTTTAACATTTTCTCTTTTATTTCTATTAGGACAGTTGGGAGATATATGTCATATTTCATTGCATGTAAAATATTTGCATTTTTTGTAAAATTCTTCCTTAGATTTCTTCTGACGTTTCTTATATTGGTTATATTCATTTTTCCAAAGTTTTTTTTTCTTAAAATATTTCTTATGGCTCTTAAATCATTTATTTCTCTTCCAAGGTTTAAGATATTTTTTAAATTTCTTTTTATAATACGGTTTCTTAGATGATTTGTGACAACCGAATTGTGGTACAGCTGTTATTTCTTCATAACAACATAAACTTGCTTTCTTACCATGTTTTCTAAATAGGTGTTGGTACATAGATTTTCTGCACCATTCAGATATTTTTCTCTTAGCGAACGAAGTTCTCATTCCTAATGTATCATTTTTATAGTTAGGATCTTTTCATTCTATTTTCTTCCACTAAATTTGGTAATCCTCAAATAATTTCTGACCACATGGTTAGGGTAGTTTAAGAAAATATCTATTTAGTAATTTTATATCTTCTTTTGATAGATTTCATTCTTTTATGGATTTAGATGCTTTGATATATATTTTTTCGAATTTCTTAGTATATTCGTTTAATTCACACATATCATAGATTTTTAATTCACACATATCACAGATTCTTAGCATATTCGTTTGATATATATCTTTCTGCGATTCTTAGTATATTCGTTTGATATATATCTTTCTGCTTGTAAGGTTTCTTGAGTGATCATGTCTATTTTAGTTTCTGGTATAACTTCTCCTAAGAGTAAGTGTCTAAAGAAATTTTCCATTCATTTTAAAACTTCCTTAAAGTTTTCAGCATCTAACCTTTCATTGCTATCAATAGTAATTTTAGATTTTTCTCCATATTTGATTTTATTTTTAGTTTTTTCAGATGTTCTTCTCCAGATATCTGAAGTAATTCCTCTAAAGGTGTGGATTATAAAGTTATAAGTTTGAGTGGTATTCCATTTATGAAAAGCAACAGCTAAATCAGTAGTTTTTGCCCATGAGTCAATAATCTTACTTTTATTATTGCTATCATCAATATCTAGCCATATTCTTATTGTAGGAATTGGTTCAGTAAATAGTTTAACTGGATTATTATCCCTAAGATGTATAGATTTAGTTGATATAGTCTTAGGTCCTTTTCTAAAATTATAATTTTCTTATTCTTCTGTTATTCCATATTCTTTCATCCATTTAAAATTTCAGTCATCAGATTCGACATGTGTCCAATCTGTAGTAATATTAGTTCTACTTGTCCCTCCGACTAGCGGTTGAGTTTCAACTTGTTGATTTAAAGGTGGAGTATTAATTTCAATAGTTTCTTCTTTGGTGGAGGATCATTCATATAAACATTCCCAGTTTGAATAGCTAATTGTTCTAAATTTTGTTTATAAGCTTTTAATTCTTCTCTAGTAGTTTCGAAGAATTTTGTTTCTAATTCTTCTATAACAAATGCTGCAAAGATGGTTCAATTGATATATAAGAATTTTTTCTAAGTTTTGATTCCTTAAATTTTGATTCAATTTGTTTATATAAGATTTTTTTATCCTATTTTAATATTGTCATTGACAATTTCTAAAATGGATTCAATATTTTTTTGTGTGAGTTATAACATCTTGATTTATAATATTTGTTTTTTTAAATGTTGAGCATAATTATCATAGTATTCTAAAAATTGATTTATTATAATATCTTCTTCTTAATATTCGAGAAATTCATTTACTAAAATTTGTAATCCTTTATTTTTTATTTCATCTAATTGTTGGGAACTATTTACTTGTTTTATCTATTCACTTCGATATTTATATTTAATACTTAAATTTGTTGTTAATTCTTGCAATTTAATTCGATTAATATTAGTTAATATATTAATATTTTGTAATTCTTCTAAAATAATTTTATCTCTTCTATTCATTTTATAAGTTTTAAAAATTTTCTTCAATTTCGTTACTAGTCTCCGATACCAATTTTTGGGGTTAAATTGCGGAAAATAGTTAAAATAGAGAAATAAGGGTAAAATAGACAATACACATTAATTTTTAATTCTCTGGTTTTGAATCTGGTTTTCTTCTTCTGGCTAAGTAGTATTTTTCTTTTAGTTGCACATCCAAATGGAATATTTTAATGCTATTTGAAGTCTCCATTCATTTTTTCCCTTATCCTTGATTAAAAACTCAAAATTTTATTGGAAATAAAAGAAAATACAATTATCAACCCTTTATTTTACTTTTTGTTCAATTAAAGTTATATTTTGAACAAAAATAAATAATTTTTTAATCAAATTCAAGGGTAAAATCGTCATTTGGGAATCAAAATATTACAAATGAAAGATTAGTAAGCTTGAGCTTGGATGTGGAACTTTTCTTTACATGCTTGCTTCTCTCTTTTTAGCTACAATTGTTTGCTGACGAATTTTGATCAGTCTACTCCACTCCACTCTTCTCTTTTTCTTCTCCTCTCCACTGCAATTGAGGTCTTCTGATTCTAATGTGATAATCTAAATTCATCTAGCATGAGTGCATTTAGATGAGGCCGGAGTACTTTTTTAAGGGCGTGTTCGGTCGTGTTTAAAATTCAATTAAAATTGAAAATATAGCCATTATTGGGTCCCACTCGACTAATAAAGGTCAACAATAACGACTAATTTTTCAATTTTAATTCTATTTTAATATCTGCCGAACACACCCACTAGATTTAAACGATAGGGAAAAGTTGGAGATGGTTAGATTTTTAAATTAATGGGGTGTTTGATGCACATTATTGAGAAGAAATGCATTTTATGATGTGATGTGATAAAAATATGTGATTAAAAAATAAGAATTTTTTTTGAATTTATGTGTAATATTATTTTATGAAAAAATGTGTGGTTGAAAATGAATATTGAAATAATAAATTTTGAGAAGAATGTGAATCAAAAGATGAGCTATGAGCATCTCCAAGCGAGTCTTTAAACATGAGATGCTCTCTATTTTAAAGGTCAACATTTAAAATTATGCTCAAAGAAACTCTTTAAATTAACACTATAATTAACTACATTCAAAGAGTTTCAATTTTCAATGTAGGAAAATAATAAAATAATTTAAATAAAAACTAATTAAAATAAAAGATAAATAAAAATAATAAATATTTTTTGGGAATAATAAAAATCAAGTGTTAAATATAGGCCCTATTTGGGAGAGATTCTCAAAATTTTACAGTAAATTAATTCTCATTTTCAACCACACATTGTTCAATAAAATAATATTTTCCATCATATCAGTAATTTATTGTTCTTTTTCAACCACACATTTCCCATCATATCACTATTCAAAATCATTTCTTCCCCCAAAAATCCCTCCCGAACAAGCACATAAAGAGTTTGTTGAAATATTTCAAAATTTTAACTCTCTAAATTTATATATGCTCTCCAAATGATAGAATATACTCTTTAAAAATAAAGAACATGTTGGAAATGCTCTAAATATTGAGTTTATACATAGATGATGTGGCGGTTTGCCTGCAATAATGAAATTTTTTAGAAAAAATCCTCATGTACGAGGTTTACATTGGTTTTACACTCTCTCAGAGTGGTGGGCCCACTGTAATTAAAAATAACAGAAAATTACACATCCACCCCATATGTAAACCAAACCACCCCTTCCGTTCCACTCTGTGTACATGTAGCACTGCTCAATTTTTTAGGGAGAGGAATGTGAAACAAAATCCCCGAACAACCACCATGTCCTAAATCCTTCTATCAATGTCTCGCTCCTTGCACACGACGGATCTCGGTTGTATAGCCTGCGACGCCTTAACTGATCTCGGCGCCGACAAGGAAGGCTGGCTCGTCGACAATCTAGACCTCCTAATTTCCCTTGACACCCACTCTGTAGCACTCGCCCATTGCTCCCTAATTCTCATCCTTCATTGGTCATCCTCCAACAATGGTCGGCCCGACCCCGATAAAAATCGGGTCGTCAAGATTCGACCCGACCTTTCCCCAATTGAATCTGAGTACATTTCCGCAGTCGAGTGGCTTGTCTTCGATGATGAAGTCAGCAGCGTGTTCGCCGTGGGAACCTCGTGTGGCTACCTCTTGATTTATTCTCTCCTTAGCATTCTCATTCACAATCAGGTTGGCAATTTTGGATGTGTATAGATATTACGTTATTTTTATTGGGGTTTATATTTTGTGTATGGAATTAGGTAAAGTTTAGATCTTTAATTTGATTAGGGCGATTCTTGAGGATTGGGTGAAATAAAAATTTTATTAAGGTTTATATTGAATTATAATATATGATTCAGTGAATGAATTACTACTAACTGACTTAACTGAATCTGATATTTGTTTACTGGACGATGATATCTAAAGTACGTAGCCACTAACTATAGTTTTGATTAATGCATCCTCTGTTGTCATTGAAGCCCGTCTTATAAGTTCAAAGTAAAGGTTTGTTTCAATGGCTGGTGGACATTTGCAGATAGTGAACACCGGAAAGATTCTAAAGTTGAGGGTCCGTGGAACTAAGAGAGATTTAACAGAAGATGCATTGTCGGAGGAGGTTTGTGTCGTTATGCCAGGAGTATTGCTGGGTTTGAAGGATCTGACATTCAGGTATGTGATTATTTTACTCTTTTGTTTACCTACGTGATTTTCAGTGGATAAATTCTCTTGGCATATTGGTCTTATTGATTTTAGCACTAAAAGATCGAACTATATCCTAGATCACACTTTTTAGGATTTTTTTATTTTATTTTTTTCATTATATAGTTTTTTTTTATAACCGTAGATGTTCGGGTCAGCTTGCGCGCACCTCGACTAATCCTAAGGTGCCCTGAAATTTACGGCCGAATACTCACTTCAGTGGCCCTGAGGGAACTTGAACTGGAGACCACTGAGGAGCAAACCCAAGGCCTGACCAATTGAACAACCTCTCAAGGTTAATTTTTTTCATTATATAGTTGCCCACTAGTTTGATATTCTCCCCAAGTTCTGATATGTGTCCTTGATGAGATGTAGAAAATGCTGCAACGATGGTTTGAATGGACAGATTCTCAGTCTTGGAATGATTCTTTTGATAAGATAGATTCAGAGGATTCTGAAATAGCTTTTACAAAGCTTCCTTACCAACTGTGGAATGTTAGCAAATATGGACCATGTTCTGATGCTGTTATTACTGGTGTCATGCCCTCACCTCTGATGGAAATCTAGGTAGTTAAATACTTCAGATTTTCCCTTTATATATTATTTTGAGTACTAATCACAGTACTCATCAATTAAGACAGTTAAAACTTTTGAACAATGTTTTTCTTTAAGTACTCTTATTGCCCATCCATTCTTCTGATTTCTCCCTTTCCTATTCCTCCCTTCTGTGGCTAATGACTTTGTATTTATGTTCAAATTCTTTGACCCAATGTCTTTTGCAACTTTCTGAGTTTATTCTGGTATTTCAATTCAGCTGCTTTTATTGTTGGGCAATCAAGTCAACATTACTATTGTGCAGTAACTATTGGATATGATGTCGTAATTTCAACAATTAGGTTAGTGTGGTGAGCTTCTCGGTTATAATGTCTATAGAATCCCTCGCCCTGGAAAATTTATTGTTTCTGTTTTCATTATGCTATAGCTTCTACAGTTTCTACATTGTCCTCCTTAATTGATCTTTTGTTTTATATTTCAAGACTTCCAGAGGACAAGAGCAGGTCACTAGTAGGAGCTATTCTGTCCAAAGTTGTACCTGCAACATTTTCGACAATAGCTTCATTTTCAAAATTGATATGGCATAGTGAACAAAAGCCAACAAAAAAGCCAGAAGTGAACACTCGACCATTTGCTCGAGGTGTGTTAATTGTTTCTAATTGTTTTTAAATTAACACATTATTCATGGTGGATTTTTTGCTGTCAAATTTCTGGAGAGTGAAAAATCTAATTTCTAAGTAAAATATGTAGGTATAGATGATTAATACTTCTATGGATTATCATTTGGCCATCAAAGATGCTGACATTGTTGCACTACGAACTAAAAACTTTTGCTTTGTGACAGTCTTTCCATTGACTTGTTTGAAGGATCACCCAAGGAAAGGCGAGAAGCTCACATTGTCCCCTAATGGTACTTTGGCTGCAATAACTGATTCACTTGAACGAATTTTGATGTTGGACACTCAGGCTCTTGTGGTGGTGCGCTTGTGGAAGTTTTGTGACCACATATGCTATTTATTGTGTTTTGAGGTAACAATGCTATTCTTTTTTTATCTTTGTTTCTCTTTCAGGGATATCGACATATCGTGATGCACACTGCCTATTTCTGGACATGCTTGTCAATAAAGATACGACAGCTTCACGTTCTGCTTATTATGGTTACTCAAAGAGTGATTATTGCCTTTGTCTAGCCATCCATGCACCTCGGAAAGGAATAGTTGAGGTACTATTCTCTTGCATGCCGGCACTCCTTATTTGGAAAGAATAGTCTTCACGAGCACTGCCACTGTGAAAAAAAAAGAAGAATCTTAAATCGTGCATTTCTGCTGTTTGATATTCTTGAAATTCAGTATATACTATCAAGATTGATGCCTCTTTCCTTTATTGACATAGTGCATGTTCGGCTAAGCTTTAAAACTTTACTAAAGTATGTAAGATTGAAAGAAATTATTTTTTATTGGTCAAAGTTGGAAACAGAGACTTATTTTGTCAATAAGTTAAGTTGCGTTAAAAAGTGTTAACTTGTTTTACAAGAAAGTAAGAAGAGAGTAAGTTATCCAAATGTGTTTGGAAATAAAAAATTTCAAAGCTTAGCCAAATACGCTGTTTGTTCGTATGTTTTTTTGTTTCAAATTAGTGCTACACAAAACCCGCCACCTCCAATGCATGCATGTACATATATGCAAGCATACATTGTTATTTATTGAGAAATTTCACTAAAATGATACTGTTGCATTGGGTTGGATGGATGATATGGTTTTGCATTCACTTGAATTATGGGTATTAAAGTAACATGGTTTCTTGTAGGTTTGGCAGACGAGGACAGGACCTCGACTCTTAACCATACCATGTCCTAGAGGTAGCAAAACACTACAACCAACGTACAAATTTAATTCGGAAATGACAACTTCGTAATCACATAATGGAGATTCTGGTCAAATATTCGTTCTTAACCGAACCCTTAATTGACCTTACCCTTGTGCAAATAGGTTCTTCAGATTTTATTGAAAAGAATGTCAAGTTGTTGCAGACGCTGATGAATGTTACTATTTTTCATAAATTTGATGCATATTCTAGGTTGTGTACAATGAAGTGCAGTTGTTCATTCTTGTTTTGAGTTATGGGAAATTTAACTGTTATTACAATGCAGAGAAAGAAGAATTAATTGGAAGATATTATTCATATCAAATGAAAAACACATGGTTTGTACAATAAATAGGCACAAAGGGAAAGCAGAAGAAAAGTGGCGGGAAGAAGCTCTCAGCTAGTAGACTAACTTCCCAGCTGTCTAACTAACATGGGCCTAAGCTAACATGGGCCGTAATAATGTACAATGGGCCGTAATACTCCCCCTCAAGATGTGCTATAGATGTTCTTCACACACATCTTGGACATTAATGGAGCAAGAGTTGTTATAGGTAAGGGCTTGGTGAATATATCTGCAAGCTGATGTTATGATCTAATTGGAAGCAATTTAACTGCCCCAGCTGTAATTTTATCTTGAATGAAGTGGCAGTCAATCTCTATATGTTTCGTTCGCTCGTGAAAAATTGGATTATTGGCAATCTGAATTGCAGCAAGATTATTGGTGATCTGAATTGCAACTTGAAAATCTTTCAACAGTTGTTTAATCCAAATAATCTCACTAGTTGTGGCTGCAAGGGCTCTGTATTCCGTCTCAGCAGATGAACGAGAAATAGTAGGCTGGCGTTTAGATCTCCAGGCAACTAGTGAGTCACCAACGAAGATGCAAAAATCGGTAGTAGACTTTCGCGTATTCAATACAGAATCCCAGTCAGCATTAGAAAAAGCTCGAACTTTGAGAGGTATAACAGGAGCTGAAGAGAAACAAAGTCCTTGGCCAGGACTTCCTTTCAAGTAACGAATCAGGTGATGAATAGCCTTGAGATGAGTTTGCCGTAGCTGAGACATATACTGACTTAGCTTGTGTATTGCAAATGTGATGTATGGCCTAGTGAAGGTCAGATATATTAATCTTCCAATTAATTTCCTGTAATGTGATGCGTCGGGCAGGAGTTCTCCTTCACGTGAGCTGAGATTAATCCTTGAATCCATTGGACTGCTAGCAGGTTTGCAATCCAAATAGTCTGCATCTTCAATAAGTTTTAAAGTATAATTCCTCTGTGATATGACTATCCCAGAAGATGCTCGAGCAATCTCAATTCCCAAGAAGTATTTTAAACTGCCCAAGTCCTTAAGTTTAAACTAGGAATGTAGGAAATCCTTTAACTTGTTGATAACCTGTATGTTGGATCCAGTGATGACTATGTCATCAACACACACTAGTAGGGCTATGAAATTGCTTCCTGAACCCTTGGTAAAAAGGGAATAGTCTGCTTTAGATTGGATGAACCCATGTTGGATGAGAGCATTAGAAAATTTGGAGTTCCACTGTCTCGAAGCTTGCTTAAGACCATACAATGATTTGTGTAACTTACATACTAATTTCTCCCCCTATTTGAGAAGTTTAAGGAGTTCATAGCCAAGAGGCAAGTCCGTGTAAACCTCCTCAAACAAGTCACCATTCAAAAAAGCATTGTTCACGTCGAGCTGGATTAAATGCCATTTCTGGGAAGCTGTAAGAGCAAGCAAAACTTTGACAGTAACATCTTTAGCTACTGGTGAGAATGTGTCAAAATAGTCTAATCCCTCATGTTGTGTGAAACCCTTACCAACAAAGCGTGCCTTATGCCTTTCGAGAAAGCCATCAGAGTTAAACTTGTTCTTGAAAACCCACTTGCATCCCACAGAATGCTTTCCAGTAGGTAAAGGAACAATGGACCAAGTGTTATTCTGTTCCAATGCTTCCAATTCATTCTTCACGGCATCTTGCGATTGAGGAAACTTCACTGCATGATGGAAGTACTGAGGTTCAAGTTGGGATGAAATGTTCAATATGAGATGTTGAAGTGGTTTGGAAAGGTTGTCATAGGAAAGAAAATGTCCAATGTGATGAGGGAAAAACTTAGGAAATGAAGAATCGGGTTGAGTAAGTTACAGTGGAAGTCTCTAAAGCGAGATGGAGGCCTAGAAACTCTGTGGGATTTTCGAATGTTAGTAGTAGAAGGCACATTGGACTGTGAATGTTCTGGAATAGGAATAGAAACTGGGAGATTATCAGAAGACGGGACTGAAGTGGAATTGTGAATAATAGGCATATCAAGTAGAATTGATAAGGAAGGGGAAGACAGAATTAGATCAGGGAAATGATCTGAGATTTGATTAGCTTTTGTAATAGAGTGGAAAGGGAATATGTCTTCATGGAATATGGCATCCTTAGAAATGAAGACTTTCTTTGTAACAACATCAAGGAGTTTGAAGCCTTTAACCCTTGGAGGATAGCCTAAAAGAACACACATCCTAGCCCTAGGCTTAAATTTTGTCCTATGGGCAGTGAGTGTGAAGGCGAATGCTAAGCAGCCAAAAACCCTGAGGTAGGAGTAATTTGCTTTGTTGCCATATAATATTTCAAAAGGAGTTTTGTGACGTATAATAAGAGCTGGAGTTTTGTTGATTAGGTGAACTGATGTAAGTACACATTCAGACCAAAAAATTAAGGGAATTCTAGACTGAAAGAAGAGGGCATGGACTACATTAAGGATATGCTGGTGCTTGCGCTCAACAACAGAGTTCTGCTGGGGTCTTTCAACACAACTGAACTGGTGAATGGCCCCTTTTTCAGTAAAGAATTCTTTGAGTAATAACTCATTTGCATTATCAGAACTAAATGTTTTAATGTGGCATTGAACTGTGTGGCAACCAGGCTGAAAAATTGCTGCACAACCTTGATAGCATCAGACTTCTATCTCAACATATAAATCCATGTAAACCGAGAATGATCATCAACCAATGTCAGGAAATACCTATAAACAGTGTGAGATGTCATGTGATAGGGGCCCCATATATCACAGTGTACTAGATCAAAAACTTTATTGCAAATGTGATTATGGGACTCAAAAGACAATCTCCTTTGTTTTGCCAAGGGACAAACATAGCAAGGCAAATGTTTATTCGAAATATCAGAACCATACAGCAAGTGATCTTTTAACACATCTAATCTTTTAAAAGAGAGATGCCCAAGTCTGTTATGCCGCACACTGGCTGAAACTGAATTAACAAAGGCAGTAGAAACAGAATTAAAAGCTTTGGTGTTCAGTACATATAAGCTTTGTACGATGCTACCCCTTGCAATCATCCTCTTGGTAGAAACCTCCTGGATGGTGAACTGATCATGAAGGAATTGTAAACTGAGGTAAGATCCAGCAGCTAATGAACTTATTGACAATAAATTGAACTTGAATTGTGGCACAAACAACACATCATGTAGCATCAATTCAGGTCCTAAGATCACATCAACAAGGTATACATGTGTGATCAGGCAAAGTAAAACTTGAATTAGGAATATGCCTCAAATTGGTGAAAGCAGTGGCAATAGAACATACGTGTTTGGAGGCACCTGAGTCCACAATCCATATGTCCTTTGAATAAAAAAAAATTGGATTAACTGATTTAGAGTGATGTATACCTGCAGCAAATGTGGTTTCAGCTTTGTCCTGATCAGTTGAAATCGACTGTGAAGTGGATGCCAGGTGAGAAGATAGCATTGTCATCAAGTGTTGATATTGGTCTGAATTCAGATTCCACATAAATTTGTCAACACCTATTTGCAAATCCATAGGCTTCTCTCCCATCTGTGAATCAACAGAAACTTGATTAACAGTGTTAGTTTTAGGAAATGATTGGAAATTATTTCGTGGCCTAGACTTGAATCCAGGTGGAAAACCATGGATTTTGTAACATTTGTCGATAGAATGTCCATGGTACTTGCAATGTGTACAGTATCTGTCTTCCCGTTGCCAAATCCGTTGCGAAAGCTATAATTAAAATTTCCTCTGCCATTATCAGATTTGAAAGCAAATGGAGCTCCTCCATCTGAATCAGTACTAATTGAGGATGTGTGTATTTTCCTATGGTTTTCTTCTTGTGAAATCAGCGAGAAAACTTTTTTAACCCCTTGTACTTGATCTATTAGAAGAATTTGACCTCTCACTTAGGAAAATGAATCATGCAACCCCATGAGAAACTCCATGATGTACTCCATTTAGTAGTGTTTATTTAGTTCTTGAACACCACCGCAAACACATTTTCCACAACTGCAATTTGGACGGAAATTACTCAATTCCTCCCATATAGTTTTGAGTTTGGTAAAGAACATACTCACTGTGTTCTGATCTTGCGTCAAATTCATCACTTCCTTCTTCAATTGAAAAATTCGAGTGCCATTGTTTTGTTGCAATCTCTCATTGAGATCATTCCAGATTTCATGTGCTGATGAAACATAAATCACACTGGCCGATATATCCTTAGAGATGGAATTGAGGATCCAGGATATCACCATATTGTTATTTCTAATCCATGAGTTAACTAGATCTGCTTCATCACTTTCTGGTTTCTTTAAAAATTCATCAACAAAAGCAAGTTTATTCTTGACTGACAACGCAATGGTCATAACACGACTCTAGGAGCCATAGTTTTCTCCTGTGATTTGTTCAGTTACAAGCACTAATCCAAGACTATCTTAATGGTGTAGAAAGTATGGGTTGGAAGGTTCATCAATGGTAGATTTGATTGCAGTAGAACTTGAATCAGATCCAATTACTGGAAGTGTTTGCTCCATTTCGAATTGGAATGAAAAAAAAAATATAACAGATTTGAGTAGAATTAAAGGAAATCGCAGAAAAGACGGATGCAAAGAGAGATGATGAATGGAAGACGATGAACGGGGAGAAAAATCACAAATTGCAAAAAAGACAGATGCAAAATGCAGAAGAGATCACGCAGTTCAATTCCTCTCAATATTGCTCTTATACCATATTACAATGGAGAGAACGAAGAATTAATTGGATAATATTATTCATCTCAAATGAAAAACACATTGTTTGTACAATAAATAGGCACAAAGGGAAAGCATAAGAAAAGTGGCGGGAAGAAACTCTCAGCTAGCAGACTAACTTCCCACCTGTCTAACTAACATGGGCCTAAGTAGAGGTGTCAAGACGGACGGGCCGACCAGACCCATGAAAATCGGCCCGGATCGACCCGGGACCGCGGGCCGACCCGTAACCCGAGCGGGCAGTTCACGGGTCAAGGAGGTGTGACCCGCAGGCTTCGCGGGTTACACCTTTACGGGCTGCGGTTAACCCGCTGGCCCGTGAAAAAAAATTAATTTGAAAAAAAGGGGGGGAGAGAGTTAGATAAAATTATTGATGATATTATTGAAGACTTCAAAAATCTTGCAGTTCCTGAAAATTGATTGGAAAACAAATATTAAAATATATAATTTTTGAACAACTAAATTATAGTTAAGACTTAAGTAGTGTCAATCTAGTTGGGATGTACTTAAACTATAAATTATAATAAAAGTATGTGACAACTTAGTTGGGATGTACTTATGTTATAAATATTTGATAATAGTAATTAAAAATGCATTTTGTTGTTATTTGTTTAAGTTAAATTTAACTTTGTAAAGTTATAAATAATTTATGTAACATTAAATTTGAATTCTATTTTGGTACAAATATGAATTTATCATTTTATTCAATTCTTAGTTTACATTTAACCAAAATATATATATATATATTTTTTTGTTATAAATATGAAAAATTCTATGTTTTTATAATTTTATTTATACAATAATACGGGTCAAATCGGAATAAACCGCGACCCGCGCGACCCTTGACCAGCATGAGCTCAACCCGAATAAGTCAGCGGGCGGGCCTGAGTTGTAGTCCAAAATTTGTGAGCCGACCCGAAACCGGCACGGAAGCCGTAGCGGACGAGCTTTTTTTCATGCGGACCGTTACCGGACTCATATATTGGCGGGCCGATTCGACCCGGACCACCCGGATGGACACCTCTAGGCCTAAGCTAACATGGATGGGCCGTAATAACTATCTTGTTCTCCCATTGGCGGCCAAATGGGAAACGACCTTCACAAGATTCGAACATCAGTCAATCTGTTTCAGGTGAGTCAATCTGTTTCAGGTGTCTGACAACTTTTTGTTGCACTTCATGCAGTCAAGAATTTGAGGCATCCTACTTTTTAAATATTGTATTATTGTTTTATAACAGCCATAACTTTTTATACATACATGGACAATATATTATATTATATTATTCCTATTTCTTAGAAATCAATATTATAATGGGAGATTTTCACAAATGTCACTAAATTTGAAAATACACAAAAAATTTGTATGTGCACTCAATTTGTTCAAAAATGTCACTTTTTTGACTTGAAAGGTCCAAATTACCCTTGAGTCACCTTTGTAAGAGCAATTAATGCTTGATTGGATTGATATTAATGGTTTGATTTGATGATTTAATTTTTATTATTTTATTCATTGTATATATGTATATTATATTCAATAACATATATTTTCTTCCATAAAATAAAGAAAAGAAATTCAAATCCTAACATAAACAAACCCTAAGTCCTAAATAGACTTCCATGAACATATTTTCTTCCAAAAACTTCATCTTCTTCATTCATCTTCTTCATTTATTCTTTCATCAAGAACACATACTTAATTGATCATCTATTTCGAAAGGTTAGCTATTATTTCATCTCTTAACTCATTATTTCGTAAATGTAATACAATATGGTGATAATAAATTTCAAATTATTACTCCTTGATTTCTTAGGTTTTTTATCATGATTATGACGGTAAATAAATTTGTAATAGTTAATTAAATGTGATTGATTCCATATTTAATGAATCATTGACTTATTTTTTTTCAAAATACATTGTCATATTGAATGTGAATTGATTATCACCATTAATATTCTATAATAATGTCTTAAATATTTCTGAAATCACTGTTCGGAAACCACCCGACAGTTCGTACTGAAATGGTCGAATGCAGTGTTTCAAATAGTCGGGTACCGACAGTTAAACTGTCGAATTCGACACTTGAGAACTATTGCGACTTGCTTAGCTGTTTTCCTCATTTGATGGTATTCAATGTTGATAATTTGATTGTGCCGACTTCTTATAGTTGCAATCTCAACATTGCAGGTATGAGTGATGGTTTAAGATTCATAGTCTCGTATGGGGGAAATTTCACAAATGTGGACGACAAATGGAAGTGGAGAAAGGACAAAACAACTTCCATTTTAGTGCCGACAAATATTACGGTAGCCGGACTTGCTTTACGGTTGAAGGAAAAACTTGGTATTGTTGATCCCAGTAGTGAAATTTAATTGAAGTTCAGAGTCCCCAATGTGAATGTACCTCTGGCTGAAATACGCGATGACGAAAACTTGAGTTGGTACATATCAGTTCATAAGGAAACTGCAATATGCGTTACGGTGTTAGAAGTTGAGCCCCCAATTCTTTGCATGGCAACAGATACAAATTGGCCGGATCGTATGATTGTCTTACGGGATGTTCATCAAAACGTACAAAATGAGGACATAAGTCATCATCATAATATCTCAACTGAAATTGCACCCGAGGCACCGTTTTCTGATATTGGGGTTATACCCTTACAACAGAACTTGGACAATCCATTAAATGCTAACGTTCCCGCTAATATTGCTGAACGGATTACACCTGTTAATACATCGGACCTTGCCGAACGGGAAATATTCTTCAGTAAGAATGAATTGTACTGGAAGATTCGTGTACTCGCATTGCAAGAGAAGTTTGAATTCCGAGTTAGTAGGTCAAGCATGAAAATGTTAACCGTGAAATGCACCGACAGTAATTGCAAGTGGATGCTACATGCCTCGGCGATGAAGAAGTCTACACTCTTTATGATCCGAAAATTCAGGAAGCAGCACACATGTTCCATAGACATGCGTCATAGCGCACACCGTCATGCCACTAGTTCTATAATTGCCGAATTGATATTGGGAAAACTTGACACTCCAAATCATAAGTACGGTCCTGCTGCTATTTCACGTGATATGGAACATGAGTTCGAAGTAAAAATTAGTTACAGCAAAGCACGTAAGGGGAAGGTGGCTGCTTTACTCAAGCTGCATGGAGAACCGGGGGATAGTTTTCATCAACTTGCTTCGTATTGTCACGTCCTCGGAGAACATAACCCCGGAACTGTAACCCACATCCAAGTCGACGGCCATAATAGGGTTACTTATTTCTTCCTAGCATTTGATGCAAGCATTCGTGGTTACTTGCAATTCTTGAGGCCCGTAATTTATGTAGACGGCAGTCACTTGAAAGGTCCATATAAAGGTACACTTTTACTAGCAACTGCTCAAGATGCTAACAAACAGATCTACCATTTAGCATGGGGGATCGTAGATGCCGAAACAAATAAATCATGGTCGTGGTTTCTGTCCAACTTGAGAGATCTTATAGGCGATTCTGATGAACTTGTGTTTGTGTCGGACAGGAAAACAAGTATAGAAAAAGCTAGTTCTCAACTTTTTCCCTTGTCTCAACATGGTTGTTGTATGTTGCATATGGAAAAGAACTTAATACAGAGATACAATAATGCTAGTTCAGTTTTCCTATTCAAACGCGCAGCAACAACGTATCGGGTGGAAGAATTCGAACGACTTATGGGACAGATTCGTAGGATAAGTGGGAGATCGTACGAGTACTTGGAGCAAGCAGGATTTCCTTTTTGATCCAGAGCACTATTCGTTGGGTACGGGTTGACAAACAACAATGCGAAATCCCTGAACGCAATGTTGAGACATGCGCGTTCGTTACCGATCACAAGTTTTGTTGAACACATTTGGAGCACAATGTAGAAGTGGTTTTATAAACGTCGAACGACTTCAAACTCATGCAGTACCCTGTTGTCACCAAACATGGAGAGCGAGTTAAGGGCAACGTTTGACGCTGGTTCTCGACTTCGAGCTCATTCCTTGACGCAAACTTAACACAGGTCGAAATATCCAACGACACGGATACGGTAGATTTTTCTGAGAACACATGCACATGCCGTGAATTCCAACTAAATCGTATGCCATGTGTTCATGCAACCCTTGCAGCTTGCCTAAGAGGTTCGTCCTTGTACGATTTATGTTTTCCTTACTACACAGTGGACTACTAGAGGGGTGCTTACAGTGAAGCAATATATCCCGTCCCGCGGGAAGATAATTGGGTTGTTCCGAATGACATTACAGGTACTCATATTTTGCCACCATTGGTATTTCGTCCGCCAGGTAGACCCGCTACATGCCGTAAGAGATCCAGACACGAGTCCACCACTTTTAGGCCACGAACCCGGCACTGCACTCGGTGCAGCAGATTTGGTCATAACCGAGCCACATACACGAACACCATCGTAACTCAACCCAATTAGCATTGCTATCTACATTTCAGTTGTTTTGTATATTACTGCACTGGCCACCTCCCATTTGTAATTAGGGAGTTTTGTAAATTAAAGTACTATTGGCCATCAACTGTATGTCATTACCATACTTTGTCTCTTATTGTACTTTGAAAGTAACAAGTGTAGTGATGTTGTCTGTCACACCCCGACACTTCATCTGTCAATCTCGACATATATTCTCTGTTTCTCGACAGTTCGAACAATACAGCAATTGAATTTAACAAACACATTGCAAAAGGGACATTGTTGCCCAAGGATTTCATTAATAACCATGATTACATATGCACAAAATAGCTGGATGAACGTCAATAAGGGCTCTTCGACAAAAATGTACAAAATTGGAGGCCACACATCAACGATATCTTTCTAACACATCATACCACGAGTACTACAACGTCGTTTCCTTCCCAATTAGAGTCCACATTCATCCCACATCAAAATTTATATACATACTTACCGATAGATTATTTAGTGACGTGATAGTATCCCATCATCAGTCTAATTTTAATTGCACACGGATCTGGCATCTGCACTACTGTCATCATCAGAGTCGTCCGACGATATGATAATTATTTCAGGAGCTCCTGCGATGGGGCCACGCGTACATCATTGCTGTCATCATCAGAGTCGTCGACGACATTGCGGAGCACACTGTTTGGTGATTGCAATTCTTCGCTGGTTAGTGCGTCGAGGTCAGAAAACGGAACAGGGGAAGTGACTCTCCAACCACGTAAAGGGACGTCCTCTTCATCATCCGACGAAATTACGATGGGGATGTCTACAGATGAGCCGGGCATCGGAGTCGGATTATTGAAGAGCTCGGTGTCGTTGCTCGCAGTGGAGAAAGCCATATGTTTGAATAATGACTAGGTACGAATTTGATAAATGTCTATTGCACTAACATGTAGGTTTCTCAAGTGTTACTTGTATGAGAACAAAGATGTACTATATATAATGAACTGGATGATTTCCACATTTATGATGCACACTTGCTAACCACCTAGTCAATGTCAAACTTAAATTAGACAGGAAAGGGACCTTGATGAGACATCGTAAAAGAGTTTAAGTCCACTGACCCTTTTATATTACAATTTACTTAATATTTATTTACCATAGCATTTGCCAATTGTAAATAAGCTGTATCTGTTGCATTTTTGTATCTTCATACATACGAAATTATGATTCTCAATGCCAATATTTTCATACTAGACGATTGCCGTATTTAAGGGTTGCATGTCCTAAATAACTCGCACTTTGAACCATATATAGTTACCTAATTGGACCATAAATTAATCCATGCAACAAAAAGTTGGATAGTTGTACCACATCAAATTTCCAGATAATGCACAAATTGCCGTAAATGTTTGAAACAATTCATATGCCAAGAACATTACAAAATTATCCAATTTACTGAAACCAGGCTAGACATTACACCATTTGCACCATATGCCATTAACCAGGCTCGACATTACAAAACAAATTCCACACGGATTTGGCAAGAATCTATTGAAATGAAACTGTGTGGAAAATTTTTGTTCGTCGGAGTCACGTTACGTACACGTTCAAAAACACATAGTTACTTGATAGGCACCGGCACAAAAGATCTGAAACGAACAAAATTTGGCTCAACTATTTCTTCCGTGTTTGCCTCTTACCCCTAGTGTACGGAGCCCTTGTCGATGTTGCTGGCATTCGAAGGTGAGTGGAACGCCGCCTGCGAATAGGTGTTGATATAGGCTGCACTGGGTTGGACGTTGGGCCACCTACGGAACATAAACAATAGACAAATTTTTAATATGGAACTATCTAAATGAAATATCTAAATGTCAGGTTTCGTTTCTTACCTTCCACCTCCTCCGCTCCTGAAGCGGTCTCCGCCTCCATCTCCCCTGAAGCAGTCCTCGCATCGTCGTTCTCATTGCCATGCAGATCTTGATCTGTTTCGACCTGGCCACTCATTCCTCCTACAACTGGCCCTCCTGCTACTACAGAACAACAGAGGAAAAACACTTTACAATAATCTCCATAGAAGGTAACACAGGTCGGTGAAATGAATAAACGAAATGAAACGTAAAAAAGTAGACATAGTCAAACTGGAAAATAATTTATCATTAACAAAGTCAATTTCATGACCTGCATATTGTTACAGTGACACAGTAAATGTAGGTTATTTTAGCCTGTCATATGACAAATAACGAGAGCCATAATAAAAGGTAGAAGAAAATTCGAAAAAGTACCTCCATATGGTTGTGGAGAATGTTCGGGACATCGTTTCGCACGTCATTCGGAACTGCAGATGCGGTGGCAACGGCAGGTGCCACTACCATCGATATGAATTCCATAAGTCTAGCGTTTTCAGCCGTAACGTGCTCGAATATTTCAAGTTTCACAGTTCGGAGTCGCATCTCAAATAGGACTCTTTGATCCAACAACATGTCCTCGACGTCCGATCTTGTCAACCCACTTTCCATTTGTACACCCGTCATCCCTCCCTGTGCACATCAGCATGGCTCTCTCCGTCATCATCGTCCCTGACGTTGTCCGAACTAGAATCGTCATTTTGTTCGGTAGACTGCACGGCACGATCACCTGTACTAGAATCCTCGTCATCTTCCTGTTTACTCGAATCCTGCCCATCTCCTCCATCGATATCGGCCACGGCAGCAAACTGTGCATCAACCACATTATTTGCAATGTCGTCCAAAACAGGCACGACATTATCATCAAACGGCATAAGAGTTGCCATGTAGTGTTGGTTTCACTCCAGCTCGGTCTGACGTAGCGCTGCGAAACCATACAGCTGCAGATGATGAAACACTTTAATCAAGTCACTTGAAAAATAGGGTATATTTGGATTGAATGCCAACAAAATGTTGCCTATCTTGGGAGACGAAAGGTTACCTGCACTTTCTTGAAGAAGGCATCGTATGTGCGAAGCTGCGTCTGTTTTGTGGTCATCCAACTCAGAATACGTGGGGATCGTTTACCAAGCCGCTGACCAAAGCGTTGACCAATTTTAGGAATCGCCTCAAAGGCCCATATCTATTGTCCATGGGTCAAACATAGTGAATTAGTGTCGCGTCAATTATTCAATATATTGTCAAGTTAATAAGAACTTCAGCTGAAATTGAAATAAAAGACATTGTTACCTGCATGGCTATAGGAAAGCCGTGAACTGTGTAACTAATCTCCTTCTTGCGCTTCCTCTTTGCATAGTGAAGTTTGCTAGCGTATCTGCCCTGGAATCCCTTGATGAGACGAGAGTACCCCACTCTACCTCAAGGGTAGGCAAAAAAAAATCAAGGTCGTCAACGATCGAAAGTGTCACGAACTCGATACCCACATTATTGTCTGGAGCGTTAAAGACTCCTTCTACTATGAGTGCAAGCCCCAACTTATATCGATCAGCCCGTGGGGTCGACGATCGAACTAATGGTTTCTCGATCTGAGCACAGGAAATCTTGTCCAAAGATCTAAAATACTTGTCCTTTAGTCTCATTTTTTCCAAGACTCGATGAAACCGATCGTCATCGGGCAGGACACCGCAACACAGGCCGGTAACCACTGCATACTCTTGCAGTCCAAACCGGCAATAGTTTTCTTGCACGTTGAACTACAATTCGTGCTCCTTGTCTGTTCGGATGCCTCTGAAGACAGGTTGTTGAATGAGCTGGGTAGAGAATTGGATGTCTAAAATTTTGGTTAAGAAGCTAAGGGATGACTCGTAGAAGTCGTGGCGTTGTCGTTCGTCGAAGTGCTCCAACACCCTTTGCACGTACTTGAGGTTACTTCGCTGGGATATGCGTGCATGGAACCTTGCATCTTCCGGAACCAACGCTTTGAACTCCATGGACTCTGCAATGAATAAGAAGGTGAAAACATCAGATTATCACACATCATAAATGTATGCGATGGGAAAAAAGGATGCAAACAAATAGCAATCAACATATGTACATCAACTATATAACGACATGAAACTACTACCCAATGCAACATGAACAAGTTGTAAAAGCACATGTCACGAAGATTTAACAATAAATGGAACATAATGTGCTTCACATTATTGCTGGTCTAACTACCGGGATCGACAGTTCAGTTGTACCCGATTTACTCAACTGTCGGGATTTCTGAGACAAACTGTCGGGAACGATAGTTCACCTATTCCTATTTGACGCGTCTAACGCAACTAACTGTCGGGAACGACAGAACACATGTTCTTATTTCACCCAGACGTAGATATTTTATAAGGTAAACCAGAGCATGGAAGTGGTGACATGTATCAATCAACAATTCTCCAATGTTCATTTTTTGAAGGTACAACTTCGTCATGTTTAAATTGATGGACTTGATAAAATTGCTAATAATCACCTCACATAGAAATGACACTACGAACATATTTATAAAAAGTTTCGGTACAATTATTAAGTTCACCGTTTACTCTTTCGAAAATATCAATAAACATTCTTTCAAGTTCCATGGATAGTTTATGACAGACAAGATAGCATGTATCATGGATACAGATATCCCAACTCTAGGTTTACCCAAAATTTTGTTTCGCATAGAATTTCAATATCAATTATTTCCATAAAGGTGGCACACAGTGACCACAAAAATCAGTCTCAAAACCCCAAATGAGTTGATAATGATCACACTGGATTCAGTGGCCATTTAATGTGAGGAATAACAATCTTAAAGCAAAGTTCCAGTAGCAATTGCCATCAATTATCTAAATCCACCTTAATAACAATAAACAAACTTAAACAAGCTCGGACAATTATCACATTATGATGAATGAACACTACCTGGATGGCGAAATTCACTCACTTCCCAATATTATTGTTGAAGTAGAGAGAGGAGTATTGAGAAACAATGGCTTGGCTTTTCCATTGATTAAGAATGTATATATATATATATATATATATATATATATATATATATATATATATATATATATATATATATATATATATATATATATACACAAAATTGGGCATTTCCGTGAGAGATCCAAAACACGGAAATAGGAAACTATCCTAAAATTAGGGGATTACAACTAAATCCCTAAATAAAGATTCACAAATCTTAAATCACAATCACAGCATATAAAGATTCACAGATCACCAATAACTAAATCAAAATCCCTAAATAAAGCTAGAAACAACCAATAAATTATAAATCAATCGGGTAAACGGAAGAAAAATAGAATTAAATAAAAATGGGAACTTACCTCGCCAATGACAGGAGCAGTGCGACGACGACGGGAATGGCAGCTTCGAAGGGGCGGAGCTCAGCCTCGGTGCTCGAAAACGGAATGCCGTACGCGGAAGTACAGGGGCGGCGAGACAGGAGAAAGGGGAGAAATCGGACGGCTAAGACTAGAGAGGAAAGTTGGAGAGGCGAACTGTGGAGGGAAGAGTAAGGTAGGTTTCAATTTTCATTTTTCTCTCGTTGTTGTGGCCGGTGGTGGGTGATTCAAAGTGAGGTTGGCCGATGGAGTTGTCTTCGCCTTTCTCTCTCTTTCTCTGGCCGGAGGAGGTGAAGGGTTTTGGAGAGATGAAAATGATTTCCACCCTTTTTTTTCCTTCTTTTGACGATTGGACAATTTGGACAATTTTTTATGTGTAGTCAAATTTCAATCAATGCAAGACATGGAATGTATTTAATTTATGCATAAGGGTAAAAATGTCCAATTTTGACATTCTTGCAACTCCTTAAAAGAAGTGACATTTTGGTACATACATGATGGCAAAATGCCATTTGGTGTAATTTCCTCTATTTTATTTTATCCCTCTTCTATTAAAAGAGGGAACCCTCCATTCACTATTCATTTTAGACGTATTTCTGTCTTTCAATTTTATCCCTCTACTGTTCAGCAAGAACCAAAACGCTTGGAGTTAAAAAATGTAGGCGGCAGAAATTTTATCCATCTACTGTTCATTCAGGGAAAAAACTGGGAGTAAAAAAATGTAGGCGGTGAATGGCGATGCAAAAAAGTGGGCGGTCAAAGGCGGTGGAAAATACTATGTTTCTTCCATGCTAAGGTACTATAGTGCATTTTGAACGTATTTCTGTCTTCCAATGTTATCCCTCTACTGTTCAGCAAGAACCAAAACGCTTGGAGTTAAAAAATGTAGGCGGCAGAAATTTTATCCATCTGCTGTTCATATTTATAAAATAATACTAAAGTTAAAAATAAGTGTGATGAATGAATTAACCTGAATTTATAGTACTTAATAAATCATTGTTAAGTGTTTTATTTTTATTTTTTAGGTTCAAAATATTGTGAAGTTGAAAACGTAGTGGATATGATTAATTTAATTGTGCTTTCAACGAGGATAATGTTGTTAGTATCAGTGTTTTATTTTTATTTTTTAGGTTCAAAATATTATGAAGTTGAAAACGTAGTGGATATGATTAATTTAATTGTGCTTTCAACGAGGATAATGTTGTTAGTATCGTATTTTTTTTTAATTATTAAGTTAAATTGAAATATAGAAAATGGAGGAAAAAAAAGGAAAGCAAGTAAAAGGGAAAAAAAATATTGTTTGGAGCAATTGCTCCGCACAGTGCGGAGCAATTGCTCCAAACTCCTTGGAGTGTTTGCTCCGCACTGTGCGGAGTTTTTTTTTTTTTCAATGTAACTAATAATAAAATATATATATATATATAGAGTACATGTTTAATATAAATATAAATTCATAAAGTACATGTTTAATAATCGAGTCATCTAAATAATGTAAGAATTTTGCAAATTTGAATGAAATATATATATATATTAATCTAGATGGACATTTATATTAAATGTATATAAACTAAGATGAAAATACATTTGATTTAAGTTAAAAATAGGTATAATAAATAAATCGTAGTAGTATATAATAAATCAATGTGGAATTCTATTTTTTTTTTTTTCCTTTTTTGGCAAAAATATTTTGAAGTTACTAGTACAAAATTGGGTTATCCAAACACAAATTAGAATTGTTGATATTATGTGTTTTATAAGTTTCAAACTAAAAATAAATGAAGACAACTTTAAAACGTAGTTATTATGTTTAATTTTATATAGGTACGGAGAAAAAAAAAAGAAAACGATGTGTTTAATAATAGGAGTATTTATTATGTTTAATTTTATATAAGTATTATTGTGCTTTCAACGAGGATAATGTTGTTAGTATCGTTAGGATCGTGTTTTTTTTATTATAAAATATACAACATATAAATAATTTTGTTTTAATATATTATTTGTAGTACCAAAAGAAAGAAAAAAAAAAGCAATTCAAGTAAAAGAAAAAAATAATAATAATAATTTGCTCCACAATGCTCCAAAGACTTTGGAGCAAATTTGCTCCAAAGCCTTTGGAGCAAATGCTCCGCACTGTACGGAGCTATGTTCCCCCTTTTTTTTTTCTCAATATAACTAATAATAAAAAATAATAATAATAAATAAATAAATAAATATATATATATATATATATATATATATATTACATGTTTAATATAAAAAAAAACACTTAACAATGATATGTTTAATTTTGTATTATTAAACAAAATTTAAATTGTAAATAAGAAGAATCCATATATTTATTTTTAATAATAGGTGTGGAAAAAAGAACGCAAGAAAAAAAATAATAAAGTTTTATACTGAAGTTATATATAAACTAAGAAGGAAAAAGAATTGATTTATAAAATAGTACTAAAGTTAAAAATAAGTGTGATGAATGAATTAACCTGAATTTATAGTACTTAATAAATCATTGTTAAGTGTTTTATATTTATTTTTTAGGTTCAAAATATTGTAGAGTTGAAAACGTAGTGGATATCATTAATTTTTAGGTTCAAAATATTGTGAAATTGAAAACTTAGTGGATATGATTAATTTAATTGTAGTTTCAACGAGGATAAAATTTGTGTTTCCCTAATTACCCCTCTTTGCTATCTACTGTTTATGCAAAACGTTGAAATTGTTATAATAATCTAACCTACATTTGTTGACTTTGAACGTCATTGTGGTTTCGCCAATTACCCATTTGCTATCTATTGTTCATACAACAGGTTGAAATTGTTACGTTAATTTAACCCACAATTTTTGACTTTGACCGTGATTTTTATTTCGGTTTCTATAATTACCCTTCCCCTGCTGAATACTGTTCATTTTGAAGCATTACTATATTTCCTGAGTTAATATTTAACCTATATATATTTCCTATATATATATAGGACTGAGGAAATCCGGTAAGCAAAGAGGAAATTTGGTAAGCCTTTACAAAACCGGTAAGTTCCTTGCAAATACGATAATCACCTCAAAACTGGTAAGAACCTTCTCCGGTAAGAATATGCAGACCTAGTAAGCCTCTTACACATCCGGTAACTTGTCCATAACTAGTTAGAATCGATTTCTTTCACTCTCTTTGAATCAATTCGAAATCAAATACGATAAGCATAAGGAAAATCCGGTAAATTGTGTCAGTCAACAATTGTGGGAAGGGGAAAATAGGGAATAAAAAATCTTCACAAATGAACAGTACAAGGTGGGCTAGCTCTTTTATTGTGGGAGGGAAGAATGAAGGATAAAATGGGAAAAGAAAATGCTTTGAGAAAAAAAAAAAAGAATGATGACGAGAATGGGTTAAAATCTGGTGTAAATGATACGATTCAAAGCTTAAAAACTAATCCTTGATGATTAGAGTTGGAAAACTGATTCTAAGCTTCAAAAAATTGGAAGAAAAATGTTGAAACAAATCGTTGAAAACAAGCTGAAAATGCTGAAGAAAAACAGAGCAACAATGTCAAATACGGAAAGTTGAGTGCAAATACGGTGAGATTACTGCAAATCCGGTGAGATGACTGCAAATACGATAATTTCAATATTTTCTTCCATAACCAGTAAAACCATTACCAATCCGGTAAGACCCTTGCATATACGGTATGAAAAATGTAAATCCGGTAAGATTGATCAAATCCGGTAAGTCCAATTAAAATTGAACAATTCTAAATCTGGTAGGTAAGAAGACAATCCGGTAAGCTGAGTGCAATACCGGTATGCTCATTGAAAATCTGGAATGTTCAAGAAATTCAACAGCAGCTACTTCATTCAACAACTAAAATCAAATTTGGAAATGCAAAACGGAGGATTTAAAGACTGATGATGCAAGTGAAGATTCTTCTTTGTATGTTTAAGCTGTTTGCAAGAGGGCAAGAAATTAAGGGTTCCACACCTATTATTAAAAATAAATATATGGATTCTTTTTTATTTACAATTTAAATTTTGTTTAATAATACAAAATTAAACATATCATTGTTAAGTGTTTTTTTTTTTTTAATATTAAACATGTAATATATATATATATATATATATTTATTTATTTATTTATTTTATTTATTTTTATTATTAGTTACATTGAGGAAAAAAAAAAAGGAGGAAAATAGCTCCGCACAGTGCGGAGCATTTGCTCCAAAGTCTTTGGAGCATTTTCTCCGCACTCTGCGGAGCAATTTTTTTTTTTTTTTTAATCTTTTACTTGTATTGCTTTTTTTTTTCCCTCCATTTTTTATATTTCAATTTAACTAATAATTAAAAAAACACGATACTAACAACATTATCTATATTTCCTTGGTTTTTTTTCTCGCCATTTTCTATATTTCAATTGAATTAATAATTAAAAAAAAATGAAGACAACTTTAAAACGTAGTTATTATGTTTAATTTTATATAGGTATGAAAAAAAAAGGGCAACTGTATGTATGTTGAATAATAAGAGCATTTATTATGTTTAATTTTATATAGAATATTATTCAATTACTTGCATTTTTTACTATCGAATATTTATTCGCTTATTTACAAAGTAATTTATTATCCTCATTGAGAGCACAATAAAATTAATCATATCCAATACCTTTTCAACTTTACAATATTTTGAATCTAAAAAATAAAAATAAAAACGTACTTATTATGTTTAATATTTTATCCATCCGCTGTTGATTCAGGGAAAAAAACTGAGAGTAAAAAAATGTAGGCGGTGAATGGCGGTGCAAAAAAGTGGGCGGTCAAAGGTGGTGGAAAATACTATGTTTCTTCCATGCTAAGATACTATAGTGATTATCAACCAACTATAAAATATCATGTTTGTTCCATGCATCCAGTACCGACTTCATCTTTTCATTCTTCAGTTGACAAGCCTGAAATTAATCAGTAGGTGGTGAGTATCTATTTCTTATTTTATTACATGCAAATTAATCTGTTAGTTTGATTTCAAAAAACGAATAAATTATTCGTCTCGTTGAGTTTTATGTTTTGCTATATTATTGTAGTTTATTCTTCCATGGAAGTTATTTTTTGTATTTTTTATTTAACTGTTACTCTGGTTATTTCATAATTTTTGAATTTTTATGTATTTGAAATTGAAAGTTTTGACAGAATTGTTTTCTTTGATAAATGCATGTTATGGTTGAGTTTTATGTTTTGCTATATTATTGTAGTTTATTCTTCCATGAAAGTTATTTTTTGTATTTTTTATTTAACTGTTACTCTGGTTATTTCATAATTTTCGAATTTTTATGTATTTGAAATTGAAAGTTTTGACAGAAGTGTTTTCTATGATAAATGCATGTTATGGTTGAGTTTTATGTTTTGCTATATTATTGTAGGTTATTCTTCCAAGAAAGTTATTTTTTGTATTTTTAATTTAACTGTTACTCTGGTTATTTCATAATTTTCGAATTTTTATGTATTTGAAATTGAAAGTTTTGACAGGAGTGTTTTCTATGATAAATGCATGTTAGTTGAACTGTTACTAGGAATTTTGAAGATTAGAATAATTTGTCTTTGCTCTTAGAATTACATATTGGAATTGTTTTGGTTTAAAAAAAAGAAATTTGTAAGTTTATAAAAAAAAAAAAATATTGAATTTTGCTCACTGAAAAGTGAGCAATAAGTTTATAATAAAAAAAATATACATTTTAATTTTGCTCCGTACTCTGCGGAGCAAATGCTCCGAGGTTTTTTTTTTTTTTTTAAAGGCCATTAAAAATGTTATTTATTTCCTACTGTCATCGTCTTTGGCCCCGAGTTCACGAGGGCGCCGTCCTCGACCCTCGCGACTGACCGGCAAGGTGTCGATCCCCATTGGGGGAGTTGCCCCCGAACCCCCACGAGGTTACGAATTCTTGATTATTTGTGATCATCGTACGCTAAATTTACGAATTCTTTAACCATTCACATGTAGAAGTTTTAATTATTCTTTATTTACTTCACATATTTTGATTTTTTATTTTTCTTATGATTTTCTTTAGTTTGTCATAATTTTTGTCATTCCTGATTCTGACAATATTGAATTTGTTTTCAATTTTTTTTTAGGTTGCAAGATATCCTTCTCAAAATAAAAATATTAAAAGTTTCAACATCAATTCAATTGTGCTATCTTCAGGTATGATATTTTTTTCTTCTTTTTTTAGATTTTGTAGAGTTTAATTTTTAGTTAGTCTTTGTATTTTTTTCCCTAAAGTTTATATTATAGTATTTATCATTCAACTATTACTGACAAATTGTAGCTTCTAATTTGTATTTACTGTTCTCTTGTATACAGTGTCCAATTATTTTTCCCAGTGGTTGTACTTGACTACAATAGTGCACTCTATCTTGGGTAAGTTTTCTCAACTGAACTATTTAGGTTTTTTTTATAGGTTTATGTAGTATTTTAGTTATTTATTTATAACAACTTGTAACTTTGTAATAAATTGCCGGTTCCCAATCTTTTCTTTGTGCATACTACTTTTTTTCCTTCAAGAATATATTTTCAGTCACTGTTCACAAATTTTGATATTTTAAATTTTAGTTTTATTTTTAATATATATACAATTACTTCTTTCTAAAACTATTGCTTTTTACAATTACGGTTAAAGTTCAACTATTCTAAACAAATTGTTAGTGTTGTGATGGATGTTTTTGTATCATCTAATGATGGAGAAGTTGATTCAACTATTCTACAATTTTATTTTAGTTGAAGTATAAATATGTTGATAACATCCTTTAATTTTTTTAGTTCCTGTTGGTTACCTCGGACTCCAACTATTCGATATGGATACTTCGAGTGATTGTCTTAATTTTGAAACAATGTCACATCGCCAACAAGAAAATCAAAGGAATAGGTATCGACGAAAACGACTTCGAAGTGGCTGCAATGATCGCCGTAGGAGGATAGATAATCCTATATCATCTGGACATGATATTTCGAATGATGTACAAATGTACCAATCTATAATGCATCATGATTTTGAGGCTTCTACTTCAAACCAAGAGACACCTCGTATTTTCAGTTCTACATTACCAAGTGATTTTGATATGTCGAACATACCAACAATTACATACGTATTACCGACATGCAATAGCTGTAAATATTGTGGCGCAAGAAAAATTTATAGAGAAAGTAAAGGTTTCTGTTGTTCTGATGGAAAAGTTCATATCTCTATACCTAATTCACCCACTGAATTGTACAACTTGTTTACTTCAAAAGAATCTAAATGTATTGAATTTAAAAAAATTGCACGGGGATATAATAACCACTTTGCTTTCACTTCATTTGGTGTCAAATACGACAAAGATCTCTTTAAAGCATACCGAGGTATTTACACATTTAAAGTTCAAGGACAAGTATATCATTATGTAAACGAACTTATCCCACAGATAAATAAGCATTTTTATATGCAGTTATATTTTTATGATACAGATAATGAAATTCAAAATCGTATGAAAATTTCAAAAAACTTTGATAAATATACTTTAATTATTCTAATTGAAATCCTGAAGGTAAATCCATATAGTAGATTCTTTCGGATTTTAAGTAATATGACTAACTTGCAAGATCATCAAATACATATAAGATGCGATCCAGGACTTGATCAAAGAGTATTTAATACTCCTACCTCATCTGAAGTAGCTGCTGTATGGGTCGAAAACGATGAAAATGCTAATATTCGCTTTCGTGACATTACTATATATGGCCACTCTGGTGATTCACATAGAGTTCATTATTACTACGGTTGCTATGATCCTTTGCAATATCCTTTACTTTTTCCATACGGAGAACCTGGTTGGCATGAAGGCATCGGGAGGTGCAGAACGGCTGAACATTTGTCTGAATTTGTTCAATTTCCTAATACAATTACCTCTGCAGCTGAATTTATTGAAAGAGAAAATCAAGGTTTGCAAATCTATGTTATTGTACATTCACCTAATTTTTCCAGTGCCAACATTATAATCTAATGACGAATTCCTTTTTGCAGTGCTTACATGAATGAAGAAACGATCACAAGTTTCTTGTCGAGAATATTATTCATATAAATTACAAATTAGGCCTTCCGGTAAGTCTATTTTACTTCACAGTGGTAGATTGCTCCAACAATATGTTGTAGATATGTATGTTAAGATTGAAACTGCACGGTTAGACTATTTTCGCAACAACCAGAATCAAATTCGAGCTGAACTTTAACAGGGTATTGTAGATAGTGTTCAAAATGGAGAGACAAAAGGGTGCAAAATTGAAAGAAAAATTGTTTTACCTCAGTCTTTTATATGTGGGCCTAGAGATATGTTAAGGAGATATATGGATGCAATGGCTATTGTACAGCGTATGGAAAACCTGATATCTTCTTGACTATAACATGCAATCCAAATTGGCCAGAGATTAAGCAAGAACTAAAACACAATGATGAGATTCAAAATCGACCTGATCTAATTGTACGTATATTTAGAGCAAAAATCCTTATCTTCATTCCGTTATTGTTAAACACAATATGCATGGCCCTTGTGGACACCTTAATCCAAAAAACGTATGTATGGAAGCGAACAAAAGTTGCAAAAATAAATATCCTAGAGATTATTGTGATACTACTATATTCGGTGATAACTCATATCCTTTGTATAAACGTTGTAATAACGGTATTTCTATTAAAGTTAGAGGTCAAATGTTAGACAATCGATGGGTTGTACCGTATAATCCTTACTTGAGCGCAAAATATGACTGTCGCATTAATGTTGAAGTATGTTCTTCTATTAAAGCTGTAAAATATTTGTACAAATATGTGTATAAAGGACATGATCGTATTCATTTTTCAGTTTCCACAAATGAAACAGGAAAATAAACCGACGAAATCTCAGCTTATCAATCTGCTAGGTGGATATCTCCACCTGAAGCTATGTGGAGGATTTTCTCGTTTAATTTGGCGGAAATTTATCCAACTGTTTATTCTTTACAACTTCACATCGAAAATCATCAACAAGTAAAATATAACAACGACAAAAAGAACAATGTTGACATAAAAATGAATTTACTCGTACATTATTGTATCGAGATTTTCCAACACATTTTGTTTGGAATTCAACTAAAAAGATTTGGACTCTCAAAAGAAAACAAGTTATATGCCGAATTGTCACAGCGAATCCATCTGAAGGAGAACGATATTTCCTACTCGTTCTTCTCAATCATATTCGAGGTCCAACATCATTTCATGATTTACGAACTTTGAACGGAGTAACTGTTACTACACATCGAGAAGCAGCACTTTTACATGGTTTGTTAGGCGGAGACAATCATTGTGAAGAATGTCTGTCTGAAGCTATTATTTATAAAATGCCTACTTCTTTAAGACGCCTTTTTGCTACGCTTCTCACACTTTGCAATCCTGATAATCCAAAATTACTTTGGGATAAATTTAAAGTTTATATGATCGATGATTATGTATATAAAAATATACCTTCAAGGGCTGCTGAACTACGAGCTTTAGAAGACATCAATTCTATTTTAGAATCATCGGGTAAAAACATAAATGACTATGAAATAGTATCATTCAGTGTAAATATAGATGAAAATGAAAGGTTGAGAAGAATTGTGGCAGAGGAGACAACAAATTTGGATATAGAAGGAGGCTATGCTTGTACATCAAGCTTAAATAATGAGCAACAATTTGCATACAATACAATTATGGAAAAAGTTAATTCCAAATCGAGTAGGATCTATTTCATCGATGGTCCAGGAGGAACGGGCAAAACGTTTTTATATAAAGCTCTCCTAACAAGTGTAAGATCTCAAAATTTAATTGCTTTAGCTACAGCATCTTCTGGAGTATCTGCATCTCTTTTGCCTGGAGGTCGAACAGCTCATTCAAGATTTAAAATTCCTCTAGAAACAGTTGGTGAAATTATTTGTTCTGTTAGTAAACAATCGGCTCTAGGGGCTTTGTTAAAAATGTCTACATTAATACTTTGGGATGAAGCACCTATGGTGAATCGTTGTGCCGTTGATAAAATGCTCAGAGATATTACTGACTGTAATTTACCTTTCGGTGGAAAAGTAGTCGTTTTAGGAGGAGATTTCAGACAAGTTTTATCGGTGATACCAAGAGGAAAAAAAGAAGACATAATGAAAGCTACCTTAGTCTTCTCTGACTTATGGCCTTTGTATTCACATCTACCGTTGGTTGAGAACATGCGAGCAAAATTGGATCCCACATTTTGTGATTATTTGCTTAGTGTTGGAAATGGAATAGAGGAACAACACAGTTGTAACAACATTCAGCTTCCAAGCAATATAATTGTACCATTTGATGATGAAATTACATCTCTAAAAACTTTGATAAATCATGTTTTTCAAAATATAGAAGCATATGTTGATAATTTACATACGATGGGAAATCGAGTAATTCTTACGCCAAGAAATGAATGTGTTGATCATATTAACAGAATTTTACTTGATCAAATTCCTGGTGAAATTTCCACATATTATAGCTTTGATGAAGCAATTGACAAATCGTAATGTGGCCTACAGGAAGATTTCTTAAATACTTTGACTCCAAATGGTATTCCACCGCATGAATTGAAGCTTAAGATAAACTGTCCTGTAATGTTATTACGGAACATCAATCCTTCTAAAGGGTTATGCAATGGAACACGCCTTACTTGTAGAAAATTTGATAAGAATGTAATTCTTGCTGAAATTACAACTGGTGAATATTGTGGGAAACATGTTTTCTTACCAAGAATTCCTTTAGTGCCTTTGAAAAATGATCAAACTTCAATTCATTTTAAAAGAACTCAATTCCCAATTAGACCATGTTTTGCAATGACGATAAATAAAGCACAAGGTCAGACACTTGATTACCTTGGTTTGTATCTTCCTGAACCAGTTTTCTGTCATGGTCAGCTTTATGTAGCATTATCAAGAGCTAAAACGAGCAAATCTTTCAAGGTTTTACTAAAACCATCAAGCACTGACAATTTACACGGTACATGTACGAAGAATGTTGTGTACAGAGAAATTCTGTCATTCATTCATTTGTAGAAGTATAACTTCTTTGTAAGTATTTATCACATATCTTAGTCGCTCATTGTCATAATTATATTGCCGATTTCTGTTATTTCTTTTTTCCATAAATAATTTACCTTTGGAATATTTCAGGCTTTATGATATTTGTATATATTTTTCGCACATACTTGGATTTATAGCAACAATCCAAACTTGTACAATTGTGGCGAAGTATGCCTAAGCCTTCTCAACACTTAGAGTGGTGGTCAGAAGTAGAAGTGGATCCCTGGTGTGTCAACTATGCTACAAGTTTTGGTCTCTATACAATGCCTAATTTTGAAATCGAAGCCCTATTTTAATGAGCCCAGACATACAAATATGAATGGTTCAACAAGTGGAGAAAATTCTTCCCTTGCATACAATAAGAATACTTTTATCCATTCTCTCTAAACGATGGTGTACAGTATGAGGCAGCCACCAAAGGTAACATAAAATTGAGATCATCTCTATGTAATACTGTTATTATTAGGCCTTTCGATCATTGCATGTTTTCATGGTGAATTTCAATTTATTCTTTCCTTTTGAGTAACAACTTCATTATATATTGATTTGAGTTTTGTATTATGTTACTCGTAGCACTTCGAGAACTTTGTGGTAGAGCATTTTTACAATCGTTCTCATGATATTCTGGTAGCATGTAAAACCTACATAGAAGGCGCTCAGGTGGGTTGTATTGTCAAAGGAGGTGTTCAAGATGTTGACAAATGTAATAAGATCTTCTTACAGGATTTTAAGGCCAATTTGGCACGGTTCATCACTACATTAGTAAATGCATTTTCTCAAATTGGCGTGAAGGACTGTCGAGAGTTCCTTTGGTTAGCTCAAAAGACAAATGTACAAGTTCCTACTGCATCCGGGGTCCAAAACTTTTATTAGTAAGATTAATTAAATTAAAATTTAGACTTGGGCAACGTATTTTGCATGCAAGACATGTTCAAATTGAATTTGGTTTTTGTCTTAACTTATATTTAAAATTGCAAATCAATGAATGTTAATGCTTTCAGGATGCTCGCCATGCATTTTAGAAAATAAAATGTCATAAATACTGTATCTTTAACTTTGTTTATCCTTGTAATATTTATTTTCCTATATTCTGTATTATCCTATTGTCCTGTCATTCAATTTTTCGTAGTTGTATATAATCAGTTGACCAATTACATTTACTGGGATAATTTAAATTGCTCATATCTAACATTCAAGATATAATTCACGATAATTAATATTAATTGCTCATATCTAACATTCAAGATATAATTCACGATAATTAATATTTTTAACACACTAACATAACCTTCAAAATCACCCAACCCGTGCGATGCACGGACAAAAACTAGTCATAATTTATAAGAGGATCTTTAAAGCAACTTCCTACCTACTTTTCTTAACTATTTTTTTATTATTTATTTATATGTTTGATTACGCTTTAAAATAATTGTTGAGTCATACAGACTAATTAAAAGCGGCATGAAAAACTTGTTTGTCCTTTCCATCAACTGCTAAAAGGTGAAGTCGTGTTTATTTTTTCTAAATGAAATTCTCAACACAGTCCCCAAACTCTACTGTTTATTCCCATTTTTTTTGGTCTTAAGGTGGTGCATATAAGGACAAATATATGGAAATTGCTCAACTTTCCATCAAAGTCACTTGAAATGGACGTGACCCATTTATTTATTTTTTATTTTTGACCTTTTTTTCCTTGAAAACCCCTAAATACCCTTGACAGAACAAGCAATGAGGATGGTGAGACAAGTGGTATGAAGTGCCCATGCAAAATATTTTTATTTATTGTTAACTTTAATAATGATCAAATTATTAATCATTATTTTATGCTTAGCCAAACGCCCTAATTAAAGCATGTTGGGGGCATATTCTCTGCTTAACAATCTCTCGAATGGTACTGATATCGGAAACATCGATGGAAAAAAAAGGGGGTATTTTCAAAAATATCCACAATTAAGGGTGTGAGTTGAAAAATGTCCAATTTTCAAATTTAATACTAAAGTGTCTATTATGCCCTTAATGAAAAAAAAAAAGACATTTGAATCTCTACGTATTCTCGACATTTAAAATGTCATTCTCGACATTTGAATCCCGTTTTATATTTCAATAGTACACACGTCAAATCACAATATTAAATGTTCTTGACATTTCAAAACGTCATTCTCGACATATTAAATGTCTAGAATGATATTTCATTTCAAACATGACATTTCTCTACACTTGAAATGTCGTTCTCGACATTTCTGTGTTAATGCAAAAAATAACATTAATTGTGATTTGACATCTTGTCATTTGCAATAAATGGAGCATGTTATGTGTCAAGATTTCATTAGCTCATATTTTTTTAGAAAAATGTCCATTTTATTGTCCTTGAATGGAATCATAAATTGTTGACAATGGGTATTTTGGTTTAAAATATACCAAAATGGCCATATTTGCAAGAATTTTTGAAAGTTACCATTTTTGCAAGTGGCTAGAAGAAAGTGGACATTTCTTGCAATTTCCACAAAAATATATATATAAAATAAAAATAGAAAGGACAAAATTTAGAGGGGCAGCAGTTTTTGTCTGACCCTCAAACTGCCTGCGTAAGCCCAACTCTGATTTGAGAGTGGGAAGCCACAACAGGCCCACACCCTGAAAAAGAAAATATTATAAAATAATCAAATGTTAAGTCCCGTTTGCTGGTTAAGATTTGTTGTTTAATTTTTGCCGTCTAATTTGTTGTTCATTCAATTAAGTAACTAGAGGACATCCAAAATTGAACAGCAGATCTCAACTCATGTTCAGTAGTGATTAAAATCAGTTTTTTAATAGATTTTGATAAAATGTGTAGTTGAAAATTTGTGAAAACCATAAAATATATAGTTGAAATTGATTGTTGACTGTAACTTAAATTTTAATAAATACCAGGAACTAAGGGCATGTTTGACTAAACTTAAAAATAAGTCAAACTTAAAATAACCTTTTTACTTTTAAACATATTAGATACATTTATTTTTTAGTTAAGAATTACTTTCAAAATATATATTGGGTCGCTTAATGTTTGTTTAAGAAAAATTATAAGTTGTCGAAACTATAAATTGATAGAATTGAATAATAAATAAATTGGTAATAATTATAGGTCATACGAAATGAGCAGTTAAAATTAAAATATGACTTTGATTTCTAAATGTAATGAAATTATAATTTAAAATAAGGATTATTCCCTAATTACATGGAAAGTTTCACAGGTTTCTTGCCGGGTGATGTCGTGGCAACACCTCAGTCGTCTTTCCTTTTTTTTTTTTTTTCTCTCATATTTCAATGATGTTTTGTCATGTGTTATCTGTGAAACAATTTTTGTGACAAAAATATGTACATATACTATGATTCTTAAAACAACGACAATACTACACATTCAAAACGAGAAGAACAAGCCACAACTGATTTCAACTTGGAGATTTGAAATTTTTCTTCCATTTCTGTGTATTTAAAATGAGATTAGGCTCCAAGGTTATTATCCAAATAATTTATCACTCCCAGGGGAGGATCCAATAAATAATATCTAAACAGTTATATATTATTAGTTTTCGTTTTCGAAATAATTTTTTTAAAAAATTTAACAACTCAAATTATTACTCTATGATATATATATTTTTATTGTTATGTTTTATTAATTCATTTTATAAAATTCAAATTTGGACAATCTAAGTGTTGTTTTTTATTCTTTTAAAAGTTCGAAAAATAATTTTTCTTTTGAGGTGAAAATAATTTTAGTTTTAAAAATCATTATTTTCAAAATTTTGCATAACCTTCGCCTAAACTTGGAGCTTGTCTTTACCATTTGATCATGCTTTATATATAAACTATTTAGTTTGAATTCGTAAAAAATTTAAAACTTGGTCGTACATGTATGATTGAAAAATGTATTTTTTTTCTTATTATTTTATATTGTATTGGATTATATTTTCAAATGTATGACTTTTTTACGTTTTAGTACATTTATATATTGACTGAAATTTTTTTAATATTATTTAATTAAATATTAATAAACATTCTTATTATTGCGGTCATTAGCGACCGTCCTAACTGACTTAATATCCTGGATCTGGCCCTGATCACTCCTAACCTTGTCTTACACGAAATTTATTATATTAAAGATTACTAGTACGTAAATCTACAATCTTTTATCCAAACATGCCCTAAATCTATTCCTGGTAGAACTCGAAAAAGTAAAATCATAGGACTAATGATAGTAATTGATTTGTGCTACAAATAATCAATTATCCTACGTCAACTTTTATGCTTCGTCTATATACACATAGTGGTGGCAAATGAGCCGAGCGGCTCGTCACTCGCCCGCTCGGCTCGTACTGTTCACGCCCACGAGCCGCTCGGGCTCGTAAAAAAACGAGCCCGAGCACGAGCCGAGCGGGCTCATGGACTAGACGAGCCGAGCCCGCTCGGCTCGTCACTGTTCACGAGCGGCTCGGCGAGCTGCTCGCCGAGCCGCTCGTGAGACGAGCCTGCCTGGGCTCGTCTAAGACGAGCCCACCCAACCAATTTAAAAAAAAAAAATAATAAAATAAAATAAAATGGTTCAGTGACCAGAACGGTCACTGAACCAGTGACCGTTCTGGTCACAGCAGTGACCAAACGGTCACTGGTTCAGTGACCGTTTGGTCACTGTTCCTCAAAAAAAAAAAATTTTTTTTTTTTTTTTTCTACTTTTCTCCAATTCTTCTCCTATAAATACCCAACCCATTACAACATTTTTTTCCCACCAAACTTTCATTCTATACTCTCTACTCTACAATTTACAATTTACAAATCATTATCAACAATTCTATAATTCTCTTCTATATTTTTTTACATTATTATCTTCATTTTACAAATTCACATTTCTACTTATTCTACATTTCTACATTTCTACATTCTATTTCAACAATTCACAAATGGATCCACGAGCATTTGTTGAAAACTTGTTCGGTATGGAAGGTGAAACACCTGCCCAAAATCAATTTGGGAATGAATTTGCCGGTCTCAACCAACTACCAATTCCAGAAGACATTGACGATTTCGACGTTCGTGAAGGCGATGCCGATCCGATTGATTTGGATGACGTTGATGTTGATTCCAGTGTTCCTATTGATTTGGAACAAGATGAAGAACCTGCACTAAATATTCCCGATGCAAGAGGGAAGAGAAAGGAAGAAGGTGCAAAATGTTGGGACCATTTCAAATTGGTTAACACCGGTCGTGTTATCGATGGAGTTCCAGAAATTAAAGCGATGTAAATACCGTCAACAACGATCGGCATGGCAAAAAAATTGGAACCACTCACCTCAACCGTCATTACAAAGCATGTGCGGCCAAACATGGGCTTCTTGAACGTGGACAAACGCAACTACAGTTTGGTACTAGTAGAGACGGTGCTACTACTTCGCCACTTTCTACGTGGATGTATTCGGAGGAGGAAGCACGAAAGGGAATGGTGAAGTTCGTTGCCGCGGCGGAGCTGCCACTTGCAATAGTGGACAACGAACATTTCGTAAACTACGTCAAACAATATCTTCAACCAAGGTACGTTGGGGTAAGTCGAAATACTCTTCGTTCTAATACAATTGAATATTTTCTTAATGCAAAGCGATTATTGATTGGGGATTTAGAAAAATACGGGGTGTCATATCTTTAACTTCGGATTTATGGGAAGGGATTAATAAGAGAGGTTATATAGCTGCAACTGCACACTATATAGACCCACTTTGGGTTATGCATAAAAAAATTATTGCTTTTAAAATAATTGAGTATCCTCATAATGCTAACACTATATATAATGCAATTATGTTAATAATTAAAGAATATAAATGCGAGAGTAAAATCCGTTCTTTTACTTTTGACTATGCTTACGTAAATAAAGTAGTTATCGATAAATTGCATAGAGTACTTCAACCCGATTTTGGTGGTTATTTATTCCATATTCGATGTGTGTGCCATATTTTTAATTTAATTGTACAAGACGGTTTAAAACATGTGAAGGACGAAATTAGTCGAATTAGGAATGCACTTACGTATATCACGATTACACCTAGTAGAAAACAATCATTTGAAGAATTTTGTGAACAAGTTGGGAACTCTAATACAAAAACTTTTATTACTGACGTAGGTCATAGGTGGAATTCAACTTACTTATTATTAAAATCATGTGAAGGTTTTGAACCGTTTATCACCGAATTTTATAACAATAGGCATATTAGAGACGACGACGATGATATCTTAAATGAATCCGATTGGAATACGGTTTTTAAAATTAAGAAATTTTTGGAAAGTTTTTATACGTCTACGAATATATTGTCTGGTGTTTATTATCCAACTAGTTGCATGGTTCTTGAACGTCTTTATATAACTCGCTAGGGCTTTTAATAGATATCAAAATGACCCCGATTTGCATGCGGTTATATATGCTATGGAATTAAAATTTAGAAAATATTGAGAAGAATTACCTATGTTATTTCCTTTAGCATGCGTCATGGACCCCGATATAATTTATCGGGTACTAAATTTATAATTGACCAAATTTCAAATGCTTTAACTTTTAATATGCCTATTACTTATAGGAATTTGGAACAAACGTTAATTGAGATGTATGAATTATATGCTTCAAGAATAGGTACACAAGTTACTCGTGTACCTACTCCTACTCCCACTAATATAAACGATGACGACGCTGAAGTAATTAATTTATTAGAAAACATAGACTCAATTAGATATGATTCAACTGCATATGCATATGGTTCCTCTAGTAGTAGTAGTATGTCTTCCACTGCATGTACTCAAACTTCGAGTAGTAGTCAAAATGCGTTGCCATCTGAATTAATTGATTACTTTCGTTATACTATGCCTAGTAACAAATCAGTTAAGAAAAGTTCAGAAGATGTAATCGAATTCTGGCGAAATAATGAACGTCGATGGCCAATTGTTTCTGCAATTGCAAAAGATCTACTAACACCTCCGGTTAGCACTGTAGCTTCGGAGTCTGCTTTTAGTGCAGGGAAGAGGGTTCTCTCTGAAATTCGAAGTCGACTAAAAGAAGATATTTTGGAAGCGTTAATGTGCGTGAAGGATTAGGAAGACGCTAATTATCGAATTCAACATAAATATGCCGAAATTGCATGTAATCAAGTAAGTGATATTTAATTTCAATACATTCATTACAAAATTTTATTTTCATACATTTATAATTTTTTAAAAAAAATTGTACACGTAAAAAGTTTTTCGTGTACAATTTTAACTCCGCCTACACGAAATTGAAGTAGCCGGTCCCAAGCCCGGATAAAGGAGGAGGGTTTATCTTTTTTTTTTTTTTTTTAAATAAATGTATATTTACTATTTTAAAAATTATAAATGTTTTGACGATCCCCGATAAATGTTTTGGAAAATATATATTTAAAAAAAATAGAAAAAATAGACTTGTAGTAGTAGCGTTATTTATTTATAAAAAAAAAAAATAAATAAATAAATAGGCGAGCCGGCGAGCCGAGCTTAAGCTCGGCTCGCCGAGCCGCCCGCCTTGGGCGAGCTCGGGCGCGAGCCGAGCTCGCCCAAACGGCAACGAGCCGAGCTCGCGCTCGGCTCGTTGCCGACGAGCCACGAGCTCGGCTCGTGCGAACACGAGCCGAGCTCGTTCGTCAATGGGCCGAGCCGGCTCGGCTCGGCCCATTGCCATTATTTTCAAAATTTTGCATAATCTTCGCCTAAACTTGGAGCTTGTCTTTACCATTTGATCATGCTTTATATATAAACTATTTAGTTTGAATTCGTAAAAAATTTAAAACTTGGTCGTACATGTATGATTGAAAAATGTATTTTTTTTCTTATTATTTTATATTGTATTGGATTATATTTTCAAATGTATGACTTTTTTACGTTTTAGTACATTTATATATTGACTGAAATTTTTTTAATATTATTTAATTAAATATTAATAAACATTCTTATTATTGCGGTCATTAGCGACCATCCTAACTGACTTAATATCCTGGATCTGGCCCTGATCACTCCTAACCTTGTCTTACACGAAATTTATTATATTAAAGATTACTAGTACGTAAATCTACAATCTTTTATCCAAACATGCCCTAAATCTATTCCTGGTAGAACTCGAAAAAGTAAAATCATAGGACTAATGATAGTAATTGATTTGTGCTACAAATAATCAATTATCCTACGTCAACTTTTATGCTTCGTCTATATATACAGCCATTGTGCAGAGTCCTTGGGTCGCGTCTCTCCTCTCTTCTCTCTCTTATCACTCGCGCGCGCACGCGCGCACGCACCCACGACTCACTTTTTTTTTTCTTTTTTCCTGGTCCGCTACGTCTCCAAGAATCTCACTGGCGTTGATTCAGGTACTCCATGAATCTATGATCAACAATAATTGTCAACTTTTAATTTATGGATCTTTAACCAAAAAAAAAATAGAAAAGAAAAAAAAAGCCATCGCTTTGAATTTATTTTTCATTTGCATGAGCTGCTTTTTTATTTACTTTTCTTTGATCGGCTAATCATATAGGTTTACTTCGATCCTACTTTTAAGGGTCATGATCCGTGATTTGCAGGGTATTTTGTCAATTGGAGTCTTCTTTTGAATAGAGAATTCAGGTCTAAGGAGAGAGTTTCAGATAATGGCGAATAGGAATGTAGAGAATATGGCATCAATTGATGCCCAATTGAGGCAATTGGTCCCCGGTAAAGTGTCTGAAGATGACAAGCTTGTTGAGTATGATGCCCTGCTTTTGGATCGGTTTCTTGATATTCTTCAGGATTTGCATGGGGAGGGTCTCAAGGAAACAGTATGTATTGATGTATTTATTGTCTGTTTTAGGTTGATATTGGGTAATGACCCTATTTCGTTCTCAACAAATTTGAGGTCGACTGCCTGATTTATTTGTCTGTTGGTGCGGTTCATTGATAGATATACTGGCTATTTTGTGATGTTCATATTTAAGAACCATTCCTGTAATCTGAAGTGTTAATGAGTCATTGAATTTTTGTTTTTGGGGCACCGAAATTTGTTCCGCTGAATTTTAACAAATACCCAAAGAAGTTGTCTTTCCTATCAAAGATTGAATATTTATGTTAGGAATGGTTTTGGTGGAATATTTATGCTTTTGCATTGGTAAGTTAAAGTCTGTGTCATAGATGATTCTTTGATTTCAGCAGGTGATTTGTTGTCTATATTAAGAGTTTCTCAGTCAACTTGGCGAGTGGCCTCTTTTCCGTTATTGTAGGTACAAGAATGTTACGAGCTTTCTGCCGAGTATGAAGGCAAGAACGACCCCAAAAAGTTGGAAGAGCTCGGAAATGTATTGACAAGTTTGGATCCTGGGGATTCAATTGTTGTTGCAAAAGCTTTTTCTCACATGCTTAACTTGGCCAACTTGGCTGAGGAGGTTCAAATTGCTCATCGCCGACGAAATAAAAAGAAAAAAGGGGATTATACTGATGAGAGTTCTGCAACAACTGAATCTGACATTGAAGAAACTCTCAAGAGACTTGTGGTTGATCTAAAGAAGTCCCCACAAGAAATTTTTGATGCTTTGAAAAATCAAACTGTGGATCTTGTCTTTACTGCTCATCCTACCCAATCTGTCCGAAGATCATTACTACAAAAGCATGGGAGGTTTGTAACGTTTGTTCTCTAATTATTATGCCTCTTGGATTACCTTTTTTTTCCCTTTTATTTTGGTATTTGACTAATGAAGTTGCTTTTATCTGCTCGCTTTTAACTTCTTTTTTTTCTCACGCCCCGACACATTTTCCAGGATCCGGGATTGCTTGGCCCAGTTGTATGCCAAAGATATTACACCTGATGATAAACAGGAGCTTGACGAGTCCTTACAGAGAGAGGTAAATATCAGTGTTAATGCATTTTCCTCTGTTATTATTAGACAAATATGCCTACATGTATTCTTGAACACTTCAAATGTCTTCAATAAAACAAAGAGTTTCCTTTGTTTTACACTTAATTTATATGGATATGGAGTTGGAGTTGGAGCTTTTGCTGTACAGAAACCACCAAAGGGTTGGAGAATTGGCAATATACCCCTAGGATATAGTTTGAAAGGATCTCTCTAGCACCAAACAAAATAAGGAAATTCATTGTGGGACCATAAATAACTACAAGAATAAGAAAAATGATGTCATCAGAAAAAATAAGGACAAAAAAAAAAATATTTAATATCAGATTGTCATTATTCAACCCCCATCCTCGTGAAATTTATATAATTTCAAATGCACTCTCTAGTTTAGGATGTGGTATTTGCATGGTGATCTACGGCATGAACACTTTGAAGCTTTTAGCATATGTTATATATAAAAAATCTGCATCACTGTAATATTAACTCCTTGAAAGGACGGAAAGACTGAAAAAAATAAAGATAACTAAAACATCATGAAAAGTAATATGCCTTCTGGTATCTTGTTGGATGAGGAACAACTGCGTGGTTGTCTTTTTCATCTTAACATGGAAAATTTCATTTATTACATTTTTTGGAATTTTCTACGTATGCAAGTCAATTATAAGCATTATCATCTTTCATCTGGAAGTACTTATTCAGGTTATTTCTATCAAACCTGTTGATTTGAAAAGTCTTTGTGTAGAAATTGTATATTTCAATTTTAGAAAAAAATTTACAGATGTTGCGGGTTTCTACAAAACAATATATGGTTCTACATGTATTTATTTCTCTTGTGTCTTGTCTTTTTTGTAAAATTAGTATTTGACAAAATCACTTTCTTAATTACACATGTCATATTTATCGTTTCTCTCTCCTCTCATTTTCCTAGTGTGACCATCTAAAATTTAACTTCTTATGTGTAGCCATCAAAGTTAGGCAGACTGGAAGATGGTAAGTGGAGCACAAACATAATTTTTTCCATCAATGTATTTCTATATTGAAACTTCAAATTTTCAGTTCTTATTTTCCATTCTATTCAGACCTGCCTTCTATAAACCTCAAAATTTCAATGCATATTTTCCTTTTCAGATATTCATACCTACCTTGCATAACATTTCTTTTTCGAAAAATTTAAAATCGTCATTTATAGTTAAGCATAAATATGAATTTTATTTTTGAAATATTCTAAGAAAACAGAGTCTTAGATTGTACACTTTTTGTTCTTTTATTTGGTTGCAGATTCAAGCTGCTTTCCGCACTGATGAGATCCGTAGGACTCCTCCTACTCCGCAAGATGAAATGAGAGCGGGAATGAGCTACTTTCATGAAACAATCTGGAAGGGCGTTCCGAAGTTTTTGCGGCGTGTTGATACAGCACTTAAGAATATTGGGATCAATGAACGAGTTCCTTACAATGCCCCTCTAATTCAATTCTCTTCTTGGATGGGTGGTGACCGTGATGGTATAATTACATTCAAGACTTATTTTAATATTATTTTATTATGCAGATGCAGGCATATCTAATTGGAATACCAGTATATGTTTAAGTATATCTTCATCATTGCCATAAACTGTTTCTTTCGCAATTTTGGTGGTTTGATATTTTTTACTATACTCTAGCAGGGACGGATTTAGGGAGGGGCTGTACCCCCCCCCCCCCCCCCCCCCAAAAAAAAAAAATTTTTAGGTTAAAAAAAAAAAAATTTTTTTTTTTAAAAATTCATGTGTAAATTTTTTTTTTTTTACGTATTAGCCCGGTCTGTGATCGGTTCTGGATCCATCCCTGTACTCTAGCATTAGAATGGATTAACATTTCCATTATTCCAGAAGGACGTGTTCCCTCCTTGGTTTAATGATTAGTTTGGAGTAAACGAAATGCAGGAAATCCAAGGGTAACTCCTGAGGTCACCAGGGATGTTTGCTTATTGGCTAGAATGATGGCTGCTAACTTGTATTATTCCCAGATAGAGGATCTCATGTTTGAGGTATTTGTTTACTACTCCATTTACTTATCTAAGTTACTTTTATCTTCATTTTAGTTTATCTTAGCCTTGCAATCTATTTCTGTCTTAACTCCATTATTTTTTTTCCAGTTATCTATGTGGAGGTGCAGTGATGAGCTCCGTGCTCGAGCAAATGAACTCCATAGATCCTCAAAGAGAGATTCAAAGCACTACATAGGTAACGTCCAAGTTGTGTACTAATTATATATATTCTTTTTCTAAATCTCCTTTCATTTCGAACGTCCTTCCTACATATCTAAATTTCAGAACTGGATGCCAACTTTAATGGCGACATATATATACCGAAACATGTAGAATGTTATTTAAAACTCAAAAACTTTTAAAAATGTTGTTTAGCATTTACTTCTGTTTTCCTCTTACTCTATGGAGGCGAATCTAGAACTCTCTATCTGTCAAAAGTAAGAACATTGACCTCTGTTCATGCAGAATTTTGGAAACAAATTCCAGTCACTGAGCCTTATCGTGTTATCCTTGGTGATGTGCGGGATAAACTCTATGAGACACGTGAGCGTTCTCGTTATTTATTAGCTCATGGACTATCTGACATTCCAGAGGAGGCAACTTACACCAATGTGGAGCAGGTAACCTCTCATTTTTCGTAATAACGGGCATGTACATGTGCACTCTGCATGGAATTCTGTAATAAAACTTATGTACAAGTTTTCTTCGAGAAATAAAGTTAAAATCATTCTCTGAAGTACAAAAGAAAATGTATATGATACCTTTTGGTCCTTTCTCTACTTCTGCTGAATGGGTGTATGGACATGCTAGTATTTTAATGTACCTATTTGTGTGATTTTTATCTTTGTTAATTTGATTAAAATTATCATTCTTAAGCAGTTCTCTTAAAAAGTAAATAAGTTCCACAAAATAAATTTTTTTAAAGCCGTGTTTTCCAATAGAGGGTGTTAAATCGGTTTAATATTTTGTGCAGTTCTTGGAACCACTTGAACTCTGCTATAGATCTCTTTGTGCTTGTGGGGACCGGCCGATAGCTGATGGGAGCCTTCTGGATTTTCTAAGGCAAGTTTCCACCTTTGGGCTCTCACTTGTGAAACTTGATATAAGACAAGAATCAGACAGACACACTGATGTTCTCAACGCAATTACCCAACACTTGGAAATTGGTTCATATCGAGAGTGGTCTGAAGAACGTAAGCAGGAATGGCTCCTGTCTGAACTGAGTGGAAAGCGTCCCCTATTTGGACCTGATCTTCCAAAAACTGAAGAAATAACTGATGTTTTGGATACATTTCACGTGTTAGCAGAACTCCCAGAAGATTGTTTTGGAGCATACATCATCTCTATGGCCACGGCACCATCTGATGTGCTAGCAGTCGAACTTCTGCAGCGTGAATGCCATGTGAAGAACCCTTTAAGAGTTGTTCCACTTTTTGAGAAACTAGCTGATTTAGAGGCTGCTCCTGCTGCTGTTTCACGCCTTTTTTCAATTGATTGGTACAAAAGTCGAATTAACGGTAAGCAAGAAGTCATGATAGGGTACTCGGACTCTGGAAAAGATGCTGGTCGGCTTTCAGCAGCCTGGCAAATGTATAAGGCGCAAGAGGAGCTTGTCAAAGTTGCAAAGAAATATGGCGTGAAGCTGACTATGTTCCATGGTCGAGGTGGAACAGTTGGAAGAGGAGGCGGCCCCACCCACCTTGCTATATTGTCTCAACCACCAGATACTATACATGGTTCTCTCCGTGTTACGGTCCAGGGAGAAGTCATTGAGCAATCATTTGGAGAGGAGCACTTGTGTTTCAGAACGCTCCAACGTTTCACTGCTGCTACACTGGAACATGGAATGCATCCTCCTATCTCCCCGAAACCAGAGTGGCGTGCACTTTTGGACGAAATTGCTGTTGTTTCCACAGAAGAGTACCGTTCAATTGTCTTCAAAGAACCCCGTTTCGTCGAGTATTTCCGCCTTGTAAGTAACTACAGCTGTGGTGTATCATATGCATATAGGTTTAAATGACCAGCATTTTTTCATTCATTATTTTAGGCTACACCAGAATTGGAGTATGGCCGGATGAACATTGGTAGCCGTCCTTCAAAACGGAAACCAAGTGGAGGCATTGAATCACTCAGAGCTATTCCATGGATCTTTGCTTGGACACAAACTAGATTTCATCTACCCGTGTGGCTTGGCTTTGGAGCAGCATTCAAATATGCCATGGATAAGGACATCAAGAACCTCCGCATGTTGCAGGACATGTATAACCAGTGGCCTTTCTTTAGAGTCACCATTGATTTAATCGAGATGGTGTTTGCTAAAGGAGACCCTGGTATTGCTGCTTTGTACGACAAACTCCTAGTTTCAGAGGATTTGTGGTCATTTGGCAAGCGTTTGAGGGCCAACTATGAGGGAACAAAGAGTCTTCTACTCCAGGTAATTGATTGTGTCCATATAAAGGCATTTATATGATTGTACATGGATTAGTTTGTTAAATTCATTTCGACATTTTGTAGATTGCTGGTCATAAAGATCTTCTCGAAGGAGACCCTTATTTGAAGCAAAGACTTCGTTTACGTGATTCCTACATCACAACCTTGAACGTGAGCCAGGCTTATACTCTAAAGCGAATTCGTGATCCAAACTACCATGTGAAGTTGAGACCTCACATTTCCAAGGAGTACATGGAGTCAAAACGAGCAGCTGAACTTGTGATGCTGAACCCTACAAGTGAATATGCCCCTGGTTTGGAGGATACTCTCATCTTGACCATGAAGGGTATAGCTGCTGGTATGCAGAATACTGGTTAAATTTATCTCTGTTCGTGTTATCTTTTCGCTATTACTTATTGGCACTGTTGTATCCCAAGGTGGGAAAAGATGGCTAAACGTTACTTGAAGTCATTTTGAATAGACCAAAACTAATTATTCACAGTGAAGGAAATTTGTATTTAATAAGGGGTTAAGATGAATAAAATAAAATTTTGGGGTTTAGTTTTTAATTATGGGAATTACTAAGCCCCCGTTTTGTGCACATTTTAAAGGTAAGAATGCAATTTTACTATTGATGTGATGGGAAATATGTGGTTGAAAAAAAAAAGAAAAGTTATTGATGTGATGAAAAATATTATTTTATTGAAAAATGTGTAGTTGAAAATGAGAATGAAAAAAATAATGTGGACCAAACAGGGCCTAAATGTTATATAATATAAAAAATGAAAAACTTGATTGTAATTTGAACTTAGTGGAGCACTACGTAGCACTATATGGAATCCATTTTCATTTTATATAAACAAACCCTAAACCATCGATACAGAGAAAGAAAAAGGAAAAAAAGAGAAGAAAATGGAAAGCAAAAACAAAAGAGGAAGAAAAAGAAGGTAAAACCTAGCGCCGCCGCCTTTCTCCACCCTCTCGGCGACGACGCTAGGTTTATAGAGAGCAAAAGTGGGAGAGAAGGAAAGGGAAAGAGAAGGAAAAGGAAAAGGAAAAAAGAAGGAAGAAGGAAGAAGAAGCAAAAACGATGAAGTGTCCAGTTAAAATTTGGAGGATCCGACACATATTCCATACCCATACCCATGTCGTGTCATGTCCGACATGGGTACTCCAACTATTTCGAAGAGTCCGAGCATCAGACGAAATGATATAGAAATTTGAAAAAGCTACAGGCCTGCAGCAATGAGGTTACGGCATAGGATACAGTTCCTATTTGATATTAACTGGGAACTATTGTCCTAGTTTGGCTATGTCACTCGAAGCTTTTATCACAACTGAATATGTCGAAGTGAATGTTTTGAATTCTAGTTACTTTGGTTAGAATTGTTTGTTACTCGAACCTTATGGTTTTATTTGTTTGCTAGTTGGTGCATAGATTTTGATATGGGCAAAGGACATGGATATGTATGGTGTTAATCATCCTTGATACAACTGGAAAGTTGATCCCTATGTGGAATTGTGGATAATTTGTGACTTTGGAAAAGCAAACAGTACTAAAGATATGGAAGTTCAAAAACTCCTGAGCCTGTGGCTTCCACTTTTTCTATGTAAAACATTTTGCTCGATAGTTTTCAGTTGATTGCTTGTTATGCCTTGCCTCTCGATTTGCTATTTGGTGTGCAGTTCATTGGCTGCTAAACTCTCGTGTAAAATTGCTTCCCCATACATCTCACTTTACTTCCACAAACTGCTTTCTCTAATATGTTAAGTTCCATGGTTCTGAGTCTTCTGACCTATATCTCATTTGCTGGGGGTCCAACCTTATTGATGATCTCAACCCTATGGTGCCTTAGCAATGTAGTTCCATATTTGGTTTTCCACCAGGTGTTTGTCTGTGAGATAAGTAGAAGACATTGTGCTAGTCTGCGTTTCTTGGGATCCTTAATACTTTTGCGTTCAATGGTGAGGTAATTTGGCTAATGCACTACATATCCCAATTTAGATACTGACTTAACAAATGATAGCACAATGCACAATGGTGGTACCACATGCCTTCATAAAGACTGTCACATCTCCTCTTGCCCTCTTACGTGCACTTTTAATTTGAGAAGCTAATATTTTCTCCACATGCCCTATTGTTTTGTTATGTTACGAAGATTGACCAGCTAAAATCCTTGTAACATCTTACACCTTTAAAAGAATATTGGACTAACCTACACATCCATATGGAATTCTCAAGTTATTTATAGAGCATCCCTTAAGTAGCACATGATACTTTGTTATGGTCTTGTTTTCCTCCTAGTCATTAACAAATATCAAATTTGGCTAAGAGGGAAACTGCCCTGTGAAAATGTCTTCAGTTAAAGTTGGGATACTGGTGCATTCTGTTAAAGCTTGAAATTTTAAGTTTCTCACAATCACGTGATGGGAATAAAATGGCTTGTTTGCATCAATTCTTTCGAGTTCTGGGTTGTCTAAGTGAAATTGGAAGGTATTGCTGTTGGATCAGAGGATTTCTTTACTAACGTATTTGTTCACAATATCACGACAGGTTTGCTTCCTTACCAAAATTCACCACCCTAACATTGATAAGGTTTGTTGCGTTAACATCCATTTTGTCTATTTCCGAGTGTAAGCTCAATACTTTGCGTCTTGCCTAATGGATCTTTTTTTGCAGCTTGGCAGGATATGCCTAGATATTCTTAAAGACAAATGAAGTCCTGCTCTTCAGATTCGAATTGTACTGAGGTACTGTAAGATAAAGTGATTTTTTTTTTTTACTACATCTCTGCGAAATTATGCTCCCATGAAGACAAAAAGCTGCAGTGCATGCTAGCAAATCTCTTGATGTAATTGACAACATGCCGTCCTAGGAAGCACATACTTGGATACGTGATATACTGATATATTATTTTCTAGAAAAATATTTGTAGATTAAATTTTTTTAATATTATACATTTAGATATCATATCATTATTTTTATTCTTTTTAATATAGGACACGACACATAGCATGTTTGACAGTTGCTCGATGAGTGTCCCTAATTTATCATTCTAGCGTTCAGAAATTTAAAAGATATATAAAAAAATGGAGCGTGATTGGCTTGTAGGATACTGTTGACATACAAAAATAAGACTCAATTAAACGAGGCCCAATGATTAAACGAGACCCAATTATTAAATAAGGCCCAATTATGTGGTCCAGGAAATGGAGCCCAGTTAGGAAAATTGAGGAATGGACCCAAATGAGATCATTGTAAAATATAGTGACAGCTCACGAGCAGAGGACTATTATCGTCCAAACCTGCAGAATGCCCAGGATCTGAGCGAATGGAGTGCCTAATTGTCGCTCAGAACAACGGTTTCACTCTCGCCCAAGCCTTCGAGATGCCCAAGGTCTAGATGAATATAGCGTTTTGTTCAGTTATTAAAGCAGTTATTGAGTAACCGTCACACACCCCATGATCTAAAAATCTCAGTTACAAGCGGTTAAACAACAAGAGCAATAACAACAGTTGCTAACGTCAGTTCCTTGACAAGTCAACTATCACAAAGAAAATGAGTAGTTACAGAGCGCCAAACAGTTTCCAAACAGTTCTACAAGAGAAACCTGACAAAGGAGTATAAAAAGGAAAAGAAGATATAGAAGGAAGGACCCCGAATCAAACACTCTCAACAGAGAATATATAATTTCAATTCATTTACTTTCTATTTGCAAACTTTCAAATTACTTCGTGTGCGTGTGCCCTTGGAGGCGTTTTGCTTCTTTCCAATTGTAATTTTCATAATTAAAGCACCCATTTTTGGGACTTTGTCTCAAGAGGTTTGTTCTTTACACAATCGTCTGAACCTTTCTTTTAATTGTTAGCGATAATCCACGCGAAACAATTTGGCACGCCCGGTAGGACATTGGTGTTTGAGGATACGAAAAGTGAAGCATTATGCCTCATAAGAATTCTGATAAAGAACCAGCAAGCCGGAGTAGTCCAGTATGTGATCGAGCGATATGAGGAGCATCAAAGCTCTATACGAACAAAGGGACAGAGTCAAAGTAGCTACGAGCCAATGACAGAGTTGAGTCCTCGGACCATGCGCTCATTGATTGGGGAAACTCACACAGGATGTCGTTGGACAGGTAAATCTACGAAATGTTCACAATATGGAAAGATTTACCCAAAATGGGAATGCACATTATGACAATATGACCAAACAACTAAACACGTTGAATGAGATCATGAATAAGTTAGCAGGCCAAATATGTCAACTAGTTGTACCAATATGGAATAACTTTCAAACTAAGACGATTGTGGGAAATAATTCCCTAGGTTTGAACCTAAGTCAAGGGTTAGAAACACATTTCGGTCCGTCTACTTCAAACCAGAGGGTAGTGGAATGCTAGCTCGAATGATGGTAATGAGATGACAAACCTTGGGGGTAACCCAAATATAAGAGACAATATCCTAAATAATGGACAGAATACCCGTGTGTTAATGATGGAGTAAACACTCAGGCTAACGGTAATAATGGCCCAAACAATGACAATTTTGTCGCCAAGCAAGGACCAAATATTAGACCTCAAGTAAATTGACCAATGAACCAACCTGTAGGAGTTCCATTTAATCCCAATGTCATATTGAGGAATCAAATTATGGAAATAGTACATGATCAAATGATTTTTGGGTACTTCCTGTTATGAGGCCGACTTACACAAAACAATATCCTGATTGGGTAGATCAGACATATCCGTGGCTTAGAGAGTTCAAAGTGCCAGAGTTTTCATTATTCATTGGCCTAGGAGAAGTGTCTACTCTGTAGCATATAGGACTATTCACACTGCAAAGTGGTGAAGTAACTGAATATCATAAAATGAGGTTGTTCCCTAGTTCGTTATCAGAAATAGCTTTCTCCTGGTTCATTAATTTGCCAACAAACTCTGTTCAAACATGGCAACAACTGGAACAATTGTTCCACGCTCAGTTTTATAATATTGAATCTGAAGCCACTTTGGTCGATTTGACGAATTTACGTCAAATGCCAAACAAATGGGTAGAAGGTTTCTATAAAAGGTTCAAAATAGTCAGGAGCAAATGTTTTATGCCTTGGCCCGTGAAAGATTCTTCAAAATCGCTCAAAGTTGTTTGAGCTTTAATTTGAAAAAGAAATTATAGGACAGGGAATTTCCTGAGCGATTGATAAAAGAAGAAGAACAAATGAAAAATTCTAGTAAATGGACTTATTATAGAGACTCAAATTTTGACGTTCATACTATTAACGACGAATATTACGATTAAACTGAAGTTTGTTTGGCCGAATTGCGTATCTATGTCCATAATGGCCAAACCCAGAGCGTCGGACAAAAATGAGCCTATAAAAGATGAAAAAAAAAAAGCTAGAACGTTTTCATTTGATGTGGCCAAAGCTAACCTTATTATTTGACAAACTGTATAAGGATAAGCAGATAAAATTGAGCGATACGTATAAATTGCCAAACCCTGAGCAAATTAAGGGTACAAAATATTGTAAATGGCACAATACATGGTCACATATGACTAATAATTGTTTGGTCTTTCGTCATGTGTTACATAATGCTATCAAATCAGGGCGAATCACGTTCGAAGATAAAAAGAAAATGACAGTGGATGAAAATCCTTTCCCACAGCCACTTAGGGTGAACATGGTGACGACTGGTTTTAAAAACAAGTTGCCAGATTTAAACTAGTTATAGACGACAGAGAAGAAGATTTTGGGCCACATCCCAGTATTTTTGAACGTATCAAATGGAAAGAGCCTAGAGAGGACGGAAGCGTCCTGTGTGCAAGATGTAAAGGAAAAATGAGTTCAAACACAGAAAAATCAGGATTATGGCAACACCACCATCGCCCTGATTTTGTCCCAAACACCCTGCCTATTGGAGGGCGAGGTACATCATTTTATCGAGGACCGCCTTTTAAGAGGCAGTTCAGGCCAATAAATAATGGAAGGACATTCAAGCCGCAACCTCGCCAACCAAATGTATGGCATTCATTCCAGTATCATGCAGGAAAGGTGATACCTTTCAATAAGATGACTGGAACTCAACAAAGACGTTTTCAATTGAATTATAGACGAATGATGAGGCAACAACAAGGATTACCACGTCCTAAGGCGCCTAAACTACTTGAAGGGGCTAATCAAAATGTTCTCGAGGGTAGTAAAGAGACTGGTACAGGCGAATCAATAGAAGAATTGCTAGAAAGTTCTTCTCGGAGATCAAAGTTTGAGCGAAGGAAAAAGGATGAAGAAGATCCGGAGATATCCCTCACTATTTAGTTCGGTACGTTACCTCCTGTCATGGCTAATAACTATTTATTAGCCAATGAATTCAAAAATAAAGAGAATGAAGATGAGGAAATGGAGGATAACGAGGAGGAAATATGTGTGCTGGAATGTGAAGAGGGCCAAACATCTAGAGGGGCATATGATGAAGAAGAGGATGATGGTATGATGGACATCGAAGAAGAAATTGACTTGGAAGCAGAGAGAAGAAAGATGGGAGTGTCGTACAATACATTGTTGAAACAACTACATCAAGAAGGTGTTCACGAGGTAGACTTGTAGGGAGAACCATCTCGGCGTTCCTTTGATTACTATGTGTTGTATGGGACACCCAAAAGGAAGAGGAGTGTAGCGCCCCGAGTTCTGTTAACCCGGATTGCCACGTCATTGTCTTTTGCCCTAATTTTGTCAATCAATTTTGCGGAAATAACCTAATTTTTAAAATCACATTTGAAATTGAAAACTACTTCGGCAATTGAAATACATGGATAATTGTTCAAAATTTAAATATCGTGTTTTTGGAATAGCGGAAACGAAAATACGTTAACAGTGTTTCAATACATAAATTCGGAAACTTAATAAATTCGATAATCAAATTTTATGCCACCACTGCCGGATCAATCTCGATCGCCTCCGAAGTCTGCAAATATTGTTAAAAATAGCAGAATGAGTATTTCGAAGAAATACTCAGTAGACTCATCGCCGATAATTAATTTACAGAATAATTGAAAACACACTCATGCAATATACAATGTGATATCATCTTTGGTTCATTTTCTTGAAATCATAGGCTCTTTAAAAACATGGGCTGTGGGTAGTCTTTCTTTCTTGTGCGGATGAAGCACATAAGTTATGCATAACATTCTTTCTTATCTCATAAGAGATTCTTTCTTTCTTTCTTTCTTTCTCATGCAATTAAGCATATAAGTTATGACAAGCATAACAATATCATATATCGCATATGACACATTCTCATCCTATGCATAAAGCATATAAATCACGTAATTCACATAAAGCATGCAATTATAATTTAAACTAATTAATGGTGGCGAGTCTACCTCAATTGTTTCGAGTTGCGTGAAAAAGTGAGCGGGAAAATAACTTCAAGCTCCTAATTGCTCGTACGTATCGTCTAGCCAAAAATAGGAAATAAGTTTGAATTAGTATTTCGAACTTTAAAGTTTTAAAGTGTTGAAATTAAGTTTAAGGGCTTAATTGAAAATTATTGGAATTGAAATAAATGGCTTAAAATGATAACATAAACTTTAGGGCTAAATTGGAAGTTTATTAAATCTGAAAATAAAAGTTTAAGGGCTAAAATAGTAAATTTTAAAAGTTAGGGACTAAGCTGTAATTATAAATAAGCTGGAATTAAAAGTTAAAAACTGAAATAATAACTTTTATAAACTAGGGGCTAACTTGAAAACCTTTAAACTGAAATTAACAAAGTTAAAAGTTAAAATCAAAGCATTTAAAACCTAGGGACTAAAATAATATAACTTAAAACTTGAGGGCTAAAATTTATCAATTGAAATTAATATATACCTAAACTAATCTAACTAAACTAAAACCAAAACAAAATCAAAATAAAATTAAAATCAAAATCAAAACAAATCAAATAAAACCAACTTATATCCCATTTCTCTCTCTCATTACTGAGAGAGAGACCGAGCGACGGGGAGGAAAGGGGCGAAGCCCCTTCCTCGAATCTCGCCACCACCGGCCGGCGGTGGTGGCGCCGGACATAGGGTAGGTGGGGGGGGTTTTATTTGGGGCTTTTGGCGCGAAAAATGGAGGTTAATCAAGGCTTGGAGGCTCGGATTTCATTCGGGTAAGAGGTAAGTTTCTTTTGGGTTTTTCTTAGTTCTTGGTTTTTTTGTGGCTTTTGGGGTTGATTGGGGGTTGATCTTGGTGGTGTTTTGGGGCTAAGGTGGTGTTGGGCAGATGGCGATTTGAGGTGGATGAGTGGCGGGTTGGTGTCGATTTTGGGTGAAGTAGTGGGTTGATTCGTTTTCTGCTGGAGTTCGAACGGTGGTAGGTGACTCGACAAGCTGTGGTGCAGTTGGGTTTCGATTGCGACTTTTGGGTGTTGGTTTTGGTGGTTTAGGCAGAGGTGTTGTTGGTGGTATTTGTGCGATCGCTTGTAGAGTTAGGTGGTTTTGCGGTTGGTCGAGGTCTCGTTTTTTAGTGGGGTTTGGTGCAATTGGATGGTTGGCAATGGCTTACTTGGCAATCAGGTTTGGGTGTTTTGCTAGAATGGTGTTGGGTTTCATTGGTGATTCGATGTTTTAGGTGCTGCGGCATTGTGCGTGGTTGGTGTTTTGGCCATCGTTTTGGAGATGGTGAGGCTGCAATGAGTGGAATGGGGTTCTCGCAATTTGTTGCAATGGTGAATGGAGAAATGGGTTCGGTTCTAGCATCACACGATGCTAGAAATCGAGGTTCTAGCATCACATGATGCTTTCCAATTTCTCGGGATGTTCTATCGGAATTGATACATCGTTGATGCTAGAAATGGATTTTCTAGCATCAATGGTGTTTCACCTGGGAATAGAGAGGATGTTGGAGAGATAGACAAATTTCCTTACCAATGGATTTAGTTGGTCGCGTGAATGTTTGGAAATGGAGGAGAGAAATGGATGAGGTGATGGTGAATAAAATAGGAATTGTTAGGGCACAAATCCCTATGTGCCACTTGGGCCTATTGGGTTGTAAGAAATCCTAATGGATTGGGCCTAAACATCAATGTTTGGGCCGACATAATTGGGCTTAAATGTAATGGACTAAAATAAATTGGCTAAAAGAATTGAAATTCAAGGTGTTGGACTTACATAATTGGGCTTAAAATTGGGCTTATGTAATTGGACTTGAATTAAATAAAAATTGAATTTAAATAAAATAAATTGAAATTGATAATAAAATTATTATTCGAGATTGGATTTAATCGAATAGATTTGAATTCAATTTTATAACGGCTAGACGAACGTGCTATTTCTTAAAAATTAGGGTTAAAGTCGAGTGACACGTTTTTCGAGAATTAATTTTATATTATTCAAAAGTTCTCGGTCGCTACAACCTTACCTCCTTAAAATAATTTCGTCCTCGAAATTTAAACTTACTTGATCTAATATATCTGGATACTTGGCCAGAATCTCTTCCTCTTTCTCCCAGGTAGCTTCATCGCTATCCTGTCTACCCCATTGGATTTTGACTAAAGGAATCTCTTTGTTTCTTAAGACATGGACTTTTCTTTCTATAATGCACATAGGTGTCTCCTCATAGGACAGATTCCTCTGAATCGAAATAGTCTGAAAATTTACCACGTGACTTGGGTCGTGGATATACTTTCTCAATAGGGAAACGTGAAAAACGTTGTGAACGGCCGATAGCTCGGGCGGCAACGCCAAACGATAAGCCACGTTACCCACTTTCTCTAATATCTCGAATGGTCCGATGAAACGAGGTCTTAACTTCCCTCTCTTGCCGAAGCGAATAGTTCCTTTCATAGGAGCTACTTTCAAAAATACTTTCTCTCCAATTTCAAATTCTAAGTCTTTTCTCCTTTGATCGGCATAGCTTTTCTGTCTATCTTGAGCGGCTTTGATCCGTAGTCTGATCTTATCAATAGCCTCAACTGTCTTTTCAATCAATTCTGGACCTAAAATTCTTCTCTCGCCTACTTCATCCCAATAGACTGGTGATCAACATCGTCGTCCATAAAGTGCCTCATATGGTGCCATACCAATAGTAGCCTGAAAACTATTATTGTAGGCAAATTCCACTAATGGGAGGTGAGTCTCCCAATTACCACTCAAATCTAGTACGCAAGCTCTAAGCATATCTTCCAATGTCTGAATCGTGCGTTCAGACTGTCCATCAGTCTGGGGATGGTAAGCTGTACTAAAATTTAATTTAGTAACCATCGCTACTTGTAAACTCTTCCAGAATCTTGATGTAAATCTCGGGTCTCTATCTGATACAATGGAAACTGGTACTGCATGAAGTCGAACAATCTCTCTAACATACAACCGGGATAATCGATCCACATTGAGAGTCATTCGATTGGTAGGAAATGAGCCGACTTCGTAAGTCGATCTACGATAACCCAAATAGCGTCATGTCCTTTCACCGATTTCGGTAACCCCGTTACGAAATCCATGGAAATTTTCTCCCATTTCCATTCTCGGTATATCCAAAGGATTTAATAATCCCGATGGTCTCTCGGTGTTCAGCCTTAACTTGTCGACACGTCATGCATCGAGAGACAAACTTTGCAATACAACCCTTCATGTTTCTCCACCAAAAGGTATTGCGCAAATCACGATACATCTTTGTCCCTCCCGGGTGGCACGCATAAGGTGCCGAATGAGCTTCGTCAAAATCTCATTCTCGGATATGTTCATCCTTCGGTACACAGAGACGTCCTCTCGAATATAAGTGCCTTATCGCAGGCAATCTCGAAACCTATTCTCTTGCCGGTTCCAACTTCGGATCCGATCTTTTCCAAGAATTTATCTCTAGTTTGAGCCGTTATAATCCGACCTCTCAAGTCCGGTTTAACGCTCGTATTTGCCAATCTAGAAGATCCTTGACCGATGGGGTTCGCACTTCGATTCTTAGATTTCTCAAATCTCGAATCAACTGATCTTGCGTCGTTCCCAAAGCTGATAATTGTCCGGCGTCCTTTCTGCTCAAAGCGTCGGCAACCTTATTTGCTTTACCCGGGTGATAAAGAATAGTGCAGTCATAATCTTTTACCAGCTCTAGCCATCGACGTTGTCTCATGTTCAGTTCCTTCTGAGTGAAGAAATACTTGAGACTCTTGTGATCGGTGTAAATCTCACATTTACTCCCGTACAGATAGTGTCTCCAAATCTTAAGAGCATGCACGACAGCTGCGAGCTCTAAATCATGTGTCGGGTAATTCTTCTCATGTGGCTTCAACTGTCTTGAAGCATATGCTATCACTTTGCCATTCTGCATCAAAACACAACCTAAACCATGTTTGGATGCATCGCTGTAAATAACGAAACCTTCGAGATCCATTCGGTATCGTCAAGACTGTCAAACGAGTCCGTCCTTAAGTTTCGAAAGCTTTGTTCACATTGTTACGTCCAATCGAAATTTAACTCCCTTCCCGGTCAACCGAGTCATAGAACCCGCTATTTTAGAAAAACCCTCTATGAATCGCCGATAATATCCAGCTAATCCAAGAAAGCTTCTCACATCTCCAACATTTGCAGGTGTTGGCCAATTCGTTACAGTTTCAACCTTAGAAGGATCAACTTCGATACCTTTAGTTTGTAACAATATGACCCAAGAAACCTACTCTCTCCACCAAAATTCACATTTCTTGAACTTGGCGTACAACTTTTCTCGCTCTCGCCGTTTCCAACACAATCCTCAAATGTTCTTCATGTTGTGCGAAATTCTCGGAGTAGATCAGTATATCATCGATAAAAACAATAACGAATTTATCAAGATACTGATGGAAAACTCGGTTCATCAAGTCCATAAATATTGCAGGTGCGTTCGTAAGACCGCACGGCATCACTGTGAACTCATAATGTCCATATCGTGTCCTGAACGCTGTCTTTGGTACGTCAGCTGGCGAAACCTTTAGCTGATGGTACCCAGATCTCAAATCAATCTTCGAGAAGATTGCAAGATTTTTCAACTGATCGAATAAGTCTTCGATTCTGGTAGGGGATACTTATTCCTTATCGTCAACTTGTTAAGTTCTCGATAGTCGATACACATCCTCATGCTTTCGTCCTTCTTCTTTACAAACAGCACAGGTGCTCCCCACGGAGATACACTTGGCCTGATAAAACCCTTCTCTAGCAATTCCTCTAATTGCACCTTCAGTTCTTGCAACTCCTTTGGTGCCATGCGGTATGGAGCTTTAGAAACAGGGGCAGCTCCTGGTACCAAATCGATGGAAAATTCCACTTGCCTATCCGGCGGAGTGCCGGGTAGATCGTCTGGAAAAACGTCACCATATTCACATACTACTGGCACTGAATCCAGAGTAATCCCATCTACGGGTTTGTCTTGAAGACTAACCAAATAGCCATGACAACTATCCTTGGCTAATAGCTTCTCCGCTTGTAAAGCCGAAATCAGGCGAGGAAGTGCCTTAATCCTCGTCCCATAAAATCTGAATACTTCTTCACCATCTTTACGAAAAATAACCTCCTTCTCGTGGCACATAATTGCGGCACGGTTGGTGCTGAGCCAATCCATACCCAAAATAATATCGAAATCTTTCATTCGGATAATATTCAAGTCCGCCTTCAAAACTTGACCATCAAAATCTATTTGTACGGCCTTGGCTATCTTATTAGTATCGATAGTTTCTCCTGACGGCAAACTAACTTCAAGGGTACTACTAGTCTCTATGCCTATTAGGTTCAGTCTTTCTAAGCATGCATCGGATATAAACGAGTGTGTGGCTCCCGAGTCTATAAGGACATATACGGGTATCCCAGAAATAGATAGTATACCTGATATCATATTGACATGCTTAAGACGGGAAGGAAAATACAGTATGAATGCGGTTAAAACATGTACAAGAATACCAGTTTAACTAGTATACCTGCGATCACGTCGGAATCCTCTGCGGCATCCATAGCGAACACTCGGCTGTCCCCTTCCGGTTCTGGCCTGGGTTCGTCTTCTGATTAGAACCCTGGGCAAACGCAGATCTACGCTCCGATGCAAAGTGACCCGACCGGCCACACTTATAGCAAACACTCTTTCCAAACAAGCATTCTCCTTTATGCATCCTCCGGCACTTAGGGCAGGGGTGAGATGAAATTGGTCATCTGCTTCCCTGTTGGTCCCGGAGTCGACCTCTTAGCGAATGCCAGATTCCGGTTCTGATTTTGGTTCGGAGTTTGGTTGCGGCTCGGACCTTGCCATTTCCTTTTTCCCTGATTTCTCTGCTCATAATGATTTCCTTGGTTTCCCGTTCTCCCACCGGCATAGGCTACTGCTTGAGCCTTCCTCACTACTTCTCGGTAGGTTGGCAGCTCGTGTGAACTGACAATTTGTCTAACATCTGAGCGTAGACCTCTCTCAAAGCGCCGTGCCTTCTTGAATTCCGTCTCCACCAGATGTGGAGCATAACGTGATAGCTCTTCAAACCTCCTTTCATACTCGACTATATCCATATCTCCTTGTACTAGTCGCAGAAATTCGGTCTCCTTGTGATCTCGAAGAGCTTGTGGGAAAAACTTGTCCCTGATCTCTTCCTTGAAATCATCCCAAGTTAGGGCTGCCTGTTGTTCCTCGCTTCTCGTGCGGGATGCAGATTCCCACCAAAATCCGGCTCTTCCAATCAACATGAACTCGGCACAACCCACTTTCTTGAATTCCGGGCAGGCTATGTGCTTAAAAAAAATTTCAATGGCCTGGAGCCATTCTTCCACTGCCAGTGGCCCATTTCCGCCGTCAAACGTAGGCGGGCTGTACCTTCTGAATTGTTCGATCATTGGTACAATAGGGTTGGGGTTTACTGGCTGCGGAATCTGTCTCATCTCCTGCACAGCTTTGAGTAGTTCTCTGATAACATCGGCTTGGTTCGGTGGTGCCATAACCTTCATAAATTTAAAGGCAGTTTGTAATAGTTGACTAGGAGTACTAACAACGCGAACAATAAGGATATCTCGTAAGACGGAAATTAAGTTTCAAATTTCATTTCATTCATATTTCAACTTCTTTTCATGTAGGTACATCGGGTGGCGTGTATGCCAACATTTGATTAAGACAAAATGTCAACCCTACTCTAACTCCTATCATCTATTCTCCTTCGGTCACGCATGATTCGGCGTCCGAGAATCCTCCCAACGCTGGATCAGCGTCTTCCTCTGGTTCTTCTTCTTCGGGATCTTCTTCTTCTTCTGGGTCTTCCTCGGGATCTTCTTCCTCTTCTGGGTCTTCCTCGGGATCTTCTTCCTCTTCCGGTTCTTCCTCGGGATTGCCCTCGGGTGCTAACTCATCTTCTTGCACTGCTCGGGCTCGAGCACTGGCTCATGTTCTGGCTCCCCTTCAGGTACAATCCCCAAGGCGCTGCTCAAAATACATGGGCCAATATGCCACAAATCTCACGCAGAATGTATTATATCCCATATCCACATTAGGTGACGTAAGAGCATCCATGTATATGCTACGAGCTACTTCTGCATAGTCGCCTCGGAAAGTCGAGAGTAAGTGATGGATCGATCCGGCGACATGTGTCACGTAGCCATGCTGTATGGCCCGCTCCCGTACGACATTCAACTGTTCTATGTGTTGGGCAATTGTCCAATCAAGTCTAGGCCTGAAGCGGTCGTAATCTCTAACAGCTTGTTCTACGTCGCTGGGTGCATTTCTACGAATGGGTGCCATGTCCTAAACCAATTATGCAAAGTCCAATTAAGTGGGGTTATTCATCTCTTCTTAGTTAAAATTTACGAGGACGTAAAAATTTAGAAAATTATTTCCAATTATGCTCAAACTCGTCTTTCTTTCTTTTCTTTCTTTTCTTTTCTTTCTAATTCGGATACACTCCTTTCTCTTTCTTCTAAGTCTCGTAATTCGTAAAACAGTATCCGAAATGACATAACAGTAAACTTCAATAACTTCTTTACCTTCGGAGTCGACGGATTGAATGGTGGCAGTGGCAACTTCCAGTAATAATTAAATAAAAATAATCTCTTTAAAAATTCTTTTTGAAAATTTTCTCCTTTTGAAAATTTGCCAGTCTACAGAAACGCAGACCGGCTCTGATACCAAGCTGTAGCGCCCCGAGTTCTGTTAACCCGGATTGCCACGTCATCGTCTTTTGCCCTAATTTTGTCAATCAATTTTGCGGAAATAACCTAATTTTTAAAATCACATTTGAAATTGAAAACTACTTCGGCAATTGAAATACATGGATAATTGTTCAAAATTTAAATATCGTGTTTTTGGAATAGCGGAAACGAAAATACGTTAACAGTGTTTCAATACATAAATTCGGAAACTTAATAAATTCGATAATCAAATTTTATGCCACCACTGCCGGATCAATCTCGATCGCCTCCGAAATCTGCAAATATTGTTAAAAATAGCAGAATGAGTATTTCGAAGAAATACTCGATGAGACTCATCGCCGATAATTAATTTACGTAATAATTGAAAACACACTCATGCAATATACAATGTGATATCATCTTTGGTTCATTTTCTTGAAATCATAGGCTCTTTAAAAACATGGGCTGTGGGTAGTCTTTCTTTCTTGTGCGGATGAAGCACATAAGTTATGCATAACATTCTTTCTTATCTCATAAGAGATTCTTTCTTTCTTTCTTTCTTTCTCATGCAATTAAGCATATAAGTTATGGCAAGCATAACAATATCATATATCGCATATGACACATTCTCATCCTATGCATAAAGCATATAAATCACGTAATTCACATAAAGCATGCAATTATAATTTAAACTAATTAATGGTGGGAGTCTACCTCAATTGTTTCGAGTTGCGTGAAAAAGTGAGCGGGAAAATAACTTCAAGCTCCTAATTGCTCGTACGTATCGTCTAGCCAAAAATAGGAAATAAGTTTGAATTAGTATTTCGAACTTTAAAGTTTTAAAGTGTTGAAATTAAGTTTAAGGGCTTAATTGAAAATTATTGGAATTGAAATAAATGGCTTAAAATGATAACATAAACTTTAGGGCTAAATTGGAAGTTTATTAAATCTGAAAATAAAAGTTTAAGGGCTAAAATAGTAAATTTTAAAAGTTAGGGACTAAGCTGTAATTATAAATAAGCTGGAATTAAAAGTTAAAAACTGAAATAATAACTTTTATAAACTAGGGGCTAACTTGAAAACCTTTAAACTGAAATTAACAAAGTTAAAAGTTAAAATCAAAGCATTTAAAACCTAGGGACTAAAATAATGTAACTTAAAACTTGAGGGCTAAAATTTATCAATTGAAATTAATATATACCTAAACTAATCTAACTAAACTAAAACCAAAACAAAATCAAAATAAAATTAAAATCAAAATCAAAACAAATCAAATAAAACCAACTTATATCCCATTTCTCTCTCTCATTACTGAGAGAGAGACCGAGCGACGGGGAGGAAAGGGGCGAAGCCCCTTCCTCGAATCTCGCCACCACCGGCCGGCGGTGGTGGCGCCGGACATAGGGTAGGTGGGGGGGGTTTTATTTGGGGCTTTTGGCGCGAAAAATGGAGGTTAATCAAGGCTTGGAGGCTCGGATTTCATTCGGGTAAGAGGTAAGTTTCTTTTGGGTTTTTCTTAGTTCTTGGTTTTTTTGTGGCTTTTGGGGTTGATTGGGGGTTGATCTTGGTGGTGTTTTGGGGCTAAGGTGGTGTTGGGCAGATGGCGATTTGAGGTGGATGAGTGGCGGGTTGGTGTCGATTTTGGGTGAAGTAGTGGGTTGATTCGTTTTCTGCTGGAGTTCGAACGGTGGTAGGTGACTCGACAAGCTGTGGTGCAGTTGGGTTTCGATTGCAGCTTGCTGGGTGTTGGTTTTGGTGGTTTAGGCAGAGGTGTTGTTGGTGGTATTTGTGCGACTGCTTGTAGAGTTAGGTGGTTTTGCAGTTGGCTGAGGTCTCGTTTTTTAGTGGGGTTTTGGTGCAGCTGGATGGTTGGCAATGGCTTACTTGCAGTCAGGTTTGGGTGTTTTGCTAGAATGGTGTTGGGTTTCTGCTGGTGATTCGATGTTTTAGGTGCTGCTGGCATTGTGCGTGGTTGGTGTTTTGGCTACTGTTTTGGAGATGGTGAGGCTGCAGCTGAGTGGAATGGGGTTCTCGTCAATTGCTGCAATGGTGAATGGAGAAATGGGTTCGGTTCTAGCATCACACGATGCTAGAAACTGAGGTTCTAGCATCACATGATGCTTTCCAATTTCTGGGATGTTCTACTGGAATTGATACACTGTTGATGCTAGAAATGGATTTTCTAGCATCAATGGTGTTTCACCTGGGAATAGAGAGAATGTTGGAGAGATAGACAAATTTCCTTACCAATGGATTTAGTTGGCTGCGTGAATGTTTGGAAATGGAGGAGAGAAATGGATGAGGTGATGGTGAATAAAATAGGAATTGTTAGGGCACAAATCCCTATGTGCCACTTGGGCCTATTGGGTTGTAAGAAATCCTAAATGGATTGGGCCTAAACATCAATGTTTGGGCCGACATAATTGGGCTTAAATGTAATGGACTAAAATAAATTGGCTAAAAGAATTGAAATTCAAGGTGTTGGACTTACATAATTGGGCTTAAAATTGGGCTTATGTAATTGGACTTGAATTAAATAAAAATTGAATTTAAATAAAATAAATTGAAATTGATAATAAAATTATTATTCGAGATTGGATTTAATCGAATAGATTTGAATTCAATTTTATAACGGCTAGACGAACGTGCTATTTCTTAAAAATTAGGGTTAAAGTCGAGTGACACGTTTTTCGAGAATTAATTTTATATTATTCAAAAGTTCTCGGTCGCTACAACCTTACCTCCTTAAAATAATTTCGTCCTCGAAATTTAAACTTACTTGATCTAATATATCTGGATACTTGGCCAGAATCTCTTCCTCTTTCTCCCAGGTAGCTTCATCGCTATCCCGTCTACCCCATTGGATTTTGACTAAAGGAATCTCTTTGTTTCTTAAGACATGGACTTTTCTTTCTATAATGCACATAGGTGTCTCCTCATAGGATGATTCCTCTGAATCGAAATAGTCTGAAAATTTACCACGTGACTTGGGTCGTGGATATACTTTCTCAATAGGGAAACGTGAAAAACGTTGTGAACGGCCGATAGCTCGGGCGGCAACGCCAAACGATAAGCCACGTTACCCACTTTCTCTAATATCTCGAATGGTCCGATGAAACGAGGTCTTAACTTCCCTCTCTTGCCGAAGCGAATAGTTCCTTTCATAGGAGCTACTTTCAAAAATACTTTCTCTCCAATTTCAAATTCTAAGTCTTTTCTCCTTTGATCGGCATAGCTTTTCTGTCTATCTTGAGCGGCTTTGATCCGTAGTCTGATCTTATCAATAGCCTCAACTGTCTTTTCAATCAATTCTGGACCTAAAATTCTTCTCTCGCCTACTTCATCCCAATAGACTGGTGATCAACATCGTCGTCCATAAAGTGCCTCATATGGTGCCATACCAATAGTAGCCTGAAAACTATTATTGTAGGCAAATTCCACTAATGGGAGGTGAGTCTCCCAATTACCACTCAAATCTAGTACGCAAGCTCTAAGCATATCTTCCAATGTCTGAATCGTGCGTTCAGACTGTCCATCAGTCTGGGGATGGTAAGCTGTACTAAAATTTAATTTAGTAACCATCGCTACTTGTAAACTCTTCCAGAATCTTGATGTAAATCTCGGGTCTCTATCTGATACAATGGAAACTGGTACTGCATGAAGTCGAACAATCTCTCTAACATACAACTGGGATAACTGATCCACATTGAGAGTCATTCTGATTGGTAGGAAATGAGCTGACTTCGTAAGTCGATCTACGATAACCCAAATAGCGTCATGTCCTTTCACTGATTTCGGTAACCCTGTTACGAAATCCATGGAAATTTTCTCCCATTTCCATTCTGGTATATCCAAAGGATTTAATAATCCTGATGGTCTCTGGTGTTCAGCCTTAACTTGCTGACACGTCATGCATCGAGAGACAAACTTTGCAATACAACCCTTCATGTTTCTCCACCAAAAGGTATTGCGCAAATCACGATACATCTTTGTCCCTCCTGGGTGGCACGCATAAGGTGTTGAATGAGCTTCTGTCAAAATCTCATTCTGGATATGTTCATCCTTCGGTACACAGAGACGTCCTCTGAATATAAGTGCCTTATCAGAGGCAATCTCGAAACCTATTCTCTTGCCAGTTCCAACTTCGGATCTGATCTTTTCCAAGAATTTATCTCTAGTTTGAGCTGTTATAATCCGACCTCTCAAGTCTGGTTTAACGCTCAGATTTGCCAATCTAGAAGATCCTTGGACTGATGGGGTTCGCACTTCGATTCTTAGATTCCTCAAATCTCGAATCAACTGATCTTGCGTCGTTCCCAAAGCTGATAACTGTCCGGCGTCCTTTCTGCTCAAAGCGTCGGCAACCTTATTCGCTTTACCCGGGTGGTAAAGAATGGTGCAGTCATAATCTTTTACCAGCTCTAGCCATCGACGTTGTCTCATGTTCAGTTCCTTCTGAGTGAAGAAATACTTGAGACTCTTGTGATCGGTGTAAATCTCGCATTTACTCCCGTACAGATAGTGTCTCCAAATCTTAAGAGCATGCACGATAGCTGCGAGCTCTAAATCATGTGTCGGGTAATTCTTCTCATGTGGCTTCAACTGTCTTGAAGCATATGCTATCACTTTGCCATTCTGCATCAAAACACAACCTAAACCATGTTTAGATGCATCGCTGTAAATAACGAAACCTTCAGATCCATCTGGTATCGTCAAGTCTCTAAACGAGTCTGTCCTTAAGTTTCTGAAAGCTTTGTTCACATTGTTCGTCCACTCGAAATTTAACTCCCTTCCTGGTCAACTGAGTCATAGAACCTGCTATTTTAGAAAAACCCTCTATGAATCGCCGATAATATCCAGCTAATCCAAGAAAGCTTCTCACATCTCCAACATTTGCAGGTGTTGGCCAATTCGTTACAGTTTCAACCTTAGAAGGATCAACCTCGATACCTTTAGCTGTAACAATATGACCCAAGAAACCTACTCTCTCCAGCCAAAATTCACATTTCTTGAACTTGGCGTACAACTTTTCTCGCTCTCTCGTTTCCAACACAATCCTCAAATGTTCTTCATGTTGTGCGGAATTTCGGAGTAGATCAGTATATCATCGATAAAAACAATAACGAATTTATCAAGATACTGATGGAAAACTCGGTTCATCAAGTCCATAAATATTGCAGGTGCGTTCGTAAGACCGCACGGCATCACTGTGAACTCATAATGTCCATATCGTGTCCTGAACGCTGTCTTTGGTACGTCAGCTGGCGAAACCTTTAGCTGATGGTACCCAGATCTCAAATCAATCTTCGAGAAGATTGCAGTACCTTTCAACTGATCGAATAAGTCTTCGATTCTGGGTAGGGGATACTTATTCCTTATCGTCAACTTGTTAAGTTCTCGATAGTCGATACACATCCTCATGCTTTCGTCCTTCTTCTTTACAAACAGCACAGGTGCTCCCCACGGAGATACACTTGGCCTGATAAAACCCTTCTCTAGCAATTCCTCTAATTGCACCTTCAGTTCTTGCAACTCCTTTGGTGTCATGCGGTATGGAGCTTTAGAAACAGGGGCAGCTCCTGGTACCAAATCGATGGAAAATTCCACTTGCCTATCCGGCGGAGTGCCGGGTAGATCGTCTGGAAAAACGTCACCATATTCACATACTACTGGCACTGAATCCAGAGTAATCCCATCTACGGGTTTGTCTTGAAGACTAACCAAATAGCCATGACAACTATCCTTGGCTAATAGCTTCTCCGCTTGTAAAGCCGAAATCAGGCGAGGAAGTGCCTTAATCCTCGTCCCATAAAATCTGAATACTTCTTCACCATCTTTACGAAAAATAACCTCCTTCTCGTGGCACATAATTGCGGCACGGTTGGTGCTGAGCCAATCCATACCCAAAATAATATCGAAATCTTTCATTCGGATAATATTCAAGTCCGCCTTCAAAACTTGACCATCAAAATCTATTTGTACGGCCTTGGCTATCTTATTAGTATCGATAGTTTCTCCTGACGGCAAACTAACTTCAAGGGTACTACTAGTCTCTATGCCTATTAGGTTCAGTCTTTCTAAGCATGCATCGGATATAAACGAGTGTGTGGCTCCCGAGTCTATAAGGACATATACGGGTATCCCAGAAATAGATAGTATACCTGATATCATATTGACATGCTTAAGACGGGAAGGAAAATACAGTATGAATGCGGTTAAAACATGTACAAGAATACCAGTTTAACTAGTATACCTGCGATCACGTCGGAATCCTCTGCGGCATCCATAGCGAACACTCGGCTGTCCCCTTCCGGTTCTGGCCTGGGTTCGTCTTCTGATTAGAACCCTGGGCAAACGCAGGACGACAGTCTGATGCAAAGTGACCCGACTGGCCACACTTATAGCAAACACTCTTTCCAAACAAGCATTCTCCTTTATGCATCCTCTGGCACTTAGGGCAGGGTGAGATGAAATTGGTCATCTGCTTCCCTGTTGGTCCCGGAGTCGACCTCTTAGCGAATGCCAGATTCCGGTTCTGATTTTGGTTCGGAGTTTGGTTGCGGCTCGGACCTTGCCATTTCCTTTTTCCCTGATTTCTCTGCTCATAATGATTTCCTTGGTTTCCCGTTCTCCCACCGGCATAGGCTACTGCTTGAGCCTTCCTCACTACTTCTCGGTAGGTTGGCAGCTCGTGTGAACTGACAATTTGTCTAACATCTGAGCGTAGACCTCTCTCAAAGCGCCGTGCCTTCTTGAATTCCGTCTCCACCAGATGTGGAGCATAACGTGATAGCTCTTCAAACCTCCTTTCATACTCGACTATATCCATATCTCCTTGTACTAGTCGCAGAAATTCGGTCTCCTTGTGATCTCGAAGAGCTTGTGGGAAAAACTTGTCCCTGATCTCTTCCTTGAAATCATCCCAAGTTAGGGCTGCCTGTTGTTCCTCGCTTCTCGTGCGGGATGCAGATTCCCACCAAAATCCGGCTCTTCCAATCAACATGAACTCGGCACAACCCACTTTCTTGAATTCCGGGCAGGCTATGTGCTTAAAAAAAATTTCAATGGCCTGGAGCCATTCTTCCACTGCCAGTGGCCCATTTCCGCCGTCAAACGTAGGCGGGTCAGACTTTCGAATTGTTCGATCATTGGTACAATAGGGTTGGGGTTTACCGTCGCGAATCTGTCTCATCTCCTGCACAGCTTTGAGTAGTTCTCTGATAACATCGGCTTGGTTCGGTGGTGCCATAACCTTCATAAATTTAAAGGCAGTTTGTAATAGTTGACTAGGAGTACTAACAACGCGAACAATAAGGATATCTCGTAAGACGGAAATTAAGTTTCAAATTTCATTTCATTCATATTTCAACTTCTTTTCATGTAGGTACATCGGGTGGCGTGTATGCCAACATTTGATTAAGACAAAATGTCAACCCTACTCTAACTCCTATCATCTATTCTCCTTCGGTCACGCATGATTCGGCGTCCGAGAATCCTCCCAACGCTGGATCAGCGTCTTCCTCTGGTTCTTCTTCTTCGGGATCTTCTTCTTCTTCTGGGTCTTCCTCGGGATCTTCTTCCTCTTCTGGGTCTTCCTCGGGATCTTCTTCCTCTTCTGGTTCTTCCTCGGGATTGCCCTCGGGTGCTAACTCATCTTCTTGCACCTGTTCAGGCTCGAGCATTGGCTCAGGTTCTGGCTCCCCTTCAGGTACAACCCCAAGGCGGTGCTCAAAATACATGGGCCAATATGCCACAAATCTCACGCAGAATGTATCATATCCCATATCCACATTAGGTGACGTAAGAGCATCCATGTATATGCTACGAGCTACTTCCGCATAGTCGCCTCGGAAAGTCGAGAGTAAGTGATGAATCGACTGGCGATTACAGGTCACGTAGCCATGCTGTATGGCCCGCTCCCGTACGACATTCAACTGTTCTATGTGTTGGGCAATTGTCCAATCAAGTCTAGGCCTGAAGCGGTCGTAATCTCTAACAGCTTGTTCTACGTCGCTGGGTGCATTTCTACGAATGGGTGCCATGTCCTAAACCAATTATGCAAAGTCCAATTAAGTGGGGTTATTCATCTCTTCTTAGTTAAAATTTACGAGGACGTAAAAATTTAGAAAATTATTTCCAATTATGCTCAAACTCGTCTTTCTTTCTTTTCTTTCTTTTCTTTTCTTTCTAATTCGGATACACTCCTTTCTCTTTCTTCTAAGTCTCGTAATTCGTAAAACAGTATCCGAAATGACATAACAGTAAACTTCAATAACTTCTTTACCTTCGGAGTCGACGGATTGAATGGTGGCAGTGGCAACTTCCAGTAATAATTAAATAAAAATAATCTCTTTAAAAATTCTTTTTGAAAATTTTCTCCTTTTGAAAATTTGCCAGTCTACAGAAACGCAGACCGGCTCTGATACCAAGCTGTAGCGCCCCGAGTTCTGTTAACCCGGATTGCCACGTCATCGTCTTTTGCCCTAATTTTGTCAATCAATTTTGCGGAAATAACCTAATTTTTAAAATCACATTTGAAATTGAAAACTACTTCGGCAATTGAAATACATGGATAATTGTTCAAAATTTAAATATCGTGTTTTTGGAATAGCGGAAACGAAAATACGTTAACAGTGTTTCAATACATAAATTCGGAAACTTAATAAATTCGATAATCAAATTTTATGCCACCACTGCCGGATCAATCTCGATCGCCTCCGAAATCTGCAAATATTGTTAAAAATAGCAGAATGAGTATTTCGAAGAAATACTCAGTAGACTCATCGCCGATAATTAATTTACAGAATAATTGGAAACACACTCATGCAATATACAATGTGATATCATCTTTGGTTCATTTTCTTGAAATCATAGGCTCTTTAAAAACATGGGCTGTGGGTAGTCTTTCTTTCTTGTGCGGATGAAGCACATAAGTTATGCATAACATTCTTTCTTATCTCATAAGAGATTCTTTCTTTCTTTCTTTCTTTCTCATGCAATTAAGCATATAAGTTATGGCAAGCATAACAATATCATATATCGCATATGACACATTCTCATCCTATGCATAAAGCATATAAATCACGTAATTCACATAAAGCATGCAATTATAATTTAAACTAATTAATGGTGGCGAGTCTACCTCAATTGTTTCGAGTTGCGTGAAAAAGTGAGCGGGAAAATAACTTCAAGCTCCTAATTGCTCGTACGTATCGTCTAGCCAAAAATAGGAAATAAGTTTGAATTAGTATTTCGAACTTTAAAGTTTTAAAGTGTTGAAATTAAGTTTAAGGGCTTAATTGAAAATTATTGGAATTGAAATAAATGGCTTAAAATGATAACATAAACTTTAGGGCTAAATTGGAAGTTTATTAAATCTGAAAATAAAAGTTTAAGGGCTAAAATAGTAAATTTTAAAAGTTAGGGACTAAGCTGTAATTATAAATAAGCTGGAATTAAAAGTTAAAAACTGAAATAATAACTTTTATAAACTAGGGGCTAACTTGAAAACCTTTAAACTGAAATTAACAAAGTTAAAAATTAAAATCAAAGCATTTAAAACCTAGGGACTAAAATAATATAACTTAAAACTTGAGGGCTAAAATTTATCAATTGAAATTAATATATACCTAAACTAATCTAACTAAACTAAAACCAAAACAAAATCAAAATAAAATTAAAATCAAAATCAAAACAAATCAAATAAAACCAACTTATATCCCATTTCTCTCTCTCATTACTGAGAGAGAGACCGAGCGACGGGGAGGAAAGGGGCGAAGCCCCTTCCTCGAATCTCGCCACCACCGGCCGGCGGTGGTGGCGCCGGACATAGGGTAGGTGGGGGGGTTTTATTTGGGGCTTTTGGCATGGAAATGGAGGTTAATCAAGGCTTGGAGGCTCGGATTTCATTCGGGTAAGAGGTAAGTTTCTTTTGGGTTTTTCTTAGTTCTTGGTTTTTTTGTGGCTTTTGGGGTTGATTGGGGGTTGATCTTGGTGGTGTTTTGGGGCTAAGGTGGTGTTGGGCAGATGGCGATTTGAGGTGGATGAGTGGCGGGTTGGTGTCGATTTTGGGTGAAGTAGTGGGTTGATTCGTTTTCTGCTGGAGTTCGAACGGTGGTAGGTGACTCGACAAGTCGTGGTGCGATTGGGTTTCGATTGCGACTGTCCGGGTGTTGGTTTTGGTGGTTGAGGCAGAGGTGTTGTTGGTGGTATTTGTGCGACTGCTTGTAGAGTTAGGTGGTTTTGCAGTTGGCTGAGGTCTCGTTTTTTAGTGGGGTTTTGGTGCAGCTGGATGGTTGGCAATGGCTTACTTGCATTAAGGTTTGGGTGTTTTGCTAGAATGGTGTTGGGTTTCTGCTGGTGATTCGATGTTTTAGGTGCTGCTGGCATTGTGCGTGGTTGGTGTTTTGGCTACTGTTTTGGAGATGGTGAGGCTGCAGCTGAGTGGAATGGGGTTCTCGTCAAATTGTTGCAATGGTGAATGGAGAAATGGGTTCGGTTCTAGCATCACACGATGCTAGAAACTGAGGTTCTAGCATCACATGATGCTTTCCAATTTCTGGGATGTTCTACTGGAATTGATACACTGTTGATGCTAGAAATGGATTTTCTAGCATCAATGGTGTTTCACCTGGGAATAGAGAGAATGTTGGAGAGATAGACAAATTTCCTTACCAATGGATTTAGTTGGCTGCGTGAATGTTTGGAAATGGAGGAGAGAAATGGATGAGGTGATGGTGAATAAAATAGGAATTGTTAGGGCACAAATCCCTATGTGCCACTTGGGCCTATTGGGTTGTAAGAAATCCTAAATGGATTGGGCCTAAACATCAATGTTTGGGCCGACATAATTGGGCTTAAATGTAATGGACTAAAATAAATTGGCTAAAAGAATTGAAATTCAAGGTGTTGGACTTACATAATTGGGCTTAAAATTGGGCTTATGTAATTGGACTTGAATTAAATAAAAATTGAATTTAAATAAAATAAATTGAAATTGATAATAAAATTATTATTCGAGATTGGATTTAATCGAATAGATTTGAATTCAATTTTATAACGGCTAGACGAACGTGCTATTTCTTAAAAATTAGGGTTAAAGTCGAGCGACACGTTTTTCGAGAATTAATTTTATATTATTCAAAAGTTCTCGGTCGCTACAAGGAGAGTGCCTCGCTCTGAGAAATATGGGTCGCCTCCAAGAATATTGTCTCCCCCTACAGGATGGGTAACCGAAGAAGAAACACTAGAAGAAAGTAGAAAGGAAATTCAGGAAGCAGAAACTCAATGCGAAATATTGCATGTTGAGTTATCACAAGGAAATAATTCAACGAAAGACAAACAGGAAGTGAAAATAGATGCTGCTGAAAAGGTCATCTTCAAGAGACAAGTCATGAAATTAACTAAACATTTGAGACCATTGTACGTGAAGGCCTTAGTCAATGGTATACCTGTGGCAAATGTGCTCATTGATATGGAGCAGCCATAAATGCTATCCCGTCCAGGATGATGAGAAAATTTGCAAAGACAGAAAGTGATATGATCCCAACAGAAGTCATTCTCACAAGTTTCAATGGGGGAGTAACTTTGGTTAAAGGAGTGATGCCACTGGACATAACTTTGGGAACAACTATTAGGACCACAGTATTCTTTATAATAGATGGTCCTACTAGTTACAATGTGCTACTGGGAATGGATTGGATTCACGATAGTCGTTGCATACCTTCATCGCTCCACCAATGCCTGTTTTCTGGAATGACAAGGGCGAAGCAGAAGTGGTGCATGCAGATCATAAGCCCTTTTTCGCAGAAGCAAACTCAGTGGAAAGATTCATGTACGAAGGAAATTATGGATCTGTCAGGGTGGTTCAAGATGGAGAAGAGACTCAAATTGTCGCACAGAGTGAAGAGCCATTTTCGGTGGATGCATTTACTGAAATGTTCAGTCAAATGAGGCCAAATATAGTGGCACTAGAAGAGCCAGTAATTGGCGAAAAGGTAATCAAGGAATTTTAAATGAGTTGTCAGTAACAAGGGCAAATGGCCGACATTCTGGCCTTCAAAACCAAGTTAATGGATTTCAATAAAGAATGTAAAGACAAGACGAAAGAAGAAGCGACATTAAAAGCATTGGGAAACAAATTAGCAGTGTTTGAGTTGGAGCAGAATATTGGCCGAAAAGTCAACAAGGTGGATTGCTTAGAAGAGGGAGTGCTGACGAGGAACTTGGACAATGAAGTAATAAGGATCACAAAGTCTGGGCACGCTCAAGCACAAAACCCTTTGAGTAAGGTAAATATTGGCGACGAAGAAGAAGATCGCCCAACATTTGATGCAAAGTACAGTCTCTGTGAGATTTGCTTAAAAAATGTAGCAAGGAAGCAAGAAGATGAACAGTAAATTGTGAGAGAGAAGCACGAAATGTAGAGACGTAGGTTAATGGCGCGATGAAGTGGTACGTCTTTTGGGTTATAGGGGTGTAGCGTTACACTTTTCAGGTTATTAAGGATTACCGCCAAATGTAAATAATCATTACAATTATCCGCTCTTTTCCTGAAAGCAAGCATTGCTAGAAAGAATATGGCATAAGATTAATGTTTGATATTAATTTTGCCATATTGAGGGGTAATTGTTGACATACAAAAATAAGACACAATTAAATGAGGCTCAATGATTAAACAAGGCTCAATTATTAAGTAAGACCCAATTATGTGGTCCAAGAAATGGAGCCCAGTTAGGGAAATTGAGGAATGAGCACAAATGAGACTATTGTAAAATATAGTGACAGCCCACGAGTAGAGGACTATTGTCGCCCAAGCCTGCATCTAAGTGAATGGAGTGCCTCATTGTCACTCAGAATGACGGTCTCACTCTAGCACAAGCCTTCGAGACGCCCAATGTCTAGATGAATGTAGCGTTTTGTTCAGTTATTGAAGCAGTTATTGAGCAACCTTATCACACCCTACGATCCAAGAATCTCAGTTACAAGGGGTTAAACAACAAGAGTAATAACAACAGATGCTAACGGTAGTTCCTTGACAAGTCAACAATCACAAAGAAAGTGGGTAGTTATAGAGCGCCAAACAGTTTCCAAGCAGTTCAGCAAAAGAAAACCGGCAAAAGAGTATAAAAAGGAAAAGAAGACATAAAAGGAAGGACCCCGAATCAAACACTCTCAACAGAGAATATGTAATTTCAATTCATTTACTTTCTATTTGCAAACTTTCAATTTACTTCGTATGGAGCGCCAAACAGTTTCCAAACAGTTCAGCAAAAGAAAACCGACAAATGAGTATAAAAAGGAAAAAAAAGATATAGAAGGAAGGACCCCGAATCAAACACTTTCAATAGAGAATATGTAATTTCAATTCATTTACTTTCTATTTGCAAACTTTCAATTTACTTTGTATGCTTGTGCCCCTTGGATAGAGGTGTCAAGATGGACGGGCCGACCATGACCCGTGAAAACCGGGACCCCGAGCCGACCCGTGACCCGTGCGGGCGGTTCACGAGCCAAGAAGGTGTAACCCGCGGGCTTCGCGGGTTGCACCCCCACGGGCCACGGTTAACCCGCGGCCCGTAAAAAAAAATTGAAAAAAAAAAATAAAACAAAAATTTTAAAAAAGGGGGGGGGGGGAAGAGAGCCAAACAAAAAAATTTGAAAAAATAAAAATAAAAAAATTCAAATTTTTTTTTTATTTTTTAAATTGTAACTAATAGTAATATAAATTTTCTAACGGTAATATCATCCCCTTCATCTATAAATTCCAATTTATTCTTACAATTATTTTTACAATACCCTATCTGCCTCTCATTAGTTATTATACATTTATACTTCATAGTTCATACTTGTTACTACCTTATTACAATTACAATTATTCAATTGCAAATATCATCATCATCTTGATTATATTTCTTTCTTCTCGGTATTGGACGAAAGAAGATCTAGATTTAAAGAAGATATTTTGGAAGCTCTCATATGCATGAAAGATTGGATATTCGTAGATCGAAGGATACAAGATAAAATTATTGATGATATTGCGGAAGACTTCAAAAATCTTGCAATTCCTGAAGATTGATTAGAAAACAAAAATATAATTTTTGAACAACTAAATTATAGTTAAGTATGTGTCAACCTAATTGGGATGTACTTATGCTATAAATATTTGATAATAATAATTAGACATACATTTTGATGTAATTGTTATTTGTTTAAGTTAAATTTAAGTTTGCAAAGTTATAAATAATTCATGTAACATTAAATTTGAATTCTATGTAAAAATTTCTTGATATAATTATGAATTTATCATTTTATTCAATTTTTAGTTTACATTTAACAAAAAAAAATATTTTTTGCTATAAATATGAAAAATTCTATATTTTTATAATTTTATTTATACAATCATACGGGCCAAACCGGAACGAACCTCAACCCTCGCGACCCGTGACCCGCATGGGCTCGACCCGGATGGGTCAGCGGGCGGGCCTGGGTTGTAGTCCAAAATTGTGCGCTGACCCGTAACCGGTCCGGAACCCGCAGCGGGAGGGCTTTTTTTCGCGCGGGCCGTTACCGAGCTCACATGTTGGCGGGCTGACCCGGCCCGGACCACCCGGATTGACACCTCTACCCTTGGAGGCGTTTTGCTTTTTTTCAATTGTAATCTTCATAAATAAAACACTCATTTTTGAGACTTTGTTTCAAGAGATTTGTTCCTTACATAATCGTCTGAACCTTTCTTTTAATTGTTGGCGATAATCTGCACGAAACAGATACATTTCCAGGATTGTCGGAGGAGTGTTGGTGTACAACACAATACGAAATGGGTTGGACATGGACACGCTGTCCTTGTAGAAGTTTCCATACTTCATAGTTGTCGTCAGAACCAGAAACTGAGAAATTAGTTTCAACTTTTATCATTTGGCAGAAGTGAGAGATTCCAGAAAAGATAATTAGCAAAAAAATATTTTCTCTATTATGTAAATACTCACAAAATTCACCGTCTTCTATTGGTTGTACTTAGCATTCAAGCACTTTTGAGTGCCCCAAACCCAGATGATCCCCTCTCTGAAAACATAGCGAAGCATTGGAAAACAAATGAGGCTGAAGCCGTGGAAACAGGTATTGCAGTAACTAATACTTCTCAATTGCTTTCGCCATTTCTTTTCGTGGCATGACAAACCCAAAAAGGAAACAATTCCATCTGGAAATTATGTGTTATTACCATGGTCACTAATTTTCTTTTCAACCCTGCAACAAAGGAATGGACGCGTTTATATGCAAGTGGTGCTTAAAGAATGTGGAGCATGGTAATTCATAAAAGAATATATGTAACTCGTCGACTGTTGAATGAAGATGGAAAATTTGGACTCAATTTAATGAACTACTACTCTATGATTGTTTCCTACGTGAAATGGGTATTTGAAGTTGTATAATGAGATGATATACAGTCTGTTATGTCTCTAGATCTATTGTGTCAAATCATCACCTTAAAGGCGGCAAGTCAATTGAATAGAAAACATCCGACTTTTACTCACTTTTTAGGTTCATTTTAATCTGTTATGGAAACAATTTATTATTTCATATTGTGAGGGAATTGTTATATGCTTCGCTGTAATCGTAGATAAATTTTTATTTGTCTGCCAATCTTTTACTTTATGAGCTAAGCCGTGATTTTGTTTCAACTAGAATGGAATGATATTTTTATTTAATAATGATGAAATCAAGAGCTCATAATTATTCCAACAAATCTTGCGCATTAAACATTTCACAGAAGGGAACCAAGAGGTTAGAGTTGATCAAACTTTCAGTAAGCTTTCTGCAAGAAAAAAGAAAAATACACGTACGAACACAAGAATTAAATGCAATGGTACAAAGAGTTAAGCCGGCCAAATCACCAAGACTGGTAGCTGTTTAGCACCAACTTCTTCGAGCTCCATTGCCTGATTTTTATTGCAAGTGGGGACTGTTTGGAAGTTAGCAACTTAAATGCTTACGGATATGATTTTACAAGGTACAAAACCTCTACTAGAGGGCACTGACTTTCAGCTAGCACACCGATGGTGTACATCAAGGTATCCACCCCCTCACATGGGGGTAGGACCCACTTGGAGAAAATATTTTTTATTCAAATGGATCCAATATTCATGTGAGAGGGTGGATATCTTGATGTACACCAAATTATGTACAAATAGATAAACTCCATTAATTATATGGGAAAATCCATTTGTACACTTTTGTGTACATTAACTTTGACACTCCTCTCACAAAAGAGTGTGGTGCCCATGATTTTTTAAATTCCCCCACCTTTGTGAAAGGAATGTCATACATGATGTACACCAAAGAGTGTACATCAAGCATGACTCTAATTATATCAAGCATGCTTGATATACACTTGATATACACTCAAAAGTGTACATCAAGTATGACACCCCCTCACATTGTGAGGGGAATGTACACCAAGTTGTCAAACTTGGTGTACAAGGGGCTTAATTCTAATTATATACACTATTAGAATCCTCATATATGGATACATTATTAAGCCCCTGTTTGAAATCCATTTTTTTCTCATTCTATTTCTTATTTTTTTCTTTTTTTTCATTTCAACCACACATTTTATCAATAAAATAATATTACACATAAATCTAAAAATTCTCCTTACTTTTTAACCACACAATCTTCCATCAATCACTATTCCAAAAATCATTTTTCAACTAAAATGGGTGTCAAACAGGGGCTAAATGCAGCTGTATTTAGGGGCGGACACTTTTGATTTTTTATATTTTTTTATAAAGTAATGTTTGGTATCGATTGAAATCTAAATTTTAATCTAAATCAAAATTAAAAATTAATTTTAGAGTAATGTTATTCATCCCCATTGGGATTACAAACACAGTTTAGGTGACTCTAAATAATAGGTTAAATGAAAAGTGACATTAACGTCACATAAACTGTATTTGTAATCCCACTAGGGATGAATAACATTACTCTTAATTTTAATAACATATTACATGAAATTCATAACAATTTAACTTTTATCAAAATTTAATAAAAAATTGATTTTAATTTCCACCAAACAGAGGCAAAATCACAATAAATTTGAATTTCGATAATATGCTAATTTTAAAAATTTTTCAACGATCGTACGCTAATCGAATATACAAATTGCTTATGTTATCTCAAAACTTTTTTCGAGAACTACATTATGAGCACATCGAATAGTCCAAATATATATCGAAAATAGTTAAAAATACGTTAAACGCGAGTCTTAAAGAAAGACGTCTAACTCGCATTTTTTTTAATAACATTTATTATTTTTGCGATACAAATTTCTCAATCTAATTTTCATTATTTTATTAGGAAATTTTATATGGAATATGATATCAAAAAATTTTGAAATTTTACATCCGAAAAAGTTATATTCCATGTAAATTTTTGAATGCAAAATTACATGGGGTATGATTTTTTTGACGTAAATTTTCGATTGTAAAATTTCTCCCAACTTATTTGCAAATTCGATTGTACCCTCCTAGCTTTAAACTTCTGCGTTCGCCCCTGACTATATTGCATAATAATCCAATACTATATAATTCACCTTGCCGAATGGGCGTTGTAAACATATTCTACCTTTTACATGTTTGGTGGAGAAATTCCACCTGCCAGTTCGTGTATTAGATGTGCATGCATCCAGGTGCCTGACTCTAGTTCACAGCAGCCTTTTTTTTTTTTTTTTAAATGCAAATCTTTTCTCAATGAAATTGAAATCCTTCACACTCGTCCCTGATAGGGTAGCTAATATGCCATAAGAAAAGCCCCTTGAGAACCTAAGCATCAACCCTAAGAAGAGAAATTCAGACCTCATCTTCATGAAGCATCATATTTGGAATCCCCTTGTTAACAGGAAATTTACGACCAGACTCAGGACAAACTAACGTACCCTCCTCAAAATGAAGCTCAACTAGTGCATGATGGAATTTGCGAAGGAACTCATCAGAGTCGAGCATGGATGATTCAGGATTCTCGGGTAGCTCAGTGTAGCCTATTGTTCTGGAGGCCTCAATCAGGGCCTTTCATTCAATCTTCACAAACATGTTCCTCAAGAAGTCTTCGTTGAAGTCCACCTGCTTTTCCACTACTTTCTCAACCTCGATCAGCAGAGGGAAGTCATTTGCCACACCTTTGATGTTTGATGACAACATGTTGTGGGTTAAAAGCCTCATTGTTAATTTTTCTTCAATTTGGCAAATTTAACCACCTGGATGCACCTTTATACATGTTGTAGTCCTGAAGGTGGTCCGGCAGGGCTCAAAGCTGAGAAACGGGGAGAGAGAGAGTAGTTCACAGCAGCCTGTGCATCAATATCAGGCATAATATAGAAAGAAAGTTCCCACAAAAAACTAGATTTCCCCGGACGAGCAAAAAGATTTTCAGAAGTAAATTTATTCATGAAACCAGAAAATGGGAAAGTTATAATCAGTGTTTTATAATGACATGTCAATGTAGAAATAACAAGGGAAATCAAAGACAGAAAAAATTTAGAACTTTTATCGATTAAATGGTTGAGCAAAGAAACATCAATATCAATTTACACTACACCAAAAAACACCTTTTGCAGCAGTTAAAAAACTCTGTGATAGACCTTTTGCAGCGTTTTACGTGTGTTGCAGAGATCAATGTTGCTGTAGAGGGAAGACTTTTTGCAGCGTTTTTTAAACATTGCGAAAAACCCTTTTGCAACGTTTTTTTAAACGTTGCGATAGACCCTTTTTTAAACATTGCGCTTTTTAAATGTTGTAGTAAACCCTTTTGCAGCGCTTTTTCAACGTTGCCGTAGCTTTATTTGTTACATTTATATATAGTAATTGACCGACAAAATTGAAAATGGCACTGTGAAAAAAATTTAAAATTGCATAAAAATTGATAATTTCATTACAAATTTTTGAATCAATACAACATTGTGAACTTTTCCTCCAATTATATTTCAAATTTCCCTTCCCAAATTCTGCTTCTCTGTTATCTAATATTTCCGCCTAATTCTCTCCTCTTTCTTCTCCTTCTTTCTTCTCTCTATTTCTTCTCTCTAATTCTCTCTCTCTTCTACTTTATTATGTTCTCTGTCAATGCATCATATGGGTTTAGATATTTGCAAAAGATAGGCATTGCACTGCCAAGATCCAGAGATGCAATGAGTGGTGGTGGCTATCTGCACATCTGCATACACGTAAAATGATATTATCAGAGAAACAAGGTAATTTGCAAATCAGAAAGAATTTGGTCAGAGTCAAAAGGTGTATTTATCAAAGAGTAAGAACTGGAAAAACATTATAGAATATGACCCGGGCCAGGATCTGGTCAAAAAGACCAGCAACTGCTCATCTGCAATCTGGTCTGGATGCAAAATAGATCCTAAAGTCTTGCATGTAACGGTTCTGCCTCTGCGACTGCTTGTGCAGCAGCCTCTTGTGCAGTCATGCTCTTCGTCTGCTCTAGCTCAGCATCAACCTGGGCTTTAGTAAGAATTCTAATAACATTTTTCTCTGCTTTGGTAGGAATATTCTTTGTTCCATCTGGAAGAAACATGGAAGCAACTTTCCCCACATCAGAAAACATGGAAGCAACTTTCCCCACATCAGAAAACATGGAAGCAACTTTCCCCAAGAACAAAAAAGTATAGCTAGAAAGAAAAAAAGGAAGGAAGTAGAAGGATTAAAAGATATATTCTGTAATTTGAAATTAAATCTAGACAGAGATCACACAGAAATACTAATACAAGCTTCTTTTCCTTTTCTTTCTGGTGCAATCTTTGAACAAATTTGATTGCATGTCCATCTCCAGCCCTTATCGTCATGTGTGAACGTCAAGTTTGATCGAGTAGAAAGCAGGCATAAAACGACACTTATAAAGAAAGAAGCTTACATTGGTGGAAATTATAATGTTCAAAACGAAAAACTGCTGAAACAGATAACTCTAGGCCAGAAACTGCTGAAAAAACTGCAAAACGAAACAGATTATTAGCAAATTATAATGTTCAAATCAAAGTCATACAAATCGGATAGAAGGTTATCAACCAGATATTGATGGAGTGAGCAATCCATCTCCAATGACCATACAAGTGCCAAGAAGAACTAAAATTAGCAAAGCAGTGTGCAAGGATTTATGCTTTTCAAACACCAACTTCACCTTTGAGCTATTGTTCTTGGGCTCGGGAGGGTGTTCAAATTTATAGGTAGAAAGAGCTTCATCCGCTACTTGTCGATTTGGAAGAAGGCTAAATTTAGCATGCCTGTATATCAAGGAATATAGAGCAAAAGTGCCCCCTGCAGCAATCTCGAATTAGGGACTACCAATGAATGACTAGCAACGAAGAGAATTTTCCATTCGTATCTTACCCTCTCCATTATCATCTGCTCGAAGTACAATAAAGACATATTTGAATAAAGGAACAAGAGTTAGAGTCCAGAAAACAAAAGAAAGAACCCCAAAAATCTCTTCGTTTGTCTCAGAGTGATGAATGTCCTCTGCAAATGTGCTTTTGTATACATAGAGAGGGAAAATGCTAAGGTCTCCATATACAACACCAAGACTCTGATACGATAAAAGCAGAGTGGTCTTCCAAGAATCCTTCTGAAAACCAATTAACGATCAATATTCCAAGAATGTAGCCCAAATAAGAATGTACAAGGGAAACTTTAAAGAAAAATATACTTTACTGACAAACACTGCATATAAATGGAAAATTGGACCCATAATTGCTGTAAATAAATAACAAGAACTATGAATTACAAACCTTTGAAGTGCCCCAGCAACGCCCATGGTCAAGATCCATGGTTCTTGAACGTTAATCTTTGTTCAAAATTGCAGGTAATTGTAATAATTAACTGTAGATCATCAAAGAAGCAGATATATGAAATTAGCCAAAAAGATAAAAAATGAAGAGATGATACTACAAGAAAACACCAAATGATAGCCTAATAGCTCTAATTTACAACGAGAAAGATGTAAAAAGCAACAAACATTGTCTACTTCTCACTAAACCCATGTGGCATGCTCACGCCCTCAGCATTTTCAATAAGATGACATCTGTAATCTTAAGAACATTAAATGAGGCATCAAAATCATCTCTTATCAAAATCATTAACAAAATGTGAGCGCCAAATTAACTGAAACTCATTCATTTGCTACACTTTTTTCCTTTTTTTTTGATTGACAATAAGGAAAAGAACGCGATTCTTCAGTGACTATTTGCCTCTAACATAAGCAAGGAAAAACCCATCCAATACAGATAAAGATAGCTAGAAACCCACAAAAAATTCTTGCAGTTTACACAAAAATCGGTGGTGATAATTCTTAATTTTTTCAAAGAGAGACAAAATGCATTAGACAAAAAACAAGAGAAGGAACAAGGGAGTGAGCAAGAAAACCAAGATCACATGATTCAATGACAGGTGCATTATCAAATCAATCCCACCAACTTGAGCCCACAGGAATAAAGACGAATTTAAGGACCTCAAAACCCATTCTCTTTATGCACTCCCCTATACATATATACATACAAATAGATATACACATGTATACAGTATATATACTAATATTTTACTTAATTTTGGCACTTTGCTTGAAGACTGAGCCAAATTTCGACCAACTTGAAGAAATGGGAACACACACACGGACGCATATACACCACAAATATTGTTAAAAAATGTACAAGATAAAAAAGAATAACACCACTTTCTTGAAAAGCTGATAATGGGTAGTTCGAGATATGAATACATGGCTATGATTTGACCTAAAACTAATTCAACAATGGCTCAATAAGGATCTCGAAAGCATTCTAAACAAAACTAATTAGCAACACTTGCCAGGTCTAAAAGCAAAAACGGATACAAATTCTATAAGGGCCTTGAAATTGTGAAAGATAAAAGGTAGAGGAATGTTGAAAAACTCTTTAGATACAACCAACTGGGACTATAACACGAGTGAGGAAATCTGCACGAATCTAAGCTCTAAATTGAAGAAGATAGAGATTTGGAGGAAGAAAAGAGGAGAGGAGAGGCGGAGACGAGAGAAGGAAAAGCGAGGGAGAGGAAAAGTTAGGGTTGATTTAAAGGATTGTGGATTTTTGCAACGTTTACGTTACGAAATAATCTGAAAAAATTTGTGAAAAATGCCTTTCGCAACGTTTAAAAAATGTTGCAAAAAATAAAAAATTTCGTAACGCTGAAAAAATGTTGCAAGAAGGCAACATTAGCAACATTCACTTAAAAAATATTGCTAAAACTCAATTTTGTTAAGCAATAACAACATTCACGTATTAGAATGTTACGATAGACCCTTTTAACAACAGTTAACTACCAAATGTTGCTTTTTATGTGTTACAAATGGTGTTTTTTGGTGTAGTAACATCATATTCATCCTTCTCTCACTAACGAGATAAGCACCAACCCATCCAATTGCTTCAATGTACTCCAATGTTGTGTATATATCACCATATATGTGCATGTACACATTCTCGTATAAAAGCCAGCAAGCCATTTCTCTCTCCCTCTCCTAGTATTTGACTAGAAGGGCCATATCAAATAGTTATATATATACTTCTCAAAGTATGCTAGGAAGATGACGGCCTACTGGAAGATGTTGTGCAAAGAAAGTCCTAATGAAATTGACTATTATGCAGTGTTTCTAATCATTTCACAAGACAAATGGTTGGTTTTTCGGTAACCTGGGCTTTGAGATGCAAAAGGAAATGCTTGATATAAAGGTATAGAAGCCTAGCACATTTGTGGTCTAAATACTGCAATGCCTCACCGAGGACTCCAACACCTCTGGACTTGGTGTCACGGACTGCATCTTTACCTAAGCCCCGTGACCCCATCGTAGCTGCGGTTTGCCCAATCTCGGCTGTACATTGTAAATATTTCATTTAATTGTAAAATAGTTGGGAATTAGAAAAAATTAGTATGATTCCTTGGCTTTTTAACGTCTACTCCCGTCAGATGGTTTTTGTTGCTAAGTCTATTATATGGGGTATTAGTCTTTCAAACATCTTTCAAGCTTTCTAGTGTTCGCCCCCTACACTAGCTATTGTAATTTCCTGCTTTTAACTATTGTAATGTTCAGCTTTCAAAATTAAGTTTATTTCAATGCATTTCAATTTCATGTTGTAAGCTTTCTTTAAATAGTGATCAAATTTACTTTCGTCCCGAAACGACCGAGAGAATGCAGAAGATAGTCTAGCGGAGCAGACTACTATCGCACGGTGTCCCTTTCTGTGATAAGAAGAAAGGTAACCCGTGAAAGTTGGTATCATAGTTGCGGTTCAAGACCCTCGATAAGAAAGCTATGGATCCAATGGAATCGAACTCCACGGAGGTGGTATATCCTCAAAAGAGGAACACGAAACGGCGTTTGGAGGCGCTTGAGGTGACAAACACTAGGTTGTGTTTGGCCATGTAGGGCCTCGGAGAAAAGGTTGAGGTGGCAGAGACGGAAACTCGGGAAGTACGCATCCAACTAGGTGAATACCAAGAAGCTTGCGCAGCTATGACTGAAGTTGTTTCTAGCATACCCGATCTGCAGGAAGAAGTGGAAACGTTGAGAGCTCAACTAGTAGTTCTTCAACATGCGTTTAGCAATGGGCAAGCCACCGTGCATGAGTCTATGCATAGGCTCAGAATTCCAGAACCGTATACCTACGGAGGGGCACGAGATACTAAAGAAGTTAAGAACTTCTTGTTCGATATAGAACAATACTTTCTTGCGGCTTCGATTCAAGATGAAGCGAGAAAGGTTACTACGGCTACTACGTATCTAGGTGGAGATGGTGGCGGACGAAGTATGCTGATATTCAGTCCAATAGGGTCCGAATAGATTCTTGGAATCTCCTCAAGGAAGCTATCAGATCTCAGTTTTTCCCAGAGAATGTAGATTATCAGGCACGACGTGCGCTGCGAGAATTGAAACATACAAGCTCCATCAGGGAGTATGTGAAAGCCTTTTCCAGGCATATGCTGAATATTCGAGACATGTCGGAAAGGGACAAGCTATTCACCTTCATGGAAGGGTTGGAACCGTGGACACGCATGGAACTTCAAAGACAGAAGGTCACTGATTTAAGCGCAGCTATGGGAGCTGCCGAATGTTTGAGTGACTATCAACTAGAATCGAAAGAGGATCGACATTCGGGAAATAGTCAGTCTATCGAAGGTGGAAATAGACCTCATAGACCTAGCTCGAGCTCAAATGGAGGAGAGCGTTACTCTCAGAATCGGGGAGGAGCCTATCAAGGCAACCGTCAGAATAACAATCGGAACCAAGGAAAAAGGAGGGCAGATCTGATACCAGTCCTAAATTGAAGTGCTTTTTATGTGAAGAACCACAACGGGTGACAGAATGTCCTCAGAAATGGATAGTGAATGTATATTACCAACTAGTAAGTGGCAAGACCAAATCAAAGCAAGGTACCCCACAAGCTAGCTGTCATGGTGAGACCGACTCCGAAGAAGACGAGGATGTAGTTGGTGCATTCTTACATCAGTGTAATACACTATTGCATCGAGTTACTAAAAGGGAAGATGGTCCCTCAAAAGAGTCGAAGATGGAGGAATCGAATGCTCGCACTTGTAGGGCAAAAAGCCTGATGTACATTGATGTAAAGATCAATAGAAAGCCAATCAGGATTATGATAGATACCGATGCTACCCACAACTATGTTCCAAGTACCGAAGTAGAGCGGCTCGGACTTTCTCTAGAAAGAGGTAAGGGAAAAGTCAAAACAATCAACTCCGCTGCTCAACCGATAGCGGGAGTAGCGAAATCTGTGTCGATCAAAGTAGGTCACTTCGAGGGAAGGACGAATTTGTCAGCAGTTCAGATAGATGATTTCAAGCTCATTTTAGGATTGGAATTTCTTCGGGACACAAGAACAGTAGTGTTGCCGCATTCTGACTCATTAGTAATGATGAGGAGTAAGCCATGCGTTATCCCCACACAAGTGGTGAAAGCAGGCGAGAAAGGTATTTTGGCCATGCAATATAGTAAGGGTTTCAAGAAGAGTGAACCCTCATTTTTGTACACTCTTCGATTAGAAGAGATTGAAGAGGTGACTGGTCCAATTCTAAAACATGTCAATAGGCTTGTTAAGGAATTTGAGGACATCAAGTCGAATGAGTTACCAAAGAGATTTTCACTAATGAGGGCAATTGATCGTGAGATTGAACTTGTTCTGGGTGTCAAACCTCCCACCAAAGCACCAGACCGTATGGCTCAGCCGAAACTTGAAAAGCTTCGAAAACAAGTGGGAGAAGTGTTGGAAAGTGGGACTATCGTGGAGCGCACTTCTGTACTATTACAACGTGCATACTACTAGCCTCATAGGCGGGACAACATTGCAAGTTATGTGAGAACTTGTCTTGTTCGTCAGTAAGATATTGCAGATCATCAGAAAAAAGGCAGGCTTACTGGAGCCTTTTCCATCCTGAATAGACCAGTCGAGAGTGGATAGATGGACTACATTGGTGGATTGCTAAAATTTGGAGATTTTGGCACTATCACGGTCAAGGTGGACCATTTATCTAAAGATGCAACCTTTACCACAGCGTCCAAGTATGTATTAGTCGAAAAGACAGCTCAACTTTTCCTCAAACATATTGTCAAATACTGGAAACTGCTTAAGAACATCGTCAGTGATCGGGATTCTCGATTTATTGGCATACTTTGGACCGAGTTGTTCAAACTTCTTGGTTCAACTTTGAGCATGAATTCTAGTTTTCACCTACAATCAGACGAACAGACAGAGCACTTCAATTCTATGCTGGAAGACTATTTTCGGCACTTTATCTCTACTTCGCGTGAAAATTGGGTAAAACTTTCGAATGTGTTTCAACGCTCAAGAGAGCTCTTCTCCCAATAAGAGTCCTTTTGAGATTACTACAGGCCAGCAATCGTTACTCCCTCATACTGCGGATATCTATCAGAAACAATACAAGAAGTCTGCAGATTTGAAGCGACCAGTGTTTAAATTGAAAAAAAATCAGAAACGAAGGTTGCCGAAAAGATTTTTGGCCATCTAGCTTCTGGGAAATATCTTCAAGAGTACTTGGTCAAATGGAACGGATGCAACAACGAAAAGAACAATCAGTGGCTCCGAGGACGTCGCCAAAGCAAATGGGGGAGAATGTTACAGACTGCGGCTTTACCTAAGCCCCGTGACCCTATCACAGCTGCAGTTTGCCCAACTTCGGTTGTACATTGTAAATATTTCATTTAATTGTAAAATAATTGGAAATTAGAAAAGTTTAGTATGATTCCTCGGCTTTTTAACGTCTACTCCCTTCAGATTAGTTTTTGTTGCTAAATCTATTATAGGGGGTATTAGTCTTTCAAACATCTTTCAAGCCTTCTAGTGTTCGCCCCTTGCACTAACCATTATAATTTTCTGCTTTCATCTATTGTAATATTCAGCTTTCAAGCAATCAATGATCAAGTTTATTTCAATACATTTCAGTTTCATGTTTTAAGATTTTTTTAAATTGTAATCAAATTTACTTTCGTCCTGAAACGATCGAGAGAAGGCCAAAGGTAGTCTAGCGGAGCAGACTACTTCTGCACGGTGTCCCTTTCTGTACTAAGAAGAAAGGTAACCCGTGAAATTTGGGCAAATCATTTCCTTCATTCGGCTACCCTTTCTATAAAACTTGAATGTTGGTATGATTTTGACATTTTCTGCATGAGCAATTGTGACTCTTTTCTACATCGACCTACAGTAGGAAATAATTAGACAATTAGAGTTTTACTCGCATTGAAACTGACGTTATAAAGATTAAAAAGCAGTGAGAAAGAGAATGAAAGGTGATTAGCAGAAAGCAACGCATGTTGCGAAAATGACCGAACATGATACGTTAAATCACTTGCCTTGAGAAAATTTACTGATGGATATCATGCACATAATATGTCCAATAGGTTACATGATGCTATGAAAAGAACCACGGATGCATCTGCATTTTCCAATTATAATCATCACATTATTGTAAAGCGCGAGTCATTAATATTAATATGCTTACTAGGTGAGGAAATTGCAGCTTTCATGTTGTAAACCTCTTCTCGAGATTTATTCAATGCAACTTGTGCATGGAACAAAGATTTGGCAACTTCATTGTCATTTGGGAGTTCATTTCTCAAAATCTCTTACAGCTTCAGCCCACTTTCAAGCTATAGCCAATAGAATGTATCGTTAAACAAGTTTGAAAACACATGAGAATATATCGTCATTTTCAGCCCACATGTCACAATTACAAATCTAATATTTGTTTTCTTTATGATAACACATGCACAGATATCGTCATTTTTATAATCTTCCTTCAACAAATATTAACTAAGACAATTATATCACATGCGTTCGGATTGTTTCAATCTATATAATGATCTTTACAATTTAATTGAGAATTGGTTCTTGGGCATGTATCATTTGCTTCTCACACTATAACTCATTAATGGACTTTCATATATATGTCACATTCAAGTGAACCATACAATTAGACAGTCTAGGGGTGTAAGCGGTTCGGTTTTACCTATTTTTGACAAATTTTCAAACCAAACCGTTTAAACCGGTTTGAGAAAAATTCAAACCTAAACCAAACCATTTTGAACGGTTTGAAAAAAACTCAAACCTAAACCTAACGGTTTTGTTCGGTTTTAAACCGCTGGTTTTGCCGTATATTTTTTTGTCTGTCTACTTTTATGACATTAATTCATTGAATTCAATATATATTTATATCTTACTAGCAATAAATCTAAAACAAACTAAATATATCTACTACAAATTTAAATACCAACTAAATCAAAGTGAAATTACAATAAACTAAAATATAGTTTTTTGTTTGCCATTTTAGGCTAAGACGTTACGATAACGTTAGAATAGAAATCTACTAAACTAATTATAAAGCCCAAAAAAACATAATGATGTTCAATAAGACCTCGTGATCATCATATGTGAAAAACAAAACTACTAATTAGACAGAGAGAATAACCAACAATAATAATAAATCAATTGTTTATAACATCTAAACATAACAATTACACAAGCTTACAATTGTATATTGTTACGAATTCAGTTTCTCATATATATTCAAACATCAATTGTTGTCACATATGATTTATAGTCTCCATTGTCAAACAAATGCATTCGTTGCATCATCATAGTATTTGATACTAGATAGATAAGAGAATCTTTAAAAATATGGTAAGAGAAAATATAAACCACCTACCACAACTTTCATTGAATCATCAAATGCTTCCACTTCATCTAAATATTAGCGCAGCACTATAGGTTCATTCTTAATGGCAACCAATTCTTTCCGCATATACAAGCCCCAACCATTCTTGCACCTAATAAACTCATAAAGGAATCAAGTATCCGACTTCCAGTAGAGAATGCAGATTCAGAAGCAACTGTAGAAATTTGAATTCTGAAGAGGAAAATGATTTTTGATAGATTATGTTAGTTTTGAAATTATTAGATATAATTAGGATTATTTGGTAATAATAATATATATGTAATAGAAAATTATATATTGACAAAAATAGACACAAATAACAAAACTATTGAATTTTACATATTGGATGAATTTTCAAAAAATTTCATTATTTTCATTTTTTTAATTTTAAATATTTTTTCGCCGGTCCGGTTTGATTTTAAATTGCAATTAAAATTCTCAAACTTAAACCAAGTCGTCTTGACCGGTTTGATTTGATTCAAAACCATTTCGTTGACGGGTCCACGTGGCACCAAACCGATGGTTTCTAAAATTCGGTTTCGATTTTCCAGTTTGGCGATTTTTTCTTACAGCCCTAACTACATCCATAAGGCGTATATCGAGCCTTTGTAATACAGTCAAACTAATTAAGAATCTGAAAGTGATTGTCATTACGGGAGAATATGTTTCCTCATAATCAATTCATGGTCTTTGTGAGAAGCATTGAGCTTCGAGTCGGGCTTTGTATCTTTCATTATTTTCATTTCTCTTTCGTACAAAAAATCATTTGTATCAGCAGTGATTACATTTTCAGATGTTCGAACTACAGGTCTAAACACTTTTCGTTTCTCTAAGGAGTTTAATTCCTCATGTATGACTTCTTTCCATTTTAACCAATTATTTCTATGTTTAACAGGTTGTGGTTCAGGATCCTCGTTTTGTATAATATCAAAAGCTACGTTAAATGCGAAAATATTGTCTAACAACATTATTTTGTTCCCATAATTTATGAGATAATATATAATTTATTGAAATCTCATTATTTTCGAATACTTGTGGTTCTTCAGGAACCATATTTTCAATATTTGATTGATCAATCTTTTTCAATATTACTTTTTCTGAAGTTTTTGGTTGGTTTTTCTCTTGTACTTTTCTTTTTCGAGATACGGTGTCTTTTGAACAAACTGGTCGACCACGCTTCGACGTAATTGAAATTCATTTGTTACAACAAATTGTCCTACAGGGACATCAATTTTTGTTGGAATATAACTTTGTCACTTTTTTGTGTGCCAACAAATACGTCTGGTAATTGATTTGCAACTATTTGTAAATGAATGATTTTTTTCAATCTCTTGCTTACAGTGATTGTTGTAGGGATCAAAATGAGATAGAGTTATTTCATTCCAATAAATTTTACTTTATTTATCAGGATATAATTTTCTCCCTCCCAAAGTTGAGATAATCATTTCATCAAAATGAAAATCTACAAAACGTGCGGTAAATAAATCGTTCGTTAAAGGTTCAAGATACCTAATAATAGATGGTGAATCAAAATCCACATAAATTTCAATTCTTCGTTGGGGACCCACTTTAGTACGTTGTGGGGATGAAATATGGACTTGGAGATGAAAAATATTAGGATCATGACCAAATGCCAGTTGCAAATGTGAATATTGATAATTTTGCAGTTGATCCAATACGAACCAATGACGCGGCATGCAATATGGCATAACTCCAAACAGAAGCTGAGAGTTTTGTTGTCATAAGTAATGGTCTAGTAATAAGTTGTAGATGTTTAATAAATGACTCCGGTGAACCATTTTGTGTATGGACATGTGAAAGCGAATGTTCAATAACAATCCCAATTGACATACAATAATGATGGAATGTTTGTGATCTAAATTTACCAGTATTGTCAAAACGAATAGTTTTGATTAAGTAATCGGAATTGCGCTCATAATTTTATGATTTGAGCAAGTAGTCTAACAAAAGTTACATTCATAGTAGAAAGTAGAATAATCAATTAATACCATAAAATAACGAAATGGTCCACATGGTGGGTGTATTGGTCAACATATATCTCCACGAATCCTTTCCAAGAAAGTTGGAGATTCAATATTGACATTTGTAGTCGAAAGTTTAATAACTAACTTGCCTTGCGAACAAGCTACAGATGGATAATCATTAGATAAAAGAATCTTCTGATTCTTTAAAGGAGTCAATGTCAATCATGCCAAAGTATAAAATGTTTTGGATCAACGAATTTATGGGTAGTGATAATATTTGATTCAACAATTTTTATAAATATATAATATATGACAAATGAGAGTGCATGAAGTTTTTCTTTTATTGGCTTCTGGCCATATACAAAATAAGTTATGCAAAGATATTCAACATTATTTTCTTGTATCGTATCAATGTAATATCCGTTGTCGTCGAAAATTGTAAAGACAAAATTCAAGCCAACTTCAACTGTAAATGAGGATTTTTATTAATAATTACTTACAAGCTACAAGTGTTTTATCAAAGGAAATATTTGAATATGAAGTTGTTAGGCATCCTCTCTCTCCTTCCCTAAGGATACCATCATCCTTTTTAGAAGAAATGATGGCCTTGTATCTTTCATATTCATGTCTGCTCAACAACAGTACCGAGTTGGGAACTGGTGCCAATGGCTTAAGTCTTGATTGGTTGCTGTCAAATCAACATACAGTACTGAGTTGGGAAGGTACGCCAATGGCATATTGGCATATCCTGATTGGTTGCTGAGGTCGATTAATGAACTGATTGGTAGAATTGGTGGACGCTGACATAAGTCCTTCCAAATGTTATTAATTGATTGAATATTTTCACAGCGTGTAAAAAATCTATAATCATTATGTTCCCTCAAACCACGACGCATAAGTACGAGCTGAACTTACAGATCTGACCTTAATTTAGCATGAGCTAAGTACATAAAACAAACGGACTTAATTAGGCCGCATGTCAAATGTCAACAATATCCATTGCAACAGATATCTTTAAAACTTAGCAAATTCAGAAGAAATTTGCTTGAATAAAGTATATCGTCAATATATTATTTTGTATGATTTGATAAAATAATACAAGTTCTTCTAGAGCCTTCAACGATATTCGATGCACCTGATATCATATTAAAATTATTTTCTGCTAATGTTAAGTCCAGAAAAAGCTTTTTGTCTTGAAGAATAATATGCATATTTGCACTATCGATTAAATAGATATCTCGACAATTCATCTAAAATTTTGTGATGTTTACTATTTGAGTAAATTCACCATAAAATAAAATACAATTAATCTCGAAAAATATGATTAAATATCAAGTAGTAAATATCGACATGACATAAGTTACGTGTTTTCCTTCAAAAATAAACACTAATTTAAAATAATATATTTTTCGAAACGTGTGGAGTACGTTGTATTTTACTATTACTTCTTCTAGAGTAATATATCAATATTCTTCTGAAACATTGAAAATTATAATTCATCCTTTTCAGGAGCAAGTAATATTCTTCTAAAATATTAATTATAATGTTGTACTATTTCAGGAACAACAACATATAAATTATTAATTTAAAGTTTATTGAAAAATATCTAAAAATATTTAATTACCATATAGACATGATATGAATTTATATAGAAAAGTTAATTACCAAAAATGTAATAGTAAAAAATCTTCCATACATGGACATGAATTGACTTCATATATAGATATGCAAATGGGACAAAGTAATCTTTATGCATATAATGAAATAATCATTATGTCTACACAAACCAATGAATTGAAGAAATACTTAACCATGAAATTGATATTAGTAAATCATGAATTCATATAATTGATACATAAAAAGTAGTCATAATAACTGTATAAATGCACACGACACAACATTGTTATATTCAAATATGCACGTCATTATTTAGGACATCATAAAATTTTTTAGCTCTTTCACGCATACATGTAAATAAAAAAATCATTATCGAACAATAAAAAAATCATTCACATGGAATGAAAGTAATCATAATAATCATTCTCTTTGACGGCTACAGATTATATATCCACCAAAATATTGATTCTTGCATTACCTTCCGTCGATTTATGGGTAATAAGAAGATGAATTGAAATTTCATTTAAAACAGATGATGTATCGTCTTCTTTTTTCTAGGGAATACTAAACTTGAATTATTAAAAATTATACTATCGTGCCGATAACGTGTTGTGAAAAGAGAGAAAAATAGAAGATAAAATAAAAGTCAATAGACATGCGTGTATTATAATGAGAACCGAAATCCTATATTTATAGGAAAGAATTATGGATACATAATATAATTTCTAGGATTGTAAGAGTACAAGAGCCATTCACTAATAACTTATCATTTACAACAAAGTGGACTCTCTATAATTTTTTTAGAATTAAAGAAAGCGTTTATATATTTGTTAGATACCTCAAAAAAATTGTAATTTTCTCTAATTATTAGAGGTGACTTGTGATCAACTCCTAACCAATATTTTCTTTTTCATTTTCAATCTACAAAGATGTCGATATTTCACCTTATAAAATACTAACAAACTAGTCAAACCATGGGCAGAGATGCACATTGTGTCAACGCCTTCACACCATTGAAGGACCTAAAATTACTTGCTTAATAATTAATGGGAAATTATAAAAAATCAGGTATTTAAATATTAGAGTGCAAAAATCAGGTGAGAATATTTTTTAATCAAAATTCAGGTATTGATTTAAAAATTAAATATTATTCCCACCCTACCCAATCCCAAACCCTAAATCATTTTTATCAATTCGTTTCTCCCCCTCTCGCCTCTCTCTTTTCCTTCTCTCACTCCTCTCCCCCCGGCGGATCCGTCGACAACAAGTGGAAGGCTGCTCAGGCGATCGACGCTCTGCTCTCCTTCATCATCCTCTTCTGCATCACCTGCTACAGCACCACAGCAATCCTCCTCTGCGTCGCCTGCTACACGAGCAGCAGCAGCCCTCCTCTGCATCGCTTGCTACAGCCGATGCTGATGCTGTGGAGGCGGTGCGCTTTACGGTGATCTGAAAGCTGTCGCCGGAGACACCACCGGAAGTCGTCACTGGGAGCGCAGTCGATGAAGCCTTGCATCCCACCGTTTTTCCTTCACTCCGCTGTTCGATGAGAGGTGTTGCGAGATATGGTGCACTGTGATGTTCGATCTGGTGGTGCCGTTCGCGGGGTGTGTGCAGGACTAACGTTCGCGGGGTGTGTGCTGTTAGCGACTATCGGCTGCCGTTTAGTAGGTGGGTGGGTGTGTGTGCTGTGAACGGCAGCCGGCGGAGTGGATGTGGTGTTTGACTACAGATGTTGTGCGTGGTGGGTTCAGATCTGGTTGGTGGTGGTGTTGATAGTCTGTAGCTGAATGCAGCGGTGGTTGTGGGTGTGTCGCGCGCTGTGGGTGCTGTGCGGTGGTATTAACGCGTGTGGGTGTGTGGGTTTTGACCATTCTCGAGTGTGTGGTGGGTTGGTAGGTTGAGGTGGTGGCGGTGCTTTGTTTAGTGGCTGTGGGTAGTGGCGGTATTTTGTGTGGTGATGGTGGCTGAAGTAGTGCTGGTGGTATGTGACCAAGTATTTAGTTATCTGTGATCAAGTATTTAACTGTAACCTAAAAATTTGACAATGTGTGACTGAAAAATAATCTGTGACCAACAAATTTGAAAATATATGACCAATGAAGTTAACCATTTTTTTTATCTGTGACCTAAAAATTATAAAATCTGTAACCAATTAATTTGGAAATTTGTGACTGTGTGACTTATAAATTTTGATCTGTGACCAACTAATTTTGAAATCTGTGACCAACGAATTAAATGTGACCTATAAAATTTTTGAATTGTGACCATAAAATAATCTGTGGCGTATAAAAATTATTATTTGTGCCTGAAAAATAATATGTGACTAATTAAATTATAAATCTGTAACCGAAATGGTCGTCGGAATAGTCGCTGGAGAAGAATGGTGGTCGGAATGGTCGCCGGAATAGTCCCCGAAGCGATAGGGGTGGTGCATGTGGGGTGAGTTTATTATATTATATTATATTAGAATTAAAAAAAAAAAAAAAACCTAATTTTTGAATTTTCAAAATATAAACATGATTTTTGAATTGGTGTAAACTAAACACCTTATTTATGAATTTTTCTCATAATTAAATTAATTTAATAGTGCTTGGATTTGACTTTTTTGTTTCAGATTTTTTTGGAGAAATGCTATTCATCCTCATTGGGGATGCATCCCTAGTCTATGTAGTATTAATGTGGCATTAAATGATAGAATAAATTAAATAAGTCACTTAATTTCACCTATCATTTAACCAATCATTTAAATCCACATAAACTGGAGATGCATCCCCACTGAGGATGAATAGCATTTTTCATTTTTTTTGTGACCTATTTTTTCTACAACTATTTGAGTTTTTACTCGTAGTTCATGTTTGCCTACTAATTCATGGCATTAAATTGTAACTACCACATTAAATTGTGACTACCATATTACATACCCCGCCCTCACTGTTACCTAAGTTGACTTATAGTTACGTAGTACGAAGTTGATCGATTGATCGTCCGGGTGTTTTATATTTCTTCTTTGACTATTCTCCCACCTCCAAAGCTTGCTTTTTCAAAGTTATCTTCCTCTATCAAGTCTGGACGACGACTTTCATCACCAATACTACTTTAAGGTGAGCTTCTTGTCTTATTTTCATGGATTATCCTCAGAGACATGCTTATTTATTGTATTGATAATTTTCTGTCCTCTTTTATTTGATTTTTTCTATTATCTTTTTACAGAAGAAGTTTCTCTTCTTTTAATGATTAAATCTTTATCAGTGACGGGAATTCTTGAGTTTTAGACGTTAATTAGTTTTCATACTTGTTGTGCTTGACTTGACCAGTTTTTGATCTGTTGCTTATAAAAATCAGATGGTCTTGTTTTTATATTAGATGCGAATCAAAGGGTCATTTCTTTTTCTAATTTTTTGTTCTGTAAATTCAAACCTTGTCCCTGCTGCAAATGATCAGACGAGGTAATAAGTTTAGATGTTTGAGAAGAACAATGAAACTATGTCCAATAACTTTAGTTTTCTTCTTTACTGCTTTGAGTTCTATTTATTTCATGTTCTCAGTATCTAACTTTTTAGGTCAATTATTTGTCCTGTGGGTTTATCTAATGGGCAAATCTCAAAACTCAATATGGAAGCTTATTATTAATTTCTTCTTAAATCTAGTTATCTTCTTTACTTAATTTTTTAGTTCCTAAATTTTCAGCCGTGATACTGTAGTGTTTTATTCGGTCAACTTTAGTTGTACCGAGGTCAATTATCACCATTGGCCTGTCCAGTTTCTTTGGTGAAATCATATGTAGACATATTTTTTTTTGCAATGGTTCAGGTTTGACGGGGCGGAGATTTTATCTAAATTGCAGTTTGGTTGGCGTAAAGAGGTGGTCTGATGCGTTGTTTTACTATCTGTTGCAGTCGTGATGCTTCTTCGCCAACTAGGCAAAGAGTAAATATCGATGCAGGTAGACTTCAGATAGTTAATTTCTTGCTCTGTGTCCTGTCAAATCATGTATTCCGAAGAACAAATGCTTAGTATTTTTATACATTTTTTCACGTGCAAGTCAACTCGTGTTCTTTATACTTAATGAGAATTTCTAACGGCATTAAAAATGAATGCAGAAATTTCAGATGTTGAAAATGCTAAGTTATACAGTTACAAAGAGTTAAAAATTGCGACTGATAATTTCAATCCGGCAAATAAAATTGGGGAAGGAGGCTTTGGTTCCGTCTATAAGGTACTTGTGCATCATCTTACTTGCTCCTAAGTTGTGAAAGATTGGTTTACATCACATGATTACTGTTCAAATTTGTACTCAAATCATATTCTAATTGTCAGGGTAGGCTAAAGGATGGTACCTTGGCTGCCATTAAGGTTCTTTCCGCTGAGTCACAGCAGGGTGTGCGGGAGTTCTTGACAGAGATAGTGGTGATATCAGGCATCGAACATGAAAACCTCGTGAAATTGTATGGTTGCTGCGCAGAAGAGAACCATCGAATATTGGTGTATGGCTATCTTGAAAATAATAGCCTCTCTAAAACTCTTCTCGGTAATTTATAGCATGTGAACAATTTGAAACTGGTGATCCTTTTCTTATGTCAAATTAATAATGGTTAACTTTAAATGTAGGTGGTCGCTACAGCGGCATTCAATTTAGCTGGAAAACACGGACTAAAATCTGCATAGGGGTTGCAAGAGGGATCATGTTCCTTCACGAGGAAATCCAGCCTCACATCGTTCACAGAGATATAAAAGCAAGCAATATTCTCCTTGATAAGGATCTCAACCCGAAAATCTCTGATTTTGGTCTTGCAAAGCTTTTTCCAGATAATCAAACTCATATTAGCACACGTGTTGCAGGAACTATGTAAGTTCACATATCCTATTCATGGTATTAGAACTAGTAATTGATAAATCTTTGGCATGAGAGTCATCTTGATATATTTATAATTTAGCAAAATACCGGAGACATGTCAAGTGGGCAGGAGAGACCTTAACATGTGTTCACGGTAGTTAACTCAGAAACTTAAATATTTGGGTTCATAATAGACAAACAGAAATTCACTCTCCCGTGATTCTACGAGTAATTAATGTTCCAATAATAAGAGACATAAAATAAAATAAAAATTGGTATTATACGTACCAAGAATAATATTTGTATTCTTCTAGTTTCTAGAATATGTGTAGAGCCCCCCCTCCCCCTCCCCAACCCCAACCAACTACTGAAAGAAGAAGAGGCTGACTATCTTTCTTAAAGTCATGACTTACAGATATTTGTCCGAGCTTGGCTTGTTGACTGTGGTGTCTTCTGTAATTGTGATTGTGAATTCATATGTATTTACATGGTTTTTGATCTTCAATTTTCTAGAGGTTATATGGCCCCTGAGTACGCAAGTCGAGGCCAGTTGACTCGGAAAGCAGATATATATAGTTTTGGTGTTCTCCTCATGGAAATTGTCGGTGGAAGATTCAACACGAACAAGCGATTGCCTTCTGAAGATAAACATATTCTTAGAAGGGTATGACTTGCATCTTTCTGCCTGGAGTCATAATAATAGAATTGTTTTCTTGACATACGAGCAGATGAAGTTATGATTAATGAACAAGTAAATGGTAATCATAGTCTTGGCCTACATGTTAAGCTGATAAATGAGGTACTTTTTCTTGTGAAAGATGAGCATGATATCAGGAGCCAGTACATGTACAATTGGACTGTTGAAATAGATTGTCCAGTTAAAAACTTGTGTATGTATGCACCATTCAACTGGTTTTCCAATTTCACTTTTTAGCTAGGCACGTACTTTACACTTCCTAATGAAAAGTGAACTTCCTCGAAACACACTGGACCATGGATTTTCCCTTGAACGCATGAATACGTTCCTCTCAGCTCTAGGAAAGAATGATGGGTGTAACAGAATAATGAATCATTACTGGATTTCTGCTTTGTCATGGAAGTTGGCTTTGAAACTAATTGGTGTTGATGTTGATTATGCTAACCTTGTCCGGTGAAATGGCTTGACCATAAATACAATGCACTTTGCACTCTCTCGTCATTTTTCCAGGCATGGCGACTACATGAGCAAGGGGATCTGGTTCACTTAGTGGACACGGCACTTGAAGGGGATTTTGATGTTGATGAGGCTCACAAATATCTGAAGATTGGTCTTTTATGCACACAAGAGAAGCCAAACAACAGGCCATCCATGTCTAGCGTAGTGAGAATGCTGACAGGAGAGATGGATGTGGATGAAAAGACTATATCAAGACCAGGGCTGATGCCGCAGTTTGCGCCAATGGAGAGTTCTCAGAGTAATATATCATGTACATCTTCACCTGGCTCGGGAAAGAAAGATATGTTATTGTCGTCCCAGAACACAACTATGACATATGCCACCATGTCTTACACTTCGATATATGATAGGAGTAATTGAATTGTAAACTATTTAACGAAGGGGCAATTTGTTTTCTTGTTGATCCCCCCGCCCCCTCGAAGTTGTACATTTATCATTGTTGAATTATCATTTATTTTATTTTACCTTTATCTTATTTCTCTTTCTCTCTTTCCACGTGTTCTGTTTCTTTATTTCTGATAGTTTGTTAGGTGTGCTGTCCTCCTTTTATTGGCTGGTTTCTGTATATTGGTGATTCCCTTTATGATAGAGAGATAAAATATAGAAAACGGGCAGACGAAGTTTTACTGCAGATATAGCCTCATTTCTTCTTCCAGTTTTTGATTAATCATTTTATGGCTTGTGAAAATTAAACTTGTTGAGACAGAAGTACAAAGAAGAATAGAGAATTTCAAGCGAAAATTGATGGCCGAGAGTCTTTATCATCAGCAAGCAATCGAGTATTTGTATTAAATCTTACAGTAACAATTTTCATGAAGAGACACCAAAACCACACGTCCCTGCTTTCCAAGTGAACTGACATCGGCTTGCTCATTTAGATGCTATATGTATATTATATACTCTAGCAAGATAAAAAGTAATGTAAAGATGTTTCAACGATCACCTGAATTAAGAAGCCAACCTCCGACAAATATATATAAGTCGCAAAATGATTACTCCGATGCCAAAGATTTGTCAATTATTATGGCTGGACCTAAGATTTTTCGAACTCTAAAAGTCGAGTCCTTAAATCATATTGTGCATTCAAATTTTATTCTTTATAGGGTTTTCCAAAAAGGAAAAGAAATTATCCATCCACGTAAATATGAAAATAATGTGAATAAAATTGCAAAAAAATTGTCACGAGGTTCGTATCATTCAGATTTATTTAGCCCGAGCTCCATTATTTGAATAAAATTGATTTTAAAATAGTATTTTTTGAATAATGTGTGGTTAAAAAATAAGTAAATTTTTTGAGTTTATTTGTAATATTATTTTATTAAAAGAATGTGTCATTGATAAGAGAGAGAAAAATGAATTAAAATTTAATCGGTCTGATATTGCAGAAATGAACAAATTAAAATAAGGGAAAAGTTCATGGATCAGGTATTAACTTTGACATTTGCAAAAATCAGGTGTTAAAAATTTAAAATTGCAAAAATCAGATTTTTACTTTTTATTAATTAGTTAAATATTTAATTGTTTAATTTGGTCACACATATATTATTAATTATTTAAAAATTAATTTCAGGTCACAGCTTATCAAAAAAGGAAAATTGGTAGGTCACAATTTTTTTATCGATCACAGATCAAAATTTTTTTAGGTCATAGATTATTTCGAGATCACGAATCTAAAATTTTATAGGTCACGGATTATTTTATTGGTCACGAAAAATATTATATGTCACAGGTCACATATTTTCAAATTGATTGGTCAGAGATAGTTAGGTCACAGACACAAAAAAAAAAAAAAAAGACCCACCGCCGCCGTTGACCCCGCCACCAAATAATTTTGCCACCACCACCACCCCCACATAAACACTCATCACCACCAACACCACAAAATGGCCACCACAAAAACACCACCACCACCACCACACAGAACCGTCCAAACCCACCCCCAACCGCCAGATCTACCACCAAAAAACCATTCTGAAGTCCAGCAAAAATATCATTGTCAGCCTCCATACCTGGTGAAGTCCTCTCCCTATCAAACTACGACGCACTCCTCACAAATTCTAGGTTCCAATCTGAACCATGATTTTTGGAGGACCCAGTTCTCATTCCTCTTATAGAATTTTTTGACCCCATCAAGTTATATTCATCAGAATACCTTCTCCTGCCAGGACCTACATCCACAGCAGCAGTCCCCAAACGGGAATGAACTGATGTACGACTGTCCATATGAATCTGCATAAAATCCTCCATCTGGTTCTTCCAGTCGCCATTTTGCCACTTTCCTGAAAGTGCATTTGGAGGCAGGATCGCTTTAGTAACTAAATATTCAGCTGCTAGCTTACTAGCTTCCATAAATATGTCAGTCTCACAAAGAATATCATCGATCCATAGATCGACGACTGGTCCATGACTGATGGATCGCCGACGAAGAATATTATCGATCAATCGATCCATCAGTCGCCACTCGCAGGGAGACAGAGAGAGATGAGAGAGAGGGAGAGGGGAAGATGAGTGGTCGGCCGATGATAGCTCAGCGCCGCTCCAAGGAGAGAGAGAGAGACGAGAAATAGAGAGGGGCGAAGATTAGTAAATTAGGGTTTGATAAATTAGGATTTTAATATAGTAGTTGAGTTTTGCACAAATAAACTTTCAACCTGATTTTTTTAAAAATGAATACCTTGTTTTTAAAAAGGTAAAACTAAATCCCTGGTTTATGTAATTTTTCCTTAAAATAATTTATACCAATGAAATATAGAGAAAATTCGTTTTTTTTCTCTCTTTCTTTTTTTAGTTGAAAGAAGATATTTTACACAGTGAAGCAAAATTGCACTTTTGTTTACAATACGTATTAGGACTGCAATATCTCCAACTTGACGAAAATGATGGGTGGCTTTGGAATCGGAAGCGTTCGGATGAGTTACCTCCGCCTTACGAGCACGGCGGAGGCACCGCTTCTTCGCCGCTCCATACTTCCCTTCAGTCTTAACAGCCGCCGCCTCATTAGACCCTTAGCTACCTCATGCTTGGCGGCGTCAGCAACGAAAAATAAAAAGGAGAAGGTCATAGTGATATCTGGTCCCACCGGTGCCGGAAAAAGCAGGCTCGCCCTAGAACTCGCGAAGCGACTCAACGGTGAAATAATCAGCGCTGACTCTGTCCAGGTTTAAGAATTTCTGCATTTACAAGCATTTTTTAGACTTAAATATGAAGAGAAATAATTACCCCTTCAAATTTAGATGGAAACGAAATAAAAAGAAATTATTTTAGTTAGTTTCTAAATAGGCTGTTATTTTTATAGGGGAAATTTGAGCAAGACTTGTAATTACTCTCTGTGGTACACTATAATTGCATTTTGTCCCTTGGTTTTCGCCCCGCCCTTAGTTTGAATGAAAGCTATCAATGTGGGTTTATATGTAACAGGTGTATAGAGGTCTAGATGTGGGATCAGCAAAGCCTTCTCTCAGCGAAAGACAGGTACCATTTGCCGTTTGAGCGACTTCATTTTTCACATGATGCTGACAATTATTACTTTATTTTTGTATTTTGTAGTTTTAAGATTTTTTTTTATGCATGACTTACATGGGATTTTCAGGTTTTGTATTTCAATTTTTGTATTTTTATGGTCTTTATTATTATTCTGACAAGGTTGGCCTCTTTTGTTTTGTGGCAACCTAATGTATTATTAACTGAGTTATTTAAAAGAATTCTGTCGTTCTCTCATGAATTGACAAATACCTAGCTATAAGCTGGAGAATTACATCCTCTATAATCACATTTGTTGCCAGTAGAATATGAGGAGGATCGTCAGGTAATCTTATTTTAGTTCTATTCCTTCCTTGAGTATTTTGAAGGCACTTTTCCATTACTATGCTCACCTTATCTCCCCTGCCTCAAAACAATAAAACAATATCTTCCCTAGTAAAGTAGATAGCATTTAAAGATTTTATTGCATGGTTTATTCTGTGCACCCGGATTTTGACTTTGCATTTGTTAATTTGACTAAGTTGCTGTAATTATATTGATTTTTTCTTCTTTTGCAGGAAGTGCCACATCATTTGATCGACATATTACATCCATCTGATGGTATTGGTTGCTGGATTGTATTGTAAAAGCTTAGCGATATATTAGTGTTAGATGCTTAACTGATACAGAAAATATTGTTAATATGCTAATATAGATGTTGATGCATCATTGGCTGTCAACATATATGACGGTGTAATTGGTTTCACTAGTGCAGTTGAAAGTTTCGTGTCACCGTTAGAACTAATATTAGAGCGAGAAAGCCCTCTGAAAGTTCACCTTTTTAGTGGTTTAGATCTACATGTGGATTTGTTATTGATATTATATTTTAAGTTCATAAATTTCCACGGGAACTCTTTCTTTCTCTTTTTGGCATTATACAGCTTTTATTGCTTTGGAATGATTTTGACTAAATCTTTATCCATTACTGATGACACATAAAAAATTGATGTGAGAATAAACACAGAGTAGCACACCTTCTCATACTCAACTCGAATAGAAAACCTTTGCAGAACAATATACCTGTATTTTTTCTTCTATGAGATTTACCTTACTTTCTTAGAGTTTGATTTAGGCGTTCTTTAATTCTGTACAGATTATTCTGTTGGAAAATTTTATGAGGATGGAAGGCAAGTAACAAATGATGTTCTTAATCGTGGCCGTGTTCCCATAGTTGCAGGTGGTACAGGATTGTACTTGCGGTGGTATGTGTAGATGTCCTTTGCACGATAAATGTTATCTCATTTTTTTTATTACTTGAGCAAACTAAAAGGGTGAAAAAGCTTATTCCTCTTAGAGCCTTTATAAGCAATGAAAATGAGAAATTCAGTGTTTTGGACTAAAAGGACTACATGTGAAACCACTAGTAGTTGAAAGAATATTTGCCTCAAATATTGTATACCGTGGAAACTTGGTGAATACATATCTAATTTCATTGGTTCCCTTTTACTCTGGTTTCAACCCTTGAACTTCACATCAGGAAATTAAAGAGCGAATACATTTTGCTAATTTTACAATAAATCTTGAATAATGACTTACTGTCTTTACTTTGTATGAAGAAAAAAATACATATCTAGGTGTATCAAACTGGAATGGTCTTTAACAACCTCAGCCCTTCAGTAAAATTCTATGAGCATCACTGCATGATTTTGTTAGTGGACAGTTGCAGAACCTGTAGCCTCATCATGATATATGGAAGCTTATTTCCCATGCATTTAGCAGTGTCTTTGTGCAGGTCAGATCAAGTTATCAATCAATTATAATGTTTAGTTTCTTGTTCTACTGTAAGAGAAACTACTTTCCAAGTTTTTTTTTTTTTTTTTTGGTCATCGTTACTTCATTTGCAGTGAAGATTTGGACTAGAATTAAGTCATATTTGTTTTCGATGCACACCAATTGAAAACATTTGAGAATTTATTCCTGAAAATGTAAAAGAATTATCAAATGCTACAAGATTGCCATACACGATGATCTCTTGCTCCTATCATCGACTCTACATAGAAGCTATTTTAGGTTTATTTGCTCAAAGACTGGTGGCAAGGTTTAATGGCTCGATATTCTGGAGTTTTATTTGCAGTGTCTCTTGAATAACACAATTAGTAAATTATTCTCAATTGAAAACCAACTTATACATAATCAAACTTATATCTTTCATTTCTGATGCATCAGGTTCATTTATGGGAAGCCAGATGTTCCAAAAGCATCCCAAGAGATCACTTCTGAAGTGCATTCTGAACTTGCTGATTTTCAGAGAGATGGTGATTGGGATGCAGCTGTCCAATTGTTGGTTAAAGCAGGTGATCCAAGTGCCCAATCTTTAGCTGCAAATGATTGGTATCGATTACGTCGCAGACTAGAAATTATCAAGGTTGGTTTGTGATTTTTATTGCTATGAACTATTGACTTTTTCCTCCCTATTGTATATGAACTATGTCTTCAGAGAGATGCACTTTATAAATTTGAGTTTTAACGGTTAACTTTTTAAAGTTCTAACTTCTTATTTTAGTGAGGGTATCCTATGAAGATCTTGTTTTACTGTTTTGTTAGTTTTCAGTTTCCTTCCCTTGCTATTCGTTTAGAATTAGTTCCTCCCTTTCAAAAAATGATCATCGGATTTTGACTGTTGGTCAATTGGCTATTTTCCCAAAGCTAGATTTTACATTGACCTATGTAAGCTTTGAAATCAGAGTCTCGCTTAAAAAAAATATTTCTTCGACTTGCAGTCAAGTGGAGCACCACCGTCAGCCTTTCAAGTACCCTATGATTCGTTTCGGGAAAAATTTGAATCAGACGAGGCAGATGCTGTTGACATCAACTCTGCTTCAGATGGGCTTCAGAAGAGTAAATCAAAGGATTTGGATTTGGACTATGAATTTATTTGTGTATTCCTTTCAACCCAAAGGTTGGATCTCTACAGATCAATTGATTTTCGATGTGAAGATATGCTTTTAGGTAAAAGAATGTCATGAATTGTACTGTCAATTTCTTTTTATGTGCTTTATGTTCCTTTGCTAGTCATATACATGTGACAACATAAAGTTCCTGAGTAAATCGAAGGATTTGGACTATGATTTTATTTGTGCATTGCTTTAGACCCAAAGGTTGGATCTTTTCTGATCATTTGATTTCTGATGTGAAGATATGCTTTTAGGTAAATGAATGTCATGACTTGTACTGTCAATTTATTTTTTATGTGCTCTATGTTCCTTTGATAGTCATATATAAGTGACAACATAAAGTATCACTTATATGCGTTCCTGATAACGGCTTCTGGCTGCAGGAGATGATGGAATTTTGTCAGAGGCAAAATGGCTTCTTGATCTGGGTCTTCTGCCGAATTCAAATTCTGCAACTCGAGCTATTGGTTACAGACAAGTATATACCTTAGTTTTATCTGATGCTCTTTTAAATTCCATGGAATCATCTATATCCGAGTTCTTCGGTGATGCCGTTGTTGGACATGAATCTATTATGCAACCATCGAGTTAATTTTCCTTTATTTATTATTATTATTATTTGCATTTTCAAGGCTATGGAGTATCTCCTGAAGTGCAGAGAACAAGGCGGTCAAAGTTCCTCCCGAGACTTCTATACATTTTTATCAGAATTTCAGAAGGCGTCCAGGTAACTTATTTTTCCCTTAGGTTATTGTTTTCAGGATATCGTTGATGTTGGGATAAGACTTGTGGTGCCAAAGTCATTTATGCCACAATTGATTTTGATTATGTGAACTGATTAGGATGAATATGATTATCTGAAAAATTAATTATGCAAGGCAATTAAAAATATCAATTTTATTTAACTTCATGTATAATAACGTGATCATATCAGCTTTTATTGCCATAACGAAACATCTAGTAAATTTGAGCCGTGATTAAATCAGTTTTTTCTGATTAATCAACCAAAATAACCCAACCAAACGGTTTCTTTGTATATGGAATTCACAATTAGAGGTCTTATATGGAATTCTCATTTAGAGGCCAAATCTATGTGCAAAGTTCTTTAAAATGCTTGGCAGAAAGCTTCATTCCTGTGACCTGAATTTATTTAGCTAATCCATACATGGAGACATGGAGACTTGTTATCAAATGTCAGAAATATCTCATAGTGGATCACAGAGAAGCCTCATTGGATGAAAGTTTTGTAATGTGTAATCAATTCTATCTGTTAACTTTGGAAAAGTCTATTATGTTGCACTATGTACTTTAAGAACCGAAGAGTGGCCATATAGCTTTTCCTTAAATATTTGGTAATGTAGCTCAAAGATATTTTGCAAGGGTCTATTGTAACTCATTGAATTAATCTCTTAATTGTCAAAGCATAATTAGTTGACTTTACTCATGTTCTACACCAGATTTCTAGAATTATTTAAAATCAAATCATGAGAATTTGATTTGACAGTGTAGCCCTTGTTACTAATCTCTATCAAAAAATTTATTTAGCAATTGCTATTTAATTTTGCAGAAACTTTGCAAAAAGGCAAATGACATGGTTTCGTAATGAGCCAATTTACCATTGGATAGATGCCTCTAAACCTTTGGTACGTTATTTTTGTAACTTTAGGTTTTTGCTCATCAGCTGAGAGTTCTTTTCTCCATCTCGAGGCTTTCTATCTTGAAATTGTCATTTGCACCTTTCTCATCGTCAAAGACATTTGGTCACTGAAGGACCAAATGGGTTGAAGCGTGAAAGATGAGGACCTGCATCGCAAAATTTGACAAAAGCCTTCCTCTTCACTTTTTTCCGGCAATTTTGCAACCAAATTCTGGAGAGCTCCGACCACCTAAGCCGCTGGAAATTAGAACCAGTCGAAAGCACTCCTCTTCCTCTTCAATTAGCATCCAACCTCTCCCAATTTCATCAAGTTATGTAATCGGAATCAATGCTCAAAAGCTCACTGCCGGAAAATCTAAAAATGGCCAATAACTCGAGCTCAGGGCGAAATTGGCGAAGACCCATACCTGGGCAAGCTGCACCAGGTGAAAAAGATGAAATTCCCGGTGGTCGCGACCCATGTCTTGGTCGGACGGCGTCGGAATCTGGGTTTTTAGCCAGGTATGGGTCTTCGCCAATTTCGCCCTGAGCTCGAGTTATTGGCCATTTTTAGATTTTCCGGCAGTGAACTTTTGAGCATCGATTCCAATTACATAACTTGATGAAATTGGGAGAGGTTGGATGCTAATTGAAGAGGAAGAGGAGTGCTTTCGACTGGTTTTAATTTCCAGCGGCTTAGGTGGTCGGAGCTCGCCAGAATTTGGTTGCAAAATCGCCGGAAAAAAGTGAAGAGGAAGGCTTTTGTCAAATTTGCGATGCAGGTCCTCATCTTTCACGCTTCAACCCATTTGGTCCTTCAGTGACCATTCTTGAAACCGGGTGATACTTCAGTGACCGTTAGTGCAATTTTGGAACTTCAGTGACCGTTTTGTTATTTTGACGTAACTTCAGTGACCATTTGTGAAATTAACCCTTTTAGTTCACAACCATTTCTCCTTACGTGGACACGATCGCATGGAGAGAAAGAACTAGCCTTTTCAGTTGCCAAAACTATACATTCGAAATTAAATATGAATTTATATTTACAATCATGCATTTATTTATGAAATATATTCTGAAATTAAAATTTGAATTAGTATTAACTATGAAAATTAAATTCTAAGACCAGTATGAAAATTTAAAACAAAACTAAAAGAACGAAACCAAATTGAAGTGTCACCCTGACATCTCTCTCTCTCTCTCTCTCTCTCTCTCTCACACACACACACACACACACACATGAATAGACATGCAAAATAAGGAAATCATGCTAAGTCCTAGATACCCGATGTTCATGCGAACTCCAGGAAGTTGATAGGATAGTGTAGAGAATTGAATGAATGAAATCTACAAAATTCCTTCTTGAAGCCTTCTGAGATTCTCCACAGAAGCACTCTGAAATCAAAAGTTTTGCAGGAAAACGTGCTCAGCTTCATATGCGATGCATACCAGGAACAAAACGGAAACCTAAAAGTGCCGGAGTCACTTTGCATGAAGAAGGATATGACCAACCATCGGGAAGTCATGCGACTGAAAGCTTATCGCACTAAAAATCGGTATGCCCTCAGAAAATATTATTGCTCGTTTTTCATTCTCAAAGACACTAAATTGGTTCCTGGTACGTTTAAGGCATTTTGTCGGTCGTGAAGATTGCACTGATATTCTGAATTGGTTGAGGACCCAAGAGCAAACCGCAAGGACCAGTGGAATGAAAGCCTAGATGAGTTCTCCTACGCCAGATAGGATTTACAAGAATTGTTTGAGTTGTGACATTGCAGGGCCAAAACATCTCAAAATTCTTCAAGAACCTTCTGCAGGTTAAGATGTGCCATTTTATGTGTCTGTTCTAAAAGGCATCTTTAATCTTTTGCATCGGTTCTGATTTGAAGATGTTGATGCAGGAAAGTTGAGGGCACCTGGCATCGATATTGTCATGGACTAGCATAACCGTTTGTGCTGCTCGTGCATAAAAGGCCGTAAATATTCTTCTCATAGAGAGACATTAGAGCTACGAGCATGGAAAACACAGCTGATATCCAACATTTTTACCGGCAGCCATCTGACCTCGTAACATTGGGGGACATCTATTGAGCAGACGAGATGTTTTCATTAATCTAATCTGAATAAATTCAGTATTTTCTGTTTCTTAAATAAGTGTGGACCAAGTAGTAATTAGATGCTCGTATACTAGTAAAATTGATTGTGATTGTTGATGCCATTGAATAGAAACATCAAGGACAATTTAAATGATAAATAATAGAAATTAGTGGTGGATAAATGGATGTTGCTTGTAGATTAGTAGAAATGTATGGGCGAAAAATGACTTGTTAGGTTTCGTTAGCTCCTTGTAATAATTCTTCCTAAGAGAAGCAAATCAGCTAGAAGCTGGAAGAAAAGAGGAAATTACGCGAGTTACTTCTATGGGAAAAATTATTTGAATAATACATATCAACATTTTTATTTTCATATATATACTACAATATGCAAGTATAAATGAGAAGTAAAAAAAAAAAAGGCAAAAAAACACTGCAATATATGCTGACGCGTACTTGACGCCCCCCAAACAGCTCCTCTATCCAAACCACTCACCCTTTGAAATCGCCAAAAAAAACCACAATCCTTTTGTATTTCATAGCCGGAAAACCCTTAATCCATACTCAGAATCAAAATATTTGAGTAAAAAGATTCACAAACCATATATTACGTCCATTGTCCTGTTATTCTCATATTGTATTGAGTGATTCTAGAAAGGAAAATACTGGAAGTACATTAAAGTATACATCAGGGTGTGCATAATGGACACCCGGTACCTTCTTATTGAAGGGAGTGCAAGGTAGAAGTACAAATTGATTATGGGATCTTCGAGTCGCCTCCGAACCCGCCCCATGAAGAATTAAAAAAAAAAATTGTTTTAAATATTGCTTGTTTTGGACATTTTTTTTGTTTCGAGTGCTTGTTTTAAATATTGATGTAGTTAATTTGAACATTATTTACTTTGAATTTTAAAATTTTGAATTTGTATTTTAACTGAAAATTATAATAAAAAAAAAAAGGAAGGAAACGGGGTAGACCCGCGCCCCGTCTAAGGTGGCCCCCGAACCCCCCGTTGCCATCTCTACAGCTCCCTCAAAATGGCCTCTGCTTTGGCCCACCTCCCGGAGCTCTTCATCCGTTGCCTCATCATCAGCACAGCTGCATCACATAGTCACAGTACACACCACCGCTGCCGCCACCACCACCACCTTCCCCATCTCAGTACTATGAACAACTGAAAACCCACAATTCATCTACCCCACAAAACACAATTCACTCTGTTTTATTTGTCAAAGATTGAAGCTTGATTTGTTTTTTTTCTTAAAAGTAATTAGAAGAAGCGAGTGGAAGCACAGTGGGTGGGAAATAGAGAGAGCTTACAGGATTTATTTGGGTGGATACCGTGGTAAAAAAGTGAAGACGAAAAGAATAAAGATGAAGTAGAACCATAGGACCAAGATTCAGATATATCTATTTACAGTTATTTTAATGCTACCTCAATAAATTACAATTTGGGTAAGAAGTAAAAATCCATTCCTCTCTGTTTCACATGCGCACACAGATTCAGTGCGCCGTAGCTGATGTAGCAGCGACGAGTGGCGGGGACACGCCTATTGGACTTGGAATCCAGAACGAATTCTTCATCGGTGTCGTATAGACACTCAACAATCGTTCATTTGTAGCCGGATCTCATTATCGGCATATGCCACCCGGACGCCTCCTGCTCTGAGCTAGCCAAGGCTTGGAAAGTAGTAGAGATGTGGTTATGCAGAGCGTGAAAAAGTAGCTTTCAGAAATGAAAGTTTTTTGAGTGAAATTAATTGTTAATGATTTGAGGCGAGCGATGATGCAAAAATTGTGAGATTGGATATTTGGATGGGAGAAAAAGTTGGTAGTGGGGTTGGAAGAAGGGAAAAAGGTGATTTTTTTTTTCCTGATTTTATAATAATATATTTGGGATTTGATTGCATTTAGAAAAAACATTAGGACTATGATTACAATTAATTCTTTGTTTTTGTTTTATTTAAATAAGAATATATATTTGTCATCACATCTTTTTATTGAAAATTTGAATAAACACGAATAAAAAAAATGATTTTCACAATGAAATGTCTAAATAGTAGTGAAAATGCAAAAAATTGAAAATAGAAACTCCTTGTACAATGAACTTCAAACTAAGCCCTTGTTTGCCCCCCATTATATCTCATTACATTACATTAAATTTCTCTCTCTTCATCTCAACCATACATTCATCAAATAAAATAATAATACACACAAATCTAAAACTTTTCAACCACACATCTCCCATCAATCATTATTCTAAAAATTTTCAACCCCCTAAAAATTTACAATAATGGGGGCCAAACAGGGGCTAAGGGATAACCCTTGTCAAATTGGTTCTTGACCTCTAAAGAGATTTCCTGAACTTCCATTAAAGAAGCTAACTTTTACAATGTGAATAAACGATAATATATATTTTGAACATTCAATGTTGAAAATTAATTGTATAACTACAATGAAAGATACAACTTGCTCTTTTTAATAGATCGGAAACCAACTCTGCAATATTTCCAATTATGAAATGAAGACACCATCATGAGTGGCATCCATTCATACTCGGGAACAAATCAAAACACAAACATGACAGAACTCCATATATGATTACAACTAGGTGCTGCATTGTTCAACTATGGTTTTCATTATACATATATTGGTGTCACAGGCATCATAAACTAAAAACAGACAGAAAATATTCAGTGCAAAATGCTGGCTGAGGAATAACTCAGCCCGAATCATAATCGACTAGCTACCTGCAAAAGAACATTAGAGAATACTTGAAAGATAGAATGATCTTAACCAAAGTTTTTTTTTTTTTTTTTCTTTTCAAGCATCTCGTAAAATAATAAAAAATTCAAATGCAACAATATGCTAAAAAAACATTATATGTACCTACTTCCAGCAGGATTGGCATGCATACCACCCCGGGTTCTGCTCTAGTAACATCTATGCTACTCTCCCACTAGTCATTATGTAAATGATACGAAAAATCCTCCAATGGTTTCTTGTAACTAAAATAGGTGAAGCAATCTTCATAATTTACATTTGCTACGTTCTTCCATCACCATCATAACCAATCAAAATCATTCTTTATAATAAAAGAAACCACCTTAAATAGGTCTACAGTTCAAATGATGGTAAGAATGAGAGTTCCAGGTCATACACTTTAACTAAAGGCCATCAGATTCTGCACCCAGCCTACACTGCACCTCTGAACATCTTGAAACCATCATTTGCAGAAGCATCACCAAAATAATCACCGAGTACATTCGTCACTAACGTCCTGCAAAGTCACAAATGAATTGGAGAACTAAGTTCTTTCGTCTTATCATATTCAGCCAACCATACCCAAAAAATAGAGAGAAAAACCAGCAAGAGACAAGTTATACACAGAAAACTAATGAATAAACCCATCCCCATAGCAGAACTAGGTAGACCCAAGAAAGCACCAACACGGACATGACAGCACAACACAACACATTAGGGATGCATAAAAACCTGTAACATTAAAATATTATTTAATTTTGATGTTTATTTTTTCCTTTTTTATTGCATAGAACTATTTTAAGTCTTTAAAATCGCACATCTTTTTGCAGTACTTAAAATCCCACAGGTCTGCTATTAGGGTTAGAACTGCATCTGTCCTTTTGCAATTAAGAAAAAGCTTGTTTTGCTGCCAAATACCTCTTCAGCCAAAAAAGCGAGAAAAACCCAGATTCCCTTTCAACCCTAACAGAAAAGTATCTTCATCTCCCCTACCTCACAGATAAGTCTCTCCCTCTTCCAGCTTCCCTCATCTTAGGTTCTTCGCAGTTTCTCCGTGTTCTTTTTCTCGCGAAATGTGTCGACAGCGTCTATGCAGCATGTCAGCCGCTTAAATGAAGAAAAGAGAAGGGGTAGAGGAAGGGGGGTGGGGGACATGCCATGTGGCGCATCTCATATGTGTCCAGCATGTATAGGGTATCCGATAGGTGTCGGACACATACTCCAGCCCCTCCATTCAATATAGGTTAGACCTCATTGAATGCTAATGTCTCTCAACATCAAAACCTCCATTTTTCTCAACTATTGCGTGCAACAAGATAAATAATGCAAAGTTTTCCATTTACAGAGTCTATGGAAGACGAGCTAACAGCTTTGTCCAGCATCACATTGAATATCAAATGCTGAATCTTCACGAGCAGCGTGAAAATTAATGCAATCATTTTCAAACCAAACTAGAAAAGACTACCTACCACCCTGCAATTATCATTGCCAATTTCTTTACATTTCCTTTTTCTTTTCTTCTTTCCTTTTTTCTTGGGGATTTTTTTTTTTGTGGGGGGGAGGGGGGCACAAGAAACATTGACTTAGGTAATCAAACAAGTACACGCCAAAGGAGAACAATGGTGAACCCAAGTATCTGACCCTGAACCAACCTACAAGAGGCCAGAGAATCAAAGCGGCCTGAATCGGATCGGCTTGAGCCGGGTTTTCAGGTCAGCAGTTTTAGTGCCCAGCCCAAATCAGCTCTAAAGCTGTGCACTGTAGATTGTTTGGCTATGCATTTCAATACAAAAATCAAAGGCTGATAGAAATTTTGAGGATCAGAAGGATTTTCAACCACTCAAGTAGATGCCAAAGCTAATCGTCAATAAGTGCACATGAAATATCCACGAAATCTCAAAACTTTATGTTTAGAAATATTTTTCTCCAGGAATCACGGAAAAGATTGGTAACTATTTCCATTTTATCTTAAAACTGTAAGATGCTGATTTTGGATATATTGGCAAAATAATCTAAACACCCCCTGAACTTGCCTATAAAATATCCATTTGCAAATTTATTTATCTAAAGCCTTGTTGAAGTGAAATCTTTATCAATATGTTCAATGGTGCACTTGCTGGCACTTTCAAGACTAGTGTGTCCATTTCAATCTAGCGTAGACATAGGCCACATACTGATAATAAGATAACTTCTATAAGTGTGCTGATAAATAAATTTCAAGTGGATCTTTTATAGGCAAGTTATGGGTTTTCTCCTTGGTTTCTCGAAGAATATTAAAACAATTCCTAAGAAATTGAAGATAACTCAACTTAGCTACATTACCTCGAACCTAAATGTCATGTCAGGTTCTATGCACCATTGATTTTGTTTATCAGGTTGTCTGTGGGAGTGGGAGTGGGAGTGGGAGTGGCAGTGGGAGTGGCAGTGCAAAGTACTTTTAGGTTTACGAAGGTAATGTTAGCTCAATTGACATGAGCTGTGACTAAAGAGAAAGACCAGCCATTAGCAAAGCAATCTCTTCCTTTACCTTAACCATATCCATTCATGTCCTAGGTGACTGCCCTGCATCTAATCCATCTGCAGAGGAACCTTCACTTTCAGAATCTGCATGTTGAATGCACAAGAAAAATTTACGAATAGCATCAGTGTCATTTGGATGACATAAGACAGGAGGCATCATGTCGCAAGCCAAAAAGAGTAAAGAAAAAATAGTCATTTACCGCTCGAAGTCGATCCAGAGTCACTGCTAGAACTGCTTGAACTACTAGACCTGCTCGCATTATATCCCTGCTTTTCACCTTGAGCACCAGGTGGGGGAGAAAAACTCTTGTCAGCTCCTTCAAACATGACAAAGAAACGCAAACATCAGATCTAGAACTTCAATTTCCATATAAAGCAGGCATAATGACTAATCTAAAAAGCAACCATCATAAGGGTAAATTGCTACCTGATCCACTTTCCTTATGAACATCTGAAACTCCTGGGGTTGTCCTCTACAATTTTATAAAATAAAGATTAAATATTACGGAAGCAAAAATTTTGATTTGAAGGATTCTGAATGGTAAATTCCAGATGATGTGTAATTGCAGTAACCATAATTCTAATTACTGCATAATTCTAAAGCTCTTACCATCATTGGAGTAGTCCCAGTAGCTTCTGCTCTAGCTTGCAGAGCAAGTTCAGCTTTTCTCTTGTGCTTGCTCAAATTCTTTTTGTAATTAGAGACAAACCTATCCAGCTCCCAGAGTGTTTCTGGATCAACACGGTCAATATCTACTTCAATCTCACCATCATGTTGTGAAAGCGTAGTGTTCCTCTTTTTAATGATTTGAACAATATCATCAAGCTTTTCTGAAGGCAAGCTCTGAAGGTTAGTGCTGAGTCTTTGCTTCTCCTCATAAGTCATGTCCCTTTTATTGGGGTCCTTTGCTTTAGGTTTCTTTGGAGCAGGTGTCCGAACAGCATGCGAATGCTGCATTTTGGGATCAATAGACATGGGTGTTGACATTGATACTGACCTATCCAAAGTCCTCATTTGAGGGAATGAAGGGGTATGGCTAGGAATTGGGGCAGGGACAAAAGCAACGGCAGGGGTAGAATGAGACTGGGGAGGAGCCTTTCCTGAAATTGGAGTGGGCAATCCAGCATCCTGATACATTTGGTACCTCCAATAGGGATAATACTCCGTCTCTATCACCGCCCACCTCTCATCAAATATCTGAGCCATCTGTTCTGCCATAACATGGACGTCCTGCCCTTTTGGATTATATGTCATAGCATTGTGAAACACAAGTCTCACATCCTCTGCAAACTCCCTAGGAGACTTGTACCAATTCTGTGAAAGTCTATTCTTAATTGTACCCAAATCCATAGGATGCTTAATAATATCATGGTAATCATGCAACCCCAATGCTTTGGCATCCACTGGCTCATTAAACACCCAACCATGTTTGTGCTTCATCAACCTCTGAAGTAAGTTACTACAACTCCTGAACACCTGATTCCTATTCTTGTCGAAACCAAAACCTGAGCCAAATGCATGTTCTGTCTCCCTACCGTGTTTTCTCACATTACTCGTCTTCAACCTCTTGTTACTTTCAGGGCGGAGTCTTTCCTTCCCCAGGAGAAACTCCGAATTTCTATAATATTGATTGGCCTTGGGAGTCCTTTTCTCCTTCTCAAAAAAATCATTTGCCCCGTGATGGTTTTCCATTACCGTAACACTGAGCTGCCTATTATACAGCCTTGATTCTTGATGTCGTACTGCACCTACATCAGAATTCACCCTGGCTAACCCAATCAGCCTGTTTTCAGGATTCCCCACCGGGCCCACCTCTGAATGGACTCTGACCAATGCCCTCCTCTCTACTACATCATTCCCCACATACTTTGGCAGAGATTGAGCATATTGACCTAAATTGCCGCCAGCAGCAGCCATATAAGTGCCATTACTATTAATGTTAACACTGTTAATATTAGTGTTCTCGTCAGGAAGCTGAAGGTGCTTGGCTTCAAGCTGTTTAACTAACCTCCTAACCTGATCAAGCTCACTCTGTAGCTGCTGCCTAAGCTCCCTAACCTCACTCTTCGGAGTTATTTTCGATAAATTAAATCTAACTCTATCATGAACCCTAGTTATCTCCAGTGGCTTAACAATTCCGTTCACATTTACTGGCCCATTCCCAATCGATGGACGCTGTTCTGGAACTAGTTCTCTACCATTATGTGTCGCATTCCCCCTCTGCAACTGTCGTGGTGGCACTTCTCTACCATTTGGCAGCTCATCTGCACTAGGAAGCGGCAATGATGCTCTGAGATTCTGTGAACTGTTCTCAGTAGCCGACCGTAATGCTTCTATAAGATTCTCTGTATCATTCCCACTGGGAACTGGCGATGATTCTTTAAGATTCCGAGGATCGTTTCCACTGGATGGTGGTGATGATTCACTAAGATTTTGCTGGCCAGCTGCTCGACTCTCACAGCCTTTTTGCACTCGCTTTTGAATCCAAGCGCTATCCTCTTGCAGGAAAGGAAGTTGTTTTACATGCTGTGGTTGTTCTTCCAGCTGACGCTGAGAAGAATCAACGCCTTCACACTCTAAGGATGGAGGCGAAGTTTGTTCTCTATGTAGAGGTCGCTCTTGCAGCCTCCGCGGAGAAAAACTCACATCTTCCGCTCCTGCGGTTTCTAAATCCTCATGATTGGCGGTTGCTACGGCAGAACCATCAGCAGTGGTGGCCAAAGAGAAGGCGGTAACAGAATCATTCCGGTTCTCAGTGGTTCTGGAGTTGAGAACTTCGGTCACAGCGGTGATGGTGGCAGCTACGGGAACTTCTTCGGCGGCGGCAGTATCTTTATTAGCACTGAGTTTCTGGGGTTTCTTGTGGAATCTTCGAGTATAAACTTTGCTCTTCTCGGTCCATCGAACCCTTTCTCTTGAATTCAAACCATTACTCAAATCCCCTATAGTCTCCGAAGCCATACATGTAATCACCAAACAATAACTAAAGAAAACCTAATTTTATTCCAAATCAACTCTCAACAACCCAAAAAAACCCAATCCCAAAAGGTAGGGTTTCGAATATGACCAAAATAATACAAAAATAAATTTCAAGAACAAATAATCGCAAACAAAACTACTCGAAGAGTCAATTTTTAGGAAAGATATACGGAGATCCAATTCATACAGAAAAAAAAAGCCACAGCCCTGAAGGGTGACTAATTTTCTGAAGAAATAAAAAAAAAAAAACTAAAATCAGAAGGCGAAAAATTACGAATTTTTAGGGTTTGGGGAAGATATACGGGGGCGTTCGGTTCTTTGATCCGCACTCTGTTTACTTTCTCTCTCTACAAACTTTTCTCTCTAGATAGAAATTCTGTCGAGTGATTTTTTAAGAGCAAATTGCTGATTTTAATCACACGCGCTCGTTGGCTAATGATAGGCGGTGGTAGAATACCTTGGCGCGTGGGATGTGTTAAGTTGCATCGCAAGCATACAGTTAGTACTATTTGTGATGAAGTATCACGCGCTAATTCTGCAAGTGGTTCTTCGATACCACGTGTGATTTTATAGATGTTGCTTTTTAAAAAAACTGTTTCAATTTAGTTTTTCCTGTACTTGTATGTTTTTCATACGGTCTTGATATCTTACCTTCGGACAAGAGAAAAACTTCCCACTCACTCATGTCGTGATATCATGTCAACTATGCTCTTTTTTTTTTTTACTCTGTTTTTCATCCACTACGCACCCGTTCCCTTTTATCACCCACCCACATTTCAAAAATAATAAACTTCAAAAAAATTTTCAAAAATCAGGTGTCGAATCAATTAATTAAATATTTTTAATTATAATATAGAACTTGTTTGATAGAGATTTTTTGGGGAAGAATTGATTTTGAATAGTGATATGATGAGAAATGTGTGTTTGAAAAGGAAGAAAAAATTATTGATATGATGAAAAATATTATTTTATTGAAAAATGTGTGGTTGAAAATGAGAATTGATTTGAGTTCTCAAATAAAAAACAAACACCCCCATAATACAATTACCCAAATTTATTAAATTTCAAATCCAAATCATTTTCTCTCTCTACTCTTTATCTCCTCCCTACACATTCTCTCCATTGGAGGCGGCCATCTACTCAGGCGGCCGCTCTGGCGACATTTCCTGCGTTTGCTCCAGCAGCTATTCCAAAGCCCGACACTCTCTCCGGCGGCTATTCACGATCCCTCTGGCAAATTGTTCAAATGTCCACTCCAACGCATGCTCCGATCAACCTACCTACCCATTCCCAACTTCCAAAAAATTTTCAGAATTTCAAGTCACAATCGGTCATAATTGGTCACAACGAGTCACAATTAATCAGTCACAATCGGTCACTGGATGCTGTTTCCAGGAAGTGGATGAGCTTGTTTAAACAAACAAAACATGGGCAAAAAAAAAAAAACAATCTACACATCGAATTGGATCAAAAAACCACATCAAATTGAAGTTGAAAGTTGTTAAAATTGTAGTCTCCTATATTCAGTACTAACTAGCTAAACAAAAATTCATTTAGTCAAATCGGGATCTGGTCATAGATTAGAAAAGGTTCGCCATACCACAACCATCTGCACAAAACACCACCATTGCCATCACCATCACCATCGTCATCTGCACCTACACCACCACCCCCTAAAACTTCGGCTATGCAATAGATCTGATCAGAAAACCAATCACCATCAAACCACCCACAGTATACCTCATTTTCCACCGCCACCACCGCCCAAAAACCATCGCAAATGACACCACCAACCACCAGCAAACCGCGCACAGCGATGATGATGTGCAGCTGCTGCAACGACGTTAAAAAGAACATCGACACTCAGATCGCACCGGCGATAACATTCACTTCGTGGCTGCAGACGACTCTCGCGGTTGCCGGTGGATAGTGGAGCGCATCGACGACTGAATCGACTTTGCTGCAGATCCACCACCACCTGTAGCACCAACCACCGCCACCATTCACAACGTCGCCATCTTCGAACAGTACCAACGCTGACGGCTGGGGTGATGGGGCTGGGAGACGACGGCGAACGAAGAGCAGAGCTGTGCAATTGAACGACGGGCGATTCGCCGGTGATTCTCAAGACGTTGACGGGCAGTAGAAATGTAGAGAGAGAGAGGCGACGGGTTGGGATGGTTCTGGAGAGAGAGTGGTGGGTTGGGAGAAATTATATATTGTAATTAAATTTTTATTAATTATAATTATTAAAACTTAATTAACACTTGATTTGTGAAAAAAAAAAAAATTAATCCACCTGTTTCTTAAAAATGAAACTTTAAAAGTAGGTTTTTAGATAATTTTCTCCACTTTTAATTCCTACTCGCTCCATTAACATTTTACTTACCGTCCCTAATAACCCTTTATACAGCTCAATAACGTCAAAATAATTCATGCAATTTTAATTTTAAAAAGTCAATAATTTTTTATGTTTTTATTTCAATTTTCAAGATCATTACGTGATGTCAAACGAAGTTAAAATATTGAATTCTTTATTATCATTTAGAAGTGCTCACGGCTTAATTTTTTGCGTCATTAACGGCACACGAAATGGGCAATCGCAGCAAAAGTTACAACGCGTCAAAATTGGTCTATCCATATTAGTATTTCAAAAATTTCGATAACATACTAACATTAAAATTCACCGACAATTATAGGCAAGCCAAATCCACAAATCACCTACGTCATCTCGAATATCGCTTCGAAAACTATATTGTAAATATATCAAATAGTCCAAATGGACATTGATTTGGCATTCAAAATAGTTAAACAAACGTTTCGAAAAGAGACACCTAATCATCTTTCTTTATAATTTCTCGATTATTTCATTACCTCGATCCAGTGAAAAGGTGGGGAAAATAATGTGAATTATATTAAGAAGCTTCGAGATGACATAGGTATGCGAATTTGGATAGCCTAAGATCGTTGATGAATTTTTAAAGTTGGTATGTTATTGAAATTCTTAAAATATTAGTTTGAAACGACCTACTTTGATGCGTCGTAATTTTTGTTATGGTTGCCCGTTCGCGCGTCGTTAATGAAGTGAAAAACTATATCGTGAGCATTTCGAAATGATATTAAGATTTGATTTGGTTTGACACCCCGTAATGATCCCGAAAATTGAAACAACAACATGAAAAATCAATGACTTTTCAAATTTAGCCCCTATTTGAATTACATTATTTTTTTCATTTTCATTCTTCTACTCATTTTCAACCACATATTTTTCAATAAAATAATATTTTTCATCACATCAATACTTTTTCTTTATTTTCAACCACATATTCCCCATTATATCAATAATTTTCTTTCTTTTTCAATTACATATTTTCCATGACATCAAACAAAATAAATGTATTTTTGGACTTAAAATGTGCACCAAACAGGGGCTAAAATTGCATGAATTATTGCCACATTATTGGGGGTGGGAAAAAAGTTATTGGGGGTGAATGAGTAAAAAAAATTAGAATTATTCTAGTTGTATATCAAAAATTGTACATAAGGGTCTACATCCCCCTCACATGAGGGGTGGGATTCATTGAAATAATATTTTTTTATTTGAGCGGGTCCCACCCCCCCATGTGAGAGGGGTGTAGACCCTTATGTATGGGGTGATGTACCCCTAGCAATGCTCAAAAAATTGCTATGAAAAGCACCTCAATGAAGAATGAATATTTTCAGTATTTCTTAATTGCTATGAAAAGACTATCTTTGAAATCGACGAGGTTCAAAAACTAAATTTTAAAATTGTTTGAATTTAACGTGCAGTAAGAAAAATTTTTGAGTTTACATGCATAATATTTTATTGTGTGAACGTGTAGTTTGAAAACAAATACGTAAAAACAAAAGAATTTTCAAATAATAGTTGTTAAACGGAGGCTAAAGAGGTCTCTTGCAAAAGAATAAAACTTCTCAAAGGCTATTTAAGTCAAGGGAAGATTAAAGAGAGCTAACAAATTCAACTTGTCGATTAAATGTGGAGGACCTAAATCATGGAGTTTGTTATTGAGCTCCTATTTGAGTCATGTTAAAATTTTCATTCTCATTTTTTTACTTATTTTTAACCACTCATTTTTCAATAAAATAATATTTTTCATTACATCAATAACTTTTTTTCTTTTTTAACCACACATTTTTATCAATCTACTATTCCAAAATACATTCTTCCAAATAATGTGGCTCAAACACACCCTGACCATTCATTGCCTTTCACTTTCGCATTATTCTTGATCTTATTTATGATGCTAGAATATGAAGAATTGCCTAATATCTACTATGCATGTTCTTACATTGGGCATATTGCAAAATCTTGCTCCAAGATGCAATGACAAATGCGGGAAAGAGAAGTTCCAATGGAGTTTGTGATTGAGAATCACGCGAAAAATATGCAAAATCACCATCAAACACGTGCAATTAGATTTTTCTATTTCGGATTTTGCATTTATTCTTTAAAAGTATATTTTTGTCAATATTCATTAGTCATTTAATGTTTTTGAATGTTACCTTATATTCACATTGTTAAAGAAACCCAATGTGTCAAATAAGACAATTCAAATAAATGCGAAGGACCACAACATGCGAGTTTACTATTGACCACGATCACCTTTCACATTGTCATCGCCCTTGACCTTTGTGATACCAAAATATGTGAATTGCCCAATATCTATTATGCATGTGGTTGCACGGGGATATTGCAAAATCTTGCTCTAGGATGCAAAAACAAGTGTAAGAAAGAGAAGTTCTAATAGAGTTTGTAGTTGACAACAACGCATGAAAATTAGAGTTTGTAGTTGACAACAACGCATGAAAATACAAAATCATCATCAAATGCAAGTATTGATTTTTTTTTTTTGGAGTTCGCTTTTATTTGTTAAAAGTATATTTTTATCAATATTCGTTAATCATTACTTTCCACATACGCATATGTTAAAACATGAAGAACTGCCTAATATCTATTATGCATGTGATTGTATGGAACATATTGCAAAGTCTTGCTCCAAGATGCAATAGCAAATTCGAGAAAGAGAAGTACTAATAGAGTATTTGGATGAGAATTACGCATGAAAAATGCAAAATCATCATCAAATGCAAGCAACTGGATTCTTCTATTCCAGAGTTAAAATTTATTCATTAAAATTATATTTTTGTCAATACTCGTTAATCATTTAATGTTCTTGAATGTAATGCGTTATTTATATTGTTAAAAGAAAGCTAACAAACTCAACATGTCGGATAATATAAGTTGAATAAATATGGAGGAGCTACATCATATCAGTCTTTTACTGTTATCATTACCTTTCATCTTTGCGTCGTCCTTGTTATGCACGTGATTGAATGTTACATATTGCAAATCTTGCTTTAATCTTACATATAGCGCTCACTCCCTTCAGGCACAACCTGCACCTCTCCTTCCTCAATATAAACTAGCGGTGGCAAAAAAACTCGTAGGCTCGGCTCGGAAAAAGCCCGAGCCGGGCCCGGCTTGAGCTCGGGCAGGCCAATGGCCCGGGCGAGCCTCCTATTAAAAAAAAAAAATTTTTTTTTGAAGGCAGCCAAGTAGCTTGCAACCTGCAGGCAGCAGCTGCCTTTGCTCGGCCCGCTAAGGCTCAGGCTGAGCCTTATTTTTTTTTGGTCGGGATCGGGCTAAAAAAAGCTCGGTCCAAAAAAACTCGGGCTCGGCTCGAACTTTTTTTTTTGACTCGACTCAACTCGTTGACATCGCTAATATAAACTAATTGATCAACGTGCCAATCCCAAGGAAGCAAGCCTGTCTTCCACATCGAAATGCCAAGATCTGCCAGTCGCTATTTTGATACATTTCTCTCCACCTCACATTGTACAGCTCTTCCAACGGTTTTTCCATCCTCATTTCCCTAATACGTTGAGACTGCCCATGAGTAGCACTTGAATTTCTATACTCTCTGCTGCCATTATTGATGGAGAAGACCTTAAAAGCAGGAGCTGTGACAATACTTGCCATATCCCCACACCTTCTACCATATATTGCCAACCAGCAAGCTAACCAAGACCATACTTGAGATTTGAGACTTCAGTCTAACTTTAAAATTTGGGACCTTAAGTAGATGTCTTTTATTCAGCTAATCCCTGGAAAAATAAGCTCAAAAAATAAAGGAGACTATATTTTTTTGGCCTTTTTTTTTTTTTTAATCTACTCAACTAACAAAAGTCTTCATCATATATTATGAAAATCACCTTGTCTACGAACATGATCTTCAGAGGAGAGGTATTTATTCGAACCAAACCAAACCAAACACAAACAGTAAGAATCAAGAATGAACCACTTTCCAACCAAATGCAACAGATTTGACTACAATACCATTGATGCTTAGAAAGGACAGAAAATAATCGACAATAAGTAGCTTCTAGTGACTTTTAAGCACAACTGAGCATAAATTGTATCTAAATGATCACAAACCTATCTAATCAAAGAAAATAAAATAAAAATTAACAACACAATCCAAGTGATGTAATGCAGCTCAAACAAATCAATACAATAAACAAAATAAAACAACAATCCCAAGACATTCTTCTATCCAAAGCTATCGCAATGTCAAAATTCTATCCTCTGCAAAAGGGAAGGATGGAATTCCAACAGCACAACCTAGATTTAGCAACAAAAACAATCATTCAACACTATTACTTATCTAGGGACATTATTTCAGCCAAATCTATATAAAAAAAAATTCAATCCAAAGCTAACCCAATGTAAAATTCTATCTAGAACAAGTAAATTAGAAACAAATACAAGTATTGCAATAAGCATAGCCCAAACAATGATTAAGAACATAATACAAAGACCCAATTAAAAAATTACTAAAATAGTCTACTCCTACCCTTGGGATGAAATTAAGTTAGTTTGGGATTTGTCTGAAGTTTGGGTCATACTCAAATTAGGACAATACACAGATACTTATATTGCAGTTGGCTGATGAAGGGGGCTGGGAGCTTTTGTTAGCAAACTTCCCATATTTTTAGTTACTTGATTGAGCTCAGGATTATTTGATAATACCTTGGCATTTTCTCAAATAAAATTAAATGTAATCAGTCACAAGTAGAGCAATTTTCAGTTTGCATCACTCAAAATTAGTGAAAATATGAATTAAATAGATTTCGATGAACAATCCTGCCATTTAAGCACCTGATGAGTGCTTTTTGTCGAAACATCCCATGTTTTAGTTCTTTTATTGACCGTGTTAATTGTGTAGCTATCTCTTAGACAACTTCCTCAACTCTTAGTCAATGTGTAACAATCATTATTTCAAAATTCTTTTCTTTACATTACTCATTTTCAATCATGCATTCATACAATAAAATATTTTGCATGTATGTCCAAAAATTTTTATTTACTTTTTAACCATACATTCTCGAAAAAATTACTATTCAAAATTCAATTTTACTCAAATAATGATAGTCAAACATGGGCTTAATATCTCCAGATCTAATCATACACTGCCCCAATTAGCCAAACGGTGGAAGGTGGCAGGGCAGCACAAAAGCTTGCCAAGTCAAACTTGATTTGCCTTTCGACTTGAGTGAAACCATCAAGTGTAAATAGGAAATTTAGCGGATCAATGAATTCATAGTCAATTCTTGATACATGACGTCTAGCTAACCATTATTAATGACTCTCTATTATGGATTAATTGACCCCGTTTTCGTAACGCCAACATGGATAATAGATGTTGGGTCCACTCAAGCAAGTTTCAACGCGTTTTGACAGGAGAATCGGACGGAGAAGGGGAGCCGTGAATGCGAGAGTTGCTTTACGGCACAAGACAAAAATGTTCAAATACCAATAATAGTGATTAAGATGATTGCAATAACAAACAATCACCAACAAAGTATGATCAAACTAAAAAACATAGAACAAACAAGATGGTATATTCAAGGTATTTTTCTTAAGTGTATTCTTGTATATTAGAATCAATATTCAAAAGATCATCGTTTACAATTTACAAAGATTACATATTTATAGAGTTATGACCGACGTGGTGATCGTTGGATTAAAACCACGTGGTCTTATCTCCTTGATTGAAGACACACATCACTAAATTTATTATACATTAAATACATTAACAACGGGGTTAGTCACCCTATACATTAGGCGACACGCCTAACATTTTTTATTACAAACGTTACATTAATCATCCCTGAAAATTGCCTACAAACCTTGTAAGAGACAGCTTCAACTTCAGGAACTTCGGATGAACTGAGGGATTCAGTCGGAAGGAACTTTGTAGTAGTGGTATTCTATGTGAAAAGTTTCGGCTTCTTCTTTGATTTCTTAAGTAGCGCCTCGACTTAAGAACTTCAGCCATTTAGGCAGTGTTTCAACACATGAGCTTCACCCTTTGTTTAACTTGATATATGTATCAACAATTATTACATTTTTTTTTAAGAAGATGATTCATGTATGTATCAAGTACATGAATTCACTCGTTGCATGTGTCTGTAATGTAGATAATATGGAATCACACTTTCGATTGTAAACCTCAAAAACATAGATGAAGAATAAACTGAAAATTCGTAGCATTTATTAATCACTTATTAACACGAACTAAACATGGCAAGCGCAGTTAATTTGATTAATATTGCATGCATTAATAAAAATGCACGAAAAAAAAATAGACGAAATAGTCTCTTCCCTACCAGAAACTAATTAATGATGTTTAGGATCGGGTCCTCCAGGGCTAACCCTATTAAAATCATAATGATATTCCTCGTCTCTTTAAACTTTCTTTGAACATTTCTTGCGCACTTTCGGTCAATGCAGCACGTCTTGTACTATCCATAAATGGATGAAGAGTAACATGATCACGAACACTAGCGCGGGCATGAGAAGATGAGAACCAAAGTACAATCAAAACTAAGCTGAACCAAAATTTAAAACCAGCCATTTAGTTTTAGTGCTAAGACTTTTGAAGTGTGTACTACTGAAATTTGTAAACTTGGAGGTGGAGGTGGAGGTGGAGGTGAAGGTAGAAATGTGGAGTTAGGAGTGGTTGACTTATATAGAGGTACATTGTCCTTAATTTTTTCATATTTTAATAGGATGGGTCAAACACGACACTATTTTTAATTAAGGATTCCACTTAGGTTTTTTAGTGGTTGCACCTTTGTGATCCCATGCAATCAATGGCCAATAAATAACTTTGTTCAACAAAAAAATAGAATTTTATTGATTTATTATTATTTTTTTTTTGAGTTTTGATGCCACATTATTTAATTAGCTGATCTCAAAAGTGCACATTCAATTCAGTTGTCGATGTGGATTGCAGAATTTATGCCACAATGGTACATTTATAAATATAAATATTAATGTGAAGTCGGCCATAACTAAATTATATACGTCACAATTTTGATAGATAAAAAAAAAAAGAATCTTGCATATACAAAATAGGGAAAATAAAAATTTAAGTAATTAGATTAATCTTAAATGACTTGAACATTTAGATAAGAGGATGGTTATTCACTTACATTAAACATGAACACGCTTACTCAATTTGAAAAATAATATACCTTGTTGATGAACGTGTTGAAACATGTCATTGATAAAATAGTTTTGTCATGTCTTGTCTCGATAAAACAAATGGAATAGTTCTTCAATCTCGAATCTTAGTAAAACAATTATACTTAATTCTCTATTAAAAAAAAGAATCCTCCTTTCTTACTCTAATTATCGAAACAACATACTTTCATGAATGCTGATGAATTGTGACTCAGTTGAAAGGAACATTAGTATTTTTTCTGGTTTATTTGAAAAAAAAAATGGATTAAGGGTTCAGAACCAATATTATAGAGGCCTTCGAATCCCATTAAATCAAGAAACAAATGAGGTGAGGAGCTCACCCAGAATTTAAAACTCCATTTCATATATCATTCCTTAACGTTATCGGTTGACCAAATACTCATATCAAATAAAGTGTTCCTTTCCTCATTTTTTTGTTTTTCACGCTTGGCTTTACCTAAAATTAACTTAATCTTACATTTATGCCACTTAATTTTATGAAACATGATTTTTAATGTTAATTTTTGTTGTAATATATGTAATTTACTTTCTATAAAGTAACCTTTAAACACAATTAAATATGTTATGACTATTAGAGTAGTAGGTATCATCAAATAAATAATATCCAATTTAATAAGTCATTCGTAATTTCATAGTTTGAGGACACGTCTGCCCATACATAATGCATTGTGTTGCCCTTCACACGACGCATGTGATTTGAAGGTCAATGTTAGGTATTGGCCTCTTGTACTTTTGGTGTACAATTGGCATAAATGTGATCCAATAATAACTTGTGTTTGAAATTGGACTTTTTAAAGTTCGCTCATCATTACTTGATCGGAGTATCCCTGTGAGTCTTTTTTGCTCCTTTTAGTGAAAAGCTTAAACTTAAATGGCATATCACTTTGGTTTGATGTTGACATTCCACAGGCATATTGACTAGGGGGCTTTAGCCGTTGCCTAGATTCATATTGGTACAAGTCGATCAGCAAACCACTTTGCATGGCTCCACATCCGATCCCAACGCATCGGCGTCCCCATCCCCTGAACATCGATGTTTTCCCAGGCATTAAACTCCACACCACGTTCCAGTAAATTCTAAACAATCAAGATCCCTCTTCTTTTGATATTGGCAATCAGAAGCGCGGAATAAGAAGAAAATAATTGGCTAATCACAAGCATGAAAAACCCTAAAATCATTTTTATCTTTCTTTCAAATATATTTTACATAAAAAACTTAAAGAGCAGTATTGGTAGGTGGAGCCAATAAGACTATTGGGAGAGAGAATGGTGAAGTTGTTAATATTAAGAGAGATATTGGGGCGACTGCCGTCACTGGCCCATAATGGATTCCACTACCCTTTCCCTTTTGCAACCATAACACCGCCAATGCCAACCAAACATAAATAATATTCACTTTTCTATCTTTTAATAAATCAAATACATAATTTAGCGCCTCAATTATAATTATAATTCATTTTCACTCTCTTCTTATCAATCACACATTTTTTAATAAAATAATATTACACGTAAACTCAAAATTTTTCTTCTTTTTCAACCACGAATTCTTAAAAAAAAAAAAAAAAATACTATTCCAAACATTAAAATGGTAAATAATGGGGGTCAAACGGAGGTTTAACTTCACTAAAATGACTCTTCTGTCATCCTTTTCTTTACCTTTATCTCATCATTTTTTTTTTCTCTTTTGCCTCTACATCCCGGTGTACTCAAGGCTCGATGGGATTATAGAAGGGAACAAAACACGGAGATGGGAGATGCATCAATACGAAAGGAGACTGGAGGAGAATGTTAAGGATGAAGACAAGAAAGAAGATCAAAAGTAATTGTTTACACTATCGATTAAAATAAGGTCATTTCATAAAACCTTAGCAAGTGAAACTAAAAAAAAGAAATTTCCGCGAAAATAAAAAGGCATAACAGTTTTGATCAACATATAATATGTCGTAGAGTTCAAAGCAAAAATCAAAAGAAATCTTTAATTTTTTTGGATCTCCTCCCACTCACTATGCGGAGTAAACCCTACAACTTTAAATCTATTTATCCCTTTTCAGTTTTAATGCTTTTTAGTTAAACGAAAATGGTTTTGACTTTTTAAACGTCGGTTTGATTTTAACATTCACTAGCTAGGATACCTTCAGGTGGAAAAGAAAGCCCAATTTTCGAATTAAGCAAATTGAATAATTGGTTTTGGGGGCATTGCACTACCTTATCATTATCAAAAGCTATCTACTTTTTCCGTGATGAGCCATATTTATGCTTATCTTGTTTGATAGAAGCAATTTGTTTAGTTCATATATTATTGAACATATCAAAATAATATGGGACGATAATTTTACTCTTTTTCAAATATTGTATAGTATTGAAAAGTTTTTATAGATTATATAAGAAAGTGCGGGAAATGAAATAAAATTTTCACACGTTTAAAATGAAAATAATCAAACTAGAGATGATATTCTAAGTAATAGAAAATGAGACAGTGGTAAAAAACTCGCATTCATGTAAAAGCTCACCTAGAGAACACAAATAATTCTTTTCTTGTCGTGAAATAGTTCTACGCAAATTTGTGCCTAGACATGACAATTTAATAGAGATGTGCCTAGCATGGAGAAGACACATAAAATTGAATGTTTGTTGATTAAATGGTAAAATATGTTATAAAATATAAATCATATCTAAAATCGAAATCAAATCTAGGTGCAAACATTTTAAATTAAAATCACCAAAAGCCTAGGATCTACATCATGCCAGAATATAAGGATTCACAAATTCGGGTTATATACCTGGATCCATTATGAACGATTATTAACTGTAGCGGAATTACTACGACAATCGATCACGTATTGATGAATACGAACAAAGGGGTGTGGTTTGTGATCTTCCTCAACCAAATCGCCTAATCTCCTCAATGGGACCACCGTCTCTCTTCCAGATGGGGAGAATGAAAACTATATATGATTTGGTGTGTTGTGGACCATAACAAAAAATGTCTTTATATATTACTCAATTAGAGTTCCCATAATCCCCTAATTATAACAATATTGGTATCTACTCAATTAGCCCATATTTATTAAATAACTAATATAATTGAATTAAATATGTTGCCATTAAATAGAAAAAATCATTGATTTTCCAAACCTCTTAAATATATAGGAGTGCCATTAAATAAAGAAATCGTTGATTTTTCTAACCTCTTAAATAATTTAGAAAACCGTTGGTTTTTCTACCAAAATAATCATAGAAACTAGAATTATAAGAAGGAAAAAGGAGTAATTTTGAAAATTATGTTTGATAACATAAATAACTTAAAACTGAGCTTAACTTGATGATTTGATAGCAAAAAGTAAACCTTTCACCTTTTACTCAAGTAATTTCATCTTTTTCCCCTAAATTCATCACCTTTATGTAATGTCCTTGGATGATTCGACCATCTTTCAAATTGATAAGTGTGTTTTTGCACACTTATTTAATACCAAAAATGCTTATTATTTGATAAAAAATGAACGAATTTCTATTCATAATTATGTAATTATTGATTTTGTAGATAAAAATAATTCAAAGAAATAGAATAAGACAAAAATGAGAAGAAAATGACCAAAATCGTGCAAAATTGTGAATTTGGGAATCAAAGTGAACAAGTCAGAAAGTACAAGGAATTGGGGTTGCAATTTTAAGAGTGCACGATTGATATGAAAGTCAAAATCTAAATACTAATTTGTACAAGATCAAATGTCGAAACACTCATCTAGTGGAGAATCATCACATAACTAGAGGTTGATATTGCCGATTAAACCCAACCGAACTAGAACAAAAAAAGAAATAAGTGAATTGAGAGCAATCTTTAGATTTATACTCGAGGAAATAAAATGAATTAACTATTTGAGAAGTGTAAATCTCACGAGAAAGAAATGAAATATTTGATCACAAATGGTCGAGTTGGAACTAATTTGAAAATTTTTCCATCTAGATAATTGTTTCCTAATTTAAATGATATTTGAAAGTTACTATGCACACACATACACCGATCGAACATTAGATAAGTTTACATTATTTTTGCTAACATTATTTGAAGTATATTTGTGAATAGATTATACAATTTTATACTCTTGAATATTTTTGGCAAGCTATCTAATATGTTGATCTTTATCTCATTTTGCTTGATTGTGTTATAGATAATATTGCTTGGGACGAATAAGAACTTAAATTTGGGAGTATTTGATAAGAATGTTTTTGCACACTTATTTAATACCTAAATACACTTATTATTGATGAAAAGAGTGGATATTGACTTACAAGTTTGGGGTAAATTGTGTACAAGAAGGTTACTTTCCCAATATCATCAAGAGCATCACAAGTCCAATTCAAGCATTGGTACCTCTTCATCAAATGTCCGATCGGAAAAGTTTCATTGACCTCTCTTCTATTTAATCTAGTTCTTTTACACATTGAAGATGATGTGCGACTTAAGTTTGGAGGTGATTGTGCTTATTTTGCTGTGATTTTGTGTTGACATGTTAGATATCATTGTTGGTTTAGATTGTTTGATGTTTAAAATTATAATTGATTCATGAGATATGACCAAATATGCTATTTATGTCTAAATTTTTTCAAAAACTTTCTTGACCATGTGAGATTTCAAATTATTTTGAGTACAATAATCATGATTAATTGTTATCAAGATTGGGAAATATTTGATCGATGGAGAGATTTTTGAATTGGTAAGAATTAGGTTGTGAGTTGTGCATAAATTTTTATCAATCTTACATTCTATCGTCTTTCACTTAACCATATTGTGAGTTAAGTTTGGAGGTGATCGAGTCGTGGATGATATTATTTAAGGCCTTGTTTGGTACACCTTATTTTTTTCATTCTCATTCTTCTACTCATTTTCAATCACACATTCTTTAATAAAATAATATTTTCCATCACATCAATAACTTTTTCTTCATTTTTAACCACACATTCTCCATCAATCTACTATTCAATAATACATTCTTTCAAAAGAATGTGTCCCAAACACACTCTAAAAGTGTGTTGATTCCATGCATAATTGTGAATTTGGGATCAAAGTGAACAAGTCAGAAAGTACAAGGACCTAGGGTTGCAATTTTAAGAGCGCACGATTGATATGAAAGTCAAAATCTAAATACCAATTTGTACAAGATCAAATGTTGAAACACTCATCTAGTGGAGAATCATCACATGACTAGAGGTTGATATTGCCGGTTAAACCCAACCGAACTAGAACAAAAAAAGAAATAAGTGAATTGAGACCAACTTTTAGATTTATACTCGAGGAAATAAAATGAATCAACTATTTGAGAAGTGTAAATCTCACGAGAAAGAAATGAAATATTTGATCACAAATGATCGAGTTGGAGCTAATTTGAAAATTTTTCCATCTAGATAATTGTTTCCTAATTTAAATGATATTTGAAAGTTACTATGCACACACATACACCAATCGAACATTAGATAAGTTTACATTATTTTTGCTAACATTATTTGAAGTATATTTGTGAATACATTATACAATTTTATACTCTTGGATATTTTTGGCAAGCTATCTAATATGTTGATCTTTATCTCATTTTGCTTGATTGTGTTGTAGATAATATTACTTGGGGCGAGTAAGAACTTAAGTTTGGAAGTATTTGATAAGGATGTTTTTGCACACTTATTTAATACCTAAATACACTTATTATTGATGAAAAGAGTGGATATCGACTTACAAGTTTGGGGTAAATTGTGTACAAGAAGGTCACTTTCCCAATATCCTCAAAAGCATCACAAGTCCAATTCAAGCATTGGTACCTCTTCATCAAATGTCTGATCGGAAAAGTTTCGTTGACCTCTCTTCTATTTAATCTAGTTCTTTTACACATTGAAGATGATGTGTGATTTAAGTTTGGAGGTGATTGTGCTTATTTTGCTGTGATTTTGTGTTGACATGTTAGATATCATTGTTGGTTTAGATTGTTTGATGTTTAAAATTATAGTTGATTCATGAGATATGACCAAATATGCTATTTATGTCACAATTTTTTCAAAAACTTTATGACCATGTGAGATTTCAAATTACTTTGAGCACAATAATCATGATTAATTGTTATCAAGATTGGGAAATATTTGATTGATGGAGAGATTTTTGAATTGGTAAGAATTAGGTTGTGAGTTGTGCATAAATTTTTATCAATCTTACATTCTATTGTCTTTCACTTAACCATATTGTGAGTTAAGTTTGGAGGTGATCGAGTCGTGGATGATATTATTTAAAAGTGTGTTGATTCCATGCATGCTGATTTTTTTTTTTTTGTGTGAAGTGTCTTTTGCTAAGTATAAACTAAGTAATGATCATATATTAGGGATCTAAGCCTCATGTATTTTTGTTGTGTTTAAAACAGAACATTGCATTTGTTGAATCTTAGGCCTCACTTCATAGCCTTTTTTTACTAGAGTTATTAAATCAATGGGGATATCTCGAAACCTGGTAGTACCCTTTGGTCTAAAAATTGAAAAGCTATTTACCTAAAACTCGCTACACGGGTCAAGAAGAAAGCTTAAAGGAGTAAAATCAATCATGAGCTTTAATTGGAAAAAAAAAATATTGATTTGGTGCAATCGTATTTGATATTTGGGATTAGATAAATATTAGTGGGTTCGAATTATTTAGTATAAGCGTAAATGACGAATCACTCATCGACAGGAGAATTATCGAAATTTGTGCACAAAGTAATGGAGAGTGTTAAATGGATTATAAGTTAATCTCATCAACTTTGCCATTTTGAGGATATTATATTAATAGACAGATGATTAATTCGCTAAACCAATAAATCCACAAAAGAATGGGTTTCATTCCCCCAGTCTGGCCATAAAAGGGACCAAAGTTAACATTATCTCTTGTAAAGAAAATAGCGTAGCGGTGCAGAGGTTTGACATTCTCTATAATCTTTGCTTGGATTATTATTCTTAATGATTGTAATTATTTTCATTTGTTTATATTTTCAAACTTTCCAACTAGTTAGATGAACAAATAACTATTACTACACTCGTGAGAACTCAATCAGCATTTGAATGGAATTAATTTCTTCCATATGCAAATACTTCAAATAAGAACAAAACTATTTTCATTCGAATATAAAACCAAATTTCGATATGCATTTACTGAAACAAATTCTTCATTCGCTTAGTTATTTGGCTAAATATTTTTCCCTTATTTGTTATAATGTATCCTTCATTGCTGATATAGTAATTTTGAACTTTTGATAAAAAAATATCTATAAAATTTTGAATTCCTACCTATCTACATAACCATTAGGGACAACAATTGAATCAATTCGCATAATATCAATGTTTAAGATTTCATGGAGGATTAAAGTACCTCAAATCTCACATTTAATTCCTTGAACTCGACGGATAAAATTGTTGGAAATGATTTATTAACTAGTGAATTGAACTCCAATTTGAGTAGGACCCATACTTCAATTTTAAAGGGACCAATCATATTCACATACTACTCCACGGGGTGATTAACGTGATATAATTATTCATCGAAAACCTTTTAGAATTGAATGAAATATTAACATTAAAGTAACCTACTTGAAACTATAAACTAGTGAAAATTGCCAAACACTTTGGAGGATTTTCAAGAGAGAGCATTTTGGAGGACCTATCCTTGTTCTTAGAAAAACATCGTACGAATAAATTTCGAGTCGAGTTGAGTTATGATGAATTCTTGTTCACCGTTCCTTGTTCAAGGGTTCTTTTAGGATAGAAAATACTTAAGGCAATTCTCTTTTCTCAGATCAAGAAAATGAAAGTTCTGCCGGATATTCTTTGCAGTACTTGGTACATATTGCAGTTAGATTAATCCTGAATCAAAGGCTGTGTAAAGTGAGATGAATAAATATGGGTTAGGCTAAAGGCATGTTTCAACCCCATTTTTTAGTATATAATTCATTTTAAAGTAGTAGATTGATAGAGAATATGTGATTAAAAATAAAAGAACAATTTTTGAACTGTGTGTAATATTATTTTATTGAACAATATGTCATTAAAAAAAAAAGAGAATTCTATTTTTTAAAAAAATAAGAATCAAAGGCTAAATTTTTGCATTGATGAAATTTTTAAGATAATGACAGCAACTTTTGGCACTCAGATTTGTCAGTTGTGTAAATAAAAGCTGGAACAACAGGAGAAAAAAAAAAAAAAGTACAACGAGGTTCTGAGTCTTGATCCTCATCTTTATAATCAGAACCAAACCCAAAACTAAGTACAGGAAGAAGAAGCCCCAAAAGACGCAACTGGCGACATCCCATGAAGGCCGTCAACATTTATATCAATCCCAATAACTTTTTCAACAGCATCAGCGAATCCACGGTAGAAGATTAAGAACTCAATTGTAAGAATGTTTGATGAAACCACCACACGTTGATATCATTTATAGCATTTTACATATCAATTACAATTAATGTGAAATATAAGAATGGAAAGTACATACAAGGAAATCTCCTAGAATTGAGGACTGAATGAAGACACGTATGGCAAGTCTCCTTAGATTGATGCAGAGTATCCTCAACACCACCCCCCCTGCGCAAGTTGAGCATCGGATTGGAACAGACGTGAAGCTTGGATCTAAAAGAGTCTAAAAGTGGTCGAGGAATACTCTTGGTGAAGATATCAGCAACCTACAGATGAGAGGGGACATACTGAGTGCGTAGTTTGCCAGCAACAACAAGTTCTCGAAGGAAGTGGTAGTCTAACTCAACATGCTTGGCTCGCTTATGAGAAACGGGATTGGAACACAAGAAAATGGCACTTTTGTTGTCGCATAAAAGAAGAGGCTGCTGTCAAATGGAGACCTTTAGATCATGAAGGAGATGCGTAAGCCAAAGGAGTTTAGCTGAAGTATGCGCAAGAGTACGATACTCAGATTCACAGCTAGAGCAGGAGACAGTGGGTTATTTCTTAGCACTCCAAGAAACCAAGTTGTCACCAAGATAAACGAGTAGCCAAACGTAGAACGACGAGTGTCAGGGCAGCCTGCCCAATCTGCATCAGAGTAAGCAACTAAAGCACCAGGAGTAGTAGATGGGCGAAAATGAAAGGTGCCTTTGACATATCGAAGAATACGCTTAACAGCAAGAAAATGATCCTCTATTGGAGCATGGAGAAACTGGCTAATAGAATTGACAGCATGGGCAAGGTCGGGCCGTGTAATGGTCAAATATTGGAGGGCACCGACAAGAGACCTGTGGAGAGTGGGATTCGAAAAAGGTGTGCTAGTAGTAGATAGGTGCTGCGTGTTCGCTAAAAATATGCCGCAAGCGCACGGGTTGCGTACAAGTAGTAAAGTGGACCTTTGGAGTCCGGATTGTCGGTCCCACGAAGAATGTATACTTTCGATTACGCACTCTAATCGATTTTAATTCTAACGATAAAAAAAACACACAATAAAAACATGATTTGAAAAACGATATATAAACTAGAAATCTACAAAATACGAAAAACACAAATGCTTGGCAATTTCGAAGGGAAAAACGTGGTTGGAATTTACGATATCGCTTAACCGTTATTTCATTAATATCAATCCAATTATGCTTTGATGCAAATTACCAAAATACGATAGTTAGACCCGATTTTTCAAGTTTAGTTAATACCCTCTCTTGATGTCATATTAACAATAATCGATTAATTCATATCGCATATCTCTCTGTCGATAAAATCATAACCAATTGCATTCAATTTTTGTGGAAAAATACTCAACGGACTACCTGAGGTAGGTGTATATATCTATATCACTTAGACGCGTCTAGTAAACTAGACAAACCAAGGTATTGATTATTTCGGCCTAGTAAGTGCAACAATTTCTCAATAATTACACAAACTACCTAACAACTTCATCTATTGATCAAGTAAATGAAATGCATTTTTCACAAACTACAATTTCTCAATAATTACACAAACTACCTAACAACTTCATCTATTGATCATCTATTGATCAAACATGATAATCAATACACTATGATTTTGACAATAAATGCATTTTTCACTAAACATGTAGATATTAATGAAACTAAGTTAAGTTAAATCATAAATTCCAATACAAAAGGCTTAGCTTATTTTATAAAGATGATAACAAAGGAGATGTTTATACAAATTCATTACAAGTTTGGCAAAATAAATGAGAAAAATCAAAGGTATAGATGAAACCCATTTGAAGCTTGGAATTGATTTTCCTCCAACTCTTTGCCAAGTCCTTAGTAGTAATCTTTTTATGCTCTATGATTTTCTCATCCAAAATGAACCAAGATTTTACAAAATGAAGAGAAAAAAAAAAAAAAGAAGAAGCATCCTTTTGGACGTCCCAGCCAAGCATTTTTATAGATGGCATAGATTTTTATGCTTAGCCATTAAGTTATCTAAATATCTAGGGACAATTGCAACCAAGGTCCCCAATGTTTTGGAAAATAAACAAAATGGTCCCCAACCCTATTTTTCACAAAACCAGTTCCAGCAGGCCCAAAATAAATTAATTTGGTCCTATTTGCAGCTAAGTCCTCCAATATTTGCGCACTAGGTCCTTCATCTTTGATTTTTGTACAATTTGGTCCCCAACTTCACAATTTTGTACATTTTTTTTTTGTCATTTTTCTTCCTTTTTCGCCTCGTTCTCCTTCTTATCGGGGTTTTAGCCTAAAAGTGAAAATTACACAATTATGCATATAAATATACTCAATTCAATTCTAATTAATTTCAGAAAAGTGTCAAATAAGTGTGTTTTTACACACTTATCACTGCGCAACAACCATGGGGGTGTGGACGGGTTTGCTGTCAAGTAACTGAGCTCGAGTAAGAATATCCCGGGCATATTTTAGCTGACTGAAGAAAAGACCATCGACAGTTGGTGAAGCTTCAAGACCAAGAAAATAACTGAGAGGGCCCAAGTCTTTAGTGGTAAACTCAGAATTGAGTTTGCAAGTGAAGCTGTTGATAAGAGATGAGTTGTTGCCAGTAACAATAATATCATCAAAATAAAGAAGCAAATATATTATCTCAGACTGTTTATGGAAAATAAAGAGAGAAGTGTCAGCACGACTGCTGTAGAAACCAAGTTGAACAAGAAAGGAGCTGAAGCGTTGAAACCAGGCATAAGGTGTTTGTTTAAGATCGTATAGGGCTTTCTTCAACTGATAGACATGATGAGGAAAGCGAGGATCAATGTACCCAGGAGGTTGCTCTATATAAACATTTTCAGTAGGAGTACCATTAAGAAATGCATTCTTGACATCAAGTTGGCGAAGAGGCCATCTATTGGCGATATCAATAGAAAGTACAACATGAACAGTAGTAGCCTTGATAACAGGGCTAAAGGTGTCAGTATAGTCAAGGCTAGGTACTTGTGTATAGCCTTTGGTAACCAGATGAGCTTTGAGATGGTCAACGGATCCATCAGATAGATTTAGTCTGAAACACCCATTTGGAACCCACAATGTTTAAGTTAGCGGGGTCGCGGGAACAAAATTCCAAGTGTGGTTATTTTGTAAGGCACGAACTTCGTCATCCATAGCTGCAAGCCAAGCAGGATGTTTAGCAGCAGATTTGAATCCTTTAGGCTCAGTAGATACAAGCAGAGCAGAAAGAAGACCAGAGGATCCCAAAACACAAAGGTTCGCTGGATGACGAGTTTTAAAAATACCAGCTCATGTGAGCATAGGGTGAGAGCCCAATGGGAATGCATGAGCGGGAGTGAGATCCGTAATGTAAGGATCTGTGGCAGATTCAACAGGAGACATGCTTGCGGCCGAATGGAGACCTGCAAGAGAGTCAGTATCCTGCAAGGACTCATCCACTAGGTCAACACAAATAGCACGCGGGGTAGAGCCGAATGGAGTAATAGGGGGGAATGGTACTCGGGAGGAGAGGGAGTTGTGTGGGTATGCATCATGCTGGGTTCTAAAAAGTTGGAAAAATGGAGAGACGATATGGGTTGAGACTGAGATGTATCTAGTGAGGGAAAATGATTTTCATTAAACTGGGCATGTCAAGCTATATATTGCCTAGAGGTGGTGGGATCAAGATAGCGAAAACCTTTATATAAGGGACTATAACCCAAAAAAATGCATGGAATGCTACGCGGGGAAAATTTGTTAGGCATATAATCGCGCAAGCAAGGATACACATGACAACCAAAGGGATGGAAATTTGCATAATTAGGAGAGGAACGATAGAGAAGCTCAAAAGGTGACTTACCTCCAAGAAGTGGTGTGGGCAATCGGTTGATGATGTAAGCTACAGTGATGAAGGTGTCAACCCAGAAGCGGGGAGAAAGGTGAGAGTGAAAAAGTAGGTCTAGCCCTGTCTCGGTAATATGACGATGCTTCCTTTCAGCGCGACCATTTTGAGCAGATGTGTATGGACAAAAGAGTTGATGATGGATACCAGAGGTGTGAAGGTGATCTTTGAAACAATGACTAGTGAACTCGGCACCTCCATCGCTTTGAAATTTTTTTATACGAGTAGAGTGTTGATTTTCCACAAATGTTTGAAATTGGCGGAAAATATCATAAAAAGTCATATTTTAATTTTAAAAGACATAACCAGGTGAAGTGAGAAAAATCATCAATGAAGAGAACATAATAGGCAAAACCTAATGTGGATTTGACGGGGGAAGGATCCCATATATCACAGTGTATTAAATCCAACACATTAGACGATCGTTGTTCATTACGTGAATAAGGCAAACGATGACTTTTCGCAAGTTGGCATGTACCACACAATTTTGGTGAAGGCAATAAAGATATAAGAAAAATATGACGATTCTTATTTAAAAGAGAAATAACATAATGATTCACATGTCCAAGGCGAGCATACCATAAATCATATGAAGCATGAAGAGATTTATTTTTAAGAACAAAAATAAAAGCTGAATGTCCATGCTCCAGCACATACAAGCCACCATCTCTTTTACCGGTTGCCACCACCCTTCCCGTTTGACGATCCTAGACAGTGAAAAGATTTTTAGTAAAGGTAACAGATTATGGAAAATTAGAGGTTAATTTACTAATTGATAAGAGATTTTTAGTGAGATGAGGAACAACCAAAACATCAAGCAAATGAAGATTTGGGTTTGGGGAAATAATACCTGTATGAGTTATGGGTAGAAAGGCACAATTTCCCACTATTACACAATCTTTACATGTGTAAGTATTTAAGTGATCCAAATTAGATGGGTCAGTGGTCATGTAGGCCGAAGCCCCAATGTCCAAATACCAATCTGGGGTTTCAATTGCAGAGACAGAACAAGACTAATTGAAGGCTTCAGCAAGGTAAGCGAAAGAATCATGGCGGGCGTACCGCTGGTCGCAGCCATCAGCGTAGTGCCCTTTAGTGCGATAAATTTAGCAGCGTGGGGAATGACGCCAATGACTAGAAGGACTGCGTCCATGGCCCTGAATGGAAGAGCCCCGAATGGAGGAGGAATAACCAAGGCTGCGTCCGCGGTGGGTGCGAGAGGAAATTTCCTCTCTGGTTCGCACTATCAAAGCTCTTGTTGGTGGTTGTGAACACTGTTGAAGGAGAAGAACCTGAAGACTACATAGATTTTTGAAAAAGCTCAAAGCTCTCAGCCTTTGAAATCAAATCAGCAAAACAGGGGAGGGGTGTGACATCGAACTGAGTAGTGGAGAAGGAAGAAAATTCAGATTCAAGGCCTCGGAAGAACAGTGTACTTTGTCTGTGTCGTCGATTGGACAACCAATCGCATGAAGCTGGTTACAAATTGCCCAAACATAGTGACAGATCGAGCACCACGCTTCATCAATTGAAGATCATCTTTGAAGCGAATTTCTCGAGCCTTGGAGCAGTGGCTTAAAATGGTTTCCAAGGTAAGCTAGACCTCTCGAGAGGTGGAGAGACCGACGACCTCAGCGATAACTTCCTCGGTGAGGGTAGAGAGGAGAAGGCTGAGTAGGAGTTTGTCAATAATGTTCCACACCAGGTGTTTGGGATTAGGCGACTGTGAAGTGGCTGGGTCAATTTTTGGTGGAGATTCAAAGGTTCCATCAACATAGCCGAGTAATTCTTGGCTTTCAAGAAGGGGAAGAAGCTGGCTTTTCCACATGAGATAATTGCTGGAGGAAAGCCTGATGGTTACCATTTGAATCATGGTGTTAAAAGGAAGGGTGGATTTGACAGCCATAGGGGAGGAGGAAGGGAGGGATCGAGGGAGGTTAATCCGTATGTGGCTATGATACCATAAGAATGTTTGATGAAACCACCACACATTGAAGTGGTGAGGAAGTTATCATTTATAGCATTTTACATATCAATTACAATTAATGTGAAATATAAGAATGGAAAGTATATACAAGGTAATCTCCTAGAATTGAGGACTGGATGAAGTCACATATGGCAAGTCTCCTTAGATTGATTCAGAGTATCCTCAACAAGTTGCAGCCGCAACTGCCCAAGAAACGATTGTCAAGTGTGGAACATGCACGGTTGCAAGAAAAAATGGGAGAGAGTAATCATCATCAAGCACCGTCGAGATTAAGCATCAGGAACACTGGGGGCGAGATATTGGAAATCGAAGGAGGTCACGTTGTGTCCATTGGTCGAAAAGACCGGCACAACAAAGTTCGTACCTCCAAAAGGCCCAAGGGATCGCCTTGTTCGCCTAGCGCTGCACACAATGCAATTCAGTTCTATGACGTCCTGGATCGCCTTGGTTATGACCGCCCGAGCAAGGCGGTTGATTGGCTCATCAAAAAGGCCAAGGCATCTATCGATGAGCTTGCGCATTTGCCTGCCTGGTATCCCACCAATGGTTCTGCAGCAAATGTAAATTTTGGGCAAGAAGAAGCCCAAAAACAACTGGAGGAAAATCAGCAGCACTATACTGATGGCGTGGATACTAATCAAGAACTGCACGCTAGTTTTTTGGCTCCATCAGTGGACTTCGATGATATAGCAGACACTATCAATTCGTTTTTTCCAATAGCTGGTACAGCTAAGGCAAGCTCCTCAGCTATGCACTTTCAGAGCTTCCCAACTTCAGATTTGCTATCAAGAACCAGTAGTCACAGCCAAGATCTGAGGCTCTCTTTACACTCTTTTCAAGATCCAATTGTGCTCCACCACCACCACAACGAACAGCCTCATCGGTATCAGAGCCCCAGCCACCACACTGAACAAGTCCATGTTCAAGCACATGTCCTATTCACTGAAACCACTCCACTTCCACTAGGGTTTGATGGCAACACAGGCTGGTCTGAACACGATCAGCAACCTAGTTGGAATACCAGTAGAAACGCCTCAAACGGGAGTGGTAGAGAAGCAGGATTCTTGTTCAAATTGCCACCAGCAGCACAGTCATTAGGCCAAAACCAGTTCTTTTCTCAGATGGGACCCCTTCAGTCCAGCAATACACCTTCTTTTCGTACTTAGATGTATCCACCCGCAATAACCATCGCCACCAGCGATCATGGTCAACAGTACCATCCAGAGATTGTGCCAATTTATCCAACATCAATATCTGGGGTTGGATTTACTTCAAGAATAGGCACATTCTCTGGATTTCACTTTCCTGCAAGAATTCAAGGCAATGAAGCGGAGCATGATGGTTATTCTGACAAACCATCCGCTGCTGCTTCTGATTCTCTCCATTGATTTTACCTCACAAAATTGAACTCTCCACTTTCATTACCAGGTAATAATACTCTCAAGGCCCATTTTCAATTTTCGTTGAGTTAAATCTCATCTTATTTCAATTCTTTATGTCCTTCGATGATATATGTTGCTATATGTAACTTAACTTGCAGGGCTTTATCCATTTCTCAGTACTGGCGAGGGATTTCAGTGATATAGTTTCAGATTTTTCGATCCCGGGATTGTTAATCTGTGTATGTTGTTAATGTTTTCATATTTGAATGTGCTATTAGGGTTGTTTCAAGATACCTTCAGATTTTCTCCTGTTTTTCGTTAATATTTATTTATTCATTTGTAATCTTCATCACGTCCAAACTCAATAAATTTTTTAATAAAACCTTAGCAAGGCCACAATTTTTTAATGGGTGTGGTGAAATTAAAATGCGAACATTTTTAGGATGTTCATAAAATAAAGTTTAAGCTATTAAAGAAGCACCTCCATTGACGTTGATTCTAGTTATCCAGACAAATCAGCAATTGCGTTCAATCACACACGTTGACATAGACAAGATCCTTTGATTCCCTAGTAGAAAGTTGATCAGTCACCATGCATACATGGACTACCACGCTGCCACCATATTGGATCTTCGTCATATATGTTAGTGCCACATAGACAACCACCACGTCGTTGCACCGCACTTTTCATTTATTGAGACTTTAAAAGTTTTTCAACTTCTTGCGACAACTACATCTGAAGTGCACCTCTAAAACATTCGATGCAGAGTTGTATTTAAATACGAGTGAAGGAAGTGAAATGGTTTACAAGCAAATCTATCTTTGGGCTCACCTATGCAAATTTTAAATTCAACCTACACAGGATAGAATTAAATTTAAATAAATAAATATAATCATTTTTTAGTTATGAATGATACGAACAAAAATTCAGCTGTGACAGAAAAACATCCATAAAAATGATTGAAGCTTGGTACTTGGCCATCCATCCATGGTCCACCAACCAGCAATTTCTGGGCTTCACGAAAACCTCCAAGTCTGGCAGAAAAACTATATAATCACATTTAATAAACAAGACAATTATTAAAAACACAAGATTTGGTTTCTATTGAGATGGTGACAATTGCTTGATGATTACAGATTTCTGAGATTACACTAAATTTTGGAGATTCTTAAGGCCTATAATTAAACATGAACGTACGCAAAACAATATTTGTCAACACAGATGTCATGTCCAAACATGAAACAACACAGTATAATGTTTATACTTTGTTTGAAATAAGAGCTTACTTAAAAGTAAACTTTCAAACTTAGCCAAACATGTATTAATGAAATGTAGACAGGACATACTATTGGGGAACAAGCATTTTCCCTGTGCAAATGGACGTCTATCAACTTCTTCATATATGCACTCCAAACAACTAGCAACCCTCAATTCCAAATCCATAGTTTAATTACATATTCACTGAATACATTTATTCACAAATGATTAAGATATTAGATCAGACTTATTGGATTTTGTTTCTTTCGGTAGGGACGAACTTGCTACTCGAGATTTGCATCGGGGGAAGCTTGCTTCATAATAGTTTGGCTTGAATTTTTTCTTGCATGTGTAGGATCCTTTCCATTGGACAAATGTGGTTTAACTGATACAACGATGTTCGTTTTGGCCAAGTTTGTAGTTTTACTGGCCTTTTGCTTGCTGCCGACTTTCTTTGGCATGGTAGGACTCACTTCGACCCGTTTCTCCCATGGACGGACAGCTATCCATCGCTCCTTCCAACTCCACCCACAGTTGTCTTTGCTAAGGTCATAATAAGTTTGACCAAGATACTGGCTCGAATTCGCCCTCCACTGCAAGAAACTTACACCGAGTCATTGCCAATTGAAACCGCAATTTAATGGAAATCACAATTGATAATTGTAATAAATCTTATTTTAAAATGACAAGCCTGATGAGAAAAGGCGTATGCCATGGCTCGCTCCCTCCTGGCTGCTGCTTCTTCTCGCTGTTGTATCCTGTTGAGAATTTCTTCCATGGTTTCAGAGCCACCACACCATTCTACCTGTTCGGAAAATTCAGAAAAACAACTTAGGCACTACAATCTTGAATAGAGAATTGTCTCCTCGGTTTCCTAGTTGAGAAGTAAATAGAAAAGACATTCCAATATCTCTTGAATTTACTCGGAAAAATATTGATACAAAGTCATTCTCCATTAGATTGGAGCAGCTTTCTGAGAAAATAAGGGTGCGTTTGGTTTGATGTTTTAGATTTGCAAAACGTTGAAAATGTGTTTGGTATGAAGTTTCAAAAAATGCATTTTCGAAAACTAGGTCAAATTTATAACATAAAATTCAAAATGCATTTTTCAATGAAAATTCTGAAAACACTCGAAACATGGAAAACAAACGTTTATATAAAATTTCACGTAAATAAATTTTAAAAATTAAAACCTTTAATAAATAAAAAATGAAATTCTAAAGAATAAAGATTTTGAAAAAAAAAATCTAAAATTCTAAAAAAATAAAAAATATGAAAAAATAAAATTATAAAAATTTCTAGAAAAATAAAAATAGCCCAAGCATTACATAAAAATTCTAAAAAAATATTTTGCCCATGTTTGGTCCCTATTAAATTTTAATTCATTTTTAATCTCATTTTATCAATCACACATTCAATAAATAAAATAATATTGCACATGGACAAAAAATTTATCCTTACTTTTTAACCACATATTCTCAAAAAAAACACTATTTCAAAATCAATTTTTTTCAAATAATGAAACTCAAACAAGCGGTTAAATGAACACAAATAAGATAAAATATTTGAGTCAACGTCATTAATTTTTATTTTCTATATTTTGAACTTAATTTATTATTTATTGTTATTTTACTTTGGTAACGAGACAAAAATATTGTAAAATTCACCAACTTTAAAATATATATATTATTTAATAATATATTAAGATAAAAACAATTTTGTTTTTACTGAATAATCAAATTTCATGAAATAAAATGCCATGAAATAATTTTTCAAAATTTCAAACCAAACATGTTTCCTATTTTTTTTTGTTTTGAGAAATAATTTTTTCAAAGTGACAAACCAAACACGTTTTTAGCAATTTCAAAACAGATTCTCAAAACAAAAAACTAAAAATGAATTCAAAACTGAAATACAAACCAAACGGGCCCTAAATACTTTGTACAGTTGGAGTAGGTTTTACGGGCAGCTCGCTCCTATTTTTCTCTACGGTATAGCCATTCTTTAGCAATATACTTTTATTCTTTTATTTAAAAAAAAGGCATTTACGAGTTTACTGATGCGACAACTTTGGTTGATTTACTTATCCGGCTTGTTAAAACTTGGCACTTTCAAATTGTATAGAATTACATTACATTACGTGGAAGTTGACAATACCTCTACTTCATGGAGCTTAGCCTCAAGTTTCAACTGATTCTCAAGTTTCTTTTGCTTTATTCGGCCTTCAGTAACCATGGAAATCCAGCGAGATCTAATCTCGGCTTGAATTTTGCTCCAAAAATGTATATGACTCAAAGCAGATGATGTTTGGTTTTTAACCGCAATGCCATCTACGACACCTTGAATTCTACCTATTCCTTTTAAACGAGGCAGGCGTTTTCTTGCCTGCAATTACCACAAATAGGGTATGATAAGAAGTTGTAACTTTCCTAGTTGCAGTTTGAGGCTTGTCTAATCTTCCAGATGAGAGGGTTGGATTTAGAGGAATATATAGGCAGTGAAATCAAGTTTCAAAATTAAACATGTAATAACATAACAGAAAGCTCTGCAGCAAAAAAAGGTACAATCTTGGAGTAATTATCGATTACTTTGACATTCAAAGCGCGCTGCACCACTTACAATGTATGCCCTGAAGGCCTTCTGAATTTGTCTGGCAGCAACATCCTCAGTCGGTTGCTTATTCTTCGTCGAAACGCCAGCAGAGTGATCTTTCAAATTGCAGGCATTTGATTTTTTGGGTGCACTCTGCACCAATTTGTACAAGACCATTTGGAGAGGGAATAAATTTATCGAACTCTGTAGACTATATATACAGAGAGAAGAGAGGAGAGACGTTTAAAAGTGGTAAAAGTTAAGTGCATTGAACCGGAAGAACTTGGATATCTAAAATAATTGTCGAGAAAAATAAAAAAGAACATAAGCTATTCTAAGTATGACCTTGACATGGATAACTCATTCACCTTTTTACGGTCCAATAGGAAGGTTGGTCAAAGAAAGATTTGAGTATTTTGTCGAAGTCAAGCCAAGTTCACTTCTATGAGAAAAAATTTAGCAATCATACACATAATAAGTGCCCCTAACATCAAAGAGGTTGAATTAAGTATCATGAAGGATCCTTGTAGAATTCGTAAAGGAGAAAAGATAATAGTTAATCCTTGACGTTTTCGCCCATATGTTACAGCAGGGGCTGTCTATAATCAAAGAGTAATAGCTGTGTAAAGCAAGTAAAGTTTTGAAGAAGTCTGTTAGTCATAAAACATAAACCCCGCAATAAGTTTTGATTCGCATATAAGAAGGCACGAAATCATTCATTCAAAAGAAAACTTACCTCCACTTGCTTTGTTTTAGCTTCCTTCCCTCGCTTCAGGCAAATCTTTTTCTTAAACCAATTATTCCAACCCATTTCTATTTCTCTAAAAGCTGAGTAAGCCTAGCATAAACCTAACACAATAAAATTCGTACAGTTTATTTTCCTTAAAGTTCACAAGAAAAAAGAACAATAACATTAACATTAACATCCACATCTCACTTTAAAATCAAAACTTGGACTCAGATCAAAACATGTGAATGAAATGCTCTTTACTAGACACAAAAACGAAATTTCACGGTAGTAGTGCCCAATGGCCTGCTTGGACATCTCTCACTCTGCTGTCTGCTTATCTTATCTCATTTGCATTTGGTATTCCCTTAATTTCAATCATCTCATCTCGGAAACACAAACTCGCCAATCCAATACTTAAGTTCGTTGAGCAATGCCCAAAAGATTTGCAATATCAAACAAATGGTCATATGCAAGATAAACCCATTTTAAGAGTAATATTTACTTCGCAACTCAATTTTGTTAACTTTTGAATTAATTTGATGTTAATGAGGCTATGATTCGTAACAATTCGCTTTGATTTATGAAACCAAGTTTTCAAATCACAAGATTGCCAACCCGTAATTACAAATTTCAACAAAACAAGGCAAAACAGTTGAAAAAAGAAATCAACAGCAAACATCCAAGTACACAACAAATGCCGTTACAAAATTTCGATCTTTTCAATAAAAAAGTATGGGAATACACGAAACCCATACCTGGGAATAGCCAAGAAAGATGTTGGTTCATGCAATGGTGTGCCTGTGGAGAAGCTTTGGTGCGGGTAAATGGCAAAATTTGCTGGGCTGTATAATGACCTGCGACCAATATATTAAAGAATAGACAAAAAAGTTTGATTTTTTGCTGTAAAAGTTTCAACTTGGAAATGACAATCCAACTAAATAGAAGGTGAGGTGTTAAATTTGAATTTCTGAAAGCTTAACAGTCAACAGCGCATGAAGGTGGGGTGTGGGTTCGTTTTCGAAACCGTAACTACTGGCTTTTGAAATGAATTTTTATACAGACTTTGAATTAAAGAAAGAGAAAAAGCTGTTTTATAAGTAAGTCCTCAATCATGGAGTGGGGAAGTTTGTTGGGTTTGGAATGACAGAACAAAGGCCAGATAAAATTTAGCCAAAACAGTGATATGGGTGGGGTTTCGGTTTGAATCGGGCTTTGCACAGAAAGAAATAAAAGGAAAGAGAGAGAGAGAGAGAAAAAGATAAAAATCTAGCTGAATATTTGGTCCCGGCGGGGCTCGAACCCGCGACCTTCGGCTCATAAGACCAACGCTCTAACCAACTGAGCTACGGGACCTGTTGTGTTTGATTATTTGAATAATTTATAAAACATATACATGATAACTTATCAGATGAGATAGCTAAAGAAATTAGCTTAGAGAAAAAAATATTCAACGTTCTTTTTATTTTCGGAACACGATTATCATTAATTGAATTTCACAATGTGTCTGTATTTAGTTATGAACTCACCATATAATCTTTAAACTGTGAGCATCAATATAAGCAATGCAATTGGCTATACACTCGAAAATTGTCCATTATTTACAGTCATATAATTCGCCTTCGAAACCAGAATAACATAGTGTTTTATTAAAATTTAGATACACAAGCCCAAAAAAAGTATATATACATATATATAGACATTTAACCTAAAATTTATTATAATATTTTGAATTTGATTACTATTAATTCTAGTTTATTTTCATATTTTAGCTATCGATGAAATCGGTGAAACAAGATTTAAGTTAGTGGTTAGAATGGAAGAAAAATTGACCCGAGAAGCAAGACGGTTGTGCTTTAGACTTGTATTGATGAAATGTGAAACGAGATCAAGTTACTGATTGGAATAGAAGAAAAATTGACCCGAGATCCGAACGGACCACGTTGAAAGAGGAGACGAAATGGAGCCGAATCGAAGGCAGCTTAGGTGCATCGCGCAGCATCAGGGATTTTCTTCAAAATATGAAAGGCTCGGATTTTTTGATGATCAAGGAATGTAATTTATATAGTGATAAAATCTTTTATGGATAATTTTACCATTTTAGTTATACACTGTAGCTTGAATCTAAATAGACATTTTCCACGGGACATGAACGACACACTTTATATCTCCATGCGCTCTTCCAAGAAACAGAAAAAAGGGTGAAAACCATGGCTTCAACTTCTTTATCTTCTTCCTCCCCTTCAATGGCTTCCAAGCCTTCCCTCATTTACACACACACACCTTCTTAAGAACTCTCAATCACTTGACAGAAATGTCCGAACCACCCATTAAGGTCACAGGTCACTAGAGCAGGATTTGTGTAGTAACTTATAGAAGGGCGTATGTACCTAGAACGAACACATCATTCTTGCATTATCGAACAAACAAATGAACAAAGTCTGTACATTTTGAGAAACAGACACAAGGCCACAAATGAACGTTGTCGGACTCGTTAACTGTTTAGTCACATTTCTGCAAGTATATACATTAATATAATACATTGAACGAGTTCCTCCCATGCTTATAAATAGTTAGGGAGAAGTAATTTTATTCAAAGTCTTTCAACTTCCATTGCTCCTCTATTTACAAATCCTCCCTCACATGGTTGGCCAATGCTGTGGATTTGCAGATGGGACAGCTGTTCTTCATGAGCAGCCACTTCTTTATGCAATCTCTGTGATATTTGTGCCCACAGTTGAGGATTCCGATTATTTCTTGCTCCTCGTAGTCAGTCTACAGAAAGCCAAGCAAACTGAAGTTTTACCAAATTTAAAGCAACAATTCTACATCCATTTTCCCATGGCAAAGTAAAGGAACGAAAAACGTCAAGAAAAACATAACATGCAGTACGGGGTGGGGGGTTTGTATACCAGATGGAAGAGAATGAAGAATAAGCAGTATTAAGTATCAAACAAAAGGATGTAAGTTATTTTACTTCAATGTTCAAGATTTTTTTCAAAAACTAACATGTGAGAATTTAATTGTATACCTTAAACACATGAAGCCATCATCTTCATTATTGGACGTGCCAAAAGATAATATTAATACCTGGCATATTACACAGAACTTGATTTCCTGTTCCACACATGTCCCTTCAAGACTGGAACAAGTTGCTGATGAGGCAAACGTTCCTTCTTTCAAATCACGTCGAATAGCTTCTTCAGACAATCCAGTGACAACACTACCAATTTGTTCCCCTAATGCAAGAAGCTCCTGTGGTATAGTGGCAAAATTTAGAAATTTTGTGTCAATGTCACATATAAAACAACCATTCATCAACCGCTCCGATATCCCAATCACTGACAGTAAGGGAAATGTAACTTTTCGGTTACCTCATATGACATGTGATCTATATCCAAACGCATATCCCTGAGATGATCGACAGTATCTCTGGCTTCATGATAGCCAGGAATCTCTAGCATGGCAACTTCCTACAATGACAACTCGTAGCAAATATACTGAATAAATGATATTACTTAGTATTCCGTCAACAGACATTTAACTCTAATGATCCCAGTAGTCAGACAATGTAATCAGTTATGACAGAAATGACAATTATATAGATAAAACAAGAGAAACAATGATAAGAGCTTTACATCTTCTGGTAGAAGTCTCAAATGAGGAAGGTTCTGATGCCTTGTATTTGAATCGAGCATGACTTCCCTTCGATGAGGCCGGTACAACCGAAAGCCCGTTGGTGGAACAGGTGCTAGAAATGTAGGGCCTGCTTCTACAGCATCCTGGAAAGGACTGATGCCACTATTTAAAGAGCTAATAGTAGTGAGTCTGTGTGATGATGTCCCTACTTGCAAAGGCAAGTTGATATTATGTCCTCTCACCCCTTGCATGGGTGGCTGTGGATGATGATTCAGATTAAGAGGGCCTCGAGGAATAGGAGGTGGAAGAAAATTATTAGAACTTCCGCTGCTGGCTGTAACTTGATAACCTTGAACGCCCATATTCCCAGCTTCAAGACCTCCATTGACATTTGCTTGAAAGACAAACAACAGAAAGGAGTTGTCAGAATAAAGAACATATCATCAAAATCACCTAAAACCAAAGCCTACAAACAGATACCATGCATATAAGGTAAATTGGGAGCCTGGTTCCAGGCGAAAGTCCCATTATCATCATTGTTAGCACTGAAATGCATGTCCAACCAAGGATTGCCAGGCAAATGTACAGGTTGAGTGACATAATTTCCTTGAATCAAATGACCAGCGTTTTGTGCCACTATAGATTCAGATCCAATCATACCAGGTCTGTTCCTCACACTTCTGTGAGAACCACTTTCAATCATTGATGTGGTGTCATTAGTTGCACACTCAGGTGGCAGAAAACTAGCAGCATCTGTTATAGTAGTATCAGACCCAACTGGCCTCGCAGCTGTAGGGGCAACAGAAGAACTAGATCCTGCTGAAGCATTATGATACTGGTAATTTACAGGAAGCCCCTCAGCATTCTTTCTCTTGAATGAACCTCTGACACCATCCATGTAGGGTATGTTCCTCCCAGCACTGTCTGTAGGAATACCAACAATTCCCTGAGTGCCTGAGAGTGACAAATGATCATGTGCCCCATAATTCATGGGCATAGGGAAATCTCTAATACCAGATGGAGGCACCATATATGGATTGTAATGATGAGATGGTGCACCAACAGCCAAATCAAGATTGGAAGAGGGATGGGGATGCTGATGCTGAACACCGTTGTACTGCATCATCCCATAGAATAATGCAACATCATGATGTTCAGGCATATGGTGGAAATTAAAATTACAAGCATTTCCAGGAGGAGGAATCACTGTATGTACACTGTTCAGAGAAAAGTTTGTGACACTCCCATAAAAGAGTCCAGACTCAGGATGTAGATGGTTGTGCCCTTGCTGATCTGCTTCCAAATCAATCATATGACTGGAATAATGTGTGTTCTGGTGCCCCATGTAGTTGAAAGACAGTCTGCAGATGATGCCTGCATCAGAAGCAAAGATACATAATTAGAAAGAAGTTAGATTAATCATTTTAGCATAGAACAACAAAGTAACATCAAATAAACTCAGCTTGGCAGAGCCAACGAGTCCTCAGCCCATAAAAATATCAACTGACACAGAATTCTAATATGAAAGCCCAATAGATAATTTGATTGCAATCCGTAATAACAATCAATGGATATGATTGGATTCCAACTCATTATGGTAGTCAACATCGAAATAGCCTAAGATAAAGAAAATGTGTCTATAAAAGATTAATTGCTTGATCTTAGATGACTTCAATATCTTTATGAGCATTTACTTCAGCAAAAACCTGGATTCGACCAATGAGTTTTTCGAAGAACAAACAGCCCAGGAAGGATTATTATTACAACAACAGAATTCAACTTAACAACAGAGGGAAAAACAGAAGTTGTTGAAATGGGAAAAATGTAAGAATATGATGGTCATGAGGAGCCCTTTAATTGGACCTCAAAAAATTATTATTTTTTTGACTCGCCACTGTGCCAAAGAATTGAAGAATGAAGTAATCCTGCGGAGACATAAAATCCTGCAAAATAATTTTAAAAGCTTCATTCATTCATCCATACATCATATTAAATTCTCCTACCTAAGAAAATGTATTACATAACTCACAAAGTCTACATAGAATAATAAGCCTCGATAATAATTAGTTGTTATCTAATAGAGAAGCTCTATTACTTTCAAGTTATCCTCCAGATACCTCTGGCCCCAGCCCCTCGAAAATGAGAAAATAGGATTCTCTTAAACTCAACCAGAGGGTTATTTCTTAGCACTCCAAGAAACCAAGTTGTCACCAAGATAAACGAGTAGCCAGACGTAGAACGACGAGTGTCAGGGCAGCCTGCCCAATCTGCATCAGAGTAAGCAACTAAAGCACTAGGAGTAGTAGATGGGCGAAAATGAAGGCCAAAATGAAGGGTGCCTTTGACATATCGAAGAATACGCTTAACAGCAAGAAAATGATCCTCTATTGGAGCATGGAGAAATTGGCTAACAGAATTGACAGCATGGGCAAGGTCGGGCCGTGTAATGGTCAAATACTCGAGGGCACCGACAAGAGACCTGTAGAGAGTGGGATTCGAAAAAGGTGTGCTAGCAGTAGATAGGTGCTGCGTGTTCGCTGAAAATATGCCGCAAGCGCACGGGTTGCGTACAAGTAGTAAAGTGGACCTTTGGAGTCCGGATTGTCGGTCCCACGAAGAATGTATACTTTCGATTACGCACTCTAATCGATTTTAATTCTAACGATAAAAGAAACACACAATAAAAATATGATTTGAAAAACGATATATAAACTAGAAATCTACAAAATACGAAAAACACAAATGCTTGGCAATTTCGAAGGGAAAAACGTGGTTGAAATTTACGATGTCGCTTAACCGTTATTTCATTAATATCAATCCAATTATGCTTTGATGCAAATTACCAAAATACGATACTCAGATTCACAGCTAGAGCAGGAGACAGTGGGTTATTTCTTAGCACTCCAAGAAACCAAGTTGTCACCAAGATAAACGAGTAGCCAGACGTAGAACGACGAGTGTCAGGGCAGCCTGCCCAATCTGCATCAGAGTAAGCAACTAAAGCACTAGGAGTAGTAGATGGGCGAAAATGAAGGCCAAAATGAAGGGTGCCTCATTTTTGAATGAAAAAATCTATCCCTAACTTGAGCGTGCGAAAAATCATTCCTGGGTCATAGGAACTGCAGAAAATAGAAAACATGAGGCACGAAATATACAGGTCTCTGGAGATCATACCTACAAAATGCCAAAAATCTGATGTGATAGAAAGTTTAGAACTTATTAGAGAAAGGAGGGGGTCAAGATTTACTTACAAATTTGGCATCGATTACAACAAACTTCAAAACTTATGAGAGAAAGGAGGGTTAGAGATTTACTTACAAATTGGCATCTATTACACCAACCTTTAATGTTACTGCAATAAAATCGTATTTCTTTGCTAGGAAACAATATTGGCAGGCTAAACATCAAGAACACTAGTGTCCATAAGGTGCACAAACAACTCCCAATAAGTCTATGCAAAGTAAACAAAAAACATACACCTAGAGAAACATCTTCATTCCTTCTCTTCAAGGTCTCGTCTGCCTTAAAACAGATCCATCCATGATGGCAATTTCACTTTAAGACAGATTGCATCTATGGTGTTATAATTCCCATTATCTAAGTTAACATTTTCTTTTAAAAGCCAATAATTATCTGATAAGATAATGATGAGTAATGATTCAGCCCTGGATTAAGAAAGTGAAACTAAACATCCCTTCTATAATAGTCAAACAGTCTTTAAATTAATTAACCAAATAAGCAACACATCTTCCTAAAATATTAATAGCACGCTCTATTATCAAATTTTATTTAATAAATTAACAGTCTGCGCATTTACCAGAATATTTATGTACCTGGATAGTATCAATTCTTTGGCGCAGAAGTTGCAAGCAGCAAAAAGAACCAAAAGATCCAACATTCGGAAATTATAAGATCAATAGATACCGCATTGTATTAAGAACCCACACCAGGAATTTCACTAAGATAATTAAGCCCCTGTTTGGTGAAAACTAAAATCTAGATTTTAATCTATGTCAAAGTCAACAATTAATTTTAACCACACATTTCATGAGACCAACAACTTTTCAACCATACATCTCATTAACTTTTATTAAAATCTACAAAAAATTTGACTTTAATCCCTACCAAACAATGGCTAAATCGCATTGTATTTAATCCTCTAGATTGGCATGCAAAGACCATCCTTTGTGTGTGTGTGAATGTGTACACATGCACGTAGATGGAGAGGTCAAGAAATAAATTTTCTTCATAAAGCACTGCGCCCAGCATTAACTCGTCAGGTCTCCTTGGACTTGTGAAAGTTACGACTAATAGAACAATAACAGTATGTTTGTCTTGTTTATTAAAGTGAATAATACCAAAAAGTTTAGATTCTGAAATTGCATGGCTAAACCACCCTAGACAAACATAGTAGTTAATCAACTCAAAACTTCAAGAATAGAAGTGGAGTGGGAATCTTCCAAACACAACTTTTACCCTCCAGGCCTAAAAACTGTAACAATTGAACATCTAATTGAAGTTCTCAACATCGCCCATGAAAGTATAGACAATACACTAATGCAATTATCCAACAATTTAGAATCCAGATTTTCACTTTCAAGGTCACGAGAACATCTCAAGAACCACGAAGTAACTTTCATCAGAATCTATACCTAAAAAATCCAATAATCTAAATGCGGACATGAGAACAGACGTACTAAAATCTAGTACCTCCTAAAATTGGGTATTACAAAAGTTGAAAATTTTTGAACCAAAATAAAGAATTTCCAATAAGTACGATAACAGCTTAGAGAATTCTATGGAGAGTTTAACAAAATAAAAAAAAAAAATAAACAACTATTATCATTTTCCGACGAAAAATCATGAAAATTTTTATTTTTATAATCGTGTTCATTTACTGCATAAGTTCCTTACAGTTTTCATTAACGAGACAATAGATATAGGGGGCGTTTGGGATTGATTCTCAAATTCTACAGTAAATCAATTCTCATTTTCAACCACATATTTTTCAATAAAATAATATTTTCCATCACATCAATAATTTTTTTTTCTTTTTCAACCACACATTTCACATCATATCACTATTCAAAAATCAATTTTTCCCCCAAAAATCCCTCCCAAACAAGCTCATAGTTTCCAATTTCATTTTCATTTATTATATTTTCCAAAAATCAAGTAAGAGTAAATGAAACCATATACCAAATAAAATATTAGATTTATTATTTTTTTATTTTTTTGCCAGAATTACATGGTGGACAGCCAGGCAACTAATCCTCATGAAACAAACACAATCATCTAATCGGAAAAACAAATGATAAAGAATTTAAATAGAAAAAAACTCACCTTTTTATCATCAAAATTCAACCTTCGACAATTCCCAGAAAAAAAATTCCAATAAAATAATTAACACCTGAAAAGGTGAACAGAGGAACAAAATCACAATTTTGAGACTTGCATTCAAAAGTGATCAATAATCATCAAAATTACAATCTAACAAAAACCTCACCTTGTTATCATCAAATTTTCCAAGAATTCCCAAGTTTCAACCTTTGATAATTATTAGCAACAAATTCCAAATAAATTAAGAAACCCTAATTATAAAATGAAAGAAAAAGTGATTAATGGTCATCAAAACTGCAATCTAACAAAATCCTACCAAGATTCCGTCATTATAAGACAATGCATGCATTGCATGTGGTTATATATTTCTATCGAATGAAGCCCAACAATAATTCCAAAGTTCCAGAAGGGGAAAAAAAAAAAAAAAGAGTAAATGCAAGAATCGATTAAAAATTGAACTAAAACAACCAAATTGAAAGATGGTCAGAAGGAGAAAGATCGAGAGATCTAAAAGGAAGAAATTAAAAAAAATAAAGAAAGAAAAGAAAAAAACAGAGACAGATATTATCTGCAATCTAGAGAGAGAGAAGTTTATACGGAAAATCACCTGTTAATTGTAATTGTTTCCTCTGTATTGATGTCCAAATGGTATCGTATATTTTTTTCTTTGACTGCTAATTGTACGTTGGATGTGTTTTGACCTCAATGACCACGATTATTTTTGAAATTATCAAAAATACCCATTGTTTTTTGAAAAAATCCATTCTTGTTTAGAGAACTTGTGTTATAAATATTTTTATGGACTTTGCTAGGGGACAGGATTTGGGGCCAGGGTTTGGGGACCGACGCCATGTGGCGCGCCCATATTGGAGGGGCGCCTCTTCGAATAGGCGCCCCTCCAATAGGGGGGCGCCACATGGCGTCGGTCTCCAAACCCTGGCCCCAAACCCTGTTTCTTTAGCTTTTTCCTATTTTTATTTTCTTCTGATGGATTCCTTATTGATATATTATTATGCCCCTGTTTGACACCCATTTTAGTTGAAAAATGAGTTTTGGAATAGTGATTGATGGAAGATTGTGTGGTTAAAAAGTAAGGAGAATTTTTAGATTTATGTGTAATATTATTTTATTGATAAAATGTGTGGTTGAAATGAAGAAAGAGAAAAAAATGAGAAATAGAATGAGAAAAAAATGGGTTTCAAACAGGGGCTATATATAGTTTATTTTACTTGAAGAAACAGATGTATCAAAACCTACAAGTAAGTAAATGATTTTAATAGAAATAAAATTGGGAAGACAAATTTAGTGGGCCCATACGTTCTTCTGCATAAGAATATTCCCTTATTAAACCATCAACGAAGGCCAATCATATTCTTTTACTTCCACTACTATTTAATTTTATACGTAAATTTAAAATTTTTTCTTATTATTTAACCACATATTTTTCATCAATCTACTATTTCAAAACGCATTCTTATTATAAAATATAAAACAAATAGACTCTTAAATTCTTTTAAGTCTCATTTGAGAAGAATTTATGAATAGATAAAAATAAATTGTGAATAAATGAATGGTATTTTTTTCCCATCAAAATATAGAAATTTAATTTCAATCATTTATAAAAAAATTTACAAATTTTATCCACTGACAGGGTAATTCAAGAAGAAAATAAGGTGGCCTGCAGCATGGCGAGATTAGAGGTTTAAATCATTAAATGGATCTCGTTGAACCATGTTTTATAGTTTTTGTGCAGACCTCTTTGAGGCTAGACATGGCCCATATTCCCTGGTCCGACCTGTACTAAATGTACGAGGGTGTCAAGTAATACCACACTATTGGTCATTTCATTTGTGGCAGACACATAAATGTCGCTATCAAACAAAATGTTACGACGAAAAGACCAAAAATTAAATTTAACAAAAAAAAAATCAGACAAAAGGACAGCAATCGCCCTTTACAGAAGAAAATCAGCTGAAAAGACAAAAAAAAAATGTATGTGCAGTACAGACAAATTATTTAGAAAAATGGGAAAAAAAATGCATTTGTTACTGTACATGGTGGTCTCAAATCAGTACAAAGACAAAAGATACCGACTTTTTAGCATGAGATGGTCTCATTTCTAAAAGGAAGGAATTCTACGTTCTTTTGTCATGCTCAAGTAAATCCGTACATACTTCGAGCACGTACTCTAAAATATTGCTTGTATTTATAGGACGATAAATATGTTAAATAAAGTAAGGATGAAATGTATGGAAGTATGAAAATAAGATAGCTAAAAAATAACAGCATGAATAGTTGATTATTTTTATTTTGCTTACTAGGTTTCTGTTAGTTCGAGATTCGTAATATCATGAAAATTGAATCTTGATGCCCAAGTTTCAATTATCACCTTCGTCCAAATAGGTTTACTGATTTCGAGAACGCAGAATTGTTAGTGAATTTCAGATACACAGGAACTGAAAATATGCCACAAGCGTTTGCTATAAAATAGATGTCAAGTTTTCTTTTTTGTCTAATGGAATGAATTTCATAAGCACTTGATTAATAATTCCTATGTATGCCCTCGTGTGCGCATACACATCAAGTATTGCATGTTGGTGTCCATCCCCCTCGGCATTAGGCATTTTCCCTGAGTAAGAAATTGGCTTGGCATATATGACACGGGAACTGAAAATATGCCACAAGCGTTTGCTATAAAATAGATGTCAAGTTTTCTTTTTTGTCTAATGGAATGAATTTCATAAGCACTTGATTAATAATTCCTATGTATGCCCTCGTGTGCGCATACACATCAAGTGTTGCATGTTGGTGTCCATCCCCCTCGGCATTAGGCATTTTCCCTGAGTAAGAAATTGGCTTGGCTACTCATATATGCCATGTTTCTATTTTGTTTCTTAATAAAGTATGTTTATTAATTCTACCTTTTTCAAATTAATTCATCTAAGTAAAGATTTTCAATTTGTCTTAGTTAGAAAACATTAGAGACGAAGTCATGGCTTCTTGACCTAAATTTGATACATATTTGAAGTTCCTTTTTTTTTTTTTTTGAATTTCCTTATGGAAGATTATTATATGAATTTTGAAATCTTTTACAAATATACTACTTTTTCTATTCTCCCAGCAGAAAACGTAATAGTTAGGTGCCCATGTTTTCAGAATTCTTGATCATCTTCTTTGTTGAAAACCATCTGCACTTATGGCGGCGGCGCATAGGTTGGGGGGATGTATATTATGGGTATAAACAGACAACTGATTTTCACCATCCCTTACTATGTCAAACAAAAAATGACTATGTAAATGCTTTTGGAGATTTAATCAATAAAAAGGGTATTTGTACCATAAAAAAGGTATGTTGTAGGGCTGTAAGCAAAAATCGTCAAATCAGAAAATCGAACCGAAACCACAATTTCGAAATCGGCGGTTTGGTGCCACGTGGATCCGTCAACGAAATGGTTTTGAACCAAACCAAATCGGTCAAAAACGGTTTGGTTTAGGTTTGAGAATTTTAATTATAGTTTGAAACTAAACCGGACCGGCAAAAAATATATAAAATAAAAAAATAAAAAATTGATTTTTTTTTTTAAATTTATCCAAAATTTCAATTTTGTAAAATTGAATAATTTTGTCATTTTGTAGGTATTTTTGTCAATTTCTAATTTCCTATTAATTATTAAGATTTACGACCCGCCCAAACCTAATTATATATATAAAAAAGGCCCAAATTTGAAAAAAGTAGCACTAAACAGCTCAACCCAAGTCCATATACTCACAAGTCACAATCCTAATCTTCCAATTTCCATTTCTCTCACTCGCAACTCGCTGGTCGCAGCCTCGCTCCCCGCGGCGCCTCCTGGTTTCCCCCCAATCGTCAACGCCCTCGAAATCTTGAACCCCTCAGTCGCCGGTAGTATATGTTCGCCGATATTATTAGACTATTTCAGGTTCTTGCATATTTATTTGATCGTGAGTAAGGCTTAAAATTGAAATTTTATCACTTTCTAGTTGAAAATTGTTTACATATTTATTGATTGTGAAAAAGACTTAAAGTTGAAATTCGGGCTATCAGGTGCGCCAAAAACATTTGGTTACATATGAGAGAATATGTATAATTCCGTGTTAAATTGCAGAAGATGAAGGTGGGTATATCTAGTGGAATGGGGGAGAAAAAATATTTGTAGCTTGTCTTTTGGAAGCCATTATTAGATGGATCCGTGTCTCAATTCTTTTTTTTTTTTTTCCAATTTGCTAATAAAATTTTTTTTGTGTATGAAGGACAAAATTGATCATGAGTTCTGTAGATTCTTGAGTATGTGAATGTTTCTTCCTTTTACTAGTTCTGTGACAAAATTTGATGTTTCTTGAGTTCTGTGACAAAATTAATTCTTTTATTCATTTTGCTAGTTGAAAATGGACATTATTATGTTTTTTTGGACCTTATATTTATTTTAGTGGACTTGTATTGTATCTTTATCGTAAAGTATTATCCTAAAACGTCAAAAGGGCAAATAAAAAACTATGCTTTAGTTTATTGTGATTTTATTTTTATTTTGTTGGTATTTAAATTTATAGTAAATATATTTAGTTTGTTTTAGATTTATTTCTAGTAAGATATAAATATATATTGAATTGATGGCATAAAAGTAGATACTAGACAGGAAAAAAATATACGCGAAACCGGCGGTTTAAAACCGGACCAAACCGTTAGGTTTAGGTTTGAGTTTTTTTAAACCGGTCAAAACGGTTTGGTTTAGGTTTGAGTTTTTCTCAAACCGGTCAAAACGGTTTGGTTTGAAAATTTGTCAAAAACCGCAAAAACCGGACCCTTACACCCAGAAAAAGATGAAGGTTTCTCTGTTGAACTATATAATTTCTTTGGCGGATATTCAATTTTATTGCCATATAGGTGTTGGAAAAAACTGAGTTGCTAGGCTGGTTTTGGCATTAATTTTGAGTGGGACCCGATTGACTATTTTGAAAAATGAAAGTTGATTTGTGTTCTCCTTCATGAGTATATCGAAATCATATACTTGTCAAAAATGATGCTTAGGTGAATGAGAAATTGAAACTCAAAGTATGCCATGTGAAAGGAGTTTGTTGGTGGGAAAACTAAAAAAGTTAAGATTTGTCCCACATAGGAAGTGGATGAAAACTAAAACCACTTTATAAAGGATTATACTTTAGGCTCTCTCCACATATGCGCGCAGAGGGGGTACAAATCTTGGACCGAAATAGGCTTCGGACCTTGAACTTGTGTTCACGTTTTGCTACATTTTTGTTAATTTTCGACAGACTTTTGGTTTTCTGAAACTCTTGTGTTAATTGTCATTTGTTAATGTGCAGGTTACAAGAGTCAACCTTTATTTATGTCTCGTTTAAGTTAGTTTTTCCACTATCCAATACACGAAAAATTCTCCCATTCTTTTCCTGCTCCTTCAGGTAGAGCTGTTAAACTGTTGATATTTTGTTTCTTCTTAATGTTGCAGCAAGCCAAACAAATGTCCATTATTTGTGATCAATAAGCATCAATGGTTAATCATATGCAAACGTATCCTCTTATCATTCTTCTGTTGTTACATGTATTTATGCATTAGTGTGAAATGGACACATTACAAGAATGTATCCAATTGTATTCATTTTCAAGTTTGAGGAAGCATAAATATGGCCTATCATTTTTCCTCTAAATGCTTGCCTTTAAATTTCATATTGCATATAAACTAGCTGACGAGTAGTAATTTGACATAGGATTCATAAAGAATTTCAAGTCACGATAATCAACCAATTGTTGTACTGCATACAATTATCAGCTCTCTTCTTCTCATCATCCTACATGAATCTATGTTTAGACTTTTCTTTACTCTCTAATATAAAGTACAAGGAGAACTGCCTCAGATAACTCTCAAATGGAATTTGAAGCTAAGTCTGCAAGGGATGGTGCATGGTTAGTGTTCTGGGAAATTTCTTTAGTTACTTATTGCAGACTTGTTAGTTGCTTGCACATACTTTGGACGAATGGCGATAATTCTTACTAACTTCCTCTCCTTTTCAGGTATGACATCTCAACCTTCCTATCGCATAGGTCTTTAGAGACAAGTGATCCGGTAATTCTTGATGCTTGTTTTTCCTTTTCAAATACATATTCTTTGCTCTTAATTTGTTATTTGCTGGCAAGTGTACTAGTATCAGAGTGTGTAGCAGTTCTCCCTGGAGATTTTGTACTCTGCTTTCAGGTGGAGTCTATACGTATAATCTCTAGACCAATGTAGTAAGTTGTTCATTAAAAAAGCCTAGTTTTGTTAGTGTTAGGATCTTCAGAATCATCACTTACGGTTCTTAATATGTTCTAGGAAGGAAAAGAGCAGACCCTCTACTTCGATGCACATGTCCTTGATGCACAAAGGCGGAGGCATGATGTAAGAGGTTGTCATTGTAGATTTCTGGTGCGATATGACCATGATCAGGCTGAGGTATGCAACTGTTTTGTTTGTAATGTACAAGAAGATAATAAAGACGGTACACAGAATACAATTGCGTGTTTCAGTGCACTTCATGTTCTTGAATTTGATTGATTCTCTCTATATATACAGGAGATTGTGCCCCTAAGAAAGATTTGTCGTCGCCCTGAAACTGATTGCAGATTGCAGGAATTTCATGCTGGGTCAGCATCTGCTGGAAACCCACAGATAGCAACTGTTGCTGGAACGCCCCAAAAGCAGCCCAAGCCAGAGGATGCCGCAGGCATTGGAGCCACATCAGCTTCTGTCCCTCGTACCAATATTTCTTCATCTGATTATAGGTTGCAGGAACTTCATGCTGAGTCTGCATCTGCTGGGAATGCACAGATAGCAGGTTCCATTGCAACCCCTCAAAAACAGCCCAAGCCAGACTGCCAGAGGAGCCTGCAGGCACCGAAGCCACATCTGCTTCTTTTCCTCCTACCAATGAATCTAAAGCACCATCATCCATAATTTCACAATATTGATTCAAACCCTACTCGAAGTGAACTTGCTATGGCTAATAGCACTGCTACGAACAATTTTCATGGAGGCTCTGATTCGAGTATGCAGCAAGGGTAGCTTAGGATGAACACTTAAAACTGTTTTTATTAATGTTTCTTTGTCTTTACTAGCTATTAGTAAAAAGGCAATGCATTAGCCTGTGCATATTATTGGATAGCAGCATGTATTGCATTTGAACTGTCATTTCATTAATGACCATTTCGATGGGGGAAAAAGGGAATTTATGGGCACAATCGAGAATGAGAAACGAGTGGTAAAGTGAACAACAATGACAATGATATTGTATAATTGTAAAGGAAAAGGAATAAAGCAAAGGCTTACCATTTACTTTTCTATACCAACTTCAATGAAAAGATAACGGAGAGCATTTAAAAATATTTTAAACATAGGGAGGTATGATGCAATTTTGTTATAGTCAAAATTGAGATCTATTATCCACTCAATAATTTATTAACACATTGCTCTAATTTAACATGTTCAATTTTTTTTTTTATTGTCACCTTTGTTTAAAAGAATAATGTTTTGTGTACAATTCATGGTGGACAAGGAATTTGACAATCCATGTTAATTCAAATTCGAATAGGCGGGAAAGTATGTGGTGTTCAACATATGGCACATTGTCAAATTTAATGTCAAAAAAATTGTACTTGTAGCATAGTTGCGTTTAAAAGTAGACATAAAATAATGTATGGATGAACAGCAAGTTGAACCCGGCCACGCAATTTGAGAAGGGTCCACCGATGCCCAAATCCCTTCTGCGGATAATAACACATACACGTCACCCAATATCTGTATCTCGTGTATATATATTAAAACTCCAATCTCCGGCTTCTCCATTTGAGAATTTTTAGTTTTGCCTATAGATATACATACTCATATATAAACATAAATTCGTGATTTTCATGCATTTTTACTTGTTAGAATAGGACTGAAATTTCATCGTTCGTTCTTTTAAATATATTTTTTACAGTATAATTAAGGATGCGGTGGCTATTGCGTAAGAGAAATGGAGAAGCGTTTATTAGAATTGGAAATAAATGGAAATTAGGGTTTGTGGAGTGTAATCGGACTGTGGTGACGAGCTGCAGAGCGGTACTATTGCCCCGATTCGGCGGGCCGGAGGTGCTGGAGCTCCGAGATAATGCTCAGGTGCCCGATCTCAAGTCCAACGAGGTCCTCGTTCGCGCTCGTGCTGTTTCCGTCAATCCCCTCGATACCAGAGTCAGTCCCATTTTCGCTTACCGTTAATATATCAGTCAGTTCTTTTTTTTTTCGATTGCGTGTCCAAGTACGAAACTAGATTTTTTGTTTTTGTAAAATGAGGTTAAATCAATCGGTAGTACTTGAGATACAAAATTACGGATGAAAGTTGATAAACGATTAGCATTTCCTTGATGATTATTGTTATACAATCCAAATTAGAAATTCTCTGTGATTGATATACTGAAAATGAAAAAACGAATATTGTGGGAGCTCAGATAGTTTGGGAGTAATGTAGCCATTCTACAAAGTTGTCAATTTTTTTTAAAGTAGGTTATAGCTTGATGCTATTTCCTACTAATTTATTGTTTTTCGTTGTGGAATTTTTGGGGCTTCCACAATTTTAATATGCTTCCTTGGTGATCGAGTGAGAATTGGGAGTTACTGATCCGATTTTAATAAACTATTAGGTTAGACCAAGAGATGAGTAAATATATATTGCATTTGTCTTTTGAAATGTGGCATGTCACTGAATTTTCCCCGGAAAGATGAGTGAATCATTGTTTGTTTATTATGGGAGTTAGTACGCGCACTTTATATTGACATTAGAGAATAAATAATTTAACATCAAATGTGCTTTCTTCTAGTTTCATACTTTGAGTACTAGTTCTTTGTGAACAAACAAAAGATCAATCGCTCACTCGACCACTGAAAAATTGATCTTATGTTTTTTGACTCCCAATTTTCACTTGACCACAAAGAAGCATATGAAAATTGTGAAAGCTCAGAAATTTCAAAACTAAGCCCCATGTTTGGTAGAAATTAAAATCAGATTTCTAGTAAATTTTGATAAAAGTTGATGATATGTGTTGTTGAAAAGTTGTGGTCCTATAAAATGTGTAGTTAAAATTAATTGTTGACTTTGACTTGAGATTTTAATCCACTACAAATTACAAGACCCGTGCTCGTGTGGGCTTTGGCCCAACCTAACCAAACAGGGACTAAGATAGTAAATTAGTGACAAGTAACATTCTGATTCTGCAAAGCCTGTTTCGAAAGAAATTGACAGTTTACTGAAGTTGCTAAATTTTCATATCAAGTAGTCGTATTTTTATAATTTTTCATTGATTTGGATGCATTTAACGATCTACCACATTAATTTTATTTCTTCTTTTTCAGTATATCAACCACGTGAGAAACTAGGAGCTTGAACACATGATGTCCTTCCAACTCTACAACCTAAAATCCACATATTGCTTTTTAACTTGTTGCGGGTATCGATATATCTTTAATGGAAAAATGAATCCAACCCGTACGAGATAATGCATGCTAAAAGACAATTAAATTAAACGAAATCATTCTCACCTAAGATGTTAGGGAGCGGACAAATGTATTATCTAAATTTTGTCTCCAATAGAAGATAATGTTAACCATAGTTAATATTTCTCATGATAACTTTTGGTGTTTGGTTTAATTCTCAACTACGTGGTATGAATCATTACGGTAAGATTTACTAAAGGTTAATTAAAATTTACGACAATTTGGTGGCAAGAGTTTTAGCTTCCTTCCATACGAGAGTAGTTGCGGGATGTGTTCATGTTGTTTTTGTGTTTGAACTAGGAAGACATTCCAGTAAACGGTGTCATGCTATTCTTTATGCTAATTACAAGGATATTTAAATTTTAAACTTTCTTAAGATTAATTTACTGATCATTATGATACTCAAAGAGATCTAGTGCTCATGAGAAAACAACAGAATTGGAAAAAGAATATAAGTAGATTCAATATCTGACAGACTCCAGTTCAAGTTCAAGTTCAAATTAAATGAATATTAATAATAGAGGAATGGGGGCAGAGTTGCGGATCTAGAGCAAGAATTCAAGAACAAAGATCTCTAATTGAAATACCTCACTGAATTTGAAATATAGTTGAAAAATCATTGTATTTATTACTGTAGATTTGATTTATTATTACTTTATTTATTTTTTATCTTTTCAAATTGTATCTCAAGTTGCTTGAAAAGACTTCTGACAAAATAGGTAATCCTATATTTAAAATTGTGAGAGCTTTTACCTGATATGCAACTTTGTATTGCCTGCTATATTTTAAGTTTGTATCCACAGAAACTAGTTATTTATAGTGAATACTTCACCTTAAGATCTCTGCTACAAATTTCAATATTTTTCAGATGCGATCTGGTTATGGTCGTTCGTTGTTTGAACCACTTCTGCCATTGATTTTGGGCCGTGATATAAGTGGAGAAGTTGCTGCTCTTGGAGGTTCTGTCCGCTCATTCAGTGTTGGTCAGGAAGTGTTTGGTGCACTGCATCCAACTGCCTTGAGGGGTACTTATACTGATTATGCAGTACTTGCAGAAGATGAACTAACTTCAAAGCCAGCATCAATTTCACATGTGGTAAGTCTTGGAGTATGCAGCTATTTATGGGAACATTCAATTGTTCACGACTGTCTTTCTTTTGCCCAGAAGCTTTGTTTTGGCTCTGTGATTAGGAATCTCAAAATACAGTATATGCGGACTGGGAAATTGGTAGCTTCGTATATTATGATTAGTAATTTTTTACATCCAGTCCTCAATCCGTACAATAGTGAGCCTTCGGGTCCTCGTTCAATTTTTCTTGGCAAATGAGGCCCAACTTTCAATCTTGTAGCATGTAGGCCCCAGAGGTACATTCTGCTCGAAAATACCATTACAACATTACACATAATCGCATGTGATCAGGTGCTCATTTATGTATAGATTGGGGACCGTGAATGCAACTTTCCCATATCTAAGGTTTATAATGGGTTTTAAAGGCATGTCCTTTCTCCTTATTGCTGCAGTTCAAATTACTGGGGTCCAACACTCCATTGCATCTGCCTCTTGTTTACCCTAAGTTGACTTTTTCACTGTTATTTATGTTTTGGGAAGGAAGCAAGTGCAATTCCTTTTGCTGCCTTGACTGCTTGGCGTGCGCTAAGAAGTACCGCAAGAATTAAAAAGGGGTACGTTTTTAATGCTCTCAAATAAAACTCTCTGGTTGCCCTTTTTGTGCTTTTAGGCATGTAATGAATAGCGAGTTGGAATAATGCTACCAAATACATCTGCTGTCTCCCCTTGGTTGTTTACAATTTGTAAGATTCAGTAAGCTGGTCATCTAACAAGTAGGCGTTTTGAGGCCATTACAATGAAATTAACAATTTTTTTAAACTTTGTGGCGTGATTCAAGGAAATAAACATTTGAAATTGAAGTTGCATGACTCTTATTATTTTGCAGGTCCATTGAGATTGGTTAGATGATTTGATCATGAAATGTGCATATTACACACATGGTTGCTTTCAGTATCTTATATTTCTGTGATATTTATTACTAGGAACAAGAACACGATTGAATCAAGCACAATCATTTATTTTTTTGATCTGTTGTTTAAGCATGAAAATCAGTCGTTCACAAGTAATGCACTAGTTTTGCTGCTTAAAAATACATTTGTAGACTTTGTTTTTATCTCGTGAGGTATGCAGAAGAAGATCTAAAGTTTCAGTTAAGTTCTTAAGCAGACCGACAGGGTTCGAATGAGTTAATTGTTACAAAGATACAATTATTGGGAGAGAATGAATATGAGATCATTGTAGCATGCCTTTATAGAAAGTGGTGTTCATAACTTTTCTATCTTTGAACGAGAATAAACTATTCAAATGGTTGATTTATTATATCTTTACAGGCAGCGGGTATTAGTAGTGGGTGGTGGAGGAGCTGTAGGTTTTTCTGCAATTCAGCTTGCTGTGGCTGCAGGTTGCCATGTTTCAACCACATGTGGAGGTGAAAGTGTAGATCGTCTCTTGGCAGCTGGTGCTGAGCAGGCTGTGGACTATACAACTGAGGTGTTGAATTAATTACCTCTTTTTACCATCTGATAGATATGAAAGCCCCTCCGACCTTTTTCATTATGATTTTTTGCAATCAGAAAATCTAACAGTGATTCACATCTTGCCTTCCATCACTATTTTTTTAATAATTATTTTCAAATATTGGTCTTATGAAAAAAAGGTCTTGGATTCTTTCTTCTTTCTTTCTTTCTTTCTTTCTTTGATTTATTTATTTATTTATTTTAGATCAGATATAAGTGAATGAAAAAAGAGAGTTATCTTTCCTATGATGCTCAAATGTGTGATCCTTTTCAGTTTTCTTCAAATCAAATAATGATGTTGATTTATAAACCTTCAATTACAAATATACTTGATAAACTAATTCTTAGAAGTCATATTTTGGTACTGAAAGAAATGTGACTAAATTTCTGCCTACTTCTTGAGTATGATCACAAAGTCTATATTGCTGATCTCTGTTTGAAATGTTCCCTCTCTTGGTTTAATACAAGTTTCTGATTTGCAGGATTATGAAGTAGCAATAAAAGGATATTTTGATACTGTTTTGGACACAATTGGTGTACCTGAGACAGAAAGAATAGGTATCAATCTTTTGAAGAGAGGTGGACATTACATGACATTGCAGGTACAAGAAAGAAGCTACTCCATCTCGTTCTCCAGTTTATTGTTGTTGCTCATAATGGTGCAAAGTTTTTGTCGTGTTCACTGCAGGGAGAAGCTGCGTCCTTGACGGATAGATATGGACTAGCAATTGGCCTTCCTTTGGCAACTACTGCTTTAATAAAGAAGCAAATTCAATATCGATATTCTCATGGAATAGGTCAGACTGTCAGTTACTAATATTTGGAAGCATAACTTTGTCATAGGAACTACATGAAATTAAATATTCTCCAATTGGATATATTGTCGATTTGGAATAGCTTTTGCTCGTTTTGGTCAGATCAACTGAAAAGATATTGTTGCATGTTTTTATGTTCTTACGGAACGCTAGGAAATACTGGATGGGAGTTATGATATCTTCAATATCATCTGATCAATGCCTACTTATGACATGGTACAGAATATTGGTGGACTTACATGAGGGCTGATGCTGAAGGCTTAGATGAGATCGGCCGTCTAGCCAAGGCTGGAAAGCTGAAAATCCCGGTGGAGAAAACATTTCCAATTACACAAGTTCGAGAAGCTCACGAGGCCAAGGATAAGAGGCTGATTCAAGGTAAAGTTGTGTTGGATTTTGATGAGCTCAAACCTACTGACCATGAACCGGTGCAATAAGCTCGACCTGTAAATTGGTGAGCCTTAATTTCTACATGGAGGGTGGGTGGTGGCTATGGCTCACGGTCCTTGGATGCAGAATAAAATAAAGAAGGGGGAGATGAATTGCTGAGACCTTCTAAAGATCAAAATATCGATCTGTAAGTTCTTAGAGCAGTCTGAATTTTGTAATTATTGATGTTTAAATTATAATTTATTTTGGTATCTCTAGCAAGGCATGAATGTATATTGATATATTCGTGCAGTGAAAAATTGAGGAATGCACATCAGTATTCCTAAAAAATTAAAAAAAAAAAAAAAAAGAATGCGTTTGAGTACCTTTTTCATGGCAGAATACAGAATAAAAAATTGTTTGCTTTAGTATTATAGTGTTCGGGTTAATTAATTAATTTTTTTTTAATTTTAATTTTGTTCCCAACCATCCACGGTACAAAAAATTTATTCTTTCCCAGAATTTTTAATTTTTTATAGCTTTCAACAAATAAATTAATATCACTGTGTGTGTTTCTCGCAACTTTTATGTAAAGTTTTCCATGCTGCACCTCAACGTGGCTTTTGTAGTAAAAGTTGGTCAAATCCTCATCTTCAAGAGTTTTGACCAAGACTACTAATATTACGATTAAGTCCTTCAGTGTTAACTCTAATCAATGTAATTATCAAAGCCGAACTGTGTTGAACTCGAATCCTATGCAAAAAAGAAACTATGACCTCCCATCCCATCCCAGGTGACTTTCGTCAACATTAGACCTGGAATTTACTAAAAACATCAAAAATGCCACTGTTTTGTCATTTAACCTTAAAAAGGGATCTGACGTTGTGATGTACACAAAGTTTTACATTCCCCTCATATGAAAGAGGGTCAACAAATATTTTATTGTGTGCGGGCCTTCCTTCGTGTGAGTGGGGTGTAAAACTTTATATACTCCATTGTGTATACATAGCACAACCCGCATAAATTCATGTTAATAGTCACATCCTGATCTGGCCACGTTCAGTCACAATCTGATTTAAACAGAATAATTGTGCATTAATCTTCATTATCTTGTCATTAATCATCTTGATTAGTGCACTGTTTAGCATCATGTGTCTCACGTAAATCGTGATCATCGATTCTGATACCATTTTGGAACATACTACTTAAGATGTCTTACTCAGTATAACTCGACAAATATTCAATAGTAAATCCCGAAGAAGATTTTAGATTGATTGTACGATAGTTTATACGTTCAAGTTGTAAATTATTATGATTCGTAAATTTGGATATCATATATTTTTTCCACTAAATAATGACAGGTGCGAATTTAACGATGCCTTGTCCCATGGTGTCAAACTTCATTCTAATTATCCGACTAGAATGATCTTGAGTGCATGAATCTAGCAGAAGTTAATTCCTTAAAATGTACTGTATAGTTCATTAGGTGCTAAACATGTGAAAAAGGTTAGGGGGGTAATCATGAAAAGGTCAATTGATATTTATTGAGGTAATTTTTTTTTTTTTCACTTTGTACAGTGAACTTGACAAAATTGTGAAAATCAAGAAAATGACTTTCTCGGGGAAGACGAAGGACCTGTAATTTGTCCAACCTAATAAGTATGATGGTAAATTTTCATTAGAGGTCATTACAATTTACTAATTTATGTTAGATTAATCACTCAACTTAATTTAATCCACCAATTTATATTTTTAGTTTTGTTTCATCATTCTAAGATTCGTGACTAGAAATAATAGCCACTCTGACGTAACGTGTAGGCTAACACATGTTTGTTTACTGCAAAATTAATAATTTATTTACCAAACAAATTGAAAGAATCACACGAGTCATAAACAAAATGGTTAAAACTATAAAATTTGAAAATTAGCTAATCATAATACAATATATAAAGTTAAGTGACCAACGTGAAAATAATCTCTAAAATCCGATGACCTCCAATAAAATTTCCCCCAAGCATTATCGTAAGTAAATTTTAAATGATACATAAGTTGTTACCGAAAATTATGTGGGAAAAAATTGGATAAAAAAATGTGATTGTGTTTTAAACTGGAAAATGATAGAGTTTCATGTGGCATTATGTAATCTGTTATGTAAATCTTGATATACATATAACAAGATTCATCCCACATTTAACTAAGGACAAATAAAATATCACAGGTCTGTTGAGACGTTCATACATTTTTGAGACTTTTGATACATAACCTTTCCTTGGTAAATATGAAGGCATTAAGATATAATATATATGTTGAAGTACCAAAAAATGTGTTTAACATTTTTAGATTTACTAAAACGATAGAACATGTTTATTTGTCAAAAATATATTAGAACAACAAATTGGAGACAATAATTAACTCTATTTGATCTATCAATTGTGATTAACAAATATCAAAACGTCAACACAAAGTTAAGTGCATGTTTGAAATGTGACTTCTTATTTGTTGACAAAATTGATATGACGATATGCCAAATTTTCTAATGAAGATAGTCTATGAGTAATGTTCTAAAATGCGTAATAGGTTGCGATGCGTCGAAACCGAGAATCAAGAATCACAAGTTTAAGTCTATCAATGCGACGAATAAGCGCCATAATCCGCTTCGTATTTTTAAGGTATTAAATATATTTTATATAAAAATAAATAAATTTTTTATCAAAAAAAATAAAATAAAATTAGGCGGCGCATTAGGCGGGATTAGGCGCGCCTATGCGCCGCCTTTTAGAACAAAAACGCATTTTTCCGCACACACTTCGAATTCGACGCGTTTTCTCCGCGCATCGCACCTAAGCGGCTCGTTTGCGCACATTTTAGAACATGGTCTATGAGACAGTTAAGTGCATGTCTGACAAAACTTTTATTAAATTATAAGTCGAGGTCTTAAAAAGTGTGTAAAAATATAAATAATTAAAAGTAAGTAACACTTGTCGTCATACGTAAGTGTGAATAAAAATAGAACACATGGTTGCCCCCCGGGGCACATTCAAGTTGACAAAGGATGGGCACTGCTGGGTTTGCAACCTCAGGGTGGGGAGTTCGATTCCTGGATGGAGTAGCTGAGTGTTGTAATACTCAATTTGGGTAGAGCAGATTGGTGATGTAATATCCATGGAGAAAGGCTCTCTCGGGGCCAGGAGTATAAAGGGTGCATGGATCCTGATCAATTTGAGCATATCCCGCGATTAACTTCCACCCATCACTGAAAGGCAGGAGATGGGTGGTCCAGGACATAGTCTAGTGTAAGTTAGAATACCTGGATATAAAAAAAAAAAAAAAAAAAAAAAAAAAAAAAAAAAAAAAATAGAACACATGGTTGGCTTATGTTAATTTAATTTATAAACACTTCCCAACAAATGCTCAGGTTTAATCAATATGAGTGTGTTTGATAGATATTATGTTGGAAGAATGTATTTTGAAATAGTAGATTGATGGAGAATGTGTGGTTGAAAAAGAAGGAAAAGTTATTGATATGATGGAAAATATTATTTTAATGAAGAATGTGGGGTTGAAAATGAGTAGAAGAATGAGAATGAAAATTTTAATGGGTACCAAACAGGGCCTATATAAGCAATTATGAATTTTTCCAAAAATACACTAAATGTGCGTTTAATTCCCAATATTTTTCATGAAAAATGTGTTTTTTCCACCTAAACTCGTACTTTTGTACTGTTTGATCTATGAAAAATATTTTCCTACTTTTGGTCACGTGACCACATTTTTTTTCAAAATCAAGAAAAATATTTTCTTTAGGAAGAATATGATTTTATTTTTCATGGAATTCACTATCTCTTTCTCTCTGCCATCTACTCACCAATAAAAAATGGACAAATATAATATTTTATAAATTGAAAATTAAATCAATCTAACACATTTAATTAAAAATTTTCATACAAATAAGTATAGACAATTGAATTATCTAGAATTTATTTTATTTTTCATGCAAATTGCAAACTCGCAACCAAACGCACTCTAAGAGTTTGTTCGAGAGAGATTTTTTGATAATCATTTTTCTTCAATATTACTTTTAACTACACATTCTATAATTTTCCTAATTTTTAATATAAATTCTTCAAAAAAAATAATTTATTTTTAGCCCGAGAAACTATCTACCAAACAAACACTAAAATAGGACAACAAATCTAGACCAGTAAGGATAAAATTATTTGTACATAATTTTTCGTACCGAAAATGTTACACCCACTCACATGTACGCGGGGTTCGCATCAATAAAAAACTCTAAAAATGTTATCCCCACACTCTACTGTGAGGGTAAGTAAAAAATTAGGTAAAAGAAAATTATGTACACACGTTACCCTAAAATTAACTATCCAAATTGGACAACAACTCTTGACCAGTAAAAATGAACTAACCCCCACCCTTGGTAATCAGTACTTTCCACTGCAACTCCGAGATAAAAAACACAGCTTTATCACTAGCGGAGCGGCATCCTTAACTTTTACTGCACGATTCATTCATTCATTCATCCATGACCATGGCTAAAAAAATCTCAGTTCAGTAAAAATACCGTCCAAATCAAAATGGACTTTGACAGACCCCATTACAGACCCACCACCGCTAATACAAGCGAAATCTTCATTTGTTTAGCCTCTCGTCTTTCTTCCTCTTCCTCCATGAAACTTTCTAAATCAATCCTAAGTCCAGGCCGCGCCGCCCGTGACACTCCGATTTCTCTCTCCAGCTCACTCAGCCGGAAGCTGCGTACGAATGGTAGCCTCAAAGGTGGCGCATCACCATTTTTCACCACCCCAGGGAAGAAAAAAGGCTGTGCTTTTGAAAACCCAGAGCCCTCTTCCCCTAAGGTCACCTGTATTGGCCAGGTAAGAGTGAAGACTAAGAAAAAGGTGAAGCAAACGCGTAGCCTCTCCAGAAGGCGGAGTGGGGAAATTAGTTTTAGGAAACTAGAGCAGGGTCAACATCAGGCTGTTGAGAGAGTGCGACAAAATGAAGATAGAATTTGCTCTCAAGCACAGAGGTACTCTAATGTTAGCGCAAATCAGCAGCAACAAGATTGCTTGCCGCACAGAAACCAGAGATGGGTTCATTTGCCGGTTACAATATGTGAAGCGTTAAGGTCTTTTGGAGCTGAATTTAGCTGCTTGTTCCCTTGCAAATCTTCGTGTTTCTCCACAAGCGAGAGGGGAAAGGAAGAGAAGCGGAATGCATCCAATGGATGTGACAATGAGCAGAGTTCGTGTGGTGCTGTGTTCGCGAGATGGCTTGTGTCTGTAAATGATGGTGAGGGAGGGAAGAGAAGGGAGATTGAGCTAGTGGTGGGAGGTGGAGATGAGGAGGAAGTGAAAACAGATTTGAAAGAGAGGATGTCAATGAGGAGTTCAAGAAGGCATGTTTTGGAGGATATTGAGATTAAAGATGATAAAATTGAAGTGAAGGGTCAATGTGTAGAGGGAGAAGAAGCAGGGAGGGTGAGTATCTGTATACCGCCCAAGAATGCTCTTTTGTTAATGAGGTGCAGATCTGATCCTATGAAAATGGCTGCTCTTGCTAACAAGTTTAGCTGGGATGCAGATACTGCTTCTAAAAATGACGACGTTGATGACGATGGAGAAAATGATGATAAAGAGATGGAATTAGAGATTGAAGAACAGTTAGAAGTACAAGAATGTGAAGTTGCAGATAAAGTGTATGATGAAATTCCTCAACAAAATGTTGGCGTATCAGACGAACAAGATATCGCTGCAGAATCAGAGACAGAAGTGCCTGAAAATGTGGAAGAAGTGGTGGAAGAGCTACACAAAATGGAGGAATTGTTGAACGAAACAGAGCAAGAACTTGAACAAGAGCCAGAGGTAGAGGTAGACGAGGATAAATTGATTGAAGAGGAGGTTGAATCAAATATGTCTTCATTCGAAGCTCTTTTAGATCAAGAAAACACAGAACACTACAAAGAAGATGGTTGTACGATTCAACAGGACGAAGTAGAAGAACATAGCTCACTCTGCAATTCATCTTCATCTGCAGAATCAGACAATGAAGAAGAAGAAGAAGAAGAAGACAGTGGATCAACACAAGAATCAGCACAGTATGAAGAAGAAGCTGCAATGGTGAAAGTAGAAGAAACCCAAGAGGAAACAAGCTACCATCATGAAAAACCTCACGAAGAAGAACCAATTGAATCAGAATCCAAAGAAGGAGAAAATCAAGAATGGAGTGGCACAGAAGAGCCCAATAAAGAAATTGAAACCCCTGCATTGCCTGAATGTTTACTACTAATGATGTGTGAGCCAAAACTGTCAATGGAGGTCTCAAAAGAAACCTGGGTTTGCAGCACAGATTTCCGCAGATGGCTACCAGAGAGGCCAGCAAATAAAAAATCCACAAGAAATGGCTGTGACCATGAATCAATGAAGAAGAAACTCATCCCCGATTCTTCTAAGCCTAAACCCATTTCGACCTGCGAAAATAATCAGAAACACCTCCAGCAACCACCGCGGTCGTCGTGTTCTCTGCCGGCGGCGGCCGCTGCGGCGTCGATGGCTACGATGATTGAAAAGAAGCTGGTGAATGCCGTGGGCTATGAGCCGTTTGTGCTCACCAGGTGCAAGTCGGAACCGATGAGGACGGCGGCGGCGAAGCTGATGCCGGAGTCTTGTTACTGGAAGAATGCTATGAGGAAACTGGAGCCTCACAGACGAGCCACATTCGGCGTCGGCGCGGCTGGAGTGGGATTCTGAGCTGGCAAAAATAATTAAAAATGGAATCTTTAGAGTTTAGAGCGTGGTTAGTGTAGTGGTCTTGGGAACTGTAGTATTATGTTTCCTGTCTGTACATTTTTTTCCTTAATTTTTCCAGTGGTTAGGTGATTTTTTGTTCTTAATTCCAATGTTTCTTATAATTACTGTATTGCTAATGATTTTCTATTTGTGTATCATTTCTCTTTTCTTTTTGTCGGACAAATATTTATAGATAGACAGAACGCAGAATGTTTCTCATGAATCCTATTTTTAAAATTAACAATTTCTTTCTTTTCAAATAAAAGTTTATAAATAGATGCATCCCTAACGAGATATTTGGCTGTTTTTAAAAATTACTTTTTATTTTTTAACTAACGGAGTCTCTTTGTGGTATGATATACTCTCTTACGAGTTTCAAGCAAGGCGCAAAATGATAAAAAGTTGAGTTAAGATCAGAGAGGAGTGGAGTGGACAGCCAGCCTGGTTTTCTGTATACGTACTTTTGTTTGTATTCCATTCATAATTGAAGAAAGGGGAAAAGCTGTAAAACATGTGAAGTCTTGAAACCCAATAAGTGTTCATTTAATTAAGGGAATCAAACATTTCACATTTATGTAGATTTGATCCAAACTTTTAATTTGTGGTATCAATGATTCTAAATATTTCAAAAACTCGCACTTGAAGTCAAAATGGATGATTTCTGTTAGTTTGACCGTTCATTAACTCAAAAAATTGACTTTGACCAATTTTAAAAGTAGTGAAATGGTAATTTTGAATTTAAAGAAAAGCCCTAAAAATAAAATTTAAAAAGTTATTGTTCAATGTTCACCATCAGGTCGACTCCTACCCATCTTTCGGCCACACCACCCTCTCGGACCGCCTCCTATACTACAGGCACTCAATATGATGGTGATAATTCAACAAAATAGGGCCAAAACATTAATGAATTTTTCGGGATTTTGCATCCGAATAGGTGCTCTCATATCCAATCCAATTGATTGTTTTCCCATTGTTCAATCCACAAATTCACTTGGGGAACTTATATTCATACTCAAACGACTGTGGGTACACAATTAATCAATCCAGTTGTTGCTCAATTGCCTCGTAATTCGATCCACAAAGTAGTGACTAGGGCGATTCCATCAATTGCAATGACAGACAAAATGTTGTTCTTCCATCAATGTGATCCACGAGTGGACCTTTCCTTGCTTTGTTAGAGGTGAAATGCTGCCCCGTGGTTGATATGTTCTTGTGCGGGGGTGGTGGCTCCATTATCACATTGTAGATTACATTGACTCGAAAATGTTTGATAGGAAGAAAATGGTTTCTTGATGGGTTTTATGTTGGTTTGTGATTTAGGGTTATGAAGTTCATGATGAAATGTGAAATATTGTGGTGGAGGCGGCAGGTGGTGGGCGATGGGGTGAGTGACGGTGGCTGAGAAATGGGTGGACCCCGATTTTTGGTTTTGGGGTGAGTGGAGAAGATGGAGTATATTTCGTTTTTGGTTTTAATTGTTTTGTTACAGAAAATGTAAATTTACTATTTTAACATTTTAAAATTAGTCAAAATTTGGTCAACTCATTGAGATTTTGTTATATTGGACTGCAAGTGAGAATTTTAAAAGGTTTGGTACCATAGATGCCATAAAATGATGGTTTGGATTAAGTTTGCATAAAAGTGAAAAGTTCGATACCGTATACTGCAATCTTCCCTTTAATTAAAACTCGCAAAATATAGTCAAATGAGAGTGAACAAAACTCGCCATTTCCCCAAATAATAATAATAATAACAAATGAAAAAAAAAATTGTGCTTGTAGATCTTTTATGATCAATATCAAGCATTTTTTTGGTAGTTTAGCTCTTATTCTTGAAAAAGGTTTAATAAAGGGTCGTGTACAGATGAGAAGAATTTCAGAGGTGATTGATATCACAGGCCTAAACACTTGAACGGGGTCACCTTATAAATGGACAACCTCAAAGGGAGGATTGAGACAAGAATCATGCTTCCAAAGAAGTGATTGGTCCGAATTTTGATTTGAACAAGAATAACTTGATAAGCGATGCCTGGGGTCATTTTCCAAAAGGAATAGGGCCAAGTTTTTAGATTGTTTAAGAATGTTGGGCGACATATCAACAATAGAATTTGACCCAAAAAAAATCAAGTAAGTTTATTGACAAGCCGTTCTCCACAATAGGGTAGCAACTTCAAAATTGCTTTAGTTTTGATTAAAATTGAAAAACTAATCGTTATTGTTAACTTTTATTAGACGAGTGTGATCCAATAACGGCTATATTTTCAATTTTAATTGAATTTTAATCTTTATTAAATTAACAATACTTGGTGTACAATCAACATTGTCAACAATGTTGTACAATTGTACAAAAAGATTAATTCACAACTAAATGAGTTTGTTTATATTTACCATGAGAAAATATCGTAAAATTCAAAGAGTATCTCTTTCAAACCAATGGGCTTATAGTGTGTGTGTGTGTGTACTAGCTTGGATCGTGTTGAAATAAAATATCCATCTAATTCGATCAACTCCGTAAACTCATGATAGTAATCCAAAGAAAAAGGCATGCTTTGTTATGATCAGCACTCCTGGCGCACATTAGATGCCACAGCTCTAGCCCAGAATTTGATCTGCTTCTTCATGTCTTCTGTTGACCTTTCGCTTGAAGAAGATGATGAGCTTTGTGCCATCCACACCTCAGAAAGAAATTGCCTCCTCATATTTTCTTCTGCTGATTTGACTCGCTTCTTCTCTTTCAAACCTGGGAGTATGCTAACTACACTTGGATTCAAGTCTTGTACCACGTCGAGATTGAATCCCAAATCCTTGAATCCTTGAACTTCTTCAAACTCAAGATCAGTTAAGCTTTTACTCTTCTTAATTTGACTAGCTGGGTATTGTTTTCTCATCTGTTCCAGCCCCTCCATGTTAAGGTTTTTTAATCCTGGTTTCTTTCGACCTGGTTGATTTCTTGGCTTGCTACAACTTTGTGCCATAGCCTGTAATGCAAGCACAGTAACATTAGGTCTTGAATGAATAGTAAGAATATCGGGTTCGACTGGACAAGATCAAAGAAGAAAAACCCGTAACACAATATATACGTACCTTTGAAGAAGTATGTCTAGGAGGCAACATGTCAGAATGGATTAGAGAAGCTTGCCTAATTAACTTGCCCATGCGAAAGTCACTCTCATCATCTTGAAATTCTTCTAATTCGAGGGTAGTTGGTAGAGATGGTGCACGACAAAATTGGCCTTGTGTGAACGATTTACATCTTGCAAACTCTCTCCCTTTTGCTTGAGCTTGTTCTTCCCTTTCCATTGATGTTGTCTTAATTAAACCAGAAGGATTTAATCTCTCACCTTAGAATAGGGACAGGTTCTTGATTGATTCATAGGTTTGATCGAATGATTTTTCAACCATGGTCTCTTGCCTGGAGTTCGAGGAAGTACTAGGTCAGGGCTCAAAAGAATTAATTACTAAGATCCATATATTAAGCAAGCACATTTTCTCAAGAGTGTATATATATATTTCTTGGAGAACCACCTTAGATATTTTTTTTTTTTAGGGGAAATTGCAGCTGCAGTCCCAAACATTTTCCTTTTTTTAGACTTTATCTCAACCTTCACTTTATACCATCACATGTCCCAAACTTTTGAAAATTTGCATAGACATTCCAAAATGACGGAAAACATTAGTTCCACCGTCAGTTGACCTAAAAAATGGAAAAAATGCAAATTTTGACCAATTTAAACAGGGACGTTTTCGTCCAATTCTATTTCCCTATTTTCAGTGTACTAATCACTATTCATTTCCCTCTTTCAATAACCTTTACTGCATTGAATTAACTAATTTCCTCGATTTGCAATTTTTACTACTCAACAACCATCTCATCTAAGCCATTCTTTTGCACATCACCATTTTATTACCTCCAAAGCTTTCAGCATTTTCCGGTACTTCCATCTTTTTCAGTAACCCCACAATTTTCAATGATTTTTTTCTTGGGTGAATCCACATGCATGTTTGCTCTCTGCTTTCTCATCAAATTCCTCATCATCCATATTGGAGGAGATTTCAATCATGATAAGCTATTTTTTCTCAACAAACTCGTTTTCACCCGAGTCCTCAGAAACCCTAGCTTTTTTCTCCATAGAATTTTCACTCAATCCCCTATTGGAACCTCAAGTTTTCCTCAATTCAACAACTCCACTTCCCGAATCCCCCTCACCCAAGTCATTTTCCCTTGTGTCACCTCCCATACTACCAAGATTGACAGTTGTAGGCTCTCCCACCGCACAATCAATGATTTGATCTTCGGACGAGGTAAAACACTGCTCAGGAGGAGTATGAAATTCCAATTCATCATCGTAACATGTACTTTGGTCGATAGAGATGTCGTTGTCGGTAGAACAACCATGACAATTCCAGTATGTTCGGATGAAGTGGGAGCCAGAGAGGATGAAATCGGGTCGGCATTCAAATCTGCAAATGTCTCGGATTCAAGGGCAAAGAGGCAAGTTAGTAATTTTGATTCCTAGGAAGGGGTTGGCTTGCAGAACTTCATCAATGAGGCGAATTTGTCTTCCTTCTCTTCTCTCATTAAAAGAAGGGAAATGAACACTGATTAGTACAGCGAAGAGGGGGAAATAAAATTGGACGAAAATGCTCATGTTTAATTTGGTCAAATTTGCCTCTTTTTTTTTTTTTTTGAGGTCAACTGACGATGGAACTAACGTTTTTCTTTATTTAAGACTGCATCTGTAAATTTCTCAAATGTTTGGAACTTGTGGTGGCACAAAGTAAAGGTTGAGGTAAAGTCTATAAAAAATAAAAGGTTTGGCACCGCGGCTGCAATTTTCCCTTTTTATATGGTTATCTGTCAAACGGCGACGTGGGACTGGATTTTATGTGCTATAAGATTGCAACACATAAAATACTAGGTACAACCTTGAACAATGAGAAGACAGAGTCAAAGAAAGAGATATACATATGTATTACTAATTTTGGAAGAGAAAAGTGGACCCATTTGATTGGAAAAGCGGGCATTCCAGCACCACCACTTGATTATCCTTCAGTATTACAAGGATTCCTAAGCAAATAGAAATCAGACTCTTGCTATAAGATTTTCTAGTATTAATTAGGCCACATCTATATAATATGCTACTTTTTTTTAGCAAACTCGAAAGGGACTTATTTTGGCATTAATTTCAAAATTTATCTTCAAGCACTCCCACATATTGCACCAAATACAAGAACCTGGCGGAGCCTACTTTCCATTTTGGACACATCTGAATGACTGCAGCAAGTTTTAGCCATTAGCCAAATGTTTATCACATAAGCTTGGAGCTAGAGTCCAACACGACACTACATGAGAATTGCGACTAAGGTTCAGGTTAGAACTTATATGAGACGAGGTACATCTTATCCTATCTACGAACCTAGTAGCTTATCTAGTTATTGATTGTTCAAATGTTATGACATCTATCATTTCGTCCCCTACCGATTTAAAAATAGAAATGTGTTTCCTGATGATATAGGATGACATCAATAATTATCCGCGTACGCGAGTGATTATAACCGCATAGGTAAGGACAACTTGATATGATGTGATCAATAATTATCCATGATGGACATTGAAGTAAGGATTACTTGATATGCACCCCCATAAAGTACCACGTCAGATGTCGTCAACAACCATGGGGGTGCTCTACGTTCTAATGATAGACTGCCTACCACCACGGGGTATTCTACGTTCTCATGATAGACCGACTACCACCATAGGTTGCTCTACGTACTCATGATAGACCGCTTATCACCTATGAGGCCCTCAACGCACACCTAGGTCGTCTACCACTACGCGGCCATCGACCTTCTACGTTCACACAGGTAGCCACCACCATGCGGCCAATGCTATATTTAACCATACAAATAGCAATGAGCAAGACGGAAACCACCCAATAGCGAACGTGGGGCATAACCAACTGCATGACGAGTGGGGGTTGTCATAGAACGTGACGAAAGTGGGAAGGTTTACATAAAATACGTGGCACCAGCAACCGCCGAACGCATAATAACAGGTGCCTATAAATACCTCTAAGGTGAGAAAAGTAGGGGCTTCTTGAAAAACCGAACCATCTGAATTCCAATATAGTCTCTCCATATTCTCTATTTTGCGCACTGTTAATGACATAAAAAATTAGGTCGAGAGCATTTCAAAATAGTATTAAGAATGCAATATTTCGACTTCATTTGATATTCCGAAATTAGCTTGAAAATTGATGTGTTAAAAATAATTTTTATTTCTTCCTTTTTTAAAAAAAAATTGTGTAGCGTACTTCTTTTCCTTTGACATAACATCATTTTCTAAAATTTTATAAATGGGTAATTAGCACAAAACGTCATTATATTTCAATATTATTGTGCAAAACGTTCATACTTTTTTTTTTTGCATTTTTCATCTCTACTTTCACATTTCATTACGAAAATCATGATTTTCATCTAATTTTTCAATAAAAATGTAAAATGACAAATATACCATCATATTTAATAAAACAAAAAAATTAAAGAACAAATCGTAATCATACTTCCAAACTTTTTTTAAAAAGTGCAAATGAATTCAAATAAATTATTAAAAGGGTAATGAGCACAAAATGTTCCTACTTTTCAATATTATTGTTCAAAACATCCATATCTTTCCTTTTTTTTTTTTGACATTTTCACCTTTTTTTTTCATTTCATCTTAAAAATCATCATTTTCATCAATTTTTCAATTAAAAGCTGTAAAATAACGAATATACCCTCATGTTTAAAAAAAAAATAAAGAATAAATTACAACAATATTCCCACGTTTTTCAAAAAAATAAAAATAAATTTCAAATAAATAATTAAATTTTCTAAAAAATTTTGGGAGTATAATTGCAATTTGTTTGTTATTTTTCTTTTCTTTATTTTTGTTTTATTTAAATATGAGGATATATTCGTCATTTTACAACTTTTAATTGAGGAAATGGATGAAAACCAAATTTTCGCAATGTAATGTGAAAATAAGAGTGAAAATATCAAAATAAAAAGTAAGGACGTTTTGCAAAATAATATTAATAGGTATTGACATTTTGTGCTAATTGTCTTTTTAATAATTTATTTGGATTCATTTGCACTTTTTAAAAAATTGTCGGAGTGTGATTGCAATTTGTTCTTTAATTTTTCTTTTTAATTTTTTTTTAAATATAAAGGTATATTTGTTATTTTATATTTTTTATTGAAAAATTAGATGAAAATGATTATTTTCGCAATGAAATGGGAAAATGCTAAAAAGATAAAAAGAAAAGTTTATTCAAATCATGCAAATTTTTATTCAAAAATTGCGAAATCAAAAATCATATCATTATAATGCAAAAATCAAAATACCAATCTCTTTGAAGAAAATACGAGTACAAATTTATTACACCCGAAGCTCATAAAGAGTTTTGATGAAATTATCTATGTAATTGTCCATATATCCTGGACTCACCAGAGTTTCCTTCCATTTTGAGTGGTTTTCCTTGATCAAATTGCCCACTTCACTGTCTTTATCCATCACAGATTTAATGGCCTTGCAATAAATCCTCCTTCGAAAACCACCCCATTTCACCTCTCTCCACCTCCACCGCCACCTTGAGCTCCTCCGCCAGCAGCCGTGTGTTCAAGATTTGGTCGGCAAGTCTTGGCACAAGCACGATTTGGCTATCACTTAACAAAGACTCCCACATGGATCCAAATCCACAATGACTCACAAAACACCCAACAGAGGGGTGGCCGAGAAACTGAGTCTGTTGCACCCAGCCACCATAAACAACCCCTCTTCCTTTAACCCTCTCTTCAAAACCCTCTGGCAGTGCTTCTTCTATGGAATTTGCACCTGCTGGTTTTGAGAGGACAATGAAAAATGGTAGCCCTGTCATCTCAAAACCCAGTACAAGTTCTTGAAATTGGTTCTTTTGGAGAATCAATTGGCTCCCAAATGCACAGTACACCACAGATTTTGGCTCAAATTGATTTAACCATTTGTCCCATTTCTCTTCAAGTTGTCCCTTGGGCGTGTCTGGCAAAACTGGCCCTGTTAGAATCACAGGCTTCCCGTATTGGCTTGACAAATAGTCACACATTGGCCCTTCCAATTCTTGGCAAGTCCTTATAGAAATTGCATCACAACCCTTCATTGCAGCTGTGATCCGCACATCAAAAGTGGTGGCGCCGTAATCCATAGATATGAATGATAAGGTACGCGCCTCCTGCCCACGGAGCACCACAGTGGAAGAAGGGTACCCTTTGGGTGGCTCCATCAGTTCCTCAATCGTCATGGGCCTGTCTTTGGGAATTTTCCTAGCCGGAACAATCCCAATAGCCAAACATGAAGCACAAATAACATTATAACAAATAGTCTTGAACCCAATCTTGGATGCCAATTTAGGAATCCAGTCAGCAAAATCATAGAACACAAAATCAGGCATCAAATCACTCAACAATAATTCAACTTGTTCAGCCATGGAATCAAAGGCTATAGCCAGTGGATTCTTGCCAGTGATGTCTATATCAGAAGCAGTTTCTGCACTTGGAGGCAGGCCCTCAACTTGAGGAACAGTAACAACAATGAATTTGATTAGATCTGGGTACAAATTGTTGTTGCCTAGTTGAATCAAAGCCTTTTTCGGCAACAAAAATGAGATCTTGTGACCTCTTTTAGCTAACTCATTGGATAGATGGATGAATGGAGTTATGTGTCCCATGGCTAGCCATGGGAACATGGCAAGATGAAGCTTTGACTTCTCCAAATTAGACATTTTTGCAGTAGCTGTTGTCTTTTCGATTATCAATAAACTGATTTTGTCCAATAAATGCAATGTTGAAGAATCATATTTACATGTGTTGGGTAGTTGGACTTTTGGATGGTTTGGTGAGAGGGCGGGTTAGGTAGGCATATTATTCCACGTGGTTTCTTATAGGTAGACAATACCAGGTACGGCAACGGGGCGAGGCACTAAGAAATTCCCTGCCTCGTCTCGTTACCCGTTTAAGGCGGGGCGAGTTTCTTGTCCCGTTTACTATCCTTTTAAATATTATTTTTTTTTAAGTTTTGATAATTTCTTTTTATTGTTCATATTCATTAGATTTAGACAAATAATTTTAATTGCTATTTTCTATTAGAACTAATAAAAATTTTCATTTAAAATATTGAATTTAAAAAAAAAAAAATTAACGGGATGGGGCACTCGTTACCCGTGCTCGCCACGAGGCAAAATTCTCTTCCCTGTCCTCGCCCTGAATACCCGATTAGGGGGTTACGGGGCGGAGCATCCGTTACCTGTGCTCGCTTCGAACCTGCCCGGGGCAAAATTCTTTGCCTTGTCCCCGCCCCAAATACCCGATTAAGCAGGTTATCCCAGCCACGTTCGGGGCGGGGCCCGAGGGTATCGGGTTTTTTTTCCATCTCTAGACAATGCATTTGAATTTAGGGTGTGTTTGAGCCACATTATTTTGGAAGAATGTATTTTGAAATAGTAGATTGATGGAGAATGTGTTGTTGAAAAAGAAGGAAAAGTTATTTGATGTGATGGAAAATATTATTTTATTAAAGAATGTGTGGTTGAAAATGAGTAGAAAAACGAGAATAAAAATTTTAATATGGCTCAAATAAGAGCTTAGAATTAGAGTAACCAATTGGGATTATAACCTCTAGCGCTAAATAATAAGTACAATTAATGAGTCATTTAATTTTATTTTTCATTTATCCTAATAATCTCAATGAGACAAAATAACATAATTTTTAGAATATTGTTATCTACATCATTAGTGTTAGAGCACTAATCTAGGTAGTCACACTTGATAGGTACAATTAAATAAATTATGTGACATTACATTTAAATGAATCAATCATTTAATGTCATGCATTTTTCACTTAGGGCCTGTTTGATAGGCCATTATTTTTCATGGAAAATGGAAAACAAATTCCAAATTTCACTTTTGCCTTGTTTGATGTACTAATTTTCTAGGCAATTGATTTTCTTGGTTTTGTCTCTCACGTGTGTTTTTCCTTGGTTTTGTGGAAAACTAACCAGGTTATTCTTTTTTTTATTATTATTTGTATTTGGAAAAAATTCTAAACACGATGGTAAAAAAAGTTTATCACTTTTATTGACAATTTTCATGCAAAACAAAGCCAATGAATGGTATTCGATATGGTAATTTTTTTCTAAAAATTTTTTTTTGGGAATTAAAACAAATTCTAAACCTAATGGTAAAAAAAATTATCACTTTAATGGACAATTTTCATGAAAAAACGAAGTCAAACGGATACCAAACTTTCAACATTTTTCAGGTGGAAAATTATACCAATCAAACACAATTAATTACAATTCTCAATAAAACAAATTCTAGATAATTCAATTTCCTGTAATTCATTTTCTTTACACCCAAATTCCACATTTGTAATTAAACGGGACCCTTAGATTGATAGGAACATACAGAGTAGAGAGATGACCTTGGGACTATTTTTTAGCAAACAAAACGGTAGTCAAGTTCGATATGCTAGGTACAATTATGTCTTAATCATGTTATGTGAAAAACACTTTTGTTGTCACATAAGAGCTCGTTATAGATAGAAACCAGTGTCACGATGGAGCAATAAAAGCCATGCACATCGCAGTGCAAGCTAAGGGTCTTCAACACTTGAAGAGGTAACATTTGTTTTTTGGGACTTTGACCATATCTTCTTGTTGCAACCCAAAGTCATGAACTTCTCTTAGTAGTGTCACTATTGCTAAGGAGAGGATGGTAGACGAATAGTGGTGAATGAACAAGTTTCAATCCGATGTGTAATGTCAAAACTGCCGTCCATTTTTCTTATTCTACGTACGAGATCTCTTTTGATGAATCATTTGTTAACATTTTCTATTCTGAAAACAAGAAAAATTAGTTCCTCTCATAAATGTAAAAGATTGAACCAATTGTTTTGTACATCTGAAGTTGAGTTCCACAAATATGTTCAACAAAATTTGCAGAAGAATGCCAATCAAACCTTTAGCACACAAAATCAGTCTAAATACTCCTTGTTCATCGCCGTCCACTCTATAAGAAAACAACAAGGCAGAAATTTACGAGATCGCGTCAGCTGAGGCCCCAATGAGAGGCCTCCACTTGTGCATTATGGATGCCTACAAGTAGATAAATTCTAAATTTACAGTGATAGGAAACATCATTACCAGTACGCCATCTCTGAATACAAATTTCGAATCAAGCCGATGATGAGAATTCTTGAAGAAATAGTCCCAGTATGCTAGGGTTCACGAGAAAAGTTGAAAATAAATTATTAAATTTTGGAAATATTTGGAATGAGCCCCAGTAAGTTCAAGAGCATGAGCATATCCGCATTCAACTTTTTAAAGTTATAAAATTAATATTTATCCCTTGTTCGACCTCATTATAATTTTTCTCTTTCTTAATTTTAACCAAATAAAATAATATTACACATAAAATTTAAAAAAAATTACTATTTTTTAATTACACATTCTCTTATCAAATACTATTCCAAAATTTATAAATTCTCCAAAACGGATGCCAAACAATGACTTAATTGTTTTATTTGTAATTTTTAAAAAGCTATGGGTAATTTTTTGCAAATTTTTCTTACTCGTTGCTGTTTATTGCTTTCTTTTATTTAAAGAGGAGAAAATTTTGTCATTTAACGATCAAAATAAATGAAATGATGAGTTAATTAAAAGGATGTAGATGAATTATTATGCTAAAAAGCGTTAATAATAGATTTGTTACATTACGCACGTGTTAGAAACAAAAAATGGAAATTTCCCTTTAAATTAAAAAAAAAAAAAATTATGATGACGTGTTGGGCTAATTTGGCCTGTAATATTGCTGGGTCAATAGCTTGGTCCGGCCATAAGATGTGATGGACACTCAGGGTTAGCTCGCTCTTATATTTTTATATGGGCCGTTTCTAGTCCGCGACAAGTTTGAATTGGGTCAGGATAGAAACGGGCCGGTTTGAGTCCATCCATCTATTTTGACACTCCCTTGCTTATGTCTAATGGTAAAGAAGAGTAGAACTTATTTTTATATAACTTTTACTTTTAGAGTCCGTTTGATTGCAAATGTGGAAAATGGGTGGAAAGAAAATAAATTTCAGGAAATTGAATTGCTTAGAAATTATTTACTGGAAATTGTAATTAATTCTATTTGATTTGTATAATTTTCCACCTGAAAAATGTTGAAAGTTTGGTGTCCGTTTGGCTTTGTTTTCATGAAACGTAAAGAAAGTAGGATTGGAAGAACATTGAGGGATCCATGCAAAAATTATACACGAAACTTGATTAAATTTCAAGAAATGATGAAACGTTAAGAAAATGTGATTGAAGGAACATATTGGAATAAATTGAAGAACCCAATAACCCAAACAAGAAGGCCGATCAAGGCAATGGGTGTTCTATATAATGCACGATTTATTTATTATTATTTATCTAAATTCAAAATTTAATTAAAGTATTTGTTAATAAAAGGTTTTTCTATTAGATAACATTAGAAAAGAGACAGATGTTACATTGTGAGGTCTAATACTGCTTATAAAACATGCACTATAAAACTTGGTATTCGATAATTAATATAAGAAAATTGATCAAGAAAAGAAATGGTTTGTCCAAAAAAAGGTACAAATTATAGTTTCTGGGCTTATAAACCGATGTTAAAGATGAATTCTACTTGATGTATTTCTAACAATGGTACAAGGACAAACACTACTTTTTAGAAGAACTTCTATGCGAATAAAACGACCTCACAACAACTTTCAAATTTCCCTCGCAACGACTATCAAATTTAGATCAGCAGAGTTGAGCAAATAAGATAACTCAGGACGAAGTATATTTTTTGCAGATTAATTTTATCAAATTGAATACACATTACATTAACTATAATTTCAATATATACTGAAGAAAAAAAAATGGAAAATGGCTGTGACATTTGTATAATCTCTTGATTTTCATCTGCATCAGTATAATGTATTCTACAGAATAGAACCAGCTACTTTTCCTATACAACAAAACAAGGTATTCGAGGACCTACTTGAATCATCAACATCCATTTTGTAAGTTGGAATGCCGTTGACAAAAGGTCTTCAAACGTTCCAGTCCTTCTTCAAGTGATGATGGCTCAACAGCGAAAGTGATTCGGAGCCAATTTTTTAGGCCGACTGCAAGTCCTGCAAAACATTATTCCTATTTATACGAGAACATAAAACACTTTCCATGAATGAGGTTTCATTCAATTGACAGTAATACTCAAAACATTCACCGAGATTAAGCATTCCAGATGCTTTCAGGTTTGCATCTTTATTTGTTTTTATTATAAAGGGCATATACTATGAGAAAAATTATTTTCTCCATGATTCAACAACATAAAAATCGAGGGTCATTATTTTGAAGAATTTTCGCAGGAGGTCAGTCATAGTGGAAAAGAAAAAATTGTGACAATTTTGCATCACTGAATGAAATGCCTCGTGCACCTGGTTCTTAGTTTAGACTGCCTACCTCCAAGAGCTTACTACATTGACAACATTTTTTGGTAAGGTAAGAAAGAGAAGGAGCTAAATTCTTGTATACTGTATTATCATGTCTTGTCTAGTACTGCACTGTAAGTGTTATGCCCTAGTCCAATCAACTTTGGACATAAACACTTTGAATGTATATAATCAATGCATATATATGGCAATATCTATTATTTAATTGAATTAATATTCTAATAAATTAAATAATAGAATCCGTAGATTCAAGTCTTGGTGATTTGTTGATCACAAGGAGTTGTGATTGTGAGATACAAATTACATATGACTGAATCTTAAATCGTTCATGGTCAAAGTAATAACGAGATACGGATATCGTTATTACGGATAGACTATCGCGTGTGGCATTCTTACTTGTGAAGTAAGTAGCTGATCTCACAAGCTAAAGTGTGGTGACACTTGAATGAACACGTGGATGTTTTGTTATAGAACAAAACATTGGAGACCCGCTGAGAGATTCCACTTGGATAACTATCTAAGTGTTAGTGGTTAATCTCTAACGTTCGGTAGTGGAATTGGTCCTTTGACTTGAGGTCATCATAGTGCCTTATATGAGGGCAGTCATACTTTGGTGATGTTGGATGTTGCTCTGTCAAGGGTCGCTAATACAGCATCGTTCGGGTATGTCAAGAATCATATGAAGGTTGTGAATGATTAATAGAGGATTCGTCATTCTTAGATAGTAAGAGATTATGATATACATTTTATCCAGTTAAGTTGATAATGAAATCCTTGGCCAAGGTGAACTCATAAGTCGGAAAAGAGTTTTCGACGTACATTGACTTAACAGTGGGATAAAAGATATGATCGATAATTGAGATTGACACATATCCATATCTCATAATTGATCGGATCATATTGACGAAAGGATTATAGTTTCACGATAAACGAACAAGTTTGGTTTTATCATGCTACGTGATATTTCCCGTCACATGTATTGCCCTGATACATTGCTAGATGTCAATCTGGGACAACGAAAATGAATTAGTGATAAATTAAAAGGGGCGTTTTAATTTATTGATTTTGATTAGATCAAAAAATAATAATTCACGTCGTTCGGCATCGTGATTGGGAACCTAATGGGTCACACACAAAAGAGAATCAGAAGAATGAGATTTACCAATTTATTAATTGACAAGTATTGGATAATTAATTAATTTGGTTGTTTATTAATAGGCCCGAATTAATTAATTGGATTGATTAATTCATGGACCAGATTTAATTAATTTGATTAATTAAATCTTGGATCGGGTTAAGTTTAATAGATGGGCCGAGCCCATCTGGACTTATATTAATAAGCTGTTAGGGTTTGAAAAACTGTAGAGAAATTCATTATTCTTGCTAGCACGAGAAAAGAAAACCCTAGCCGTCATTCTTATTCTCTGTGTGGATCACCATTGGAGAAATTTGGACAATGGGACAGCTTGGATTGCAGATCGTGATCATTGAAGTTCAAGGAAAAGTAAAAGAGTTTGTGGAATTCATCAAAGGTATCACTCTCATCACAGTTTTTATCTAAACACATTGCAGATCCTCGTTTGGGAATTGAAAATTGTTTAATTTCCGCTGTGCATGATAAGTAAATTCCCAACAGTGGTATCAGAGCCTACTTTGTGTTTGTTAGAAATTGTTTTGCATGATTGAACAATTAAAAGTTAATTGTTTAATTTTGTTTCTTGTTTCTAGCAATTGAGAAAATTTGATTTTTACACTTTAGAATCTGTTCAAAAAAAAAAAAAAAAAAAAAAATCGAAAAATCGGATCTGAAACTCGCCGGCAGCAGCCAACGCCGCCGGCGAGCGGCAGGCGAAGCAGCGCGGCTGCTTCGCCTCAGGCATGGAGGGCGACGGCGCCATGATGGCGCGGACAAGACAGCAGCGCCACATGTATTGCGATGGCGAAAGCAATGGCGGCAACGCCGCTGCGTTTTGACGGCGATTGTCGCCATTGCGATTTTCGAGGCGACGTTGCGTGCAGCAAACAGCAACGTCTCGCGACGGTGTCGCCACATGTGCGACAATGCGGCGACCGTCATGATCCAATATCTTGCGCCCGTTGCCGCTAGTTATTAAAAGAAAAGGCAAAGGTGATTTTCTAGGGTTTTCAGACCGGGTGGGTTCTTTGGGGGCGGGGGCCTCTTTTGAAATTTCAGAAATTTTGGGGACCCGTCCGCAATAATGAAAAAGGGGTCAATGTGCAATTATTAGATAAGGGGCCTGCCATGCAATTTTAGAAATTGAAGGGCTTGTCTTTAATTTTAAACTTGGGGTCTTATTGTAAATTTCAAAATGGTTTTGAATTCAAATATTAAATTGTTTTTAGATTTGATTTTCAAATAGTTTGACCTTAAAATTCAATTTTGACCCGTTTAAAATTTTGTTTAAAAATTGGCGACTTTTATATTTTAGTTAAAATTGGATTTTAACTTAAATATTAAACTTTGACCCTAAATTGAATTTTATTTTATTTAGGAGTTTTATCCTAAATTAAAATTTTAATTCAATTAAATTAGAGTTGGACTCTAATTTAATATTTAATTAAAATTTGATTTTAATTAAATTATCCACCCTAATATATTGTTGAAATTAGAGTTGGACTCTAATTTGACATTTAATTGAAAATTGATTTTAATTAAATTGTCTTGCCCTAATGCTTCTTAAAATTAGAGTTAGACTCTAATTTAGTATTTAATTAAGATTTGATTTTAATTAAATATGTTCGCCCTAATATCTTGGAATTAGAGTTAGACTCTTATTTTGTATTTAATTAAAATTTGATTTTAATTAAATTCAACCGTATTAATTTGATTATAATTAGAGTTGAACTTTAATTTGACATTTAATTAAAATTTGATTTTAATTAAATTGTTTTGCCCTAAAATTTTATTGGAATTAGAGTTTGACTCTAATTTGATATTTAATTAAAATTTGATTTTAATTAAATAGTCCCGCCTTATATCTGAAGAATTAGAGTTGGACTCTAATTTGATATTTAATTGAAATTTGATTTTAATTAAATAAGTCCGCTAATTAAATTAATTAATTAATTTGATTAATTAATTATTTAATTGTTCCGATCCATTTGTCTAAATTAGTTTAGACGACTTTAATTGCTAGAAACTTGAAACATGTTTGCATATAATATTAGATATTATATAGGAAAGCATTTATTTGATGAATGTTTAATTAGTGGATGATTATGGACTCGACCATGTGGATGTGTTGAATGGTTAGTTTTATTCTTGTTGTTTTATGAGCCTGCGAGCTCTTATTTAGTTTGGACTGCGAGTCCGTTATTATTATTATGGGCCTGCGTGTCCAATATTATTTAGGCACTGCGTGCCAACTAGTATAGGATACAAGTTGCAAATTTGGACTAATTGGAGATACAAGAAGAGGATGAGACCATAGAGATGGAGTATTGTATGAATCAATGCTATACCCCTAGGAATCGATGACTAGTCTTCCTTATGGCTCGGGAAGACTAGATAGTATAAGTCCATAATCGTCCACACTATTATATAAATGTTTATTTGCATGTTAGATGTATAATAAAATATATATAATTATTATGATGAGACCTTTTGCATGCAAAACCCTCGTTAAAAATATTAAGTCAATTTGATATTTGCCTTCCATCATTATAGTGAAAAACGAGAGTCCTCAATCGATCTAAGCTTGTTGAGTACACTCAAGGCTGGTCGATTAGAGATATGTTTGACACTATGAAATATTAGATATTTCTGAATGATGGGTTTGATTTAACTAATACTTATCTTTTGTTGAGTACACTCAAGAAGATAAATTTTAGAGGCATGTTAAAATATTAAGTCATATTTATATTCGCATTCCATCATTATAGTGAAAAACGAGAGTCCTAAATCGATCTAGCTTGTTGAGTACACTCAAATCTTTGGTCCATTAGGGATATGTTTGACACTATGAAATATTAGATATTTCGAATGATGGGTTTGACTTAACTAATATTTATCTCTTGTTGAGTACACTCAAGGAGATAAATCTTAGAGGCATGTTAAGCTAACCCATAAGATGTGTGAAGACAAAGAGTTGTCGGCTTAATGATGCGGGAGTTGTATGGAGATACAATTGATAATAGTATCTACCCAAATGTTTTATTAGGGCTTGTTGAGTACACTCAAGGTTTTAATATAACAAATGGGATCCTAGCCCACTGGGAATCAAGTACGGATTCCATAAATTTATGTGAGAGGGTCATAAATTTTGAGTTAAACAGTGGGAGCGAAATTAATTTAATAAAATGCCATGTTAAATTAATTCATGCATTATATATATTATTTCTTTTACTTTTCGTCGTTTACATTTATTGAATCATGAGTAACCATATGTAAGAGGCATATTGTATGCCAACAATCAAAGCAAATTTTCTTGATTGACGCCGCAATCTGAGAATTGTTCTCAGGCATGAAAAATTGGTTGTGTCCTTGAGTAGTCCTTTCTAGAGACACATGTTGATGACTCGATAAAAGAAGAGGTGGCTGCTATAATAAACACAGTGATGACAATAGTACTACAACATATGTGATGTTTGTAAGTATGTCACCTGAGTTACAAAGCAACATAAGAGTATAGATGCTAACACATGATTTTTCATCTCAATATGTTGAATGATGAACAATCATACGAGGAAATATATGATATTTCCCAGCAACTATACTAGTGCTTAATGACAGAAGAATCTTCAATCGGTGCTTGTGTGCTGAAGATACAGACTACTTTGAAAAGTTGTCTTGATTGCGTTCAGTCGTGAACAATGAACTAAGTATAGACTTGGTTCTGCAATCTCTGTCAGAGAGTTATTCATAACTAATTATGAATTTAACATGAATAAACTCGAAGTACGCTTATTGAGATGCTGAACATGCTTGAAATTGTTAAGTCCAACATCTGTGATTGTAGTGGACAAATCTTAGTCATAAATTCCTATATGGAAGTCTAAAGGATGCTTTAGGAAAGCAACCAAGATGACTAAGACGGTTAAAGCAAATAAGGACAATACCAAATCTGATGATCCTTATTATCATTTTGGAATGGTAGATCATTGGAAATGAAATTGCAAGGCTTATATCTACTTCCTTAGTTTCATGAGTATTAGATACTAGATATGGATCTCATATTTGTATAAATATGCAGAAACTAAATAAAAGTAGATCTCTGCAGAATGGAGAAGTTGACCTACACGTTGAAAATGAGCAAAAGTTGTTGCATTGCCTGTAGAAGCATATTTCCTGCCATTGCCTTTAGGCTCGATATTAGAATTAGAGAAATGTTAATTTTGTTCTTACCATTACCAAGGGCATTAAATAAATTTCATGTTTTGACATGAATTATTTTAAGGACAATTGTTGTTCTCTCTCATCTTGATAAGATTTTAATGGTTATGGTAAATTACAAAATGACATTTATATTCTAAATGTTGAGTGTTCTATAATGAGTATAGAAATTGAAAGACATAAAAATGATAATCTGAATAACACCTATATCTGGCATTGCAGATTTGGTCACATAAATGAGAATGTAATTCCAAACTTACATGGAGATGTATATTTGGGTCAAATAATTTTGAATCATTTGACAAATGCGAATCATGTCTGGAAGACACTGTGACCAAATTTCCTTTTACTTGAAAAGGAAAATGATCTGCACAATTATTAAGTCTAATACATAGTGATGTATGTAGACCTATATCAGTTAATGTCAGGTGAAGTTTATCTTATTTCATCACATTTACTAATGACCATTTCAGAAATGATCATATATATTTGATGAAATTCAAGCATGAATCTCTTGAAATGTTCAAGGGATTCAAACTAAAAGTTGATAAACAAATAGGTAAATATATTCTTACACTAAGACTTGTTCGAGGTAAAGAATATCTAAAATGGAGAATTTCAGATTATCTAAAAGAGAATTAGATTCTCACGCAGTGGATTCCTCCACATACATTGCAACATAATGGTGCATACGAAATGAGGAATCGTGCACTATTAGACATAGTGCAATAGAGAACCCGACCATGCAAACATTCAAAAGTTGTTTTGAAGTCATGCACTGATTGATACGTGTTGCGTACTAAATCGTGTCTCATCTAAATCGGTTGACAAAACTTCATACGAGTTATGAAAATGCCCAACTTATCTCATATGAAAGTTTGGGTTTGTGATGCTTATGTGAAGCATATTGGATCGAGATAAGTTTGAAACTAGATCCGTTAAATACATATTTGTGGATATCCAATAGACAATTGGATATCAATTCTATAATCCCGTTGAGAAGAAGATGGTCATCTCAATACATGTCGTACTCTTAGAGAAAGTGTTTACTCTAAGAGAGACAGTGGGAGTAGAATAAATCTTGAAAGAGTTTAAGAGTCCACGGATATAATTAACCGAATAGATGAACCTGAGTCTTATCCCACACTTTTGGTGAGGACATACTCTTGATCAAGAAGTGGAGACTTCTGAGAACACGTTAGCTCAGTGTAAATCTTGTAGGATCATTTGACCTCCTAGAAGGTACGAATCCATGATTACTAATCAAGGATAATGAACCTACTAATTACATAGAAATAAAGTCAAGTGTTGACTTAAAGAGATGGACTTGTTGTATGTAACCGAGGTTTGACCTTGGTCGACTTGCCTAATGGATTAAAACCCATAGGTTGTAAATGAGTTTACAAGAAAATGTCAATATGGATTGAAGCAAGCCTCTTGGAGCTAGAATCTTCGATTTGATACAAAAGTCAAAATGTTTGATTTTATCAAAAAATGAAGATGAAATGTGCGTTTACAAGAAGATAGTGGGAGCATTGTCGCATTCCTGATATTATATGTATGGGACATATTATAGGAAACGACGTCTCTATATTTCAATTGTTGAAATTATGGTTGTCAAATAATTTCTCCGTGATGGATGTGGGAGAAGCAAGTTGATCTATAGAGATAGATCTAGAAGATTGCTTAACTCATCCCAATCTATACAGATAAAATCTCGAGAAGATTTTATATGGAGAAATGAAGTGAGAGTTCATGGATAGAATGATGCTAACTTCTAGTCAGACTGGAATAATGGCACATCTCAAATATGATATTGGTTTACTCTTAAACGGTGTGTTGGAAATGTTCCAAATAACCGTTGATTCAATAATGGAAGCCTTATACATCATTGCTTTACAAAGCAACAAAAGTTGTGGTCTAGATCAGGGAGTTCATTACTGAACTTAGAGTAGTTCCTAACATTGTTGATCACACGCTTATGCATTGTGATACAATGGAGCCATCGTGCAAGCGAAGGAACTAAGGTCTCATCAATGATCTAAACATATATTAAGGCAGTATTATCTCATTGAAAAGATAATACAAAGAAATGACGTAAATAAAGAACGAATTCCCACAAGTTATTAAATTGCAGATCAACTGACAAAGAGTTGTCGCAGTATAAACATGATCGTCATGTAGATTCTTATGGTATAAGATATATAAGTGATTGGATCTAGTGCAAGTGGGAGTTTGTAAGTGTTATGCCCTAGTCCAATCAACTTTGGACATAAACACTTTGAATGTATATAATCAATGCATATATATGGCAATATCTATTATTTAATTGAATTAATATTCTAATAAATTAAATAATAGAATCCGTAGATTCAAGTCTTGGTGATTTGTTGATCACAAGGAGTTGTGATTGTGAGATACAAATTACATATGACTGAATCTTAAATCGTTCATGGTCAAAGTAATAACGAGATACGGATATCGTTATTACGGATAGACTATCGCGTGTGGCATTCTTACTTGTGAAGTAAGTAGTGATCTCACAAGCTAAAGTGTGGTGACACTTGAATGAACACGTGGATGTTTTGTTATAGAACAAAACATTGGAGACCATTGAGAGATTCCACTTGGATAACTATCTAAGTGTTAGTGGTTAATCTCTAACGTTCGGTAGTGGAATTGGTCCTTTGACTTGAGGTCATCATAGTGCCTTATATGAGGGCGATCATACTTTGGTGATGTTGGATGTTGCTCACAAGGGTCGCTAATACAAAGATCGTTCGGGTATGTCAAGAATCATATGAAGGTTGTGAATGATTAATAGAGGATTCGTCATTCTTAGATAGTAAGAGATTATGATATACATTTTATCCGATTAAGTTGATAATGAAATCCTTGGCCAAGGTGAACTCATAAGTCGGAAAAGAGTTTTCGACGTACATTGACTTAACAGTGGGATAAAAGATATGATCGATAATTGAGATTGACACATATCCATATCTCATAATTGATCGGATCATATTGACGAAAGGATTATAGTTTCACGATAAACGAACAAGTTTGGTTTTATCATGCTACGTGATATTTCCCGTCACATGTATTGCCCTGATACATTGCTAGATGTCAATCTGGGACAACGAAAATGAATTAGTGATAAATTAAAAGGGGCGTTTTAATTTATTGATTTTGATTAGATCAAAAAATAATAATTCACGTCGTTCGGCATCGTGATTGGGAACCTAATGGGTCACACACAAAAGAGAATCAGAAGAATGAGATTTACCAATTTATTAATTGACAAGTATTGGATAATTAATTAATTTGGTTGTTTATTAATAGGCCCGAATTAATTAATTGGATTGATTAATTCATGGACCAGATTTAATTAATTTGATTAATTAAATCTTGGATCGGGTTAAGTTTAATAGATGGGCCGAGCCCATCTGGACTTATATTAATAAGCTGTTAGGGTTTGAAAAACTGTAGAGAAATTCATTATTCTTGCTAGCACGAGAAAAGAAAACCCTAGCCGTCATTCTTATTCTCTGTGTGGATCACCATTGGAGGCTGGACAATGGGACAGCTTGGATTGCAGATCGTGATCATTGAAGTTCAAGGAAAAGTAAAAGAGTTTGTGGAATTCATCAAAGGTATCACTCTCATCACAGTTTCTATCTAAACACATTGCAGATCCTCGTTTGGGAATTGAAAATTGTTTAATTTCCGCTGTGCATGATAAGTAAATTCCCAACAGTGGTATCAGAGCCTACTTTGTGTTTGTTAGAAATTGTTTTGCATTATTTAACAATTAAAATTTAATTTTTTATTTTTTTTTCTTTTTTCTAGAAATTTATAAAATTTTATTTTTAAACTTTATAATATGTTAAAAAAAAAAAAAAAAAAAAAAAAATCGAAAAATCGGATCTGAAACTCGCCGGCAAGAAGCCTTAACGCAGCCGAAGCAGCGGCGAGCTTCGCCTCAGGCATGGAGGGCGACGGCGCCGCCACGATGGCGCGGACCAACAGCTGTATGGCATCTGTCGCGCGCGATGGTAGCAATGGCGGCAACGTGCGTTTCTGACGGCGATTGTCGCCGTTGCGATTTTCGAAAGCGACGTTCGCGGCTGTTAAGCAGCTTTATCGCGACAGTGCCATTGTCACAGTGACGACGACCCGTCCTTGGTCCAATTATGCGGCGCCGTTGCCGGCGCCGCTAGTTATTAAAAGAAAAGGCAAAGGTGATTTTCTAGGGTTTTCAGACCGGGTGGGTTCTTTGGGGGCGGGGGCCTCTTTTGAAATTTCAGAAATTTTGGGGACCCGTCCGCAATAATGAAAAAGGGGTCAATGTGCAATTATTAGATAAGGGGCCTGCCATGCAATTTTAGAAATTGAAGGGCTTGTCTTTAATTTTAAACTTGGGGTCTTATTGTAAATTTCAAAATGGTTTTGAATTCAAATATTAAATTGTTTTTAGATTTGATTTTCAAATAGTTTGACCTTAAAATTCAATTTTGACCCGTTTAAAATTTTGTTTAAAAATTGGCGACTTTTATATTTTAGTTAAAATTGGATTTTAACTTAAATATTAAACTTTGACCCTAAATTGAATTTTATTTTATTTAGGAGTTTTATCCTAAATTAAAATTTTAATTCAATTAAATTAGAGTTGGACTCTAATTTAATATTTAATTAAAATTTGATTTTAATTAAATTATCCACCCTAATATATTGTTGAAATTAGAGTTGGACTCTAATTTGACATTTAATTGAAAATTGATTTTAATTAAATTGTCTTGCCCTAATGCTTCTTAAAATTAGAGTTAGACTCTAATTTAGTATTTAATTAAGATTTGATTTTAATTAAATATGTTCGCCCTAATATCTTGGAATTAGAGTTAGACTCTTATTTTGTATTTAATTAAAATTTGATTTTAATTAAATTCAACCGTATTAATTTGATTATAATTAGAGTTGAACTTTAATTTGACATTTAATTAAAATTTGATTTTAATTAAATTGTTTTGCCCTAAAATTTTATTGGAATTAGAGTTTGACTCTAATTTGATATTTAATTAAAATTTGATTTTAATTAAATAGTCCCGCCTTTATATCTGAAGAATTAGAGTTGGACTCTAATTTGATATTTAATTGAAATTTGATTTTAATTAAATAAGTCCGCTAATTAAATTAATTAATTAATTTGATTAATTAATTATTTAATTGTTCCGATCCATTTGTCTAAATTAGTTTAGACGACTTTAATTGCTAGAAACTTGAAACATGTTTGCATATAATATTAGATATTATATAGGAAAGCATTTATTTGATGAATGTTTAATTAGTGGATGATTATGGACTCGACCATGTGGATGTGTTGAATGGTTAGTTTTATTCTTGTTGTTTTATGAGCCTGCGAGCTCTTATTTATTTTGGACCTGCGAGTCCGTTATTATTATTATGGGCTGCGTGTCCAATATTATTTAGGCTGCGTGCCAACTAGTATAGGATACAAGTTGCAAATTTGGACTAATTGGAGATACAAGAAGAGGATGAGACCATAGAGATGGAGTATTGTATGAATCAATGCTATACCCCTAGGAATCGTGACTAGTCTTCCTTATGGCTCGGGAAGACTAGATAGTATAAGTCCATAATCGTCCACACTATTATATGTATGTTTATTTGCATGTTAGATGTATAATAAAATATATATAATTATTACGATGAGACCTTTTGCATGCAAAACCCCTCGTTAAAAATATTAAGTCAATTTGATATTTGCCTTCCATCATTATAGTGAAAAACGAGAGTCCTCAATCGATCTAAGCTTGTTGAGTACACTCAAGGCTGGTCGATTAGGGATATGTTTGACACTATGAAATATTAGATATTTCTGAATGATGGGTTTGATTTAACTAATACTTATCTTTTGTTGAGTACACTCAAGAAGATAAATTTTAGAGGCATGTTAAAATATTAAGTCATATTTATATTCGCCTTCCATCATTATAGTGAAAAACGAGAGTCCTAAATCGATCTAGCTTGTTGAGTACACTCAATGCTGGTCCATTAGGGATATGTTTGACACTATGAAATATTAGATATTTCTGAATGATGGGTTTGACTTAACTAATATTTATCTCTTGTTGAGTACACTCAAGGAGATAAATCTTAGAGGCATGTTAAGCTAACCCATAAGATGTGTGAAGACAAAGAGTTGTCGGCTTAATGATCTGGGAGTTGTATGGAGATACAATTGATAATAGTATCTACCCAAATGTTTTATTAGGGCTTGTTGAGTACACTCAAGGTTTTAATATAACAAATGGGATCCTAGCCCACTGGGAATCAAGTACGGATTCCATAAATTTATGTGAGAGGGTCATAAATTTTGAGTTAAACAGTGGGAGCGAAATTAATTTAATAAAATGCCATGTTAAATTAATTCATGCATTATATATATTATTTCTTTTACTTTTCGTCGTTTACATTTATTGAATCATGAGTAACCATATGTAAGAGGCATATTGTATGCCAACAATCAAAGCAAATTTTCTTGATTGACGCCGCAATCTGAGAATTGTTCTCAGGCATGAAAAATTGGTTGTGTCCTTGAGTAGTCCTTTCTAGAGACACATGTTGATGACTCGATAAAAGAAGAGGTGGCTGCTATAATAAACACAGTGATGACAATAGTACTACAACATATGTGATGTTTGTAAGTATGTCACCTGAGTTACAAAGCAACATAAGAGTATAGATGCTAACACATGATTTTTCATCTCAATATGTTGAATGATGAACAATCATACGAGGAAATATATGATATTTCCCAGCAACTATACTAGTGCTTAATGACAGAAGAATCTTCAATCGGTGCTTGTGTGCTGAAGATACAGACTACTTTGAAAAGTTGTCTTGATTGCGTTCAGTCGTGAACAATGAACTAAGTATAGACTTGGTTCTGCAATCTCTGTCAGAGAGTTATTCATAACTAATTATGAATTTAACATGAATAAACTCGAAGTACGCTTATTGAGATGCTGAACATGCTTGAAATTGTTAAGTCCAACATCTGTGATTGTAGTGGACAAATCTTAGTCATAAATTCCTATATGGAAGTCTAAAGGATGCTTTAGGAAAGCAACCAAGATGACTAAGACGGTTAAAGCAAATAAGGACAATACCAAATCTGATGATCCTTATTATCATTTTGGAATGGTAGATCATTGGAAATGAAATTGCAAGGCTTATATCTACTTCCTTAGTTTCATGAGTATTAGATACTAGATATGGATCTCATATTTATACAAATATGCGTAAACTAAATAAAAGTAGATCTCTGCAGAATGGAGAAGTTGACCTACACGTTGAAAATGAGCAAAAGTTGTTGCATTGCCTGTAGAAGCATATTTCCTGCCATTGCCTTTAGGCTCGATATTAGAATTAGAGAAATGTTAATTTTGTTCTTACCATTACCAAGGGCATTAAATAAATTTCATGTTTTGACATGAATTATTTTAAGGACAATTGTTGTTCTCTCTCATCTTGATAAGATTTTAATGGTTATGGTAAATTACAAAATGACATTTATATTCTAAATGTTGAGTGTTCTATAATGAGTATAGAAATTGAAAGACATAAAAATGATAATCTGAATAACACCTATATACGGCATTGCATTTGGTCACATAAATGAGAATGTAATTCCAAACTTACATGGAGATGTATATTTGGGTCAAATAATTTTGAATCATTTGACAAATGCGAATCATGTACGGAAGACATCGTGACCAAATTTCCTTTTACTTGAAAAGGAAAATGATCTGCACAATTATTAAGTCTAATACATAGTGATGTATGTAGACCTATATCAGTTAATGTCAGGTGAAGTTTATCTTATTTCATCACATTTACTAATGACCATTTCAGAAATGATCATATATATTTGATGAAATTCAAGCATGAATCTCTTGAAATGTTCAAGGGATTCAAACTAAAAGTTGATAAACAAATAGGTAAATATATTCTTACACTAAGACTTGTTCGAGGTAAAGAATATCTAAAATGGAGAATTTCAGATTATCTAAAAGAGAATTAGATTCTCACGCAGTGGATTCCTCCACATACATTGCAACATAATGGTGCATCTGAAATGAGGAATCGTGCACTATTAGACATAGTGCAATAGAGAACCAGCCATGCAAACATTCAAAAGTTGTTTTGAAGTCATGCACTGATTGATACGTGTTGCGTACTAAATCGTGTCTCATCTAAATCGGTTGACAAAACTTCATACGAGTTATGAAAATGCCCAACTTATCTCATATGAAAGTTTGGGCTGTGATGCTTATGTGAAGCATATTGGATCAGATAAGTTTGAAACTAGATCCGTTAAATACATATTTGTGGATATCCAATAGACAATTGGATATCAATTCTATAATCCCGTTGAGAAGAAGATGGTCATCTCAATACATGTCGTACTCTTAGAGAAAGTGTTTACTCTAAGAGAGACAGTGGGAGTAGAATAAATCTTGAAAGAGTTTAAGAGTCCACGGATATAATTAACCGAATAGATGAACCTGAGTCTTATCCCACACCAGCTGAGGGACATACTCTTGATCAAGAAGTGGAGACTTCTGAGAACACGTTAGCTCAGTGTAAATCTTGTAGGATCATTTGACCTCCTAGAAGGTACGAATCCATGATTACTAATCAAGGATAATGAACCTACTAATTACATAGAAATAAAGTCAAGTGTTGACTTAAAGAGATGGACTTGTTGTATGTAACCGAGGTTTGACCTTGGTCGACTTGCCTAATGGATTAAAACCCATAGGTTGTAAATGAGTTTACAAGAAAATGTCAATATGGATTGAAGCAAGCCTCTTGGAGCTAGAATCTTCGATTTGATACAAAAGTCAAAATGTTTGATTTTATCAAAAAATGAAGATGAAATGTGCGTTTACAAGAAGATAGTGGGAGCATTGTCGCATTCCTGATATTATATGTATGGGACATATTATAGGAAACGACGTCTCTATATTTCAATTGTTGAAATTATGGTTGTCAAATAATTTCTCCGTGATGGATGTGGGAGAAGCAAGTTGATCTATAGAGATAGATCTAGAAGATTGCTTAACTCATCCCAACCTATCTGAGATAAAATCTCGAGAAGATTTTATATGGAGAAATGAAGTGAGAGTTCATGGATAGAATGATGCTAACTTCTAGTCAGACTGGAATAATGGCACATCTCAAATATGATATTGGTTTACTCTTAAACGGTGTGTTGGAAATGTTCCAAATAACCGTTGATTCAATAATGGAAGCCTTATACATCATTGCTTTACAAAGCAACAAAAGTTGTGGTCTAGATCAGGGAGTTCATTACTGAACTTAGAGTAGTTCCTAACATTGTTGATCACACGCTTATGCATTGTGATACAATGGAGCCATCGTGCAAGCGAAGGAACTAAGGTCTCATCAATGATCTAAACATATATTAAGGCGATATTATCTCATTGAAAAGATAATACAAAGAAATGACGTAAATAAAGAACGAATTCCCACAAGTTATTAAATTGCAGATCAACTGACAAAGAGTTGTCGCAGTATAAACATGATCGTCATGTAGATTCTTATGGTATAAGATATATAAGTGATTGGATCTAGTGCAAGTGGGAGTTTGTAAGTGTTATGCCCTAGTCCAATCAACTTTGGACATAAACACTTTGAATGTATATAATCAATGCATATATATGGCAATATCTATTATTTAATTGAATTAATATTCTAATAAATTAAATAATAGAATCCGTAGATTCAAGTTTTGGTGATTTGTTAATCACAAGGAGTTGTGATTGTGAGATACAAATTACAAATGATCGAATCTTAAATAGTTCATGGTCAAAGTAATAACGAGATACGGATATCGTTATTACGGATAGATCATCGCGTGTGGCATTCTTACTTGTGAAGTAAGTAGCTGATCTTACAAGCTAAAGTGTGGTGACACTTGAATGAACATGCGGATGTTTTGTGGTTAACTATCTGAGTGTTAGTGGTTAATCTCTAATGTTCGGTAGTGGAATTGGTCCTTTGACTTGAGGTCATCATAGTACCTTATATGAGGACGGTCATACTTTGGTGGTGTTGGATGTTGCTCTGTCAAGGGTCGCTAATACGGCATCGTTCGGGTCTATGAAAAATCATATGAATGTTGTGAATGATTAATAGATGATTTGTCATTTTTAGATGATAAAAGATTATGATATACATTTTCATTTAATTAAGTTGATAACGAAATCCTTGGCCAAGGTGAACTCATAAGTCGGAAAAGAGTTTTCGACGTACATTGACTTAACAGTGGGATAAAAGATATGATCGATAATTGAGATTGACACATATCCATATCTCATAATTGATCGGATCATATTGACGAAAGGATTATAGTTTCACGATAAACGAACAAGTTTGGTTTTATCATGCTACGTGATATTTCCCGTCACATGTATTGCCCTGATACATTGCTAGATGTCAATCTGGGACAACGAAAATGAATTAGTGATAAATTAAAAGGGGCGTTTTAATTTATTGATTTTGATTAGATCAAAAAATAATAATTCACGTCGTTCGGCATCGTGATTGGGAACCTAATGGGTCACACACAAAAGAGAATCAGAAGAATGAGATTTACCAATTTATTAATTGACAAGTATTGGATAATTAATTAATTTGGTTGTTTATTAATAGGCCCGAATTAATTAATTGGATTGATTAATTCATGGACCAGATTTAATTAATTTGATTAATTAAATCTTGGATCGGGTTAAGTTTAATAGATGGGCCGAGCCCATCTGGACTTATATTAATAAGCTGTTAGGGTTTGAAAAACTGTAGAGAAATTCATTATTCTTGCTAGCACGAGAAAAGAAAACCCTAGCCGTCATTCTTATTCTCTGTGTGGATCACCATTGGAGGCTGGACAATGGGACAGCTTGGATTGCAGATCGTGATCATTGAAGTTCAAGGAAAAGTAAAAGAGTTTGTGGAATTCATCAAAGGTATCACTCTCATCACAGTTTCTATCTAAACACATTGCAGATCCTCGTTTGGGAATTGAAAATTGTTTAATTTCCGCTGTGCATGATAAGTAAATTCCCAACAGTGGTATCAGAGCCTACTTTGTGTTTGTTAGAAATTGTTTTGCATGATTGAACAATTAAAAGTTAATTGTTTAATTTTGTTTCTTGTTTCTAGCAATTGAGAAAATTTGATTTTTACACTTTAGAATCTGTTCAAAAAAAAAATAAAAAAATCGAAAAATCGGATCTGAAACTCGCCGGCGATAACGCCGCCGAGCGGCAGCAGCGGCTGCCGCCTCGAGCATGGAGGGCGGCAGCGCCATTTGCGCGATGGCGCGGACCAACAGCCGCATCGGCGTCGCGCAGCGATGGCGAAGCAGCGGCAACGCCGCTGCGTTTCTGGCGGCGATTGTCGCCGTGCGATTTTCGAGCGGCGTTCGCGGCTTGCAACAGCTAGCTTGTCATGACGATGTCGCCATTGTGCGACAATGGCGGCGACGCGTCATGATCCAATTATCTTGGCCGTTCTTGCCGCTAGTTATTAAAAGAAAAGGCAAAGGTGATTTTCTAGGGTTTTCGAATAGGGTGGGTTCTTTGGGGGCGGGGGCCTCTTTTGAAATTTCAGAAATTTTGGGGACCCGTCCGCAATAATGAAAAAGGGGTCAATGTGCAATTATTAGATAAGGGGCCTGCCATGCAATTTTAGAAATTGAAGGGCTTGTCTTTAATTTTAAACTTGGGGTCTTATTGTAAATTTCAAAATGGTTTTGAATTCAAATATTAAATTGTTTTTAGATTTGATTTTCAAATAGTTTGACCTTAAAATTCAATTTTGACCCGTTTAAAATTTTGTTTAAAAATTGGCGACTTTTATATTTTAGTTAAAATTGGATTTTAACTTAAATATTAAACTTTGACCCTAAATTGAATTTTATTTTATTTAGGAGTTTTATCCTAAATTAAAATTTTAATTCAATTAAATTAGAGTTGGACTCTAATTTAATATTTAATTAAAATTTGATTTTAATTAAATTATCCACCCTAATATATTGTTGAAATTAGAGTTGGACTCTAATTTGACATTTAATTGAAAATTGATTTTAATTAAATTGTCTTGCCCTAATGCTTCTTAAAATTAGAGTTAGACTCTAATTTAGTATTTAATTAAGATTTGATTTTAATTAAATATGTTCGCCCTAATATCTTGGAATTAGAGTTAGACTCTTATTTTGTATTTAATTAAAATTTGATTTTAATTAAATTCAACCGTATTAATTTGATTATAATTAGAGTTGAACTTTAATTTGACATTTAATTAAAATTTGATTTTAATTAAATTGTTTTGCCCTAAAATTTTATTGGAATTAGAGTTTGACTCTAATTTGATATTTAATTAAAATTTGATTTTAATTAAATAGTCCCGCCTTATATCTGAAGAATTAGAGTTGGACTCTAATTTGATATTTAATTGAAATTTGATTTTAATTAAATAAGTCCGCTAATTAAATTAATTAATTAATTTGATTAATTAATTATTTAATTGTTCCGATCCATTTGTCTAAATTAGTTTAGACGACTTTAATTGCTAGAAACTTGAAACATGTTTGCATATAATATTAGATATTATATAGGAAAGCATTTATTTGATGAATGTTTAATTAGTGGATGATTATGGACTCGACCATGTGGATGTGTTGAATGGTTAGTTTTATTCTTGTTGTTTTATGAGCCTGCGAGCTCTTATTTATTTTGGACCTGCGAGTCCGTTATTATTATTATGGGCCTGCGTGTCCAATATTATTTAGGCCTGCGTGCCAACTAGTATAGGATACAAGTTGCAGCTGGACTAATTGGAGATACAAGAAGAGGATGAGACCATAGAGATGGAGTATTGTATGAATCAATGCTATACCCCCTAGGAACTGACTGACTAGTCTTCCTTATGGCTCGGGAAGACTAGATAGTATAAGTCCATAATCGTCCACACTATTATATGTATGTTTATTTGCATGTTAGATGTATAATAAAATATATATAATTATTACGATGAGACCTTTTGCATGCAAAACCCCTCGTTAAAAATATTAAGTCAATTTGATATTTGCCTTCCATCATTATAGTGAAAAACGAGAGTCCTCAATCGATCTAAGCTTGTTGAGTACACTCGAAAATTTGGTCGATTAGGGATATGTTTGACACTATGAAATATTAGATATTTCTGAATGATGGGTTTGATTTAACTAATACTTATCTTTTGTTGAGTACACTCAAGAAGATAAATTTTAGAGGCATGTTAAAATATTAAGTCATATTTATATTCGCCTTCCATCATTATAGTGAAAAACGAGAGTCCTAAATCGATCTAGCTTGTTGAGTACACTCAATCTTTGGTCCATTAGGGATATGTTTGACACTATGAAATATTAGATATTTCTGAATGATGGGTTTGACTTAACTAATATTTATCTCTTGTTGAGTACACTCAAGGAGATAAATCTTAGAGGCATGTTAAGCTAACCCATAAGATGTGTGAAGACAAAGAGTTGTCGGCTTAATGATCTGGGAGTTGTATGGAGATACAATTGATAATAGTATCTACCCAAATGTTTTATTAGGGCTTGTTGAGTACACTCAAGGTTTTAATATAACAAATGGGATCCCAGCCACTGGGAATCAAGTACGGATTCCGTAAATTTATGTGAGAGGGTCATAAATTTTGAGTTAAACAGTGGGAGCGAAATTAATTTAATAAAATGTCATATTAAATTAATTCATGCATTATATATATATTATTTCTTTTACTTTTCGTCGTTTACATTTATTGAATCATGAGTAACCATATGTAAGAGGCATATTGTATGCCAACAATCAAAGCAAATTTTCTTGATTGACGCCGCAATCTGAGAATTGTTCTCAGGCATGAAAAATTGGTTGTGTCCTTGAGTAGTCCTTTCTAGAGACACATGTTGATGACTCGATAAAAGAAGAGGTGGGTTTGCTATAATAAACACGGTGATGACAATAGTACTACAACATATGTGATGTTTGTAAGTATGTCACACGAGTTACAAAGCAACATAAGAGTATAGATGCTAACACATGATTTTTCATCTCAATATGTTGAATGATGAACAATCATACGAGGAAATATATGATATTTCCCAGCAACTATACTAGTGCTTAATGACAGAAGAATCTTCAATCGGTGCTTGTGTGCTGAAGATACAGACTACTTTGAAAAGTTGTCTTGATTGCGTTGATCGTGAACAATGAACTAAGTATAGACTTGGTTACGCAATCTCTGTCAGAGAGTTATTCATAACTAATTATGAATTTAACATGAATAAACTCGAAGTACGCTTATTGAGATGCTGAACATGCTTGAAATTGTTAAGTCCAACATCTGTGATTGTAGTGGACAAATCTTAGTCATAAATTCCTATATGGAAGTCTAAAGGATGCTTTAGGAAAGCAACCAAGATGACTAAGACGGTTAAAGCAAATAAGGACAATACCAAATCTGATGATCCTTATTATCATTTTGGAATGGTAGATCATTGGAAATGAAATTGCAAGGCTTATATCTACTTCCTTAGTTTCATGAGTATTAGATACTAGATATGGATCTCATATTTGTATAAATATGCGAGAAACTAAATAAAAGTAGATCTCTGCGAGAATGGAGAAGTTGACCTACACGTTGAAAATGAGCAAAAGTTGTTGCATTGCCTGTAGAAGCATATTTCTTGCCATTGCCTTTAGGCTCGATATTAGAATTAGAGAAATGTTAATTTTGTTCTTACCATTACCAAGGGCATTAAATAAATTTCATGTTTTGACATGAATTATTTTAAGGACAATTGTTGTTCTCTCTCATCTTGATAAGATTTTAATGGTTATGGTAAATTACAAAATGACATTTATATTCTAAATGTTGAGTGTTCTATAATGAGTATAGAAATTGAAAGACATAAAAATGATAATCTGAATAACACCTATATCTGGCATTGCAGATTTGGTCACATAAATGAGAATGTAATTCCAAACTTACATGGAGATGTATATTTGGGTCAAATAATTTTGAATCATTTGACAAATGCGAATCATGTACGGAAGACATTTGTGACCAAATTTCCTTTTACTTGAAAAGGAAAATGATGCACAATTATTAAGTCTAATACATAGTGATGTATGTAGACCTATATCAGTTAATGTCAGGTGAAGTTTATCTTATTTCATCACATTTACTAATGACCATTTCAGAAATGATCATATATATTTGATGAAATTCAAGCATGAATCTCTTGAAATGTTCAAGGGATTCAAACTAAAAGTTGATAAACAAATAGGTAAATATATTCTTACACTAAGACTTGTTCGAGGTAAAGAATATCTAAAATGGAGAATTTCAGATTATCTAAAAGAGAATTAGATTCTCACGCAGTGGATTCCTCCACATACATTGCAACATAATGGTGCATCTGAAATGAGGAATCGTGCACTATTAGACATAGTGCAATAGAGAACCCGACCATGCAAACATTCAAAAGTTGTTTTGAAGTCATGCACTGATTGATACGTGTTGCGTACTAAATCGTGTCTCATCTAAATCGGTTGACAAAACTTCATACGAGTTATGAAAATGCCCAACTTATCTCATATGAAAGTTTGGGTTTGTGATGCTTATGTGAAGCATATTGGATCAGATAAGTTAGAAACTATATCCTTTAAATACTTATTTGTGGATATCCAATAGACAATTGTATATCAATTCTATATTCCCTTTTAGTAGAAGTTGGTCATCTCAATACATGTCGTACTCTTAGAGAAAGTGTTTACTCTAAGAGAGGCAGGTGGGAGTAGAATAAATCTTGAAAGAGTTTAAGAGTCCACGGATATAATTAACCGAATAGATGAACACGAGTCTTATCCCACACCGGTGAGGGACATACTCTTGATCAAGAAGTGGAGACTTCTGAGAACACGTTAGCTCAGTGTAAATCTTGTAGGATCATTTGACCTCCTAGAAGGTACGAATCCATGATTACTAATCAAGGATAATGAACCTACTAATTACATAGAAATAAAGTCAAGTGTTGACTTAAAGAGATGGACTTGTTGTATGTAACCGAGGTTTGACCTTGGTCGACTTGCCTAATGGATTAAAACCCATAGGTTGTAAATGAGTTTACAAGAAAATGTCAATATGGATTGAAGCAAGCCTCTTGGAGCTAGAATCTTCGATTTGATACAAAAGTCAAAATGTTTGATTTTATCAAAAAATGAAGATGAAATGTGCGTTTACAAGAAGATAGTGGGAGCATTGTCGCATTCACGATATTATATGTATGGGACATATTATAGGAAACGACGTCTCTATATTTCAATTGTTGAAATTATGGTTGTCAAATAATTTCTCCGTGATGGATGTGGGAGAAGCAAGTTGATCTATAGAGATAGATCTAGAAGATTGCTTAACTCAATCCCAATCTATCTGAGATAAAATCTCGAGAAGATTTTATATGGAGAAATGAAGTGAGAGTTCATGGATAGAATGATGCTAACTTCTAGTCAGACTGGAATAATGGCACATCTCAAATATGATATTGGTTTACTCTTAAACGGTGTGTTGGAAATGTTCCAAATAACCGTTGATTCAATAATGGAAGCCTTATACATCATTGCTTTACAAAGCAACAAAAGTTGTGGTCTAGATCGGGGAGTTCATTCTTGAACTTAGAGTAGTTCCTAACATTGTTGATCACACGCTTATGCATTGTGATACAATGGAGCCATCGTGCAAGCGAAGGAACTAAGGTCTCATCAATGATCTAAACATATATTAAGGCAGATATTATCTCATTGAAAAGATAATACAAAGAAATGACGTAAATAAAGAACGAATTCCCACAAGTTATTAAATTGCAGATCAACTGACAAAGAGTTGTCGCAGTATAAACATGATCGTCATGTAGATTCTTATGGTATAAGATATATAAGTGATTGGATCTAGTGCAAGTGGGAGTTTGTAAGTGTTATGCCCTAGTCCAATCAACTTTGGACATAAACACTTTGAATGTATATAATCAATGCATATATATGGCAATATCTATTATTTAATTGAATTAATATTCTAATAAATTAAATAATAGAATCCGTAGATTCAAGTCTTGGTGATTTGTTGATCACAAGGAGTTGTGATTGTGAGATACAAATTACATATGACTGAATCTTAAATCGTTCATGGTCAAAGTAATAACGAGATACGGATATCGTTATTACGGATAGACTATCGCGTGTGGCATTCTTACTTGTGAAGTAAGTAGCTGATCTCACAAGCTAAAGTGTGGTGACACTTGAATGAACACGTGGATGTTTTGTTATAGAACAAAACATTGGAGACCATTGAGAGATTCCACTTGGATAACTATCTAAGTGTTAGTGGTTAATCTCTAACGTTCGGTAGTGGAATTGGTCCTTTGACTTGAGGTCATCATAGTGCCTTATATGAGGCGCGAGTCATACTTTGGTGATGTTGGATGTTGCTCTGTCAAGGGTCGCTAATCTGAGATCGTTCGGGTATGTCAAGAATCATATGAAGGTTGTGAATGATTAATAGAGGATTCGTCATTCTTAGATAGTAAGAGATTATGATATACATTTTATCCAGTTAAGTTGATAATGAAATCCTTGGCCAAGGTGAACTCATAAGTCGGAAAAGAGTTTTCGACGTACATTGACTTAACAGTGGGATAAAAGATATGATCGATAATTGAGATTGACACATATCCATATCTCATAATTGATCGGATCATATTGACGAAAGGATTATAGTTTCACGATAAACGAACAAGTTTGGTTTTATCATGCTACGTGATATTTCCCTTCACATTTATTGCCATGATACATTTATAGATGTCACTGTGTGACAACGAAAATGAATTAGTGATAAATTAAAAGGGGCGTTTTAATTTATTGATTTTGATTAGATCAAAAAATAATAATTCACGTCGTTCGGCATCGTGATTGGGAACCTAATGGGTCACACACAAAAGAGAATCAGAAGAATGAGATTTACCAATTTATTAATTGACAAGTATTGGATAATTAATTAATTTGGTTGTTTATTAATAGGCCCGAATTAATTAATTGGATTGATTAATTCATGGACCAGATTTAATTAATTTGATTAATTAAATCTTGGATCGGGTTAAGTTTAATAGATGGGCCGAGCCCATCTGGACTTATATTAATAAGCTGTTAGGGTTTGAAAAACTGTAGAGAAATTCATTATTCTTGCTAGCACGAGAAAAGAAAACCCTAGCCGTCATTCTTATTCTCTGTGTGGATCACCATTGGAGAATTTGGACAATGGGACAGCTTGGATTGCAGATCGTGATCATTGAAGTTCAAGGAAAAGTAAAAGAGTTTGTGGAATTCATCAAAGGTATCACTCTCATCACAGTTTCTATCTAAACACATTGCAGATCCTCGTTTGGGAATTGAAAATTGTTTAATTTCCGCTGTGCATGATAAGTAAATTCTCAACATGCACACCAAGCATACCTGGAAGAATTATTACCAATTCCTCTTTGGCCAGCTTGAAACAGAAGTCAATGTCACTGGTAATATCTTCCAGCAGGGAAAGATTCAGCTTCACCTACATTTTTGAAAGCAAGCAATTTACTAAAAGAGACATGAATTCTCTATAATTCGAGCTCCGATTTCAATTATGAGAATCTACATATTGCATGTATTACTTACCATGATAGCCATTGACCCTTCTGGTTTATAAGGGCAACTTATGCAATGAATCTCCTTAATCTTTTCAAAACATATATCTGAAGTCTGCTTAAGCAAGTTGATGGTTTTTCTGAAGAACACCTCTTGAGTTTGCTCAATAATAGTTGGAACTGCTGCCTGGCACATGAATCAAAGAAACTAAACACTCATGGCTCGCGCATGAATTATTCGCATGGTTCAGTTCATAATAGGTAAAAAACGACTGGACTAGCATATGAAAGCCAAAGTGCAAACCTGTATAAAGGTTGCAGGACCTCCACAAATGTCGCAGTACTTACTAAGACGCTCGACAAACTGAAAGAGAAAAAACAGAAACCGGAAAGTGATGGTCGGTGTCTATTTATCCATATTTATCAAATAAGATAAAAAACTTGTCCATTAGAACAAACCTTTGGGGATTTCAAGCTCCCATCAGGATCATTCATAACCAACCAGCCAAGGCGCCAACCAGGCACTAACCATCTCTTTGACAAAGACCCAAGAGTAATCACCGGTGCAATGGATCCAAAAACCCCCATGGGAACAAAAGAATTAGCCCCAAAAGCAAGGTGACCATAAACTTCATCAGCAATTACGACTACACCAAGTTTCTTCGCAGTTTCAGCAATCTAATTTCGGTGCACAAAGGTTTTTAGCATAGCATCATATCAATAAGCATTTGTATACAGAAAAGGGTGCCCAAAATCCACACCAACCTTCTTTAAATGTTGATATGTGTAGACATTTCCACATGGATTCCCTGGATTTATAATTACCATTGCAACAGTTTTATGATCAACCAGAGTTTCAACAGCTTCGAGATCAACCTCCCATCCTTTATCGGGAACAAGATCATAATGCCGAATCTCAAGCTGTCTAAATGCAGCACAAAGTCCATAAATTGGAAAACCCGGTCTTGGAAGCAATATATTCGCACCAGGCCGAGCCAAAATTGACAGTGTTATTTCAATAGCCTGTGTGCAACCAGCTGTGAGATAAACATCCTCCAGTGATAACTTGTAAGGAAGATCACGGGACAAATATTCTGCAATTGCCCTGTTTGGTAAAAGCAACATAATAAAATGAATGCTAGAAAATAGACCGAGTGAATATAAATAGGAAACTTAGTTGCAAACGACAATAAACGTGGTAGAGATAAACTACTAGCACACTGTATCAACGATGTGGATCCAACTACTCTGCCATAACCATTACACAAAGCATACTTTTACTTGCACTTCACATAAAAAATAAAAAAAAAAAGATTAACACCTTTAGTGTTCACTTTTACAATGCGCAACTACAAAATTTCCAAAATAAATTAAGGTTAAAGGCACCATTAAACATTAAGATGGTGGATACACAAATTGTTTGTGATTGAAAGATTAGATGAACCCAATTATGGTAAATTTAGAAAGTTGGAAGCAGAGTTTCACAAGGGGAAGTATAACTCGAAGTTGGAATATAATAATCAGGAGATAAAGAGAAGTTTAGCACGAAATCCATTTCCCGGTAAATTAATTTCTTTATTTTCAAACTGAAAAATCAAGAAACTAATCCACAAAATCAAATTAGAAACACGTGAAAGAGTCCCTTTTCCATGACAATTAACTTACAAGATTATAGCTCAAAAGTAAATTATAAACAAATCTTATTACTTTCTGGCTGGAGGGAGTCCAGCAGTGGGAGAGTAACCATTAAACTTGGTAGAACGCAGAGACTCCACAACAGCTTCTTGAGCAACAGCAGTTGTATGGAAGCACGAATAAGCAGTTGGGTCCCCTATTCCCAAAGAAATCACTTTTCGATTATCATTGCAATCAGTATTACCCATTAACAACCCAATAATCCCTTTAATAGTAATATTATTTGGAGTTTCAATATCCAAATTCTGCTTCTTCCAATCCTCCATTTTTGGGTGGCTATTTTTATCAAAATTCAACTGATTTTCTTGAAATTCTGTCTGTGAGAGATTTTGGATGGGTGGTTTTTCTGTGCATCGGTTTGTTTTATCCGTCTAGAATGGTACTTGTGTGTGTGGTTGAGAGTACTCCACGCTCACGCGGCATAACCTGGCAAGAGTCTCATGTTGTTTTCGTGATATTCGAAGAAGTCTTATACAAGGTTTGCGAAGGACCAGTTTTCATGGGAGGAAGGAAAAACGTCAGCAGAAAACACTGCAAAATACACTAAATAATGTGATTGAAGGAAAAAATAAGACATGGTTCACGTTTGCGTTGTTGTCAACAAATAATTGGTGTTTTTTTTTTTTTAATTGTTCAACTGGATGATGTAGTAGCAAAGTCTAAACAATGACATGTACATCAAGTTATATATTCATTTTCTCAGACTTGGAAGAACAGAGTTATGATTAGTGATTAAAATACTGCCAGCTTAGCACTATTCTAATTAACAAAGACTTTTCCTTGGCACATTAATTGGAAAAAACACCCACCCATTATCAATTACAAATTAGGCCATTTGTATCTTTGGGATTCCTACGAATGAGTCAGCATACTACACGTATTTGGGATTAGATCGAAGTAGCCAATATCCAGACGCCTCTTTGCAGGAAATAGAACCATATGATAATTCCAATACACGTTGGTTCGTTTGTAATTATTAATGTAATAATCTCATAACTTAGTTTTATATAAACATCGTCATCCAGGCAGGGGTTATTGACACGGAAATCTGCTTTTCTGTAGAGTTTTTTCTTCTACACGGAACAGAAGTGTTGGGACAAAATTCAAGTAGTCAATGTCTTGCGTACAAGTGCCACTTCGCGAACAAGATAAATCGTGCACGTGATTGTGAAATAGATAAATTCTCACAAAAATACCCCAGGGAATAGGACTCCAGAATGGAAAGAAAAGGCTTATATTGTGTTCACGAAACGTGCATATAGAGTCGTCTTGGTTTTTCATGTTTCTGCTACAATGTACACTTGCAACTCCATGAAATTGAACTTTTATTACATCTAAACTACATTTGCATCAAAATTTGGAGTCCAAGAAACAGTGATCACCCTGACTTTCACGGACATCAAATTTATATCTTCAACTTATGCTTAGATTTCTCTTCTTAGAACCTCTTATGCAAGCCCAATCATCCATCTCTGACACCATGATGTCCTCCAAAAATCTAGAATAATGTTCAACGACGCAAGGAACCTACATAAGAAATTAACGTGTCATCAAATTTGGTATAAGACTCCAAGCATATATTTGACTAGGATCCCGCTATCTACTTCAAGATAGTCTTGAATGAAGAGAATATTTTTAACGATAAAAGTGAAGTTCAATTTTTGTTACCATCTATCGTTTTCTCATAACTATTGTTTTATAATTCTAAAATTCCACTTCTTTATTAATTATCTAGGTGCTTGTTTGATGAACTTTGTTAAATTTATTTTTTTTAACTTTTCAATTGGTCAAACTTCAATTTTAACCACATATTTCAACCACTTTTATCAACATTTGCTAAAACTTTTATCAAACCTCCTCTAAGTTTAAAGATATCGTGATCGTTCATAATCTCATATATTTATTGTGTTATGCCTAATTTTTCTTGACCATTGCTAACTAGATGACATGTGCAATATTTACCAAAGTGTACCTGCTCGGATATGATACCAGAGACGCCAACCACAGCACCTGGTTTTGCATAGGAGACAATTGCTTCTGCCAAATCTAGTAGAGGATACAATAGTATATTTGCAATAATTACATCATACTTGTTCATCTCAGCAATGATCCTTGCATTGTATAAATCCTGTGTTCTCATGTCTTCGTGTGAATATCCACTATCAAAGGCATGATCATTCTTGCTTGGAACTAGACTTAAAAGCAACTTGTCTGGTTCTAAGTTGTTCAAAGCAGCATTTTGTCGAGCAGATGTAATTGCTAGAGGATCTATGTCAAATCCAACTGAACGATCTGCACCAAACTGCACTCTCCATAAAATGAGCATTAAAAAATCAGCTCAATAGTCATAACTAAGCATTTAAGTGGGAAGTGAGCAGTACATAACGCATTCAATTAGGAAATTTCTGAACAAAAGAAAGCCTGACTCTATCAAGAACTCAAATGAATTGAACAATTAATTACATGACAAATTTGACAATACACTCAATTTACTAGTCCACCTGAAAAGCTGTACCATCCAGACAAAATAAACTGTGAAATTTTCATTTAATAAATAAAAGATGTTAAATTCACGATCTAAGACACGAATTTGGATACGTAATTCGAATACTATAAAATACGGTACGGTATGCTGATACAATAAAATATTAAAGCATTTTATCTTAATCATTAATTGTTCCAACTTCATTTTCTTCAACATTACCACCATCTGCTTCTTTATTAGCATTAAAAATAACGCTCTCCAACTCTGATTTATCTAATGATAGATTAACAATATCAAGCAGCCCAACACCATCAAAAATATCAAATGGTTCTCCGGCAATATCCTACAGTTCGGATTCTCCTTTTGAATAAATATTTACTCCTTGCTTGTCTACCATTATTTCAACTCTTTTTTTCTCAAATTCATTTTTAACCACACATTTTCATAATAAAATATTTTGCACGTAAACTTAAAATTGTTTTCTACTTTTAACCACATGTTCTTCAAAAAAATCACTATTTCAAAACTCATTTTCCTAGACAAACATGGGATTTGTATTTAGTTCTCATTTTATGAGCATCATCGTCATTTCAGGTGCAGTGCTTGCTTACCAAGTTTTGTTGTTCTACATTGTCTATCGGTAACGAAGCAGATACAAGATACAAAATACCAAGCCTAGAAAAGTTCCCATTCTAGAATCAGTGAGAAAAGTAACTCTTAATCTAAGCTCAGTATTTTAATTAGTTTAAAGAGAGACTTCAAAAATTCACGTTTAATTTATCTTCCAGCTCAAAATTACCTCAAAAAGTTGTCTTGGGTCATCATTACCGTGCTTAATGGATGCCCCTCACTAGTCCAATAATAAATAACAAGCATATTGTATCACTAACCTGATTTAGCATCCAGTTTTCAAAAATTCCAAGTTAAAGGCTCTCCACATCAACAAAAGTCAAAAGTTTTAAAAACAGATGCTATGTGAAGAGCAAACTACCTTAAGTGCTGCAATTGCAAGAATACCAGATCCTGTGCCGTAGTCCAGGAAATATTCTCCTCCTTTTATCAAACTTTGTAGTAGCAATAAGCACAATTTCGTAGTAGGATGTTCCCCAGTTCCAAATGCCAAACCAGGGTTCAGAACTATATTTATTGCTTGTACATCCTGTAAGTTCAAGCATACAAAATTGACATATGTATATAAAATTAATGTGGCCATTGGTCAAACTTCATCACTGTGTTCCGTGCAAGATTATAATGTGTCATCTTTAGCAAAAAGAACAGTTGGCTTGACAACAGCTGCAAAGTATTGAAATCAGCAATAACGATAGAACAATGTAAGCAGAAAACAGGTAGAAGCATACCGGGGGTTTTCTCCATTCCGGCACAACCCAAAGTCCATCTGTAACTTTCACGGGATGAAAAGATTCCTACATAGAGATAATTCATACAAAAACTAATGAACGGACCTCAAGATTCAATAGAAAGTTTGTGAAATAGAAAAAGCTTGGAAGCTCATCATCAATTAAGTAAAATTTAGCTTATGGATTTACATTGCTTTGCACAGAATGAAATGTCATGATCGCAAACTTTTAAGATTCAAAAAATTAAGTAGTAAAGAGAGTTTATAAGCTTAGTGATAAGTGTATAAAATACACTTATTCAGGGCTAAAATATCGATATTTGGTAATTATTTTGACAAAATATACCATAAATTGTTGTATTTTATGTTATGTAGGTAAATACCAATAGTTGTAACCTTTTGAGTCAACTTTTCAACGCAGTTTGAATCGATTCAATCAGATATCGAGAGAGAAAGTTATGATCAAAATACTGATAATTGTACATGGACAAAAAATTCGTGCACGAATGCAACTTTCCTTATTCGATTAGGACTCTTTTGAAAATCAATTTGGACTTGATTTTCAACCAATTTTCTACTCCTACAAATACCTAACAGGAGAATACATATTAGAGACCTCTCATATACATATTATACTTCAATACTCATCAATTATTATCATCATAAAAGGAGGAGAATTCATAGCTTTTGTGAGAGAATTGAAGGAGACTTGCAAGAATTTAATCAAGTGAAAATTCAAACTTGATTTTTTGGCAAAGAAGAGAAAGTGTAAGTGGAGATTCATCAAGAAATCATTAAATAGATTCAAGATTCATCTTCATCTTCTCAATTTATAAAAAATTCGGGTTATATCTTTCAATTTAAATATGATTTCTTATAATTTTGATATGTTAGGCTAGTTGTATACATTGCTAGAATGAGATGAACACTTACTATGAGATTTTTAGTTTAAACAAATTAGCTTGATGTTAATTTCTTTGAACGTTTGGATGTTTATTATGGTTTAGCTTGCTTTTAAATTAATTGGTCATTAATTGAATTGTTTGTGAATTTTAATGTCATCGAGAGAGATAATAGGATCGTTAGCACGTAGTAATAAGCATTATGAGATTCGATAGAAGATAGAGATATACATCTATGCTTCACATGGTTTCTAGATGTTCGATCTCGTTTTATACATTCTTATATGTTGGTATCTTTTATAGAGACGTAGAAATGTCACATATAGGATTAGATTTAATTGTTATCGAGAGAAGCTTTTAAATAAATTTGGAACTTTGACCAACTCGCATGATAACGATAGGTCATTTTAGTTGTTGTACTAAAAATGGAATAATTGAGATTCTACATCTTAGTAATGCATTTCAAAAATTTGAAAAACTCTTACTTTGATTTCTAGTTACGTGATAAATTAGACATAGATTTATTATAACTCATTATTGCTATTCGATTAAGAGTATTATTAACTTTATAAAACACGTAGGCCTCGTGGATTCGACACTTAATTAACCATTATATTATTTGATCACAATGCCGTGCACTCTCAGTTTTCAAAGGGTCACTTAGAGTAAGGAAGGAAAAAGAAAACAATGGGATAAATTGTAAGTAACCTGAGTTTGTTTAATCCAATCAGTATGATCGTGCATTTCCACTTCATAATTAGGCATCTCTCTCAGGCCAATGGAATCCGTGGCTTGTGAAATGCATTCCTTTACATCCTGACTTACAGTAAATATAGAACTGATCCGTATCTGCATATAGTGGCAATTTAGGACTACTACATTATCCACCAATAAAGCAGAAATTACTATAGTGATGAGGACGAGCAATAATTAAAAATGTCATTCGCTACCTCGTCATTGTCCCCATATGATTCTTGTTCATCAATGGTGACAGAGCTAGCTCCAAAACACAAAAGGGCCTCCGAAAGCATATCCTAATAACCACAAAATTAGTCTTGAAATTGGATGGTTCTAATAATGATAACAATTGGGAGTGGAGGAGAATTAGGGGAGCTTACACAAACATCTTTTCTGCAACTAATTCTAACGGAGAGGTAAGGAGAAGCGAACGAACCCTTGCTAGTCTCTGAACGTTCCGAATTAGAAGTTGATGGTATCGTTGAATAATTAACAGTGGCAAAAGAGCGCCTCCGTGGTGGCTGGTGGAGTGCCACTAGGGTGGGATTTAGGGCGGATAAGGGGAACGGGAAGCGTCTCGGTGAAGTGCGATGGTGGACGCGGACGGAAGAGAAAGCGGCGGTGGAACGAGACACCAGGTGTTTGAAGAAATGACCGCGAAAAGAAGCGAGTACAACTGACATTTGTCAATACTGTTCTGCCGCGAAAACTAGTAGTTTGACCAATTGAACGAAAGTTCTAACAGCTATTTACATCCATCATAATTATCATTTTATCACCTTGGCCCCCATTAAATTAAATTTTATCTTTCTTTTTTCTATTTTCAACCACATAATTTTCTATAAAATAATATTACACTAAAATTCGAAATTTTTTCCTTCTTTTTCAACCACTCATTCTCTAAAAAAATATTATTCAACGTATTAAAATTTGAAATAATGGGGCAAACGGAGATATATCTACATCACATTATTAAAATTTTGAAAAAAAATTGAAAAATTATTTTCATCTACATCACATTTCAATATTTCCCTCATTTATTTAGTTAAATGATGTACATTCACACCATTATATATATATATATATATATATATATATATATATATATATATATATATATATATATATATACAGAAATGATCTAATGAGCACCGGTGCTCATCTTATCCTAAGCACCGATGAGTTGGCACATTAATTTATTGGTGGATTGGAACTCACAAAATCTTTATCCACCAATGAATTAATGTGTCAACTCATCGGTGTTTAGGATAAGATGAGCACCGGTACTCATTAGATCATTTCTGTATATATATATATATATATATATATATATATATATATATCTCACTCTAAATTTATCCCTGTTGTAATTTCCAAAAAAAAAAAAAACCACTATACTCATCCTCATTACATATAATGAACTTTTTAAGCTTATTCAAAGATGTTCTTAGCCTTATTCCATATTAATTTTAGGATCGACTACGTGAATCATTTTTTCTTCATTTCGTCCTATTCATTACTAAATATAAGGACATTTAAGCAACTAAATCATTTAACGGCTACAATGGGCCATTTTGCTTGTGTGCATCCATACACAACTTATGATTTGGCATCTTAAGACCGAATCATGTTTCTATGGGAATTTCATCTCATTCCATAAGTACTATGCAAATATTTCCGTAAAGTTGTCATGATGGGCGGGCCGCCAAAGCCAGCCCGGAGGTGAACCGGCCCGTGATTCAACCCATGAACCGTGTGGACCAAATCAAGGGCCGATCTTGTGACAGTTCTGACTTTTTTTTTTCTATAGTTAACAGTAATATTTTTTTTTATATAAATTGTGGTATTGTGAAGTGAAAAAATAGCAAACTCTCACAATCTACAAACTTGAAAATTTGAAATCTCTATTTTCTCGTTCTCTCTTAATATTTTCAGCAAATATTTTTCATATTCAGTATTTTGTGCTTTCTTTTCATCTTATTATTTCAAAAAATTTTGTTAAAGTGTTATGGATTCTCACGATTTTTCTTCAAAAAATGTCAATTTACATGATAATTGTTCTCCAATAAATTTGGAAGATGATAATGATCCAAATATTTGATCTTCTCAACAGCTAAGAAATAAAAAGCACACATATGATATTTAAGAAATATTTACAGTGGATGAACTAAACAAAAGAGCAATATGTGCTATTTGCAGAAAAAGTTATGTATGGGTTAAAGGTCAAGGCACGGACACATTGCGAAAACATAAAGGTAAACATATGAATGAAAGATGGCATTTGGATAATAAACAAGCTCAAATTACTTCTTTTACTAATACTAGTGGAACAGTTACTTTTTCTAATTTTTGTTATTCGCAGGATCGAATGAGAGTAGGAATGTGTGAATTTTTGGCAGCAAGCGAGATGCCGTTTACTTTCGCAGAAGATCGATACTTTGAGTAGTTTATGCAAAAATATGTTCAACCCGCTTATCGGTCTGTAAGTAGAAATACCGTTCCTTCGGATATCTTGAAATTATTTAATACAATGACTGAATTTAACAACTTTGATGGAGTTATGTGTTTTACATCTGATTGTTAGTCTGGACGTAATCACAACGGTTGTGCATGTGTCACTGCACATTTTATTAATAATAATTGGCTACTTCACAAAAGAATTATTACTTTTCGCTTACTTGAATATCCACATAATGGAATAAATTTGTTGAGAATTTATTCAGGTTTTTAATGAATTTAATGTATTGAGCAAATTATTTAGCATTAGTTTTGATAATGCTAGTGCAAATACTGCATGCATTGAACTTTTGAAAAATGACTCTTAATCCATCGTTTGACTCTAAATTATTTAGTAGTGCAAGAGAGTTTAAAATTAATAACACCACAAATACATAAAATTAGAGAAGCTAATAGCTACATTTCTTGTTCAGATTCTAGACAACGAGAATTTGAAAAAATTTGTAAAAAACTTGAATTGAGGAGAAGAAAATTTATTGATGATATTCCAAATAGGTGGAATTCAACATTTCTTAAGTTAAAATCGTGTGTTGGTTATATAGATACTGTTAATACTTTCGTTAATTCAAAGCAACATCAATTTCATATAGATGACTTTGATTGGAACATTGCATTTAAAGTCATGAATTATTTGAAACCATTCTATAAGGCAACAAAAACTAGTTCCGGAGTTTATTATCCAACAAGTAATCTTGTGCTCCTACAATTTGTAGAAATTGCTAATCAATTTTCAAATCATAAAGACGATCCATTTTTCTATGATATTGTTTGTATAATGGAGGACAAAATTTCAAAAATATTATGAAAATATGCCAATGATTTTTCCCAATTACAGTTGTAATGGATTCTCGTATTAAATTTTTGGAGTTCAGTGTGCTATAGACTAACTTTCTGAAACTTTATATTTCAATATAAATATTACAAGCCGAGAAATAGAATACTTTATTAATGAAATGTACAATATTTATGCTATGAAATATGGTAATAATGAAAATGTTCCTTCTACTACGAGTTCTGTTACAAATTCTAAAGGTAAAAATTATTTCTCTTCTTTAATAGTCAAGAAACGCAATGTGTCTTTTACTTCATCTACTAATTCATTTTCAAATGAGAATGTTATATCAGCTGAATTAGAAAGATATTATCAATTTGATCACTACAGTTTAATTCCACAAGACGAGATTGACAACTTAGAAATTTTACAATGGTGGAAGGTAAATGAACGGTCATATCCAATATTATCAAAAATGACCTGAGATTTACTAATAGTTCCAGTCTCAACAGTGGTATCGGAGTTTACTTTTAGTGCAGGTAACAGAGTGCTAGATGAAAGAAGATCAAGATTTAAAGAAGATATTTTAGAAGCTCTAATCTGCGTCAAAGACTTGTTATTTGGATAGAAGAATGTAAGATAAAGTTGCTGACGATATTGCTCAAGACTTTAAAAATCTTACTGTAGATGAATAGAATCTGATTTGTAATGACAAAATTATAGTTAAGTAGGTGCCAACCTAGTTGGGATGTACTTTAACTATAAGTTTATAAATAGTTAAAAACTGTTTAATTTGTCAAGTTAGGCAAAATATTGTTTGAAAAAGTGTAAGTTTTTATGTTATTTAGTTATTGATGTAAAATTTATCAAAAAATAAATCAATGTAAAATTTATTTTTATGTAACTTTTATCGATTTTCACTATAATTATAAAATGTAATTTTTACAATTTATTTTTGAAAAAAAAATGAGCGGGCCGCCGGCCTACCCGGCCCATGCGGGCATGCTGTCCGGGCCGGGTCAGCTTTTGCTTTCCACCCCGGTTCGGCCCGGAAAGCTCGTATGGGCAATTTCTATTTTAACCGGGCTGTACACCGAGCTTCTTCATGTGCGGGCTGGGCCGGCCCTCACGTCCCGTTTTTATATGACTACATTTCTGCCTGCAAAAACTAGAACACAAAATTTGTAGAAATCAACAAACCCCACAAATAAATCGATTCAATTGCCTTCTATTGAAAGCACGGTCCCAATAAGAAACTTCACAAAAATATCGAACTCAGCATCACCGTTCAATTTAACAGAAATTTCCTCCATCGCCTCCCCCCATTCCCTGCTCAATTTCACAGAAAACTAACCCCAACATCACCTCCTGTTTCTCACTTTCTCTGCACAATAAGAAGCTACTGAATTAACTCCCAAATTCATCGAACGTGGTTTATTGCCGAATACGAAATCGAGTTTCGGCTCGTTGACATTTCTACAGTGAAAGAATGTATCAAGTCATTTAAAATGTATCTCATACAGTGAACGCCTTTATTAAATATATAGTTTTCATTACGCCTTACTCTTCATCGTGTTATTTGCTTGCTCTCGGTATTCAATCTCCCTCCCTCTCTCTATATGTATGTTTGTGTGGGTATTTGTAGGAAGAATGTTTATTGATTTTAATTATTTGGGGTTTTGAGCTAAACTTTGAAATTTCGAAGAAATTGTTCTTTTAGGGTGTGTTTGTGATACATTCTTTTGAAATAATAAATTATTGAATAGTAGATTGATGGATAATATGTGGTTAAAAATGAAGGAAAAGTTATTGATGTGATGGAAAATATTATTTTATTGAAAAATGTGTGGTTGAAAATGAGTAGAAGAATGAGAATGAAAAAAAAAATAATGTGTACCAAACAGGGGCTTACTCTTTCTTTGTTCTCGAGCTAAAATATGCATTTATTCTCTCGCTCTATCTCACAACGTGTATTTTGAAGTTCTATTGATTTTAAAGCTGGCATTTTTTTTAATCATAATATCAGGCAAAGATTTAACTTTTACTGATTTTTATTCAGTTATTTTTACATAAAGTTTTATGGTATAAAAGTTTCACTTTGAAGAATATGAATGTTCTCATAATTGTTTATATTTTTCATGTTATTAGTTAATTGTTGCTAAGTAAAGGTTAGTGGTATATTAAGGTTATATATAGGAAACGATTTTCACTAGTAATATGAGAAAATATAAAGTTCACGTCTATACCAGTGTCTTGTGGATCTTTTTCATTCTTTGATCTGTAATGTTTTCATGTTATAGTTACTGTTTAAATCTGTTGGTTACAATTGTAGTTATCAATTGCCGCTAGCTCTCGTTGGGTTGATATCATGTTTGGTACTCTGGGACCTATTTAAGTTTTGTGCTGATCAGTGGGTATTACTGTTCAAGCAGAGAAATCAACACTAAATTTATTACTTGAGCTCTTAGAGAAGCTACAGATCCAGTTCAACTTTATAGTCAAAAGAAAAACGAGGGTAACTAACTAAAAACAAACTTATAACAATCAGGTCCCTGAACTATGAAACATGACAAATTAAGTCCTTTTAGTAATAACTTGTACATCCCCCCCTCAAGTTGGAGATTGATGAAAATCCATCAAACCTAACTTGGAGAGTAAGAATTTGAACTGAGGAGACGGAAGAGATTTTGTGAAGATGTCCGCCGCCTGATCATTAGAAGAAATGTGTTGAGGATGAACAAAACCAGCTTTGTACTGATTCCTAACCACGTGACAATCAATGTCAAGATGCTTGGTGCGTTCATGGAAAACCGGATTTGCACTGATATGTAAAGCCGCAGTTGTCGCACCGAGAGGAATTGGAAGGCTTGGGTCCGACGTAAATCTTGAAGAAGATATGTAATCCACAGAATCTCACACACCGTTGCAGCCATACTTCGATATTCAGCTTCGGCAGAACTACGAGAAATCGTCTGCTGCTTCTTTGACCTCCAGGAGATAAGAGCTCCACCCAGAAATATACAGTAACCAGTTAAGGACTTCCTAGAGTCAGGGCAAGATGCCCTGTCCGCATCACAGTAAGCCGTAAGGTTGAAATTGCTAGAAGAAGGGAAAAACAGACCAGTAGACATAGTACCTTTGATGTACTTTAGTAAATGAATTGTAGATTCCCAGTGAGCCTCAGTTGGTGAATTAACGAACCCGACTCGATTTGTTTGAACCGCATAAGAGATGTACGGTCCGGTAAGATTAAGGTAAAGCAATCTTCCCACAAGCCTCCGATATTGATCGTGGTGAGAATATAAGACACCATCTCGCAAAGAAACTTATGACCTTTGTAAAAGGGTACAAACCCATAGGTTTTGAACCCAACAGGCCTGCATCAGTGACAATATCCATAGCATACTTTCGTTGATTAAGGTATAACCCGTCTGAACATCTAGCAATTTCGATTCCCAAAAAATATTTAGCTAAGCCTAGATCTTTAATGGTAAAAGTGGTATCCAAAAATTGCTTGACTCTCTGTATCTCCTGATCATTAGTTCCTGTAATGAGCACATCGTCTACATAGACAAGAAGAAATGTGAGATCATGTTCAGTATGAAGGACAAAAAAACAGTTATCATGGGCAGACTGTGAGAAGCCAAAAAGTAGCAAATGTTTGCAAAATTCGGAGTTCCATTGACGGCTGGCCTGCTTTAAACCATACAGAGATTTCTTTAATTTACAAACCTCTCCCTCTTTGATATTTTTGTAGCCTTCTGGAGGCAATAGGTAAATATCTTCATCTACAAAACCGTGCAAGAATGCATTGTTGATATCCAACTGATACACAGGCCAGTCCTTGGTAGAAGAAATAGCAAAAAAGATTACAAGTTATTACTAAAAGGACTTAATTTGTCATGTTTCATAGTTCAGGGACCTGATTGTTATAAGTTTGTTTTTAGTTAGTTACCCTCGTTTTTCTTCTTTTGTTCATTCAATTGCTTAAACCAGTCAGGATATCCATTTAGCTTAAAACAGAACTCTCTGCTATGCCCTGTAGTGTTACAATGTGTGCATATTTGATTTCTCTTCTCCTCTTTACTCAGATCAATTCTTCTACCGAATCCTCTGCCTCCTCCAAAACGTCTATATCCTTGTGTTTTGACATTCATTGCACTCACTTCAGTATGTTCCACATACGATGTCTGAATTTCTCTCTGTTTTTCCACCCTCTGGATCATGGAGTAAGCCTTATTTACTGTTGGTAAAGGATCCATAACCAAGATCTGACTTCGTGTATGCTCATAATCGTCATTCAATCCCATGAGAAACTGCATAAGTCTATTGAATGAAGTCATCTCTGATACTGATTTTGCTGATCCACAGGTGCATTCAGGTATAGGCATTAGGAAGGTTAGCTCATCCCACAGTCTCTTCAATCTCGTGTAATATTCTGAAACAGACATGCTACCTTGTGAGATAGAACTGATTTCTCGCTGTATCTGGTACAGCATAGGACCGTTGCAGGTTCCAAATCTTTCCTCAATCTCCATCCATAATTCCCTGGCAGTGCTGGTATATAGAAAAGCCTCAACAATTTCCTTTGAAATAGAATTCAGCAGCCACGAAGTAATCATGTAATTAACTCTTAGCCAATTATCATACGTCGGTGAGTTTTTTTCAGGTTCTTCCACACTACCATCAATAAGCCCTAATTTCATCTTAGCTCCAAGAGCAATTTTCACAGATTTGCTCCAAGCCAAAAAATTCTTACCAGTTAGAGGAATGGTAACCAATGTCATTCTTGGATGATCTGAGCTATGGAGGAATAGCGGATCTGAGTTATTTATCCCAATCTGCCTTTCATTTCCCTGATTCATCTGTTCGTTCCTCGCGTCTGTAGGTAGGAACTCAATATTTCGATTCCCAGCCATGGCAGCTCAATGTCGAGGGAATCCTTCTTCACCTTTAATGGACTCGTCGCTTGTAGTTCTGGAATCCTAGGATTTACCGCTCTGATACCATGTTCAAGCAGAGAAATCAACACTAAATTTATTACTTGAGCTCTTAGAGAAGCTACAGATCCAGTTCAACTTTATAGTCAAAAGAAAAACGAGGGTAACTAACTAAAAACAAACTTATAACAATCAGGTCCCTGAACTATGAAACATGACAAATTAAGTCCTTTTAGTAATAACTTGTACAATTACATAGGCGCCCTTCTTTCAGACAGACATTGCTTCATATTGCCCAGTGTGGTGAGTTGAGTTCATGCTCTTCGAATTCAAATCGCTATTTCTTGTTTGCTGCATTTGTTTGGTGGAAGTAAACTAAGTTTCTGCATAGTAGGTTACAAACCTGCAAAAATGCAGATGAATGGAATCTGTTCTTCGACACAGTGAAAAAACTTGTGTTCATTGGCTGGAAGTAGATAAGTTTCTTGTAAATCTTTGTTTTTCATATAGATTCGTTAATCCATTTAGTTTTTAGGTATATAGGATGAAGGGGAATAAAACTATAAATCATACATAATAACCTGATTACGTGACAGTGGCTTTGAGGGCTCCAATTCCAAAGTGTGCCCTTTGAGAACAATAACTAGAGCTTAGATTTTCGATGGTTGCCAATTTAGCCTACTATTGTATGCATACATGAATAAGAGTGTGTTTGGTAGGGATTTTTAGGAGAAAAATTGATTTTTGAATAGTGATATGATGGGAAATGTGTGGTTGAAAAAGAAGAAAAAAGTATTGATGTGATGGAAAATATTATTTTATTGAAGAATGTGTGGTTGAAAATGAGAATTGATTTACTGTAGAAAAGGAGAAGTTTTACCAAACAGGCTATAAGTACAGTTTTACTACTGCTGAGGACCATCTGCTGATTAAATAACGTCAATGAACTTTATTTCGTGACAGTGGCTTTTTAGGGTTAATGGTGAAAGGCGAACATGATTACAATTCTGACCTGCCTACGTGGCATAGTTTGAAGGCAGGGCAGAATTGGGGATGTAACCGAAATAATGTTTTGAAGGATACTTAATAAAATGCACCACCAGATTATTGATTTTAATATCTGGGATATGACTCAAATAACATTACATTTTCGCTCCTACTCCTCTAATAGGGAGATGGAGGGGGAGCAGGTTAATGCCAGCAATACTTCCAAAACTTTGTGAAGCTTTTGTTAGCTTACGTCAAGTGAACATTTCTTTGACTACTATGTATCAGGAAACTCACACGACCTGGTTCCATGGATTAAAATGCAATGGTCGTGATAGACTACAAGTACAGATTTTTGGTGTCATTATTGATCTCAAATTTCTGATGTTTTGTTTAATTAGTTAATTGCGGTTGTTGCTGCCAATAATGAGCTTAATTCTGATCTTTCTACCATATAATGTACATCACCCCCTTTGAAGAGACAATCTTCTGCTTCGTGGTTTTTTCACCAAGGTACCAAAAGCTTTCAGCAACTTGAGGAGTTTACGGGGCTTTCCTTCAGTTTTGTGGTACAGGTTGTTGGAAAGTACATGCATGATTGAGATTTTTTTAGTAAAATGACCTTTTTGCTCATCACTACTGATGTTCTCAGAATGCCTTATTCTACAAATTAAAATGGGATAATTGCAGCAACGATCCCAAACTTATCATTTTTTTTTCCAGACTTTACCTTAACCTTCACTTTGTGTTATCCACTCTTCCAAACTTTTCAAAAATTAGCACATGGAGTCCAAATTGATGATTTCTGTTAGTTTGACCGTCAGTTGACCCAATAAATTCACTTTGACAAATTTTAAAAGGGGTAACCCCCTTCTAAATCCAATCAAATTCATTTGCTAAGACATTGACACAGTGTGATGCAAAAAATGGTGAGAAATTCTCCGTTCTGAGATATTGTGCTGACACTATTTTTCGAGGTTGAATATTTGGCTGAGCCCTTAGTTTAGACAATTTTTGCCAAGGATTTTCGAGGGGAGATTTAGAAATTTAGGCATATCTATAGAGGGACACCCCATCGACATCTTTTGACAACCAAGTGGAGTAAGTTTGTGCAACAAAAGAAGCTCATTGTTGGTGATTCGATTGTGTTCTATAGGGTAGAAAATGGGGATTTACATGTCGGGATTCAAAGGGTAAATAAGGGCATTCGCGGTGGACCTGATTTGTCTTCACAATGGAACACTGGAGTTTCAAACTCTGTCTCATCCACGTATAGGGGCTTCTCCGATTTTATACGCGAACAAGGGAATTTGACCATGGGAAATGTTAAGAAAGTAAATGAAAACTGCAGTTTAGGTTTGAGGGAAATTGGGAAAGTGAGAGCTGAATCTGTTATTGAAGCAGTAAATCTTGTTGCCAATGGACAATCGTGAGAAATGCAATGAGAGTCCAATGGTATGTAAGGAATGGTGGTTTTTTACTACTGTTGATGGTGGAGGTGGTGTCAGAAGGAGTAGCATCAGGAGGGATAGGTGTTGGAATAGGAAGATGAACAGTGATTTTCTTTTTATTTTTTTCCTTTGTTATTTAGTTTTTTAATTTTAATTCAAAATTACTATTTTTCCCTTTTAAAATATGTCAAAGTCAATTTATTGGGGTCAACTAACGGTCAAATTAACAGAAAGTATCAATTTGGATCCCAGGTGCTAATTTTTGAAAGGTTTGAAATTGTGGGTGGCACAAAGTGAAGGTTAAAGTAAAGTCTGCAAAAAAGTGATAGGTTTGGAACCGATGCTATAAATTTTGCACATGGTATTATCCCATCTTCAAAATGCTAATCAAGCTTCCTTGTCCTCACATCAACTGCAGTTATTATGCTCTTTTCCAATGTTCAGTTGGCCCTCTTATGTGCTCTTGGTGTCAGTTACGCAGGTTTGCATTCGTTACCGCCTTCTGTTGGCATTCTTTACCCTAGCACCTTTTCTTTTTCAGGGGCATTCAGTGTTACTGAGATATTCGTACGTATTTTTGCAGTCTTGATTTTACATGCCTCGTTTAGGAAATTGAGCCCTGCAAAGCAATCTCAAAGAGATGGAAATCGAAGGATCGACCAGAGATGAAGATCATGCATTTTTAGTCGAATACTATATTCTTCGCTATGTGATGCTGAGGTGAACCACTATCACTATACCCAATCTTGTTGCCAGCCTTTCTAGCGATTAGTTGCAGTACAGCTTAATCTGTAGTTTAAATTTCTTCGTGGTGAAGTGAAGCTGAAATAAAGTTTTGAGGTATACAAAAAAAAGTGTTCTAAAAGGCATGTTAGTTAGTTTCGATTAAAAGTGCCTATTATCTTTTTATTTTTATTTTTTAACAATTCTGTTAAAGTTAAAAGTTAAATGCTGATTTACATTTGAAACTTATTTTTTTGTTGGAAGCTTTTGAAAAAATGTATAAAATTCCTAATCTGTTTTAGATGTTTGATATGTATTATTTTTAATTATTAAATAGTTAAAAATTATAATAGTATTAAAATAAGAAAATTCATTTTTATGCTTTTTTATGCCCATACTCTACTTAAGCTCGTCTAGTCCATAGTTTGGCCATTTATGCATTGTCACGCATTACACTTTTTAGAATATTGACAAAAAGTTAGAATTCTAATTTTATTAATGTAAATCAATTTTAAAAATACTTGTGTAATTAGCTTCAAATATCTATATGGAACATAACGAAGTTTTAGTTCTATTAACAATAATCGACAGTGTTATTGATGTTGCAATAGATATATCTTCTATATATTAAAAGTGGCTATGTAACGGAATTTCTTGGTTTTAACGGAAAAACTAAAGAAATTTGTTGTTTTAACGGACTATGTAACGGAATTTCTTGTTTTAAACAGGTAGCTACACCTTCTTTCAATATTTTTATCATAACTTTGTATTTCGATATCCGATTGAGGCGATTCAAAATGCGTTGGAAAGCTAAACCATCTGGCTACAACTTTGATTCAGACATCATTCTCCAATTCGATCACTTTCTATGCCAAAAATAGATCTCAATATGAGACTAAAACATCGGAGCATAATTTTTCGATTGGAAATTGATTTGTGATCATCTTTTGACTGAATTTGATTCCATCGACGTCTTCCTTTATCCAATTGACTCCGAGCACTCTCAAATCTTCATCGTGAGATTCAACACAACTTTTAAGTATTTACATTTTAGTCTTCGAACTTTGGATCCCTTACAATTTAGCAATTTCTCCAAATTTGTCAACTTGCGTTGGAAAGCTAACTCATCTGACTACAACTTTAATTCATACATCATTCTCCAATTCGATGGCTTTCTATGCCAAAAATAGGTCTCAATATGAGACTAAAATATCGGAGCATAACTTTTCGATTGGAAATTGATTTGTGATCATCTTTTGACTGAATTTGATTCCATTGTCGTCTTCGTTTATCCAATTGACTCCGAGCACTCTCAAATCTTCATCGTGAGGTTCGGCACAACTTTTAAGTATTTACATTTTAGTCCCCGAACTTTGGATCTCTTACAATTTAGCAATTTCTCCAAATTTGTCAACTTTTGTTTATTTTCTTCGATCTCACCAACTTACATCACAACATCAAAATCACACATCTAATTATTTATCAATTACATAAATATTACATCATTAATTATTTAATTAACCGAAAAAATTACATCTTTATTAATAACAAATTAATTCTTAAACAAAACTATTAAATATAAATTAGGCAAACGTGCATTGCACCTAGTTTCTTTAAAATTGTAACTTAAAATTGTTACATCATGATTTCACCATCACCATCCTCATAAATACAAAAAATTATTGTGCATCTAATTTCTTTCAGTTTTTGATATGTTACACCACCATCTTGTCCCTGCCAGCTCGTCATTACTAACAATTAGATCATTAACGCACAAAAAAAAAAAAAAATGCCTTGTTTGTGTCTCATTTTTCAATTTTTTTTTTCGAACTCATTTTCAATTAAAATGTAAGTTCTTGGATAATTTTCACTTTTTAGTTGCATAGATTGCCCGTCAATGGCGTCTCGTCCAAAGGGACGAAGGCCTTCACAACTCCCTTGTAGTCGGTTCCTAGAAAACTTCTTTTTCCATAACACAACTTCTTTTTCACTATTGGACCATGTTTCTTGAACAATCTTAGTACATATGTCATAAGACTATTCCACAAATCTAGATTAGAATGGGATCGAATACTTTCACGTCTCATTTAGTGCCTAATTTGTCTTGATTTTCGATTAATGAACCTGAAGGAAACGAGTGAAATTTTAACTGCTATCCAAACATATCTTGTTATTGGAACTGCATGAATCAGTAAGTCTTCGAAAAAGAAAAAATTAAAAAGAAGAGGGATGAATGGGATCCGTGGGCACACAAAACAGTAAGATTTAGGCGGGGGACCCACTCGAGATACGGTCGTTTGCGTTGTGATCGAGCCCTGGGGCGGTCTATTTCGAGAGATGTCAAAGGGAAAGGATAAAGTGCCCCGCAATTCATGCGCTCCTATTTGTTTACGAGAAACGATGCAACAACTCTGCCACGGCACGTGCTCACGTGACTCCTTAATCTCGTATTTGGTTAATAATGAATTACGACAGAGTTTGCATCTATCTTAAACTTGATTTGCGCACTCCCAATTTTCGTCATCCCACCAAATCCTCTCTTCATTAAACCCCTATTGGGTTAGTACCCTCAATAGTCACCAAACTTTGTCAAAAGTTCTCAAGAGATCACCGAACTTCAAAAGTTCCCTAAATAGTCACTGAACTTTGCAATAAGTTCATAAGAGGTCACTAAACTTCGTTAATACCCTAAATAGTCACCGAACTTTGCCAAAACTTCCCTAAATTGTCACTCAACTTTGCAAAGAATTCCTAATTGATCAATGAACCATTGGTGTATGGGGTCTTAATTTACAAAGTTCGGTGACCTCTTGGGATGTTTTGGCAAAGTTTCGTGACTATTTAGGGTATTAACGAAGTTCAGTGACCTCCTAAAAATTTATTGCAAAGTTGAGTGACTATTTAGGGAACTTTTAAAGTTTGGTGACCTTTGAGAACTTTTGGCAAAGTTCAATGACTATTATGGGTATTAACCCAACCTCTATTTGATGAAAATTAAAATAAGATTTTTTTTATACATTTTCATGAAAGTTGATGAGATATGTAGTTGAAAAATTATAAATTTTATGAAATATATAGTTAAAATTAATTATTGACTTTAACTTAAATTAAAATTTTAATTTCTCCCAAATATGGACTAAATTTTCTGAAAGCATTCTTGAAAAGGCAGTGCCCAAATCTCAGTTTTTATATTTTATTTCCCGAAACAGAGACCGTAAAATTATATTAGGAGCCAGCTTGGTGGAGATTTTTGGCATGATTTTAAGCATTTTTATGACCGTTGCTTTGTCCTCAGCCGCAACAATTGACTTGGTGTGAGGGATGTGGGGGCCACCAATTGAAAAAAACGGCCATATTCTTGCTAAAAATCTGATGAAAATCACAAACAAACACACTCTAGATTAGTCTTCCCAAGGTTACATTTTGTGTAATCTTCAAAATAATAATTTCTATTTCAATCATGTTATATTTATATTATTTTCTATATCTTTATTTACATTGTGCTACATGGAGAATTACCGATGGACAGTTTAAAAATAAAAAAAAAAATTCACAAACAATTTTTTTTTTTTAAAGGCAATGTCAAAAAGAATGTATATGAAGTAGTTTACATGTAGCATTATTGTTTATATTTAGCATAGTCTCACTTTTGATGGATAAAGTTTCTGTTGGCACCACTTAAATGTCTTATTTGCCCTTGTCTGCCGCAGCACTCGAGCTAAAATTTATATCGTAAAATTAGATAGGGAAGGAATAATTTTTACTGTTCTTTTAAATTTCACATATACTCGAGAGGACGTGCATAAAAATGATGCTTCCAATCTGATGCTATCAAAATCCGTGCGTATATAATCTCGAGCTTGAGGAGAAGCCTAGAAGGGATGAGCACAAGCTGTATCTTCGTTGATGACTGCAAATAGGTGAAATTGAATCTACAGTACCTAAAACAAATACGTCGATGTGTGTCCTCTTCATCCCTTTGATACTCAAAAATAGAGAAAAAATTTATGCGTAGGGTTGTGAACTGAAAATTATGTAAAACATACTTGAATAAGGAACCTTGATTCTTTATTTATAGAGGTTGGTGGTGGGATCCTTTTAAGATTAAGCCACCTAGAATCCCTCTGTTTATCACGTAAAGTGATTTGAGTTATACTAAAATTACCTATTGGAGCTTGACTTGAACTGTAATATGTTGGATATTTGGATAAGGATGGATGTAGAGAATTTGAATTATGTGAGAACTAAAACTTCTCAAAAGCATGAGATAAGGACATGAAGAGTGGTATCACCAATATATGCCCTACCCTATCAAGAATCGACCAACGGGCCCAAGCCCGACCGGGTTTATGAGGAATTTGAGGGTATAATTGCTTCGGGAAAAAATGTCGGGTTGTATATGCGAGGGTTCGGGGTCGGGCTACGTCCTTTGTGCACATCACAATCATCTCCAAATATTAAGAAATGTAACAACAATATGAATCAAGATGAAATATTTTGTTTCTTTGGCTATTATCTAATTATTATTACTATTATTATTTTTGAACAAATTCATACATCTGATCTTGTTAGTAAACTTGTGTTTGGCACACATTTTTGGAAAATTATAAATTTTGAAATAGTGGATAGAAGAAGGTGTAGTTGAAAAGTAATGAAAAGTTTTAAATTTGTGTGTAATATTATTTTATTTGAAAAATGTGTGGTTATAATTAAGAAAGAATTTTTTTTAAAAAAAGGGTTAATTGGTGCCAAACACCCAGTAAACAAGAAGACTTCATTTCAAGGTTAATTGGTGCCAAACACCCAGTAAACAAGAAGACTTCGTTTCAAATAAGGTGTCGCTCATAGTGACATGTGTCGATGACTTGACATCGTTCCATCTACAAATAAGAATTAGAGAAATACTATTCATCCCAAGTGGGGATGCATCCCCAATCTATGTGTCTTTAATGTGACATTAAATGATAGGTGAAATTAAATAAGTCATTTAATTTCACCTATCATTTAACCAATTATTTACATCCACATAGATTGAGGATGCATCTTCACTGAGAATGAATATCATTTTTCTAAGAATTAATGCACTCTGTGATATGAAACAATAGAATTGAAGTTGTTTTCAATGTTTTCAATGCACGGCTCCAAACTATTATTGCACGACTCGACCTCACAAAATTTAATTCTCAACAACCACAAGGGTATAAACGTCATTGACTTACCCCACCCCACTCACCCCAATGCCCGCCTTGGTGAGTTGGTGCTTTGGGAGGAGGATAAAAGCTGTCCCCACCGTATTTCATGGTTAAAATACAAATACAAAAACAACCCCGAAAAGAAGCATCACTTTTACACACGCCCTCTCTACTTGCCTTTCTGTTATCGCATAGTTTAAAATGAAAGAAAGAAGATAAAGTAATATAGAGAGGGTTGGGTTTTGTTAGAAACAATTTTGATTCTGATTGTTGTTCAAGTGAATTAGACAGAGAGAGAAAAATGGTGGGCTCAGCAGCATCAGACAGGGGCAAAGAAGCAGCAGGGATGATGGCCCTTCATGAGGCCCTCAGAAGCGTCTGTTTAAACTCAGACTGGACTTACTCCGTCTTCTGGACCATTCGCCCTCGCCTGTATGTACCCTCTTTATTTTCTTGATTTTTCTTCTACCCTGCTTAAAATTCACTTCTTTACTCCATTCTCGCAGGAGAGTTAGAGGTGGCAATGGTTGCAAGGTTGGAGATGACAATGGTAGCTTGTAAGTGTTTACTATGACTTTTCCTATAACAGTGCCTAATGTTTTTCTTTAGTTTCTTGGATTTAGGTTGTTAATTTTTTGTTTTGGTACAGGATGTTGATGTGGGAAGATGGGTTTTGTGGAGGGAGAGTTGCAAACTGTTTAGATGAGATGGATGTAGAAGATCCTGTCAGAAAAGCCTTCAGCAAAATGTCTATTCAGTTATATAATTATGGAGAAGGGTGGGTACTGGGTAGGTGTTTTTGGTTTTATAGATAATTTCTCTGTCATTCTGTGTGCCCCAATTATGATTAGGCTGCTGCACAGGGAACTAAAATCAAAATTCGAAAATGTTTTTAGTATGTGTATTGACTATTGAATGAGTGTATTGTGATTGGGTGAATTGGTTGCAGGTTGATAGGGAAAGTTGCTTCTGATAAGTGTCATAAATGGGTATTCAAAGAACCAGCAGAGTGTGAACCAAATATCTCCAACTACTGGCAGAGTTCATTTGATGCAGTATGTATCAAGAAACCCTTTATAGCATGTTCGATACGTTAAGTTGAATTAGACGAGACGGAATAGATAGAACAATTATCTTTTGTAATAATCAAGAAAGTGAACTTTTCACCTCTCAATTATTGGTCTGATTGAACTTGTGTTACTTCTGTGATTTACTAATTGCAGGTTCCTCCGGAGTGGACTGATCAGTTTGAATCAGGCATTCAGGTCAGAGTCAATATTTTAGGGTTGGGTTTTGCTATGTGTCACCCCTCGTGTAGGGTTAATCTGTTAATCCTTCGATGCTTAATGGCTTAACCTTTGTGTCCTTTGACATGTCTTAAGACTATAGCTGTTATTCAAGCTGGACATGGCCTACTTCAACTGGGTTCTTGCGAGATTGTGAGTTCATTTCGTAAATATTTTGTTATTATATTCATGTTTATGTGATTTCGGATCGCTTTTATCTCACGAGAGAGTTTGTATATCTTGTTATAGATACCTGAAGACCTTCATTTTGTGCTGAGAATGAGACATATGTTTGAATCCTTAGGCCATCAATCTGGATTTTACTTATCCCAACTGTTTTCTTCAAATCGGAATGCCCCATCGTCTTCTGCAGTGCCTTTAAAGCAACCAACAATGCCAATCCGCCCTCCCCCGCACCTATTCAATTGGGGACTGAGGTCAATGTCTTCAGCAACTTCAGTCCTTAATGAATCTCCCAATTTCCAAAGTTCGGCTCAACTTGGTATTCCTCTGTCCAAGGACGAAATGCACATGTTCCTTCACCCGCATTCATCAGAAGCAAGGATGGAAGATATGATGGGAGATCATGAAAACGACATCAAATGGCCTAATGGATTGAGTTTCTTCAATGCTCTAACTGGATTCACAGATGATGCCAAACTTCTGTTTAATCCTAATGACCTTGAAAACAAGCCCCAAAATCCGAATTCAGATGCTTTGAGTTTGCACAACAATGGTGGCATAAATCCTAATGAATAGCGTTCGAAAAATGGAGAACAAGAAGTTAAAGAGGAGCTTTACATTACCTGCAAGAATGACTACACCTTCTTCTACGGCTTCACTTGATCATCACGTCACACACAATACCGGGGAGTATAGAAATGAAGCAGGAATGTACTCTGATGTTATGGATTATAAAGGTCATGTATGAAAGGATAATAGGTTGAGAAGTTGTATTTAGGATGATGTTCCTTTGATGTTCGCCTTCGTTTGTTTTAAGCATTTTCTATATCATGTTGGTTCTTTGATCCTTTGGGACATTATTTTTTTCATAATTTGTTGTAGACTTCAGTTTGCCATGAAAAGTTCAAAAGAAAATAAATGTTCTAAAATTGATAATTGATCATCAACGTCGAAAATTGTTGAACACTTGCTAAGCCCTATTTTTCTCGTGACTAGAGTTTGGCCTCAGTGAGCTCAGTCTTGGTCATGGTCTCGTTATTTTTGGATCTAACCACGTAAGTAGATTCTACTCATCTAGACTATTGCTTTCTTATATTCGCAACTCGATGGTCAAATATCCACCTTGTTGGGTATGAAAAAGAAAAAACACCTTTAATCATGCATAAAGAGAATTAACAGGTGTAATTGCGGGATTAATGGCCAAATAAGCGTAGATACTGCAAGAACCATGAATGGTGTGAATTGGGAAATTCTTTAATAGTCCATTATACAACTTTCGTCTTTTGAATTTCATAAGGACAATGTGACGTTGCTAAAAGTCAATAAAAAATTGGTGGGTGTTATGAAATGTGTAACGAAAAATAAATAAAAGTCGTGAATCGATAATGCGTTGTTAAAATTTGACCTGCTTTCTAGCAAATAAAAGCTTTACCAGACAAACCCTTATTGACAAAGATGAAGGGCTTATTTGGCCCGATTTTTTGCTTTTATTATAAAAGCTTTTTGAGAATGTTATTTTGGATCAGCTTACTCTAGAAGTTCTCCTAACGAGACACCGAAAACTTTATCAATATATTTTCACATTTCCTTCTGAATAGGAACTCTGTTGGTTGAATCAACGGAAACTGTGGACAGATGTGAAAAATGTGTTATAGCATTAACATTCAACTGGACAAACACGTCTTGTCTTACAAAACGCGCTTTCTTCAAATAGATAAAAAGGCCAAAAAAAAAAAAAGACGTGTGGACAAAACTGTGCCTCCTCAGACTACTTGTGCGCTTGTAATTCGTTTCTTGGCCAGACCCCCTCTCTTGTTGGCGTTCTAATGGCATGACATTCTTTGCACGATGATACAAAATATCTCAACGCTCTTCTCCCAAACCATCCTCCTAAATCACTCCCATTCTTGCCCTGTTTTCTCGATTTTGACTTGGGACGTTCGACCGAATCCGCAGCTTTTCTTGATCTTGATCCCTGGTGCATCAGTACCGGAGCCGGCGCAATGAATTGCCACCTTCGAGAGGAGCCATACGGTAGAGTAAAAGCTGCCGTATTTGCTGGTAATTTGGATGGAATTTTCGCCCCGTTTGGTACTTCTCTTTCAGAAGCCTCACTTGTACTTGTTCTAGCACTGCTACAATTGCTTCTTCTGCTGTTGGTGCTATTACTGCGCGACGACATTAAAGAATTCTTGCTGCTTGTTGAACGTGAATAAATAAAACTATTTTCGGATTGAAGTGGAAAAACGTGTGGTAAAAGCCGGCCATTCAAGAACAAATGATCGGCGGGAGAATCTGGTGTTTTTGGTGTAACACATTCGAACTCAAACTCAGACATGATTGGATCGGAAACTTGCCACCGTTCGCCGGAGAATTTGCATGAAATTTTGTGGTATATTGATTGAAGTGAGAAAGCTGACGTTTATATGAAGCTAAAGTTGATATGAACAAAGCACAAGAGTTGGCTTTTCCCTTAAAGAGGGATCATGTGGTATGAAATGGACCCCCTTGTTGGGACGGCCAACTCCACCTCCGCTTAAATAATCAAATAAATAATGAAGCTTAGAACGCGACCTCCTCTTATAAAAATATAAGTTGTTCGATAAAATATATATGTAATTTTCATAAACGAATGACAAAGAAACTTCATTTGCCGATGTTTGTTTGCTCAGATGTTATTCATCATATTTTTGAAAAAAATTGATGAAATACGTGAATGAAAAGTTGCATATTCCATACATCGTGTAGTGAAAATTAATTGTTAATTTTTACTAAATAGGAGAATGATCTACTAAAAGTCGTTGCTTATTAGTTGTGCCGTATCTACTAATTGGTAAATTATTTAATTTTTGGAACTTACTATGAATTTATTCGTAAAATAATTAATGTATCATGTCATTATTGTTCAATAAAAACCAAGTAATAATGCTTAGGCCGTGTTTGATAGGTCATAATTTCCGAAGAAGTAGGAAAATATTTTTCCGGTTGGTTGGAAATTATTATTATTATTTTTTTTTTGGTAATAGAAACAAATGTCATAACCAATGGTAAAAAAAAATTTCACTTTAATGGACAATTTTCATGTAAAACAAAGTCAAACGAACACTAAACTTTGATGAAAAAAATGATTTTTTAGGAAACAATTTTGTTTCCCTTTTTTTTACTTTTTGACAATTGAAACAAATTTTATAACTAATTGTGGAAAAAAAATATCACTTTAATGAACAATTTCCATGTAAAATAAAGCCAAACGAATAGAAAATTTAAAAATTTCCCGGGTGGAAAATTATATCAATCAAACACACTTGAAATCATTTTCCCTACAAAATATTTTTTAGGCAAATCTTTTCTCTGTAAAACATTTTCTTTCCACCCATTTTCCACCCTTGCAATCATTTATCTCTAAATAGTGACAATTACGGGTATTACTTCAAAATTAATAACTATTATATGGACTAAGTGAGAAGTGACAAAAGAATCCTAGAGGATAATGTAAATTAAGATACATTTTCAACTTAAAACTGGTACTTTATACCAAAATTTTCCATAGTTGTTGGCTGTAATTTTCTTGCTCTTGACCAAGACAGCTTGCAAATTGAATGGCCTCGATTAAATGCATATATAAGTCTTGAAGGCTTTGTTAAATCGACGTTAATGGACTTCAAATTAGCTTTCATAAAGCAAAAGAGAGATGTATACATGTCTGCATATTGGGTAGGGAAAATTGTAGCATAGTGTTGGGAAAGTGCAAACAAATTCCACGCCAGTTTATCATCGGTATATGATGAACTTATAAAAGATTATATTACTCTACTTAATAAGTTAACCTTTTAGGATGAAACTTCAATTCTCTATAGATTTGTAATCTCGAGGCCCATTATATAATTTTTGTCGAGCTAACCATTAAAATTTAACTTTTTGTTGAAAAGACTCATAAATAAATCTATTTTTCGGAAAAGAAGAACAAAGGAACCTATGAAAATCACTAAGTGATTTGGCTCTATGTACCATGGTTGGGACTCGGACATAGGTGAGATATAATGGGAGAGAGATTGGCAGGGTTTGGGGTCGTGAATTCGATGGTGAGAAGGCGGATGCTGAAAGAGGACAAAGAGGTCAGGACTCAGGGCTAGGACGGGATAGGAATAGAGAAGAAGATACATACTTGTTTAGCTCTAGTAGGACCTAATTCATTTAATCAAAAAAAATATTTAAATTTAGGTATAAATTAACTAAAATATCTAAGTTTAACATATACCTTCAAATGGCTGGCTTACACGTGCATGTCTATAGATTGAAGTCCTTAAGGTACAAGTACATCCACCTCTTGTCTGGAAGAAAAGGCAAAAGTTTAGGACAATGAAACCTTAATAATGTGATGAAACAGTTTTTGAGAATCCAAACATGGCGACAACTTAGGTATTTAGTATTTCATTGTCTCCCAATAGGGTTTACGTAGACGACCATTGGGTCCATGCACATCTCCTTCTGCCTTTGGGACCACTTCATTTTGTTATTCCATATTGTCTAGGCCTCTAGCAAGTCTACCTCGATCTTCATAATTGAATTATAGTCAAATGTTAATTGCAATGCAATTTTCAGCTAGACTTAATACTGCATGCACATTAAACATACCCGTTGTAAATTTATTTCGTAAGTGGATGGTGTAATATACAAATTATACAGGTAATAAATTAATGAATAGAATATCGAAATTATGACGACTGATTATCTACTTATTAACTTTAAAAATTAGCTCTAACTTGAAAAACACACAATTACTTTTTGAGTTTGAACTTAACTATAACTAATTATCTACGAAAATAAGCACTTAATCAAGTCATTATGCCAAATTAACACAATTTAGACCTTCATGGCAAAGATTATGCATCTTGTCAGAGCACAACCTTTCTTTGTTGCATGCAATATTATTATGTGTCGTATCAATTCAATGGGAAAGTTGGAAGTGACTTAAAATTTGATAAAAGAGAGAAGTGAAAAATTCATTAACGCATCTTAAAGCTTTTTCTATAATCTTGTATGATTTGGTAACTAAATAAATGTAGTTGCACTCATAAGCATTTAGTCAATAAACAGTGTTTACTCAAATATGTGGTTGATAATGATTATATCGTAAGAATTCTCTATTTTCGTCGCATCGTTTTAATACTAATTTATTTTTTCACCAATATAAATGTGGAAATGTCCGATTTTTTTTTTTTAGCTCATTCATAAATGGAATTCTAGAGAGCCATAGACTTCAATGCATCCTCCAAACAAATTTGCAAACATTCAAGATGCACGAAAAAAAAAAATTGTTCATATTCGAGATGCGTGCAAAGTGCGTGTAAAGACAAACAATATAGTTAGGACTTAGAAATATTATAAAGGAGAAAAAGTAGAACTTTCTCCTGATCGATCAAGTACCCCGTCAATTCTTGGATCGAGCCATACTCTTGATGCTTTATTCATGGAAGGGTTTCGTACTTAAACCATTACAGCATGCGAACAAAAGAAATTTCTTTATAAATTTGATTAGACTATTAATAAATCTCACCACTTGTTCTTTTATAATTCTATCTTACAATTTTGTTTCAATTAATTCATACTTCTAGAATTAATCATACACAAGTCATTTCGGTACAAATTTGACAAGACAAAAATGAAATATAAAGTGCTTTTCATTTTTCGGGATTTCTCTCTATCACTCACTCAGTGTATTAGAATGAAAAAGTTAGAAAATTAAGCACAAAAATTCTACGAATTTTCAATTACAGAATCAAAGGCGTAGTTTATTTTGTTAGCACGTTTTAAAATTACGGTCAAATATTTTATTATTATCTTTAATTATTTAAAAATATGATTGACAAAACGCTCTTCTTACAGATTTTTACTTCAAATTAAGTCCTTATTTGATGGTCATTAAAACAAAACTTTTTTTTTTCTCAAACTCATTTTCAACCGCACACTTTCACAATAAAATATTTTGAATGTAAACCCAAAATTTTAACCACACATTCTCAAAAAATCACTTTTTCAAAACTCATTTTCCCTAAAAACTTATTTTAATGATTATCAAACAGAAGTTAACAATATCACATATTTGATAAATAAATTAAAAGACCTTAAATGTTTTTTCTATTTTTTGTTGATTTTGTAAATGAATACAATCTTATTTATACCTATTTACACTATCGACGGTGCTCACTCGAATCTTGATTGACAATTCATAGGCAACGATTGCTTTACTTCTTATTTGATAAAACAAAAATGATAAATGCATTAACACATCATAAATCTTTTTCTATAATCTTGTATGATTTCGTAAGTAAATAAGTGTAGTTGCATTTATACGAATTGTGACAACTTGAATCTTGGGTGGATAATGATTATATTTCAATAATTCTCCATTTTTCGTTGTGTCATTTTGATACCAACTTACTTTTTCATCAATGCAAGTGTGTGAAATGTGACAAATGTTGAATTTTATTTTTTTTAAAAGCGCATTTATAAATGGAATTCTAGGTAGTCGTAGACATCCTCCAAATAAATTCATGTTCAAGATGCATGCAAAAAAAAAAAAAAAAATGTATACGTTCAAGATGTGTGCAAGTTGTGTGTAAAGGCAAACAACATGGTTAGGGCTTAGAATCAATTCTTTGGCCAAGGCGTACTCTTGATGCTTTGCTAATGGAAGGATAATTTTCATTTAGTCTAACCATTACAGCAGGTACACGAAAGAATTTTCTTTATAAATTTGATAGGACGATTGCAATTATGTTTCAATCAATTCATACTTCTATAATTAATTATATATGCGTAAAATTATTGGACGGTGCAATACAAATTTGACAAGACAAAAGATAAATTTTTTTGCTTATTTGTTTGTAATTTTACTTGCATAATAATATAAAGTGATTTTTTTTTTTTTTTGGCTCTGTCACTCACTGAGTGTGTTAGAGAGTGAAAAAGTTAGAAAATTAAGAAGAAAAAAATCCACAAAATTTCAATTTCAGATTCAAAGGCAGAGTTTATGTAAGTCTCTTTCCCTGTCTTAATTTTTGGTAAAAGCTCTATGTTCGTTCGTTTGTTTAACCTTTGGTAATTGTAGTTGAACATAGAAGCAAGAAGATTTGAGTTGAAAATCAAAATGCATGTAATATCGTCAAACAATATTTATTGTCATAATTATATCTTCGGTTTATTAAAACATCTTGTTCTTGACGATCGTTCTTTTCAAATATTTTGTTATTATATTTTAAAATGACGGTCAAATATGTAATTATTATTTTTTATCATTTAAAAATATGATTGACAAATAATTCTTTTAACTATATTCTAACTAACTTTTAGTCCAAATTAACAAAACACTAGCGTGTCTTGTTTTTTATATCACATATCTGATAAATATATTAAAACATCCTAACTCCTTTTCTAATTCTCATATGATTAATCTTTCTTTCTGTTCTTCTAATGGGCATTTGGGTTTGAGGTAGAGGTGGCAGTGGTTGGTGTGGATTTTGGGTTTGAGGTAGGGGTGGGTGAGGGTTGAGAGGAAGAAGACGATCGTGTGTGTTTTATTATTATTTCTTATTTAATTATTTAATGTGATAAATAAAAAGTTACTTTTTTACCCTTTTTTAAAATATTAAGAGTTTGTTTGGGAGGGATTTTTGGAGGAAGAATTGATTTTGAATAGTGATATGATGGGAAATGTGTGGTTGAAAAAGAAGAAAAAATTATTGATGTGATGGAAAATATTATTTTATTGAAGAATGTGTGGTTGAAAATGAGAATTGATTTACTGTAGAAAAATCTAAATCCCTCCCAAACAGGGCCTAAAAATGTAGTCAAAATTAATTTTTTGATCAACTAACAGAATTATGAATGTAAACTGTTCTAAAGGGTTTCACTTGCAACATTTAGAAATGTTATGAGTGACGGCTGCAACAAATCAAAAGTTTGGAAAAAATTTGCAGATGTTTCAAAGGTTTGAGATTTTTTCTGTCATTATCCCTTCAGCTTTTGATAAGAGCTAATTTTTTCCACTTAATCCTCCGTATTTGTGTTTTTTGTTTAAGGTGTAGGATAATTGTTTCAAGTACTTGGATATCGGATTTGCTGTTTGGATACAATATACTTAAACACTTTATTTACACATGTCGTATTTGTATTTCATAACAGATTTTAACAACTGATAACGTAAAGAAAAATTGCAAAACTATGAAATTGCAAAAAACGAGCAATATAGATAATTAAAACTAAATAAAAGCAAACAACTTTTAACCCGAAGCCTGTGTAATACACAGTTTCCTTAAAACAGATTCGCTTCCTCACCGTATGTGCTTGAGGTATGATATGAGCGTCTGCCTCTCAAGATACAACGGCAAAGCAGCACAATCTGAGCACTACAGATTATACTCTTGCGAACTGGATGAGTGCCCGAACAATATCACCAAAACAGACAGAAACAGAAAATAAAACTGAAAACAGACCCAAACTGTATGCAGATGAATTTGCGATGATTTTTCGTGTACTGAACAATGGGAAAAAAAGAGATATATAAAAGTTTTGGATCTTGTAACTTGCCTATTCAATTCAAGGCAATTACCACAGGAGTTTTAGAAATTTCAACAGTTTTGAAAAATCAAAAGTCTGTTGAAAAAATTAAAAACTGTAGCAAAACGTGGACACTCATAAGGGGCCAATTTTGCTCCTTTCGGTCCGATATTTGTGTACGCAGGTCGCGCTCGCACACAAGTTCAAGGTCCGAAGCCTATTTCGGTCCATTATTTGTACCCCTGCGCGCGCACGTGGAGAGAGCCTCTATGCTACACATGATTATACCATTCTAAAGTGCAATATTTTATAAAGTGGTTTTAGATTTCATCAATTTCCTATGTGGGGCAAACCTTATTTTTAGTTTTCCCACTAACATAAACTCCTTTCACATGGTTCACTTTGAGTTTCAATTTCTCATTCACCCGAGTATCATTTTTGACAAGCAAGTATATGATTTCGATGTACTCACGGAAGAGAATACAAATCAATTTTCATCTTTCAAAATAGCCAAACGAGTCATGCTCAAAATTCCATCCAAAGTCAGCTATATGCTCAACTTTTCCAACATAAGGTTCATGGATAAGTGTTGTTGAAAGTCGAAGTTTAATTTTGTGTAAGAAGAATTGAGTCGAAAAATCAAAATGCTCGAAAGATCGTCAATTAGTGCTTTATGTTGTACTTATATCTTTTATTAATTAGAATATTTTATCCTCGATGACTGTGTTCAAATGACAAATATTTTGTTAGCACTATGTAAAATGACGATCAAATATTTTATTGCACTCTTGTATTTATTATTATTTAAAAAATATGCAAGACAAATAATTCTTTAACACTGTTCTAAAATACTTTTCGCCCAAATTCCTTTTATAGCCCATATATGATAAATACATATAACTATACGTGCTTTTATGAATTTAAGCTTTTGTAATGAGGCATGATTACTATCTGTATACTCACTAAATAGATTTTTTTTGCATGTATGTATATACAACATAGTCATCATATTTTTTCTGCACAAAAATTTTTCCAACAAAGAAATACTTATAAATATGTTGTGCGCGTGCCAGATGCGTGCAGAAAAAATTTAAAACATGTGCATGCGAGACACGTGTAATGGCAAACAATATGGTTAGGGTCTAATTTAAATTATTTGTTCAATACCTACTGTCGATGCTTTGTATAATTTTCATTCGGTCCGTACTTGTATAATTGATCGGACAACTAATAAATTGTATCACGACTTTGACTTATTTCATTCATTCATTGAATTCTTATTTCAACTCTTGATTAATCAACATATTTTTTTATCTGAAGATGATTTATGCGTTAAGAGAAAGTAAAAGATTTATTTGGTTATCGTATTTTTAAATTAAAAAATAATTAATAGAAAATTGCAACTAAATAGTGATCAAAAAATCGTTATTAAGGACAATATTCATTAATTAGAGAAAGGTTAAGGTGGCGGTGAAAAAAGTTAATAACGTAAATGAAATAATATAAAGATTAAGGACCTATAATGTAATTATGGTGTGGTGCATTTATGTAAAAAAATATTTTCGGATTTATAGTGCTTGTGTTTTGTTTTGTTCTCTTGCATTTCTCACTGTGATTGAGGGTGTGGAGAGTGAAAATATTGGAAGCTTAATCAAAAAATTCTACAGAACTTCTATTACAGATTCAAAGGCGTTGTTTATGTAAGTCTCTTTCTGTGTCTTTTAGATTGTGGTAAAAGCTTCTTCTTCTTCTTCTTCTTCTTCTTCTTCTTCTTCTTTTTTTCCTTCAACCTTTGTCATTTGTGTTTTTTTATTAATATTCGTGGATCGTTGTTGAAACTTGAAGATTAACTTTGGGTAAAAAGATTCGAGTGGAAAAATTGAAATGCATGTCGTTTTTCAACCCTCTTTTTGGGTATTTGTTCTTCTGTGTGGTTTTCTGGAAAGAAACATCGGAAGAATCATGACGTTTTTCATCACATTTTGTGTACTGTACGGAAGCATTAAAAAGAAAAGTTTGAAGTTATGGGGGCATTTGTTAAACAATTTTGGATGTGGATTGTTTTCTTTAAAATTGTAGTATTGGATTTTAGACCGCCAGTGCACTCAAACGCCACACGCACACCAGAGATGTGAAAAATTCAATTTTTTAAGAAATGCATATTAGGGCATGCACATTCATTAAGCCCATTTGCATGTGGATGGTTCTGGCAAAGTTTGTGCTTTGCGTTTTAATTGTTAGTGCTTCAGTTAAATGCTGAAAAAAATAAAGCCTAAAATCCTAAAAAAATTGACTTGGAAGAAAAAAATTCACAGAACTCTTTTTTCTTCCTTCTATAAGCAAATGCCTTTGGAATAAATTATGTGCGGTAAGAGTTGTTTCTTCGTAGAACTCTTTGTAGAGCAATTTAAATGAATAGGTGTTGTAAAAGAGTTATGGTGGAGTTACTATCAAATTGTTTTAGTGGCTTATAAGAAACAAAAAAAAACTGAAGAGTTTTTCACCGATCAATTGATATTTGTTTTATTTTGTTTAGCAGTCTCCAGATCTGATGGATGCTTTGGATGCCATGGAAGAGGGTGGACCTAGCAGTCTTAACGAAAATTTTTCAAATGTTACCTCCAAAATGGTTGTCGATGATGATGATGATATGTATTTTGATGATTCCGATTCCGATGATGAGGCTGAAAGCTGTTTGCAAGAGTTAGGTAAAGAGTTCCTGAAAGGTTTCTGTAAAAAGATTTCAACAGCATTTTTTGAGCAGTATGGCCTAATTAGTCACCAAATCAACTCATATAATGATTTCATTAAACATGGTATTCAACAAATGTTCGACTCTATTGATGAGATTGTTGTTGAGCCCGGGTATGATCCGTCAAAAAGGGGAGATGGTGATTGGAGGTATGCATCTCTCAAGTTTGGGAAGGTCACACTTGAACAGCCGACATTTTGGACAGGCGAGAAGTTTTCAGCTGAAGGTGGTAAAGAGTTTTTGGAAATGTATCCTCGGCATGCTCGTCTGTAGAATATGACCTATTCGTCTAGGATAAAAGTTGAAACTCATCTTCAGGTTTGTAGATGTATCTGGCCCCAACTGCTTTCATTATTCTCTTCTGTTGTATTGAAGATGTGCGTTATCTGAATTCAAATACTTCATTTGTGGTATACTGCAGTTCTTTTTTGTTTTTATGGCAATTTGTTAATAATAAGTATTCAATTGTCAAGAATTCTGGTCCAAGTAACATTTCTGGGCATGAAATTTGAAGTATCTTTTTCTCAGCTTATGTGATTTTGTTTAAAGTATTCACTTACAGCTTGCCTTGACATGTTGAGTGGCATGTTTGTAAGTTTATTGGATGTTACGTAATTGTCTATACAATTGAATTTACAATAATTTTCTTATATTATGCGTATGGAAGGGTAGCTCATGATCCTCTGGGGAATCAATGTTCCTCAAAAAATATGCTTCACAATTCTACTATTTACCTTCATTTTTCTGGTTATTGACATCACTATGGAAATTAAAAACTGTTGAAACATTACAGATTTGCCTATTTGTATTCTCCTAATAGCACGTTCTCCACTTTTCCAGTTGTCATTTGCCAATTTACATACTCCAATTATGTGTTGAATGGGGCTAGAATGAATTCTCTAAAGAGTTGTTATCAGTGTTGTACCAATTGCTATCTGTTGATGGTTTCCAACAAACTTTAGTAGGTTCAGTAAGTCAATATGTATGATAAACGGCATCCTCACAGTGCATGTATGTGCTACCTTACATTTTCTAGTTTTAACCTTTGGTTTTTAATTTGTTTGCTTCCTTCTCTGAACTTTTCAGGTTTACAGTAAAAATGTTGCAAGAAGTGACAAGTTCAAAACTGGAGTTGAACAATTTGTTGAGAATAAAGTACTAAACAATTATCATAGTGATATCATATTTGGGCGACTCCCTGTCATGGTGAAGTCAGACTTATGTTGGCTGAAAGGGGTTGAGAAAGGGGATTGTGAATTTGATCATGGAGGTTATTTTATAATCAACAGTGCTGAGAAGGTGAGAATGCTGTACTGTTTGTCCAGGAAAAAGTATTTATGGTTATGATTTTAAAGGTGTCATTATCATTTAGTGACTCTCTTTTATATCTGATTTTCTTTTGAATGTACAATAACATATGATTTAAAATTTGGTTCCTATGTTTGCTAATGCTATAACATATGTGCAAGCGGGTTATCCTTGAATATTCAACGGGAGAGTTTTCAAATTTTAAATTGGGATCAAGTCCAGACTATCAGGGAACTTTCATTATGAAAGAAAGAACGAATGGAATACTTTAAGGGATGGTATTAATAATATTACCAATCACGTGAGACAGTACTCTGTGATTGGTGAAAATTTTATCCTTTGTCTACTATGGATTGACTTCTTCTGGGGCACATGCTTTGTTCACTTAAATGTCTGGAGGTTTCTGCATGCCACTGTAATGTTTTATTCAATTTAAAGATAACTGATGGTTAATTCTTTGGCCAAGCTGATATATCAAGGTAATCTAACATCTGGTGGGACATTCATGATTCATCCAATAAGCATATTTTCATTTCACTCCAAGCTTATAACCAATTAGAAGGGGTTCTTCATTTTTCAGTTATACTGGATCTTGTTGGAATATGATCATTGAAAAACTGATTAATTCCTTTCAACCTTTATTGCAGACCTTCATTGCTCAGGAGCAAACGTGCCTGAAAAGATTGTGGTTGTCCAATGATCCTCTGTGGACCATTGCATATCGACCCGTTTCAAAACGTAAAAGAGTTTATATGAAATTAGTTCCAAAAGTGGAGCAGTTCATGGGAGGAGAAAAGTTCATGACAGTGTACTTCTCGGTGACAGAAATTCCCATTTGGATTCTGTTCTTTGCCCTGGGTGCTCAAAATGACCGAGAGATAGTAAATTTGATTGGTTTAGGCACTGAGGATTGTGCTATCATAAATGTACTGCTCGCATCAATACATGCTAACAAACAGTGCGAGGGGTTTCGCAAGGGGGACAAGGCGGTCCGTCATGTTGAGTGTTGGGAATTAAATTCAGCAATGCATACTCTAATAGCATAATAACAACCACAATGTACAGCATAATATAGTTCTAGGCTCATTAAACCAATGACATAGTTCTAACAGCTCAAACTATCAATAATAGTTCAATAATCAATCTCAGAAATCAGCATTAACAGTATGGTAATCAGACTATATCAATGGCATTAACAGATTATATGAAAATGGCAGAATATTATCAAACCAATGGAAACTTCACAGAATCTGAAACTATGAAATAACAGGGTAAAATCGAAGGCAAGACTTAGAACAAAAAACCGAGAGGAACTTCCCTTTGTTCGTCCACAAAGCAGCTTCTTCTCCTCTTTCGGCTGAAATGCAGGCTCGGGAACAGTCACTTCCAAGCTTCGCAATCGCCATCCATAGAGAGGTAAGAACCATCCAATGTCTCCAACAAACTTGACTACGGTCACTGATTCGAATGAATCTACCGAAGCAGCCAAGAATCCCCAAAAATCTGACCTAACCCTCGAGAATAAACTAAATAACTCCACCCTATTTCAGGTCCAAGCATCACACAGGTATTCCCTCAACAGTAGGTTACCAAGGTCAATTTTTGGTGAGAGCAAAGGAGGAAGAAGACAGGCAGTGGGAGAGAACCAGAGAAACGAACCAGAAGAGAGAGAGGAAGGAAGTGTCTTTGAGAAGCCAAAACCCACGTGAATATGTAGAGAAAGTCAAGCCAAGAAAATATCTAAGACAAGATCAAATCCCAGCCACGGATGAAATCCAAGGGCCACGAATCAAACCGGCCCAAATGTGTTAAAAGAGAACCACATAGGCCCAATTAATCCCACATTCTTCACCTTGGTTCTCGTGACACACTCTCTCGGTTGCGAATTGCACATGGAAGGACTGTTCATCATCATCGCCCACTACCTGCAAGAAAAATTAACCAGTGTCAATATATAACAAAGATAAGCACAATTTAAATTTACCTGTAGGCAGAATTTTTGTTCCCACATCAGAGGGATTCCTATCAGTGTGAATCTTAACAAGTTCAACTTCACCTTGAGAAAGCTTCTCACGTATAAAATGATACTTCACCTCAATATGTTTGGATCTCTCATGATAAACAGGGTTTTTACTTAGTGACAACGCACTTTGACTATCCGTAAACATAATAGGTGTATCATGCATGAAGTTCAATTCTTTTAAGATTCCTTTTAACCACATACATTCCTTAACCGCCTCGGTTATGGCAACGTTCGCCTCAAATTTCAGACAGAGTCACTAAAGGTTGCACCGAGATTTCCAAGTTATGCAATTATCACCTAGGGTAAAGAAGTAAGCGGTAGTTGATTTCCTACCGTCTCTCTATCACCGCAAAGTCCGAATCAACATAACCCTTAAGAGTCAACTCCTCAGATCTTTTCTCATACACTAAGCCTAGATTTAAAGTCCCAACCAAATACCTTAATAACCATTTCATACCCGCCCAATGCGGCTTACCAGGGTTAGACATAAATCTACTTAGAAGACTGATGGAAAATGCAAGATCAGGTCTGGTAGTAATCATAGAAAACATGACAGAATCTATGGCATTAGCATACAGAATATTTTCCATCTCTTTTACTTGCATTCGTACTGATTTAGGCGAATGATCACGTGAAAAATTCATATGGCTAGCAAGAGGCACATTAACAATTTTACTGTCTTTCATTCCAAATTTAGTTACAACTTTGTTCAAGTACGCTTCTTGTGAAATTGTTAACTTGTTCTTAGCCCTATCCCTTGTTATCACCATTCCTAGAATCTTTCTAGCATTCCCTAAATCCTTCATATCAAATTCCGATTTCAAAAGATCTTTTAGTTCATTAATTTGAGACTTGTTCGGTCCAAATTCAAAGCATATCATCGACATAAAGCAACAAGTAGACTTCACAACCGCTCTTTACGTCATTAAAATACAAGCAAGCATCAAATTCACTTCTCTTAAACCCTATCTTCAGTGCAAAAGCATCAAATCTCTTGTACCATTGTCTTGGGCCTGCTTTCACTCGTACAAAGATTTCTCCAATTTGCACACATACTCAGACTTACACCTAGCCACAAACCCTTGTGGTTGGCTCATGAAGATATCATCTTCCAACTCTCCGTGTAGAAATGCAGTTTTTACATCGAGTTGTTCAAGTTCCCAATTGAATTGAACGACGAGAGCCAACATCAGTCTGATCGTCTTGTACTTAACCACGGGTGAAAATATTTCATTATAGTCCACACCCTCTCTTTGAGTATAACCCTTAGCCACTAATCTCGCCTTATACCTCACAGAATCATTAGGCCTTAAACCTTCCTTCAACTTGTAAATCCACTTACATGGAACTAGTTTCTGATCTTTAGGTTTCTTAACAAGTTTCCAGGTTTTATTATCACTCAAAGATTTCATTTCTTCCTGCATAGCTTCTACCCAATTTTTAGCATATTTTCCATTAATAGCTTCTTCATAATTTGTAGGTTCTATCTGTTCAAGGACTTCACCTGAAACTAATGCAAACTCAAACACTTAGATTCGTATCAGGGTTCGACCCTAATCCGTGCCTCGCCCCTATCCCTAGTGAGTTGATAATCTTGATTAGGTGGCCGATCATTAAAATGTTCAACTTCAACTTGTTCAAAGGTTATCTTGAAGTTCAACAATTGCTCGTGTTCAATTTCCCCCGCTGTGTTCACTTTCGTGATGTAGGGTCATCATTATCATCATTCCTAGGTGTCGGTGAATTAAGATTAGTCAACTTCACCTCGCTCGAACACTCCTCCCGCTCGCATTTGTTAGCTTCATCGTGTTTCGTTTTAGACATGGCATTTCGTATTCATTAAAGACCACATTCCTGCTTATTAATAATCTTAATGCCTCTAACCCCTAAAACCCACAACCTATAGCCTTTCACACCCTGGATACCCTAACATCACACACTTGACCGCCTCGGCTCAAGTTTCCTTCGATTGATGTGCAAATGCAAGACATCCAAACACCCTCAAATGACTCGATTGGAGGCTCCCGTCCACATCTCCCGTGGAGTCTTAAAACCTATACCGCCGGATGGAGACCTATTAATCGCATAAGTCATGCAGACTAGCAAACAAATTTCAGCCCAAACCCTTTGGCAAGGCCCGAGCTAATCAACATACATCTAACTTTGTTCATTATGGTTCTATTCATTCTCTCAGCGACCCCATTTTGTTCAGGTGTGTATTTAACAGTTCTGTGTCTTGTTATCCCTTTCTGCTTACAGAAATTGTCAAATTCGAAATTGCGTAATTCAAGCCCATTATCGCTTCTTAATGTTTTAAGTTTCTTTTCTAACTCGATTCTCAACCGACTCTTAACCAAATTCTCGAATTTCCCAAAAGTTTCCGACTTAGCCTTAAGAGGATAAATCCAAACTTTTCGAGTAATCATCCACTAAGGACAAGAAGTACTTACTTCCACCAAATGTGGAATGCTTCTCAGACCCCATAGATCGCATGAATATAGTCCAATGGATCATTGGTCCTATGAGAGCTAGCTTCAAAGCTAACCTTGTGAGATTTACCCAAAACACATGTTTCACAAGTCCATTGATTCAATATCATCTTTTCCAAGCAACTTTTGATTACTTAAAGATTTTAACCCTTTAAACCCAATGTGACCCATTCGTATGCCAAAGTTCGGTTTTGTTTTTACCGACAAAGAAGAAGACTTGAATCAAAGTGTTGTTTCAGCTTTTTGCCCTCTAGATAGTACAGCCCATTCTCTGGGTCCTTTCATAACTATCGTAGATCCCTTAAAAATTTTCTAATGTTATTCCTGACTTAAAAGTATATCCCTCATCTTCAAGAGTACCTAAAGAAATGAGGTTCCTCTTTAAATTAGGGACATACCTAACCTCCCTGAGTTGCCTGACAACCCCATCGTACATCCTGATGGCTATGTCACCAACTCCAACCACATTCTGAGAATTGTTATCTCCCATGTAGACCTTTCTAGACTCAATCTCTCGATAGTTATAGAACCAAGACCTTTCAGGGCACATGTGAAAGGTGCACCCCATGTCTAGGATCCAATTGTTATCAAATTCCCCCTCAGACACATTTAGGACATGTAAACTATCAAATTCAGAAACAACAGCAGCATTGTTTTGATCAGTGTTATTTAATTCTCTCTGTTTCTTCTTCCAAAACAATCTTTCTTAAAATGTCCTAACTTTCCACAGTTATAACATTTTTTACCACTTTTGTCTTTTGATTTCGATCTCATTTTAGACTTTCCCCTTCCCTTTTTGTTATGGAAGTTAAATTCTTTCTTTTCGGTTCTTCCCCTAACAAACAAGGCTTCTTCTTTCACATTTGTTCTAAGGTTATCTCGTTTCGCTCAAGTTCCCTCGATTTCAACGCATCTATCACAATAGCCTGCGTGAGAGTATCCCTGCCATATTTAATTACATTTCGGATTTCCTTATATGATTCGGGCAATGAATTTAACAGTATGACGGCTAAATCCTCATCGTCGAATTTCTTGTCATTATGAGCCAAACTTTTCACAATTATGCTAAAATCGCTCAAATTCCCCTCTAAATCCTTCCCCGGGTCCATCTTAAAACTAAACAACTTTTCTAACAGATAAATCTTGTTAGGCAAAGTCTTAGTCAAGAATAAGGCATCTAAGGCAGTCCATAATGTCCTAGCATCTTTAGCATGATCAAGTTGTCTAATAATGTTATCAGATAAGTGCAAGATTATGGAGCTATATGCAATTTCATTCATGTCCTCGATTTCATCAGGTTTAGCTTTTAACTCGTCAGAAAAAGTCAAAGGATCATCGAGAGCTTTAGCTCTCTCGTTGGACCAAAATGGCCCTCATTTTCGCTTTCCAAATCGAGTAGTCCCCCTTTCCATCGAATTGCGATAATTCGACCCTCGAACCCATACTAGATTCGTAAAAAGGGTGGCTCGTACTCATGGACTAAACAGAAAAGGTTTTGAAAAAAATGTTTTCACGTATGATCAACACACGATATGAATGCGAGTTAAAAAACAATGTCCGTAAATGAAACACGACACCGAATCAATTCGATCACATAAACTTTGATGTGATGTGTGTGCCGGTGTGATTCAAACTTAAGCAATGCACATGTATATTATACAAATAAACGTGCTGTATAAAAATGGTAAAAGTACCAAACTTAACCTACGGAGAGTTTGGAATAATCTTACCAACCAACCGTTTGAAAAACAAGAAATATACCACCAAGTCCACCAAGTCCTCAGCACTAAATTTAATCACCAAATACCTGCCGGTCAACAACATGCACAACACAAATTCACAATAATCAGTATCGAATCAAAAAACCTAGAATGCCCAAAACAATCAACCCTAATCAGTGAAGGATAAAATCGAAACCCTAGACCTAAGTGCTAGCTCGATACTGATGTTGGGAATTAAATTCAAAGAATGCATACTCTAATAGCATAATAACAACCACAATGTACAAGATAATATAGTTCTAGGCTCATTAAACCAATGACATAGTTCTAACAACTTTCAAACTATCAATAATAGTTCAATAATCAATCTCGTAAATCAAAGCATTAACAAAGATGGTAATCAGACTATATCAATGGCATTAACATATAATATGAAAATGGCAGAATATTATCAAACCAATGGAAACTTCACAGAATCTGAAACTATGAAATAACAGGGTAAAATCGAAGGCAAGACTTAGAACAAAAAACCGAGAGGAACTTCCCTTTGTTCGTCCACAAAGCAGCCTTCTTCTTCTCCTCTTTCTACGAAATGCAAAGCTCGGGAACAAGCTCACTTCCAAGCTTCGCACTCGCCATCCATAGAGAGGTAAGAACCATCCAATGTCTCCAACAAACGTGACTACGGTCACTGATTCGTTTGAATCTACCGAAGCAGACAAGAATCCCCAAAAATCTGACCTAACCCTCGAGAATAAACTAAATAACTCCACCCTATTTCAGGTCCAAGCATCACACAGGTATTCCCTCAACAGTAGGTTACCAAGGTCAATTTTTGGTGAGAGCAAAGGAGGAAGAAGACAGGCAGTGGGAGAGAACCAGAGAAACGAACCAGAAGAGAGAGAAGAAGGAAGTGTCTTTGAGAAGCCAAAACCCACGTGAATATGTAGAGAAAATCAAGCCAAGAAAATATCTAAGGCAAGATCAAATCCCAGCCACTGATGAAATCCAAGGGCCACAAATGAAACCGGCCCAAATGTGTTAAAAAAGAACCACATAGGCCCAATTAATCCCACATTGAGAAACTCGTAAAAAGTTGCCAATTCCCACCTAAAGAATCAATTGAAGAATGCATCAGCAACTACCTGTTCCCCAATCTTAAAAGCTTTCAGCAAAAGGCTCGTTTTCTAGCCTATATGGTGAAATGTCTCTTGGAAGTCTATACAGGCCACAGAAAAGCTGATAATAGAGATGATTTCAGGAACAAGAGGTTGGAGTTATCTGGTGAATTGCTTGAGAGAGAGCTGAGAGTTCACATTAAACATGCTGAGAGGTGCATGGTCAGGGCTATGCAAAGAGATCTTTACGGAGATCGGGATGTACAATCAATTGAACACTACATGGATGCCTCAATCATAACCAATGGTCTGTCTAGAGCGTTTTCAACTGGAGCATGGTCACATCCTTTCAAGAGGATGGAGAGGATCTCGGCGTGGTGGCAACACTGAGGTGAACAAATCCACTGCAAACAACAGCGGATATGAGGAAAACTCGCCAGCAGGTTTCATACACAGTGAGGGTTGGAGATTCTAGATACCCGTAAGTGATTGGAAGTTAATGCTTATCCAGTTTCATGATGTAATTCTGAAAATCTGACTCTATGCATACAGCCCTCTTTGCTGCAACTTTTTTCAACTGATAAGTGTTTATCCTTTCAATTTTTACCTTAAAGTCCGTCCGTAGTTCTTCCAAAAGATGAATTATTCAACTCCTATCTATAATAATTGTGGAATACTGATTTTAGAGTTCGTATTATATTTTGTTCAGGTGTAGGTATGCATCTGTTCTGGGAACAAAACTTTTGAAGGATGTAGCGTCGAATTTTCCAAATGTATATTGTTTAAATATATTTCTGATATGTAAAATGCAAACTGAAAAGAGTTATGCTGAATTATAAATTATAAGAAATTCCTTCCAATCTTCTTTAAGAGTATTTGTTTTATGAGTTTACCTATCAAGGAACTGGGCAAATTTATCTATTTGAAATGCAATGGTGTATTTGAAACTGCCACAGGCACATTTTGTAAAGAACTTCAAATGCTTATTTATCCACATATTTTGTCCTTCAAGTATCAGTTAAATGTCCTAAACCATTGCTGAATGAGTTGTGATAAGTGTATTTTGTGCACTTATTTAAGTTATATTACTTGGGTTTCATCTCGTCAAATCATTTATTTTTACTTAATTTGTGTTACTTTTCTTTTGTTTTTAGTTAAGGACTCGTTTGAAGCAATTGGAAAGGAAAAATGCTAAAATTGAAGGAAATCTACAATTTTCGGAATTCAAGGACTAAATTGCACTTATTGTAAAGATGGGATGAATTGGAGATACACAAAGTTGTTGGGCTAGACTTGTTTAATTAGGATTATCACTTCAATTAGCATTGGACTTCTAATAAAATAAGAATTGATGGGCGGCTGATTGGTGGACTTCAATTGGGAATTCTGGTGCACTATAGAATATATATATACACATGTAGACAGTGGGTTTTTGGCGTGGAGGTCCTGGGGCTCAATCAGAAAAATATACAAAGGACGCCGCCACAGGAAAAGAAGGAGACGCGCACGGAAAAGACAAAAAAAAACTGCTGGGGGTTTCAAACTTTCTGTGGACTGAAATAAATACATGCAGACGACCCGCAGCAGGAAAAAGGCAGACAGACACGCGGCCAAGAAATTGATGAAGCGGCAGCTTCTATTTTTGCCAAACTTAATCACGTTTGGTCAAATTTTGGTGATATCGTTTCACTTTTATTTATTTAATTTCAATATCATGTTAAGCTAGATTTTTATGTGCTAGGATTTACGATGAACCTCGCATTTTGATCTTTTAATTATTTATTTTGCAATTTGACAGTTAAACACATTTGATGGTTATTGAATGATTTATATACACTTCTTGTCTCCGTAATTATAGTGCACGATAATTGTGTGAGTTTAGGTGGTTTATTTCATGCATTCGAAAGAAGGGAAATAAATTCAACAAGGTATAAATCGTCGTTTTGTTCATAGAGGATAGAAATATACCGATATGCATTACGTGAATCTCTAAGTGTTTACAAAACTACATGCATTCTTATATATTACATTTGTCATAAAAATATAGTCAAATGGTATACTAGGATAGGTTCAATTCTACTCGAAAGAGATTGTTGGACAGGTTAGAAACATTGATTCTTCAAACGATTCATCGTGTTGTCAAATTGTGAGATAGGGGTTAAGAGTGAACTTTGCTTGGTGATTCGGGATCCTAGTGCACTTTTTCACACATTACTTTCTCCAAACTTTTGCATTCAAACATTATTTTTATTGTTCTTTTCTTTTGTCCATGTTAGGCTAGACTTTTCATGTATTAGGTGAACGATACTTGGACTCTAAAATCCATTTTATTACTTGAACGATCCGTACACTTGCGGTAATCAAAGTCGAACGCAATTTCGACGTGTCATTTTATTACTTGAAACTGCACCGAAGCAACCTATATATGTCAGATCATGACTGACGAATGCATATTGTGTTTTGGATTCTAGTGTTGTTAGTATCTAATAATTTTGGCCTTGACGATACATGCATCCTTCTCACTGGGGTAAGATTTGCTTTCTCACTACATCAGATGGAGAAAATTGTGGATTGGTTAAGAATCTGGCAAGTTTGGGTCTTGTCAGTACTTGCATAATGGAACAGGACCATATTCTCGATAAATTGTACGAGTGCGGGTTGGAAACATTGTTGGATGATACTTCAACTTCTCTCGATGAAAAGCACAAAATTTTTGTGGATGGAGATTGGGTTGGAATATGTAAAGATTCTGCATCATTTGTTGCAAAGCTTAGACACAAACGTCGCAAAATGGAAGTGCCACATCAGGTTATCTTACACCCGTTTAATATTTCTAGTAGCTCTTAAGAGGCAGTGTGATCAACCTTCAAAGTAAAAGGATATGCTAAAAAGTTAGTAAATTACATTATTAGCAAGAACTACAAAATATAAATATTTCATGACTTTTGTTCATTGGCGATATCAAATGCGAATGCAATATTTTTTTTCAGGAATTGCTTCACTTAATTCAGTATACATGGAAGACCATTTGTATCATGCATTACTATATCATGGTATTGTTGTGAAATATTTGTTTCTTTAAAATTTTTTATGTAATTTGAAGTTAACATATGCATACTATGCCATCAGCTATTGTACAACTCGAAGTTGTTGTTGTTGTAGTCACTCCCATCTTACTATAAATTAGACATGCTACTTTGTAGTCTGAAGCTTCCAAATAAAAAAGGGTCTTGTATCTTGCTAATGTTCTTATTAGAAATGATATTGGGCCTAACTCAACCTAATAAAACTGTCTTGTTAGCGGAGGATCTCCCTCATCTTATTAAGTGGATCATGTTAATATCACCAGTCAATGTGAGATTCTAATATGCCCCCTCACGCTAAGCGTGAACCATGCCAAACAACTGTAAACACATCGATATTGGGTGCACCTAACATTGTAAAACTGGGCCTGCTCTGATACCATATTAGAAAGGACATTGGGTCTAACTCAACCTAACAAAATTGTCTTGTTAGGGGAGAGCCCTCACCTTATTAAGTGGATCGTGTTAATATCACCAGTCAATGTGAGATTCTAATACGCCAGAATTGAGGTTCTATCTTAAAAGGTCAACCTTTTTAATAGGAGTAGTTCAAACTCTTATAAATTGGTCTATATTTTAATCTTTATTCGCTGTGGAATTTTATCCTTTAACATGTCCCCTCAAGATGGTGGCTCGTTTGAGCAGACCAATCTTCAAATTCGTATGCTTACTTTTAGAGTCTTAACTGGATCGAATTGCTCGTTAGAGTTTAATAGGCTCTGATACCATGTTAAGAATTGGGGTTCCATTTTAAAAGGTCAACCTTTTTAAGAGGAGTAGCCCAAACTCTTATAAATTGGTCTATGTTTTCATCTTTATTCGATGATTTTATCCCTTAACAATTCTAAACTTTATTAGCATTCATTGGGGTTCTATGTTTTTGAGATGTGATTGTATTCTTTGTTCTACTAACTTGTGATGGTATTCCCTTAAAAACCAATCTGTATGTGTGTGTGTGAGCACATACTTGCGTACAATCTAATGCATGTACCCATTTTGATATAGATGTGTTATTTGTTATTGCATTACATTCTAGTGGTGGTCTGAAACTATATTTCTTGATTTCCTTGTAGATTGAGATCAAAAGGGACCAGCATCATGGAGAAGTGCGTATCTTTACTAATGCTGGAAGGATACTCCGTCCTCTTCTAGTTGTCCGGATTCTGAAGAAGATTAGAGATATAAAGGGAGAATTTTCATTTCAATCACTTTTAGATAATGGAATTATCGAGCTCATTGGACCTGATGAGGAAGAAGATTGTCAAACTGTATGGGGAATTACCTACCTTTTTACAGCGAAGGAAGAGAATCCACCTATGAGATATACGCACTGTGAACTTGATAGTTCTTTCTTAGCAGGGATAAGCTGTGGAATTATCCCTTTTGTAAATCATGACCATGCGAGAAGGATTCTGTATCAGACTGAGAAGCATTCTCAACAAGCAATTGGATTCTCCACGACAAATCCAAATATAAGAGTCGATACTAACATTCATCAATTATATTACCCACATAAACCACTTGTCCGAACAATGCTTTCTGACTGTCTTGGAAAGCCAAGTTGTGCCCGTCACCACAAGGGGATTCTGCCTTACCCCGAATATTTCAATGGACAGTGTGCTATAGTTGCTGTCAATGTTCATCTTGGGTACAATCAAGAGGATTCGATAGTTATGAATCGTGCGTCGATGGAACGTGGGATGTTTCGTTCGGAACACATCAGAAGTTACAAAGCTGAAGTGCTTAACAAGGAAGCATTGGGTACGAAGGTCAAGGCTGAGGACTCCATAAATTTTGGAAAGATTCAAAGTAAAATTGGGCGAGTTGACAGCCTTGACGATGATGGGTTTCCGTTCATTGGTGCAAACCTTCAAACTGGTGATATTATCATTGGAAAACACTCAGAATCAGGGGTTGACCACAGCATCAAGCTGAAGCACACTGAAAGAGGCATGGTTCAGAAAGTGGTGCTTTCTGCTAATGATGATGGGAAGAACTTTGCTGCTGTATCTCTGAGACAGGTTTTAGTTTAGTATGTATAAATGCTTTTTAGGAGTGTCAATATTGCACCTCACAGTCCTTTGCTTTTAAGCTGTCCCTTTATTTCCGTAGCAGAATTTTCAACTCTACAGCTGTCATTGATCATATTTTCAAATTTCGTCATGCATTTTTTTTGCCTTTCCCAAGTTTCATGAAAGTGCAACCTTACAATTAATTCAGTGTGAACCACAAAATAGATAGATCTTTTAGTGTATTAGCATCAATAAAAGGGAAATGTTAAATTAGAAAGAACTTGTGGATTCTTTACTCGACTTCAGGAGTATAGAGACCAGGTTATAGACTATTGCTCAACTCCCCTTGAGGCTTGAAGTCGAAAATGTCTTTCCAGAATTTCCTGTATCAGTACTCTTAAAACCAAGAAAAGTGGAAACTGCAAAAGTAGTGTAGGGAGAATATTTTACAACAGAATACTGCAGTTGTCCACCTAGAAGCTACCTCCTATGCCTTCCTTCTCTTTTTTTCCCTCCTTTCTCGCCCTGCCCCTCCCTCTATCTCCCCCTCTTGCAAAACCTCTGCGACTAGAAAAATTCACGACTTAATCTGAGCTGTTTTGTGCTACTTCTCGTGTGATCTTCTTCAAAAATTTTGGTTGAAAGGAGCTAAATGCTACTCTCTCTTCTGTTTAATGTGATATAATTGTTAATCTGAGATGAAATCGAGCTTTTCCTATGACCAGTATTACAACATGTTTATTTTGCATTAGATACTTGTGATATTTATGCTTGCATGTATGGCTCTGCAGGTTCGTGTTCCATGTCTTGGGGACAAATTTTCAAGCATGCATGGGCAGAAGGGTGTCCTAGGGTTCCTGGAGTCTCAAGAAAACTTTCCTTTCACCATGCAAGGCATAGTTCCAGATATTGTGATAAACCCTCATGCATTTCCTTCTCGACAAACGCCTGGTCAACTTTTAGAGGCTGCTTTGGGTAAAGGGATCGCCCTTGGAGGTGTACTAAAATATGCCACCCCATTTTCCACTCCATCGATGGAGGCTGTAACAGATCAGCTTCATAGGTATGAGCTCAAAAAAGAGTAACTTTAAGTTCGCTACACTTATATTTTGTAAAGTCAGCATAGAATTAATCAGGGTGCGTCTGACCGGCAGGCTTGGATTTTCAAGATGGGGAAACGAGAGAGTTTATGATGGTCATACTTGTGAAATGGTTCGGTCCCTCATTTTTATGGGCCCCACGTTCTACCAGCGCCTTACGCATATGGCTGAAGACAAAGTCAAATTCAAGAACACAGGGCCAGTCCACCCTCTTACTCGTCAGCCAGTGGCAGACCGAAAGCGTTTTAGGGGAATCAAGTTTGGTGAAATGGAACGTGACTGTCTGATAGCTCATGGTGCAGCAGCTAACCTGCACGAACGCCTCTTCACCCTAAGTGATTCCTCCCAGATGCACATTTGTCGAAGATGCAAAAACATGGCAAATGTAATCCAAAGGTCAGTACTTGGTGGACGGAAAATCCGAGGCCCTTATTGTAGGTTCTATGAATCGGCAGAACATGTTGTCAAGGCAAATGTGCCATATGGGGCAAAGTTACTCTGTCAGGAGCTATTTAGCATGGGGATCTCTCTGAAGTTTGACACGTGCTGAGATCGCTGAGTTCCCGTGTGATTTCTATCTATAGTGGTGTTTTTACGACACCACTGGAGTTGTTGCTGTAAAATTGTTTATGCTTTTTTTTTGGATGGAAGTGGTTGGTTTGATTCGAGTTTTCTACCTATTGTCAGGCCTAGTCTTTTCAAAAGATTTGATAAAATCTCAAACATAAACTAAATCGTTCTATAAACTAAAAAATAAAAATTCTGGAAACCATGCTGTCACTTAGATGGTCTGCATGAAACAAGGAATCATGGCTAGTCGAGGGCTTTAGTGGTGGTAATTAGGGTATTCATCGGTAGAATTAACCCTTGTTTGATGGCCATTATTCTTAGAAGACAATGTTTTGAAAAGTAATTTTAGGAGAACGTGTCGTTAAAAAGTGAGAAAAGTTTTATTGCGTGAATGTATAGTTGAAAATTAGTACGTAGATAAAAGAGTTTTCAAATAATGATTGTCAAGCGGGGGCTTGAGAGATTCTGATTAGTGTATTCATACTTGGAATTAGTCTTGGATTAATGATCAAAATATGAGTTCTTTCCGCATTTGGCTGTGTAGTTACGATTAGTTACAAATTAATCTTTTATTGACCTCTGCGTATGCAATCCAAAGGTTCTAAAACTTAAGAAGAAGAAAAAATCTAACAAAAGACACCCCTTGTCCAAATCATTATTGTTTTGAAATATTTATAATTTAGAGCGTTATGATTTAATATAATTAAAAATAGAAAGATGCCTTGAGGTTGAAAAGAGCATGTCTTGCACTTTATAAAAATGGAATGGAACTATCTAAATTTTCTTTTCTGTTTAAATTACAAATTTCACGATGTTACATATCATAATAGTCACGAAAATAAAATAGTAAAAACTAAAAAAGGACCTGAACTCTCAGGTACGTCTAAACCTAAAATTTGTGAAAACCTCTTCTGAGAGTTAGCTCAAAGAGTCACTACTCGAGGCAAATCTGCCACATCTCAACGTGAACCGGAAGTTTTATCTAATCTATGCAATCACAAATTATTCAGTCCTTCAAATCATAACCACCAGCACATATGCTTATCAAGGTTACTTACTATGATTATTAGTTTGTCGCTTCTTTAATTTTCTTGCTAGTCTTTTTAGCAGCACCCCATGCATTATCCATGGTTTGCTTTGCCCCCTCTCTTTAGTTCGCCGTATCCATAGCTTTCATAGTCCCTTCTTTTGCCATTTCCGCCACCACACCCCTGGCGGCGTCCACTGCATCACCGCCTTCTTCTTTGCCATTTCTACCTTCCCTCGAATCCTCGTTCCAGTTCCTAGTTACACATTGAAAATTATGGGGAAAAAAAACATAAACAGATATAAATAGTACTTAATTCTTGAAAGCAAAGTGTAAGAGAAAGATTTAACTTATGATTGTTCGATACAGAGCTTAAGAAAGCTCTTAAGATTGGATTATTGGGTGTAGAAACAGGTAGACATTGCCATGGATTCGGTTTAGAATTTTGCTATCTGTACAGGTAGCACGTTCGAAGCACGTGTCGGTGAATTTGAAAAACGATTTTTCGTCAGATTAATGATTATATGTTAGTTTTTGCTACTGTTCGTTTACCATCTTTTGTGCCCCCACTATAAGCGGGAATCCTCGATGAAACGGGGACGTGACCTCCTTCATTGTCATCCCCAGACGGATTGTATGCAGATGCACATAGGATAATTCAAGATGTCTAATCAATAGCTTCATCGGATCCTAATGTTGTATTTTTGCATGATATTTTCGGTCTTTTAATTGGAGTAATCATGATTCATCTCACTTTATTACTCGTCCGGGAAATACATCAACTTGCTTCCTTTGTTACTACTTTCCTTATTTCTCATAGCTTGATTGATTGTTTGCCGCCTCTCGTTTCACTTGCATTTTTGGCGTCATTACTTAACGAAATTATCATTTTTTTGAAAAAAAAATAAAGTGTTTGTTTATTATCATTCTTTATTATTATAACCTCTCTAATAAAATTCAACTTATTTCAAAGGACTTTCCACAATCCAATCTTCGATGATGTAGCGTGTTGAGTCGTGTAATAAAAGTATTTTCCATCCATTTACACGTAAGTTTCTTATACACAAAAGATAAAACAGTCACTTTCACATGCTTAAGAACATGTCAATCAATACAAGTTTATCCATTGGAAGGGGAAAAAACTAAAACTCTCTTAAAATCAAATGCACGATATAAGAAAATCATTAGCCATAGTTAGTGCATCAATCAATCACTCAACTTGAATGGAGAAAGTCTATTCTTCTTGAAAAGTGACTTTTAGGTTCTGTTTGCCAATCCCACCAACAGGAAAAAAATATGCAGAATCGTCCACAATTAGAAAACTTAGTGGGGTAGATCACTACAAAAATGGCACCTAATGTGAACGAAGTCAAGGTGGATCATCTAGTTTTCAATACACACAAAAACAGAAAAGCCAGCCATTGAGCATTAAAAAAGCATATCCAAATCAACTTTCAGTTCTCACCACACTTGCTAGATTTTAACAGTGCCTTTGACAAGGACACAGTTCAACCTCAATTTGGTGGAAATTTTTTCAAGAAAAAGTTGAGCACTAAAAACTGCCTGGATTGTAAAGGGCCATTACCTTATTTGAATACATTAAGATTACGTTCTGTTTGATATCCAAAATGTCGAATGAGGGGAGAATGTAGGGATACAAAATAAGCTGAGGCCCCAAGATAGTCTTTCTTTCTGCTAGCCACTCGCAGGTGCCAATGCAAAAGAAAGAAAACAAGAATAGAAATGAAAGGTAGTAGGAGCAACACGTGTAGCTTACAGGGCAGAGAATATCGCGGTGTCTGCCTTCACCAGCTGGAAAAAGGCATAGTGATGTAGGTGTACATCATGCCCTAATCTGTTTAAGGTTCTACAACTGCTACATCAGAATGAAAATTTCTACAAAAGAAAAACAGTTATATGAAAAATGCACGAGTCAAGTATCACTACTGTTGAGTAATTCTGTAAAAGGAGACATAACTTCATCAATCTGTATGTCAAAGAAAAGAGAGAGCAGAAAATTATGTACCGTTTAGGCCAAAATCTAAAGAAAGTAATTAATAACAGAATGTAATGCTTTCCATTACATTAGCCATCCGATTTGTACGTTGAGATATTCATAATGAAACTCGGCATCCAAAGCACTTATAAAATAAAATTGAATCACTTGGATCATCAGTTCTCTGCCAGCCATCTTGGTATAAACTGAAGTTTTCTTGGTTTACAGTTATGTATTTCACTTTCCAGATGAAAATGAAACTAAATTCCTCGAGAAGGAAACAAATAAAACGAAATTTATTGTAATGTTTGTCCTATCTCAATCTCATCTAGCCATGAAACAACTTCATCAATGGATGGCCTTCTTCTAGGATCCTGGTTTATACATTTACAAGCTATACCGAGCACCTCCATAAGTTGTTTTTCACAATCTCTATCTATTGATGAATCGAATATATCCTCCTCCCTCTTCTCAGACTTCTTCTGAAACACCCATGCCACCAAATCCCTGCAATTCTTTCCCTTGCAAACTTCCACAGGTCGCCTTCCAGTAAGAAGCTCGAGAAGAACAACTCCAAAACTGTAAACATCGCCTCTGAATGTCGCTGTCAATGTCTGACTGTATTCAGGCGGAATATATCCCAAGGTGCCAACCAAATCTGTTGTTACATGAGTATCATAGGGACAAAGTAATCTTGAGAGCCCGAAATCAGCTAAATGAGCTTCAAATCTATCATCCAAAAGAATATTGCTGGTTTTGATGTCTCGATGGATTATATTTGGCTCCTTATGCAAATAAGCTAATCCACGGGCTGCCCCCCCAGCTATTTTCAACCTGGTATCCCACCTGAGGAATGAACTCCCATCAACTCTTTCATGTAACCAATAATCCAAGCTTCCATTTTCCATATAGGAATAAATTAACAACCTGTCATTTCCGTATCGACAGTATCCTTGAAGAGAAACAAGGTTCTTGTGCTGAGCTCTAGAAAGGGCTTCGACTTCAGCTTGAAATTCACGTTCCATCTGCCCACAATCCCCAGAAAGCCTCTTGATAGCAGCTTTCAAACCATTAGGTAGGTCCGCCTTATAAACCAGACCAAATCCTCCACAGCCAATAATGTTTGATTGGTTGAAATTGTTTGTTGACTTCAGTAAGTCCGCGATTGTAAGATCCTTGCAGTCTGCATTCTTAAAGAGCACCAGCTTAGAAGGTCCAAATGCATCAGATAATCTCGGTGGCCTGCTGATTTCATTATCCAAATCGTCAATTGGTACCCTAGCATCTCTTCTCGATGTCCTAAGCAGAAGAATGGCCAGGAGTAAAGCAATTCCAACGCCAATGCTGATTGTTATTCCAAGTATGCTGCTCCAACCAAATTTCTTACGTGCAGGTGGACTAGTTGTTCGGAACCCTATATTACTGGCAGTGCAAGGAGAAATTATTTTTCCACAAAGTCCAGGATTACCCTCAAAGCTTGAGCTGGGAAAGCTAAGGAATTGGCCACCTGTTGGAATTGCTCCTTCGAGATGATTATTAGCAACACTGAACTTCGAGAGGAAAGTGAGCTGATTAAATGATGAAGGAATTGATCCATGAATATCATTGTATGACAAATCCAAAGTCTCCAGGTTTGTCATATTTGAAATGGAGTTGGGTATGGTTCCAGTTATATTATTCCTGCTCAAGTCCAAGACATGAAGCTGTCTCAAATGTCCAATTTCAGGCCAAATTGAGCCATTTAGTTTATTATTGCTCAGTAATATAGATGGAGGGAAACTTGAAGCTTGATTGTACTGCAAACCACTGGCACTCTGATTTCTCTTTACGAAAAGTGGGACGCCAGTGGAAGTATTAAGAGTGGATGAACAGCTATTGGCAGACATAAGGCTCTTAAGCTCAGTCAAACCTTTCGGGATTTCTCCTGTTAGTGAATTATTTGAAAAATCTAGGTAGAACAAATTATCCATCCGACCAATCTGGGAAGGGATACTGCCATCCAAATGATTCCAGGACAAGTCAAGGACTTGCAATTTTGTGCAACTCCACAACCAATCTGGTATTTGACCATTCAGGCCACAATTTCCAAGTGCAAAAAGCATTAAGCTCTCAAACCCACTCATGTTTTTGGGAATTTCTTCCCCATGGAAATTCTTGGTGAGAATAAGAATGCTAAGATTTCTGCAATGCTTCAAAACAGACAACCCTCCAGATAAGTTTACAAGGCTGTTGTTCGACAGTGAGAGAAATGTAAGAGATGTGAGATTTGCATAGCTTTCAGGGATCTGGCCAGTTAAATTGTTCTTGGCAAGACTCAAAATCTTTAATTCCTGGCAACCAGATAATGATTTGGGCAAGGGACTAGAAAAACGATTACTTGCAAGATCAAGATTATAGAGATTAGGCAATCCAGTGAAATCAAGATCTATTGCACCAGAAAGAGTATTGTTCCGCAAATCAAGCACTCTTAATTTAGTGCAGAGTGCTAGAGTTGAAGGCAGTGGTCCAGAGAATGAATTCGAATGAGCAACTAACTGCTCTAGTTGAGTTAAATTCCCAAAAACATTAGGAAAAGAACCAGAAAATCTGTTCCCGCATAGAAAGAAGGCTTTGAGGTTGGAAAGCTTACTGAGTTTATGGCTTAGCTGGCCAGAGAAATTATTGGTTGAGATTGAAAGCTGCTCCAGGGAGGATAACAAGTACAAGGAGTCCGGAAGTTGGCCCGAAAGAGAATTGAAATCCACATGGAACTGCTGGATCGATGTGCTGCTGCAAGTCTCCAAGCCTTCAAGTGCACCGTAAAAATGATTTGATGATAAATCCAGAACCAGAATGCTGCGGGAGAAACTGCAGATTTTGGAGCCAAATTCACCAGTAAACAAGTTCTTACTTATGTTGAACGCAATAAGACTCGGAAACACCCCAAGATCAGTAAAGTTTCCAGTGAAAGAATTGCTCGAGAGGTTGACTGATTGAATCCTTTTCAACCCCACAAGAGATCCCAGTACTGGTCCAGACAACATGTTGTGGCTTAAATCAAGAACTTCCAGCTGCTTCAAATTAGAGATATTCACAGGCAATCTACCTTCCAGAAAGTTGTGTGAAAGATCAAGCACTTTCAATCCATCCAATTTTCCCAAAAACTCTGAAATTTTTCCCCTCAGGCCTTCTCCAGACAAGTTCAATCCGGTTACTCTACTTGTGGCTGACTTATTGCCACCATCTTCGCAAACAACACCATTCCATCGACAGCAATTGGTTTCATTTGACCAAGTTGATTTGATGGAATCATTTAGCAGTTGGGCTGCAAATTCCCTCAATGCCGAAAAATCATTTGGATTACAGTTTTGGATCGGCGTTTCAAGAGCCAATGATAAACCGAAAAAACAAGCAAAGAATATCCAATTCAGGAAAGTCATTGGGGAAAATGTCCGCAGACCTTTATCAAAAAACCAAGGGGCCTGGCGATATAAATCAAGAAGAATTCCACAACCAAGAAACTTTTCTCCCTCACATCCCACAAAAGCTGCCTCAGAAATTAATAGATCCAAACCATACCACTTTAAGTGAAGCAAGAATCAGTGCCACTTGTAACAATTGAAATCCACAGTCTCCCACATGGATTGAATCAACGGACACAAACTGAAATTTCAATCTTTACGAGAGAGCAATGTTCTGGCTAATTCAATAAGAACAGATGAAAAAACCCGTATGAGAAATTTCGCGCACATCTCAGAAATACAAAAGAAAGGCACAATTAACATGTAATTGAAGCAATTAGAGACGGAGAAAATCCTATCAGATTTACACTACCCACTATAAATCAAACCCCCAAATCCAAAAATCTTGAACTTAAGAACCTATGTCAGACTGAGATAAACAAGAAATCAGCACTGCCCATATGAAGAACCTTCAAACCCACATCCCAAAACACCTCAAAAATCAAAAAAGTACATAAAATAAAATTCCCAACCAATAACTTGTAATTCAAGGCCGTCTCTTACGGTTTCAGATCCCCAAGTTCACAATTACAAAACTAAATTGAAAAAAGAACCTTTCTTTATTCAAAACGCACAAACCAAAGACTGATTTTTCAACGCCTTATCACTTGCAAATGAAGCAAGCTATAGTTCACTACAGTAAACAGATTCCTCAACACTAAAAAGTATGTTCTTTTACTACAAACGGGTCTTCACTGATTACAAAAGCAAGAAGAAAAACAGTGTTGATCAAGATATAGAAAAAAAGTACTTACTCTCTTGAAGAGACTTGAAATCAACGAAACAGTGATACTAATAGACCATCAAACTCCGCACGGCAAGACAAGGAAAAGGAAAGTTTCACTAGTACTCTTTAATATTTTACTATTTTGGTGGAATCTGGAAAATCCAAGTTTATTTTGGACAAAAAAAACTGGTGGGCTGATTTGAAATGATGACACAAAGAGCTGACTTTTTTTTTTAATTTTGGGGTAGTTTTTCTGCATTAGTTACCCAGTTGATTTCACAGATCACGAGTCTGACCCCCCTGTCAATGCCCAAATTTGTCTCTATCTCTATCTCTCAATATAAAATTTATTTACACTGCCTGATATGGTTGGGCAATCAATTTTGTTAAGTGTATACTTTCACGTATTGCTACTGCGCGTGAAGAGCACCTACAAAATTTTGCATTTTTTTTTTCTTGGTAATGTAATAATAGAGTTCGTAATAATAATATTACTATGCAGCCCCTAGAAGCTTTTTTTTTTTTTTTAACGAACAAAATTTATTTCGAAAAATTGTACATATCTATTCTACAGGCAGGGGCGGATCCAGCATTTTTGTTCAGCTAGGGCGGACCGTTGACCGATGACCGTTGACCAATCAACGATTGTAATAGCCGAAAATAAAATTCAATACATAAGTAAATGCACTAAAACGTAAAAAGTATATACATATAAAAATATAATTCAATACAACCAAAAATACTAAAAAAAAAAAAAAACAACCCTACTATGTAACAGTGTACACATTATTTAATTGAACCAAACTTCTTCCCCATTAATTTTTTTCGCTTATCCCTAATTTTTCTAAAAACCTAAATTCCCAAATCACATATTCACAATTCTCAATCACAATTCACAAATCAAAATTATAAGTCACAACTCATAAATCACAAATTCACAAAAACTAAAAACAAAAAAAATCCTAAAATCACAGATTCACAGCCAAAGTCTCGACTCTCACATTCACAGATAAATCATAGCCAACTAACTGACTAAGAACTGGTAGTGACTAGTGAGTAGTAAATACCTTTTTCAGTTTTTCTCCAGGCCCAGGCACCCAGCACTAGAGTCCAGCACAGCAGTCAGCAGCACTGCTCCTCCGTTCCAACTCCAAGTCCAGGCTCCGCCACCGCCGCTCCAGTCCAGTGTCCTGGCTATCCACCTCCACAGACCACACCATAGTCCACCGTTCCCACTCCCCAGTCCCCACCCGAATCTCCTCCTCCACAGACCAACAGAGCTGCAGAAGTCACGAAGCTCTCCGACTCCTTCTCCCAGTTCGCCGGAATCACCTGATTCGCGTTCGCCTCTCCCTCCTCCTCCAGGTGATTTTGTTTGGGGGTAATGGGTTTTGGGTTAATGGTAAAGGATGGGAATTTAATGGGCAAGGTGTTTGGGCTCATAATTGGGCCTTTATTTTAAAACAATTAAACAACGAGGAGGGAAAAATACAAAAAATGTCAGGTTACCGGCACTGCAGCAGCTCTTCTTTTTCCTCCTCACCTTCCCGGCAGTTGAATGGCGAGACAGGGATTCCGGTGGATCCAGCACGGGCGGCCGCGGGGGCTGGCCAGGTGCTGGATCCGTCCCTGTCTACAGGCAGCCTCGATGCTTAATTTGATCAGTTCTTTTTATAAAAAAAATGATATTCATCCTCAGTGGGGATACATCCACAATCTATGTGAACGTAAATGATTGATTAAATGATAGGTGAAATTAAATGACTTATTTAATTTCACAAATAATTTAATGTCACATTAACGCCACATAGACTGTGGATGCATCTTCAGTGGGGATGAATACTTTTTATAATGTAGGCGAGAACAAGATTGCATATAGAGTAAAATTTGAAAAATCATCATTTATAACTTTTATTGAGGAAAAAAAAAATACAAAACGACATGTGAAAGTTCAAATTTCTTAATATTGACAAGCATTAGCTTTCCAATTTAACAGAGAAAAAATGAATTGAATACCAGAATAAAATTTATTGTTCCTTTTGAATTATATGAACTGTAAAGTTAGAGTCTAAACTTCCAGAGTCTTGAATTACATACTACACTGCATGCATAATATCTTAATTCAAATGGCTCTCTTTATATTGGACGGGGGCATTTTTTTTTTTTATAATCGTGGATGTTCGGGCCAGTTTGCACGTATCTCGACTAATCCCACGAGATCCCGAAGTTTACTATTGGGTACTCACCTCAGTGGCTTCGAGGGGACTCGAACTAATGACCATTGGGGAGCAAACCAAAAGACAGGGGCATGTTAGTTGTACAATAAAGATGTGAAAGATTTTGTTAAGATATCGAAAATTGTTTGTTATAATTTTTAGTGAGAAAAAATAATGAAAAGACAAATAAAATGTAAAATGTCTTCATGTTAGAAGATTGTATGTAACAAATTTACACATTTCCTTTTAACTTTTTCTTGAGATGTATTTGTATGTGAAAAAATACTTTGCATTTTTCTTGTCGACAAAGGAAAATTAGAGCCGCCAGCCAGCCATCTTCAGGTGTCACTTCTTTTTGCATTTTGATTTTCAAGCTATTCCAAGTCTTTCATTATTTGGCATTTGTGGTTCTAACTGACATTTCTGTCCAAATTTTTTGTCAGGATGATCATGTGTATTAAGCCCATGTTTGGCAATCTTGGAAAACTTGTCTTTTTTACATACTTATTTTCAATCGCACATTCACAGCAATCAGCCATGTTAAAAAATTTATAAAGAGTTGTCAATACATCAGCAATTACATATTTTCCACATTATGTGGTGAAATGCTTTTGGAAGACTATACATGCTTATAAATTAAGGAAAACTAGAGCCCCGTTCAAGTTTTACTTCTTTTGCATTTTTTTCTCCAACTTTTATTTTCTAGTCGTCCCAAATTTTTTTGGTTATTTGGCATTTGCGGTTCTAGTTAACTAAGTTTTCCGTCCCAAGTTTTTTGTCAAAAAATGGTTACGTGCACCTATTAATATATTGATTATAAACTTAAGTGAGTTCATTTTTGTGTGTGCACGGGAAATGCACGTAAAATCACACTTAAAGTTCGTTATTTTTTGTTGATAATAATGTAATATTTCTATGGATTTTTTTCTTTTGTATCTGTTCAATTTATTTCCTCGAAAAGTTCATGACATTGTACTTCTCAGTTACAAAAATTCTTATCTAGACTTTTTTTTTTTTTGTCCAAGGTGCTCAAAATGATTGAGAGAGAGTAAATTTGATTGATTTGGACATTGAAAATTATGCTATATTGTAAATGAACTTCATGCATCACATAAATGATACTTGTATAATGGAAATACACAGCTAATTTTACAGGTGTTGAGATGACAACACTTGATTGGTCGTTTAACATTTTTTTGTCCAAGATCCAATGAAATATTGCCATATAGCATTTGGTATGCTCATATGGGCATTTTCCTTGTACAGTTGTACATGTAACATTGTTCCATGCATCAATGGGAAGAGTTTCGCAAGGGGGACAAGACAATCCATCATGTTGACAAACTTATACAAAATTGTCAATTCCCACCTAAAGAATCAATGGAACAATGCATTAGCAGCTACTCGTTCCCAGTCTTAAGAGCTTTCAACAGAAGGTTCGTTTACTAGCCTATATGTTGAATTATCTTTTGAAAAGCTATACAAGATTATCAATAAAGAAAAATTGTAGACATTTTCAAGTTTTACTTCTTTTGCATTTTTGTTTCCAAGTTTTATTTTCTAGTTGTTCGAAGTATTTCATTATTCTGCATCTGTGGTTACAACGGTTTCCGTCCAAAATGTAATCTTAAATGGTCATGTGTGCCTCACTCAACAAGTAAGATTATCAATTATCAGGCATTATTTCAACTTCAAAGTGTCAGTTTATATATGCACGTGAATCGCACGCGTGAAGTTGCACTATTTTCTTTATAAAAATGCAATTTTCCTTTTGATTCAATATTTCTAGAAAATTTCATGACGTTGTACTTCTCAGTGACAGTCTTAGGAGCTCAAAATGAAGCAAGAGATAGTAAGTTTGAGGATAGTGTTACAAATAGTGCGAGCACAGTTTTGTAAGGAGAACAAAGCAATCCATCATGTTGAGAAACTGACAGAGATCAGTTGCGTCTAAAGAATCAATTGAAGAATGCATTACAACTACGTCTTAAAAAGTCTTCAACTTGTATTTTTTATTTGTCGTTTTTTGGTTTCAAATTTTTTGTCTTAACTTTTATGTGTAGTGCACGCGAACAGCACACGCCTACAGTTTTGCTAATTTTTCTTGATAATAATGCATTTTTCCTATAAATTGTTTCCTTTTGAATTAATACAATTTTTTTTCCTGGAAAATGTTGGGCATTAGGAAACTTGCATTTCAATGTAGTGTCCACTAAGAGTTTGTATATTGTACAAAATATTGTCAAATTTTCAAGATAGAAATCATCCCCGACACTCTTTAAATAGAAACTACAAACAATGTAATGCCTGCCAAGAATTTAGGAAATTTATATTTCACTATTGTGCAACTAAGAGCTTGTTTGTGAGAGATTTTTGAGGAAAGAATTGATTTTGAATAGTGATATGATGAGAAATGTGTGATTGGAAAAGAAAAAAAAAATTATTGATGTGATGGAAAATATTATTTTATTGAAGAATGTGTGGTTGAAAATGAGAATTGATTTACTGTAGAAAAATTTAATCCCTCCCAAACAGGGCCTAAAATTGTAAGTAACTTGTAGATTGATAAGAATAAATTGCACAATTTCAAAATAGACACCATAACATTCATATATTGTAATTATTCTTTTACTTTATATATGCAACACTGAGTGTCATGCATCATTCATGTCTAATTATATAAAACTATTTTTCTTTGTTCAAAGGAGTAACATGTTGATATTTCTATGCTTACTAGAGGTGGCAATCGAGCCGATCGGATCTTCAGCTCTTAAAAAAGCGGCTCGTGGGCCACTCAACGAGTCCGAACCCTAGCAGAGCCTGCTCAGCACGTTTTTTGATGAGCGGCTCGTGATTTTTTTATTTATATATATATATATATAAGGTTTAGAATAGGTATAATAATAAAATAAAAAACCCCGAGCTCGACCCACGAGTAACAAGCCGAGCTCGTGTAAGCTCGGCTCGGCCCATTGCCACCACTAAATCACCAATGCATACACATTTTTCGGATGCGCACGGCTATAGTTTTCATTTGCGAACTCCATTGAACAATGAATCCGAATGCACAAAATCATAATTGATGATGAGATGTTAGATAGTATTATTTTATTTGAAAACTTTTAAATTTCAAAAAACCTTTGATTTTTACCATTTTTTCTTGCACAAATGATACTAAAAGCATGTTCAGAATTCGTTAATAATATATTTAAATTATGAATTAAATAAAAATATGTAAAACTCGTGACTGACACAAAATATATGAATAAAAATAATTTTAGTGATAAAATTGGTCGACCTATAACATCGTATCTAAATTAGACGGTGCGCGTGGGCGTAGTTGAGGCAGACAAAAAAGGTCAAAGAAGTGAGATTCGATGACCGGGTATAGCCAGTAATCCTAAGCGGCGAGGTAGGCGGAAGTCACGGATAATAGCGGCTAATTAGTAATCTTTCCAAGTGAAGGCGATAAATTCCATGCCAATTTGGCCCGCATGAGGTTTTCGGGTCAACTAATCTAACCTCATAACGTGAAAGTGTGAACCCACCAAAACCAAACCCCACAAGTCAGTAAACCATCTCACCATCATTTACTGACCCTTTGAAATTTTGCACCCAACATTTTCTTAATTATTCTTTACCTAACATTTGATTTTGCCTCGACTTTCTAAATTTGTATTTTTTTTTTCTTGCATGAAAAATACCAACAATAATTGATATATGGCTGCTTGAGTTTCAAGAATTTACTAACTAGTCAATTTAGATTTGTTAAAATGTTGAGTTTAGAAACGAAATATCGATGATAAAAAAGACGAGTGTATTTGACTAGAATTTTAAGTTTGAATACCTTGATTATACTATGTTAAACAACGTTGATGAACAATGAGCTCCTTCCAACCACAAACTTAGGTCAACGTAATGCAACTACAAATTTGTGTCCAACTTTAAGGATTATTTCTGAGTATAAGACAATAATTTGAATGACGTATGGACGAATTTGTACACTGACAACGACCATCTCTAAAGTCTCATAATGAATGCATCCATGATCTTCTCTATTGACAAGTGACATGTCAAGGCTGAATCAACACCAATATCCTCATTTATCTTTGTCGAGACCAGTGTCTACATCACCATTTTACAACTTTAGGATCCAAATGTTATTCAAAAACGTAAATTTTTAAAAATCAAAATATACAACTTCAGTTTTTCGACGAATGTACTACGTGAAAAGTTGGAGAAATAGAAACTAGTTGCCCATGGTACCTCTTAAACTAATAATTATACAAAGAAAAAAAAAAAGGGTCCCCAAATGATTACCTGGAATAGGATTTTAAAGGTATCCAAACCAATCTTTAGTGTGTGAGCACTTCATTTTTATTTAATTTTTTGTTCTTCACTTTATTTATTCCAAGGCTGGGAGAGACTTGCATGAGTTTAAAGGTGGCATATGGGCCCCACCCACCATATGATATGATATCAAGAGTTGGAACTTCGTTGGTAAGCTTTGAACTGAGTGGAGTTATCAATTATAACCATTTGACACGCTTCTATTTTATTGAATTGAATGGACACCTTTTATAAAGTTAGCCATCCCACTCTAAATAATTCACTTTATTAATCTAGTTTGCTAAGTGGAAAATTTATTTATTTATTTATTTTATCAAAATAGAAAGGATAGTGATGTGATTAATATTTTAAGACGCAAATTTTATCTAATTAATAATAAATACAAGCGTGCTTCAATGTATTCAAAATTAATATCAAAATAATTGTAGTAATGCGTACATAATAATATCTAGAAAGAGTGAGGGATACAATCATTTTAATTGGGTTACTTCAATTTTATTATGTTTCAATTTAATTTCAAATTAAGTAATTGAATACTAATTTTTGCTTCAATTTTCTTGTCACGCGCCATCTCCAAAATTGGTAAAAATTGTTTAACGGACAATGATACTGTAATTGATCTTATAGAGATGACAACGCGAACACCCTCCTTGCCTCCCACCTCGACGAGGATTTTTAAGAGGCGGGGCGTAGATTTAAAATCCTTTATCGCTTCATATTTACTCATTTATTCTTATGAATTATTTACATTATTTTGTAACCATGTCTCCTTTTCCATCTTTGCTTCAATTCCCCCATCGAGATGGGCCAATGCAGGGCGGGACCGAGATATTTTGTCATTCTTATAATTTTATACGTAATTGTTGCATGATATGTCAATTTATACTTACATAATATTCTAATTGAAATTTTGCTGAAAATTCAGTGACCGCGGATGAAGTTAACCTTTTCGTGCAGATATTGGCATATATTGCAAATTCGATGATGGATCAAACTAAAACCCATCGAAGTCTATTACTGGCCCGTGAAAGTTGGGCTTAATGTGGGAGTTGACCAAACTAAAACCCGTTAAATTCCGTGTTTGGTACTGAATTTGGGCTTTTGCATATTTTTGGGCCTTAATCAAGCAGACGATCTCAAACCAAAACCTTTTAAAGATTTAACAAAAATAGCATTAAATGAATGTCATCTTGCAGCAGGGACGGCTTCCAAGCACATTAAATTTTGAAGCTCTATGTATCAATTCAGTAGAATTTATTATCATTTTTTTTTGCCCCTGGGTCCGTCCCCGCCTTGCAATATATGAATCAAATCACAAAACCCTCCACAACATTGAATCAAGATATAATGACTCGATCGTATTGTAACGGCACAATGTTGCACACTCAAGCAGACTTGCCTAAAATGCCCAACTCTGTTGTGCTAAACTTAGGAACATCTGGCCTGATGTAAAACAAATCATGTACACACTACTCAAAGTTTGCATAGTGAAATACAAATTATAAGAATATAGAGATTTTGAAATCTTCTAGAAGTTGACCACTTGGCATCAACGCAAATAGTACAAGCACCATACTAAAAGAACTTCGCCTAGATTCTAAGATCTTTTAGAAGTTGATCGCTTGGCCTCAACCTAAACAATACTTTTTTCAATTGTTGGAGCAACCAAATAGTGGAAGTAGAAAAAATGATTCAAGTATTTTTATTTTATCTTGTGTATGAATACGAAAAAAAATAGACACATGGCAGGCTTACAATTTATAACTCGATTAAAATTCAATCGATTTATTTTCTCACCTCTATCTCCACGTGGTATTGCTCCGTCAAACTTTGTCCATTACAGAAAATTCTCCACTACTGCCTCGCATAAGAGTTTGGGTCATGTCTCAATTCCAATGTAACTACTCATAATCTTGAATCAGCTACTGATCACCGTCTCAGTAAGCTATTACCTCAAGCATGAATCTATAAATCTATTTTTATAAAGCTTGAAATAAAAGATAAAAAAAGAAAAGAAAAAAAGCACATGAAGAGAGAAGTGTAATGATCACATCGTAATACTTACACGAATGAGATGCTCTTGTTTACCAACTTAATTGGGATTATCATCCTCTGAGAACATAGCATCGCATATGATTCTCTGGTATCAAATCAAATAAAATGGAATAATAAATTATTGTTGTGGTAATGAAGAATAATATGGAGATTTTTTCTTATCTTGACACCCTTTATCTTATGTTTGATTCTCTTTCAATTAAAACTCTTCATTTCTCATACTTATTTTTATTAAAATATTTTGCACGTAAACTCAAAAAAATTTTTTACTTTTTAATCACACAATTTTTTAAAAATCACTATTCAAAATATCATTTTTTTAAATATTTTTTTATAATAACTATCAAACATGGGTTTAATATTCAATCGGTTAATAAACACGTTTGGCGATGAATGATTTTACGGAAGATTACATATTCAAGAGTATAAATTTAGTTTATTTCAAAAATAAGAACACAACTTTAAAGTTAACAAAATCAGATTTTTTTTTAAATTTTTATTTATGAAACAATAAATTATTAAATTAATTTATTATTAAATATTTAATTATAATATAATATTATTAACCCATCCCACCTTCACTATCCCTACCGCTCCGGCGACCGTTCTGATCACCGCCCTATTCCGGCGAACTTTCCGACTACTGTTCCGGCTACTACTCCTATTCCGGCGACCGTTCCGGCGTCGATTTTTCTGGTGACTGCTCCGCTATATTTTTTTGTACGTTTAACATGTTTTTTTTACGGTCACAACCCATGTCACAAGTCACAGCCCATGTCACAAGTCACTTGTCAAGAGTCACAACCCATATCACAAGTCACAGGCCATGTCACAAGTCATAAATCAAGTCACAGGCCAGGTCACAAGTCACAACGCATGATTGTTTGTTTATAATGATTGATAACATGATAATTTTTATCTATTAATCACATTTTTTCAAATTTATTAGTCACACGTTAATTTTTAATCACAGTCCCACTACCGATTCTGATCATCATCCACCACCACAACTGCCTCAAAAAATCACGCTCCACAAACTAAACAGTGGAGGTCGTCCTCGTCACTAACACAGCACCACCACCAAATCCAACCAACTACAACGACCACGGCACCACCGCCCCCCTCTACGCTGCCAACATCAACACAAAAAATAATAAATCAAACTCGAAAGAAAAAAAAAAAAGAGATCCACTGCGGCCGAAAATGGTGGAAGACGACATCAACGCCGTTGGCGGCGTTGTCGCCACTAACATGCACCACCACCAAATCCAACCAGCTACAACAACCACGACACCACTGCCCCCTCTACGCCACCAACATCCACAACCACCGACACTACCACCGGCCCACCGCTACATACCACCGCACCACCACCACACAAACATCATCACCACCACAGCACAAAAATTCGTCCAAACCCAACCCAACTGCCAAATCCACTACCATAAACCGCCACCATTCAAACCCACCCAACGCTAGTTCTGATTCGCCTCTTCATTACAGCAGCACCGCGGCGGCGTCGGTGTCTGACGGAGTGGGTAGATCTGTTTCACGAAGGAAGTTGCAAAGCAATCACAGGAGCTGGAGGCGTCAAAGCGGCGTCGAAGAAGTTGCTGGAGCTAGCCAATGTGGCGATGAAGCACGCCGATCAGATCACGGCTCAGCTTCCGCCAAATCGGAAAAGAGAACCGAAGGATTGCAGCGTCTCCGTTCTCACGACGTTGACAGGCGCATCTCATTTGTCACCGATTGCCGGAGATAAATGGGTCGCCGGAGACGCTAAAGAGGGAGAACAGAGAGAAAGAAGATAAAGAGGTGGAGTTGTAGAGATGATGAGATTTGTAGAGAGAAGGAGAGCAGCAAGAGAGAAGACAGGTAGAGAGAGAATGGGGTTTGGGGGAAATGAGGTGGGTGGAGGCAGGGAGGTAGGTAGGTAGGGTTGATTTCTAAATTAATTGAATTTAATAATATATTTATTTAATAATAATATATTAATTAAAACATCTGATTTTTGAAATATTAAACTTGTCACCTGATTTTAGAATGTTGAATACTTAAAGTATGGATTTGTGTAATTAGCACTGGATTTTATTTTGATTATTAAAGAAACAAAGGCCCAGTGGGCTCCCATTTATGTAAATGAGTCCACTCCAGAATCACAATTTCAATCTTTCATTACCGTTGAGTTTTCAACTCTAATACAGAAACAGAAACCGACATAGAGGAGCCCATATCAGTAACTACAATAGTACACATTCATTGCAATTGGCTTGAACTTTATTGCCGTAATTGCTTCTTCTTGCAACGGTAACTTCTCCACAGTAACCCCCCATCCCACCTCACCTCACCCCTATATAGCTCCATTTCCAAACTCAACCATTCTACAGTTTCCACCCCTCTCTCTCTCTCTCTCTGATAATTCAGTTTCTGTTGAGTTCAACTTTGTTGTATTACCAAACCATTCAATATCTCCATGGATTCTGCTCTGTTTATTATTTTATTTTTTGCCTGTTTTTCATGCACCTCTTTTGCTTATCAATTTAATGTTGGAGGCAAGACTGGATGGGTCGTGAACCCTTCTGAAAATTACAATAATTGGGCTGGAAGAATGAGATTTCAAGTCAATGATACTCTCTGTGAGTTACTTTCTTATTTATTTTTAGTTCTTTTTTATTCTGTATTTTTGTCTGAATGAAACTTTGTTGTTGTACTTGTAGTGTTCAAATACAAGAAAGGAATGGATTCTGTGCTGGTGGTGAATAAAGATGATTATGAAAAGTGTAATACAGAGAAGCCAATAATCAGAATGGAAGATGGAAATTCAGTGTTCAAGTTTGATCGATCGGGGCCTTTTTATTTTATTAGTGGAAATAAAGGGAATTGTGATAAAGGTCAAAAGATGATTATTGTTGTTTTGGCTGTGAGGAACTATAACAAGCCACCTTTTGTGCCGGTTCCAGGAAAGGCTCCGCCTCCGAAAGGAGGTGCCGGCCATGCTCCGTCAGCTTCACCACCAAAAGGGTCTTATCCTGGTTCGCCGTTACTTTCTCCGGGGTCACCATCTGGACCAGCCATGTCACCATTTCCGGCAGGGAAACCACCGCCAACGGCCCTAACACCGGGATTGTCACCCTCTCCGGCAGGCCATGGCAACGTTCCATCTCCCGGATCCACCTCTCCATCGCCTTCTCCGGCAGGCCATGGCAACGTGCCATATCCCGGAACCACCTCTCCATCGCCTTCCCCGGCAGGGGTGCCATATCCCGGAACCACCTCTCCATCGCCTTCTCCGGCAGGCCATGGCAACGTTCCATCTCCCGGAACCACCTCTCCATCGCCTTCTCCGGCAGGCCATGGCAACGTTCCATCTCCCGGAACCAACTCTCCATCGCTTTCCCCGGCAGGGGTGCCATATCCCGGAACCACCTCTCCATCACCTTCTCCAGCAAGCCATGGCAACGTGCCATCTCCCACGGCCACCTCTCCATCAACCGGTGGTTCCGCCACTTCTCCATCGATCTCTCCAAGTCCTGCCAACATGCAATTTACCCCGGCAACCTCTCCATCGCCGTCTACCGTAACTCCATCGACGCCTGGGTCAATTTCACCGTCACCCTCGTCAACCACGCCAGGGCTACCGGGTCTATCTCCTCCAGGGACCAATGGCACTTCTCCGAGCTCCGGTAACAATACGGCGAACGATAATACAAACGGTGGTTCACAGTCTTCAATGTCGACGGTCTCACTTGTCTTAAGTGTGGCTTTATTGTCTCTCCTTAATTAGGAAATAATTATTGTATTAGGATTTGAACTTTTTAAATTATTTTGGATTTTATTTTTGTAGAAATATTATAATTTTTTCCCCTTGAATATGTTTGTTGGTGACTTGAGTGTGTGAATTCATCAGTATATAAAACAAAATAAGAGTGTGTTGCTATTCATAAAGTTCAGTGATCGAATAAAGCTATATTGTGTTCCCTACTTATTGCTTCAATAGTGCTTTTAAGTTGGAAGAAAAAAATGAAGTTACTTTTTCCAAATTTTTTTTATTTGTTGTTCAAAGGCATTTTTTTACTAATTTTCTTTAGTTTGAAATGGATTGTGCTACATATACACTCTATGATTTACACAATCTTTTATACCACTCTCACATGGAGGGAGGTTCACGAATATTTTATTATGTGTGGACCCTCTCTTCATGTGAGAGGGGTGTAAAGAATTGTGTAAAGATACCAAATTATAGCCCATGTCAGAAAAATTGTGAATCTCGTGGTTAAAATCATTTATTAACTTTGACTACATGATTTTTTTTTTAATTATTATTTTATAGTGAAAAACAAAATCATCGTAATTAGAGTCTTTAGTTTCTTTTAAAGGATATCCCCGACAAATGAATGCAATAAGGAAAGCCCCAAACTAAAAAAATTAGCGTATTTAACGCTGTTATTAAATTCAATGACCAACTCGACAGTTTTATGGTCGAGTGGAAATCAAGGACAGTTAAATTATTACTTATTAGTAATTAATGCAAATTAATTAATATTTAAGGTTTTATTTTTTTTTAGTTTTATGGTCGGCTGTGATTAAAATAAAATTTTTAGTAAATTTTAATAACAGTTGATGAAATGTGTGGTTTGATTGAAAAGTTGTGGATCATGTTATTAAAATTAATTTTTGATTTTGATTTAAATTAAAATCTGAATTATTTAGTTTATACCAAACAAGGGCATAGCATCCTGGGATATTGTTAAGAATGATGGGAAGTGTTAGAGGTACATAATTTTTGTACATAGAGTGTTACATAATACTCACATGAGGTGGAGCCCACCTACATGGTGGGACCCACCCATGTGAGTGTTATGTAACACTCTATGTACAAAAATTATGTACGTCTAGAATTAGGTGTGAAAAACAAAAGATGATGAAGCAAAATTTAAGTGGTTTTTTATTGAACAAATACTAAAAAGGGACAATATAATTGAGTTGGAAATATTACGGTACAAGTCTTCATTCCAATTGAGTTGTACTGATTCAAGAGTTAGCTCTCAACATGTCGAGTTCTCTCATGACTGAAAATATGATATATTGTCATTTTGCTTAATTAAATTAAAAAAAATATTATCATTTTCTTCAACCATCGAAGCTCTTCTTAATTAGCTTTCGTTTGGTAGGAATTATAATTTAAATCAATTTTAACCATATACTTCATGAAATTCACAATTTTTTAATTATAATTTATTAAAAAAATTAATTTTAATCCCTAACATATAGTATAATCTTTATGAGGGTGAATGGAAAACGACTCATATTTTGGATATGGGGAAAGCTCGCTTGGTCATTGACACTTGGCCAAATAAGTATCACGTCCAGACATAACTTCTCTTTCATTCAAAGATTATTTCTTAATTATTCAGGTTTCGTGGCGGACCCTAAACCACCTGTCTTCACGTACACATATTTTGAAAAAAAATACTTAGGCTGCAGCTCTCGTGTTAACGAGTTCACTTTAATTAATAATCTTGTCGGTGTTCGCGGAAATTGGGTCCAGGTGTCATCATCTACAGTTACTTGTCCATTTTGTACACGGACTCGCAACGCAGACAGGAATTTAATAAATTTTTATAAAAGTTAAATTGTGAGTCACGTGAAATATATTATTAAAATTAATTATTTATTCTAATTCCTATCAAACGAGGGCATTATATTATTGCTTAAAAAGAAAGTAACTTCAATTGGTGTATGAGGAGAAATTATAAATCATTTAGAAATTAGTGGTGGATATTTGGCTTGTTTCAATAAAAAATAATTTGATCGATGAGCCAAACAAATTAAAAAGTCTTAGTCAAACACAGCGGATCACTTCTTTGCATCAATCCTAGAATGAATATTATTCTGAGATTTTGGCATGTTTGGACATTATCGTATCTCTATTTTATTACAAGTAAAATGAATTATACAAGTCTTCAGTCTTTTTAAAAAAATGAGAAAGAAGTGGGTGGTGACATGATTTTCTTACTTTTGCATGAAAAGTATGTCGGTAGCCTCTTAGTTTTGTATGACCTGAATAAAAATCTTGTTTTTTATTTTTATTTTTTTCCCAAAAAACAAAAAGAGAGAAAAGTGATTCCTGCTTTTGAAATTTGTTGTCTGAGAATTGATTAGGAAAGCCAAGTTGACGATTGAATCAACTCTACCGACTGCTCTCCAATCTCTGTTACCTCTTCCAGAGGTTAGACTATATGTTCCCTTATTATTCCGTCTCCTGATCCGGCATGGGTCGACATGATTAGATATACGTTACGTGTAGCATGACCCCATCACGATCGAATATTAAGGTAAGAGAAATTACCAAAATTCTTGATAAATAGAAAATGACTTTTGTATCGATGTGCCATCGACTATATCTCTTCCGATGACTAAATCTATTGGTGAATTGCATATATTTTTACTATTTTTTATGAAACTTGTAATTTTCTGTTGATAAGATATCAGCATCTAGTTGTGTGTGAAACCTTTGATTAGTAGAAGATACACGTGGTTTAGTGAGAAACTAAACAAAATCAATTATACGATAGGTGTGCATGTTCTAGAACAGGATATTCTCCCAATCATTCTCTCTTTTGTACTGTAATATTATAAAGTTTATCCTCTGTATTTTGTCAAATAAATGCTCCAAGACTTCGATTGTTGATTAGGGTCACACTATAGACCTAAATAAACGACTTAAGACCATGGTAAGGGACAGAGGCAAAGTCGACGAGAAAACAATACACACGTGTACCATTTACACTATTTCCGTCAGCTTTTTAAGCTTACTTTCGTGCCATGTTTTTCACTCGTCGTACTAAGATTTTGGGATCATTTCAAAATATTCATGGCAGCCTTTGCAACGAATATTTCAGATTTTAAAACCTTTAAAAAATGAGCTCGACTCTGTTTCACTTTTAATGGTAATTTAATTAGAATTTTATTTTACGTCAATTCGACTTGTCTTGCTCATATAATGAAGTATAGAAACACGACAAATGTTTGAGGCATTATGGCGAGACTATAAGTAATTTTTTATTAAAAAAATTTAAAAAGCCAAAAAAAAAAAAAAGTGTAAATATGAAAACCTTGGGGCCCCCTTTCCCACCTCCTTTGAATTTGCTACCATTTCAATTGATCGTGTTGACTGACTATAGGAGGATTGAATTGAAACCACACCTTATGTTGGGTAGGTCTTTAAATTAAATCGTGTAATCCAATTTTTTTTGGACGACATGGTCACTTTAGCTATCAGCTTTCTTTCAGTTGCATTATTAAGGAATGTGACATATCAAGGCACAGTCCAAAATGCTGAGGCCACAACGTGAAAAAGATGACCAATCAACTTGAAGGCCAATGGGACCAAATTCCTGGAAACAATTCAAAAATTGGATAACCTTCACAAAAACAAAACACTAATTTTGCTATTCTATCTTAAATGGTGAATATTATTAGATGGGTAGTTCAATTTCTTTCTTATTCGTGTATTTTAGCAAAAGTGTAATTTTACTCTGACATTCAATAGGTCCGTTCACGTGTAGATTAAGCCATTGTTTGAGCCACATTAAAATTTTTATTCTCATTCTTCTACTTATTTTCAATCACACATTTTTCAATAAAATAATATTTTCCATTACATCAATAATTTTTCATTCTTTTTCAACCACACATTTTCCATCAATCTACTATTCCAAAATACATTCTTCCAAAAAAAAAAAACTAATTTGTTTAATGTTTTCATAAATGCAATGAAGAAACCCTAACAAGATGAACAAGCTAGGCAGGTGGCGTGTCTAATAGAAAACACGTCTTTCCTTAAAATAAAGGAATTTCTTATAACAAATATTACAAGTTACAATATAAATAATTCAAGATCTTCCTTTATTTTAGGGCTGCACCAAAAAATCGTGAAACTACAAATCGAACCGAAATCGTCGGTTCGAGTTCATGTGGGCCTGTGATTTTTTTTTTCGTCAAATCGAACCAAAGATTTCAAGAATTATTTAGTTAAGGTTTCAATTTTCAAAAACCACGCAAAATCGAATCAAACCGTTTTTTAATTAAAAAAATAATTTTATTAACATATAAATTTTACAGTTTCTACTTTTCGGAAAAAAATACAAATTTAGCAATACAAATTACAATCAACCTATTGAAATAATCATATGAAGTAAAATAAATTCATCATTATTGGTTCATGGTTTTATAAGTCTACAACACATATTTTGACTCGATATCTAAACTAAATTAAAATTATTCCCAAATCATATGAAATGAAAAAAAAAACTCATATATGAACGAAATGCGATTCTCAATCGCAAATCGTCAGTCGCCTTTTACTTGTTGGTCTGTTAATTTCTACATGAATCCCCTATTTATCTCCTCTCTCTCGGTAAGTCTCAAATTCTCATTCAAACCATTTTTTCATTGTTCATTTTTTATTTGTTGTTTTTGAACTTATTATACATTTGTGAGTTGTGGTTCGGGTAAAAAAATGATTGTTTGTCTGCTTATGTGAATGATGAACTTGTTTGTGGTTTTGAAAAAACGAAGGACAGAACGTATTAATTGTGTGAAAAATGTTAAAATTCCCTAACTAGTACTACTACCTTCTACTTTTTCAAAGTAGGTAGAGAATGAAAATTTTCAATTCCTAATAAAGTTGAACTCTATCATTCTTTGTACATCTAAACATGATACTGCATTTATCAACCGCTATGTGACAATATGAAAGACAAGCAAGAAAAGGTAAATAAAAATGAAGAAAAATACATTCATTCTTCACGGATTTCATGGGAAAATGAATGGAATTTAACATTTATCATTATTAGTTTTTGTTTGAACTTATATGTTAATTTGTTTTAGATATATTACTATAACGTGAATAGGTCAATCGTAGATTAAAATCGAACCGCAAATTATGGTTGATTTGGTTTGGTTCGAAAAATAAAATAGTTTGGTTTAGTTTTAAAAAAAATTCCAAATTGTATGAAATGGTTTGGGTTGAAGATATTGCACAAACCGTCAAAATCGAACCGCGTTCACCCCTACCTCATTTGCACTTATTGTGACATCCCTTCATATGAACTAGAAAGAGTGGCAACCACCATACTCAAACTCACAACCTTTCTCTCATTCTAGCCCTACATTTTCTAACATGATTGTTGTTCGATACTGCAGACTGCAACAATGAATATGTACTCGACACCCCATTCGAGAACCCACAATTGAAAAGCCGTTTCTTGGCTAGTATCAAAAAGGGCACAAGGTGTGATGCCACGACAAATAATCTATGCAATGGGGATGTCAGCAAACAAAGGAGAAGGCCTCCTCTATTACTGCAAGAAGCATTGCCAGAACATGGTAAGCGACAAAAATAATTACTGGGTGTCATACAAATTGGCGTAAGTTTCAACTAGGAGAGAATTGCTGCCATGGAACTTGCACCAATGTTTTGTACAACCCTGCAAACTGCGGCAGGTGTGATAAAAAAAGTGTTCTTCGGGGGTTAAGTGTCAGTATGGATATCGCGGCTACGCTCAAGTAAAAATGTCAAAATAACAATAATAATTTTTAATTAGACTGGGATATAAAAAGTAATAAAGTGTTAACCGTGTACATATGATTTAAGATGCTTTTGGCATATAGCAGTGATGGATTCAGGATTTCAAGTAAGATAGGAAGATCGTTGACCATCAACAGTTGTAATAGCGAGATTGTTTGTTAATATTTAGTTATTCACTACACCGAAACGAAGACATATTTATGTGGGAGTCGAAATAAGTGTGATACAAAATTTTCTCACAAGCTATTAAAACATAGTCAAACTCCATTTTCTGTCTGTCTACCCAGATGGGAGAACGAAAAACTATTAATAAGAGATCAGACATGATTACCATGCCCATAGTTTCAAGAAACAAAACTTCCAACTTCAAAATTTGAATATGTTTCGCATGAGTAGTCGTTAACAATTGAAAAGAAATTTAGACGATTGTGTAAGAGACAAACCTCTCGAGACAAAGTCCCAAAAATTGGTGCTTTATTGATGAGAGTTATAATTGGAAATAAATAGAATGTCTCGAAGGGGCGCAAGTACACGAGTACTGAAAATGGATAATTGAAGTTAATCTAAGAAATTGAAATTACTTATTCTCTATTTGAGAGTGTTTGATTCAGGGTCTTTTCATCTATGTCTATTCTTTCTTTTATATTCCCATGATAATTTTTTCGTGACAAACCGCTTGGAAACTATTTAACTGCTTTCTAACTACCCACTTTCTTCATGGTGGCTAACTTGTCGTGGAACTGCCATTACTCTTTGTCGTTCAATTGCCTTCAAATGGGCTCCTTAAATTGTGGAATGTAATAATCGGCTCGATAACTGTTGCAGTAACTGCTCATGTATTAAGATTCTGGGCGACTCCAAGTCAAAGTGAGAATGAGGTTGTCGCTCTGAGCAACCGTGAGGCACTCCATTCGCCCAAATTCAGGGCGTCTTGCAGGCTTGGGTGATGATGTTACTGTGTTCGTGGTCTTCCTTTGCATTCACTAATAACCTTATTTGGGCCTTTATCCTGGACTTTCCAATTAGGCCTCACTCTTTGAGCTATTTAATTTGGGCTGTACTTTTAGTGTGTCAACAACCCCAATGGCAGATTTAATACCAAGTATTAACTTATGCCATATTTACCTTGTATTTTCCAGGCAATATTTGAAATTCCCGAGAATTTCAATTATCATTTCTTTCTATAGTCTAAAAAGGTGCAACGTTACAAACCCTTATAAATCCAAAAGACATGCCACGTCCCTATATTTCGCGCTTCTTCCCCACTATTTTACTGTTCATCTTCTTGCTTCTCTACTACGTTTCTTAGGCAAGCCTTAACAAGACTGTACTTTGCACTCAATGGCGACTTCACGAACTCAATCTGATGATACTTTCAGTTTTGAAGATTTTCGGAACATCCTTACTAGGCCGTATGTAAATGCAAACTTCTTCGCACCAGCTATACCGACCTCAATGAATTCTATTTAGGTCCATCATTCAATAATGCCGAAGCCGTTGAACAAGTGGCGGTGGGCCAGTTGTTCCCTTGCACTGAAGACCCTCCATTTCTGAACTCCCTGCCATCGAAGCCAATTCGCGATAAAGGTATTCATACTTGGCCAAAACCTGATCCTAATTTTTGTAGATGGCATGCACGTATGGTAAATCATGGTCCCACCAAAGCAATTTTTGATCGTGCTAAGATTTTGGACCTATTAGAAATTACCCTTTTTCCCAACTTATGACTCAATGCTTTTCCCAATCGCCCTGAGTTTCTGGTCTTCTGAGTATAACACTTTATCTTTCTTCTTGGCCCAATGTCCATTACTCTAAGGGATGTTAGAACCCTAGTGAATCTTCCACGTTCGGGCAATACTATCTTTTTGATATCTTGATTTCCAGTGTTGATCCACAATTTGACAAGAGAGTTGCCGAATCTTATTCAAGCATGCAAGGCCTTTATACTGCTTCCAATTCTGAGCCTACTCATGCTAAACGTGTTGTCGCATCCTCGAACAGTTAGCTGTTATGGGCTATTCATTCATCAAATGAGCCCTGTAAATATGTCCAGCAGATACGTTTTTACATTCTTTTATACTTTGAATTCAACGCCTTCTTTCTTTTCTTTTTCTTCTCATCAAATCCCTCTATACGTACGGCCTCCTTCTACCTTAGCCGAAATGAGCACTTTCTTACCTATCTGGTTTTAGTTTTTGCTTGGAAGAGAATTGTTCCATGACATTGTCACAGGAACAAATGCTAAAGCAGGGGTTGAGATGTATGCTCCCCAATTTTTTGCTCGCCAACTTGGTTTCGGCCAAACGTGGCCTGTTCCTCCTTGTTATTCTAAGAGCTTGACATAGCGCTTTCATACTATCAGTAAAACCGAGGCGCAAGCCATTGACGCCCGTAATAACCTTTTGGCCGAAGGTTTCTCTTTAGCTCCTTTCACTTCTACCGCTGTCACACATCCTCTTTTTGAACAACTCTAGCCATCAGTGAAACGTAGATTGTTTGCAACTGCTGCTAATCGCGCCTTCCATTTACTGGATCAGCCAACACTTCATCTGCCTCTTCTGTTTTGGCTGCTCCTGTGTCCATTAGGAATCCTTTCTCACCAGCTCGCGCTAAACGTTCTATTCTTCCATCTTCTTCTCCGCCTGCCGAGACCACTATAGCTAAAGGCACCTCCAGCCTATGAATGGACTATGCTCATCACCCTCTACTGAGGCTGCTTCGTTCAAATCAGCTGATGAATGGACTATGCTCAAAGATAAACCCTTAGTCCCAGAATCTTCATTACAACCAGTAGAAAGGCCACCTACTTCCCAGGCCGTCGACCCCCCCAAATGTTGAACCGAAAGGTAATATATATTTTGATGTTTCACCTTTTCTTGTGCTTCTGGTTTTTGATTTGTTGCTTCTTGAATTGTGCAGAGGCTCCCATGGAGCTGCCCGTTGTGACAGAATCTTCTCGTCTAGATAAGGGGAAGTCCCCACAAGTGGTAGAGCCAACTTGTGACATGCCTGAATCTCCCAGGATTGACGATACGGTAACCTTTTACTTCACTTTCATTTTCACTTTGCTCATCATAGTGAAGGTCCTCATTATTGGCCTCTTTCTATGTAGGATGCTAATGACATTGTGCATTCCATCCAGGATTTGTTCACTTCCTGGGGACAAGTAAAGGCACCTCGCCCTATTTCAGCCAGTCATTCTTTTACTTCATCTTCCATTTTTTCGGAAGAAAATATGAAATCTCTCAAGCAAACAGTATTTGAGTGTATGTCTTTCACGGACATGGAAATTGGCCTAGCCAGTTCTGTCAAACATGTCTTTAAAGCAACGTTGAAGGTTGTCCACTCTGATATCCTTTCCTTGCTAGCCAAAAATGTGGACTTAAAGGCTAGGAGTACTAAATATCTTCGTGTTTCGTCTGAAAGAGAGTCTTTGCTTTTGGAGATTAACAAAGTCGAGGATGAATCTCCTCTGAAGTTATGGTCGAAGACTCTTTGATGATAAGCTTGGCTGCAAAGATGAAGGGGCTTCAAGCGAAGATCAAAGACTGTAGGGCAAGCCAAATCTTTGGTTGAACAGTACAAAAAACTGGAGGTTTTAGACGATTTTGTAACTGAATTGGACGTCGTTTCTTCTCAACAGAGCGATGATTAGTGAAGACTTAGGAAAAAAATACGTTCGGCTTAGGCGAATTATAATTAAGACATCCAATGCCTTAACTTTCCTTTTGTAATTTCGCGCTAATTGCCACTGCTAATTTTTGATGTAACAGCAATTATTGTCATTAATGAATGACTGTTTTGTTTATTTGCGTATTTATTGACGTTGTCTTTAATCGTCAAACCCCTCAAGCATTTAATTGCTTTATGCTAAGATTCATGTGCATTCTTTCTTGGTATTCCCATTTCTTTTTCCAAGACTCTGGGCCATTTGATTTCAGTTACTATACACGAGTGTGGCCGTTCATATTATGTCATTTCATCTTCACGACTCTATAAATGCACGTGTATTTCGCACTTATCGTTTTTATTTCTATCATTTTTTTCAAAAACTAATTTGCTATCATCGTTTGGAACTTCAACACTTGATTCGAAATTTTCATCTAAAATAGAAATGGATCATTTGATTCACCCATTTTGTTATCTGTCTTGATTTACCTTTGGTATGGGAGGTATAAGAAATGTTCTTTAGCCAGCAAAGTTCTTCTCATCGTCTCCATGTTCTCCATAAGGAGTTTAATTATGAAAGGCGATTTTGGAGGATGCTTTTCAAGCCACCTCGCCTGCTGAGAGTGCTTCTCAGTCTCCTTCCCTATTATTGCAGCAATGCAATTAAGAAGGCGATTTGAGGGTCCTTTTCTTCCTTACTGCCTGTTGAGAGTGCTTTTCAGCCTCTCTACTTGCCCTTGCAGCAGTGCGATTAGGACGGCGATCAAGGTCAGTTCACCCTCTTACTTGGAGATCAACCGAGGAATTAATCTGTTCTTAATTGTAACTATTAGAACATTCAGTATTTTATATCTCATACTTTGTAGTGAATATTTGATAATAAAGAACTTCATTTGAACGTATTTCGTTCTTGTCTTGTTTATCTACGATCGTTCGACGCAATATCGATTACACTTTTATTTGTTCACTTTCCCATAAGGAATGAACATATCTTTTTAAATATTTGCCATTAATGAATCTCATGTGCTTGGTGCCATCTAAATCTTCTAAATGATAGGTTCCATTAGGTAACACACTATTTACTTTATATGGCCCTTCCCAATTGGGCGACCATTTGCCATACTTCGGATCCTTACTATCCAAAGGAAGTATTATTTTCCAAACCAACTCGCCCAGACTAAAGGACTTAGCTATAACATTTTTATTGTAAAATTTAGCCATTCTTTGTTTTTGGACACGCAATCTATCTAGGACGTCCAATTTTAATTCATCTAACTCCAATAAGTTTTGAATTAGTGACTTAGCATATTCACCATCATTTAACTTATATTGCAAACATACTCTAATTGATTGCATGTTGATTTCCATAAGTAAAATGACCTCCTGTCCATAAGTAAGTTAGAAAGGAATAACCTTGGTACTTGACCGATACGACGTCCTATAAGCCCGTAAGGCCTTGTTTAGATATTCATACCAAATTCTGGCATTTTCATCTATCATTTTTCATATGATATTTTTTAGAATCTTATTAGAAGATTCTGCATGTCCCTTAGATTGAGCGTAATATGGTGTGGAGTTCACTAACTTAACTCCAAACTCGCTCAAGAATTCATTCACTTGATCTCCATTCAAGAAAGTTCGGCGATCTACCATCAAAGTTTGTGGAATTTCAAATCTATAAATAATATGATCATGCATAAATTCTATGACACTCTTTTGGGTGATATCTTTTAAAGGTATCGCTTCTACCCACTTAGTGAAAAAATCAGTTGCAACTATAATAAAGGTATGTTGTTTAGACGATGGGGGATAAATTTTCACTATCAGGTCTATCGCCCAACCCTTGAACGGCCAATGTTTGATGATGGGTGTCATCTCTCTTGCCGGAGCTCTTTATATTGGACCATGCTTTTGGCATGCTAGACAACCCTTCACGTATTGAACACACGATTCTCACATCTTGGACCAGAAATATCCACTCCTAATAATCAACCATCTCATCCTTTGGCCGACTTGATGAACTTCACATATCCCTTCATGCACCTCAGCCATGATCGTTCGACTTCTTGCAAACTTACACTTTTACCATCAGAGCGTTTTTTAAATAACTCTTCATCTATCAATATGTAATTTAGCAAACGCAATGTCATTTTTCTATCACCTCCTTTATTGGGTTCTTTAAGGAACCTTTTAATCTCTGTCCTCCAATATATTGCATTTCCATCCTGTATGCAATGAATTTCCGTTCTTTTCGCCCTTCTTTGGACTACGGGCAATATTACTCCATATTCACAAGTAGATTCCCAATTTAAGACTTTTGAATATTCCGAGGCCATCTGAGCCAACTCATTCGCTATGTCATTAAATATCATATTAACACATTGAAGCTTTACTTGGTCGAATTTTTCCAACAATTCTTGGGAGATTTCATATTGATTTATAATGAAATCACTTTGGCACTTGAAATCACCGATCAATTGGTGAATTACCAATTGAGAATCGCTCCTAACAATCACATTCCTTATCTCCATATCTATCATTAATTCTAAACTGACAATTAAGGCTTCATATTCAGCTTGATTATTGGTACATATTCTATCCAAAGTGAATGAGAACTTGTAACAAATCCCTAAAGGATTTATCAATGCCACTCATACTCCTATGCCTTTAGAAGTTTTAGACCTATCAAAATATAAAACCCAATGTTTTAATTCGAATGAGTTAATTTCTAATTCAATTTCCTCAAGCATGTCAAGACATGGATGATCGGCCAGAAAGTTAGTCAAAGCCTGATTTTTTATTGCCTTTTGGGGTATGTATTGTATTTCGAACTCTAATAACACTAACGTCCAAACACCTATCATTTGATATAAAATAGGGCGAGAAAACATATATTTAATCAAATTCACTTTGGAAATCAAATAAACGGTTACATGCCGTAAATAAGCCCTTAATTTTATACATGTGAAATACAATGCAAGACATAATTTTTTAATGGCAGAGTAATTACATTCACATTTTATTAACCGTCTACTCAAGTAGTAAATAGCCCTTTCTTCTCCAAATTGGTCTTCTTACACGACCATTCCAGCTATTAATTCTTGTTCAGCCGATATATATACTTTCATTGGCCCGTCTTTGGATTGGTGACACCAGCACTGGTGAACTTGATAAATATGTCTTTAGGCTTTCAAAAGTCTTTTGATGCTCTTCTTTCCAGACTAATTCATCTTGATTTTTCAAATTTAAAAGCGACGAAACAGCTTTAGTTAGCCCTACACAATTAGAAATAAAGCGTTTTAAAAAGTTTACTTGGCCTAGAAACATTTGTAATTCCTTTTTATTGCTGGCAGTTTGGCCTCTAAGATGGTCTTCGCTTTATTTTTGTCAAGTTCAGTTCTCCTTTTGTGCACAAGGAAACCAAGGAAATTTCCTGCATTAACACCAAATGCACACTTCAAGGGATTCAATTTTAGTTTATATTGCCTCATTCGCTTAAATGAACATCTCAACTGTTCAAAATGGTCTTCTTCTTTAATAGATTTGATCACTATATCATCTACATACATCTCAACAAACTTGCCTATCATATCGTGAAAAATCAAGTTCATTGCCCTTTGATAGGTCGCTCTTGTACTTTTCAGGTCGAAAGGCATAACTACCCATTCAAAACATTCTAAAGATCTAGGGCATCTAAAGGCAGTTTTGTGTATATCTTCCTCAGTTATATAAATTTGATTATATCCTGAATACCCATCCATAAAAGAATATATTACGTGCCCGGTAGTTGAATCTACTAAAGAATCTAGTGTAGGCATTGGATATTCATCTTTGGGTGTGACCATGTTTAGGTTCCTAAAGTCTATGCACCCTTGACTTACCATTCTTTTTTAGTACTGACACGATATTGGACAACCACTCAACGTATCTGGTTGTTCTAATAAAGCCTGTTTTTAATAATCGCTATATTTCTTTCTTTATCTCGGGAAGTACATTATGAGCAAAACGCCTAGGGGTTGTTTATGAGGTTTGAAACTTGGCTTGGTTGACAATCTATACTCTACCAAATTTCTATCTAAATCAGGCATATGTTCATATTTCCAAGTAAAACAATCATTATATTCTTTTAATAAAGCGATTAATTTGTCACTAACCTCTTGATTGAGCATCTGGCTGACAAATGTTGGGCGATCTTCCCCTTCATTACCAATATTCACTTTGACCAGAGGGTCTTGTGCTTGAGCATATCCGGGCTTGGTGATCTCCATTACTTCATCAACCATGTACCTTATAGGCACTTCTCCTTCTAAGCAATCCACTTTGTTGACTTCTTGACCAATACTTTGTTCCAACTCGAACACTGTTAATTTGTCTCCCAATGGTTTCAAAGCTACTTCTTTCGTCTTGTCTTTACATTCTTTATTGAAAGCCATTAACTTGGCTTTGAAGGCCTGAATATCGGCTATTTACCTTTATTGCTTACAGCTCATTTAAAACTCTTTGATTACTTTTTACCAATTACTGGCTCCTCCAGGGCCACTATGTTTGGCCTCATTTGACTGAACATATCAGTGAGCTCATCTACTGAAAATGGCTCTTCGCTCTGCGCAACAATTTGAGTTTTTCTCCATCTTGAACTACTCTCATAGGTCCATAATTTTCCTCGTACATGAATCTTGCCACGGAGTTTGCTTCTGTGACAAAAGGTCTATGATTTGCCTGCACCACTTCTGCTTTACCCTTGTCATTCCAGAAAACCAAGCATTGATGGAGCGATGAAGGTATGCAGCGACTTCCGTGTATCCAATCCCTTCCTAATAATACATTGTAACTAATAGGACCATCTATCACGAAAAAGACTGTGGTCCTAGTAGTTGTTCCAACAGTTATGTCTAATGGCATAACCCCTTTAGCTAAAGTTGCTCCTCCATTGAAACTTGTAAGGATGACTTCTGTTGGAATCATATCACTTTCTGTCTTTGCAACTTTCCTGATCATAGGGCTCTCTGGAAGTTTGACCTTCTTCACATTTCAGCACGCATGCTTCTTCTTCATTATCTTCTCTTTCTTCTTCTTTCTCTTTGTTCTTGAATTCGTTGGCTAGTAAATAGTTATTAGCCATGACGGGAGGTAACGTACCGAACTGAATAGTAAGGGGCTAATCTGGATCTTCTTCATCCCTTCTGTCTCGCTCAAATTTCGATCTCCCTGAAGAACTTTCTGGCAATTTCCCCATCGATTCGCCTGTACCAGTCTCTTCATTGTCTTCGAGGACATTTTGATTGGCCACCTCGAGTAGCTTAGGCGCCTTAGGACGTGGCAATCCCTGTTTTTGCTTCATCATTCGTCCATAATTCCATTGAAAATGCCTTTGTTGGGTTCTAGTCATCTCATTGAAGGGTGTCACCCTTCCTGCATTATACTGGAATGAATGCCATACATTTGGTTGGCGAGGTTGCAGCCTAAATGTCCTCACATTATTCGTTGGCTTGAACTGCTTCTCAAAAGGCGATCATCTATAGAATGACGTACCTCGCCTTCTAAGTGGCTACGCGTTTGGAACAAAATCAGGGCGACGGTGACGATGCCCTGCTCCTGAGCTCCCTGTTTTCGCACTCACTTCTCATTTACATCTTACACATAGGACGTCTTTATCCTGCTTGGGTTCCTTCCCTTTGATGCGTTCGAAGACACTGGGGAGTGGCCCAGAGTCCTCTTCTTTGTTATCTATGACCAACTTGAATTTTGGCCACTTGTTTTTAAAACCAGTCGTCACCATGTTTACTCCAAGTGGTTGTGGGAAAGGGTTCTCATCCACTACCATCTTCTTCTTATCTTCAAACGTAATTCGTCCTGATTCAATGGCATCCTGTAATACATGACGGAAAACCAAGCAGTTGTTAGTCAAATGTGACCATACATTATGCCACTTACAATATTTTTTACCTTTAATTTGTTCAGGTCTTGGCAACCTATGTTTATCGCTCAGCTTTATATGCTTATCCTTATATAATTTATCAAATATAAGGTCAGCTTTAGTTACATCGAACGAGAACATTCTAACCTTTTTGTTTTCATCTTTTATAGGCTCATCCTTATCCGATACTCTGGCTTAGCCATTATAGGACGAGTGTATGCATCTCCTTTGATTAATTCGGCCAAACATACTTCGATTTGGTCGTAATATTCGTCATTAATAGCATGAACATCAAAATTTGTGTCTCTATAATAAGTCCTCTTGCTAGAATTTTTTGTTTACTCTTCTTCTCTTATTAATCGTTCATACCTAATCACGTTTGTGCTTAATTGGAAAAGATCTGGAAATTCCCTATCATGGAATTTCTTTTTTAGATCGAAGCTTAGACAGCTTTGAGCAATTTTGACAAATTTCTTTTCGGACAAAGGTACAGAACTCTTACTTCTTGCTGTTTTGAACCTTTGAAGGAAACCTTCTGCCCATTCATTTGGCATTTGACGTAGATTCGCCAAGTCGGCCAAAGTATAACTGGCTGACACATTTGGCCTACTAACTTGTTCATTATCTCATTCATTGTATTCAGTTGTTTGGCCATATTATCATAATGTGCATTCCCACTTTGAATAAATATTTCCATATTATGAACATTTCGTAGATTTACCTATTCAACGACACCCTGTGTGAGTTCGCCGACCAATGCACGCATGGTTCGAGGACTTAACTCCGTCATTGATTCGTAACGACTGTAACTGCTTTGACTTTGTCCCTTTGTTCATGGAGAGTTTTGTTACTCCTCATATCGCTCAATTACAGACTGGACTACTCCCTGACTTGCTGGTTCCTTATCAGAATGTTTATGAGGCATAATGCTTCACTTTTTGTATCTTCAACACTAAACACTAATGTCCCACCGGACGTGTCAAATTGTTTCGTACGGGTAGTCGCTAACAATTAAAAAAGAAATTCAGACGATTGTGTAAGGGACAAACCTCTTGAGACAAAGTCCAAAAAATAGATGCTTTATTGATGAGGGTTACAATTGGAAATAAACAGAATGTCTCTAAGGGGTGCAAGCACACGAGTACTGAAAATGGATAATTAAAGTTAATCTAAGAAATTGAAATTACATATTTTTTGTTTGAGAGTGTTTGATTCGGGGTTTTTTCCACTATGTCTATTCTTCCTTTTATATTCCCATGATGATTTTTTCGTGACAAACCGCTTGGAAACTGCTTAATTGCTTTCTAACTACCCACTTTCTTCATGGTGGCTAACTTGTCGTGGAACTGCCATCTCTAACTGCTGTCATTACTCTTTGTCGTTCAACTGCCTTCAAATGGACTCCATAAATCGTGGAATGTGATAATCGATTCGATAACTGTTTCGGTAACTGCTATTCTGGATGACATAATATCTCATGTATTAAGATTCTGGGCGACTCGAAGTTCAGAGCGAGAACGAGGTTGTCGCTCTGAGCGACCGTGAGGCACTCCATTCGCTCAAATTCAGGGCGTCTTGCAGGCTTGGGCGATGATGTTACTGTGTTCATGGGCTTCCTCTGCATTCACCAATAACCTTATTTGGGCCTTTATCCCGGACTCTCCAATTGGACCTCACTCTTTGAGCTATTTAATTTGGGCTATACTTTTAGTGTGTCAACGGAATCTTTTTATTCCAATTAAGCCCGTGTTAACAAAACCACTTCAAACCCAAATGAAAATCACTTCCATCACATCCGCATTCCTTGGATTAACTCTTATTTTGAAATAAGAAAAGAGATCTCAACTTTCGTAAAATAAATGCTCCAGGTTAAAAAAACCTTAATAGCTATTAGCTTAAACTGACATAGAATGAAGTTTAGCCATCGCCCATATGCTAGAGATTATGTTGAGTCCATCCCAAAATGCTCACTACGACGTGACTTCGAGACCTCTCCATTTCATTAGCTCGTCTTTAATTAGATAAATTACACGTTACTCCTAGTATTAATTGTTTATTTTGATTTGGTCGAGTAAAAAGTGTTAGCAATCCGTATAGTGCTATTCCTAGTACTTGACTTGAGTCACCATGTAGTGGTGTCAAACGAGTCGAGCGGCTCGTCGGCTCGCCCGCTCGGCTCGTACTGTTCACGCCCACGAGCCGAGCAAGCAGGTGGGCTAGACGAGCTGAGCCCGCTCAACTCGTAACTATTCACGAGCAGCTCGTCGAGCCGCTCGTGGGCTCGCGTGTATTAAAAATAAAAAATAAAAAAAACAATTTGAATCAGTGACCAGAACGGTCACTTTTTAATTTTTTTTCCCTATTTTTCTACTTTTCTTCTCCTATAAATACCCAACCCATTACAACATGTTTTTCGCACCAAACTTTCATTATATACTCTCTCCTCTCCACAATTTACAAATCATTATCAACAATATCATTCATTTATTTTATAATTCTCTTTTACATTTTTTACATTATTATCTTAATTTTAAAACCCATTTTATACACTAATACATAATTTTCATTCACTTCTCAATTCTACATTTCTACATTCTGTTTTCTACATTTTATTTCAACATTCAATTTCTACAATTCACAAATGGATCCACGAGCATTTGTTGAAAACTTGTTCGGTATGGAAGGCGAAACACCTGCCCAAAATCAATTTGGGAATGAATTTGCCGGTCTCAATGAACTACCAATTCTAGAAGACATTGAAGATTTCGACGTTCGTGGAGGTAGTCATCCCGATCCAATTGATTTGGATAACGTTGATGTTGATCCTAGTGTTCCTATTGATTTGGAGAAAGATGAAGAACATGTATTAAATATTCCCAATGCAAGAGGAAAGAGAAAGGGGAAGAAGCAGGCAAAATGTTGGGACCATTTCAAATTGGTTAGCACTGGTCGTGTGATCGATGGACTTCCAGAAACCAAAACAGTATGTAAATACTGTCAACAACAACTGGCATGGCAAAAGGGCATTGGAACCACTCACCTCAATCGTCATTACAAAGTATGTGCTGCCAAACATAGGCTTCTTGAACGTGGTCAAACGCAACTACAGTTTGGTACTAGTAGCGTCAGTGCTACTACTACGCCACATTCTACGTGGATGTATTCGGAGGAGGAAGCACGAAAGGGAATGGTGAAGTTCGTTGCCGCGGCGGAGCTGCCACTAGCAATAGTGGACAACGAACATTTCGTAAACTATGTCAAATAATATCTTCAACCAAGGTACGTTGGGGTAAGTCGAAATACTCTTCGTTCTAATATAATTGAATATTTTCTTAATGTAAAGCAATTATTGATTGCGGATTTAGAAAAAATACGGGGGTGTGAATCTTTAACTTCTGATTTATGGGAAGAGATTAATAAGAGAGGTTATATAACTGCTACTGCACACTATATAGACCCACTTTGGGTTATGCATAAAAAAATTATTGTTTTTAAAATTGTTGAGTATCCTCATAATGCTAACACTATATTTAATGCAATTATGTTAAAAATTAAAGAATATAAATGCGAGAGTAAAATTCGTTCTTTTACTTTTGACAATACTTCTGTAAATAAAGTAGTTATCGATAAATTGCATAGAGTATTTCAACCCGATTTTGGTGGTTATTTATTCCATATTCGATGTGTGTGCCATATTTTTAATTTAATTGTACAAGGCGGTTTAAAACATGTGAAGGACGAAATTAGTCGAATTAGGAATGCACTTACGTATATCACAATTACACATAGTAGAAAACAAGCATTTGAAAAATTTTGTGAACAAGTTGGGAACTCTAATACAAAAACTTTTAGTACTGACGTAGGTCATAGGTGGAATTCAACTTACTTATTATTAAAATCTTGTGAAGGTTTTGAACCGTTTGTCACTGAATTTTATAATAGTAGGCATATTAGAGACGAAGACGATGATATCTTAAATGAATCCGATTGGAATACAGTTTTTAAAATTAAGAAATTTTTGGAAAGTTTTTATACGTCTACGAATATATTGTCTGGTGTTTATTATCCAACTAGTTGCATGGTTCTTGAACGTCTTTATATAACTGTTATGGCTTTTAAGAGATATCAAAATGACCCTGATTTTCATGCGGTTATATATGCCATGGAATTAAAATTTAGAAAATATTGGGAAGAATTACCTATGTTATTTCCTTTTAGCATGCGTCATGGACCCCCGATATAATTTATCGCGTACTAAATTTATAATTGATCAAATTTCAAATGCTTTAATTTTTAATATTCCTATTACTTATAGGAATTTGGAACAAACGTTAACTGAAATGTATGAATTATATGCTTCAAGAATAGGTACACAAATTACTCGTGTACCTACTACTCTTCCTACTAATTTAAATGATGACGACGCTGAAGTAATTAATTTATTAGAAAACATAGACTCAATTAGATATGATTCAACTACATATGCATATGGTTCCTCTAGTAGTAGTAGTATGTGTTCCACTGCATGTACTCAAACTTCGAGTAGTAGTCCAAATGCATTGTCATCTGAATTAATTGATTACTTTCGTTATACTATGCCTAGTAACAAATCGGTTAAGAAAAGTTCAGAAGATGTAATTGAATTCTGGCGAAATAACGAACATCGATGGCCAATTGTTTCTACAATTGCAAAAGATCTATTGACACCTCCGGTTAGCACTGTAATTTCGGAGTCTGCTTTTAATGCAAGGAAGAGGGTTCTCTCTGATATTCGAAGTCGACTAAAAGAAGATATTTTGGAAGCGTTAATGTGCGTGAAGGATTGGAAAGACGCTAATTATCGAATTCAACATAAATATATGAAAATTACATGTAATCAAGTAAGTGATATTTAATTTCACTACATTCATTACAAAATTTTATTTTCATACATTTATTATTTTTTAAAAAAATTGTACACGTAAAAAGTTATTCGTGTACAATTTTAACTCCGCCTACACGAAATTGAAGTAGCCGGTCCCAAACTCGGATAAAGGAGGAGGGTTTATCTTTTTTTAAAAAAAAAATAAATGTATATTTACTATTTTAAAAATTATAAATGTTTTGACGAGCCCCGATAAATGTTTTGAAAAATGTATATTTTTTTAAAAAAATAAATAGAAAATGTGCCTATATATATTTTTTAAATTTAAGATTTCGTTGTAAACTTGTGGTAGCGTTAAAAAAGAAAATTTTAAAAGGTGTGAGCCGGCAAGCTCGGCTCGCCGAGCCGCTAGCCTTGGGCGAGCTCGGGCACGAGCCGAGCTCACCCAAATGGCAACGAGCCGATGAGCCACGAGCTCGGCTCGTGCGAGCAAATGGGCCTAGCCAGCTCGGCTCAGCCCATTGACACCACTATCACCATGGCTACATAGCAGTTCTCATTCTGACTATGGCATTTTCTCTTCTTTTAGTTATTATTATTATTCTTTATACTACATCATAGTCAAGACTGCTCTAGAATGAAGCAACTAGAAAGATAAGGAAGCAGCATATGCACAAATGGAAGATGCAAGAACAGGCTTTGAATTTCATTCGAATATTGTGGAAGATGCAAGAGTAGATATCGTAGCGATGAATTTTCTCTTGCAGCCTTTATCTCACACAGTGTGAACTATATCAAGACTATTCAAATCGTTTAATTCACACAAAAGGCTTACTTGTTACAATCATCAAGCCGTGACACACCTTCACTTGCCAACTTATTGACAAATTAATTAAAGAGCAACATTCGTCATCTTGAGACAAAAATGTTGACTACTTCCAACGTTGATTATTTAAAAAAAGAAAGAAGAAAAGAAAAGAAACGAAATAATCCTTAAAGATCATCAAGAATTTGGAGCTAAACCAAGGTTTCAAAACCTGGGATCCCATTAGAGATAGAATCAAGAATGATTATATATTGATGTTATCGTAACAAGAAAATAAACTTTATTGATGGATTGCATCATTTATCCACATTGTCATGCACTATAATACATCCCAGCAATACATTTCCATCCCAGCAAGATTTCAATAATATTTCTACGATAAGTCAAAATTTGAATATACCAAACAAAGAAACATTTATGATGCTACCTTCATATGAATTTTTACGTACATTCCATTTACAGATTGCCCAAAACCGGGATAACTTGTGGTTACTGACATAGACCTAGTCCCCTCAGGATAATCAGATAGAGAGGCTTCATCTTTCATTGGTGAACTTCTTTAACATCTTAAAGAAGATAGCGATACCCAATCGCCAGAAGTACAAAAACCACCAAAAGCAGCCCATACCCAATAGTTCGAGAACAACTTTCTGAAGTGAATCTGGACATTTTGGTCGTGTTCTATGCCTGATGGTATTTTCTTTGAGGAAATTACACCTAGGCCTGATTTTAGATATCCATTTTCAAAAATCAGGTTACATATTTAACTTTTCAAAAATCAGGTTTTTTATCTTTAAATTAATATTAATTATATATTTCACCTCAATTAAATTAATATTAATTATATATTTAAATCAACCCTACCTCTTCCCCCATTCTCTCCTCCCCCTCTCTCCCTCTGGAAATCGCCGCCCGCCGCCCAACCTGCCTCCCTCCACTCCACCACCACCTCCTCATTTCCCCTAAACGGCAGCAGCACCACCATATGCCTCCACCGAGCCTCGCCGTTGGGCGTCACCAATTAAAGGCGCCTCCACCGTATGCCTCCACCATATGCCTCGTCGCTACTTCGACAAATTAAATCGAAATTGCACGACGTTTGGCAGCGCCACAGCCTCGCCGCTACGCGCAGCTGCGAAGCTGCCTTTAGATCCGTTCTTTTTTTTTTTTTTTGTGTTTTTTTGAATGGTGTGGTGATTGTGGAGGTGTGCGCGTGCGGTGGTGATGCGGTGGGTATGTTTGAGGTGGCGGTGCGACGGTGATGCGGTGGGTGAGTGGTGTGGCTGTGAAGCCACCGCCGTCGCTCCGCTCCTCCCTCTTTTCTGCCAACAGCGGCATCACAACAGATTTGTGGCGGTGGATTGGGGTATTACGGATTGATGGTCGTGGTTTGGCTATTTTTTGTTGATGGTATTGATCGACGTCGGCCTGCAGCGACGCCGTGAATGTGTGCAGATCTGATTTTTTCTGTTTTATTTTTATAGTTTAGATTTAGATTTTGATTGGATGGGTATGGTGATTTTAATGGTTGATGTTTGTCGGTGGTTGCTGTGGTGGTTTTTCAGTCAAAAGGTGGTTGCGGTAGTGGCGGCCGTGGTTCTGTGTTTGGGTGGTGGCGGCGGTGCTTGCGTGTGCGTGTGATTTGTGACTCAGTGGTGGTCACAAACGATTTTGGTGGTGGTTGATTGTTTGTGACCACTAATTATTAATTGTGACCAAAAAATTATTAATTGTGACCTAAAAATTATTACTTTGTGACCTAAAAATTATTAATTGTGACCTAAATAAGTATTGTGACCTATAAATTTTGGGATCTGTGACCAATGAATAAATTGTGACTTTCAAATTTCGAAATTGTGACCAATAAACAAATTGTGACCTATGAAAATTTTTAATTGTGACCTAAAAAATTTGGAATTGTGACCAAATTGTATATATTTGTGACCGTTATATATTTATTAATAAAACATATAATTAATTAAGTAATTCATAAATAAATTTAAATAAAAACCTGATTTTTGAAATATAAAACATCTAACCTTAATTTTGAAATGTGTATAAGTAAAAGTAGGATTTATGTATTCTTCCCATTTTCTTTCCTATCCTCGTTCTTTAGTGGCAAGGCCGGCCCTGGCCTAAGGCCAACTAGGCCATGGCCTAGGGCCTCCAATTTTTGAGGGCCTCATAAGAAAAATTCAGCCCACATCTATTTACAACCAGTACCAAACCCTAAAAAGAAATGCTAGGGAATTAAAAGAATTCTAGGAGCAACCAGAGTAAGTTGAGGAAAATTGAGAGCCCAACGGATTATTTGGCTATGGTTTCTAAGCAGTTTTCTTATCTTCATTTGAGCCCAAGGGATTGTTTCACTATTCATGTCCCGGATCTTGAAGATGGAAGACATAGTGGAGACTGTTTCTAAGATCAACTTTCATCTGTAAAATTTTTAATCGAATTCTTGATTTTTCTTTTCATTTTTTGAATTCTTGCCCTTGATTCTCTATTCTTGATTCTTGAAAATATATTCTTTTTTCTTTTTGAACTATTTTTTTTTTTACTTCAGAAAGAAATTTGCTAGTGAAACTACTGTGCTAAAGACATACCTTAAATATAGTTGAAATGAGCTTCTTATTGTGATTTTGATCATGTAATTAGTTGAGTCGAGAAAAAAATTGATATAGAGATCAATATCGTTGATGTAAAAATTAATATTTAATTGTGTAAGTAAAATATATTTTATATTTTTACTCATTATTTATTTATTGACTTACTTAAATTAGAATGATTTTTAAATATCAAAACATGTGAAAAAACGTGTACAATTGGTTTCAGTCCAAATGGATAAGCCAGTCAGTTAGGACCGACTTCAGATAAGCCGCCAATCAAGACCGACTGGGTGCTAAAGGCAGTAATTTGCTTTTAATTGTTTTAGTTAATTTTGTGAAATTACTAAATTGAAACTATTGTATTTTTTACTATTTGATAGTGAATTATTTTACTCATGTCATTGGGTTCATGTATGTTTCTCTTGAGGTTTACCACGCTATATCTGATGTTCATGTTTATTTAATTTCATAATAGATTATATCTTGTAGAACTCAAATCTTTTAAGTTGTCCCAGTGAGAACTGTACGTAAAACTGTTTTGAGGAAGTTCTAACAAACCGACGAATTCTGATTGACATGAATAATTGAGATAACTTGTCTAATTAACTATGTTTTAGTATTTACAAATCGAAGGTTCTTTTTCAACCGTTGACAAATGATCTCAGCTTGCTCATTCTACGTATTCTCTCCCTTTTCGTAAGTATTGTTACTCATGAAAAAAAAATATATATGCTTAAGGGCCTTATATATAATTAGTCGCCTTGGGTCTCAAAATTTCAAGGGCCGGCCCTGTTTAGTGGAACCAGAGTTTCAACTTTTTCCTCGATGTTTTCTTGTTCAGCAACCGCTGCCACTGCTTCAGTTGATTCCTCAGAATCATGAGCGGCAACAGCAGTTCTGGCCTTATTTTTCACTCTATTTTCACGCTCCTGAAACAAGTAAATAGCAAGAACAGTGTTAAGTCTAAATCTAATAAAAAAATTCAAGCTAGAAATAGAAAAAAATTCGGAAAAATGATTTCCTTGAGCTTCTTTTCAGCATCTCTCTGAGCTTTCATTGCTGCTTTTGCGGCCAACTTCTTCTTCCTTTCCAATGTAATTTTCTTCTTAGCTATCTCTTCCTCTCTCCTTATCTCCTTCATCTCATCTAATCCCTTCATCTTAGGAGGAGAATCCTATTGCAGTTTTTCCGTAAGGACTCCTTCCCCTGTGTCTTCCCAGTCAATTCTCTCTATGGTACTTTCAGTACTGCCGCCGGGGGAACTGTATCCTCCTTGGGAAACTGTTCACATTTGTTTTCACAACTAACTCAGTTTGTGAAGGGGTTGGTGCATCTAACGACACCAGTGGCTTTTCATCAGGATTCCATATACGTCCATCCCTACTCAGCTGTCGAATGTCATATGATGGCAGTGTTCTCCTCTCGTAGTCATCCCTGAAAGCCTTATTAGTGCTCCAGAGGGACATGAACTTCTCAACCTTGATAAAAAAATTATGCTAATTGTCAAAAAATAGAATGAAGCTATCATAGTGATTCAAAACTCAATACAACAAATTATCCACCATACCCGTCTCTGAAAGTTCCTTCAAAGCTTCAACATCCTTCTTTGCTGCTAGTTCTTTGGCTTTGATCAAAAGTGTACGGTTTTGGTAATAAGACGAATTCTGCAAGTTAAAAGACTGAATTTTTACTGATTTTAAGTATAAATTCACATTTTCCCTCATCAGCTTAAATAGCAAATGACGGATAACTTGAAGTTTTTGAAATCAAAGAAGAATTTCAGATTATTCTGGAGGGAAAAAAAAAGAACGAAGAACAATATCAGGCAGTATCAAGACAACAAGATACAATTTACAACTAAAACTATCATAAATGTCCCCTGCAAAATTTTCCTACTTTGAATTTGAACTGAGTTTTCACACAAACTCTCACTCCCCGCAAGTCTTAGTGACTTAGTGTCTTACAGACAGAGAATAAATTCTGCAATAAATGTTTAGTTCATATAGAAAATTAAACAACGTGCAGATTACTAATGAATGACGAGAAGTTATTCTGCCATGGTAATACTTTACTAAATCAGTGTATAGCTAACTTGGAATGATGTATCCGATCACTTGGCAACATTACATGATATATGAGTCATGTCATAAGTTGCACTTCACCTGAAAGTGGATGACAATTCTGGCCATTCGAATTTCTTTTTCCAATCAAAACAGAGAATGACGCAAGATAGCATCTGACTGGTATTCAAGGACCTCCATGATCTAAGTGAGACTTAGGAGACCTTAAAGACTTCAAGTCTGTTCCATTTGTCCGCATTAAGACCCAGAACAATTTCTGGTATTACCAATCAATTTATATATAATTTGGAAGTATAAAATATCAACTAAAAGAATTTTTTTTTACGATATTGTAATGGTATTGTTGTATGCTATTATGCTTTCAACCAATACATATCAAGTTTTAAATATTTTCACTCAAATTAAAATGAGGGAATTATTATCATAACCAAACATGAAAAAACACACTTTCTTCACGCTGTTTCCTCATTTCCTGAATGTTTGCAAAAGTTTTATCCCGCTCCTCTGCAACTGATGTCAACTCCTCCTGCAAAGCATTGATCTCTTTCTCTAGAGACTCCTTTTCTTCATCAAGTTGCTTAAGCTTGGCCTTAACCACTTGCTGTTCTTTCCAAACTCCATCGAGATCAACACCTATAAGCTACAATCATAAATCTGCAAGAATATAGTTGTAGTAAATACATGCTAAAAAACAGTGAGTAATTCTGTAGAAAAAAAATACAAGGCACCAAAAGGTAGAGGTTTTACATAAATAGCATCTTATTTTGACCAGGTCCTGAATGACCTCCTTTTCACCCAATGAGTCCTGTATCTTAGCCCTCTCAGCAGCATTTGCAATAACCTTTCCCAGTGTCCCTTCAAGTACTTTAATTTCTCTGAGGATTTGTTTCTCTTCATTTAGAGGAATGCTTTCATGTTGAATGTGGTATTGCACACTTTTGATCTAATTAATAAAAAAATGTCTTTTCATAGAACATTAGCGACATAAGAAATAAACACTTTCAGAGTAAAAAGAAGCTACAAAGCTTACAAGATTATTGAGCTCCTCTCGGATGAACATACAGCGGAACCCCTCTCTCTACTACCACTATTAGCACCACGCAATTTTCCAAGAGCTTGCTGCAGAGGTTCCTTTTCTTTCCTTTTCTCATCCATGATCATCCTAAACTGTTTATTATCAACACCTAGAGACTTTAATTGAGCAATTACCTGCGCCCAATCTGCCTGTACATTCTCTTGTATCATTTGGTTCACTTATAAAATCGATGATTTCATAAAAAAGATAGTATAAAATAACACAGTAACAATGCAGGATCAAACGAAACAAATGCAGGTTACATTAAATCGACATTAGAGTAACAAATTTTCTACAATTGACCAAGGACAGACAGCAAAGCTGCAAAATTGCATGACTTACGAACATACCATGAGGCGAAAGAAAAAGAAAAATAAAAGGTCTCCATTTAATCTCAGTATTCATGTAAATGATGGCTTACGTATAACTTCATGGAGAAAAAAAAAAGAAATAAAATAAATAAACAATAATAGACTAATCAACAACGAACCACTTCGAGTGTAAGTCTGACAACATTAAACAACAGCTCAATTGCTCGTGTATCTTTACATTAATGCAACATTCACAATTTATATGGTTATATTATTTGTCAATTTTAAAGTAAACTAGGACAGTGTAAAACAGTTATCCAACCAATCTTATTTAGCATCATTAAGAAAATCCTCCTCAATTAATCTCGGAACCCTGCAAATCCAAAGATTATAAATAATGCATATACAGTTACGTCATTGAACAATAGCTTTACCAATATTTTAATGAATTTCAGAGTTACCCTTATGGATTGTTTAAGTAGATCCTGTTCCATATTACAATGAAAAGTTACACAAACTTTAAATGCAGAGTTTGCATGTATTAGCATTATTACATAGAAGTATACTCGAAGTTACTCTTTAAGAGTTTATTGTCTAACTATGAAAATTGTACACGTGTCATCACACACGATCACAAGTCAACTATGATTACCAAGAGAGGCCAAAAAGGCAAAAAACTGAGTCGTACTTACAAGGAAAAGAGTACTCTATAGTCTACCCTTGTTGCCTTCTTAACTTTTTGGTAATCTGAAATTGTGCCTGATTCTTTTTCTTTAGCTCTTTGTCCGCCAGATCCAATTTCACCTTCAGCTTCAGCTTCTGGTCTTCAAGTGAATGATATTTTACAATATAGTAAGAATGGATCTGCTGGGGCGCTGGCCACTCGTCAGCAGCATCCTTAGGGATAATGGCCTCAAAAGCTTTACCTGCTTCCCCTTTGGCTTGCTCACCCACGCCATGAGAGCCAAATTTTATGTTCACTTTTACATTTTCTATAGAGAAATTCTCTTCATTTTTTATTTCCATGGAAGCAGCCAAGTTTAAAATGAAACGCAAGACGTGCCTTACAAAATCTCAGACCCCGAACAAGAAGTAAATGGAGTACACATCAGTTGACGAAATCATCTGTACATTAACAACAAAATCATTGATGCAGAATAAAACCATATTGGTTCACGAAATCAATTCAAATAAACTGGTATAGTTTCAGTGCAATCAACTTATCCATCAATCTATCTCATTTAGCAGTTAAATAAAGCCTGTCAAACTTTAGACTTTTTCTAATTTTCGTGAACAAATCTGTGAATCGGGAAGCATAACAACAAAATCAATGCTACCAATTACCAAACTATTACACAAAATTGGCATGGCTCGAACTTAAAAAGTCTCAGATGTCATCAACATAAATACAAAGAAGTGAATTCGTCGAAGATTTGAAATTTGGCAACAGACAACAGATGCCATATCACAAAAGTTCAAGAATTAAAGAAATCCTCGAATTATATTAGAATATTCATTTTCCAGATATAGATAACACATGCAAATGCAATAGACTCACAACCGGAAATTTAAAGCATTCAGAGAAATAAAATCCATGCATAAAAAACCAATCTAAAACACAAACAAAGACAAAATATTTTCCTACTATCTTAAAAGAGGCCATCTACCATTTACTGTTCATTTGGGAAAATTTTTTTATCCCCATTTTGTCCATACCTGTCTACTACCCATCCACGCATCTTCAAAACAAAAGGGTAGTATGGACTTCTTCTTACCCGCAAAAGGTGGTATGGACTTCTTCTTACTTGCCATTGTTGACTGGGGAAAGACGAAGGGAAGCAACCAATCGTAGATTATTGTTAGTATTAAAAATAAAAAAGGTGTCCGCGTCCGCTCGACTCCGCAGCGCTGAACACTCCGCGCTTCAATTGACTTATCTTCTCTCTCCCCAAAGGAACCCCCAAAGAAACGCAGAAGATTGAGATTTAGCCCATGTTTGCCAACCATTATTTAATCCTCAAAACTGCGTTCTTCTATTTCTTTCTTCCAGTTCCTTCAGCCCTAATACTTCTATGTTCGATCTTTGTCTTTTTTGTTTTAGCTCGAAGTTTTGTGAAACGTTCTCAAAAAGACCAAAAATCTGTAGTGGCATCATCAAGTGGCAGCACGAGCTCCCTCAGGTAAGATTCTATTTTGTTTGGTGTTGAGATCTCATTTATTGCTTTTTTTTTCGAAGGGATTTTAAAAGTTCTTAGAATAATTTTTTGATCTTGCAGAGAAATCGTCAAACAGTAACAAATTCATACTATCTTTCTGTTTTTGGATTTTATGTGATTCTTTCTTTTGATAAAAAAATCTTTTATCTTTAAAGTTCCATATGTTTTATGTATTTCATTTGGGCGATTAATTATTGTACTTGATATTTATTTTTTGACAAAATTATGTTCTGCATAGATAATTCTGAGGTTCCCCATCTAGGAGTGGGAGGTAATTTGGTCATGGCCTTGGTCATTCCTCCCTTGGTTGCGGAACGGTGACTACTTCCCCGATCGATTCCAAGCTGAAGCTGTTAATCTCATATGTGGCTCAAAAACCCAGGTATTTTCTATTCTTTTTCCCTTTGCACACTTTTTTCCCATTGTGCATGATGGTTATTAGGATTTCTTCATTGTTGTGGTGTATAATTTTAGTTCATGTTAGCCTTGAAGGGTTGCTCAATTGGTTAGATCTTGAGTTTGCTCCTCAATGGTCACCAATTCGAGTCCATCGGGCCACTGAGGTGAGTATCCGGCCGTAAATTTCAGGGTCACGTGGGATTAATCGAGATGCTCGCAAGCGACCGGACATTCAAGGTTATAAAAAAATAATAATAAATTTATTTCATGTTAATTTGTATTCTTCTTAGCCAATAAATCTTAAGGTTTCTTTGAATCATATGATTTTTATTCAAATTCCAGCTAACAACAATCTAAAATGACAAAGACTTGGGGCATAGAAATGGAGATGCATTTGCTATTTTACATGTTAACTTGTTCGTTTGATAATTGTTCGTTCTTTCACTAATTTTTATTTTGATTTTTACGTACATTGTACTGTTTTCTTCTGGAAAATATAAACTGATTTTTAAATAACTTGTACAATTATAGTTCTTTACCAATATGATGAGTTATATTTTGATTTTTCTTAAATAAGCATTACAATTCTATATATTATGGAGTCTGTAATTTATTCAACACTATTAACCATTAAGAGTCTCCCGTACACTTCTATAGATATAATTATCCTTTTGACGCGTTCATCTCTTGTTTATGATTTAATATCCCGAAAAAGAAGCTGACACAATCCATTGATCCCTTCTATAAAGAAGGCTATTTATATGCTCACAAAGTCATATAAAATTAGAATTGAAGAACAAGAACACATGCATAGAAATCGAACAATTCTGCAATAACTTTCCAAAAAACAACACTTGCATAGAAATCGGACAGAATGTTAATTTAATATTTCTATTCAATATTAGGGCTGGGCAAAATGTCCGAACCGAACCGAACCGAACCGAACCGAACCGAGCGGGTTTTTTAAAATGAAATACCCGAACGGGTATCCGAATCGAGAACCGAATGGTTTGGTTCGGTTCTCGGTTCTCGACCAAGAACCGAAGAACCGAATAAGAACCGAACTTTTTTTTTTAATATTGGATAAATTAATTTCTTTTATTTTTTCTAAACAAATTAATAACTTTTTTCTTATTAAATCTTATTAGTTGAACAATTTAGAGTTTATTTATGCTTGTTAGTTGTGTTTTTTTCAATTTTTTCTTATATAGTTTCTTAATAGTTAGTATGGAAAGTCAACCAACTAATAATTACATTAAATAGTTGGTAAGTATTATCAATACTTTAAAATATTTTATATTTGTGATTTCTAATTTATATTTCACTTTTATGTAGATTTGAAGGTTTGAAGCAAATGAATTATTGATATGAATATCGAAATTTTATTAGTAATATTTACTTTTTGTTATTTGTATTTGACAACTTATTATTTATATGTTATTAAATTAGATTACGTTAATTTGTAAAAGTTAAGATTGAATTTGGTATTTGTATCTACTTTTTGTTATTAATATTGGTATCCATTTTAAGGTATATTTATGTAGTATTATTTTAAATGTTAAAAAATTTAATTATAGTACGGAACCGAATAGAACCGAACCGAACCGAACCGAACCGAAACCGAATGGTTCCAAAATTATATTTGGAACCGACGGTTCCATTTACTAAATACCCGAAAATTTCTGGAACCGAAAAAAACCGAACCGACCCGCGCCCACCCCTATTCAATATGGCTAATTTCCTCTTTGGAAATGAATTTTTGACATGTCAGTTCTTGATGATTTACCTTAAAATCTTTTGTATGTTTCAACTAATTCTTACCTTCCATTTCTTTTATTCAATCTTCGTTCTCCATTTTAATTGTATTTTGCCTTGATTGCTTCCATTCTTTGATTTGGAATATTTACTTATATACATCTTTAAGTTCTCTCTTAGATCGATTGTTTATAAGCTATCAAAATCGGAAATACCTATGTTTATCTATAGTTTTCACATTTTCTCCAACTCTGTTATGCATATATATGATTTTCGTTTCAATTCAATTTTTTTTTTTTTTTTTTTAATGAGCTTTCCTAGCAAGTTGTAATTTTTTTCTGAAATTTGGGGATTTTTTTTTGTTCTTAGCAATGAAATGAGAAGAAAAACTCTATAAATCACGTACCATAGGAAGGGAACCAAAAAAAAAAAAAATGTTTCTATTTTCACTTTGTTAGGAAGATAATCTCTTATTCGTTGAAGAACTCAAATTAGTCATCCATAGATCACTTCTTATATTATCTTATTCCATATATTGAGCTTGTTCTAAAAGGTTATATCTTCACTACTCTTCTAGGAATCACATGCTCTGCTTCTTAGCCCTATCTTATGCAGCTAAGGTGAAAGTAGAACACCTTCGGGATTCTTCTATGAAGCGATAAAAAGTTGAGATTTTATATTGTTTCTGCTTTGGAGGAAACGAAGGTAGATTTGAAAGGTATATGTACTTTCAAATTTTCTAGCTTCACTAAATTTTGCAAATCACTAAATATTCTTCCATAGCTTTAGCAAGGGGACTTAGGACGTAGTTTAGCAAATGAAATACTCTTTTCACCTTGCAAAAGGGGAAAGGGAGATAAATAAAGAGAGACCAAGGGAATAAACAAGCTGTTGAGGAAAATATATTCACATCTTCCGTACATCTACTTTCTCATGTTTATTAATTGAGTTTTAAAGAAAAATAGAAAAACAGGAATTTACTTTCAATGTACTTCAAGAAATTTTAGAGGATTCACTTATTCCTTTAAATTTATGCTATGTTTTATTTTTGCTCTGCTTCATTTAAGTGGGAATATTAATAATATACTGTCTTATCAGGCAAAAAACGATAAAAGAAGCTGTGAAAAAACACAGGTTTCAAAGTTGAGGAGTTCCCGAAACAATAAATTGTGATATGTTGGCCCATAATTAAAGTGATCTTTTCCAATCTACCCTCATACTTCAATTAAAAAAAAAGCATTGTGGATGCTCAAATTCAACTGACTATGAGGTTGTTTTATCCTTTTAGGGCATCTAGTGGGGGTGATAAAACGTTAACAAGTATTCCTTGAGGAAAAAAGTAAAATTGTATCATTGTTGTAACATTTATATTAATATGTTAACAGATGTCAATTTTTTTATGAATATCTACCATTTATGTGATTTGAATTTTTCAAATGATGTTCGCTGATCTTTGATGTTTTAATGCATGTTAAATATGAAAAAGTTCATCCGGTATAGCAATAGAAAGCATCGAATTGAAAATATTATGTACAAGAATCTAATATATTCAAAACACTAACATTACCTTCAAAATAAGATAACCCGTGCATTGTATGGGTAACAAACTAGTAACTATAAAAAAGTCAATCCATAATTTTTTTCTAGTAAAAGAGATAAGCAGAATGAGAGAGTAACTTAAAGGGATCGGGCTCAGTACAGATCAAACAAGGTACTATGAATAAAGCAGATAGAAATCATGAACAAAAAAATAAAATAAAATAAAAATCTAGAAAGGAAACAGGGTAGAAAAGATGGGAGAGAAAATTAAGTGGTTGTGGGTAAAAAAGAAGGAAAAATAACGAGAATTACCAGAAACAGAGGCAGAGATTTTACGGAGACTACTTTTGACAAGGCCATTCAGAAAGAGATGGAGACACCAGATCTCTTTGCCGATGAAACGGAAATTATATTATTGAAACAGTATTATGCCCACATTAAAATTCTCATCCTCATTCTTCTACTCATTTTTAACCATACATTATTCAATAAAATAATATTTTTTATCACATCAATAACTTTTCCTTATTTTTCAACCACACATTCTCCATCAATCTACTATTCCAAAATACATTTTTTCAAAATAATGTGACTCAAACACACCCTATATTTTCATATAGTTGGTTGATATATGATGTAAATTAAAAGTTGATAGATAAAATTAGTAATGTTAATTGTTCAGTCACATATTTCATTAATTTTTATCAAAATTTGTTAAATAAATAATTTTAATCAATACCAAATAAAGACATAGATATGGAGAGAGTTCTTATACTAGAGAAAAAAAATTGATTATAGATATTAATCCCCTATTTAGTACCACTAAAATTCTAATTAAAATTTAAGTCAAACTCAACAATTAATTTTAACCACATATTCTATAAAACTCACAATTTTTCAACTACATATTCCATCAATTTTTATCAAAATCTGATTTTAATCTTTATCACACAAGGGCTAGTGATAGAGAGATTTATTTAAGTGTTTGTTTTGAAAAAAACTTTTAGAAATTGAAATCAAAACTGATAATTAATTTTAAACTTCGTGATCTCTCAAAAGTAATGAAATATCTGCTCGGGCGTCATTCCATCCAAAATGAGGACGTACAGTTGAACTAAAGTGATTGCATCTTTAGGCGTCTTATGTATAAATCGAAGTTCGACTTTAGCTACACTGGTTTTCAGAAAGATGGGGCAGAGTCGTTGGTGAAAAACACTAACATCAAACATATTGGTAATGAACTATTGGATCTTTGAATAAAATTAGTTATTAATGCTTGTTTTGAAATAAAGAATATAGATGTGAGTAGATAAAGGAAGAAGAAATGTACTAAATAATTTGGTCTTTTTATATATGTTAATCTTTATGCATATTGCTTTTGTTGAGAGCTATTTTTCTTTTTCCTTAGGTGAGAAAACTTAAGTTCTCATTAGTGTTTTTGCTGATTTTCTGTGATTTTTTATATTGCAAAGAAGTGGTTGCTCTAAAGCATGTTTTGTTGTTCTTTTTTTTTTTTTGTAGGACTTGATTACTTATCCATTGCTCTAAAAACCCGATATGTTGATGTGTATCAAGTGTTGGGCAAGGTAATGTTAAATTCCTTCCATTATTATCTTCCACCAATATTTCTCTGCATTCACAAGCCATACACATTCTAGGATAAAAAGAAGCATTTTTTTGGCCATTTGGCTTTAATTAAATTAATGAAAATGATAAATAAAAAAAAAAAATTTGTAATGCTACTTATCTAGACTCATGATTCCTATATTTATGATGGCAAGTCAATGAATGCCATTTAATTTCCATGTAGATTCATGATGATCGTGTGTCTAGATAAATAACATAATTATTTTTTTGTTGAATTGGTGGAAAAAGGGTTGAATATTAGTCCATTAACATTTTGAAAATCTTTGGTCACTGAGATTTATGTTTTAAAGGTTATGATTTAGATGGATTTTCTCTGCTTCATGGCAGTCAAATCGTTTCATATCCTACTTTTCGAATAGGGGACAAGAAATCAAATTATAATGTAGTCGATTGAGATTTAAGCGCATTTGTATATCAATTTAATGATTATTGTTTTACGCGAGAAATTGCCATCCGTGTCTTGTTAGATCGGTTTACTAACTCAAGTTTTGCTTTAGGATGTAATTCCCGTGGAAGGCCTAAACCTTGCTTTGTAGCGCATTTCATGATTTAGGCACAAGAATTGTTCCAAGTTGCGAGTTTATGTGAACTTAAAAGTATTAGAAGCCCAAATATGTACATTCTTATAAGAAACTTGTTAATCGTAAAATGGTAAATATCAACATTTTTAGGACACTTCAAAACTGCTTAGGTATGGTAAAAATATTTCTTGATTGATTAATTTACCTTTCATGGGGGTAGAGGAGACCATTTAACATGTGTAGACTCAATATATGTCTCTCTGAGTCCTGAAAGCACCAATGTCGTGATAAGAAAGTTGCAGTCAACACTTGTATGCACAATTTATATGTCAAACTCTAAGAAAGCAAGGACACTCTCGGACCGAATTTGAAGATTGGACCATGGACAAGTACATGGTTCCTTATCCATGGTCCAAAAATACTAATTCCTTTTCCACGTGATTTGACACAAAAAAAATGCATTATTGGTAGCAAAAAATATGCATCAAACGGGTCCAATGGACAATTGCACGTGAAAATGTCAACAAAATATAATTTATGATTTTGTCTTTTTATGCCCAATCTTCAACCTCTTATTAATTTGGAATTGATTAAAGGTGGTTGGCAAAATTTATGAAGGCATATTTGCACTCTCCATATACGGAGCTTCTTATTATATTAGAATACTGCATCATGACCTCCGTTCTGAGAGTGATCGATTTCAAATAGTTTCTTGAACTCTACTTTTTCCATTATATTCGAAATATTCCAGATATCTACTTTTTCTACTTACATAAAAATACTACCCCACCTTAAATTATGTATGGACAGAAAACAAGTTCGCAAGTTCATATACATTGTAATAAAGTCGAGTTCATATATGATTTGAAACAGAGAGTCAAACTTATATGCTCATGTCCGCGTATTTAATCTGCCAACGGTCACACATGCCATAATTACATAGGAATATTTAAGTGCCATGATGCAGTGTTTATAGGAATATTTCTAATATAATAAGAAGCTCCGTATATGGAGAGTACAAATATGCCTTCATAAATTTTGTCAACCACCTTTAATCAATTCCAAATTAATAAGTGGTTGGAGGTTGGGCATAAAAAGACAAAATCATAAATTATATTGTTTAACATTTTCATGTGCAATTGTCCATTGGACCCGTTTGATGCACATTTTTTGCTACCAATAATGCATTTTTGTGTCAAATCACGTGTGCCTCTTAACTGTCATTTTGGTCTTTTGGTCAAATAGAAGATATGCGCAATTACAACTTTGCTGTTCTGCCTTATTTTCAAAGTGAATGGAGAATATGTATCCCTAAATTGTCAAAGAGTGCACAGTTTTTATCAGTATGGTTACTGTTCCAACATTCAGAAATTGTCTACAAAAAATGTTCGACGTTTGGCATGCACTGTGCAACGGTCAAATAATGCCTACAAATGGCCAAAAATATGCACCAAACGAGCGCATACATATACATCCATTTGCACATGGTTGAAAAAACAAAAAAAGACAGAAAGAAAAAGAGAAGAAGAAGGAAAGAAAAGAAAAAGGAAGAAAGAGAGAAGAAAGTGGAAAAAAAAAAAAAGGAAAAACAGGAAACTGAGGCAGAGAACGGGCAAGCTGGGAAAAAAAGGAAAGGAAAGAAGGGAAAAAGGAAAAAAGAGGAAAAGAAGAAAAAGAAGCTTGGGTTATCCATTTCTTCAATTTCTCATTTGATTTAGAGAGGTAAGTATAAATATGTTGAATTATTATTTTTTTTTTGGGATTTATGAAAATTTGCTTCAATTTAAAGTTAAGCAAGAAGTATGTGTTATTGATATGTATTTGAGCATGAAGCCTGAGTTGAAACTGGTGACTACGAAGGTTATCTGCCTAATACTAAAGCCAACAGGGCTTGGCCACACCGCTGCTCTGTTGGACAGGAGTGAACATAAGCATTTTGTGATGTAAATTCTCTTTCCCTGGTTATGTACGATGTGTATTGCATGAAGTTGTTGAGTTATTTTTTCCTTTTCCTTTTTTCGAGTTTAAACAAACTTTCATCTCTTGGCGACTTCACACATTTGAATATGAGTACTTGGTTGAATCTCAAAAAGTAGTTAACATAAATCAAATTACTGTGTAATGTATCTGTAATCAAAATTTTAAAACATTTAAAGGTAGTTTATTATTATCATCTCAAGTTGTTGGATTTTTTATCTTCCTTTTGTGTACTATCAAAGCCTATGGTAGATTTTATTTATATAAAATCACTTCTCAAGATATATTTGGTGGAAAATTGATAATTGCAAATTTGTTAACCACGATGAAGAGCTTGACACTTATGTTTGAATAAGTGATAAATTGAGTCAGCTTAGGCTCTTTAAGAATATGTATGGAGTTTTTGATGGGTTATCCTCTTAATGAAGAACCTTTATGTGATTATTTTTTATTTTCAGATTGAGGGATCATATCTTTCTCAAAATTCTTTATCTTAAAATAAAGAAATCAATTTTGGTTATTAAGAGAAATTCATAGGACAATCCTCTTGTTGAACTTACTTTGGATGAAGGATATTACATGTGGAGAATCAATATTGTTTGCTCCAAGATTACCTGATGATATTGTAATGTTGGCTATTAGTTTTATACAGAGATGATATTGATATTATCAGCATATTTGAAGCAAACAATATGTCCTTTTAAAGTTGTATGATGAAAACATATACAAAGGACAAATCTTGAATTAACAAATTGGTGAAAGGCATGCGGTAAAACTATTTCTGCCGTCCTCCATTTTGCTTGTCTATGTTTTCACTTATTTCAATTTCAAAACCAACCAGGTTTGTTTACTTTGTCGAAGTGTTTCCTTTTTCTTTTTCTCAAATAAATAAGATTATGGAAATATGCCTATATACCTGTAAAGCGCAGTCGTATAACTATAACTATTCTTAGTAAAATGACAGGAAGGGAACTAAAAATGAATGCACATTGATTATGATGCAAGATAATTCATACATCTAAAAGACTAAATTGTAGCTTTATCTCTATTTGAACAAACATTGCATCATCATTTTGACAAAGCAGGGTCCCTATAACTTTTTCTTTTTGTCGATATATTTGTTATTTAAACAACCTGGCCTAGAAATTAAGGTTGGGAGTCAACTACACCTAACAGGTGTAAAAAAAAGGTTTAGAAGGGAGCAGATTATGATCAGAAAACAACTCCATGACATGTACAAGTAACAATACAGAACCCTTTCTTATAATTTATACTCAAAAAACTGATTTCCCATTATAGAGTTAATTGTTTCATTAGCCACTGAACTTTCATACATGTCACGGTTTACCCACTCACCTTTAAAACTTATCCCACTGACCACTCAACTTTAAACCGTCCCACTCCGTTGTCCACTGGATCAAAATCGTTAGTAATGTTGTCCACGTGGCTGATGGAAAGATGACGTGGCACGTTAAATTCCATGTCAATGCTATGTGTACAAGTGGATTACTCACCGAACTTTGCTCCATGTCGCGGATTACTAACCGAACTTTGCTCCATGTCGCGGATTACCCACTGAACTTTGCTCCATGTTGCGGATTACCCACTGAACTTTGCTATATGTCACGGATTACTCACCGAACTTTGTTCTATGTCATGGTTTACTCACCGAACTTCCAAAATTGTCCCGTTGGCCACCGAACTTCACTCTATCCAACTTCATCACTCACCCAAATTAAGATAAATCAAATTATTTTAATTTTTTCTTAAATTAAATACCTGAACGAGTATCTTTCGGTTCGATTACCTATTCTAGACCAAGAACCGAATCTCTCTGAATTTTTTAATTTTTTTATATTGGATAAATCAAATTATTTTAATTTTTTCTAAACAAAAGTTTGGAAGTTGGAGCATTAATTACCTAATTAGTTAATTTGTGTAGAAAAAATTAAAATAATTTGATTTATACAATATAAAAAAATTAAAAAATTTAGAGAAATTCAGTTCTTATTCGGTTCTTGATCTAGAATGGGCAACCGAACTGAACTCATCGATTCTCGATTCAGATACTCGTTCGGGTATTTAATTTAAGAAAACCACTCGATTTGGTTTGGTTCGGACTTTTTGCCCAACCCTAATCATCACTACCAAACACGTATTTCATAATATAATTGAATCTCGCTTTGATTAAATATGACAAAATGCGTCTCTAATCATTTCATGTGTCCCGCAACTTTCCAACCACATATTTCAAAAACTTCTATCACAATCTACCAAAAAATTCAATTTTAATTCCCGTCAAACATCATCTTAATTTGGGAAGTTGGATAGAGTGAAGTTCGGTGGCCAACGGGACAATTTTGGAAGTTCGATGAGTAAACCGTGACATAGAACAAAGTTCGGTGAGTAATCCGTGACATATAGCAAAGTTCAGTGGGTAATCTGCGACATGGAGCAAAGTTCGGTGAGTAATCCGCTTGCACACATGGCATTGACGTGGAATTTAACGTGCCACATCATCTTTCCATCAGCCATGTGGACAACGTTACTAACGGTTTTGATCCAGTAGCCAATGGAGTGGGACGGTTTAAAGTTGAGTGGCCAGTGGGATAAGTTTTAAAGGTGAGTAGGTAAACCGTGACATGTATGAAAGTTTAGTGGCTAATGAAACAATTAACTCCCCATTATATGATTGAATGATGCCCTTTGAAGTTGAAAAAATATGGTTAGATATTAGTTTCTATTCTAAAACTATTATCTAGCAATGTATACCATGTTTGTGTTCTTCCATGAACTTTATTTTGAGGTTTAAATTCAAAGTTAATCATGATGCAGGGATTGGAGCTTATACCATCCGAATATTTCACATCCATGTTTGTGATGGTTAGATCCGTCATTATAACAAATATAATGAAGGGTACCTAGGCACCAGATATTACGGAGGAAATGAATATACTTGGCTGCTTTTATTACTTTGTTTCACTTGAAATTTCGCTGATTGTTGTGTAAGATATGTTATTTTCTACACAAACACAAACATAAATATATGACATTGAAAAGTGAAATCCAAATTCATTTGATTCAATTTTTTTGCTAATTTTCTGTGATTTTTTATATTGCAAAGAAGTGGTTGCTCTAAAGCATGTTTTGTTGTTCTTTTTTTTTTCTTTTTTTTGTAGGACTTGATTACTTATCCATTGCTCTAAAAACTCGATAAGATTGATGTGTATTCGGTGTTGGGCAAGGTAATGTTAAATGCCTTCCATTATTATCTTCAACCAATGTTTCTCTACATTCACAAGCCATACACATTCCAGGATAAAAAGAAGACTTTTTGGCCATTTGGCTTTAATTAAATTAATGAAAATGATAAATAAAAATTCAGTAATGCTACTTATATAGACTCATGATTCCTATATTTATGATGGCAAGACAATGAATGCCATTTAATTGCCACATAGATTCATGATGATTGTGTGTCTAGATAAATAACATAATAATTTTTTTTGTTGAATTGGTGGAAAATGGTTGAATATTAGTCCATTGAAAGTGAAAATTGTTTAGAAATTGTTTTATATATACTGGTAGTTTTATTTTTGTGAGAGAATGTAATATATTGAAGAAAGAAACGAAATGTATAAAATAATAAGAGGATTTAAAGCATCACGTGTTTAATTACGTAGAAAATTAAGTACGAAAGATAAATAAAAGATAGATTAAATAATGAGTAATTGAACATTATTTAATAACGGGGAAAGAAAAGTTTCATAAATGATTAATACAATATACAAACAGTTGTATTTGGATATTAGATTCAAAATATTTGTAGCACCCTATTGATTTTTTTTTTTTTCAAAAAAAAAAAACATTGTTGCTTGATGTAGTTCGACTTGAGGAGGATATTTTCTATTTAAAACATATAAAAAAGATGCACTATGCAACTGCCTATGATACAAAATAAATGTAGACGTTTTCATGATTCATGTTGTTTTCCCAAAGTTGGAACATTGGTTGCGTCACCGAATTGGAAGATTGGACCATGGACAAGTACATGGACCCTTCTCCATGGTCCAAAAGTACTAATTCCTTTTTCATGATTTTGGACATGTTGGGTAGACTAGAACACGTTGTCGTCACACTAGCAACAATATGCTATCTTGTTTCAATTTTGAAAAGATGAAAAACATAGATTAAAGCATAATATGATAAAGTTTTAGGTTGAAAGACCTTAGGAAGAAAACTATAATAAACAGATGTAATTTTACATTCATATTCGCCAATTTTTTTTTTCAACTTCCATTTTTTTACATCTTGGTCATTTTAACCAGACCTTTATACAAGTTATTTTTCCTGTTTCAACTCTATCAGGAAACTCCATTTAATTTTAGTTGGGATTCTTTCCGAAGTCATTGGTGCCATTCAGTGAAATCCAATTCATTTGATTCAGTTGTTTACATCATGAATTTTTTTGCTAAATTGTTCAGTCACATATTTCATTAATTTTTATCAAAATTTGTTAAAAAAATAATTTTAATCAATACTAAATAAAGACATAGATATGGAGATATTAAGCCCCTATTTAGTACCACTAAAATTCTAATTAAAATTTAAGTCAAAACTCAACAATTAATTTTGACCATATATTCTATAAAATTCATAATTTTTCAACGATATATTTCATCAATTTTTATCAAAATCTGATTTTAATCTTTACCAAACAAGAGCTAGTGATACAGAGATTTATTTTAAGTGTTTGTTTGGAAAAAAAAACTTTTAGAAATTGAAATCAAAATTGATAATTAATTTTAAATATACATGTTATTGAACTTATAATTTTTATCAATTTCAACTAAATATTTTATCAACTTTTATCAAAATATATTAAAAAATTTACTGAAAACTTTTTTTTGACTATCCTTAAATTAAAAACCGGTTTCAAAAATCTTTAATTTTTTTAATGTCTTCTGGCAGTAATGGTGAATTGAGACATACTCGCAACTATCAATAGCCTTTTATATAGCAGTTTATTATTTGATACATTAATGGATGACAAACTAATAACAAGCTAATTGCTCAAATAATAATTAGTCACATAGAATGATTATTAACAATCATTGACTATGAATAATATTACTGTATTAATTGTTGCGTTTTCGCCTCACTGGGGATAGAACATGGGCCCAAAGCCCATACCAATTAGTAAAAGAAGAAAAATGGACTTAGTTTTCAAGTGAAACACGTTTTAGCTTTATAAATTTGAAATGGTAATCTTGATAGGGAAAATTACATAAATCCAGGTACTTAAAAATAGCTTTTTAAAAATCAAGTCCAAAAGTTATTTATTCAAAAATCAGGTAATATATTAAAAACAAAACCCTAATTTTTCATTCCAACTCCCTCACCTCTCCCCCTCTCCCCCGCCTCCTCTCCCCTCTCCTTCGCAGGTCCGGTGCTCGAGTCACTACCATAAGCTGAGCTCCCCTCCCCTCCCCTCCGTCGCAGGTCTGGTGCTCTATTCCGAATGCAGTCGTTCGATTTTCCCTTTTCAATTGGTTGTTTTGATTTGTGAATTATTCAAGTTTTTGTTGGTTGTTTTAATTTGTGGTGGTTGATGGTTCATGCAGTATAGACGGTGGTGGTTGCGCCGCACCACTCATTTTCCTTTCTCTGCGCCGTTTCACAGTGCCCCATTCGCGTGATCTGCAATGGATCTTTGTTGGGGTGGTCGATGTGGTGGTGGATTGCGCAACCTGGGCGTTCACGGGGTGTGTGCCGTTCAGTGGGTGCCGTTAGAGGCTATCGGCTGCCGTTCAGTGGGGGTGTGTGCTGTGGGTGTGTGTGCTGTGAACGGCATCCGGCGGAGTAGATGTGGTGTTTAACTGCAAATGTGGTGTGTGGTGGGTTCAAATCTGGTTGGCGATGGTGTTGATAATCTGTGGTTGAATGTTGCGGTGGTGGTGGGTGTGTCTGCGCGTTGTGGGTGCGCTGCGATGGTATTGGTGGCATGGATGTATGGTTTTTCACGAGTCTGGAGTGTGTGGTGGCGGTGCTTTGTTTGGTGGCTGTGGGTGGTGGCGGTGTTTTGTGCGGTAATGGTGGCTGAAGTAGTGCTAGTGGTATGTGACCAAGTATTTGGTTATCTGTGACCAAGTATTTAACTGTGACCTAAAAATTTGACAATATGTGATTGAAAAATAATCTGTGACCCAACTAATTTGGAAATATGTGACCAATGAAATTAACCATTTTTTATCTGTGACCAATTAATTTGAAAATCTGTGACCGTGTGACTTATATGACCAACTAATTAAATGTGACCTATAAAATTTTTGAACTGTGACCATAAAAGCTGTGACGTATAAAAATTATTATTTATGACTAAAAAATAATTTGTGACTAATTAAATTATAAATCTGTGACCGGAATGATTGTCGGAATGGTCGTCGAAATGGTCGCCGGAATCAGAGCAGTGGCCGGAATGGTCGTCGGAGAAGAGTGGTGGTCAGAATGGTCGTCAAAATAGTCCTTGGAGCGGTAGGGGTGGTGCATGTGAGGTGGGTTTATTATATTATATTATATTAGAATTTAAAAAAACGTGATTTTTGAATTTTCAAACTATAAACATGATTTTTGAATTGGTGTAAACTAAACACTTTATTTATGAATTTTTCTCATTTTGATAAGGATAATTAACACACAATATCCTTACTTTTCACTAATATTGTGGAAAATGTCATTATCTTTCATTTTTTGGACATTTTCACCATTATTTCACGTTTTATTACGCAGAAAGTCAATTTCACTCATTTTCTCAATTAAAAGCTTTGAAATGACGAGTATACACTTCTATTTAAATAAAACGAAAAGAAAAAGAAAGAACTTATTGCAATTATAATCCCAAAGTTTTTTAAAAAGTGCAAATAAGTCCTAAATAAATCATTAAAATGGTAATTAACACATAATGCTGTTATTACTATTGTGTAAGAGTCCCTATCTTTCATTTCATTTTATTTTTGTTATTTTCACTATTAATTGCACATTTGATTACGTAAACTAGGGGTGGACAAAATAATCAAATCAACCCAGACCAAATCAGAACCAAACAAAACCGAATAAAATTAATGGTTCTGATTCTTAGAACTGAAAACTATTTGATTCGGTTCTAATTCTAGAACTAGGAACCAAACCAAAAGCCAAACTCAATATTTAAATTTTATTATTTTATATATATATATAAATTAGTGAATCACAATTCACAAAAAAAAAAAAAAAACACACACACACACACACAAATTCAATTGAAAATCTGGACAAAAATGTCATGTTCATTCGATTTCTCATTTTTTCATGTGAAAACTGGAGACCCTAATTCATTTTGAAGACTCAGACCTCAATTCTTTTCTTATTTTCTCTTATTTTTAATTTATACACCGACTCTCAATGGAGATCAACAATACCACCTACTGTCTATCGTCACGCTCAACTAACCAAGCATCAAACTCAATATTTAAATTTTATTATTTTATATATATTTACAAATTAGTGAATCACAATTCACAAAAAAAATAATTCGAAATTCAATTGAAAATCAAGACAAAAACGTCATGTACCTTAGATTTCTCATTTCTTAATGTGGAGACTGGATACCGTAATTTATTTTGGAGATCCAAAGCTTAATACATTTCTCATTTGCTCTCCTTTTTAATTTATACACCGACTCTCAAATGGAAATCAACAACTACCACATACCGTCTATCGTCGAGCTCATCTACCATCGTCGCATGGATTCATGAAATTAAAACCTCAACCTTCGATTCTTCTTCCTCAAATATTATTTTTCTTTTTTTTCTCAATCAGTAATAAAACTAGAACCAAACCAAACCAGAACCGAATGGCTTTGATCCTATTTGGTTCCATATCTTCAAAAATACCATTTGGTTTCAGTATCAGAAAAATGATTGGTTTGTAGTTCGGTTCAGTTCTCTTGGAACCAGAACCAAATGGAATCATGTCCATCATGTCCACCCCTAGCGCAAACTATCATTTCTATTAATTTTCATCCAAGTTCTAAATAAAAAATTGTGAAATAACGAATATACCCTCATGTTTAAATAAAAAAATAATAAATTTTTTATAATTTATTTAAGACTCATTTGCACTTTTTTTTTAAAAAAAAAAAATTAATTTCTAATTTCTTAATAATTTATCTGGGACTCGTTTGCAATTTTTTTTAAAGAAAAATTGATTTCTAATTTTTTTAATAATTTATTCGAGACTCGTTTACACTTTTTTAATATTTTTAAATTTTCATAATTTATTTGGGACTATTTTGCACTTTTTTAATTAAAAAATTAATTTTTAATTTTTTAATAATTTATTTGGAACTCGTTTGCACTTTTTTTAAAAAAAGGGACCATGGTTGCAATTAGTTCTTCATTTTTTTCTATTTAAATAAAGTGTATATTCGTTATTTCACTACTTTTTATTGAAAAATTGAATGAAAATTGATATAAAAAAAAATGTCGTTTTTTCAATCAAATGTGTAATTAAGGGTGAAAATGCCAAAAAAAAAAAAAAAGAAAGGCATAAATGTTTTTCACAATAATAATGATCGTATGTGAATTACTCTTTCAATAACTTATTTGGGATTCGTTTGCACTTTTTTAAAAATAATTGGAACTATGATTGCAATTAGTTATTTCTTTTTCCTTTTGATTTATTTAAATAGAAATGTATATTCGTCATTTCACAGTTCTTAATTGAGAAAATGGATGAAAATGGACATTTTGCGCAATGAATGGTGGAAATAAGGGTGAAAATGTTAAAAAATAAAAAGTATGAACGTTTTCAAATAATAGTAAAATGTAAGGACGTTATGTGCTAATTACTATTTTCATAAATAACCTAATAGTACAAACTACTATTCAAACTGATTTTATCCTTTATTTTTGCATTGTCTTGCTTTTTGAAGTACAATTTGTTACGCTCACAATAGGGTGTGTGTTATATAGATAATATATTAATATTTTTCTACATTAGCACGATATCTTTAACGAGTAAATAAAGGGAAAATTGTAGCGGTTCCAAACCTTTTCATTTTTTGCAGACTTTACACTAACATTTGTTTTGTGCCAGCGGAGGTTCCAAACCTTTCAAAAATATACATCGGAGGTCCAAATGGATGATTTCCATCCATTTGACCGTTAGTTGACCAAGCAAATCAATTTTGACCAATTTTAGTAAGAGCAAATGATAACTTTACATATTTAACCTAAAACAGTTGAAAAGAAAAAGAAAAGAAAAGCCAAGCCACCACCGTCGGTACACTGCCATTTCTCTTGCCACCGCCTTTGTGCTGACACACTGCTGATATCCTAGTTGTACAGTAGAGAAGCAATTCTTGGTGTCAATGCAAGAAAGATTAGCTCTGCTTCAACTAAGATCTTCATTAGGGTTGCGGGCAAAATAATTGCCCATAAAATCCGACCCATGTCAAATTGGGAAAGACCGATATGTTTATTGGATGCACCATGAAGAGTAGGTGGTTGTCCGTGATCATGGGTCCCACCACCGGTGCAGGAAAAGTCATCTGAAAGTCACGCAGTAGCTGTGTTCGAAGATGTAGTTTGCTGATTTTGTTTTTGTGCGTTTAAGGATGATTGATGACCATGGATATGGGTGTCTTGATGTGTATAATAACCTGGAATGTTGGGTATGACATGAATGTTCTCGGAATTGGAGATTCCTATCGTTTTTGGGGACTTGAGTATGCTGTTTTGGCCCAATTTTTCAACAAGTTTAGGTAGGTTCGAGGCAGGGCGTTGGGTGGAAGTTATAGAGGGTAATAAGGGCTTTCTAGTTGTATGTATGTCCGGCGATTTAGGTGGTGTTGAGGCTGGAGTTGAAGGTGAAGATGTTGTGGAGGGGGGTGGGTGGGGCATATTTTCTTTTTTGTTTTTAGTTTAATTGTTGTTTTAATTGTTAATAATATTTGAAAAAATATAAAATATAAAGTTATCATTTTGCCCTTACTAAAATTGGTCAAAATCAATTTGTTTGGTCAACTAACGGTCAAATGGATGGAAACCCATCCATTTGGACATCTGGTGCATATTTCTGAAAGGTTTGGGACCTCTGCTGGCACAAAACAAAAGTTAGGATAAAGTTTACAAAAAATGAAAAATATTTGAGACGCTGCTGCAATTTTCCCTAAAATAATTGTAGGATATATCCAACAAGGATTGGTTATTGGTTTCACTTTAATAAAATTATGTAGAACAAGAATAAACAATTAAGTGTTTGATTTTTGTATGTTTTCCTAATTCACAACTAAGCTAAGCAATTTAATAATAATAGAATGAATGGATAACGTGATAAAAATCAATTAAGGAAATAATTTGGGGTCCAGATATCACTTATTAATCCTACTCATGTTCAATTCATATTTTGGTCCAATTATTGTGTATTAGGTCATTAAATTCAATATAAAATATCAACATTCGCCTTTCGTGTACTAGTTACCACGTTTCTAATAACAAAAAAATCCCATCTCGTAATATAGTTTGATTTAAAAAAAAAAAAAATTTGATGCATAAAAATTTAGGACAACAACGTGAATGAGTAGAATTTTTTAATTTAAAAACAAATTCATTAAAAGCAAGAATGTGCGCTTTCTCTCGATTTAATATCAACAGATGAAAATAAATCAATCATAACAATTCAACAAAAAAATTAAAATTAAAATTAAAACCACAATTTTGTAGGATGGATATTAAAACAACAATTTTTTTTTTCCTTCAGTATTTGGGTCTTCAAACCACAATTTTGTAGGACTGATGAAAATGTCATATGTCACTCATGTGAACAATATTCGATGCATAACGTTTAATCAAAGATTGCTAAAAATTCCATTATTATTTCATCATTCCTTTGTTTCTGACCACAAGAAATATTGACTTTAAATGGGGCATTAAATTCTAGTAGTTACGATATTCATCAATGGAGCACTTATTTGTCGGTGGCTGAATTTAATGTGTTCTCATTCCAACAATTATCTGAGCCACGCTGTCTCTTGACACCATTTGTCATTGTGCAATGAATTCATTTGCTTCGGTTTTCACAATGAATTATGCTATTTGTACAATGTTTTTGTACAACATTGTTGACAATGTTGGATGTGACAAAAAAATATTGGTTGAAATAATGAGTTGTTTTTTAAACTGTCAAATGATAACATGCCATGTGGCATGTTGTCAACAATGATGTCAAAATCATTGTACATCAAACACTACTCTTTTACAATTACGTTACTTGTACATCTTGGATGACATTTGAATATATGACAAAAATCGAGATTATTGATTGTAGAAAGATACCACAATCCCTTGTTGGGAAAAAAAAAATTGCTGAGAGGAAAATCAATATATCAAATTTTTATCTAGATAAACTGAATGTTCTAAGAAATGGATCCTTTACTTCCAATCAGCGAGCCTTCCCAGATTTTAAAACTCAAAGCCTGTTTAGAAACAACCAAAATCAATTATATAAAAAATAATAATTTTACTTTTCTCATGTTATCTACCCTTCATTTTTGACATCCAAATTGCTCCCTATTCTCGAGTAACAAAAAGCTCTTGAGTAGCAAAGCGCTAGATGAGGGACAACAATGAGAAAAGAGGATACACAAAAAGAAAAGAGGATATAACGAGATAAAGAGATTGAGATTCTAAATGAAAAAACACTCCTATGATCGCAATTATGTGAGGATGAGATAACACAAAAACTCGTCATTACGAATTGCATACTACAACTTTCTTACATGAAGTCAAGATCGTCGAAAAAACATGAGGCAGTGAATTGTTTTCGAACCTTGTAGTGTCCGTCGCACTATAAGAACCGACGAGAAGGGAGATATCGAAAGTAAAGCTATCGATCGGGGTGAAACTATCGAACTAGAAGGTGAAGCTATAGAAAAATGACATTCAGGAAAAATGAAATAAAAAAATCAAGAAATAATACTATTTTTAGTGAGTCTTCAAAATAATACTTCCTAGGAAAATAAGAAATTTCTCTATATAGAAAATACAACTCACACCCACCCCCAAGATTGGAAGCACGTTTGACTTTTTGTAGAGAACATCGGGATTTTGATAATCCAATAAACAAAACATTCACCAAAAAACCATCGCAGTTTACCATTTTCTCTCGCTCACACAGCTCTCTCTCTGATCTGTCTCTAATATTATAGTACATATTAAATTCTCTCCGTATAGAGACAGATTCTTCACACCGACGTAATAAACGACACGATATAGGTTCGTTTTCTTTATTTTATACTCACATGAATATATGTGTGTGTTTGTAATTTGTTTGCGATATGTTTTTAATTTACTTCTGTTGATTAAAGTGTCCATTGCAGTGAATATACCTAGCTTCATGCAATTCTTTCCATTACTGAAAATTTTGTTCACTTGATGTTTAAATTGTTGTTCCAGCTTAGATTTTTCCAATTGGGTTTTTCTTGTTTTATTTTTTTATCTTATTTATTGTAAAGTAAGTTAATGGTCGTTTTTCTATTTGGTGATAAATTTCAAATTTGTGTGCTGTTAGGTTTTCATAATTTTGGTTTATTTCTAATTTGTTTTCCAGATTATTGTATGATTGATGTAGAATTCTGCTCAATTGTGACCGACATTTCATCCAATTGTTTACTTAATTTTTGAATCCCAAAAGTTTGTTGTTGCCTTCGCTGCTTAAGTATTTACACTGACACCACACCCACAAAATATTTTATGATCGAATATTCTTTTGATATTTTAATTGCTTTGTGACTATGTGCGCATATAATTAATGCTATATTTTGTTTTCGTTTCAATAAATTTCGATACTTGAACTTTGTTTAGGGAATCTGATTACTGCGCAGGATGTGGTAGCATTAAATTAATAGGCTAATTCAATGCCCACTTTTACGACTTCATAATGCTATTCACAAAGTTTGATTGAGCACGTTTTTGATATTCGTTTGAAAATTTTGTGCCAGAGTAGGAACCAACAGCACATCCATTAATTATTACCCTCATACCGTCATGCGTGACCTTTTGAATTGATGAGAACACAGAGCAATTCAATTTTGATTATAATTTCTTGGTGGAACTAATGATCACAAGGTTTAGCAATGGGGTACTTGATCGTGGAGAAGAAATGGGTATTCCCTCTTGTCATAACTTCGTTAGTATGTATTTTACTTTTTGCAACCTCATTCAATATGGGGCTTGTGTCATCATTGCACACGATCAATTCAATCTTTCCGTCATTCTCGTCTCGTGTTATGACCAATCAAAGCAGCCCTTATTTTGTCGAGACAAAGATTAAGCAAGCCCCACCATCTCCTGCCGGGCCTTCTGTTCCAAAATTTGCTTATTTGATTTCCGGGTCCAAAGGTGATCTGGAGAAGCTCTGGAGAACACTTCAGGCATTGTATCATCCACAAAATTATTATGTTGTTCATCTAGATCTTGAGTCACCGCCAGAGGAGAGATTGGCGCTCGCATCGAAAGTGGAAAAGGATCCCATTTTCTCAAAGGTTGGAAATGTGTACATGAATACCAAAGCAAATATGGTTACTTACAGAGGGCCCACCATGGTTTCTAATACTCTTCATGCATGTGCCATTCTTCTCAAAAGACATAATGACTGGGATTGGTTTATTAATCTCAGTGCATCAGATTATCCCTTGGTTACTCAAGATGGTGAGTTTATCTTTAATTTTTTGGCCTTCTTACTGCAAGAAGTTTGTGCATTCTATTTAATTGCATCTTGTGGCTAAAATATCACAATGTTTTTGTTCCAATTTTATATATTCATATATTTTTTAACTAATTATAGTTTCTTTTTGCAGATCTTCTTTACGCATTTTCCAATTTAAAACGAGAATTAAATTTCATTGAACATACGAGCCGTTTAGGCTGGAAAGCGTAAGTTCTCTATGCAGAATGTGAAAATTACCGAGACATACAAAATGTTTTATGTTATATTTGATTGTAATGTAGAGGCAAAAGGGCGATGCCATTGATTGTAGACCCCGGGCTCTACCAGACAAACAAGTCTGATATCTTTTTGGTTAGACCTTGGAGAACTTTGCCAACAGCATTCAATTTGTATACTGGTCAGTTCAGACATTTAATTCTTACTAGGCCTGGTGAACAATGGATACATTCATTTAAACTATTTGTTCAATATGTTGACTCCAGCGATATATTTGATAGTACCATCTTCTGGGATTTTCGTTTGATGGGATCATAGCATATGTTTGGCAAGTGTGTACAAAGTATAAACCGTTATAAACGGTCAAAAAAAGGTCAAACCATTTTTTATCGTCGCATTTCGTGGGATCCACAAATACTACTCACTTATCCACCCTCATTACTATCTATTTATTATAAACAAAAATTAACACTTCCCAAGCAAGCTTATAATCTTGTATATGGTGTCTGGTCGCAACATATTTTTCACTTCATTACTTGGTCTTTGGTGGGGAAGCAAGCAGACGAAAGCTTATTGACATTACTAATGAACATTAATCTTGGCTGCCACTTAAAAAATGAGTTTTATCTATATTTTTCTCATCTTTCAGGCTGATACTTGATAAGGATAAAGTTTTGGGTATTATGGAAATGCAGTGAATAGATCATGGAAATTCAGTATAGAGTTAAAAGCTACTGGCCAATCAAAAATGATTGGCTTCCAATGCATTCTTGCTTTTCTTGACTTCCAGTTTCATTGTACTTTTCTCGTCTGCTGAGTTGTGGAATTCCTTTTGCTACACTCTGTGTTTTGCAGGTTCAGCTTGGATGGTCCTCTCGCATGCATTTGTGGAGTACTGCATATGGGGCTGGGATAATCTTCCTAGAAACCTACTCATGTATTACACGAATTTTGTGTCCTCCCCAGAAGGCTACTTCCAGACCGTTATCTGCAATGCCCCAGAATTTGTCCCTACAGTCGTCAACCATGACATGCACTACATTTCTTGGGATATTCCTCCCACACAACATCCCCGTACCCTTTCCCTCAATGATACAGAAAAAATGATTGCAAGTGATGCTGCCTTTGCACGTAAATTCAAGCAGAATGTTCCTGTCCTTGATAAAATTGATAAAGAATTGCTCAGGCGAGAAAATGGGAGCTTCACACCGGGTGGTTGGTGTGCAGGAAACCCTCCTTGCTCCGAGGTTGGAAATCCCACCAGACTTAAACCAGGACCAGGTGCTCAAAGGCTTCAGCGTCTTTTAGGTAAACTAGTTTTGTCAGATGATTTTATTAAAAATCAGTGCAAGTAGATTTTATCAATATCGTTCTTGGTCGAGTATACAGAAAGGCAAGTCTAATTCATTCACGGTCACCAGCATAACTAGTTAGAATATTGTACGGAAACCATTGCTCTCTTGTCCTTGATAATATAGATAAAAAAATATTCAATTTCATCTATTTAATTGTCTGCTGGGTTTCATAACGTGTTATTTTTCGATGCAAGCATAGGACTTGCGAACTTGTGGTTCGATTATGCAATGCTTAATGTTGTTGGTCGGGGAAAAATCTCAGGCTTTTATACCTTCATTTGCGCTTCAAGCCAAAATGAAAAAGATAGAATTGGGTGCCAGAAAAATTTCGGATCGAAATTCTAATGCGCGTGCCAAACGTCAAACCAAAATTTATACACTCCCAAGTTCACATATTCTATTTCAAAATGATTAAAATCTGTAAGAGTTACAGAATGTACAAAGAAAAATCAATGTTACCACCCCCCCCCCTCCCCCACCCCCAATGCACCACGCACTTCTGAATTTTTTATGTACAATACATACTTGATCAAAAGATAAATCTCACTCTTCCAAGGATCTTTCGCCAGTCAAAATTCTAGTTGCTATAACCTTGAGTAAAACAGATCACACTTTCAACTTATAAGCTACAAGTCACAAATAACTTCAGCTGCAAAATTTTTTTCCTGAATCTGTTCCAAAGTCCCAACTGGAACATAAATTTGATGAGATATTGACCAAATTAGACCATCTCGAGTAGCTTAATATTTCCCATGGAATTGGCAGCAACCAAGGTGGACGACTGACCACGCCAACATACGGATGATATAAATTGTGCCGTATCGTCCACTTCATCACCGGAAAGTGGGTCTGTGTTATTAAATTTAAATGATAATGCAGGCATCGGCAAACTTTTGTGGTAGACGAAAACCTGTAGAACGAAAAGCAGATTGTCAATCAGAACGGGATTTGAAACTCTTACATTAATGATAATGGCCATTTGAAGGCAAATACCAGTAATGTCTCAAATTTTTAGATGAGGTAGTTTTAACATGGTATCAAGTAGATTAACATCCTGAGCTAAACTCTCACTATCACCTGTTAAAGAAAATTGTGTACGCATCAAGCAACCAAATCAAGGATGTTAACTGTTAAAAAATTAAAAATTATAATATTCTTGTTTCTGACAGCAGTTTTGCAAAGCACTACGATCATATTTCCAAACATGAATGGATAACTTACTTTTTTCTCACTTTTAAGAGAAAAAAATTGCTTCTTTTGAAAATAATTCGTGATGAAGGATCAAGCAGTCATGATCAAGCTCAGTGTTGCCTAACCTCATAGAACCAGCTATCTACTCGTGATTTGAGAGTCTATAATATAATTTTAATCAGCAAATCAACACTTCACGCAAGCAGTTTATGGCCAAAGTTATACAAGCACCCTAAACGGGCTATAGTAGTCCACTATAATCGCCTAAAATTCCACAGAAGGGTTGAATGAGCTCCTTCGGAAGATGGTCCAAAGAAGAGACTCCCAAGCCAATAATTGACATGTATCTGATCATAATGAAATACATAGAAAGTAAAAAAACATAGGTTTCCCATATCACAGAGTCAACTTTAATAGAATTTCATAGCTATCGATTTAGCAATAGGCCTTAAACCACATAAAAAGGAAGAAAGCATTTAAAAAGTATAGCCATTCCCCTTTTGGACCGCCAACGGGCTTTCAAATTTTTACATCGTAAGACGTGTTCAAAGCAAAGGAAACTGAAGAAGGAAAATAACAGAAACTCATCAAATTGCTTTTCGATATCTTCAAAAACTATTCACACATTTTCACCTAGAAAATTAGTGACAATTGACATGAATTTAGATTGCTTTCTGCATTTTTTTTTTCCCTCCCAGGCTAGGTGGAAAAATAAAGGAACCTACACTGGTCACTGTCAACTAGAGCAGGTTTATGTAAAACTAGTTCAGACATGCAGCTTTACATTTCCAAAATATACCTTTCATATGTTTCGAAATAGACAAGAGTACCTGACAAATCAGATTTAGAAGTGTAAACATGGTACTCGTTAAATTATGGCTTTGAACAATCCCATATTCAATAGGAATTGGATATGTACGATCCCTATAACATTTGCCAGCTCTGCAGACCTTCTTTTCTCCCTTCGAACCTTTTGCTTTCTCGCTCTAAAAACACCTCAACTCTTAACCTATCATCATATTTTTCAAGAAAGAGAGAATTTGAAGAGATCTCTCAAAGGTATACATGGAAGATGCGAGCCTTACGATTTGAAAAATGATCCAAGAACTGTCGATAAGTTGACATCTGCTCCTAGTAGTTTATGAATTTGCAGCCCTATCCTCCGCCATCCACTGATAGGATTCATTTACCCGGTAAACCACCATCGCCCGCCTGCACTGCAGCTTCCTAAGTCACCCCGCACCTTATAGTCCTAGCATGTAGAAAATCGCCTGCAATTTCTCTCCCAAAAATCCAAAGCTTTAATTTCAAGATGTATTAGATGGAAGAAGAAGATAAAACCGGCCTCACGCCACTCATATAGCCACACTTTCAGGCGGCGGCCCTAGGTGGAAACCCTAGCGCCGCTGCCCCAGATCTGCAGGTTCCTAGCCCTTCCTCAGTACACGCGCCTGACAGGTGGACTGGGGTAGGGATTCTGACGTGGGGGAGTGGCCTGGGAGGACCACGCGCCGCGACTGGCGACTGGGAAACAGAAAATGCACCGGGAGGTCCCCAGTCCAGCCACGGCACCTATTCTGCCATTAGATGTGCCAATTACACAGAACTTGGGTAAAAAGTTGGGGAATGTTTATGGTTTGGTATATGATCGTCGTTTTCGAGTTGAGGCGTAGGAGTTTGCAATTTCTATTAACGATTTCGGCACTGTTAGGATGATAGAGTGGGGCTCAAAGCTATCAAACTCAATTTGCATGGGGAGGTTTGGCGCACTTTGGATGGTGAACATGGTGGATAAGTTGAGGGCGACTAGCAGATTGACGGGCTTCGCCTCTAAGTTTAACAAATCCCATAGAGCCTTTTTGGCACAACGATGTGCGAACAGCCGTGGCAGGTACTTGATGATAGCACAGTACGGGGAGAGGAGCCGGAAGGGAGTTGTGATGGTACCGGAGGGCGTGAATGGAGAAAGATGGGCATTGATCTCGCGGGTGTTTCAGGCCGTTGTTGATTCATTTGTCGCTGGTGATAAGGCAAAACGTCGAATTGTAGACGACAAAATGCGACAGGGAAGGACGTATACCGGAGTTGTGGCAAACTCACAGGCTTCACAGAATGTCGATCAACGGGTGTTGCTGCGGAAGGGGCGGTTGGTGTGAGTAACCCTCATTTAATGAGGCACTCGGGGTGGAGGTACCCATGGAGGGCTTTGGAGGTCTGCTAAAATAAGGGCACGCATCCAGGCATTGAAAGGGGAACTTGATGAATTAATTAGGCTTGTGGGGAGTGAGTCTGATGCGGGCTGTGGGTTATTTTGTTGTCATAGGTGTGGGATGAGCGTGGAGGAATCTCCAAGCTATGGTAAACTATCATCATCGAAGGTTGCCCACACTAAAGATAAGCAGGTTTTGAGTGAGCCAATCCGTGAGTCTCAGACTCGGACGGAACGGCGTATTCAGTTAAGGAAGATGGAGTGGATGTAACGGGGTTGGTTAAGGATGATGATTCGGGTTTTGAAGCAGTTCACGAGGCAGAACGTTGGTCTAAGGAAGGGGAGCCGATTACGGCTAATCTGGAGGCAGCAACTATGGATGCGTTGGATGCTTTTGAATCAGAAAAGGGATTAGCACCGGATGAGAATCAGAAGGGACGTGTATTGGCAGAGGGGTTAGCTTGTAAGGGTGTCGAAGAATACGAGGAGACGATTTTGGCTAATAGGGTGGTGAATACTTACAATCGGAGGTATTCAAAGCCTTCACAAGGAAGGGAGCAAGGGTCTGAAAAAGCTTTGGTTGTGTGGGTTGACGACGGTAGGAAGGGAGAGATAGACAGTGGTGCAGTTCCAGTGGAAGTGAAGGGACACATTTTTGCTGATGGGCTCTCACCTTCGAATTGGGTTCTTCAAAAAATTCAAGAGTTCATCAGGATGGTTGGTGTGTCCTGTAATGGACATGAGCGCGAACTCATAGAACTATTTGAGGCTCTGGAGTCTAACAGAGGACAGGAGAAGAGCACACAAGGAGGGAAATTAAGAAGAAAAGGCGATCGTGAACTTAAGCGGCTTGAATGGTCAGTTAATTATGACATCAATGGTGAAGATTCTAAGAGAGGTATGGTGGGGAGGGTTGATGGAGTGTTGAAATGATTCCAAAAATCATAAACTGGAATGTGATGGGGCTTAATAATGAGGGAAAAATGTGGGGTATTCGAAATCTGATTAGGGGATAGAGGGCAGACCTGGTATGCTTACAGGAAACTAAGATGGAGTTCGTTTCGAGGGCCGTGGTTAGTAGTTTGTTGGGGGGGGGGGGGGACAACGTGTAGGATATCAATTTCTGGAGTCTTCGGGGGCTTCAGGAGGTGTGCTTGTCATGTGGGATACTAGAGTGTTGATATAGAGGAGGTTAGCGTAGGGTTATTCACCATATCGCTTTCACTTAGGAATATAGGGGATGGATTCCAGTGGATGTTTATAGGAGTTTATGGTCCGAATGCTAATGGTAGTAGATGGGGCTTGTGGGATGAGTTGGCCAGTATGATGGGTTGGTGGAGTCTCCCAACGTGTATTGGGGGCGACTTCAATGTGGTTCGATTTCTTTCTGAGAGGTCGAATGGTAGGAGACTTACAGGGGCTATGAAAGAGTTCTCAGATTTCATTAGGAAGACTATGTTGGTGGATCTACCTCTGATTGGGGGAGATTTTACTTGGTCTTCTAATCGGGACCAACCGGTTCATTCCCGTATAGATCGGTTTTTAGTTAGTGGGGAGTGGGAGGCTAAGTACTCAGATGTGACGCAGAGGAGATTAGAGAGGGTGTATTCCGATCATTTCCCTATTTCATTATCTGGGAATATGAGGGGTAGTGGAAGAAAGCCTTTTAGGTTTGAGAAGATATGGTTAAAAGTCGAAGGTTTTGGGGAGCGTGTTAGGACCGGTTGGCCTCTTATGACTTTAGGGGATCCCCCAACTTTGTGTTGGACCAGAAATTAAAGGCTTTGAAAGGGGATTTAAAGAGGTGGAATGAGGAGGTCGTAGGCGATGTCAATTGGCGTAAAAGTCAGTGTCTTTCAGACATAGAGGAGTTAGATAAGCGGGGGGAGAGTCGTGGGTTGGTTGGGGAGGAGAGGGAGAGACGTGGAGTATTAAGGGGAAAGTTGGAGAGGTTGGTGGAGATGGAGGAGATTGCGTGGCGCCAAAAATCTAGGATTGCATGGTTGAAAGAGGGGGACAAATGCACCAAGTTCTTCCTTAGGATTGCGAATTCAAATAGGCGCAATAACTCTTATCACGTTGCTGGAGGTGGATGGGATTACTTATGAGAACCCACAGGTTATTGGTAACAGAATGGTGAGTTTCTATCAAAATCTCTATCGGGAACAGTTTGAATGGAGGCCAGAGTTGGAGGGGCTGGACTTTTCTACTATCACAGAGGAGGATGCTAGATGGTTAGAGAGACCATTCGGGGAAGAGGAAATCAGGAAGGTGGTTTTAGCATGAATAATGATAAGGCACCAGGACCAGACGGCTTCTAGTTCGCATTTTATAAAGTTTGTTGGGAAGTGGTGCGAGTGGATATTACGGATGTTCTCAAATATTTTTATGAGTATGGAAGGTTCCTGAGAAGCTCTAATGCTACATTTATTGTGCTGATTCCTAAGAAACTTGGGGCGTTGGACATTAGGGATTTTTGCCCTATTAGCCTTGTGAGTGGGGTGTATAAGATTATTGCGAAGTTATTGACGAATCGATTGAAGGAAGTGTTGGGGAAAGTGTTCTCTAAGTCCCAGAATGCCTTTGTGAAAGGAAGGCAGATTTTGAATTCTGTGCTTATTGCAAATGAATGCGTTGACTCAAGATTGCGCTTGGGAGTGCCAGGGATGCTATGCAAGCTCGATATTCAGAAGGCCTACGATCATGTAAATTGGAAGTTCATTTTGTACATGCTCCGGCGATGTGGATTTAGGGAAAAGTGGTGTAAGTGGATTCAGTTTTGCATTTCAACTGTTTCTACCTCAGTTATGGTTAATGGCACTCCAGATGGCTATTTTCGAAGCAGCAGAGGATTGAAGCAAGAAGATCCCCTGTCTCCATTGTTGTTTGTTATTGTTATGGAGGCGTTCAGTAGGATGCTTGAGAAAGCTGTGGATGAAGGTCTGATAAGGGGCTTTACGGTTGGACATGTACAGATCTCGCATTTGCTATTTGCGGATGACACACTGATTTTATGCGATGCTAATGATGAGCAACTGAGGAATTTGCGTCGGGTACTTCTATGCTTTGAAGCGGTGTCAGGCTTGAAGATTAATCTGGGGAAATCTGAGGCGATCCCAGTGGGAGAGGTTGCTAACGTGGATGAGTTGGCCGGTATTTTGGGATGTACGGTTGCACATATGCCTATTTCATATCTTGGGCTCCCTTTAGGGGCAAGGTTTGAAAGTAAGCATATTTGAAATGGGATCATTGAAATGATGGAGAAGAGGTTAGCGGGGTGGAAGCGTATGTACCTTTCAAAGGGTGGTCGCCTTACTCTCATCAAATCCACTCTCTCCAACCTCCCTACTTATTTTTTGTCGTTGTTTCCTATTCCTGTCACAGTGGCACGTAGATTAGAGAGGATTCAAAGGAAGTTTCTTTGGGCAGGGATGGGAGAAGAGAGAAAACTCCATTTGGTCAAATAGAGTGTGGTATGTTCTCCTGTAAGGGTGGGGGGGCTTGGATTAAGGAGTCTGTCTCTGTTTAATAAGGCCATGTTGGGCAAGTGGCTGTGGCGATTTGGAGTGGAGAGGGCGAGTTTTTGGAGAGAGATCATTGGAGCGAAGTATGGTGTGATGGAGGGGGGTTGGTGCTCGGTTGACGGTCGTGGTTCTTATGGGGTGAGTTTGTGGAGGTATATCCGACGAGGATGGAGTGACTTTCGAGATAATTTGAGCTATGAGGTGGGAAATGACAATAATATTAGGGCCCCGTTCGGGAGTGATTAAAAGTCAATTAAAATTGAAAATATGGCCGTTATTGGGCCCCACTCGTCTAATAAAAGTCAACAATAACGGCTATATTTTCAATTTTAATCTGATTTTAATCCCTCCCACACAAGCCCTAGGTTTTAGGATGACCGTTGGTGTGGAGATCAACTGCTTAAGGTGCGCTTTCCTTCTTTGCATCGCATTGCCTTGGAGCCGTTTGCTATGGTGAATGATATACTCACCATTCACAATGGAAGTCACAGTTGGAATCCTGCTTTTGAGAGGGGTTTACAGGATTGGTAATTAGATGATTATGCGTTGTTTCTGACCTATTTGCATGAGGCGCACATTCAAGTTGGAGTAGGCGATTGTAGCAGGTGGATGTTGGCACAGAATGGTATATTCTCAGTTCGCTCTTATTTCAGATCTTTAGTAGAACCTGCGCAAAGCTCATTCCCATGGAAGATGGTGTGGCAATGTAAATTGCCTCCATGAGTGGCTTTTTTATTGTAGATGGTTGTGCGGAGGCAAGCGTTAACTGTGGATAATCTTCGAAGACGGGGTTTTTGTGTTACCGGGTGGTGTTATATGTATAAGAAGGATGGGGAGACGATTGATCACCTGTTCATTCATTGTGATGGTGTTCGGTGGCTTTGGAATAGCATTCTTGTTTCCCAACATTTGGATTGGATGATGCCTAGGCGAATTGAGGATGTGGTGCGGGCATGGAAGAGAAAATTTCGTGATAAGGATAGCATGATTGTATGGGATCTTATTTCGGGACACATAGTATGGTGCGTATGGAGAGAAAGGAACAGCCGCTGTTTTGAAGACCAAACAAGAACTACAGAACAGTTCAGAGAATTGTTCTATCTGACTTTGTATAGTTGGTTTAATACTGTGGCTAATAACCATATTGAAGGGTTGCCTAATTTCATGTCGTTTCTGTATTGTTTAAACTGATAATACATTTCTCATGTATTATCTATTGATTTATTAATAAATTCTTTGATTACTTATCAAAAAAAAATGTACAATCCCTATAGAATAGGATTAACTTTATTGTTCAACATAGAAGAGGAATTTTTTCCTTGTCCCCATTGAGAGGGGATAATTAGCTATAACCCACTCTTTCTCCTATATATTCTATTTGTGATAGTCAGGAACTATCATGAGGTGAGACCCGGGGGTCCTTTGGAGTCTCATCTAGAACATAGTTTTAGTTGGAGGTTTTGGTCTGTGTAATTTGTACTCTTTAGTTATCCTGTGGTATGTATTTCATAGACGGTTTTGGATGAAGTAGGCGGTATTAAATTCTATGCCCCTCTCTTAGTTGTCTCCGCCATGGATTAAGGCCAAGTGCTGAACCATGTAAATAAATCTGAGTTCAATCTCTCTTTTTATTTTACCTAAAACCCCTAATTAGGGCTTCTGCACAACGAGTAGTGTAAGAGAAAGGTGGACCTTTAAGAGCAAGACAAAGATGAGAAATTTCAAAGGAAGCATTGGAGGAGACATTTGAAGATTCACTTTGGAGGAAATGCGTGAAGAATTCCTATTTAAAAGGCTTGGACAATTCAAAGTGAAGGTGGAGATTTGTTAAATTATCACTTTGAATAAATCTCATAGACAATAGGAGTTGGATTTGTACAATCCCACGCAGTAATACACATGATAGGAATTTTTTCATATCCCACATCGAAATAGGGATAGTTAGCAAATCCATTTGTTCCCCTACGTATAGGAGCCTCCTTTTTTATTTGGATCTTCCCCAGTTCATGAGATAGACATGTACTATTTTGGAGAGAGACTTATGGAGTCCTTGGTAGTCTCACCTAGGTACATACTTTCGGTTGGGGATTTGGTTTGATTAAGTTCTATTTCTTTGGAAATCACATAGTATGTATTTTGTTGGGGTATTTGGAATTGTGTACGTGGTACTCGTTCATATCTCCCCTTTGTTTAGTGAAGTTCTTCTTGTCTCCTACCCCAGGACATAGGCTAAGCACCGAACCACGTAAACTTTGTGTGTTTGTTCTCTCTATTTTGCCTAAAAACCTGATTTCAGGCTTCTGAACAACATGATTCAAAGAACTATGTTATCATTAAACATACCCCCCAGATCTCACTTGCCTACTTCATAGAAATTTTCACCTCATAATATGGTGAAATCGAGCTAAAGAGGTAAACTGGCCAATTAGTATGGCATGGTTAAAGTGAAAGTTTCTTCCTAAGAAGATGTGAGAAGGCTTTTAGTGTCAATATCATACTCCAGACAATGTTTTTCTACAAATCAGACTTGTGCCAATTGCTTTTAAATTGGAAGAAGAAGAGTCTCATTCAACTTAACCTGGAAGTACCAGAAAAATCTAGATAATAACATATAAACGTTTGTACAATGAAAAGAAATATATTGATGACATGAGTTACCTCATTTGTCTCTGAGCCAGTTGCGATATAACCGTCGCACACAGATAAACCAACGAAATTCTGAAAGAAAACGATGTCTACCATGAGATGCCAAACATGATTATATTTTCTTTGGTAAATAAGAGGTAATGATCACATTAAAATAACTGAATAATGATACTAATAAATAATCCTGGTTTCTTGATAATTCTTGCAGGTACATTGATGACACATTTGGACCTCGTTTGTGCACTAATTTTCCACTTTCTACTTAGATATACACATGAAAACAATTTAAATAATTATAGTTTTCTACTTTCTGACTCCAATTAACTTTTGTTCAAATAACTGAATTGTTTTGCCTTCCTATATATGCACATTAAACTATCAAATCAAGGACAGAATAACAACATAAAATTTAAAGGAGTCTTGAGTGAACAAAATGGAACAAATACCTTCACATTCAGGTGGCCAGTAAATGACTGGAGAGGACAATCAAGTACTCGTGACGTGCACATTGACAAATCCCAAAGCTTTAATGTGTTATCCGTAGATGCAGACACAAGAGTCGTTGAATCTATGAACTTAATGTAGCTCACTGTTTTGTTATGCCCAACTAAAGTGCATAGAGGCATTTTTAAGTTGCGTAGATCATAGTAATATATCCTATGATCTGCTGAACCGAAAGCAAGGGAATGACCAGAGTCCAATGGGAATTGAACACAGCAGACATTGGCCTTTGTCTTAATTGTACCAACACTTACTCCCTGCAGTAGCAACCCATGTAAGAGAAAGAACTTTATTACATTGAGAACTGAATCTACACAGCATTGATAACTAGATGACTGTAAGTACATGTAGTTTCAAAGCTGACATCCACCAATTGCAACCTGATTGATATTCCAGAGCTTAACTGAACCATCATCGCTGCCGCTGGCTAGCATTGTTGGATCTGCTACAGAAAAGTCAACAGACCAGACACGCCTTTCATGTTCTTTCATTTCCGTGAAAATTTGACTCCTTGTAACATCCCATACCTGCACAATATCGGTGAAAAAATGATTAACAATCTAAGTAGAACGAAAATGTAAATAATATCTAGTATTGGAACTCCGACCTACCTGCACCACACCTTCAAAGTTACTCGAAGCGATCTGGCTTTCGATATAGCCATTCCAACATATGCTGCTAAGCTTTGACCTGCTTGCCATTTCAACCACAGGATAATGGATATCACGATCTTCATTTAAGATCGAACTATATTCAAAAACTTTGATCTTCTTGTTTACGCCAGCAGTTGCAAAAAATTCACCATCTCGATCAAAACTCAGAGAGCATACGAGGTTTGATGAATTTAAAAGATCCCCTTGTTTCAAGTCTGCCTTGACTTTTAGTTTACTAAAAGAGAGATACTTGCATAACCCCTCTAGGAATGTATTTATCCATCCACTTGGTCTATGATCATTATACCGTTCTTTAGACGACAAGTTACTAACTGAACTTCTTTCAGTTAGTGCAATAGATCTTCTACCATCGCTACTTACTGGAGAATGTCCGGTCAAAGGTCTGCCTGTTGGTTTGACAGCCCTACGTCTAGTCAAAAAATAAGCTGATTCCAATTTTCTAAAGTTTTTCATCACTCGATAACTTTTGGAGAGGACAATTCCTTGATTTCCATCAGGAACCTCTGAGTTCTGATGCTCATCTGCATGGGCATGGCCATCGGATTCTTCTGTGCTATCGAGATAGATTCCCTGCCTGAATCGTTTCCTGGATCCTGAGCTACTAGAATCATCATCATCACGAATATTCATCATAATGGGACCCGAAGCTGAATTCCTGCTCAATTCTCTTGAACCTCCTTTTACCCTGAGGGCTGTTTGAAGCTTTGAGACTTCTTCAATGTCAGAAGATAGAAATGAAATTGTCTCGTGCAAGCTATCTGCAGCTTCCTGTTTTCTTTGTTGCATTAACAAAAGGAATTCCAGCAACAACTCCTGCTCCTCTAATTGTTCTCTAAGCTCTACTGCAGCTTTTCGTTCTTCTATGTTATCTCTTGGTTCATTCAGAAACTCACTTTGCAACAGCTCACTGGTATATGTTGCACGAGAATGTGTAAATGGAAATGAATCTTTGGTTAGACAAAGTACCATCTTAAAGTTCTGTAAAACCTAGTACGTAACTTCAAGGTGAATCTATTCAAAGGGCAGTGGGAGAATCTGAAGTCAACATAAAATTAGTAATGCACGTAGATTCACACCAAATTTTTGTTAGCATGTCATTAGTTCCTTTTTTTATGGATATTTGTACACTTCTCTCATGGAACATTCCCGAAAGGTGGGTAGATTTTGCAGTGGCGAAGTTCAAATTTTCTTACTTGAAGTTAATGAAGTGAATTAACAATGTGAGGATATAGGTAAAAATTACTGAATTTTACAACTTCTATGGTATTCCTTTTTATACTTTTTTCTGCTTTAGTTTTATCTATTACATTTCAGAAGCAACTTGGGGTGTGAGGTTATCTCAACAAGTGTATAGAGTCAATGGTTCCTTCTATAATTCTTATATCAATATTCTTTTTCTATTAGTTATAATTATTATTAATCCTGCCTATTGTTTTTCATAGTCAGTCCCATATCCATCTAAAGATCTAGTTATCTCTAGGTATAATTGCATTTTATTCAAAGATGACAAATCCTTCATCTATGCTAGTAAGCACTACCATGACCAAAGCAAGATTTAAGGTGAAGAAATTTGATATTATCAATAATTTTGGCTCTGATGTCATTGTGAAAAAAAAAGGGACAGGCGTCTGATCCAACAATATTAAGGTCTAGATAATATTTTGGAACGAAGTTCAAGAATATGTTTGATAAAGATTGGACAAAGATCAATCACACGGATGTAATATGACTCGTTTGTTTCTCTCGAAGGACTAGAATGAGTTCATGGGGTTACATGTGCAAAATTAGGTAATTACGATCAAGACCACATTAAATTTTTTAATTAGTAAGGAGTTGAACTTGGATGAAAATTGAAGGATAAAGACGATGCTTTAAAATTGTTGGAAAAGCAAATAACCTAATACCGATGCAGATAAACCAAATTATTCAATGGCAATGCTATGAGGAACAAAACTCACCCCATTTTTGGCCGGCTGCTTGGCTCAGGATGCAGCAACCATAAGCAAAATGAAGCTTCTTTAGGCCACTTCAGAAGCAACTGAGGTGGAAGAACCCGATGTCTGAGGCTACCCATTGTTGTGCTTTTCTCTTCCAGTGAACTAAACGTGCAGAATAGCTGCCCACAAGTTAAATAAAGTGCATCAGCTTAGAGTTTGATACATTACCCCAGTAAAAGACCCACAAATCCAGTTTAAACAAGATCTGCAGATGAATTTACATATTACTGACCTCAAAGAGCAAGACACCAAGTTGATAAACGTCTGAAGCACAAGAAGGTGGGTTACCAGAAGCCTCTTCTGGACTGCTGTACCAATTTGATTCCATGAGCAATATTTTTTTCATGGGAAAAGAATGTTTTCTTTCTTCGACCTGTTCGTTGCCACAGGCTTCTTGTTTTTGGGAGTTGGATTCATGGTGCAAAGGTGAAGATGAACTTTTAAACTCAGCTATTTGACCATACTGAAGGGAACCAGAACTCGAATCCGAGCAAGAAGCAGATTCAATGAACGAAACACGATTAAACGATGACATAACAAAACATGAAGGTCGCACATTGTGTACAACAATTCCTTGAGAATGTGCTAGGTTAACAACCTCCACAATCTGAGAAAATATGTGTAAACATTCAAGAGAATCCACTTTTCTTTCTGGGTTATCTAACCATTGTCTTAAACTAACATCGCTGCATTCCACGGCCGGAACAAGTGGCTCCGCCGCCCGATCCCCAACCTGGGTTCTGTGGTGGAGCCATCCAGCTGGTGTTTCTCTCCCTTTTCTTCCTGATATGAACCCAGAATCATGGGATGTATTGTCAGACCTCTGCCAACCAGACTCAGATGAACCCTCCATTGTTATCCTCCTATTTGCTGTATATTTGTACAAAGTACACAATTTAAGATGATGATCCAGTGGCTTTTCAAAAGCTCTTCAACTTCCATTTTTGAATCAAGAACACATCTTTAACTACCCAAATAATCAAGATCACAACTTTTTATCAGACGAGCACAAATCTTTCACCTATACCAACATCAAGAAAATACAAGAAATCATCAAAAGGCAAAAGATAATGAAAATTCAAATCACACGCGTGAACACATCTTTCCTGTGTGTAGATAGAGGGGATTAGCACACAGTACCGAATATCAGTATGACAGAGAAGAGAATGAGAGAGGAGATAAAGAAATAGCTTGAATTCCAGCTGAAGCATACAAAAGAACAAGAACCACACAAACTGATACTCCTGACTTCTACTCACAACATAAAAGGAAAGTGTGTTTTTTCCAATGGAATGAACCACAGCCTCATAAAATCTCCCACCTCCCAAGAATATTTGCCAAGACAAAACCAAAAGAAAATTCACCCGTACCCCGTTTACGGTTTACCCCACCTAAGCCTTTAAATGCATATATTTCTTTGTTTCTTGATTAACAGTTACTGCACACAGAATTATTATTTTAAGAAACCAAGGGACGTTCTGCTCGCTTCTCTTCCAATCCATATTTGCATGAATACGTGGCTCTTTCGCATCCTCAAGCCTGTTTTTTTCCCTAAAAGTACAGTGACAAAATGGGAATAATTTAATATTTTATGGTGGGCTTTCATTTTTATTTTACTTTACTTATATTATCCACTATCTTCAATTTCCAATAACACTGTGTAAAACTCAGAAAAGGGTTCAAATACTAAACACAGACAATTCGAGTTTCTACTGAACTACTCCCTCCGTCCCATATATATAGGTTTGTTTCATTCTTCACACGGATTAAAAAATCTTATTTAATGTTATTGAAAAATCAATTTTTATCAAGAACTTTCCAAGTTTATCCCTATTTAATTTTCAACAACTAGAAGTAAATTATTGTTGGAATTAGTAATTAGGCAAATTAAATAAGGGTAAATTAGTAAAAGAACAAAACATAACATTCCCAATTAAGAAACAAGCCTATATATTTGGGACAAGAAAAAAAGGAAACTCAACCTATATATATGGGACGGAGGGAGCAATAGAATAATCAAAAGGAATTATTAATGTCATTAAATTAAGCTAATGTAAAGATTAAAGATGCCAAGTGCATGGAAATAAGTAATTTATTGACCAATGAATAATTAATTATTAATCACGCTGATTATGAGAGACTAGTGACTTTTTATATCATTTTCTTCAACGTCATTTCTTGCGAAAACCCTAAAGAAAACAATAAGATTTTATTACATTATCAACTGCAAATCGGTAAGCGGCTAAGTATATTCAAGATTTTGTTTTCACCAATTTTTTGAAATAAACGGATTTTTTTTCTTTTTAAACGAGAAATTAAGTTTATTTTATAGAAACAAGTCAAACACTTTTTAAAACAAGATTTACCTTAAAAGTCATATTTGATCAATCGATAGTTTACCAATTTTAAGAAAGTTGACGTGATTGCAGGATAGAGTAACACGTGGTTGTGAGAGATGAGTTGAGATTGATGACTGTTGAGCCCCTATCAAATACTATATACGCATTGATACACACATGTATGTATTGTATGCATACGTCTAAATTGGGGTCGATTTTTATTTTTTATTAGAGATGAGGATAGGGGTTTGTGGTTGATGAGGCAATGTGTATGTTTCTGGGGTGGGTGGGGGCAACAAAAAAAATAATTTAATTTAATGTCGAACATGACTTATTAGCTAACACAATTTATAGATAATACTAGCTATGGTCGTGCAATGCACGAACATTCTTATTTTGAAGGCAATATCAGCGTTGAATATGAGCAATGTTAGCAAAATGATCTTAATTGAACAAAATAAATTTACATATGATTTCATCCATAGAATAAAATTATAGAACATTTAAAGAGCACGAAGAAATTTTTAAAAACTTAAACGAGATTCATAGGGAATTTATCTTTCCAAATTGTTATGTAAAAACTAAAACAAAGAGCAAATATACACCCAGAGAAGCATGGAAAGAATAATTCATCATCATTACAATCATCATCTGTTGCATCTATTTGTTCGTCTAATGGGAGCTCAAAATCCTGGCATTCAGTAGGTCTTCTGTAAGTTCAACAAAGATATTTTTTTTGTACAAAAAATCTTGGAAGGCGGTGGAGAATCGACGTAAGAAATTTGATTTTGATGTTTGTGGGGGCAGTCCATGTACAAGAAGCTGGTTTTTCCATCCCCATCCCACCCCCCCACCCCGGTCCGTTTTAGGATAAGTATGTGAAGTCAATATTAATGGGTATATCTATAGAAGAAATTAGATATTTAGAGGCAAAAGAGTAGATTTGAAAAAAAAAGGTAAAGGTGGGTCGAGCGGGCAGCACTCCTCGTGGGGGTTCGGGGTAATTCCAAATTATCCCAATAGATCAACCTGGCCGGTCAGGTCGCAGGTATCGAGGGCAATCCAAATTATCCCAATAAATAATAAATGAGATACATAAATGAATTTGATAAAACAGAAGCTGCAAATTAGGATTAGTTTCCACTAAGCTAATTCAATTTCACTAAAATCAAGGGCCAAAGAAATTGCCAATTTTTTATTATTTATTTATTTTGTTTCCACAAGAATAATTTTTTACTCTGAATAAAACATTATGAAAAAGGATCATCAAAATTTTTCAAATTAAACGTATTTTCCACTTTCATGTTTTGTGACAAACTTTCCAAACAATTCGGAGAGTTTTAAAAAATCTTGTCATTTACATTGGTGTGTAGCAAAGTAATGAGATATTATTGTGTCAATTTACATTTCACTAAATGTTATCGTTCTCAATCTGATTTTTGTGAAAATTTTCAATTATCATGATAAGCTAAGTTTCTTGTAAATGATAAGAAATTGTCATACTTATGAAACATAATGCCATTTTTTCGCATACATTCAATCAAAGGTACTAACACAATATTAGAAACTGAATTCCAACTGCTTGCCTTGGTTTTGTTTTGGTAAAGGAGAAACAACATTCTTTGAAAATGTATTCTCTTAAAAGAGGAGAAGAAAAATAGGTCGCGGTGGTCGAGGGGATAGAGCCCCTCGTGGGGGTTCAGGGGCAACGCCCACGACGGGGATCGATATGTCCGGTCATGTAGCGGGAGTCGAAGGGGCAGCGCTCCTTGTGGGGGCTCGGGGCAACGCCCTCGAAAGGAAATCTGATTTGTAAACGATTGTGAGGTTTTATAATTTCTATTAATGTTTTTAAATTAAATCATTAATAGGTGAAATTGTATTTAGTTTGTGTAAAATGTAAGCAAATAGTATCACCTAAATTTAAAAATAAGTTCGTAATTTTAGTTAATATTATTTATAGAAATTTATCGTATATTAATTACTGTTTGCACCGTAATAAAAATAAAAATAAAAAAATCAACTCCGCACAGTGCGGAGCCATGCGGAGTTGATGCTCCAGTGCGAAGCATCAACTCTGCACAGTTTGGACAAATTTTTTGGTTTTTCGACATTCTTCAGTCAACAATTGTGGTATTTAATTTTTTTTTTCTTTTTTTCTATTTTAGTCAACAATTGTGGGTAAGGAAAAAGTCTATATTACCCTTTTGTTTATCCTTTTTTTTTTAATAGAATGAGGATGAAAAATGTTTCACAAATGAATAGTAAATAATGAGGGATAAAATGAGAAAAAAATTAATTGGTGAAGAATAAAATGGGAATGGAAAATACTTCACAAATGAATAGTGCTCAATGAATTGGCTCTTTCATATTAGTAGGGAAATAACTCAAGTCGATGTGTACTCAAATGATCGATGTCGTTAGTAGTAATTGACGAGTTTTCAACAACTTAAACACACATGCAGCAATGTCTAATATCTTGACCAAGCTACTTATAGTTAGTTAATTATTGGTGATTGTATATTAGTCAAATTTTTGATGCAAGTATAATAGAAAATTAATATTTTGATCAATCAAAGTCATGTTCTTCCAATGTTGGTATTAATATTCTTATTCTTTACAAAATGAAAATATATGTTTGATAAGGAACAGGTTTGAACACATGGACTAGTGAAAATAAAAATTCAAAATTAAACCAATTAATCTTTGAAACACTATGGCCAATGTCTTGATCATTTCAAGAAGCTAGAAATCAAGATATATAGAGCTCATCTTGTATAAACCCAGTAACACGCTTCTGTGTTTCACCCATTCTAACTGCATCAGCCTCAAATGAACACGAAAAAATAAGCATACGAATGCCGATTATCCATTACAGCAAAAATAATATAATGAGACGGGTAAGGTAACCGTTGGATGCACTGATGCTAAATCAGGATTTTACACATTTAGAAACAGAATATCTTGATATCGACGATAAGCTTACTCGTACAAGAATAGCCCTTGTTTTTTATAACCGTTTGCTGTACTACAAAGAAAACACGGACGAAAGATCTCCCAAATAGGGATGAATTCCTATTTCCAACTCCTACCAGTGGGCGAAACTAGCCACCGCATCTCCTTCTATGGAATATCCTTTATACAATAATCCCACCAATACCTGGTGAATTCGTTGCTGATCTTTACCTTTGTCTTCTTTCAGTTCAATCGGCTTTATATCGACTCAACGTCCTGAAACAAAAAAGGAATTAGTTGATGGTTGGTTTCCCTCAACTTGAAGTCTTCTCATTTTTGCCTTCTCCAGCCGAGCTCTTCGTACAGCTTCTTGGATTTGGCGGTCGTGATCCTTCAGTGCCTGGTCCATTTTGCCTGATGGAACTAGCAGTGGTCCAGAGTAGTGAATTTTGCTGCCCTTCGACCCATAACCCATCTGGAGAGAGAGACGAGAAAAAATAAATCAGAAGGACAAATTAAATTCTTAAATTGAAGAACAAAAAGGCCCCGTAACATGAAACTCAAGAGGTATATTTATTACTTACAAGAACGGGATCGTTGCTGATTCTTTCATTATCAAGCTGATGAGACGCTCCAGTTGTGTTGTCTTTTTGATCTTGTTGTGCCGTGGAATTTGAAGCCTCTTTGAATGATCCAGGAAACCTGGATATAAGCTTGGGAAAGTCCTGTTGAGAATAAGATTTCTCCCGACGCTCTTCAGAGAGCATGCTCTTTCTTGCAGAAACTAAACCAGACACGGCTGATAAGTCGGCCCCAGTCAGAATTTTTGGAGCATCTTCTGTGTTCTTTCCAGCCTTTGCCCAGGCAGCTCGATTAACCAAAGGCCCAGAATGGGAAGCTCTCTTGTGTATATTTTCCTGAGAATCATTGCTAGCTTCTTCCACAGCCTGGGATGGTCTAGGTGGGTCAATTGGAAAACCAGAAGCAATTTCTTCGGGATGAGAGTTGAACATCTCACTCCTGCTCTTGGAGTTGGAGTTGGACTGACAGTGTCTTTTCTGTATCCAGAAAGCCAATAAGCGATGAGAACAAAGAAAAAACCGTGGATTGGCAATGAAATCTTTTCTTGGTGATTTCACATAGACCAGACTCAAGAATCTGTTATAAATTTATGGTAAAAACAAGAGAAAAGGGGACATAATTTTGAACCCAGTTTTATTATTGACAGAACAAGGGCCACAGTCACTATAAAATTCGCAAAAACCTATAAGAAAAACAATAGCTATCAACAATTAATTACTGCAAAGGTATGAACTCCTCTATATAAGAGTTAGTAAAACTTATCTACTTTTTTCTACTCTATATTAATATTCTTGCTTACTCTTAACATTAAATGCCTGTAAAGATACGCCCTCAATTCAGTTACTTAGATTGAAAAAACATTTTTTCCCGAGTTCCTTAATGGTTTTTCTCTAATTTTTCACTTCTTTAATTGTGACTACTATATGCAAGTGTCTGATAGATTCTAGCTTGCTTTGTCCTTAATAGACATCAATAATCAATTATTTTAGCATATTAAATGATGTGGGATCATAGGTCAATATCAACACAGACCTGCATCGATGAGACTAATTCAGCATTAGCATCAGGAGCTGGAACTGCACAAGATTGTCGTGGTCCTTTCCTATGAAGATCATGCCTTTGACCCTTGCTTCCAGCTGCCAATTGTCTGTAAATTTCTGTCAGTTAGGAGATAATTGATAGCACTAAAATACTAGAAGTATAGTTTACATAGCCAATTTTCAGGTATATTATTCACAAGTTTTCAGGTTTCACATATAATTAGGTAAGTGCTTCAGCATCTTATTTATGGTGTATTGCATGGTTAATGTTAAGATTCAGTAAACACCTTCTAGCTTCTTCGTCCCGTACTTTGACATCAAACTCTTTGCTGGGAGGATATTTAGGCAAGACTGAAGGATCACAAGGATGTGGCCTTGTTGCAAAGAACTGCAAAAGAGAGCACATACCATATAAGATTTTCCATTTGCTTCAATGGAAAATGTTAATTTTATAATATAAAGAAGTAGTATAGATCAGTTCAGGCGTTCTCTGTTGATGCCCTAGCCCTAGTTTACATCTTCAAGTCCATCTCCCACTAAAGATGAGCACAAGGACCTTTTTCCATCTTTCCCTCCTCCTCACTACTTGCTTTAGTAATTTCTTCTCTCTGACAATTACGCAGCAAAGTAGCAGCAAGACAGGAAGAGGATATGTTACAAACTGCGGCACTGTGTTAATTTTGTTAGCCCCTGTTTGATGGGCTTTTGAGAAAATGGAGTTTTGAATAATGATTTTTTGGAGAATGTGTCGGATTTTTTGGTTTACGTGCAAAATAATTTATTGTATAAATGTGTGGTTGAAAATGAGTACAAGAATTAAGGAGTTTTGAAATAATAGTTATCAAATAGGGGCTTAATTTTAATTCAACTTAGATGCCTAGACCCAAATTGAAGATGCAGTCACATCACAGGGCACAAATCGCACTTCTAGGAAAGGACAACAGATCGTGCATAGTGTTTATTTCTCTGAACCTTATTATATAAATTTAAAATCTGGTGTACATATTATCTTCGTTCATAGACAAACGATATAACAGTTATACTGCACATAGACAAAACACTATAATGGTTACATTTTTTACCAGAATAAGCCTCTGGCATATTCGTATCCTGCTTTTTTGAAAAATTACATGGCACGTCCTGTGTCCAATTGTCCACATCCACTCATCACAGTCGATGAATATCCCATAAAAAACTTGATAAGTCAAAACTTGAATAGTATTGTTCAGAGCGAGGACAAAGAGCTATGACCTATGATGCACCGACACCGGCGACACGCATGTGTCCAACACGACACTTGTCGGATACGTCGACAAACGAGTTTTCAAAAAAAACAATGACACGAAGTATCAATGACATACTTATTAAATTCTTTAGAATTCTTCATTTAATATAAATTTAGTTTTATACTTTTTATTAATTTTTCTTGTTGAAATTTTCTAAATATGAGTACCTATTTGTTATTATAAAAATTTTCATTTATACAGCCCATGTTTGATCCTCATTTTCGGGGTAAAATGTATTATAGAATGTGATTTATGGGAGAACGTGTGATTGAAAATGAATTTCAAAATGTATTATTGAAAAAATGAGGCTAAAACAGGGGCATAGTATAAATTTAGTTTTATGTTTTTTATTAATTTTTCTTGTTGAAATATTTTAAATATGAGTACCTATTTATTATTTACTAATAACTTTGAGTTAAAAATATATAATGTTTCTAATAAAAAAAGAAATATGATCATGGTAGAGTGTCGGTATCCGACATGTGTCGGACACGTTAGTCTAGTTGAAGTGTCCATACAAGAAAGGCTGTGACCATTCATGTGATCATTGTATCTTCAACTCTAACTCTGTCTTAATCAAGAAGAATTTCCTGATTCACTTCTAAAGGTAGCAAGCTTATCAAAATGATCCCACCTTTTAACTAGTGCCAAATTTCCTCATCAGTGAACTGGGAACCAACTTTATAAATACTTTCCCTTTCTTTCTTTTTGCTCCAGGGAATATATTGGGGTTTGAGTTGTTGGAAGAGGAGAGGAGGGAGAACAAGTATACTACTAATTCACCAATACTGGAAAATTTAATTTCTAATATGCAAGCAAAAAATGTAATTTATGGGAAATTTGCTACCTCGCTCTTTAAAGCAGAGGCTGCAGATCCGCGATCTTCAGGATCTATTGAAAGCAACATCTCTGCGAGTGCTAATGCTGGAGCTGGAAAGTCTAGAAACATTTCTGCAACACGGCGTTTATAAGGTTGTTGAGGCTTGAAAATTGTTGCATGAGGCAACTTTGATTTCTTCCAATACTCTTCAGAGGGTGACCCACAAAGTTTGAAAATTTTATGTAACTGCTCAACCTACAAAACAAAGTCCAAAAGATTACTGTGCCATTGTCATGAGATTTTACTGATTTTTTTTTTTTTTTCCAATGGAGAAATTAAGGTGGATCTCTTTTTTGTAGATTAATCAAAAGAGAAAAGTGGAAATGCCGAGATAAATGAAACAAACAAGCAATGCCAAAATCAGAATTATCCTAAGATATTTTAGTATTCAATGTGAGTTTATATACTAATGCTTCATATTAACTAATGTGTCTCAGTACGAGTAGTATTTGTCGGTCATAATCTTCAGTAAATTATACATATACAATTGTGATATGCCGCTCACAATAAATAAAAAATATAATTGATAAAACAAAGATAAATGCTCGTGCAATGAATAGAAAGCTTGAAAACAATAACTTCCCACCAAATGAAAATGGCGTCATGTCATACGGCAGTTGAAAGTGATGCATCTAAAGCAGATGCTAAATATCAACACTAATTTCAATTTTTCACAGACAGGCATGCTCATGATTTATCCCCAACAACAATCAATATATCTAAGTACTTGACTTTAAGTCACCACTAAGATCATAAACTTTATTTAAGGTGATGAAAATCCGTCTACCAAGGAGATATTGAAGCCAATTCTAAATAATCTATTGAAAATGAAAATCACATCAACAATTGCAATGCAGATATAGGAAAAGCAATGACAACTTAGTAATCTAAACGAGATATGGTGGGAAACCATAAATTTCAAGTGATTATAAAACCCTGACATAGGAGATCTCTGTAAACCATCAGAGCTCCTTAAATTAGAAATATGAACTCCAGAAGATATAGACTGTAACAAGTAACTTTCCCTCTTCCTCACTTATGGAATGCCCCCGAAATTAGCATTTATTTTAGAAACACTTCTAAAGTAACTATCACAATCCACAAGATCCAAGAAACATGAAGCCAACGTAGAGACCTTGAAGTGCTATCTAACTATTTGAGAAACTGCCAAAAGCATTTTTGCCGTGTTAACTTCACTTCAATCCTTTTCCATTGGAGAATAAGAAATCTGGTAATATGGGGCACAAAATGTAACTTTGGCCATTAAAAGCATTAAGTAGTTTCTGAAGTTAACCTAAACTCTTTGACACAATTTACTTAACGACCCATAGTGGCAACTAATTCTAGTTTCTGCTTACCGATTGAATAAGAAGCATCCCCTAAAGACTAAGTGAATATACTAGAAAAAAATTCAGTGATATTTTCACATTTCCACATAGCAAAAATAAATAATTTTAAGGGAGTTTATTTGTAAATTATATATTCATTCATTAATTCATCAATCTGCATATTTGTGGACTCTCTTATGATTCTGTGGAGATTCATATTTTTAAAATTCATGTTCCCACACATTTAAGCCTACGTTGATTTATAAATGCCTAACAAATTTGAGCTTCATAAATAGCTGGCAGCCAAACATGATATGCAATATTTTCTTCTTTTACAAAAAATAAAAGGACAGATAGTTTTCTTCATGGTTCTATTAGAGTATATAACTACTAAATAGCAAGATTCACCAAGCAGGCACTAGGATTTTCTAAGACTAGATAAATGGAGAAAAATGATAATTCAAGGAAGTATTTGCAATTGTAAAGGTTCTTGTCGACCAAAGATGGATGCAATTCAAAAAGATTGTCATTGTCAAGCGCCCTCTTAGGAGCAAAAAGTTGTTCTATAGCAACATCTGAGGCTTGACTTTTAGAACATCTCAAGCTGTATCGTCCAGTTGATCCAAATTTCATGAATGGTATGCAGCAACGAGCATCAATTCATTGTTCCTCTTTCCTCCCTTAATCTTCTTTCCAGCTTCTCTATTTATTTTAATGTTATTATCGGTCATTCCTTTTTTTTTTTTTTTTGGGTTGTCATAGGCAACGTCAATCCCTTTTTAAAATTGAGAGAAAAAAAAAATAACACTGAGAAAGTACCTCCGTTCTTCCAGGCATGATAGGTTTTCCAGCATATAGTTCAGCGAGTATGCAACCTGTACTCCATAAATCCACAGCAGTACCATAGTACGTGGCACCAAGTAGAAGTTCAGGTGGCCGATACCACAGGGTAACAACACGGCTCGTTAGAGGTCGACTCTGATGAGGATCAAAGAAACTAGCCAGACCAAAATCTGCAATCTTCAGGATGCCACTATTGTCAATTAGAAGATTTGAACCTTTTATATCGCGATGCAGGACACTGCGACTATGGCAATGATCAAGTCCATGCAAAAGCTGTTGCATGTAACACTTAACCTGGAAAAAAATAACAAAACCGTCATACTTTCTTGAGCAACCAAAAACACTATGCCTAGTACATGTTACGTATTAAAATCATGCAATTCAACAGTTTGAGAAACCCACACAGTATGAATAAGAGATCACTTATCGAAGCGAGAAAGGGAGAAATTGCAGCAATAGTTGATCAAACAACTTTAGTGAGTACCTGAGGTTCAGTAAATTTGACCCCAGGGTGAGATGCAAGGCCTGCCAAATCATGCTCCATGTACTCAAAAACAAGGTACAGGCTGCAAGACATCCGAGATGTAACTAGACCTTCCAATTTAATTACATTTGGATGGTCAAGCCTACGTAGAATGTGAATTTCCCTTGCCATGAAACGAACACTCTCAGGCTCCAGGTTATCAAACCTCACTTTCTTCAAAGCGACAATCTTCCCTTGATCAAGATCGCGAGCACGGTAGACATTACTATAAGTACCCTGACCAATCTAGAAAAAACAAATCCATAAAATAAAGAAAATATAGTAGCCAATAAGTAATGTCAATAAATATTGCAATCATCAGAATGCAAAATTCACTAGTAAAGCATGTTTCATAAATAAATTTTTATCAACCAGTCTAAATGTTATTCCCATAATGCCATGTGCAAATACTCCATGATATCTTGAAATAACAACGATGATATAACAAAAGATCCTTGTTCAATCGAAACCCTAAACATAAGCATAGAATTCTGATAATGACCAAATTAGGAACCTGTTTGGTACAGATTCTCATTTTCTACAGTAAATCAATTCTCATTTTCAACCACACATTTTTCAATAAAATAATATTTTTCATCACATCAATACTTTTTTCTTCTTTTTCAACCACACATTTCCCATCATATCACTATTCAAAAATCAATTCTTCCCCCAAAAATCTCTACCAAACACACTCTAGAACTATTCGACTTCATAAGAATCCCAATCCAACTACTTGATTTTCTGATTACTAATTTTTTATCTCCATTCTGCTTTTATACTAAAAAATTAAAGTTGCTGACAAACTACAAAGCAGACAATCTTCAGATTAGTATATGTTTGGGAAGTCATTAAATAAAAATTTAATTGATTATGAGCTATCGGTCCAACAAAATGTGTGAATAATGTGGGTAGTAAATTTAGGTCTACAAAATGTATGGATAAAGCGTATATGTGATCAGCTTAGATTATATTTTAATCAATTCCCAAACATGCACTTAAAAATATTTTGGACTACCTCTTGTGATAAAGCGTGCATGTCCAGTACAAAATCCCGCAAAATCACTTGTTGGTCTTTTGTTCTGACAAAGCTGTCACGAGTAATAATGGAAAATTATTATATTATGTTTTAAAGAAGGAAAAAGCTAAAGTCTGCAGACGGAAACTTTTGTGTTTCGGTTGTTTAATTCTCGTGAGACATTCAAGCATTTTACGCCCAAGGGCACATGGCAACGACTTCTGCTACCTTTTATTTCTCCTTTTACCTCATTCAGGCAGGTTTCATGCTATTTTTTACTCCATTCTGACATGTATTGTAAGGTAATTGAATAACCGACACTGATGGCTCATGTACCATTGTGAGTGCATGCGCGCTCACATACACACATGCGTTTGGTATTTCAGATTAACACTTATTCCAACAATAGATGAACAAGATAAAGGGGTAACAAGTATTAACACTTCAAAAGGTTTCCCTGGATGTTAACTTCCATAAATTGTAATCTTCAATCTATTGAATGAAAAATAATAATAAGAAGAAGAAGAAGAAGAATCGAAGGAAGGGGCTCTCAAGAAAGTGAAATTGCGACCACCATTGAGTAGGGGTGGGCAAAAACCGAACCAACCCGACGAACCCGACCAACCCAAACCAACCCTATCGGGTTGGGTCGATTTTTTTCCATTTTTTTTCTCGGGTTGGGTTCTGGCAAAGCTTAGTGGGTCGGGTTGGGTCGGGTTGTGGGTTAATCCATCCAACCCGACCAAACCCGACCCAACCCAACCCGTCAATAAAAAAAAAAGGGCCATTTTTTTTTCAAACATATTTCAACTAAACCTGCACAGCACTTCCAACATTTCCCCCACAATATAAATCAAAAGCGCCGACTTCCTAATTCTCTCTTTCCTCCTCCTTTCTTCATATTTTGCCCCCCATTTTTTTTCTCCTTTTCGGTTTGCATCGGCGATTCAACCTTCAATTCTTTTCCCAAGGTAAATTACCAAGTTTGCATTTTTTTTTTCCGACTTATTACTAAGATTCAGCCCTCATTTTGCAGACTTTTTTGTACAAACTTATTTAATAGATCATTGAGCATGACCAAGAAACATATTTAACCTCTCATTTCTTCATTTTCACTACTTTATTTAGTGGCTACTCGTTTATTTCCATATATTCATTTATTTCTTTTAGATTCTCGTTTTAGTTTTGATTTTCTTGTTGAAAATTTGAATTGAGACATGAGCTGAAATATTGTAATTTAGAACTAGTTAATGGAAATCATCGATACAAACCGACCAACCCAACCCAACCCGACCGACACATAATTGGGTTGGATTGGGTTGGGTTTCAACATTTACATGGGTTGGGTTGGGTTGGATTTCGAACAAACCGATAATGTTGGGTTGGTTTTGGGTTGGGGCAAAAACCGACCCAACCCAACCCACGCCCACCCCTACCATTGAGCACGATCGATCTATTTCCTTTAAGATAACATTTTAGAAGTACATAATAACTAGTAACTACATTCTACAGCAATGCTATGTAGGTTCATGACAAAAGTCAACAAAAGGAGCATACCTTGTCCAGCTTTTCGAATGAATCTGCCCTCCTAGGCATCCATCCTCTAATAGCTTCACCAGCAACAGCGGCCAGCCATGGTGGCCATCCAGCGGAGACCTGCTCACCTTCCGTTGCTCTCGGGACCATGCCCATCCCAGGATGTTGTACCACAGAAATATACTCAGCCTTCTCCGTCTTCCTCTCGAAATTCTCATTATGTGACCTAGCTGAAACATTCACTTGCTTATCCATCAACACTGCCCTCCCATCGCTATTATTATTATTATTGTCCAACCATTCTTTTACCCTGCTCCCTTCCTCCCTCCTTGAGGATACCACTCTAGGGACCCGTAAATCAGAAGATGTTTTATTAGACAACCTCTCCCTCGAACTCTCCTTACTATCCCCTACGGCATAGGGCTTACAACAAACACCGCCCATTCTACTTCAAAACACCACAATCCCGAAACAACCCACCTCCCAAAATCAAATCTTTTTCACTCTATTCCAACAAGAAACTCCTCTTCTTCCATTGCTTCACTGCAACAAACAATTTACCCAAGAAACAAACTTTATCCCATAGAGTAAAAAGGTACAATTCCAACTCAGGCATCACCAATCTCCATATCGTGCCATAAATAACGTACAGAAACTAACACCAGACCCTAAAAGAAAACTTTTTAAAAAAACCCAGATGGAAAAAACGGACCCTTCACGAAATGTATAATTATTGGCACAAAAAAAGTGAGACTTTGGCAGAAAATCCAAATGGGTTCAACGGTGAAGTTGAGATTTTTAGCAGTTTACCGTTTGACATGGGTAGATCTAGGGCATTGATAGAATTTTGTGCAGAGAGAAAGAGAGGGATAAAAGACATATGCTTCTAGGAAATTTGATCTAGACACGACTTGAATATCGTTTCAATATGAAATGTACTCTGATTTTCGTAACGATATGGATATCGTTCCTGTAATAAAAAACGATTTCAATATCGTTTTCGTATAAAATACACACCACTTCACTGATCTTCTAACGATATTGAAATCGTTCCTGAAACAAAAAAAAAAAGGACTTGGATATCGTTTCAGTATGAAATACACGCTGATTTTCGTAACGATGTGGACATCGTTCCGTAATAAAAAACGATTTCAATATCATTTTCGTATGAAATACACACTGCTTCACTAATCTTCGTAACGATATTGAAATCGTTCATGTAACAAAAAAACAACTTGGATATCGTTTCAATATGAAATACACGCTGATTTTCGTAACGATATGGAAATCATTCCTATAATAAAAAATAACATCAATATCGTTTCCATATGAAGTACACACTGCTTCACTGAGTTTCATAACGATGTTGAAATCGTTCCCGTAACAAAATAACGACGTCTATATCGTTTCAATACAAATTTGTCGAGTTGAAACTCGTTTCAATCAATATCGTAACTAAAACGACATATATGGCGTTTCTTCTCATATGAAACGACTTTGATGTCGTTGTAGTGGTATCATCCCACTTCATGACCTCTTTCGATCGTCTTACGTATGTTAAATGTATGTCGGGTGGTTGTGGACGGTCGAATCGTTATTTTTAGTCAGAACGATATAATTATCGTTTTATATGAAACGAAACGGTATCTATGTCATTGTAGTTATTATTTGAATTGAAACGATATCAATGTCGTCAAAATTGTACTAAAATGATATGGACATCATTATGTTATTTTGTGGGTTTGATACATAACGACGTCCATACCGTTTCAATACAATTTTGACGACATTGATATCTTTTCAATTTAAATCATAACTAAAATGACATGTATATCGTTTTATTTATATAAAACGATAATTGTATCGTTTCTATTAAAAATGATGATTCAACCGTTCACGATCACTCGACAAGCATCTGACATATGTATGATGATCGAAATAGGTCATCTAGTGGGTTCGATCTCACTCAAAAGAAAATATGGGAATATTTGTGTTCTCGTGATTATATACAACTTTCGAACTATTCCGATATAAAGAAAGTATTTTCGTTCGTTCTTTCTAAATAATTCAAGTGATATCCCACTTGATGACCTTTTTAGATCGTCATACGTATGTTGAAGGCATGCTTGGTGGTTGTGGATGATCGAATCAATATTTTTAGCTAAAACGATATAATTATCGTTTTTCATGAAAAGAAACGATATCTATGTCGTTGTAGTTATTATTTGAACTGGAACGGTTTCAAACTCGTCAAATTTGTACTGAAACGATATGGACGTCGTTATGTTATTTTGTGGATTTGATACATAACGATTTTCATATCGTTTCAGTACAATTTTGACGACATTGATATCATTTCAGTTTAAATTATAACTAAAACGACATATATATCGTTTTAGTTTATATAAAATGATATTTATATCGTTTCTATTAAAAATGATGATTCGACCGTTCACGACATATATAAGACGATCGAAATAAATCACCAAGCGGGTTCGATCTCATTCAAAAGAAACTATATGAATATTTGTGTTCTCATAACTATATACAACTTTCGAATTATTCCGATAGAAAGAAATTATCTTCGTTCTTTCTTTCTAAATCATTCGAGTGGCATGAGCCCACTTGATGACCTATTTCGATCGTCTTATATATGTCGGATGCATGTTGGGTGGTCGTGACCGGTCGAATCGTCATTTTTGGCAGAAATGATATAAATATCGTTATATACAAACTGAAACGAGATATATGTTGTTTTAGTTCTAATTTGTCCTAAAACGATATCAATATCGTCGAATTTGTAATAAAACGATAATGATATTGTTATGTACCAAACTCACTAAATAACATAACGACATACATGTCGTTTTAGTACAAATATAGAGAGGTCAAACTCGTTCGGTTGAAACCTACGCTAAAACGACATCTATGTCGTTTCAGTTCACAGAGAACGACAGATGTCGTTATGCGTAAAATCGACGATTCAACCATCCTTGGCCACCCAAAATGCCTTCAACGTACGTAGAACGATCGAAAAATGACATCGAGTGGGTTGATACCACTTGAATGGCTTAGAAAAAGCGAATGAAGATACTTTCTTTCTTTCGGTGGGAATAGTTTGAAGGTTGGATACAATCATGGCAACACAAATGTTCTTATAATTTCTTTTGAGTGAGATAGAATCCACTTGATGAACTATTTCGATCGTCCTATATATGTCGGATGCATGTCGGGGGGTCGTGGCCGGTCGAATCGTCATTTTTGGCATAAACGATATAAATATCGTTATATACAAACTGAAACGAGATATATGTAGTTTAGTTATAATTTGTCCTAAAACGATATCAATATCGTCGAATTTGTAATAAAACGATAATGATATTGTTATGTACCAAACCCATTAAATAACATAACGACATACATGTTGTTTCAGTACAAATTTAACGAGGTCGAACTCGTTTCGGTTGAAACCTACGCTAGAACGACTTCTATGTCGTTTCAGTTCACATAGAACGACATGGATGTCGTTATGCGTAAAATCGACGGTCGAATAGTTGTTTTAGTCAGTACGATATAATTATCGTTTTCTATGAAAGAAATGATTTCTATATCGTTATAGTTATGATTTGAATTTCAAACTCGTCAAATTTGTACTAGAACGATATGAAAGTTGTTATGTTATTTTGTAAATTTGACACATAACGATGTCATTATCGTTTTAGTACAATTTTTGCAACATTGATATCGTTTCACTTTTAATCTTAATTAAAATGACATATATATCGTTTTAGGGTATATAAAATGATAATTATATTTTTTAAGGTATATAAAAAGTATATTTTGCACGCCGTAAAAAGTTTACGTGGAGGATGAAGGGGGAAAAAATAAAAAATTTCATGGTTGGACCGATAGATGATTACTTAAAAATATAAAAACAATTATTTGAAACAAAATTAAAGATTTAAAGTTAATTGTCACTAATCATTTATATATTTCGAAATCATAAATTTTGTAGACATTCAATTCATCTTTGTTAAAATTAATCTTTCAATACATAATACGTATATAAAATAAAGTGAAATATTTGACTATAATTTTTTAAGATATTCAGAACTATATGAATATCTATATTTCAAATTAAAATATAAGGTTTGAAGGTGAGAAATGAAAGGTTTTTTGAATGTTATCTATATGCTTGCTATTATCTGATGTAAAAAATTTAATTTTGTTTTGCCTGCTGGGGATGTTTCCCGTAGTTTCAACTAAAATAGTAGGTTAATTTGGATAAGGACAGCTATTTTAGTGATATTCTACATATTTATATACTGCTGGTATTTTCCTTTTACATTTGCTATGTGGGAAAAATTATTTCAATCAACTGAAATTTAGCATTGGATTAAGATTTAGAACTTTAGATCTGATTTTGCTTCGTGGGTTTTAATGTGTCTCTTTTCTATTGGTTAAGTCTGCACAAACCTGGATTAACAAGGCCATTTCGTGATACAAAATACAATTAATCCGGTGCTTTGTTGTCTTGTCGACTTATCATTAGATAACTTGAATTGTTGTCGTCTTTTCGACTTATTTTAAATGTTGACGCCTTGCGAGCTTTTCCTGTCCTGGTTTTCTTTTGTCCTAACTATTTCCCGAGCAGATCAGACCATAGAAAAAGTTTTTACTGGAGGCTGTTATTTTGCTTTGAAGAAGTCACGACGATAGTACTTTTAATAGTTAGTAGAAACTTTAGATGGACTCCTTATGTTTCTCTCTCTTTTATGAACATGCATAATTTATATGAGAGGAGCTTGCATTGTAGTAATGCTTATTCTTAGGTCCTCTTTATCTCTTGAAGTGCAATTATTGTGTCACAAGAGTTTTGTGGGACCCTTCCTATTTTATCATTGAGGGGAAAATTGAGAATTCAGAGTAAATCAATATCTCTGAATATGATTATAATTGTATATGTTTCTCTGGTCCTATCTATAATTCAATTTTTTGACAAAATCGAAAAGTTGTCTAAATTGGTAAAATGGAAAAATTCCTGCAACAAAAGCCAATAAAAATGATTAGAAAGTAAATAATATAACAACTATTTCTGGTGCAGAAGCGTTTGTAACAAGGATTTTGTAAAAAATAGAATGATATTGGAATAATCTTGCTTTTATTGATTTAGATTGATTGTTATGAAAAAGTGTATAGGTAAAAATAATACAAGGCAATTAAAATAAGGAAACTAATATAAAATTCCAATTTAAAAGAAATTAGAAATTCTATTCTAATAAATAAAGAAAAGAAATCACATTCTAACCAAAACTAGAAATCTTAAATATCCTATTATAAATAATTAATTTTTATCCTATTTATAATAAAATTGTCCTACATCAGTCACACTCAGGTTTAGTTTCCAATTCCAGCATAGCTGATTTTTGAGCACCAAAATTATTAGGCACCGTCTTGGATGTGGATTTGGTATTAAACAGACCGCCATAATCTTCCTTCTTAAAACAATTAATCGTAGCATTTTCACTCCCATTGCTCAGTCTAACTGATGATGTTTTTAAAATTGACTTGAGCGATCCACTCACAGTAGGACCTTTATCTCCTGGATTGGTTCTATTTCTGTAACATCTTTGGCCACCTAATCACTGGAGATTGATCTGGAGAAGTACTAGCTGCTTTCCTCCCAACAACCAACTTATCGCTAGAGCTAATGTCATCCCTATACTTAAATTTATTGATGGTCACTTGCAGACAAAGAACAACTTCACCATAACCAAGCAAAGATATCCCCATGATGTTACAATTTATGTTGGGCCAAGGTCTGAGCTTGTCTCGAGTGACAAGCTTAGACTCTTCATAAAATATTTTCTGACCCTGTCACACCACTCAATAGGAGTGTTAGTGCTTCATAACAAGGCGAAGAGGAAGATACAAAGCACTTAGATCCTTAGTCATCACAACATTCCATGTGTAGTTTTGACGTATCTGTCCCTCGTTTAAGATAAATATAATATTAATAATCATATCTGGAACATAATTCAGGATCTATCGCATATTATTGCACATAAAATACATGCATGCTTTCGACAATTCATTAAAATCTCTGTCACCGTGCTCTCATTTTCTTTCCATTGATTCTCTCCCTGCAAATTCTCTAATTCTTTCTTCAATTTTTACATACATCCACAAAATAATTAAAATTCCAGGAATTGTGGCTCCCCCGAGAAGTACGGCAGTTTTCCGTGCACATTTTATTTTTAAAACACTCTCACCTCTAATTCGCCAATTCAATGAAGAATGGAACAATAATGGGATTTTTTTGAGAAATGGGAAATTCAATATGGTATCATTACTTTTCTTGTCATCAAAGGCTCACGAACTGTATTGAGCCATAATTTTGAGTACATACTGCATAAATTTGGCAACCATCATCTTTGTTCATAGACAAGCAACAATCAATTAAAAGACTTTGGTAGTTCAGAGTATCCAAAAGCTTTATTTACAAATTTAAAAGAGATGGTTTTGATTACATACTGCGTAAGTGTTTTGAAGCTTGACAATATTGTCCTTGGTGGTTTGGTGTACACGTGTACTATCTCTTGGCTTTTGGTTTTTTTCAAGTTTTTCATGTCTTCTGCATGTTGATTCTAGATTCTTGTCGGCCGTTTGTCATTCCGTGCTGTTCTTACGTTTGTTTAAATTTTATTCATCATTCTCTATTCTTTCGTATTGTAGAAGTGTCTGCTATTCTATATCATCCAGGGACCTTGACAATGGATGGATTGCCAATACAGAACTCTTCTTCTGTTGTCTCTTTACAATCGCAAAAGGACCAAGGCTCAACCACTGTGGCATCTTCTTCTGATTCAAAACCGAAGAAGAAGATCTGTTGTGCTTGCCCCGACACCAAGAAGCTGAGAGATGAGTGCATTGTGGAGCATGGTGAATCAGCTTGTGAAAAATGGATCCAGGCTCCGCACAGAAGGCTTCAATATTTGAAAGTGATGTTGTGATCAACTCGAGAAAATTAGACATAATTTTTGGGCTTGGGCTTGTTACTAATCGACGTAATGGTCAACTCTAGAAAGCTAAACACAGTGCGACTCTTGGATCAGAAGTTTGAGCCGAGAAAAATTCGTATATGTGAATGAGAAATAAATAAAACGAGAACAGTTTGTTTTAATTGCTTTTTTGGAAATATTAAGGTATTTTAATTTTACCTTACAAGGTTGTTCTTTTTCATTTGCATTTCCTTTTCGTAGCATCCAAATCTAGATTCTGAATACAGCTCTATATATAAATCATCTATGCATGTCTCTGCAGTTGCAAGTGCAATTTACTGGTAGAAGATCTTGAGCTGATGACCTGCTTTTTTATTGGGGGTATATCCCCACAATTATTAGGTGATAATTACAGTGCAATTGTGAGTCGCAATGCTTTTTAAAAAAAAATCATATTTTATTGGTTAATTGCTTTAAATTTTCTTAGTTAATATTAGTTTTAATTAAAATCTTGTATTCAAATAGCAGTAGGAATAGGTAACTTAATCATTTTTTTTGGAAACTGTAATCACACACAAATGTACGAGACAGAGGTTTTCAAGAGGCACAACTATCCTTAACCGAATATACCAAATTCATTTGAAATGGCAAGTGAGCAGCACGTGATCCACAATTTTTGCTGAAGAATCCCTCCTCCATTCACCACTGATCTCCAAAAAAAATCCCATTACCAAACAAGCACACTCCACCACAAACGTACACACATTCCAACAAACGCTGTTAGGATTTATTTTCATCTCCTTTTTGCTTTGAGGTGCCAATCAATTTTTAGTAATTTTGCTGGAATAGGAGTTCAATTGACAATGGTTTTTAACATTCCATTTCTGTTGAATATAAAATTATTTACTAATTATTAGCCAAAATGTCAATGTACCTAAGAATTAATAGTGATATTCGCCTTGGTTCACAGTTAAAATTGTTATTACTATATATATCAGAAAATCCTCTTCCCCTTCATATCTATCTGTTCCTCGATGCAGTGAACAACAATCCGTTAGGACAATAAGCAACAACAAGGCAACAAGGCAACAACGTTCCTAAAACATAATTCTCCTCGGTACCAGCTCACTCAGGCCTACTTGCTCTGGTCCTCCCAAAACATCAACATTGTTTCTCTGGCTCATGCTGATGTACCACACTTATGTCCTCAAAACTAGAACTCTCCTCCAACTCAAATAAACTCACCAAGCTTGTCCTTATCACTAGAACGCTATTGTCCCCAAAACTGGAATCTCCCTCTTTGGTACTTTGATCAACAACCACTGTTGTTGAGCCGATGAAGAGTTGTTGCAATTGATCAAGTAGCCAGAATGCCTGTTTTCCAGAGAGTTTTAACAGTTATACAAGGTTATTTTGAGTTATCAAATTGCTAACGACAGACAATTAAGCCCTTTTCTTTCAGAAACTAGGCCTTTTATTCGATTTCCCAATCAACATTGACCTTTTAGTTTACATTCTCTTTTTGTAAACTTTTATTGGTGTGTTCATTCATTTTTTCCCCACTAATCAATATTCCTCTTGATTTTATGCACGGGTTTTATGAGCTATACTAACAAGTCAACTCATCATTTTGAAAAATGGTGGTAATGTAAAGTAGTTTCGGCTATGACATGTAGAATATAAAATTGGGATTTTTCTCCATTCCTTATCTACCAGACAAAGTTCGACAATGATAAATCAATAAATAATGAAACGTGCCTCATTATGCAGGCACATTTCAATGCTCTAGTTTAACATGTATCAATGTGGGATACAACATGATTTGATTTGTGCCATTGTTTGACATTAGAATTGCATCTTTAACATTTCACACTACTTATATCTATATTATTATTAGAGGGGCAAAGTTTGTCATGACCTGCTTTTCTCCAACCCATGCGGGTGTTTCAGGCTTAGCATGCCAAACTTTTAAAGCATATTGTGCCAGGCTGACACATGAACAGTTTATTCATGGCCCAATACAGCTTTCATGCCCATCTAATTTTGGAACCTACCAAATTGGTCTTATAGTTAAAAGAATAATTATTATTAAAAATTAATGTGTTTATTTCTCATATATGAATTCAAATGTTATTAATTTTTTATTTATTTTTTGTTCAATGGCAATGAAATTGAATTAATTGAGAAAATGTAAAATTACTATTTGGAAATTTTAGATTTTAGTAAAGTTTTACATCTGTTGTGCGACACATGACTCCTTTTTGAGCCCCATTTTTAGAGAAATGTGTTTTTTAATAATGATTTTTTTGAAGAATCTGTAGTTAGAAAATAAGGAAAAATTTTCAGTTTACGTGTAAAATTATTTTACGAGAGAATGTGTGGATGAAAATTATTTTTGGAAAAATTAGTTTTTAGAAAAATGGGGGCCAAAAATAGGCTTAGTAAATCCAAATTTGGTTAATACATGTTTATTTATCTATTATTTGAACCAGTGATTGTAAAAGTTTAGAGAATTAAAGTACAATGGAAATTTAGAAAATATAAATGGAGTGAAATATTTCTCTCACAGAAATTTTTATAAAGCAAATGGGCCCATGTAGGCCTACTAGTTTTGGCCCAACAAAATCCATATACCTTAAGAGGAAATTACAGCCAGGCCGGTATTTAAGATTCAGTTTTCATAATTCCAATTTTAAGTTTGATATTTCACTAATCAGGTTTTAAAAAAATAAAAATAATTTTTTATGTTTAATAACCACACCGTTTTTTGTATAATTAATAATTAAATATTATAAATTAATACATCCAAACCCTAAAATTCAACCAATCCGCCCTCTCCTCCATTCTCTCTCCAGTCATCGCCCTGTCCCTCCCCTCCATTCTCTTTTCAAATTCATCGTCAGTTGTCGCCGCCGTCGCTTGGTCGTAGTGAGGTGCCGCTGCAGGAACCCGCAAGATGGCGGTTGCGGTGAGGGATGTTCGAGTTGATGGCGGATCTAGTGGTCGCGTTGATGGCGGTGGGGTCTAGTTGCGGAGTGTTGGATATGGTTGCGGTGCAGGCGGTGTGTCAGTGGTTATTGTGGTGTTGTGGCAGGGTAAATGACGGATCTGAGCGTCGCTGCGTCAAACATTCATAGCGCCGCTGTCTACTTCAGATTGAAGAGGCTGCGAGATATGGGAGGTGAGAGTGGAGAGGATTTTAGGGTTTGGTTGGGTTCAAATGAAGGTGGATGCAGCGCTGCACGATTGACTGGTGCTGGTGCTGGTTGGGTTCAAATGAAGGTTGTGGTCTGCCTGCCATGGAAGGGATCTGCAGATCCACGATTGATGTGATTTTTGCGTGTGTTTTCAGTTGGTGGTGGATGGGGGTGGTTGCGTTTGTGTGGCGGTCGCTACTGTAGCGTTGGATTTGTTTGTTGGCGGCAGATCTGGTGATGGTGTCGGCGAGGTGTGGTGTCGTTGCAGACGGTGTTGTTATTGTTGGTTGTTTTTTTGGTGCTACAGTGCAGGCGATGGCAGTGGTAGTGTGACGCGATTTTGGTGGTGGTCACAAATAATTTGATTGTTTGTGACCACTAATTATTAATTGTGACCAAAAAATTATTACTTTGTGACCTAAAAATTATTAATTGTGACCAATAAATTGATAAATTGTGACCTAAATAAATATTGTGACTTATAAATTTTGGGATTTGTGACCGATGAACAAATTGTGATTTTTAAATTTCTAAGTTGTGACTTTAAAATTTTGTGATTTGTGACCGATGAACAAATTGTGACCTTTAAATTTTTAATTTGTGACCAATGAACGAACTGTGACCTATAAAATTTTTAAATTGTGACCAAATTACATAAATCTGTGACCTTTATATATTTATTAATAAAATATATAATTAATTAATTAAATCATAAATAAATTTTAATGAAAACCTGATTTTTGAAATTTACAACATCTTCCCTTAGTTTTGAAATGTTGTATACTAAAAACCTGATTTATGTATTGTTCTCATACCTTAATCTGTTGGCCTAAGGCAGAGTAGAAACTATACTGTGCCTAGCTGGGCCTATACGGAAAGTGTGCGCTTGGCCGAGAGAACCCTGCTCACACTAAATCTTTAGCTATAATAATAGTAGAGTGATAATATCAGTTTCACGTTCCTTGAAAAACTGCAGTTGCTGGAGTTACTGATGCTACATGGAAGTCTCTTGTACTTGAGAGTGATTTGCCTGTTCTAGTTGAATTTTGGGCACCATGGTGCGGGCCTTGCCGTATGATGCACCCACTCATTGATAAATTGGCAAAGCAATATGCTGGGAAGCTTAATTGCTACAAGGTTAACACAGATGAGAGCCCTTCAATTGCAACCCAGTATGCAATTCGAAGCATTCCAACTGTTATCATTTTCAAGAATGGAGAGAAGAAAGATGCAGTCATTGGTGCTGTTCCAGAATCAACATTGACAACCTCCATAGAAAAGTTCTTGTAGATTGGTTAGTACATAAATATGCTTGAAGCTTTCTCTTTTATTCGTTACTTCTATTATTGTACACCTACCATACCCGTGTATTATCCATTGCAATGTATTTCATCTTCTCTTTAAGATAATCTTAGTTCTATAAAATTTCCATTATTGTGTGTGTAATTGGTTTCAATGGTTTTTCTCTACATGGTCTGAGTTGCATGTTTCTGTTGGACCAGGACACACGATATTAGATCAAGAACAGAAAACAATAAGTTTGTATACTGAAAATAAAGAGCAGAATTTAAAGAACACAATCGATATGTTTCGGCCTAAGCCCCAGAGGTTGAACGGTGACCAAATCTAACACCTACATCCCCCGTTGAGCATCCAAGTTATGGATTATGCTCGGTTCCACTATAAAGCCCAAATCGACAACAAAGGTTACAAGAAAGTTCAGAACAATCACAAAGAAAGTAAAGAACACTTATCTCTCAGTCACACTGCAGTAGATCCACTCGAATCACAAAGAAACGAACACTACATCAACAGAACCAAACTACACAGCCTCACAAATACTTAACAACGATATTCACACAGAATATCCCCACACAGGGAACCACAATATTACACTGGGATCAGATCAGAGATTTGATATGTAGAAGACAAAGTATTCTAGAGAGAAAATGCAGTCAGAGAGAGAGATTCGAATGAAGATGGAAAACCCTAGACTGAAGACGTTTTAGTCTCCAAATGCCAACTGAAAGGGCAATAAAGCATTCGAACCATCCAGAAGCAGATCTGACGGTCAGCACAAGTCCAGGTGTCACACATCCAGAATAGGCTGAAACTAAAAGAGTTGTCAATTGCCAAATGCGTTTTATACAAATTTGGAAGCACGGAATTGAACCCGGTTCAATTCCAACATTCTCCACCTTGCTACCATAATTTGGGCCATAATGTAGTCCAGAACACAATCACATATTCTTTTCATGCGTTCAAACAATATCTGCACAGTCATTGCAAACTTTCAACAGATAGAAGTTTCAAACAATTCAAAAATTTATTTAAAGGAATTATTTTAGTTCCCATATCTAAAGGGTTAACTTGAGTAGGGACTTTACCAATTTTTATAATTCCTTTTGTAATAACATCTCTTATAAAATGATATTTGATATCAATATGTTTTGTTCTATCATGAAACATAGGATTTTTACTCAAATGTATGGCACTTTGGTTGTCAGATAATAACAAAATATCATTTTCAGAAAAACCAAGTTCAGAAATCAATCCATTTAACCAAATTCCTTCTTTAACAGCATCTGTAACAGCAATATATTATGCTTCAGTAGAAGATAAGGCTACAACCTTTTGTAGCTAAGATTTCCAACTCACAACAGTGCCACACAAAATATAAAAGTATGAGGAAGTAGATCTTCTATTATCCTTATCACCAGCAAAGTCAGAATCAGTATATCCTCTCAATATAACATCATTGTTATTAGATTTAAACATTAAATCCAGATTAGAAGTCCCTTTAAGATATCTAAATAACCATTTTAGAGCATTCCAATGTTCTTCTCCTGGGTTACTCATAAATCTACTTAATATACTGATTCCAAAAGCAAGATCAGGTCTGGTGTAAATCATTAAATACATCACAGAACCAACAGCATTAGCATAAGGAATTTTTGACATTCTAGCATATTCCTCTTCAGAGTTGGGACAGAAATCAGAAGAAAGTTTGAAATGGTTTGACAAAGGCAAAGTAACAGGTTTACACTCATACATGTTAAACCTTTTTAAAATATTAATCACATAATCTTGTTGATTCAAAAATAACAAGTCTCTCTCTTTATTTCTCCAGATTTGCATGCCTAGAATTCTTCTAGCTGAGCTAAGGTCTTTCATATCAAATTCAGATTTTAATTTCAATTTGATATCATCAATTTCAGTTCTATTATTGCAGGCAAGAAGCATATCATCCACATAGAGTGCCAAATAAAGAGAGTGTTCACCTCCATCACCTTTGAAATACAAACAGGCATCAAATTGGCTTCTTTTAAAACCAAGTTTTAACACAAAGTTATCAAATCTCATATACCATTGTCTAGGAGCCTGTTTTAAACCATAAATGGATCTTTTCAGCAAGCAAACAGTATTGTCAGGATTACCAACTTCAAAACCAACAGGTTGTTTCATATAGATAATTTCATCTAAATCACCATATAGGAAAGCAGTTTTAACATCTAATTGTTCAAGTTCCCATTTAAAATGAGCAACTAAGGCAAGCAAACATATGATAGTAGAATATTTCACAACGGGTGAAAAAATTTCAGTATAGTCTATACCTTCTTTTTAGGTAAAACCTTTTGCAACAAGTCTAGCTTTGTACCTGATGGTTTTACTATCCCTTTCCCCCTGTTTTATTTTGAAAATCCACTTGCAATCAATAAGTTTCTGCCTTTCAGGCTTTTTGACAAGTTCCCAAGTTTTGTTTTTCAAAAGTGAAGACATTTCATCTTCCATGGCAGCAATCCAGTTTTTACTTTCTTTACATCTTATGGCATCATCATAAGAGTTAGGTTCATTTTCAAAATGTTCTTGAAAAGTAAAGAAAGAAACAAAATCATCATTGTCAAATCTAGTAGAAGGTCTGATTTGCCTCCTTTCCCTATCTCTTGTGAGTTGATACTCATCAGTAGGGAGAGCAGCAGAATCAGATTCCTGATTTTGATCAATATCTTGATTAATATCAGTTTCAGTTTGGGTATCAGTCCCTCCTACTGGAGGTACAGGATTTTCAGGTTCAATATGAGGTGTCTCCACCTCAATTTGAACATCCTCTTCAGTCAAAATCTTATCTTTCCCTTCCAAACATGGCATAGAAGATTCATTAAAAACAACATCCCTTTTAACAATCACTTTATACCCCCTCTCATATTTAACCCATAATTTGTATCCCTTGACATGTTCATCATAGCCTAAGAAGACACATTTCAGAGATCTAGGTTCTAATTTCCCAGCATTTTGATGAGCATAGGCAGCACAACCAAAAATCTTTAAATGAGAGTAATTAACAGAACCATCAGACCACACAGATTTAGGGACATCAAAATTCAGAACTTTAGTAGGACTTCTATTAATCAAATATGCAGCAGTTTTAACAGCTTCACCCCAAAACATTTTAGGCAAACCAGGTCCAAGAAGCATGCATATAACCTTATTAAGCAAAGTCCTATTCATTCTTTCTGCTACGCCATTTTGTTGGGGGGTATAAGTAACAGTTCTATGTCTCATAATCCCACTGTCATTACATAGGTTATTGAACTCATCATTACAAAATTCCAAACCATTGCCAGTCCTTAGAAATTTAATTTTGTGTTCTGTCTGGTTTTCAATTTGAGTTTTCCAGTTTCTGAAAACAGAGAAAGTCTCATCTTTTGTTTTAAGTAAGAAAATCCAAATTTTTCTAGAATAGTCATCAATAATCAACAAAAAATATTTAAAACCAGATAGAGTACAAACAGTAGCAGGACCCCACAAATCAGCATGTAAGTATTCAAGAATCTGTTTTGATTTATGAATGCCAGAAGGAAAAGGTAATTTGACTTGTTTACCCATAATACATTGTTCACAAAAACCAAAATCACCAAGGTTTTGTTTTCCAAGAACTCCTTTTTTTTGTAAAGAATTTAAGGCCTTCTTTCCTATGTGACCAAGTCTATGATGCCATAGTTTAGCAGGAGTGAAATTTTTAGAGACAGCTGAAGTAGTTAAACCAAGTAAGGGTTTTGCCTTTAGAAAATAGAAACCATGTCTCTTAGGGGTACTTATGATTAAGTCATTGCCCCTAAAAATTTTAATATGTCCTTGACCCATATTTATGTTAAACTCCATATCATCTAACATACATAAGGACACCAAGTTTCTCTTTAAGTCAGGTATGTACCTGGTTTCCTTAAGAAACAGAACCTTACCATTTTTCAAAAGTAGTTTTATAGTCCCTATACCTTTAACTTTACAGGTATAGTTATTTCCCATAATAACTTGCCCTCCAGCAGACTTTTTGTAATCCAGAAAACAGTTTTTATTTGGACACATGTGGAAAGAATACCCTGAATCTAAAATCCATTCATCATTCAGTTGTCTTTCCATGTTCACAAGGACCAGACCAAAATTTGACTTAGCCTTATTATAAACCAAGGCATTAGTCCCATCATCAGATTTGTCTTTCAAATCATTTTTCTTTTTGAAACAATCTTTTGCAAAATGACCCAATTTCCCACAGTAATAGCATTTCTTTCCTTTAGACTTAGTCTTGGAAGTATGCTTGTCATGAAATCTGTTTTTATTTTCTGAAAAGGATTTATGATGAAAATTTGATTTTCCCAAAAATTTTCCTTTAACAAGAAGGCTGTCCCCATTGTGGTTGTTACTAGAATCAGATTTAAGTTCAAGGGCTTTGTTTCTCAAGGAATTAATAATAATATCAGTGGTAAGATCTTCTCTACCATATTCTAAAACAACCTTGATGTCCTTAAATTTGTCACTGATGGAGTTTAAAAGGACCACAGCTATCTGATCTTTTGAAAGTTTTTCATCACAGTTAGCCAAATCTTGGGTAAGTTTTGTAAATCTATTTAGGTTTTCATCCAAATCAACAGAAGGATCCATTTTGAAAGAAAAGAATTGTTTTAGCAAAAAACACTTATTTGGAGTAGATTTGGTCACATACTGTGCATGCAGTTTGGTCCATAGTTCAGATGCAGTTTTTGTGTCACCAATGCATCTAATAACATTTTCAGTCAAATACAAGAAAATGGTACTCCAAGCAACTTCTTCAAGTTCAGATTTATTTGCAGGAATCATATCAACAGGCCAACTATTATCTATGGCCTTAACACATTTCATTTGCATTAAAATAGCCCTCATTTTTTGACTCCATAGAGTAAAATCAATTTTTCCATCAAATTGACTGACTTCAAATTTTGCAGAGGCCATAGTGGTAAGACTTACTGACAGAAAATTTGGGTCAAACCAATGCACGTGTAAATAATGCAGCAAGAATTAAAATGGAATGTGTCAATTTGGAAATTCACAGTAGTACACGTAGTAACAGGCAAGAATTTCAGAAAAATAATCAGCCACAGACTAAGGATAAACAGAGTCAAGGCAACAGAGATCACATAAGCTATATTTCACAGATTTCTCCAGCAAGATTCTCCAAATGTACACCCGTACTTGATTAATCTCAGATTCTCAAGGCCTCACAGGAGCCTTTGGACAAAGACTAAGATCAAGGGGGTTTAGTTAGGGGTGTCCAAAAGTCCCGAACCGAACCGAACCCGAACCGAACCGAGCGGTTCTTCATAAATTAAATATCCGAACGGGTACCCGAATCGAGAACCGACGGGTTTGGGTCGGGTCTAGACCAAGAACCGAAGAACCGAATAAGAACCGAAACTAAATAATTTTTTTATTTTTTATATTGAATTAATTAAATTATTTTATTTTTTTCTAAACAAATTAGCAAATTAATTAAATAAATCAGATTATTTCATAATTTTAATTTTAAAACCCAAATCATTTTTAAAACTCATTAGCCAATTTTAATTTGAAACAAATGAATATACTTTATGTAGTGTTGCTGTAATATTAATATCTACTTTTTGATATTTGTATGCATTGAATTAATCTTATTGGACGGCTAGTTATTTATATGTTTTTGAATTGGGCTACGTTAATTTGTAAAAGTTACGAATGAAATGTCATTAGTTGTATTTATATAGTGTTGCTGTAAATATTAAAAAATTTAATTATGGTACGGAACCGAAAGGAACCGAACCGACCCGAACGGAACCGAACCCGAACGGTTCCATATTTTTATTTGGACCCGACGGGTCCATTTATTAAATACCCGAAAGTTTTGGGTCGGTTCGGGTATCTTCAGAACCGAACCGAACCGACCCACGGACAGCCCTAGGTTTAGTACATGGTAAATCAAGGGAAAAACAGGAAACCCTAAAGTCTTAAAAAAAAATAGTTTAACAAGAGTTTAGAAAGATCTCACCCAACGAGTTTCAGAACTCGACAAATGTAGCAATATTGCTTAAAAGCAATTCCAAAAATTTTGCACCTTTATCGTATCAGCCTTTCTGCTTCAAGATCTAGGTATCTTGTTCCTTCTCCCAATGGCTCTGATACCACTGTTGGACCAGGACACATGATATTAGATCAAGAACAGAAAACAACAAGTTTGTATACTGAAAATAAAGAGCAGAATTTAAAGAACACAATCGATATGTTTCGGCCTAAGCCCCGGAGGTTCGGTGACCAAATCTAACACCTACATCCCCCGTTGAGCATCCAAGTTATGGATTATGCTCGGTTCCACTATAAAGCCCAAATCGACAACAAAGGTTACAAGAAAGTTCAGAACAATCACAAAGAAAGTACAAGAACACTTATCTCTCAGTCACACTGCAGTAGATCCACTCGAATCACAAAGAAACGAACACTACATCAACAGAACCAAACTACACAGCCTCACGAATACTTAACAACGATATTCACACAGAATATCTCCACACAGGGAACCACAATATTACACTAGGATCATATCAGAGATTTGATATGTAGAAGACAAAGTATTCTAGAGAGAAAATGCAGCCAGAGAGAGAGATTCGAATGAAGATGGAAAACCCTAGCTAAAGACGTTTTAGTCTCCAAATGCCAACTGAAAGGGCAATAAAGCATTCGAACCATCCAGAAGCAGATCTGACAGTCAACACAAGTCCAGGTGTCACACATCCAGAATAGGCTGAAACTAAAAGAGTTGTCAATTGCCAAATGCGTTTTATACAAATTTGGAAGCACAGAATTGAACCCGGTTCAATTCCAACAGTTTCTTTTCTGGAAATATATTTACATGCATTTGAGCTCTGTAGAGCTGGAAACTTTAGCCTGAGTTGCCTTCAGCAATCTTTAGAAGTGTATCCTTTGTAACTATGGCACGTTGTGTCATAGTTGAATATAAAGCACGACCCGAAAATACTTGGAGGGATATTGATTTTTCAATCATGTTACATGTACATTTTGTTTTACATTATTTTTGGTGTCACGTGTTGGCACATGATGGACAATTTTTTTTATAAAAAAAATACACTTTCTTGTCCATTACTTTTTGAATTTATACATAATGTATAACAAAATGTAATCCATGGAATGTACATTTAGCATAAGTCTTGATTTTTTTTTAATGTATAGAGAATACTTTCTCAATCCTGCTACATGAAGAGGCTCAATGACGGAATTTTAAATCGAGGGGCAAGTGTCATTTGTTTATTGAACAGTTGGAAGAAAAAAAGAAAGGATCATGCTACATGTATTAAATTCTTTTACCGAATCTTTTACCTACTACTCACAATGGGAATGAGGACCACATTGTCAAAATTTTTAAATACACGCAGACTCCGCACATTATGTGAGAAAGGCCGAAAGGGTAAACCCAAAAAGAAATGCCTCCATACAGGCGTTGCCACTCCTTAAATCCTGTCAAAATTATTCATACTTTAATCCAAGCTTCCAGATGCAGTTGATTATTCACGGACTGCATAAACTGTCCGGTTTTACATTTGTCAAAGGATTATTTTTGTAATAAGACGGTGTGGACTGTATTTATTTTTCTTGGTTTTGATTCGTCAACTCTGTCAATAGAATTAGTAGTAAAAGTTCTCAATAGGGTCCACAGCGTGTTTGGCTAAGCTCAAAGTTATGCTAAAAAAGTAACTTTTTAGCTCTTCTTTTGTAGGTCAATAATGATGTTTGAGAAAACCACTTCAATTAGGCCTTTGTTTTCATCTTCCAACGCCCATTTATTTTGATATTAATGTGCTTTAAAGTCGAGCCATCGAACAAGAAAAAACCAATAAATCAGTTCTGACTAACTCTCACTAAACCAAATGAAAAAAAAAAAAAAAAAAAAAAAATCGTAGGCTGTGAAAGGAATTTACTTTCTAATTAATTTTATTTGGAGCTGCAATCAATCGCTACTTTTTAACCATTTTAATGTGGAAAACAATCAAATTTAATTAGTGGTCCACCTATAAATAAAGATTCTTTTGACAAATATATCACGTCTACGTTATAATAAACACAATAAAAAATAAAAATAATTAAAAATAGAGGAAACTCAAATTTGCAGGGCACTTATTAGAGATCTTCGTGTTCGACTAGAATTTAAGAATTATCTCTTGTCGAGAGAGAAGAACACGGCAGAGCGTAGAAGTTAAAAAAAAAAAAAAAAAATATATATATATATATATATATATATATATAAAATGACACAATAATTTTAAAAAAAAAAATTAAGCCTAAAAGCTTGTATATATATATACAATAATTTTTCAAATTTAGGCGTAGGCCTAATTGAATTTGAAATAATTTTTTTTATTAATTGTTAAAATGTTTATTGGTCAAACTCATTTATTAATAAATTCACGAATATGATAATATTTAAGTGGTGGCGCTGAACGATTGGCGGAGGCGTCATACCTCCATCCATCCTACCCCACCACCTCTCACGTGTCAACAGCCATGATTTGAAGTGCAGTAAATCACGCGCTTTGGCTTTTATATATTCCAATCTAAAACCCAAAATTCTCAATCCGAATGACATTTCGTTTCATCAATTCATTCTCGTTTTTTCTGTTAGTTCATTATTTTTCTGCTCCTAGTTCTTTCTCTCTCTAAAGAAAACCCACAAATTCTCTGTCGGATTCTCTGTCGCGCTAGATTCTATTTTTATCCAGAGGTATGTTTCTTCTCTGCTTCTCATATTTGCATAAATACGGATATTTTTGAGTGATTTTATGTATTGTACTGGATTACAGGGATTTTTTTACTTGTTCAAGATCCTGGATATTGCATTTTTCTCTTTGTTTAGTTTTGGTGAATTTTGTTGCTCCAGATATTGCTAATTGATGAAAATATACGGTATAAATCTTTTGTTTCTTGTTAATGCTAATTTTTTTAACGATTTTTCTATTTTCCTTCTTTTTAGGGGAAAATTGTGAAAGTTTGGAATTTTCAACATTTTGGCTTACTAATTTTATTGATGATTTCTTGTTTTTGCTATTTAGGAACAAAATTGGAACTTTTTATGCTGGATTGTTTTTTAAATCTCATCAGAAAAAAAACACCCTTTTAACCACAAAAGAAAAATCGAATAAAGGTTTTTGATTCTGATAAAAACCAATCAAATTTCTATCAGAAGAAAAAAAAAATACAATAACAGAAGAACAAAACATTGTGAAGTTTGATATTTTGGCATCTCTTATTAGTTTAATGAAATCACATTTAATTGCATTTGGTGAGGGCAAATCATTATTGAAATATTTGCCGATTCTCATATTGGGGCCCTAATGATGTTAATGATTAAAGTGTATTAGTTGATTTTTATTGATTTTGCTGGTCCATTGGGTTTTGTTTGGACTCATTTAATATAGTATTGTATGTAATAGAAATGTTTCCAAACATTGCTATTGGAACTATCGACCTATGAAAAGTTGAAAACACTTAGTTATCATAATTATCGACTGTGGCATCTTTTGAAACTGACCAACATGATCATATTATTATCATCTATTAAAGTATAACTAGGATGTGGCTAGATCTTAAAGCATATATTATTGGGTTAGGAGAAACATCACCTTCAACTCAGTCTACTATCTTGTTAATCCATCCTGAAATTCTCAAGGCTGTCCCTAAAGTAATCTCCGTGAATTCTCACGGCAGTCCCTTTCCATTTTCTACTCCATATACTTTCTTTTATTCAACATATTCTAATTTTAAATTGAGATTCAGAAATTGCACGATTTGCAATTTTCTAAAAGATATATCACTTGTACTTATTTCTAGGACAGCGATCCATCTTCAGAGAAATTTCTCTTACTGAATCCTTGTATATGTGTATGTGTATTAGAATCTGATGTGAAAACTCGTTGACTTATATCTATAACTTACAACAGTCTGTTTCTGTTTATACTCAATTTTCATGCAGTTATGCTTTTTTTTTCTTTTGTGTGTGTCTTTTACTGCCATAGATATCAATATTTCATTTTTTATTAGATAAGAAAATTGAGATTCTATGAATTGATCGAATGGCCTAAATTGAGGAGTTCATGGATTTGTAAAAGGAACTCTTTAAGACGTTGACGAATTATCAAAAGCTTTGGGATTTTCAGATTTGAGTCAAATAGGAGGTCAAAGAAGTAGTAATCAAACCTTGGGTTCTGATTTTATGGCTAATACCATTACAGTTATGAGCAGACCACATATGCAAGTGTTTGAAATTATTGCAACCTTATCTTGTGAAAATGGAGAGACAAACTTAGAGCGGGACAGAGAGAGTATTTCTATTGGTTATTTTGCCCCATTCTTTTCGTTCATTTGGAACGGGGAAGGGACAAGTTTGGACCCATCTAATTATAATAATCTCTTGTATTTTAACTGTTAGTGAAGCCTTGCAATAATTTATTTATAGATCCAGTCTGGCATATTGACATGTCTTTATACTTCACCAAAGGATCTTGATTTTGTAATTATCCAGTGCCATAATCTATATGAAATATTTGGCTTTATTTTGTGTCATTGACTTTTACTCTCGAGATAACTTTACTAGCAAACTTTTTATTAGCAACAATACTTAAATTTCTTGCTTTCTTATGCAGTTATATGGCATTTCAACAAAACTTCAGTGCCCCTACTATGCATTTTTCATCTGAGGGAGATGTTTCACTCAAAAAAAAATGGAATTCAGTGTCACCTACAGCAACAGCTTCAGAAAATGTGAACGGATGCTTTGATTGCAACATTTGTTTAGATTCAGCTCATGATCCTGTGGTTACCCTTTGTGGTCATCTGTATTGCTGGCCTTGCATTTACAAATGGCTTCAGGTTCAAAACTCCTCATTAGAATCAGATGATAAACCAAAATGTCCAATTTGTAAGGCTTACATCACAACTTCTTCATTGGTTCCCCTCTATGGCCGTGGCTCATCATCAGCTGAATTCGATGGCAAGAAACACCAATTGGATCTCATCATACCCCACAGACCACCGGCTCATGGTATGAACACGTTGCTTGCTCCAAATCAGCAACTTCAACCCAATCCATTTCAGCCACAGCAGCCGTCTTTTCATCAAGCTTTTGGTAATTATGCTTCAATGACACCATCTAGCTTTGGGGAAACAACAATGACCAGTTTTTTCAATCCAACAATATTTATGTTTGGTGAAATGGTTTTTTCTAGAATGTTCGGAAGCTCAGAGACGAGTTTGTTCTCGTATCCTTATCGAAATTCCTACCCCGTTACTGGAAATGGTGGCCCTCGGTTGAGAAGGCAAGAAATGCAGGTGGACAAGTCTCTAAACAGGGTATCCATTTTTCTCTTCTGCTGCTTTATTTTGTGCCTTATCCTATTTTAGGTTTCCCATTCGGCGCATTGTATTGCTGTACAGATGGTGGGACTGCTCTTACGAGCAGTCTTAGGTAGAGCGGATTCTATGTAGGTTTTTTAGAGATTTGTGAAAAATCTAATTCCTTGGGGATGATGTTTTCTTCTGTACATAATAATTCTTTCGTACTATAATATCGGAAAAACTTTCATTTGCTTGTTGTCCATACCTTGAATTTAAGAAAAAGTTCTGGGTAATTATTTGATGATTTTTGTCCACTTTTCATTATGCTGGACATCTTTTTCTTTATCATATTCTTATCCATGTTGTACTTCACACGAGTTCTTTTATGATGCTTATTTATCACGCCTTCTTACTTTGTGTTTTGTTATATTCTTCTTTTTGGGCCCTTCCTACTTTTGATTGTTGGAATCATCAGATAGAACTATTGGTCACAGGCAGATAACATGTAAGGTGGTAAAAAAAAAAAAACCTTGGCCCTCCACCAAGGCAAAGAATGCCGGTCTTAAAGTTGCAATAGTCGAGCGTGACGCACTTTGAGTTGTTCAAACTCTGCACTCTGATTTTAGTTTCGCTGTTAATGCATCTATTTGTTATACGTAAATTGTGGTTCATCATGCCTTCCTCGGGTACTGGGTGGATTGTATTCCTTTTTTGATCTCGCAGGTTCTGCGGGATGAATAATATGAGGTTCCTCGTGGTTTCAAACAGAAAAAAAAATGTGGGTCCAATGTTCCTTGGTTCACCCTGTTGGTTGATGTGCCTTGTTGGTCCTCGGAGATTACTAGGGGAGATATTTGTGGTTTTAGGACCATTGTGAGATCACTTTAAATCTACTTTGAATGGAGTAGAACGAATTAAGAGCAAAAAATTAAAATCTAGGACGTTGCACTATCAATTCAATTCAATTCAATTCAATACTGCTACAAAATGTATCACTAGACTCATTTTGACGAGGAAAAAGAAGGTTGACAATTTGAACTCTGTTTATCCAAACTTATTTTTAAACCTTTTTTATGCTCAAGATACTACTTTGGTATTCCTTTTTTAAAAGTTTTTTATAACAAATTTTGTAACGCAATATATTATATTTCGTAAAATTATGTTATACAGTTTACCACCCAATTTCCACCATTGTAACTCACTGTATTACAAACATTTTGTCACTTATTTTCATCGTCAATGCGGTTGTCGACACCACCACTAATTGTAGCATTAGGTATTACATTGGAGACGACGTAGACCACACCACTTGTAACATATATTATTACATTATCACCACCGAATCACCATTGCTGTCCCGTAATAAACACAATCGTTATCACCATCACCTTCATGCACCACCAGCAGATCTGGAACACTACAGAGCAGAGTTGCCACCAATGTGCTGCTATCTCCCAAAGACGAATTGTATTGGAATATTCGACCTGGCAACCGAACCACCAAACCGCTATCCGGTTCTAATCCCACCTATTCACCGCCTCAGCCACCATACTCCGCCGCCACCTCAAACCTCAAAGATTCATGCTCCCAACTCAAATAATTCCTTTTGAGGGTTATCAAAGCTTTCTGCTACATGCAAAATTGTTACATTCATAGAATTTCTCTCAATCAAACTCCCCAAGTATCGTAGGAAAAATAATATTCTAAAATCTACTATACCCATCAATTTCTACTCTTTGAATAACCTACAAAGAGAACAAGAAAAACTAGAATGTTAGACACGTCTCCAAAGAACACATGCAGTCAATTTATACTAAAAATTGCTTCAATTTTCAGATGCCCAAGGTGAAGAAAATAGCAAGTTTGCAATTAGCTTACCTACATAATTTTAACAATATTTTTTGGTATCTTTTGCTTCAAGGAAAGAACAATTCAACCCATACACTTAAGTTGGTGCTACATAACATTACTCTACGTAGGACAATTAAAGGTGCAAGACGTCTAGACCAATCTGATAGAAAAAGGAATCTTAAAATGAGTTTGAAATAGGCTCAAGATTTCGCAAAAGGTGCAAGATGGTCTAAACAGTGAAAAAAACGTGGCATGTCGGGCCATCAAGGCCACCGGCTGATCCAACGAATACTTCACCTTTGTGGTGGTTTAACTTAATTAAAAAAAAAAAGTATTGTAACCCTGAAAAGATGGTTCATGGGCACCTTCACCTTTGTGGTGATTTGATTAGTAAACAAGAGTATCATAACCATGTAAAGACGGTTCATGTGCACGGAGTCAAAGGTTAACAATGCTTTATGCTTATATTCATTGTTGAAGGTTAGCTAGGGACATCACACCTATTTCAATGCATCTGAAAATTCTGAACTATATATTAACCTAAGACACTGTCAACGTATAGAACTTTATTCACATGCTTTACAAAAGATGTTACAGACTTTTTTTCAAACAATTTCAATAAGGCCATATTTGATAGGGGTTGAATTCCATGGAAAATGGAAAAGTAATTCCATTTCCACCTAAAAAGCCATGTTTGATGGCTTAACTTTTCCCTAGAAAATGTTTTCCCAACCTCCCGCCACACGCCCATTTTCCTCAATTTGTGGGAAATCCTTTTCCCACCATTTTGGTGGGAAAAGGAATTCCAGGTTCTGCTGGAATTTTTTCTTTAGCAATGAAAACAAATTTCATAATCAATTATAAAAAAAAAAATTCATTTTAATGGACAATTTCCATGTAAAACGAAGCCAAACGAACACTAAACTTTGATGAAAAAATAGTTTTCGAGCAAAAAAAATTTTTTTTTTTTACTTTTTGGCAATGGTAACAAATTTCATAACCAATTGTAAAAAAAATTCAATTTAATGGACAATTTCCATGTAAAATAAAGCCAAACGTGAACAAAAAAAATCCAAAATTTCAAAAAATCTCCGGGTGGAAAATTATACCAATCAAACACACTTAATTAACAATTCCCTGGAAAACAATTTCTAGGCAATTACTTTCCCTGAAATTCATTTTCTTTCCACCCATTTTCCACATTTGCAATCAAATGGACCCTAACAGTTGTGCTATGTTAACATTCACTTTGACATAATGGGTGACCAAATGGCCACATGGAAGCCCCCTATTGGGGGGGAGGGGCTGTGTTAACATAGCACAACTCTTTCAATAATAATCATAGTGCAAGTCCATAATCACCGACAAACCATTTCAAACGGATAAAAGAAGCCAATCACATGCACATGCTTTCTTAATGTCTCCGAACTTATTACCAATAATTCGTACCCTTCCGTACCTTAAAGGACGTGAATAAACGCGTTTTTTTCAAATCCGTTTTCTACAATAATCACCGACAAACGCGTGGTACAGTAGTGGAGATATTCTATAAATGGACTTATGGAAAGCCCTCGTTTCAAGATTAATTCTATAGTCTTTGTTAGAAGAAAGTTTTGCTTACGAGCGAAAACAATTCATGGCAATATTGCTATTTCATTCTCCTATTTCCTTTTGGAAATGTTTTTTGATTGTTTGCATGCTTTTCGAGGGGATCAATGGCCAATCAAACCGTTGGTTCAAAGCTCGTGCTACTTTTTACGGCGCGAATCAAAATCCAAGCTCTCTTGGTAAGATTTATTGAAAAATATCATACTCCTGTATGGTTTAGCTAAAACAATTTTTTATTAGATTTTGATAACAGTTAATGAAATATATGGTCAAAAAGTTGATAAAAGTTGTGGATTCATAAAATGTAATATCAAAAATGAGTTCGAGAGAAAAATGAATTTTAGAAAATGAAGTTAAAACATGGGCTATAGTTTGTTAATTTTAGTACATTAATGCTGGTCGGCCAGGGTTAGTGACCGACCAGAATCCAGGACACCTCAGCCCCTGATTTGAAAAAAAAGGGCCCCACATGAATTCAAATCAAAGGCCGAAGTGCATCCACCTCGGCCCCCTGGATCTGGTCCTGGATTTGGCCCTGGATGAGCAGCATTTCTCATTTTAGTACTATCCACTGCTAACCTACGATTACATGACACTCATTAGTATTTAGAATGGGAAATTTAAAATATTTATGTTATACCGTGGAGTATGTATGTACTAAACATGCACTAACTGTATTTAATATTGGTGGTTCTCAGGTGGAGCTTGTGGCTATGAAAACACCTATCAAGCTGGTTTTGGAGTAAACACAGCAGCAGTGAGCACTGTACTTTTCAAAAATGGTCAGGCATGTGGTGGTTGCCACCAGGTAATGTGTAACTACAGGCTCGATCCAAAATGGTGCCTCCGCCGCCATGCAGTCGTAACCGTAACCGCAACCAACTTCTGCCCTCCGAACCACCACGGCGGCTGGTGCGATCCTCCTAATTCCCACTTCGACATGTCGATGCCCGCTTTTTTTCGCATTGCCAAACAAGGAAATGAAGGCATAGTTCCTGTACTTTATAGAAGGTGAATATAATCGTATATATCAACTCAAATTAATCTTTTTAAAATAATATGCATGTGACGAACATGTATGTTTTTTTCCAACAAGAAGCATATAATCTAAAAAATATTTAATCAAACATGTTATAACATTCCTGCCCCTTCCCCACCAACAAGAAGAAAAACTAAAAGTATATATTATTTGAGATTGTTCAATTGCTAAAAACACATTTAATATATAAATAAATATATTTCCTCTCATTCATATTAAGGTCATGTTTGTCTCTCATTATTCTAAAACATTGTTTGATACGGTAAGATTTTCTACCACACATTCGCCCAATAAAATATTCTACACGCAAACCAATAAAGTAACTTTAAATTTCAATCACACATTCTCAAAAAAATATTATTCATTACTTCATTTCTTCTACAATAATGAAAGACAAACACGCACTAAGCTTCTAAATGTTTTGGCAACAAAAAATGTCCTTGAAAATACGTATTATGACAAAGATCTGACAGCTTAATTTCGTGTTTTTACTGAAAATGAATTCGATTTGTGAGTGAAGAGTCGTTTTGTAGATATAAATGAACAAATTCTTCTCCTCTCTCGTTAAGAATTAATGTTAAAAGTTGTATTATAATTTGTAGGGTTCCGTGCAAAAGGAGAGGAGGAGTTCGTTTCACATTGAAGGGACAATCAAATTTTAACATGATAATGATATCCAACGTTGGTGGCAGTGGTGATATATTGAATGCATGGATTAGGGGCTCTAAAACAAGAAGTTGGGTTCCCATGAACAGGAACTGGGGTGCAAATTGGCAAAGCAACATGGATCTTCGAACCCAAACGCTGTCGTTTAAGCTCAATTTAGTCGACGGCAAGACGCTCGAGTTCTTTAACGTTGTTCCTTCGTCGTGGAAATTTGGACAGACTTTTGCTTCCAAGAATCAGTTCTATTAGTTTGCACACACTGATTAACCTGCCCATGAATCACCCTTTTTTTAGGTTCATGGTGGAACTGCTTATATTTTTATTTTTATTCAGCATAATAATCTGTAACGATTTAAAATTTTCTGAAGTTCAATGGGATATGTTGTAATTTGACAAGAGGCGCAGCTTCTATAAAGATTTGAATGAATCATTCTCAAGTAAATATTGGTGTATTTCACCCAACTACGAGTAAAAAAGCCACACTTTCATGTGTCTATTTAACATCTATTCGTACAGTATTAGTCTCTTAAGTTTCTAATTGTCATGTTAATCGCTCGATAAAAATAATAATATTAAATCCTATATGAATGACACTATTAAGTGCCATTGTGTCACCAAATGTTGTTATTTATCACACCAAATTATCAAAGATCATTATTAAAAAACAAAGTGTGAGTTTACTATACGGAGTTTGTTTGAGCCACATTTTTATTTGAGAATGTATTTTGGAATAGTAAATTAATGAAGAATGTGCGATTAAAAAATAAGGAAAAGTTTTGAATTTACATGTAATATTATTTTATTAAAAAATGTGTGGTTGAAAAGAAAGAGAAAAATATATTTTGAGAATAATAGGGATCGAACAAGTGTACGATTTAAGTACAGAAATCTAACCAATATTAAATATTCATTATATTTTCTCGTCTAAACACCAATTCTTAACTTTCCAATTTTGCCGATTTGACGTAATAATTAACGCACTATATGGTGCCGTATAAAATATAGTATTACTTTTTATGACCGAATTACTCATTGGTGTAATAGTTGAAACTTGAGTGATTATTACCATTAGAAAAAAAATTCATTGACCATTTGTGAAAATACTCAAAACTTAGTAACCTTTGACATAATTAACCATCTTTATGTTCAATAATTGCATACGTTAATACGCTATCATGAATATGGTTCGCCATGCATCACCTGCCGATACAATATGTCATGCGTCGGTTTGTAGAGCTCTATAGTCATGGTTATTCTACATCTACTACTAAAAGCCTGGAAGTTTCATGCGAATGAACAAAATTAAGGAAGAAAGACACTAATTTGAGTTGTCCCGTCCAATATCTCCATTCCTACTACCAGTAAAGAATTTGAAGAGGAGGACAAGACAAGTTCAGCAGTTGAGTGCTCAACTCCTCAAAATTGTTTTTCCTGGAAATTCTAGAATTCATGCAAGTACCAAACGTAATTCTTAAAATTTCCACTCAGCATATGACGATCAAAATGTGCGTTCCAAGAAGTACATGACTCAGATATGCAGAAAAAAGATATATTTCTATAAACTGCTTACTTTTGCCTTCTTCATTTTGCAACAGCAATATGTAGTTACCAATGACGATCAACATATATAGATGTAGCCTTTTTTCCTCGTCATTTACGAATTCGACAAAACAAAATTTCTTTCATAATTTGACAAAACAGATTGCTTCCCAAGTAAACGTCCGAATGGCAAAACTTGGTAGAAAATCCTCTATGTTTCAATCCTCATGCCTTTCAAATTTGAAAATTTAATATTTTTTAGCAAAACTTAGTTTCTCTGGATTAATCTCATCAACCCGGATTGCAACCATCTTTCCACTCTCATCCTCAGTAAATGGTATAGACTCCCGGGTCAAAAGCTTGATAATCTGCAGCAGAAACAACACAACGTTTCCAATGATCAATAAACAGCCTCAAATATCATAGATACAGTCTGCAGCAGAAACAACACAACGTTTCCAATGATCAATAAACAGCCTCAAATATCATAGATACAGTGCCAAAAATCTTGGTACTGCATCTCAGAATATTTTTCTTTCCCTTCAAAAAATAAATGATGTATTACCATTGCGCCAGATATGTAACTGATGTAAAAAAGTTGCAGTTAACCCAACATACTAACCAACAACTATACATCTTGAATGAACATCAGCAACCAAACTAATAAAATTGGAAATAATTTTGTAACAGTCTTTATATCATGATGGTAAAATATTCAATTACAGTGGTTGGGGGTAGTCTATCATCAAAATCTTGTTCAGCCAGATGAAATTTGATTAGAAAATCCATCGGATAACAACAATCCATTAGTTTTTCGATATTCATCAAAAATAGAGATGACCTACACACAAATATGATTTGGCCTTATAAATTGTTGTGTGCTTTTATACCTAGAGGGGCAGATTGAGACCATTTTTCTTGTGGGGTCAAAAATAAAAATTAAAAAATGTTTAGGTCAAAAAAAAAAAACTCAAAGAAGAAAACTCAAAAAAAAATAAAAAAAAATTGTGGGGTCATTTGACCCCATGTGGGTCCACCAGTGTTTATACCATATCTGGTAGGGAAGATTAAATAATAATAAACAACATTAAAGAAGAAAAATAAACTAAAAAGTCATGTTTTTAATAGGGTTGGACAAAAACTAGATTGAACCGAACATGACCCAAACCGAACCGACCGGTTCTTCTTAAGTTAAATACTCGACCATGTTAGGGATGGCAACGGGGCGGGTTCGGGGTGGGGCGCCCCTACCCTACCTCGCCCCGCCACTCCAACGCTTCGCCCCGCCCCGCACCCTACCCCTCCTTAGACGGGGCGGGACACGCGGCAGGACTGTTTCCTTGCCCCGTTTATTTTATTTATAATTTTTTTTTTTGCCCTAAAAAATTTCCAATTGTACGGTTTAGGAAATAAATAACTCTACTTCCAAAAAACATTTGTTCATCAAATTTAAAAACATAAATCTATAACTCTACTTCCAAAAAGTATTGTTCATCATGTATTTTAGTAGAGAATACATGGATACTTTTTTTTAATGGTTCACGGGGCGAGTTCGGGGCGGGGCATCTCTGCCCCGCTCCCCCGTCCCGAGACCCGAGACGGGGAGCCCCGCCCCGCTCCGCCACTCCACGCCAACCCGTTCGGGCAGTTTTTTTCGCCCCATTCGGGGTGGAGCACCGTCAAGGCGGGGTGATTGTTTTTGCCATCTCTAACCATGTATCTAAATCGAGAGCCGACCAATTTGATTCGGTTTTCGATTCTAGATCAAGAACCGAATCTCCCTAATTTTTTTTAATTTTTTATCTTAAATAGGTCGAATTATTTTATTTTTTTTCTAAATAAATTTGCTAACAAATTAATTTAGCCAAACCCAAAATATGATTTTACAATTTCTAATTTTCAACCAAATCTAACTTAATCAAATTGACCTAAATTTTACCCAAATATTTTATTCTACCGTAGTGCCATTTCTGTCGTTCTATTATTGGAAATTGTTGTCTTTCTCTTCTTGTAATTTTAACACTCAAATATATAAAAAACTCAATAAAGAGAGACGCAAAAGATATCACGAGATTTGATTACATTATTTTATAAGAGTTAAGATTGAACATATCATAATCGAATTAATATAGTGTTGTTGTAAATATAAAAAAATTAATTATTGTACGAAACTCGAGAACCGAACCGAATAGAATCGAGCCCAAACGATTCCATAATTAAATTTTGACTCGGTGGTTCCACTTACTAAATACTCGAAAGTTCAAGTTCTTCGATTCTCTTTAGAATCGAACCGAATCAGACCATATCTAGCCTTATTTTCCATACTGCCCAATCCAATCCGGTATTATGTATAAAATGTTCATTTAAGTAAAATTTCTTACTGTTAATCTAGTGTTTGTTTGGGAGAGATTTTTCCAAGTGAAAAATGATTTTTTGGAAAATATAAGGTTAAAAAATAGGAAAAAATTATGGATCACATATAATGTATGGTTGAAAATGATTTTGGGGAGAATGATTTTAAAAAAAAAATCTCCCAGACAAAGCACCAGTTTCATATCCATAAGAGCACGAAGAATAGATACACAAACTTTAATTATCAAGCAATGAAAGGAATACCCATACCATTCTCTTCCGAAGCCCTTCTTTGGCATCTTTTTCATTGGTCCCAACTATAACCTTGAGATGCTGAACAGCTGATGAAAAAAGAACAGTTCAGAACCACGTCTTTAAGTCGAACCTAATTACGAAAAAAGTGAAAGAATGATAATGTACATGGAAGACCCGAAAAAGTAGACAAGTGAAGTCTCAGCATGCGAACAGCTTCCTTTGGTTCAAATAAATGCACATTAAGAGAAAATTCTTCTTCTGTGCAACTGCAGAAAGTGTAAGCTTTTAGGCCATTTTATAGGCAATGGAATGGATGAATTATAAAAAGATGTCAAAGAAGACAAAAGGCATAGCAGGTAGTTCTAACCTGTTCTCAAGAAGTTTTGCCGCAGATGTTTCGTCAGCTTCTCGGGCCTTCTTCATAAAAAAGTGTCCCTATACACCCCCCACCCCCCCCCCCCCACACCAGCAGCACGGAAAAGAAGAAGAGAGAGAAAAAACGTAAGAGAATAGCATCCGTTAATAATAACATGTGATGAGAAGTTCTGTGTATTACTCAATCTAACAAAGGAAGATCAATAGTTTATTTCTTTTGTCAAGGAGAAGCAAAAAGCTGAAAGCATGCTTGAAATCTCAAAATCTAACCAGATGCTATGTCGATAGAGACTAGATGATGAAGTTCAAGAAAAAGTTGGTGGTATAGTCATAAAAATAACAAGATAAAAGAAGTACAGTATACTGTACGATCATTTTCAAATCTAAGCTTTAGTGGCTAGTGCGAGTTTAAAGGAGACATTTAGTATACCTCTTGCAGAAACTTCTGTGATTTCTCATGATCCTTTTCAGTGAATGCATCAACAGCCTGTCCAAGAAACCATGACTATTAAATCTCATTCAAGAATTCTGAGAGATACATCTGATAATGTTTTCAGATCTCAATGTAGAACAGAGAGTAAGATAGGGTGTTGTGGAGAGTTGGAGGAGGTGAGGTGCAGGCATGGGAGCTCAAAGACTTACAGCTTTATAGTATTCTTTCATTGTAACCCAATGCTCCTTCACAGCCTCACGCAAGTCCTCATAGCTATTCTCACCATTATCATCACCTAAGAACAACCATTCATACACATCGGAGAGCATTGAAGTAAGGGATGAGAAACCAAGTTACCAAATAACCCTTTTCAGAAAATGCAAATGTATACTTCCTGTGTAATGAACAATAAAATAGAATAGAAATGCTCTCTGTTTAATAATTCCAGCATTAAAGGCTGGAAGTAGTCATCAAGCATTGCAGTTAACAATAAAATTTGGTGCACTGAACTGTATATTTTTTGGAATAAACCTGAGCATTGAAATATCAAAAATTACTTGTCCGAAAGAAACTTGTACAAATAATTCACGTGGCTAGTTCCAATAACAAAGCATACAAAACTTGTGCACTGTATTCAAGAAGAAAGATGCTCTATGAAGTTGCCTCTAGAAAATGGAAACAACAGCAAGTGGCACATCTTATCATTGCCTTTGCACAAAAGAATGAAAAGATTGTACAAAGATATTGGGGAAAAGATCCAAAATAAGATCCAAAGTACAAACAACATTATGGAAAACAGAAAATATGACATTGGTTTAAATATCAAAATATTTAGATCAAAACTTTAATTTCATTGAACTTCATAACTCCAAAGGTCGTAATCTCAAGTTCAAATTGAAATAAATAAAAATGTACAGAGAAAAATTAGGCCCCTGTTTGGTGGGGATTAAAATCAGATTTTTAGTAGACTTTGATAAAAGTTGATGAAACGTGTGGTTGAAAAGTTGTGGGTCCCATGAAATATGTGGTTAGAATTAATTGTTGACTTGACTTAGATTAAAATCTAGATTTAAATTCCTACCAAACAGGCACTAGAACTTGCAGATCACATGAAAACGCATGAACATATCCTTCTTGCATAATGAATAAACTCAATATGTTAAACTGTACAGATATTTTATCAAATCCGAAACAAAAAAAGCCCAGCAATGAGAAAATTCTGACCGAATCATCTACCAATCTACAACCCCTAATCTTCCTATTGAAATTGGAAAAACAAAAAGCCATATCATGTCATGTCATTAAGAGGCAGAGTACTCACTCCTTTCACTAACTTGTCGTCTTGTAATAAAGGTAATATTTTCTAAACTTGTCTCTTCTAGTGGTTTCGCCACAAACCGTCCATAATTTGTCCTTTGCCTGTCTCCTCTGATTGGTTGAATTCTCTCTGGCTTCTCTTCAATTCTTTCAGGTGCACTAAATAGTGCCTGAAGAACTTCTTTTTGGAGATCTTGCTTTTCCTTCTCTCTTCTTGGTAATCTTAATTCCCTTCCAGTTGTGATATCAGCATTCGATCTGCACAATGTAAAAGCAAAATTGAAAACATCATACCTTTTCTAGTACTATAACAGTTTCTAGATTAAGATTTTTGAAGAAGAGGAGAGTTCCTCCTGCTCTAATACTGCAACACTTGCAGTTTATAAAAGTTTCTAATGAATAATTTATACCTTTCACAGAAGTCGACGTTTGATGGTTGTCCTTTAAATGGAACATCTTCTAGCTCTGAATTATTCCTCATATGCTATTTAATGAGATGAGTTGACAGACCAAGAAAATAGGTTAAAAAAGAGATTCAGTAGATATTCATGGAGAGTGTGAACTGTTTATACTTTATACTGCAACTTTACATCAATTATGAGCTACATCTCCCAAAAAAAAAAAAACATTCTAAATCAAGATTAGAATTTTTATCAATCAAGAAAAATTAGAAATGGGATTTACTTTATAAAATCTGTTATTATCCTGCAGGGTGGGGGTGGGGGTACACTAGGACTTAATCGTAAAGCACCAAGACACTTTAGCATTTAGCTTCTTCAGAAGCATAAATTGAACAATACATGACTTCATCACAAAAGTTGCCATCTCGAGCTTCTATCTATGTAAAGATAATTTATAATGCACACACAATGGATAGAGACGTTCTCCATGTATTTTTATTTCTTTTAGAAATCAAGCTACCTTACAAGCATCAATGCCAATAATATCGTCTTTCTTCCCTAACGTTGATGCTGAGAGGTCGAGAAGCTTATCCATGCTCTGCATATTTACAAAAGAGAAAGATAGAGAAGTTGTAAACTTAGAAAATCAAACGCATAGAGAAATGCACTAAATCATAAAGGGACAATTCTCCAAATAGTTCCTTCTAAGAAAGACTGCTAGCAGAAGGCTGGTAGAAACTCTTTGGTATTACATGTAAGTTGCGACATCTAGACTTGAATCCACAACTTTGTTATCACAACAATATCAATCCAAAACAACAATATGTGAAGAAACTAAGAGCAAATATAGATGTGAAGTTAATGGTCGCTTAAGTGCAATATAGTTTAAAAGGCAACTGAACCTGGAAAAATTCATAAATTTGAAACTTCATCTGTAATTCAGAACAGCAGAATTCTTTCGATAATGGCAAGATTTAGGAGCTGATATAGCCAATCAGTATAGACTTACCGTTTTCATGTCGTATCCACACTGGCCTGCAAATTGAAGATATTGCATGATTAGACATAATAATATCAAGAAATGAGAGAGTTGAGTTTATAATATTTTGGCTTGGTAACATAATTCCTTCCACATTAAGTGCTTGTTTGGGAGAGATCATTGGTTGCTGATAGAAATGAGTGTCGAATAGTATTGTGTGTTCTACATATTGTGTAGTCAAAATTAAAGTTTGACTTTGACCTTTAAATTATAATAAGAGTATAAATTAACTCAAACAAGCAATAAGTGGCTGTCTCTGTTGCTAAACACAAAATGAAATGCTGCTTGTTGAAGTCATTTTTAATTGCGTGAATATGGAAAGTTACACATGTAACTTTGTTATCAAGCTACAAGTTTTTACCAACGACATCTTGAATTACATCCATTTTGAGCTGAAAGCCATCTCCAAGCATTTTGAAAAGAAATTGTTCGATGTCATGATGCATGGTTTCACTCCTTGCTGGGGAATCTGATTCCACGTTCTCATCCCAAATTTCAGAGACCGGAAAATCTTTTGAATTCAATTTCAGTGGTTTGGTCTTCTTGCATGATTCATTAGGTACAGACCTATGTCGAGAATATTCTCTTCCAATCACACATGACACAGTTCCCATTGATGCTGAACACTTTTTGGCCTTGAAGTTAGAAACACGAGCACTTTCCATGATATTATCCATTTGATATTCAGAAGACCCACTTTTTTTGCTTTCCAGATCATCTTGTGAAACTGACATAGAGGTGCTAGAGGTGCTTCCCTGCATCTTAAGGAGTACTTCGCCTGTAGTTATTAAGTTGCGATCTGCTAGACAGTAGGCTGAAGCAATGTCGTCGAGAGTAACCACAGACCCAAAAGCATCGAGTAATTGCTTGAGATTATTTTGGTCCTCATTGGTGTAAGAAAACGTCGAAGGCAGTGTTTCCGTTTTCATCCTTCAACTGAAAAAGAAGCGAGCATTTTAATGAAGACTTTTGAAAAAGAAATTCAATTGAGCCGATTGAAAATCCTTCTATAACTTAATGATTACATGTTAGTTTAAAGCGATCAATTTCTTTAAATATTTTTGTAAAGCCTCTAGATTTCAACAACAAACAATCAAATTATATTACCAACAAAAACCCCTCCACTACATCCAAGCATAAAATCGTACAAAACTAGATACAATGTTCCAAAAATGCAATTCAACAATCTAATAAAGAGAATTTTTTTATCAAATTTACCAAGATTTGAATTTATCAACGGTTACTAATTTCAGAACGAAAATGAAAATCTATTAAATCATTATAAATGAAATTTAGCTAATAAAAATTGAAGAAAACAACATAAACACTTGAAGAGATTTCTTACTCCAAAAATTGTGAGGTTCTTTTCCAGTGATTCTCTCTTTCTCTTTCTGGTTTAGAGTGTAGAGTGTAATGCTCGAAGAAGGAAATCAGAGAAGAGTAAGAGGATCAAAGAGGAATTGGTGCATGGCTTTCAAGGCAGACTAATTGGAAATTATGAGAAACTTATTTTAAGTGATTAAAAGTTCAAAATAGATTAGTTTGGAGGGAATTTTTCCTCATTTGGGATGCTGATGCGTCGGATGTTTCTGACTCGTTCTTATAAAAGAAGAAAATTAGTTTTTCACTGGAAGGTCAACGTATGAAGAACAAAAGAGTGACGTATTACCCAGGCACATGAAACTAAGCAATGGATGTCAAACTAACAGCTAATAAAATTTTCTAGAGGGGGAAATATTGGCAAAATACATCTGATCAATTCTTCAATGATTTTATTGTAAATATATGCACAATGCTAAAGACACCCACACATTGTCGAATGACAAAGAAGAAAAAACAAGCCAATTGAAAATACCTCTGCATTTGAATGTTATAAAACCAAAACCTAGACTTCAAAATATACGCTACCCGTAAATCCTAATTTAAATAGTATACAATTAATCTTTGAAGTCATCAAGGCTATATTTAGACTCTATTCATATTCCAGGCATTTCAAAGAGAAAGGATAAACATTGCAAATAATTAATTATAACAGAAAATAGACCAAAAATGTTCATTCAATTGACAGACTTCACCATTAATTTTCCAAAATTAAGTAGTTCACCTACAATTTTTCGAAATTAAGTAGCTTCCACACGTGTATATGTACATTCATTGCTTATAACTCTTTTCTTTCATTCATTCATTTTTTCCATTTTTTTTTACTTAGATTCCCAATTACTAATCAATAAGTCTCATTCAGCAAGATAAAAGAGTGAATTCTTCCTTTCATGAAATTAGGCAAATAAAATAAAATGAATTTCTTCCGGATTTTAAACATTAAAATAACAAATTGAAAGTAGAGATTAATATTTGATCAATATCTTTAAAATTATTAAATTGTTTTCCCCTAAAGCTCTGACCTTTCAACAAACAAACAATCAACTTACAATACCAACAAAAACCACAGGACTACTACATTCCAGTATAAAATTGTACAAAACTGGATACAAAGTTCAAGAAATGCAATAAAAAAGATTCCTTTAACAAATTATTTGTGTTGTAGAGAAAATGAAAATCTAATAGATCATTAGAAACGAAATTTAGCCAATGCAAATCGAAGAAAACAATATTAAAATTTAAAGAAATTACTTACTTAAGATTGATAGAGAAGATCGGATGCTTATTTTTCAGTGAATCTCTGTCTCTATCTCTAGTCCAAAGTGTAAAGTGAAATGCTTCTTGGAGAAGGAAATGAGAGAATCACAGACGGATGGAATGGGTGGAGATGTCTTTTAACGGCGGGATAATTGGCAAGGTGGGCCCGGTCATTGAAGAGATTTTTTTGTTTAAAAAAAAAAAAAATGATTTTCTAATACAAATTTGTGATTTATACGAAAATACGAAGAGTTGGGGCACCCCCTGGTTCCAGATGGCATGGTCTTGTACTTATGTTGGTTCCAGTTGGCATAATCTTATACGAGTGTTTACACTGTTAGTTCTAACTAGTCTTACGTTACACGACTATTAAGTTAATTAATTATTTATTTATTTTCTCATAGTGTGTCAAGACTCAATTCACTTGATTAGTTCCAATTGGCATTACCTTATACAAGTACTAATTTAAAGATTTTTTATTTCTTCATTGTGGGTTGAACTAAAGATTTAGAAACTCGGACTGTGTTTGATGCACATTAAAATAGAAAGAACGTATTTTTTGTGATGTGATGGTGAATATTTGATTGAAAAAGAATAAAAAATTATTGATGTAATGAAAAATATTGTTTTATTGAAAAATATGTGATTGAAAATTAATAGAATAATGAAAATGAGAATGTGGTCAGCCTCAATTTACACACCTAATTACAGGTGGCATTGCCTTGTACCATTACTAAATTGATTATTTATTTTGTCATTCTGTATTGGGGAGTTGGAGACTTAAAATGTTTAGTAGGGATTAAAATTAGATTATGATAAAAAAATTTGAAATGTGTAGTTGAAAGATGTGTAACTCATGAAAGATGTGGTTAATATTGATTGTTTGACTTTTACTTAAATTAAAATTAGATTTTAATCCTGCCCAAACAGGTAATTTACACCATTAGTTCTAATTCCAGGTGGCATCATGAAAAGGCCCAAGCCACACACAATATTAGAACAAGATACAAAGATTCAACAAAATAGAGAAAGTAAAAGTTGCAGAAAATTAAAATGAACACAGAATATGTTTTTGGCCTAAGCCCCGGAGGTTCGGCGACCAGATCTAACGCCTACATCCCCCGTTGAGCATCCAAATAATGGATATTGCTCGGTTGCACTAACAAGCCAAAAATATGGCAACAACAGTTACAAGATTTGTACAAGACTGAAGGCAACAGACACTTTCTTTTCAGCGTTAGATCGATCTTCCCTTACAGCACAAAAAATTAGCCCAGATCACACAAGATCTGTCAAACCACTCATTCACTACTCGAATCACAAAAGACTCAGCACAACAATCACTCAAAGACTCAACACTTCCTCCTAAACAGAAGTTCTACTTTGAGAATATACAGTTTACAAGAATCAGAATGTAAACCCTAAAGAATGAGTCGATTCTCTCTACACAGACGAAGAACAAACCCTAGAATGAGAGAGAATGAAGACCAACTGAATAATTGATCGAAATGAGGCGTCTCCTAGAAGATAAAGAGTCGAAGACTCTAGAATTTCATCCAACGGCCAAGTGAGGTGCCAAGTGTCAACAATCCAGCCATAGCACCTTAATAATAAAAGTGCCATTCCAAGTAACACGTTTTTAACCAATTGTTGGAAGCACACTTTCAGCCAGTCAGGTCATAGGTTCGAATCTCAACACATCACTTTGTACAAAAAATTTAAAAGGAGTGACTATATCACTATATTGACACCATCACCACATTTTAATTAAATTAAATGTTTTTAACCTTACATTATTGTCATAATTATATCTGTTTTTTTATTTTATATAATTATATCTGCTTTTTTTTAATCAACATTTTACCGTTGATGATAGTTTTTGAGGTTGTCCTGACTCCAACTTGTCTCTTATGGAAATGTGAGCTATTATTAACAGACTTATCAAAGCGTGCAAAAACGCACTGATTGTGTGAGTTTGAGCATTGAATCAAAGTAAAATAACGAATAATGTTACTTGCAGTCACTCACTGCAGCAGTCGTCCTATGTGGCACACACATATCAAATATGTATTTAATGCATTAAATATGGTCAAAAACTACCACATTAATACATCAAATAACTACATGTCATGTGTGTGTCACATAGGACGACTATTGCAGTGAGCGACTGCAAATAGCATTACTCTAAAATAACCATCTTTTCCTTGTTGCCTTGTTTCAATGCGCAGCCTTATTTTGTAATAATGTACTTCCATTCAATTTTTCGAATTACATACTTTTCTGTTCCAAGGAAAAAAAATAGGATACATTTCACTATGTGAAAATTATACTATATTTGAGAAATTTGTGTTGATTTTTGATTTGGCAGGAGAGAAGTGTTTCAATTTTGTATTTTGAATTTTGAATTCATTTTGGGTTTTGAGCGTTCATTTTGAGATTGTTGAAAATGTGTTCTTTTTGACATTTTAAAAATTTAGGCTTGATTATAATTGAAAACACCAAAAACAACAAATTTGTAGTTTTGGATTTTCTTTGTAAATTTTTAACTTGTTTTCAAAAACGCGTTTTCACTGTTTTGAAAAATCGAAAATAGAAAACGGCTTGAAAATGGTAAATAAAACATGCTATAATTTTCTTTGTTTTGCGATTTGCACTACCTAATTATTTCTACAAAACATGATATCGGTTTCTTTGGACATCAAAGCCAGTCCATTTGTTTAAGAATTAGGAGACCAATTAATGAACTCGGAATTTATGGTTTCTTTTTCATTAACAGAATGTTATTGTCTCCAATTTCGTATTTCCTTTATTATGCATTAAAAATGCTCCATCTTAGAGGTGGTTTGAATATAAAAAATAAAAAAATTCGAGATCAATTTGCTTCGTCCATAGGCATAAACTTGTATAGTATGAAAGAAAGTGTTGATTATTGAAGCATGCACCTTTGCAATTAGGCTTAGGTACTGCATTTTGTTCAGCTTTCCGTGTGATTTATGTTCACAAGTCCTTAATGCTACAAGAATTTAAGACAGTCCCAAGAGTGCTTACCGAGAAAATTGCTGAACTTTGGCATTACTTCACTGAAAAATGTAGTTTATTTTACATATATATAAATGAGAATCCATGGTTGTTCAAATCATGCAATAGGAAAAAACAATGGCTTTAGCGAAGTGTGTACAAGTGGGGTTCTTGGTTTTTCTCAGTTTGAGCATTTGCTCTGCTAATAGAGTCCTTATGGACTCTATAGACTTCAAGAAACCAAAAAATGGACAGTCCCATGTGGCAACTGCAACAACTACGGTCAGCGACGGCAGCCGTAGCTTGGGTGGAAGTCTCAACATGGCCCATTACGAGCCCATTGTGAATCCATTCTCCTTTGATGTCACCCTCATGAAAAAGAAAGTTGGTGGAGCCAACGTGGCCCATATCGAGCCCATTATTAATCCAATTTCCTTTGATTCCACGCTCAGGAAAGAGAAAGCTAGTGAAGCCAACGTGGCCCACGAAGAGCCCATAATCAATCCATTCTCCTTTGATTCCACCCTCAGGAAAACCAAATTTAGTGAAGCCCATATCGCCAATAGCAAGCCCATTATTACTCCATTCTCCTTCGATGTTACCCTCAAGAAAAAGAGAGTCGACGAGCCCCACGTGGTCCATAGCGAGCACATAAAAAAAATTGGTGAAGCCAACATCGCCCATAGCCAGCCCATTACTAATCCACTCTCCTTTGATGCCACCCTCAAGAAAAAGAAAGTTGGTGAAGCCAACATGGCCCATAACGAGCAAATTACTAATCCATTCTCCTTTGAATCCACCCTCAAGGAAAAGCAAGATGGTGAAGTCACGGCCAGGACAACAAACCAGAGGGCAGTAAGTGAACCAGCACCACCAGTAGATGAAGTGCACAAGATAGAAGATGGACTTCCCTTCCAAGTAGCGGCACCACCACTCGATGAGTTGCATGGTACAGAAAATGGTTACATGCAAGCTGCGATGACACCACCAGTTTGAAATTCTTGGGATAGAACATGAGACATTTCACATAAGCCATATAAACAAATGCACAAAATAGAAGATGGTATTGTGTAAGCTATATAAAGATAATAATTACACATCACTAGTCTATTGACATTACCAAGCGATCTGTAACATTTTAATATAAAATTAAACGAAATAATAAAGTTAGTTTTATTAGCCGGTTCTCTTCTTGCATCTTGTTCAGTGAGTATACAAGTTCTATTCAGCATGATATAACAAACTACATACCCAAGAAATTAGCGTTGAGGCAAGGTGAGTTCCACAAAACTGTATAGATAAAAGATCAAAAAGCATGAAGGAACTTATAACTGTATTTACTTGAAATAAGCAAAAGCGCAAGTCTTTAAACAAAAAATAATTTACAAGTCCGTCCATGATTTGTGTGACTTTTATTGTGGTAATGCCAAAAAATTTTACGTCAGAAAATGAGACAGTTCCAACTACACTGCAGTCATCTTCAATAACCCAAACATAATTCACACGATGTGCAAATAGCCTGAAAGAGAAAGGTCACATTAACTGTTGACAAAGTTTTCTTCTTCGCCAGTTCATCAAATGGAATGATTATTGCTCGAACATTGCTTAGGTCCAGTTCAACTTGATATCAGGTTAACAAGGATTATAACAAAGACAGGCTATAGTTCTGTCATTTTCATAAGCAAGCAGCAATAGCTTATTGTAATGTAAAATAGCACAGTAACTCACCAGCACCAAAAAATAATCTGGAATTGAAATTATACCAATCATTTAGGAGTACAACATATCATATCTTCAGTTCGTGAACATTTTTGGTTTAATCCTTCTCATTGACTCAGAAACATAAATTAGTCAAAAGAAACCCAAGTATTGGTATTAAAAAATTTCCTATTCAAAGTAATACTCGTCCACCGGAAGCAAATGTGAAGTAGACGAACCATATGACCAAAAATTTAGCAGATGAAATACTGCATGATAGTCACCTCTCACACAAGAAGTTCATCCATGTCAGTTGCTGCTAAGCATCGGCAATTAGCTTCTCTCTTTCTCTCATGGTCCACTACAATAGCACCAGCAAATATCATTCCTTCCACATATCCGCAAATTCATCAACCTCCAGGGGGTTTTCCATCTCGTGCATCTTCCTCCTCGTCTTGGCTTTAACTTTCTTTGCATATTTTCCAGCCTGCTGCTTTTTCTCTAATGATCTAATCTGTAAGCAAGTGCAAGGGAAAACATTAAGAGGTGAATGGAAAACCTTATGCATCGAGAAATGCCTTCACACATCAGCTGATTGTTTATGTATACAGTAGCATCAAAAGTATTCATTGAGAGCCTTCAAAAAAGGTTGACTGTACTAGAACATAAAGTACTAGAATACAAAAATTAATGCTAGAAGAACTCACCTGGTTTGGTGAAACATAAAATGGATTCTCATACAGTGTTGGACCTCCAAAACTGCCACCAAATATCTTGATTGGGTTCAAACAAAACCTTGGACCAACCTATCCATATGAGTTAGATGGATTTAATCTAGATATCATATGTGTATCCCATCATTCAGTAAGGGACTCAAAACAAACCTCAACTAGCGTCATCTTTTCCAAGTCCCCGCGGTCTATTTTCTGTCCTCCACTATGAGGACAAGATATCTGCATCAAAAGCAAAGATATTGAAATGAGTTTTTAGAAATATGAAACTAATTCAATTAATGATACAAACTAACAAAAAAGCTAATGCGAGTGTCTTAGTGGTGTAGCCATTTCAGCAAACCTAAAACATATATATTTTATAACTCACACAATGCATTTTTTCTGTTTCGTGGGATGAGGGAGAGGAGGGAGGGGTTTGAGAAATAGAATCTTCTTTTACAACTTCTGACCACAGAAAGTTATCTATAAAATTGAAGTTCATAATAAGTCACACCACTAGCACATGCTGATGCAAATCTTTGAGCATAAATTACAGCAACAATGACTTCCTCAGAGAGATTAGAGGAGTGAAATAGACAGAAAGATGAAATCTTAACCATAGACAAATTAAGTACAAGTATCTTCCAGTGTAAAATATAATAAAAAATCAATTGTATGGTACTGACAGGTACAAGGAAACCATGCAGGCATTGGCAATCAATGCTACTAAAGAGAAAAAAATGGGCAGATCCAACTTGTCAAATTTGATAGAGGCGTGTTATTGATTTAGAGTATTGCTGGTTTTCAGTTCGTCAAGTTACAAACTAAAAAATTCTGATAAGCAAACCAATGCAACAACTGAACCAATTCCCATGAAGGGGTGGAATATATTAGGGTATATTATACAGTAGACAGTACAAAAAATTAAACCAGTAGTAATAATAACTTGAAGTCATAGAGAATGCATGCTCAACAATGTGTGGTCATGCCATCAACATCCCTAATGATAATTTCATGATTCCAAAGGCAAAAGAAACCCAGCAACATATTTTGCATATCAGTAACTCTTCAGAGGGATCATGGCATCAATACGTAATACTTTATGGACAAGCATGTGCATGTACAAAATCAATTATGCACATGCATATGCTTCTGCTGCACATTAAAATTTCTTATAACGTACCAACTATATCTGTGTGTATGAGCATTACAAGCATAAAACTAATCGTCTGATGAACAATGGAGTATTAAAGAAATCAGAATCAGTGTGCAAATCATCACCAACCTGATAATTCCGGAACCATATGTGGTCATCAGCAATGGAAAAAACAAATACATGATCATGGTAAGGTTTAGATTTCCTGTGGTCCTTCGGAGTGCCAAATATCTGACGAGAGAAAAAATGCTAAAGTTTAGAAGATAGTTCAGCTATGACAAAATGAACCTTTAAGAAACAGATAAACATATTGAGAACTCAATGTTATAGGGTAAGCAATCAGTTGAAATATATAGTGTATCAACAAACTTCAGACACAACTTAAATAGAGACCTATGATATATCCATCAATCATACTGATCAAGCTGGTCATATTGACATATTACATATGTATGACGACATCAGGAATTGAATAACCAAAAAAATTTCTTGATCTGTATCATAACTCGATTTATTTGACTAGCAGATCCAACACTTTAAAGATTTTACAACAGGTGGGAACTAAATTCTTAACTCTTTTTCAATAGAGGATTAACATGAGTTTTCATGTTTCAAATTTTCCAGAATAAAGATCTCAATATATACATAGAAATCGAGCATGCCATCCATTTAGATTACAATCTTATAATAATATATGAAACGTATTTCAGAAAAGATAGTACCGTGAAAAATTCAAGTGACAATTATCTAGTTATCTTCCTCTGAAAGTCTAATCCATGCAAAAACATTCCAGCATATAACTAAAAACCTAATACGAGCAACATAAAGTGCTTTATAAGAGTAGTCAGCGGCAAAGCATCGTGCTTTGAATAGTGGGAGGTCATACCTGTGTGATCATTTCCTTTAACAACTGCCAGTGAGGTTTCTTATCAAAATTCAATGAAAAGGTCAGAATAGGACGGGAACCCTTAAGATGATTTCCAGTAAGCTTCAATTCCTCCATTGTGTGCACTAAGAACATCCAAAAAATATTTTGCATAATTAAGATATATTCTACATAGCAAAAGAACCTGTGGGAGGGTGTTGATAAATCAGGAACTATAAAAAGGGGATACATTAGGGAACTACATAGCAATGGCATGAATTATCCTTAAAATCTGATACCTGCATTTACTAAAAACTTGACAGATGGCCCGTTGGGGCACTTGGCCATCCATAAATAAAGGTCTTTACCTTTCCTACACTGAAATGAAAATGAGAAACAGCATATGAGCCCGTGACAAGCAAGATATGGCTAACTAGAACTTTATTATATTTCTATGTCTTCAACGACTCATAATCACCAAAAACATTTGGAAATCAGTAGGTTAAATATTGGAAATAATTATGGCACAAGCCAAAGCCCAATAGAAATTTACAAATTTCACGATCCATTGATTCAATTCACATAACATACGAAGAAGAGAATGAAACTGACACATAAAATTACAAAGTTACCTCAAAAAACAAACAAGAGGAGCAGCTCTTGAGCTCCACTAGCTCATTCAAAGTAGCACCTTTGCTTTCTTTGGACTCAACCTTGTTATCTTTCTTACAGTGTGGTAAAAGATCGACCAAGTTCAACATCAAATGCCTATACCTACAATCACACCAACCGCCAAAGAAAAAAAAAACAGAAATCATTAACATTAATTAGGCAATAAAATTCCCAAAGCTGAAATAAAATTTGTCAGTTTATGCACAAATTCAGAACACAAGAAAAATCGAACCTAAAACTAATGCGTCGGGAACAAGTGACCAAAACTTTCTCTTTATTTCTAAAACCTACAGAATCATTTTGGCTCTTGTCATCATCCCCGTTGTTTTTCCATCCCAAAAGTGTTCTTTTGGGCCTTTCTTCCGCAGTTTCATCTTTCTTTACATTGTCTACTGCCTCAGTTTCACTGTGTTTTCGCTTCTTTCCCATTTGAAATCTCTAGAAAAAACAATTATAAGAAAAACTTGGTTCAAAACCTACGAGACGGTATGCCTATGTCTTTTGTAGATAACGGTGGAGGGTTTAATATTGCAGAATGATGGAGAAAGGGGCTTAAACAATTAAACCCTAGACCATAGTAAATGGGTTTTGACATTCTGGGCTTAGGCCATATCGATCCGGGCAAGGTACAGACCCAGCCCTCTCGATACTTTAATATATGTAATTGAGGGTGGGAAGTGGGACGAGCGACTCGTCTGAGCTGACTAGTCATATTAAATAAAAATATAATTTTAGTAAAAGATTGTGGATGGAGGAGCTCGTGGATGAGATGAGCTTGATTACGACTTAACGATCTGCGTTGAGCCCATGGTAGACGAGTCAGATCCATTTAAAACCCCTATATGTAATACGTACATTGTGCGCAATCTAATCTTAAAAAAGTGTTATGAGATATTTTTTATGCGTTCATCCAATAATTTTTGTTTAATTATGCATTGAAATCCTCTCGTAATTTAGATACATCACCATTACCATTACGGTATTACCACCCTATGTTGATACGACGAAGTGGAACTTTCAGTATATTTTGAAATGAGAGATAAATATTATGTCGCACTTTTGTATATGTTCTTTTTGCTAATACAAAAATACAGGGACAATAGAGTTCTTTTACCCCTATTAACAATTTTTTAAGTGAAATTATATCGTCAAGGATAAAATGTGTAAATTAATTCTTGTTTTATTCTCATTTTTTTCAAAATACATTTTTTGATCTTCTTTTAAAGCACACATTTTTCAATAAAATAATATTACATGTAAACTCAAAATTTTTTCTTATTTTTTAACCATACATTCTCCATCAACTACTTCAAAATGTATTCTACATAAAAATAAAAATAAAAAAAAATGTAGGGCTCAAAGAGGCTCTAATAAGTTGGATTTTGTATAAATGGATTGAGTGAGTTTGCTAAAGATTCTTGCTCATATTTGACAAGTCAAATATTTTTAAAACTACAAGCTTCTCAATCAAAAATCAGGCCTTGTGAAGCTGGATTATCATCTTCCTTGGCCAACGAAAGGATGAATTTTAATCCAAACCAGCAAGTCTCTCTCTGAGTTCCCTTATTTTCAGGCATTACATGATGGCTGGAGTTGTAACTACTGCTTGAGCCATAACCAATGCGAATGACTTTCTTGGACGGAATTCTCTCTGCAAAAGTTCCAATCCGCCAATTCTCAATATATTCATGAATATTTGAATCACGAACCTTGCTCTTCAATGCGAAGGAACTAAAGTCAGGTTTTGCAGGGTCTGCAAGTGAAACTCCAAAGAGGCTCGAATCCTTAACAGATGCGCGCACAGCAGTCAGTCAAGTATCTACCGCACGCAGCGTGCTATTTAGCAATGGTAAAAATTATCGAAGGCAGTACAGAACACGGGAAAACTAACCACTTTTTGAATGGAGAATGCTGAAAGCGAGCAGAGAAGCAGCCTGTATGGCCACTGATAAACTCGGGTGAGAGTTATATCGAATTAGTCTGAGGCTTTCGAAACTTCTGCTGTTGTATATATACTAGGATGTTGGAATATATTTGACAAAATAGACGGCAGTTCTGTATATGAAATCACAACATGGATATGATAATTCTATAGGGAAGTATATGACATTTTTCAACTCCCAGAATTTGGCGCTTGGTCACGGCGGACGCAGACTTTAAATGTTAGGGGGCACAATCGAACTTGCAAAGAAGTTGGGAGAAATTTTACAATCGAAAATTTACATCCAAAAAAATCATACTCCATGCAATTTTACATCCGAAAATTTATATGGGATATGACTTTTTCAGATGTAAAATTTCAAAAAATTTTGATATCATATTCCATATAAAACTTCCTAATAAAATGATTAAAATTACATTGAGAAATTTGTATTGCAAAAATAATAAATGTTAATGAAATAATTGATTTTTTTTAAAAAAAATGCAAGTTAAACGTCTTTTTTTAAGACTCACGTTTAACGTATTTTTAACTATTTTCGATATCTGTTTGGACTATTCAATATGCTCATAATTTAGTTCTCGAAATAAATTTTAAGATCACATAAGCAATTTGTAGATTCAATTAGCGTACGATCGTCGAAATTTTTTTAAAATTAGCATGTTATCGAAATTCAAATTTATTGTGATTTTGTCCATGTTTGGTGGAGATTAAAATCAAATTTTTAGTAAATTTTAATAAAAGTTAAATAGTTATAGATTCCATGAAATATGTTATTAAAATTAATTATTAACTTTGATTTAGATTAAAATTTAGATTTCAATCGATACCAAACACGATTTTATCAAAAAAAAAAAAAAATTTGAAAGTTTTTTTTTGAGGGGGGGTGGTTTGGGGCACTTGCCCCCCCCTAGGTCCGCCCATGTGCCTGTGCATGTATTCAAGTTCTTGTTGTCTATCATGTATTCAAGTTCTTGTTGTCTATTGAGATAAGTTCTTCGATCGGTCAAGCAAATTGGTGTTGATTTACTTGACGCAGTTATTACACAACACTAGCTGTAGATGTTTGTGTTTGCGAATAATTTTACTCTACAATGTGTCTACTTGACAGTGTAAAGACGTATATAGGCAGGCAGTCGGTGAACGTGAATAAATAGCAAGCACATAACTTGCAAAGATAAAAAATGTAAATCAAAATCTTCAGGAATATGTACATATATAAAAAAGAAATAAAACTATTTCGATAACACGTTTGGTTGTGGTCAATACTGAATCACAAAATCATGTTACAGAGGAATGTACACTAAATTGATCATGAACCTGAAATGCCTGCCTATTACAGAAACTACTACACTCCCAGTTCCATGCCACCCAATTTTATGTATACACTGCCAGGACAAAATTAAATGAATTGCTAAAGAATTTTGTTTAGATTATCATGCTCGTAACTCTACAATTGCCGATCGCAGAAAATAAATCGATTTCTTAACATCTCCACTTTTTCTTTTTTCTTTTTTTCATTTTTTTCGTCCTTTCCCAATGCCAAGTCAGGAAGGCTCCTCAAGTGAGTCCCAAATCCAACCGGAACAAGCACAATTCACTTATATTACATATATTCTCATCGGATATCTGTACAGATTTCATCAAATTCAACCTTAAATTCGAACTGGCAATCCAAAATTCTGGAAAGTCCTGATTTTCCCCCTGAGGCCTGCAGTTACAATGACCATACCCCAGGCTGACCCGTTTTGGATAAGCCCATTGGAGAAGTCAACACCAACACGAGGACTGCGATTCTTACAATCAGAAAGAAGCTTTTCTTCCGGCCATGTCACTATTCTATCAAAGAGGCAGCTGTTTGTAGCACTAGAAATAATCCCGTTAAGTGGACTGCCACTGCCCCTAGATCCCAACGGGGAGCTCTCGTTACCATTAGTCTCTTCGACTGGCATGAGATGGTTGTCTGTTGAAACCTCATCGAAATGACCATTTTGCCCTCCAGAACAAGTATCTCGAAATCCCCAGGTGTCAGCAATACCAGGCCAAGGGATTGCCACCGATACATCTTGACAGTGAAAGTGCTCAAAAGACTGGGTCACAGTTACACCTTTGTTTCTATTCGGTTGTGATTCACCTTCATGCTTCCAGATGTAAACAGAAGAATCATCGCTGGCACATACTACATATCGTCCATTTGCCGTAATGGAGGCAGAGATTTGGCTGTTTGTGTTATGAAACCCTGTCAATGATTCGGCAGAAGATCTGTTGTTGGCTACAAGGTTTGAAAATCTTCAAATGATACAAAATTTGGCATAGGGATAGCTCCCAACAATGGTTTCAAACAGTTACTAGTTACTACCAGAATAGGTAAAATTGAACTCTCTTGAAAACAGCAAAACAAAGAATTAAAAAAGAAATGCTTTACTCCCTCCAAAAGATGACATTTTCAGGTTTTAATTAGAATATGTAGTTGTAATAACTAACACCAACAAGCTCTTGCCAAGTATCCGAACTCGAAATAAGGCCTCCAAAAGAGGTCCTGGGTAACAAAGTGATTTAGGTCAAAGCTAAATAAGGTTTCACATTCTGTAAGGACAAATAATAATAGGACAATGCAGACCTAGATGCAAATGACGATCTGACAAGGGGAATATATTCAGACTGGGGCCGGATAAAAAAATATGAGAATTTTTGAAAGATTCAATGATCACTGATGTACTCAGCTTACTTCTTGGGTAAGTTGCTGGATTTAAAATAGAATATATCCAACTCAGCAAAACAAACAACGTTCACTGATAGAAGGAGGCACCAATGATCTATGTATCTTGATCCCAAATGAGAAAACTAAAACAGTAATTCTTACGAGTTAGCCAGAAATAAACTGCAATGACCACATCCTGACAAATTTGAATAGTAAGAATGATCACATTGCAACTCCAAACGCCTTCAGAAGTTACAACTTTCATGAACTTCCACAAATTACCAACAACTACAACTTTAATAATTTAGGAGAATAAGTACTTACAGAAAAAAAACGTACTTGCAGAATTGTAATGCAGTGTAGTTGCATACCTTTGAACTTGTGAACAAGATCAACGTCATCCACAACTCGAATTCGTGAATCTGCAGATGTAATGAGAACTTCTGATGAACTTCCTGGTGCAAACTGTTCCAAGAAAAATATCAGTAATCATAAGACTAGATGGACATGCACTTCATTTCTTAAAAATAAGAAAAGGCCATGTGTGGCTAAAGAAGCCGGTCTAAAGAAAATAAAAGTGCATACAGTGCGAATATCCGTTGAATTAATTACCTGGAAACCGGTAATTTTCTTATGATGAGATTTCTTCTTCTTATTCTCCAGATTGATCTGAGATTTTTGCTGTAATTTATTTTCTGGAAACAGGAAAGCACATAAATAAAAGGTGCACCCTTGAACAGAATGTTTCATTTAATTAACATGAAGTTATAATCTCAAACCTGTTATGTCGTATGAGCGGCAACTCCCCTTGTATGAGCCAACTAGTGCACCCTTCAACATCAACAACAATATCTTTAACAACTGGAGCATGTCCATAAGGTAAGCGTTCGTGCTCTAACCTACTGAGACAACATAAAATCAAGTAGTAATTACAATAATTACAGTACCAAACCTGGCCATCCGGTCTATAGCAAGCTGCAGTGACCATTTCATGCAGATCACTCCAATCAACAACTTGGCGATCAGGAATGCTCCATATGCGCACCTTGCCATCCAGAGATCCACTGATGAAGTATCTATCATCAACAGGATTAAACTGGATGCAGGTTACTGTGTCAAGGGAAATCCAGAAGACATTCTAATCAGTCAATTGATGAATTAAGATTTAACTATATTCATTCAACTAGAAGTAGAAATGTGTCAAAAGTTATATAACTATGTAGAGTTCAGGTATGTAGGAAAGAAAGAGAATTCAGGTATACAAGGATGAAAAAAATTCAGGCATATTGGGAAGGAAAAGTACCATAAGCATAATATTACACAAGAAATACAGATGCTATGACGTTATGCAAAACACTATTGAACAATTCATAAGCACGAAAATCACAATAATAACCCTATCAGTTACAGAACTTTTTCAATCCTGAAGTGCGCAACTAAGACCATCTCAAGAAAACAGAATCTGATCGTCTAAGTCAACCTTGTACCAACTTCTCATATTTAGGTTAGTCTCCAGCTAGTTTTTCTTTGTTTAACCACATTCCTGTAGATATATCAAGATCTTATATCCTTTAGATAAGTTGTGAACACTCCCCAAAACAATCTTTTTATAGGATCCTATTGGAAAAATAGCACCTATTGTTATCTTCTCTGGTCTCCTTCCGACAACTCTTCTCAATGCCTCCAAAACTCCTTTCCCTCATCCCTCACTGTCACCAAAGGAAACCCCCAACAAGAATAGTAGCTGAAAAGTTCCAAGTGCCCTTTGCTTCCAACAGGTACCAGACTTCTCATGCAGCTTCACAAGCACAGAAATTGGCATATCATTGATACATTTCCAGCTGCTTCTATGCGTGGCTTAAAAGGACAAATCCAAGAAGAGAGATTCACCCCCCTACCCCTCTTCGCTTTTCAATAGATTAAAGTTTTGGCAGGAACCGTAAACTTTATAGCATAAGAACTATTAAGATTAAAAAAAACTTGTCCAGTCAGGTAATGATCTCAACAATACCTTTAGATCAGTCTGCTTACCCACAAACACCCCCACCCCTCCCAAAAATGAAAAAAAATTGAAATAAGCATTGAGGGAAATAACTTTTCTAAATTTAAAAACAAAAAAAAAAATCAAATAAAGTAATATAGAATGCAGATAATTACCATAGTCACTGTGCGAAAAAATCTTTAAACAGGACTTGCTCGACAAGTCCCACAGCCGCACTGTTTTGTCCATTGAAGAAGAGAGCAATTGCTGGAGAGAAAAGAAAGCCACAAGTGAGATGTCTTGACTAAACCTTTGCAAGTGCTCAACTTAAATGCATGCAATCAATTTGGTGAAGGAAAACACAAATGAAGAGGGGAAAAGTGATTTCTTATGGAAGAATGTGGAATTTAAAAAAGGGAGATCAGTAAGAATGTCGACAAGCAAGAGAAGACCCTACCACTACTTAACATTGGGAACAACAAATCTGGAATATCTAAAATGTCCCTAGACAAGAAAGGGGTGAACTTCACAGAATCATGAGGCCTAAAATGTTACAGTTATAAGCAACCTTGCATATCAACTAATGGCTTCTCTTTTATTGTGAATGAATAAGGAAAGACAAGCCAAACCATCTTTTTTCTTGAGAACACGAAAAACTCTTGTTTATTATTAAACCCACTATAATTCATGCATAAGAAAACAAGTTATTTGTTTGACCTATAGAAGTACATGTCACATCCCCAGCACTCAATAAACACGGAAAAAAACCGGGGAACAACATTCCGAGAGGGAAATAACCTGTCCACCTACTTATCAGACATTTCTTCATATCAAACTATTAGCACATATCAAACTTCCAGCCAACAGGTTAATCAACAAAATAGTATCAGCTCTAATTTTCTTAGTAGCCAACAAAAATTGCCCCTGGTTACTTTTCTTTCGGAAAATTGCCAATCATCACCGTTTTGGGGAAACATACATCTTAAAACCTTACACATATTGAAATCATAAGCCAATCTTCCTTCTCTACAATAAGTCATACACTCGTATCATGGTGTTCTAACTTAAACCAAACAACAGAAAAAAAAACTATTTCTGCACTTCATAATCTACCTTGCAACTTCAGGTTCATTCCCTTTTCCAATAATGGAGTTTAAATACTAAACCTTGAGCTACTTGCTAAGCACTCATTTCAGTTTCACTCTTCTTATCTTCACAAGGGAACACTTAAATATGTATTACGTGAAAACTCTTGCAATTGTTGTAGTCATGTCAAAGGAGTTTTAGTATTTTATTCAAGACATATATTTGTCACTGCATTACATGTGTTTCTTCAATAAAAGTTCTCGTGTAGAACGGAATAACCTGCCTGATTTAGAGGCCAGGCTAAGCATAAAAAGTTTACTTATAAGTAAATAAATAATTTTTCATATAAGTTATTTTTTTATCCATCAAAGTTGGAAAAAATTGCTAATCCAGACAATAATGTAATAATTACTTCAAAAAAATGTAAATTTTTTACTTCAAATAAAAAGAAAGTAAGCCATCTAACCCTCATCGGAGATGCAAACATTTACTTCTTTTTTAACTTAGCCAAACACACTCATGACCTGCTCATTTTGTTTTACCTTTCCCTGTCTATGGATTTCGGGCAGGATTAGAAATTCATAGTTAGCTTCTCCAATATGATTCGTCTGTATATTAAACCTTGGAAATTTGTATTGCGATGGACTAACGTTTCCAAGTGAAGTCCAAACCATTATATTTTTCCTCAAAATCATTTGATTTCATCTTAAGTACAAACAAGCTATTATGAGGAACATTCACTATCTAGATCAGATACGTGACGATACTAAACAACAAGCTATATACTTTTCCCAAGGCGCCTTGCATATTATTCACAGGTCATTTGGTATCTCTGCACCAGCCTGTTAAACTCAAGCAGAATGAATATTTTTGGTCAAGTTCATTTTTTGGTTTTTTCTTCGAGTGAGGGCTGGAGGTGGAAGGAAGACATGGGGGTCCCCACAAGAGTACTTCGTATTAGTTATGAATTTCAATTTCATCACATACAATCTATAGTGTATCAGAGAACCAAATTTCAAATAAACAGTTTGTATCCCTATTGTGTACTTGACAATTAACCTCGCATATCAAGTTCCTTATAATATTTCTTGAGGATGGAAGCCACATGGCATCTCAAACAAGGCTTACAACCTCCCATACCTTTAGGAATTTTAATTGCTGAATAAAATATATCTAGTACATGCTTTTTAAATTTTATAAACATGTCATCTACAGCGTAGGTGCTCTGAAGCAGTTCTTTGACTGACCAATACATGAATGAACCAGTGAAGACACAACGTCCAAAAAATGCTTACAGCATTTATTTTGGGGGCATTGTTTTCATAACCTATATCATGACTTCAATTAGCTTGATATTCTTCGAGCACAATAATGATAAAAACCTTACGGATCACTTAACTTCTCAATCAACAAATTGCATACGGTTTGGAATCACTAAAAGAAAACTACAAAGTTACCAAAAATCATGATAGTTTGCTTTAGACTTATTAAATGAACAAGAAATGTTTTCATTGTAGTTTCAACTTTCAAGAAAATAAACAATATCAGATATCATAAAAAGTCCCAAAAACCTGCTAGTAACATAAAGAGCTCAATCACTTTATTATTGCTCCATTTTGAAATTCTAACTAAACATGGCGGATAGAGTCTCTTATTGACTTCTTATTATTTCCTTGCCAGGAAACATCATTGCTTATTCACTTGAATACCAAAAATAAACTGTACTCCTGGGTATGACTACTTGCTCAGTAAAACTAGTGTAAGATAAATCTTGTGGATAATGGAAGATTGATAAGCTCAATTATATGGCATCCCTTCTTATACAGATAGCAAGACGTTGTCTACATTGCATGAACAGATTATTTAAGAGTCTAATAATCTTTGAGTGATTTGTTATTTGAATGACACGAGCAATCTCAGTTTTCAACTATAAATAAAAGATAAGGAAAACTCCAGCTTGTTCCTCAAATTGATGGAAGGGCAGAATAAAAGATCTCGAGGAATTTGAAAACTAACCTGAGACTTGGACCACGAGAGATTTAATACATCATCCAGATGTCCCTGAAATGAACAGATGGGTTTCTCCAAAAGGGCAAAAATTGTCTCCGGAACCAAATTCTGCTCAAAGCTCACTGATTTTCTGCTCATAGACGATCTCTCTCTTCTCCTCTTATCTGAAAGGCTGTCTAATTTTGGTGACATTGACGAAGGCTCTGGTGATCCATTAGCCTGAAACAGAAGATTAAAATTCCCATCTTCCAGTTTATCCAACAACAAATCACCCTTCCTCTCTGTTTCCGAAACCTGCCACACATGGATCACGCAGTCCTCACCAGCACTAGCAAGATACTTGCCGTCCAAACTAAACTTTATAGTCCAAATTGACCCATTGTGTGCCTGTATCTCCTGGCTCTTGTATACTGCCGTAAGTTCTTTGAAAGACTTCCCATATTGTCGGACCCGAATTCTTTCAGGCCCATGAAAAGAAATATCCTGGCTATCATCTGTAGCGGAGCTCGATCTCCTCCCACCTTTCTCAGATGATGTATCCCTCTCGTCACTACTACGTCTCTCCTTATGCCCTGTGACAGAACTCACTACATTTTTTATGCTCCTCAACCAACTACCTCTCTTCTTCAACATAGATCCGCCCCCATTCGCATTTGCAGACGGATCATCCTTGTTCCCATCCTCCACATTCTGCCTCCTCATTAACTCTTGCACAATGGGAGATGTGCCGACACACATCTCAGAGAACTCTTCCATGGTCAACTGTCTCCCTGTATCCACTTCCTTAATCTTTTTCCACATCCCATCCTCCCTCACCTCGTTCACCACAAACTCCTTCCCATTATCCAGATTCTTTATCATACACACTGCATTAACATCGTCTGCCCCAGTACTCTCCTTCTCCAACTCCTCATTCCCCAAAATTGGCAAAGATTCACCAAAGCTCCCATTACGCATGGAATCCGTTCTAATCTTCCCTTTCGGCGGCTTATTTGGGGAAACCACACTGCTCACGGGCATACTATTGTGGCTTCTTGATTTCTTGACATTGTCATGGCAGCTTTGTCTATGGCTCAGATGATCATTATTTACAGATAAACCAATCCCACCGGTACCCTCATTGATTGGCGAGGCAGTAGAAGTTGAATTAATCAAATGAATTTCAGAACTCGAGTTACACTCCCCCTCCGATTTTGATCGGACAATCCCAGATACTCTACTATTACCATTATCATAATCAGTACTATTAACGATATCACTATCTCTAGGAGTCTTGGAATTATTTTTATTATTATCGACGTAAGAAAAGGTCTCACCGGGGTTTATCAAGTGATCAGAAGAGATATATCGGTTAAAGAATTCTGGTCGGGCGGAGGGCGAGAGGGAATGGCGGTGGAGGAGGAGGGAGGGGTCACTGGTGAGGCCCATCTGGTGCAGGAGGCGGAGTCGACGTTCCTCAACGGAGGAGGGTTGGGAGATCCAAAGGTCATAGTTGTGGAACACCCCCCTGGGAAACCTGGGGACAGGTTCAGGTCTGACGGCATTGCTGTCTGGCGATGCACCGAAGCTGAAATTCGGGTTGCGTTCCTCTTCAGAATCCGAATAGGAGGGGGAGCAGGAGCAGGAGGTATTAGATGACGAAAGCAGCCGGTCAAGGGAATCGTGAAAACAGTCTTCGTCTTCTTCTCGTTCTCCAGCTTTGCTCATCGTTCTTTTCCCATCGATGATGGCCCGATCAAACTCCCACTCGGTCGGGCGGGCCGATCCTGATTCTCAAAACTCAGGTTTTTTCTGCAATATTTCAATGGCGGATTGTAGAGCGTAGATCCTGTTGTGGTTGGTTAGTGAGAGAAAACTGTAGAGATAGAAGGAGAGGGTGAACCAAAACGATGTCGTGTAACGTGATGGGATACTTTTTGTATTATTATGTGCGCGTGAGGGGTTAAAATGAAATGAAATTTTGTTCTTTTTGAATTGAAAGTGCGTGGATCAATTCATAAATCCGCAGTTTGTTGTGTATTGGATACTATATTTTTAAATTATACAAGAATATTCATAAAGTTTAGCATTGAATTGAGCTTTTAGAAAGAGGATAGCAACAAAATATTTGATTTTATAACAAAAATTATTAATTTTTAGATCTCGTTAGTTGATTTTTCATCCACTTAAGAGATTAAGGCCTGTCTGGGCACAATTAAAGTTGGATTAAAATGCATTTTCTGACCGTTGAAGCCATCAACGGTCCATTTTCCACAATTGCGGCTGGTATGATTTGTGAGAGAACGTCAACAAAAACGGTATAATAATCAATTCTATGGGAAAAGGTGAATCCCTCCCAGACGAAGCCTAAGATACGTCTAACATTTTATTATAGAAACTGCAAAAATGACAATATTTAGAGATAGAGATCAGATAAGATTTGTAGAACGAAATAATCATCATATCATGTAATCTCGAACATATTACATAATAATCTACGAACATTGACGAGTATTCGTAGACCTAATTTCCCAATTAGCCACGTGAATTACTAGCCAACCTCGTTCAATCTAGTTGATGGGTTCTTAAATGTGTGAAAGAAGATGAGTCACTAAATCCACACAAGTAGACTCTCCTAAATACACTTGCATGAGGGAAAGCTAATTATTTTCACAAAATATGGTACATTCGTCGATTTACTAGCAGTCTATATGCAGTACTAAATGTGACAATGCATTATTCATAAGATTTTTTCACGAATCATCTCACCGAGCGTATATAAAAGCAAGGCAGATGGGCTGCGAGACTAGGGGCAGAAGTCGTATGGGCCTTTCAATGTAGAGAATAAGGAACCTCCAAGAGTTGCTTTTTCTGAAATCACATTCCCACATGCAGATACAGTTCCAGCCCATAACTATAAATTGAAAATGACATGACAAAGTCTCAAATCTCTAACTACTTCTGGGACCCTCTATAAATGTCTACTTCTTTCTCTCTCTATTCCTCTTTATAGGTTGGTGGCGGACACATCCAGATGCTTCGATTTGTATTGTCAATATTACCCTTTTGACTTTTGCTCTCATTAAAAGGAAGAAGAAATTGGCAAAAAAAATGGCGTTGCCCTTCTCAGCCTTTGAGAGTACTAATAGAAAAGGTGACAAGTATGTAGTGAGTTAAGTTACATCAGAGACGATTTTTGACGAGGCATTGAGCAATTCCCTTGACAAGTTTTAAGTGACATTCGACTTAGCTATGACATGTGACATCATCACCTCGTAAATGATCGTTGTCAAAGCAATGAAATGAGACATTATTTTTATTCAATAGCCTATGAAACGATGGTTCTTACGTGGCATTTGTTCAGTAGGAGGTGGTGTGGATAAGAGTTTCGCCTCCCCAATTCAATCTAATTATTCATATGATGCGTTGGACTTTGATTATGGTTATATTTTAAGATATCGTGATAGGAACTTAAAGGGGCGTATTGCAAAGGTGGATGTATTAACATAGCAAAAAGGATTTTACTAGTTACAGAGCTGAGGCAACAAGGATATGCCAAAGTAACAATTTTTATATTACAAAAAAAAATGTGTAATTAAGTACAATACTTCAAAGCAATGAAATTATATATTGCAAAATTGACCTTGTGCTTTGGATTTGGATTTGGACTTATTAGGGGATTTACTTGGACACTGCAGGGGTGAAAAAAAGTGGAACAACGTGATAACTGTGTTTCGTTCTGGACATAGCACTATTCAGCATTATATCATTCCACTTGATAAGTGAATTTTTGTGTACTTATTCGGGTCATATTATTGAGCTTTTGTATCTTTTTATTATTACAAGTAAGTCATTATTTATAAACACGAGCAAAACATAGGCTTAATAAATTTGTCCACGTGCTAGATTTTAATGGAGAAAAATGAATTCCACCTACACGCAATTTGACGTATTGAAGGTAATATTTAAAAAATTATTAATTTTTTGAGAGAGAAACATTTTTTATTTTTATTTTTTGTTATTTTTAATATTTTAATAATTTATTTGGACTCATTTGCATTTTTTAAAAAAGTTCAGGAGTAAGTTTGCAATTTGTTCTTTATTTTTCTTCTCTTTTTTTTTTGTTTTATTTAAATGTAAGGGTATATTTGTCATTTTATGTTAAAAATATGTGAAACTGACGTTTTCCGCAATGAAACGTTGAAATGGGGGTGAAAATGCCAAAAAAGAAATGTATGGACGTTTTGCACAATGACATTAAAAGGTATGGACGTTTTGTGCTATTTACCCATATTTAAATATATATGCGTTGCCCTCTAATATCTTAAATTTTTACAACAAAAATAGTAGCTTGAAGACCATTACCACCTATTTATTTAAAGTTGTGCATGTGTAAAGTTTTAACACAATGTAATTTATTGATTATTTCATCGTTCGTAAACATGTATGACTTCTTATGTAATGGAGTGGCAGTAAATTGAAGAGACAAATAAAGAAAGAGGAGGGACAGTGTACTTAGTGTTCATCATTATCTACGTTGGAGATATTACACCAATAATGTACATATTACATTTATCAAAAATATGCCGTTAATATGCTTGAAATCGAAATATCATTCGACTTACCGAAATCTAATTTGAGAAGACAAATTAATGAATTACCGACTTCGAATATATGAATATGGATTCATCACTTTCCAATTTTGAACGCGTGTCATTCTTTAATTGAAACCTTAGCATGAAATCAAAAGAATATTAATTACTTTTCGAAATCAAAATACTAAATTAGAATGAAATCGGAAAAAGAAAGATAAGATGCAAGTAATGCGATCGGTCGAGGCAAATGTTTGACACTTTGTCCTTAAAATGAATTTGCCCCGCATCGGTGCTAACGATTTCTTGACAATCATCTCCCAATATACAACGACCACGTCAAGCCATATGAGCACTCCAAATGACTTAAACCAACGAACTCGAACGAAGTTCCCTCTCTACGATAACCATGATTTTGATACAAGAAATAATCACTTCTACAAAGTGTTTTATGCAAAACTAAATTGTAAACTCGGAATGGAATGATATGAAACTATCAATTGAATTGTTTGTTGTTTTTCATAAAATCCAAATACAAGGAGATCTATATATATAGTAGTTGGAAACCACACCAAGTGTTAAATATAGAATATAATATGGAATATTTTTCATTATATTATTTCCTCTTAGTGCAGGATTATTTTCTATAGTAGTTGATTGTGTAATGTTTTCTTTCATGTTTATTTTCTTTTACAGTTATTCGTAACCCTATTAATAGGGTCTTTTACATTGTAATATTTACAAGACCATAATAATACAATTTATATTTCTTGACATGATATCAGAGCTTTATATTTCTTGACATGGTATCGAGCGGGTTTTACTTGGTCTTGGGTTAAACTCGCAACAAAAAAAAAAAAAATTCTTTTTCTTGGGATCTGTTGAGGTTTTTTTTAGTCGGCATTGTCCAATGTCCTATATGGTATGGCTATGGCGGAAGGTTGAAGTAGCTGGAGAGGTTTGCATATGTGAACACTACAATTTACCCAATTGGATGGATTTATCGTTCTGTCATCAGCAACAATTACAGACACAGACAGCTTTGGGGAGTTCATATATTCAAGAATTGGTTGGAGAAAATTGGAGTTTATGGATATAGTCAACAATGGCGGCTTCCTTGGATATATAGCAGCAGCCGGCGGCAAGATTTACAATAATAAGTCAATCTGACTCCACTATTTCCTAAATTTTCAATATTTCTATCATGTTTTACCAAAATAATAATAATAATTCTTTTTTTGGGGGAATTTTCTTATATTAAGTTTTGGAGGGTCGGTACCTTGAACTTTACCGACACACCCCCTGCCTCTTAAACAAACTAGAAGTTTTTTTACGTTAAAATTTGGAGGGTCGGTACCTTAAACTTTACCGACACTCCCCCTGCCTCTTAAACAACCTAGAGTTTTTTTTTTTTTTTTAACAATTGGAGAGTCGGTACCTTGAACTTAACCGCACTCCCCCTGCCTCTTGAACAAACTAGAGGTTTTTTTTACAATTGGAGACCTTGAACTTTACCGGCACTCCCCCTACCTCTTAAACTAACTAGAGGTTTTTTTTATGTTACAAAAAAGAGGGGGGGGGGGGGGGGGTGTTAAATATAGAATATAATATGGAATATTTTTCATTATATTATTTCCTCTTAGTGCAGGATTATTTTCTATAGTAGTTGATTGTGTAATTTTTTATTTCGTGTTTATTTTCTTTTACAGTTATTTGTAACCGTATAAATAGGGTCTTCTACATTGTAATATTTACAAGATCATAATAATACAATTTATATTTCTTGACATGGTATCAGAGCTTTATATTTCTTGACACAAAGAGACACATATCTTGAAATTAAGAATAATAATTATTGGAAGTTACTCACACCAAAAGTCATGATCTCCAAAAGTCATGATCTTCCATATGAAAAGACTCATCTTCTAAAATATTCCACAATATTTTACACAATTTTTCCAACAATTTCAAGTATTAAGCGGTTTAAAGTTTGGTTTAATTTCTCATTCACCAAACAAAAAATTTCACTTAAACAATCAATTAAATTGGTCACAACTAATTTCGAATTTTCCAACAATCTAAAGAGACAAATTATCGAACACATGGTGAGCATTCTGTATTCACCTTACAATTGCCGCACTTGTATGCTTCTTTCAGGCACCTTTTCTTTCCAGCTCCTGTTAACAGGAGAGAGAAAGCAGGCACCTTTTCTTTCCAGCTCCTGTTAACAGGAGAGAGAAAACATTGGTGAGTATCCATTGCTGACCAATGTCACCTTTGTTGAAATTCATTTTTGGCGAAGCTTAATAATAAAAATAAGTAGGTGTGAAAAAAAGTAACATATTCAACGAACAAAAAGTTATTAAGGGTCCGTTGATTGCAAATGTAAAAAATATGTGGAAATAAAATATTTATAGGGAATTGATTTGTTTAGAAATTGTTTTACTGAAAATTGTAATTAATTGTGTTTGATTGATATAATTTTTTATGTGAAATGTTGAAAATTTGGTATCCGTTTAGTTTCATTTTTTATGGAAATTGTTCGTTGAAGTGATAATGTTTTTTACCATTGGGTCTAAAATTTGTTCCAATTATCAAAAAAATAACCATACCAAATATCATTCGTTTGTTTTTCATGAAAATTGTCAATAAAAGTGAAAAAAAAATTACCATTGTATCAAGAATTTTTTCCAATTGTCAAAAAAAAAAAAAAACTGAAAAATATTTACCTACCAAAATATCAAAAATTTATTTTCTTCGAGAATGTGGAAAATTTGAAAAGTTGAAAAATTTTTGCCTACCAAACATTACAAAAATTTTGATTTTTTATGAAAAATGTGTGCTATCAAATGGGGCCTAAAAGTAACTGACACTATTTTTCTTCTTCAAAATTTATTATAACTTAAGCATTAGAGCGACTATGTGATACAACTCCTCTTATTTCCTTACTTGCACAATATCCACATGCAACTCTCGTGCTTAAGTTAGAATGAGACATGAGAGTGATTCGCTGGATTGTCTAATGTCCTTTTTGCATGGGCATCCGAATGTTACTGATACAATTTACAATTTCAATAGAATTGTCAACTGTAGAGTGTCTAAACTTTTAGAATGCATGTTACTTCATGTCAGAGTGATCACATTTGAATGTCATGTATGTATTCCACCAATAGCTAAACCTTGCAAGATTGTTTGCAAGGTAGCAAATGATGCACTTTACCAAGTAGGAGAAGATAATCAACTAAATTGTTTACTACAAAAGACACCTTACAATGACCACTCAATCGTAATTTTCTGTACTTTTTCAATCATATATTTCAACCAGAATGTACTGATTTGATATGACTTGTTTTAAGGGAAAAATGGTAAAAGAAAAGAGGGTTAACTTTCATTATATAAAAGTCACATCGTTGACCAAGTGTCTAAAATAATGAGAATTTATTTTGATAGCTAACCGAGCGCAAACAATGTTCCTCCTCCCCCACACTAACTCATTTTGTTTTCGAGTTCAGAAATGCTACAAATGAAAATAAAAGAAAAATGTAAATCTAGAAACTTTATCAGGGATATCCAGTAAAAGTTAGAATTTATTGCAACACGTGCTCGTATTCTTTTCTTACTAACATGGTAGGTGACGGAATTAATAATCATAATAATCAAATTATTGTTTAAAATATAATTGATCCGAAAGGAATTAACAATTACATTGGTAAAGTGGTTAGTTAAAAAACGGATCTTTTTGACCAAAAAAAAAAAAAAAAATTTTCTCATTCAACTCTTAAAAAGGGGCCATTTGGGAAAAATCAACAATATGGGATTGTTTGTCATAGTTTGTTTTCAAATTTACTATTTGATTAAATATTATTTTCATCGTATGAACAAAACACAACTTATAATCTATAAATTTTTTGACTAGACATAATCTATATTGATGTCATAGCAAATATTCACTTTTCTTCTACACACACTTTCCTAATTATTTTTATTTTTTATGGCGGCTTTGTGTTTAGATTTTATTTTTTTACCAAATATAATATTTATTTAGAAGTTTTTTATTTCATCACAATAAGTCACCAATTACCTTTAGCAATTATCAAACGAATCTATAATTAATTAATTATTAACACTAGACTAATGTGTAACGTGGTCATGATTTATTCAGTGACCGACAGACCACGTGGCTTGATACCCAACAGCCTGTTCAAGCTTGATTTAGATGCCTTCATTATCGAAATTAAAAAAAAAAAGAGATTTAATTAATTGGGTTTTAATTATTAATTGTACTTTTCTTATAACACATTTCAAGATATTTGTCACCCTATTTTAATGATTTTAATATGATGCAGTGTTTAGGGACTGCATTTGATACTTCGTGGCGATGTTGTACATGAATTTACTGGGCATATTTTATAAAAAAAATTGATCATATTTACTGATTACTACAATTATAGACCACAATCTCACATATAATACGTTCAGTGCAATTGTTGGCAACTAGTTGTTAGTTATTTAAGTTTTTTATGGCAATCGTGATAAATATTTTGTCGTTCATCGATACGAGTATTCTCATGTTGTCACCTTTAATGATACTCATGGAATTCCAATATGTTGTTATCGCAATAAAAATATAATACCCTTTTAACTTATCGATAATGCATAATCGATGGTGTTGATTTTAGATAGTATAGACTTTTAAACAGAAAAATATATCATTTCAAAATTGTACAATTCGGTATCTTGATATAAAACTAGAAAGAAAAAGGAAAAAAAAAAAACCACTATTCAAAAATGGATGGTGGCTTTTTGTAGCAAGTAATTGACAATTAGGAAACCATAGGTTGTGGAAAGTACAATTAATGGAAGCAGCATTTTGTGCTTTGTACTATTTCATAATAATAAATTAAAGATATGACAACAAATTAAACAATGATAATTGTACACAAGTGTCTGTGAACATGTTGGGATAAACAGTATAGTATGTTCTGTCCCTTAACCCATTTTTATTTTAATATATTTTTTACATTTTTCGATGTAAATACAGTTTCTTTTATTATAGAAAACATAAAATTATTTGTATTTTAACTTTTGAATTAAATTCACCTACTATTTTTCTCAACTTAAAAGCAACGGGCGGGCCAGTTTTTAATGGGCCTCCGTTCCACTTAATATTTCAATATTGGATTTGGGTCGTAATGAAAAAAGTTGGATTGAAGTTATCAATTAACATCTATGATTTTATAGAAAAAGATTTTTATGTCCTAAAAATTTGTTATGAAATAGAGAGAATAGGAGAAGAATTTGTGGTTATTCTCGAGGCAGTTGTGTCCAGACAAATACACTATGTTCATTTCATTCTGGCCTTACCAAATTGGGAGTCTGCATCATTTGCGTTTTCATGTTTCTTTGCCTAAATGATTATAAAGTTCATTTATTTTCTTGCCATATTTGCACAATCTAACATCTTATTTGGCAAATGTCTAACCAAGTCAATAATAACATCAAAATGGAAAAAAACTGTCATGTTAATGGTTAACTATAGGTTCCTGGGGGTTGTCGTTGGATTTTGTCACTTTACCAGAAGAAAGGTAACACATGCAGTGAAATAATCCGAGATGACAACAGATGATTTGATGGAAAAAAACTGACTATATTTAAAACAGTCTAATAATGAAATATCATATGACATCATGTCAGAAATAATGTGAAATCTAAGTTGGGAATCGCGTTTTAAATGTCTAAAGGGTTCGATCCCATCCAATATTGATTGTAATAGTCAAATCTTCCACATTTTTCTATAAGAGGTGTCTATATGCCTTTAATTAAACATATTACTCACCAAAAATTAATTAATAAATAGATAAAATCTTTGTGAGATAATTATTAGAGAAATAAATTCGAAATTACAGCAATTAACAAAAATAAATTACTATTTGTGGGGTAAAAGATAGAGCTATATTTTCACCCTAAATCATACGATTAATTCTGTAACTAAATCAACAGAAATGTTGTAGTGGTGATGGTGTCGTTGGCAGTAGTGGCGAGGAGAGAGGTGCTTAGGTCTTTTTAAGTATGTATATTTCCTTCTTTTTTTTTTTTTATTTGTTACTCTCTGAAAAGCACGTCTCGAGAGCGTAGAACCATCATTTTTATTTATTTTTCATATTTTCCATTAATCAAGCATACGGATATAGACTTGGGTGATTTGATTAAAAAAAATGGTTAAAGAAAGTTCACCATTGAATATAAACCAAAAATAAATAAACCATTCACTAAAGTGAAAAGGACTCGATAAATTAACAATTACTTCTTATCTGAATCAAATTACGTGCATATGGAGTTTAGATAGTTTTTAGATATATTTCGACGAGAAAAGGTCAAAAGATATTTTCACTTTTTCTCCCTTTTCGTATAACTACCAATAAATTTTAATTAACTATTAGTTTAAAGAACAATTAAGAATATTTCATTATTTGTGTGAGTAACCCCCGTGACGTTTTGGTTATAAAGAAATGTGCACGTGCCATTAGTGTGTAGAAGAAATATGAGGCAACTAATCCATTTTTAAATTCTTGGTAGGTGCAACTTCATATTTGAATTCATATGCAAGATATATTTCTCCCCCAAAGACTGTTGAGAATTTACTTAATCATGCACAGTGGAATTAAAACAATTTTCAATTTCCAAACGAGGATCTGCAATGTGTTTAGATAGAAACTGTTATTAGAATTATACCTTTGATGAATTCTGTAAAACCCTTTGTTGATTCACGAACTCCAATGATCACGTGTTTTCAAACCCTAGTAGCCTATTAATACAAGTCCAAATGGACTCGGCCCATCTGTTAAACTTAACCCGGTCCAATATTTAATTAATCAAATTAATTAAATCTGGTCTATGAATTAATTAATCCAATTAATTAATTCGGGCATATTAATAAACAACTCAATTAATTAATTGGTAAATCTCATTCTTCTGATTCTCTTTTGTGTGTGACCCATTAGGTTCCCAATCACGATGCCTAACGACGTGAATTATTATTTTAATCTAATCAAAATCGATAAATTAAAACGCCCCTTTTAATTTATCACTAATTCACTTTCGTTGTCACATATTGACATCTAGCAATGTGTCAGGGCAATACATGTGACGGAAAATATCACGTAGTATGACAAAACCAAACTTGTTCGTTTATCGTGAAACTATAATCCTTTCGTCAATATGATCCGATCAATTATGAGATATGGATATGTGTCAATCTCAATTATCGATCATATCTTTTATCCCACTGTTAAGTCAATATACGTCGAAAACTCTTTTCCGACTTATGAGTTCACCTTGGCCAAGGATTTCATTATTAACTTAACTGGATAAAATGTAGATCATAATCTCTTACTATCTAAGGTGACGAGTCATCTATTGATCATTCACAACCTTCATATGATTCTTGACATACCCGAACAATGCTGTATTAGCGACCCTTGACAGAGCAACATCAAACACCACCAAAGTATGTCTGCCCTCATATAAGGCACTATGATGACCTCAAGTCAAATGACCAATTCCACTACCGAACGTTAGAGATTAACCACTAACACTTAGATAGTTATCCATATGGAATCTCTCAGCGGGTCTCCAATGTTTTGTTCTATAACAAAACATCCACGTGTTCATTCAAGTGTCACCACACTTTAACTTGTGAGATCAGCTACTTACTTCACAAGTAAGAATGCCACACGCGATAGTCTATCCGTAATAACGATATACGTATCTCGTTATTATTTCGACCACGGACGATTTAAGATTCGGTCATATGTAATTTGTATCTCACAATCATAACTCCTTGTGATTAACAAATCACCAAGACTTGAATCTACGGATTCTATTATTTAATTTATTAGAATATTAATTCAATTAAATAATAGATATTGCCATATATATGCATTGATTATATATATTCAAAGTGTTTATGTCCAAAGTTGATTGGACTTAGGGCATAACACTTACAAAGACTTGAAAACTTTACATTTCAATTCATACATAACATTAAGTTTTAGTTCCCGTTTGAAAGGAATTTACAAAATGTTTAATATATAAATAGATAATAGAATTGATAGATAAATGAACGATACCTACTGAATCATTGAAACGTGTGATAAAAAAATACGAACATTCAAACAATACAACCCCGTCAAAGATCAATTAAATAATGATAGAGAATTAACGTCCTAACTTTGATATTTAGATCCAATGATTCATAACATGACACTGACAGCAGACTTTAAATCCATTAAACTTGTCGAAATATTAGACCTTAAAAACTCAGACGTGCCCCCTTTCACCACCAAAAATTTTAAGTTAAGCCCCACTCCAAGAATACTATAAATTCATAGAGCAATCAAAATCCTAAATTCCCATTTAATCTTTGACCCAAAATGGGTTACAGCTTAGAGATATGGCCATTAGTCAAGTCCAGAAGAAGTACAGTGGAAGAAACCTCGAAAAATTACGTGTCGAAATTTTGTGATGCCAAATATTATACTTTTTGCCTTTTTATATTGGCTTTCTCCATCCCTTCTTTTTACGGCCTAACTTTAGACGATTCTCCTATCGCTACGTCACCACCCACTTTTGTGCATACGTGTTTTTTACTCACACGTGGAAAATTACTTCTCCTCCAAAGAAATGTGAGTAATATTAACCCAACATTCAAATTGGACAAAGATCTTAACGAAAATTGGCAAAGTTCGAAGATAAATTTAGTTCATGCCACATTTTATGGGTTCCCCAACTTCAAAAGAGTTGTCATTTTATCAAAGTCATCATATTTTATTAAAATTTATTAAAAATTTGATCTTAATATTCACCTAACAGAGACTCGGTCATTTATAATGTTAAATGACTAGTCACACTTTTTAAATGGATAAGACGTACCCTATGTTAGACATTGATAGATCTTTGTCATCAAAGCACTAGCGTCGATTTAAAATTTTTTAAGGTTATCACGAACTCATTATACCCCGAATAATCTTAGTAATAAATTATAAACAATTTTATTTATTTCTTTTTCAACTGATTTCTCAATATTAAGCTTGAAGTTAAATTAATATTTTTTAACAATAGTGAGGGCTATAAACAACAACCGAGGATGTTTCAAACAAATTTCGAAGGGATTGAGATCGAATCCTTCCTAATCTACATGTGGTTGTGGTTGACGTGTGTAGGAGGTGGTGATGGTGGATCTGATTCTGTTAACTGTGGGCTGAAGTACATTTGGGATTGTGGCGGCGGCGGTGTGTAAGAGGTGGTGATGGTCAATCACAATTTGTTTATAAGTCATAGATCATAATGTGTAGGTCACAAATCAATATCCACATGTCACATGCCACTATAATTAGGTCACAGAACAATGTAGACAAGTCACATATCAATGTCTATAAGTCACCGATCAATTTAATTGATCACAGATCAATGTCCATAGGTCATAGATCAATTAAATTTGGTCACAGATTAATGTTCATAGGTCATAGTTCAATATCCACAGGTCACATGTTACATGTAACTGGTATCGAAGTGCATAAGTCGCGGGTCACAAATTTAATAGATAAGCCACATATCATTAATTTCTTTGACCTCAGTTATTCGAACCAGTCACAAATTCAATTAACTCACATATCAATTAAAATTGATCATGGATCAATGCCTATAAGTCCTAAACCAATTTAATTGGTCACAGATCAATGTCCACAATTAAAATTGGTCACAAATTAATGTTCATATGTCACAGATAAAGGTTCACAGGTCAAGGTTACATATAATTGATCACGTATCAAAGTGAATAGGTCACGGGTCTCAAATTCAAGAGATCTAGTCACATGTCATTGATTGCTTTAACCTCGGTTATCCGAACTGGTCACAAATTCAATTAACCAGATTTCGACTTTGAAAATTGAAATTATTTGCTCCGGTAAGTACTCTGTTAATTATACTAGTGGTTGTTTTTCAATGATCAGTTTTAAATCTTACTGACATTGCTAATTGTTGTTGAAGAAGATGATCACTTGCCAGCGATGCTCAGTTGACATTCTCTAATGATCGCTATATTTCTCCCTTTATCTCCATTATTTGAGTCGACGATGCTTAGTTGTTACTGCACGACGATTAGTTTGTCGCTCAAGAAGTTGTCGACAACGGTAAGAATGGGTGATGACTGGTAAGAGTGGGGTGGGGGTGTGGACGATTGTTTGATGGAGGGTGGTGTGAGTAGATTAATTTAAATTGATAATATTATTATTTAAAATTAAAATGTTGAATGAATACCCGACTTTTGAATTTTTAAACTTAATGTCTGAAAATTGATTTGGTGCAAACTTAATACTTGACTTATGATTTTTTTTCCCATCTTTGATAGGTTCCCAGTGGTTAACATTGATCCATCCAAGTGATTCTTATCCCTGTTTGCTCAGCTAAAAAAGTTTATCCAAATATAAGTTGAAGTCAATAATTAATTTTAATCATAAATTTCATGAGATCACAAATTTTGATTCATCAACTTTTAAAATCGATTAATTTTTACCTAAATCAACAGGGGCTAATCTATACAGATCTAATTATAATAACTACACTTATGAAAACCTTATTTACGACTCCTATAAATGTTGAAAAAATTTGGCTAGTGGATTACTTTTGGCATAATTTTGAATGGGACCCGTTCGATCATTTTTGAAAATTAAAGTTAATCCGTGTTCTCTTCCGTGAGCACATCGAAATCATGTATTTACTTGTCAAAATTGATGTTTAGGTGAATGAGAAATTCAAGTTTAAAGTTCATGCATTGAAAGATGATTTTGGGTTAAAGGGAAAACTGTCTAAATTATCCCACAGGGGAATGATAAAACCCAATTACTAGTTTATATATGATTACACTTTGAAGGGATGTAATTATGTGTAGCGCAGAAACTCTCTCCACATGCACGTGCATGGAGTGCAAATCTCAAATCGAATTGTATATCGAACCTTGAATTTGTGTGCATGCGCGACATGCGCACATGAATAACGAACCAAATAGACACATTCGTATTAATGTTAGTGTTAATCGTTATAACTCCTAGTCGTTATTCCTTTCATTAGTCTCTTTCCTCCCTTATACACGTGAATTTATGTCTGCCCGAAAATATTTTTTCCACAATTTTCTGTTTCTTGCCAAAGTTCTTTACAGTTTGTCGGAGCAGATGTCACGCGTTCTCCACAACGTGAATTATACTGCAAGTGTACAGTGTCAAGTTTTATAATATAGTAAAAGAGTAGAGTGTCGAACCCACAAGAATTGTAATTTAATTCACTAAGTACTATAATTGTGTAACTTCTATTTTATCTAGATGATGAATGATTGATTGATTGGTTTCAAATTAAACTAATGAGATTGGTTGAGACAAATATGAGGAATACAAATAATCATGTTGAGAAAGACTAGGGAATAATTTCACCCCTCTCAATTATGATTCAATTATTTCCAAATTATTCTAATTAATTTTCTCATATTTAAAGACAATTCTAATATAAGTATATCCCATCTCTTGAGTGCCGGCTAGAATTTAATCATAAACTTCAATCCTAATATCTCTATTCCGAATTAAAGCCTAGAATTTACAAAAATTCCAATTCTTTTATGGAATAAGCCTCATATATTTATTACATTCTCTCAAAGTGTAAAAATCTACGTCGTGTCAATCCTATGATCGTGCCTAAATTCCCATTTCTCGAGTGTCGAAATTGACTAGCATCTATTCATTCAATTATTGATTAAATAATTGAAAGCATTATAATTATGATACAATTAAATATAATAGAAAAAATCAAGAAAAAATCATCAATCCATAATTTAAAGTTTAGCTACATGAAACACTGGATAAATTATCTAGTTTATGAATGAATTCATAAGATCTAAACAATTTATAATGAAAAACATTAAGGAGAAAAGTAAGAAAAACTCTTTTGAAGCTTTAATTCAATTTTTCCGTCAATGTTCTTCACGTGTCTTCCTCGATTTCTTCAACACTTTGATGTATTCCTCTCTTGATTGCTCCAAAATTACCAAATAAAAATAAAAGGAAAAGGAAAGGAAAGGAAAAGAAATAAAAGAAAAGCAAAGCAAAAGAAAAAGAAGAAAAATGCCCGAAACACGTCCAAGCAGAAAGCCAAAATCCAAAACTGTGGAAGAAAAGTCAAAAGGCTGATTTTAAAACAAAACCTAGAGGAAATTGCATCTTTGGTCCCCAAACTTTCGAAAAGAGCAAAATGGTCCGTAAACCCATTTTTTTTAACAAAAGTAGCGCTACAACGCCGAAACAGTGGCGCTGCAGCGTCACTGTCTCTGTCACCAGCAGGGAAAATGGAATTTTCTGCCAGTTCGTAGCCAAGCCCTCCAATATTTGCGTGTCCAGTCCCTCAACTATGATATTGTACAATTTGGTCCTCGGATTTTGTTTTTCATTTCAATATCGCCATCCATAAATTGCACTCCAAATCCTCCAATTTCTGACCTTGTTCATTTTTGGTTCCCAACTTCACATTTTTGTATGCTTTTAGTCCATTTGAGTGATTTTTACCTACAAAAGCCAACATTACCCAATTGTGAATAGAAATTCGCTCAAATTAATAAATAATTAGCTAGTTTATGTATTAAATAAGTGTGCAAAAACACACTTATCAAATACCCTCAAACTTAACCTCTTGCTCGTCCCGAGCAAGATTATTTATAACACAATCATGCAAACTAGATAAAGATCAACACGTTAGATAGCTTGTCAAAAATATCAAAGTGTGAAATTGTATATCAATTCACAAGTATGCCTCCAATTAATGCTACCAAAAACAATTTAAGCGTATCCAATGTTCGATCGGGGTGTGTACGAGCGTAATTACTTTCAATTATCATCTAAATTAGGAAAAAGTTGTCAAAATGGAAAAGAAATCAAATTGGTTCAAACCCAACCATTTGTGGTCAAATATGTCTTTTCCCGCTCGTGAGATTCACACTCCTCAAATAGATATTTCTTTTCTTTCCCGAGTGTAAATCTAAAGGTTGCTCTCAATTCACTCATTTCTTTTCCACTCTTGTTCGGTTGGTCAAACCGATAATAACAACCTTTAGTCATGTGATGATTCTCCACTAGATGAGTGCTTACACATTCAAGTTTATACTAAATAATTCAAACTCACTAGTTATCTAAGCCCATAAATCGAATACAATTGTACAAAATCAAATTTTTTTCAATTAAAGCTCCTAATTGACCTCACACCCTTAAACTTTCTTTTTTACCCTTGTAACTAGTTTTAGGTCGATAGCTCCTCGGTTGTTTTGACCAAAGGGTATCGGGTTTTGAAATACCCCAACAGGCTTAATAACTTGAATCAAAAAGGCTACAAAGTGAGGCCTAAGATTCAACAAGTGCAAAATCATATATTTTTTTAATCACAACATAACATCATGGCTTAGATCCCTAACATATGTAGGGGGTGGGCAAAAAACCCCCCGACCCAACCCAAACCGATCGGGTTATGTCGGTTTTTTTCATTTTTTTGGTTGGGTTCGGGTTTGTGGCGTTGAAGGCGGGTCGGGTTGCGGGTTAAACCAAAAAACCCGACCCAACCTAACCCGACCCGCCCTTCATATTAAAAAAAAAAACTTAAAACCAAACTAAACCCGACTTTTCACTCCACTCCTCATTTTCTCCGACTCCCTTCATTTTCTCTGTCTCTGACTCCCTTCATTTTCTCCTCTCAAATGACCGATTTTAGGACTCATGGAGATAGAGTGAGAGGGGGATTCCAGATCTCGTTTCAATTCCTGGTTTATAGGGCTGAACTGGCGAGTTTCCTTCTCGATTTATGTCATCTTGTTAGCAAAATTTTAATAAAAAATCTGCTGCTTCTTTTGTGCTTCATCTGTTTACATCTTGTGTGCACGAATACATATATGAAACAAGTTAGTAATTGGATTTATTCGATGCAGAAGTGCTTATTTAGTTTTTACACATGGGAGTAATGAATTCATGGCGTTGCATTGTGATAGGCCCGCTGAAATTGTATGTCTAAACCCTAAGGCTCCAGTGGAAATAAGCTGGAAATGTATTTCTAGTAGTTGTAATTAGAGATTCGGAGTTGCTATATACATAGAGAAACGTACAGTATTGTGAGCATTTACAAAATTAGGAGTTCTTTGTCTTCATTTTGTGATTACAAAATTATAATTATCAGAATGAAAAATTCAGCATGTGTATCTGAGTTACTCCTCTATTTTGCACGTTTTCAGGTATATTCAAGAGCTTCTTTAGTGATGTTTACATTATGTAAATGTTGTCAAATATGTTATGTGTTATCAAATATGAAATTTATTGACATTGAAAGACTATTAATGTTGCTTTATATTCAGTATTTTGGTAGAAAAAAATCAGAATTTTGGAACTTTAATATTTGTTGAAAGGTTGTTCCAACCCGACCGACATTTGGTTGGGTTGAGTTGGGTTTCAATTTTTTCGTGGGTTGGGTTGGGTTGAATTTCGATCAAACCGATCGTATTGGGTTGGGTTTGGGTTTGGGTTTGGACAAAAATCGACCCAACCCACGCCCACCCCCACCCCCACCCCCACCCCTAAACATATGGTCATTACCTAACTTATACTTGGCAAAAGACACTCTACACAATATTTTTTTCTACACGTCTGGAATCAACACACTTCTAGATAATATCCTTCACCAGCTCGACCACCCCTAAACTTATCTTATAATATGGTAAAGTGAAAGAGGAGAATATAGGTTGATACAATTTTTCAAGCAACTCACAACCTTGTTCTTACCAATTCAAAAATATTTCCATCAATCCAAAAATTTCCACATCTAGATAACGATTAATCGTGACTATTGTGCTCAAAGTAACTCATGATCTAATAATAGACAAGCTCTTTTTTCAAAAAAATAAAATAAAATAGGCATGAATAGCATATTTGGTCATGCATAGCTCATGAATCAATAACAATTTTAAACATTAAGCAATCCTAAGCCGGCAAGGCCATCTAATAAGTCAACACAATATCACAAATTCAAGCACAATCACCTCCAAATTTAAATCACACATTGCCCTCAATGTGTAAAAGAACAAGATAAAGAGAAGAGTGAATAACGAAATTTCCCTAATTAGACATTTGTGAAGATGTGTCAATGCTCTACTTGGACTTGTAATGCTTTTAATGGAATTGGCAAGTAACCTTCATGTACACCATTTGACCCCCAAACTTGTGAGGAACCATGAATATATGAGGCTTCAAAAATTATATACAAAAAATAATAATAGCTAATCAAAATAAAAGCATGAAAGGATATAAAAGTAAATAAAAAGCTTAAAAGTAAAGAAAAAAAAAAGCCCGAAACACGTCCCAGCAGAAAGCCAAAATCCAAAACTGTGGAAGAAAAGTCAAAAGGCTGATTTTAAAACAAAACCTAGAGGAAATTGCATCTTTGGTCCCCAAACTTTCGACAAGTGAGCAAAATGGTCCGTAAACCCATTTTTTTAACAAGTGGCGCTGCAGCGTCACTGTCTTTGTCACCAGCAGGGAAAATGGAATTTCTGCCAATTTGTAGCCAAGTCCTCCGATATTTGCGCTTCCAATCCCTCAACTATGATGTTGTACAATTTGGTCCTCGGGCTTTTTTTCATTTCAATATCGCCCTCCATAAATTGCACTCCAAATCCTCCAATTTCTGGCCTTGTACATTTTTGGTCGCCAACTTCACATTTTTGCATGCTTTTATTTAGTCCATTTGGGTAATTTTTACCTATAAAAGCCAACATTACCCAATTGTGAATAGAAATTCGCTCAAATTAATAAATAATTAGCTTATTTATGTATTAAATAAGTGTGCAAAAACACTCTTATCAGCAGAAATTTAGCATCCGATTTTTGCACGTTTCTCCGTTGTATTCTAAGAAACAGACGTTCACAGAAATCTCCAAAACTTACACACACACGCACAAATTACTGTTTGTCCGAAAATATTTCTTCCACATTTTTGTGTTTCTTGTCAAAGTTCTTTCCAGTTCGTTGGTACAAAAATTCATTGCTCGATTTCTGCAAATGCTTCCGTTGTATTTCAGGAAATAGATGCTCGCAGAAACCTCAAATACTTACGGTAAGAGAGCAAATTTGTTTTAATGACAAGTTTTTTACACGGGTCTCGATTTGCTAATGTATTCTCTCAAATCACATGATATTTGACTTCGTTATTGTAAGTTTCAAATCTGTCCCCTTTTACCGTTTATCTGGATTTTTATTTACTGTTTGTATTCTTTCTAAAGTAATAAACCATTATTGTATTCTACAATAATTTTTTACAAAAATTTTTTTCAAACCAAGCTGCCGTCTAGAATTAGTTAATTGTGTTGACATCAGAAGTGTATCTAAAGTTAAGAGACTTCTCTTATTTTGTTCTAGGAATTAAAATAAGATAAATAAATTTTGATAAAAATTAATAACGTATAATTGAGAAGTTACAGATCATATCAAATATATTGTTATAGTTAATTGTTAATTTTAACTTAAATTTAAATTCCTACTAAATAGTAATTTAACTTATATTTGAATTATGTTTATAAATACTCGTACTTGTGCAACAATCAAACGCAAACAAAACGGACATTACCACACCGCATCATACATACAAATGCAGTGATGTCTATACATTTCCTGTGAGAAAAAAAGCACGTGTGAGTGTGCCGCTCTTTTATTATGATGCCGATGGTTCATGCACCTTAACCGCCGTATAATGCCACATATTATAACGTGGCAGCATTTAAACAAGGACAAAATTTTGTGGGACCCATAATTCCGAGAATGACACCCGTTCTTATCTCTTTTTTCTTGTACGCTAATACCTCTATAAATTACCGCTAAATCTCTGTTCTCCGAGGAAAAAAAGTTGAGATAATAGTTTGCAGTTTCCTCTTTTAACATTTTCGAAAGCTGCTGCAAATCATTTGAAGGAATGGATCTTCTGTCACAATTGAGTTTGCCACCGGGTTTTCGGTTTTACCCGACTGATGAAGAGCTAATGGTGCAATACTTGTGCCGGAAAATTGCCGGCTACCATTTTTCTTTACAAATCATTGGAGAGATTGATTTGTATAAATTTGATCCATGGGATCTTCCCAGTACGTATTTTGTCCTACAATAACGAAAATTTTCATTTTAATTCATTTTTAGTATTTCATTTCTGATCTCTAAAGTGTTTTTTGAAGGCAAAGCAATATTCGGAGAAAAAGAATGGTACTTTTTCAGTCCCAGAGACAGAAAGTACCCGAATGGATCGAGACCGAATAGAGTCTCTGGTTCTGGATATTGGAAAGCCACGGGAACTGATAAGGTTATTACTACAGAAGGAAGAAAAGTTGGTATTAAAAAATCTCTCGTGTTTTACGTAGGAAAAGCACCTAAAGGAACCAAAACCAATTGGATTATGCATGAATATAGACTCACTGAATCCCCAAGGAAAAATGGTAGCGCAAGGGTAAGTTCGACTGAACATAATATCGTTAAAAAGTTAAAATCTTGTTCGCTTTTATGTTAATGGTTTTTGTGTATTTTATTTTATGTAGTTGGATGATTGGGTGTTGTGTCGAATTTACAAGAAGAATTCAAGTGGACAAAAGCCAGCAGATTCTGGTATACAGAGCAAGGAGTATAGCCACGGTTCTTCATCGCAGTACGATGATGTTTTGGAGTCTTTACCAGATATTGATGACCGTTTTTACTCTCTTCCAAGAATGAATTCATCGAGGGCATTTCAGCAAGAGGATCAAAAGGTGAATCTTCAGAAGTTGGGCTCAGGGAGTTTTGACTGGGCCACTCTGGCCAATCTCAACTCGTTGCTTGAACTCGGTCAAGCTCAGCCAAGTCAGACTCATGCACAAGCCAACAACCTCAAGATCCTGAATATTCATGGTCAAAATGATATGTATGCACCTGCTGTGCCGCAGGCTGGCCCTGGGTTCTAAGTTTGGCACTTTTGTCCTCGGGGAAGATGAAGCAGAGAGTGGACTCAGAACTCAGCGTGACAACAACTCGGGATTCTTTCCGCAGAATGCATACACGTGCGCACAGTTTCTCCAGCCCACTCGGAAAGTACGGGGTTCTAGGCAGTGAAATGTGAATGTTTGAAAAGAGTAGGGGTGAATTTGTATAGGAAAGATATTTATGGGTTCAAATGGAATTCTTTGGGCCAACATCATGGCTTTAGATTTCCAGTGAACTAGCGCTGCGAGGGAAACCTTGTTGAGGGGAGTGTTTCATTGGTTGTATCAAAAGAACAAAATTACAGTTACACCCCTTCTGTTCGTTGGCTGCACTTTCGTATTTTATAGAAATTTTGAAGAGTATCTCATGAATTAAGAAATATAAGTAAGTTGTCATGGTCGCACTGTCTATTTGTTCAAAATATTTCAAAAATAATAAAACGTGTTGTTGACTTGAACTTTGGAAACTCGATCCTAATATTCAATTATGAAGTGGGTTTCAAAATAACTTTAAAAATTAAAATGGATAATTGCCTGTTGAAGTTAGACGCGTTGACATTCTGAATATAAAAATAGATTACGAATTTCTTTTTTATTGAAAAGAAATAATAAGTTAAGGATTATTAAATCTTTTATATTAGCCCGTTTGGTCTACATTATTTTTTTCATTCTCATTTTTCTATTCATTTTGAACCACACATTTTTTAATAAAATAATATTTTTTATCATATCAATAACTTTTCATTCTTTTTCAACCACATATTTCTCATCACATCTACAGTAAAAATACATTCTTACGTTTTAAATGTGCACCAAACGAGAGCATTTTTAGAAAATATATGAATTTAGATTTACACGTAAACAAAAGAATGGATTTGAATTGAATGAAGTGGTTGAAAACATTTTCAGAATAATCTAATAATTTCTTTAGCTCTAAGTACCAAATGAAATTTGAATTAAATACACGTTTATCATTTTTATTTCAAAAAGTCATGCCCTCGTTAGGCGACGTTAACTCCGACAATGATTTGTGAGAAAGAGAAAAAAGATAAGTGAGGTATATGGAGAGACTGCTAGAGAGGGGGGAGGAGAATATGATTATGGCTTGTGTGTGAAATTTGGTGGGTGGATGAGGTGGGATAGTTAAGTAGATTAATTAATTTTATAATAATATTATTAATATTTAAAGCTTGGATTATCATCGGATTATCGAATAAAAAACGTAAGTTTGAATTTGAATTGGATAGTTAAAAATCACGACTAGGTGATGTTTGATGTAGATTAAAATTAGATTTTTAGTAGATTGTGATAGAAGTTTTTGAAATGTGTGGTTGAAAAGTTGTGAGACCCATGAAAGATGTGGTTAATATTGATTGTTTGACTTTGATTTGGATTAAAATCAGATTTTAATTTAGACCAAACAGGACTGTAATTTCCACAATTTTTTATGTTTTTTCTTGGGAAATTACAAAAAACCAAGTGTTTTAAGTTTCTAAATTCACAAATCAGGTGTAAAGTTTATTTAATAAAAAATCAGGTTTTAATTAAATTAATAATTCAAACCCCTATTTAAAACCTAATTTCCAATCCTCTCTCATTTATCTCCACAGAACCGTCTCTCTCTCTCTCTCTCTATTGTTTTTCCTCGCGTCGTCGTCTGAGAACACAACGGAGATGCCGCTGCTATACAATCGTCGGCAGACGCTGTTGTGAACGGTAGCATCGCGATGTACAGTCCGTCGACGCTACCATTCGCACCAGCATCGCGCTGATTGATGCCAGTGACTCATCATGGCGTTGCGGTGGCGGCGACTTTGCGGATGGGCGACTGATACCGTTCTTCATCTTTTTTTTTTTTTTTTTTTTTGCGATTGGGCACGATTGTGGTGTTGGTGTGGTGGTGTTTGAGAGTTTTAGGTATTTTTGTTGGTTGTGCGGGTAGATGTTGGCGGCTATGGTGGATCGGCGGCGATTTTGGTGAGATTGTGGGGTAGTGCATTGTTGGGTGTGTTTGGTGGGGTTTTTTTGGCTGTGGTTGTGGTCCTTGTGGCTGTGGTAGTTTCTGGCGATGGTCGTGTAGGCGTTGGAGACGTTGGTCATGTTGGTGAGGTTGTGGGTTGGGTATTGTTGGTTTTGCAGGTGGAGGTGTTGACGGTGCGATTGACGATGGTGGTGTGGCGTGGTGGATTTAAGTAGGACACATGCGATAGTGGTGAGTCTGGTGACGGGCTGGTGTGATATGTTTGTAGTGGTCGTGGCGATAGTGTAGAGGCGGTGGATTTGGTGATTTTGGTTTTCTGTGATTAAAAATATAATCCGCGACCTTAAAATTCGGTAATTTATGACTAAAAATATAATCTATGACCAACCATTTTGTTATTTGTGACCTAAAAATTATATAATTTGTGATCGTGAAAAAATTTGTGACCAATTAATTTGAAAATCTGTGACCGTGTGACCTATAAATTTTGATATGTGACAAACTAATTTTGAAATCCGTGACCAACGAATTAATTGTGACCTACAAAATTTTTGAACTATGACCGTAAAATAATCCGTGACGTATAAAAATTATTATTTGTGACTGAAAAATAATATGTGACTAACTAAATTGTGAATATGTGACCATATTGTATAAATTGCTGGAATCAGAGTAGTTGCCTGAATAAAGCTGCGGCGGAACGATCGCCGAAATAGTCAACGGAATAATTGATGGAATCGGAGCAGTCGCTGGAACGATCGTCGGAGAAGAGTGGTTGCCGAAACGTCGTCGAAATAGTCCCTGAAATGATAGGAGTGGTGAAGGTAGGGTGAGTTAATTATATTATATTAGAATTAAATATTTAATAATTAATTAATAAAAATATTTTTAATTAATAAATTAATATCTGAATTTTGCATTTTGAAACTTGAATTGTGTCAAAGTTAACATCTGACTTTTGAATTTTTTCCTTTATTCTTTAGCTCATATCAGATCAACTATATTCCAGCCCAAAATTAAATAGTTCACTCAGCCCCAGCCCAATGTCCAAATGTACTTTTAACCCGTAGCCTATACCCATAACTCGTCCCCCAATGTCAAAAATTTCGTTTTAAATTTCAATTTTCGTTTCCAAACTCAACCTATCAATTTCTAATTTCAATGTCACATTCCCGTCCCTATTCATCTGCCCCAAATTAATTTCAATTTCCAAATTATCAGTCGTATATGGTTCGCTTTTCTTGATTCCGAGCTTTCTAACAGTATAGAAAAGACAGAAATTATTTAATAAAATTGTAGTATAATATTTCACCTAAAAATATTACATATCTCATATTTAATACATTCCAACCAACTTATTTTTTAGTGTCTAATAAATGCATCAATACTTAGCCCATGTTTGATTCCAATTATTTCAAAGTTTATTATTTTTTAAACTCATTTTCAACCACACATCCCCATAATAAAATATTTTGTACGTAAATTTCATTTTTTCCTACTTTTTAACCACATATTTACTAAAAAAAAATCACTATTGCAAAAGTCTTTTTCTCTAAAAAACGGCCATCAAACATGGCCTTATATTTTGTTTGTAACTATTTTTGGTTAATTACATGATATGTTCATGTTCGTTGTTCCAATTTCAGTACTCTACCGTCAAGCATCGATGTCTCGACAACCACAATAGGTACTTTTTATATATTATATATTCTGTTTATTTTTAGGATTTGTTTAATAATTAATAATTTAGCCCTTGTTTGGCGTGAAGCAAAATCAGGATTTTAATATAAATTTAAGTCAATAATTAATTTTAATCACAAATTTTATGGGACCCACTACTTTTCAATTACGTATTTCATCAATTTTTATCAAAATTTACTAAAAATTTGATTTTAATACCTACCAAACTGGGCTTTAATGTTTTTATATTTTTATTTTTTTTAGCTCCAACAGCAGAAGAATTAATAATGAATTGTGGTGATTGGCCATGTTGGTATTGTTGTTAGGTGGAAGTGCAATAGTTGAAGGAGATGATGAGATGGACTGAGATAGTAGTTTAGCTGAAGTGGTGGGGCCACCGCAAAGGGAGGTTGATGCGGATGTGATGGTGTTGATTTGTTGTTTTTTGTTTCTTGAATCCTTGAGTTCCTTGCGTATGCTTGTGGGGGCAATCCAAGAATATTTTTGAATCAATCTTGAATTCTTGATATTTTTGTATGATTGATTAAACCTATCTCCCGACCCTCTTTTCTTTTCTTCTCTTTACACATATACATGCATAGAATATATGTAACGCCCATAAATTTAGATACATAGATTTGGTGATATTATCATTTAACTCTCTTAAAATCATAAATTCGAAAAACGATTAAATTTTTCTGTGATATAAGAAATGTAGTTGACTTATTACTTTAAAATAATTTGTACTTAATAAAATATAGGAAAATTAAATAGAATGTTAACTTTAATTACAAAAAATGACTTCAACATTTAAATATGATAGTACTAAGTCCGTGTCAACACAAGTCGTCATCTCAAATTATCTTGTCTTCATCATCTGAAAATGAGCTCAATAAACAAACATCATGAATATGATATGCATATGAATTACTTTAACATAAATAGTGTTTTTTATTATATGTCATATTTTCTTTCATTTCTTTAAAAATTAACATTAATATCGCGAGCTCACTGGTGTATCGCTTAGCCAATCAGAATACAATGTGCAATGTTATTTGGAATCCGATCAAATCTACCAGTAGTACCGCAAAGCGGTTAACATTAACATTGATTATTCATCGTTAAACATTGATCATGTGTGCCGATCCCCCACGTCCCATTTCTCACTTACACCTTTACGGCATAGACTTACGCCTTGTAATAAAAATATCCGAGATACATATCATTTTAAAAACATTAATTCTCACATTAACATTTACAAATTCTCTATTTCACAAAATCTCACGCATGCTTATGAATAAATTGATATGCATCATTAAAAACATTTACAACATAAAATATAATGATCGCACATTAATTTCACATAATTTCAATCTAGATAATACATTCATACATTTAATGAGGCAATATATGTATGAAGACAATTGGGGGTATACTTGCGTGAAATTCGTATGAGTTAAATTTTGAATGGCAACTGGCAAGTGGAGAGATTCTCAGTCGTTCACGAAGTCAACGTACCAAAAAATTGTAGTTCATTATCATTTATTTACAAACTTCAACAATATTATTAGATATCACTCCAGTCTAGACCATTGTTTTACTAATTGAAATGTATTTATTTTTATTGTTATTAAATTCAAAATTGTAAATAAAACTGTAAAGAATTGTAAGAACAAAAAGTGAACCTACTATGTCCCATAAGGGTCAAATTCCTAAAGGGACAAAGTAGATTCATAAAAATGATGATGGCAGTAGACATTAAATAATAAATACATGCAGAAATCAATTACGTTATGCAACATTCAATACAAAGCCAAAGTATGAGAGATGAAAATAATAAGAGTTACAAAATTGGTTTGGTTTGAATTTTTTTTTTTTTAAATAACAAAACCATGGTGGATCAGTTCGGCCATGATTTGAAGTCTGAAACCACCGATTAACCAAACCGACAAAAATATTAATCAAAAGACGAGTCATAATTTCATAATTATATCTCGATTCTCTCTAATATATAATGCTGTCGTAAGTAATAGCACTGATAATTTCTTTTCACAAGTTCATTTTGTTATATTTAGTCCTTTTTTCCTTCTTGGCAATCAGGCGTTACTTAATGCATAAAAAATCAACAAAATTTTCAAGTTTTCTATTGATATGTCTATATTAACCTAATTTTATTCGTAGTCAATAGTTCTTGTAATATAAAATTATTTTAATTCTTGTAATCTAAGTGGACCCAAAACCTAGACATTTTTTTTATAAAAAAAATTCAATTTGAACTAGAAGTCTAAACAGACTAATCGAATCAAACCAAACTGATTTGGTTTGGATTAGTTCGATTAAGAGTTAGAGTTGATTGGTTTGGGCTGAAATTCACTCAAACCGACTAATTTGATTTTGGTTTTGAGTTGGAGTCGAAAACGACCAAAATCAAGGGAACAATACACAAAACCTACATATAATAATAATTTTTCAAAACTAACAAATTTGTTTAATTCTTTCAAAAATCAGGTGGTAAATAGATTAATTAAATATTAAATTATAATATAATATATATTAATTATTTACACCCCATGACACCTCACCCACCCAATCTCCTCACTACACCACTTCCCTTCATCTCCGGCGACGTTCCGACCACTGCTCCGACGACTTCTCCGGCGATCACTCCAGCAACCGCTCCGACGATTTCAAAATTTTCAAACGCAATAATTAAACAATCAGTCAAAGTACACACATATTTGATCACAATTAGCTACAAACGGTCACAATCGGTCACAAACGGTCATAATGAACTACTCGATAGTCAAATCGCGATCTGGATCAGAAAAGTTCGCCGACACCACCAACTTCAGTTGCAGCCTACAATCTGACCAACTATGACCAAATTTGTGTTCAGTGTGACCGTCTGTGACCATTTTTGTGTTAATTGTGACTTGATCATATTCAAGTCACATTCGGTCACAATTAACACGAAATTGGTCACAACCAGTCACAGTGCACACAATTCTAATCCATATACTGCTCCCAACCCAGTACCTGACACGCTTCATTAAAATTTATCTTCTAGACTTTCATATATTTACATCCAATCAATCCAAAATCAATACTTCAAATTAAATGAAAATTACTATTATATTCATCAATGTTGAAAAGGACAACGCATTCCATATTTGAAATATTATCAGAAAGTAAAGCTACACTAATAATAAATAGAAACTACAGCACAGATTCCTAATGATTGATATAGAATTACCAAAACATTATACAAATAAAACTAGGGCCCCGTTCGGGAGGGCTTAAAATTCAATTAAAATTGAAAATATGGCCTTTATTGGGTCCCACCCGTCTAATAAAAGTCAACAATAACGGCTATATTTTCAATTTTAATCTAATTTTAATCCCTCCCAAACAAGCTCTAAATTTATAACTTAATTATACAAACGCTGACCAACATTCAGGCATACCACTGCACATGGCCGGCTATCAACCACCTCTTCTTACTAAATTACGGCAACTACAATTTTAAGTGTATCATGGAATCAGGGAAACGACCATCCACCATAACCACCACCACGTCACCACCGCATAACTTCGCCGAAGAACTCCCCACAACACTGAACTGTCGATCTAATTTTGAGGAAGAGAGAGAGTGTCATCGCCGAATCCGTCATGTAGATGCCGTGCCCACCGATGCAAAGAGGTGACTGGTCTCGAGAAACTCCGGTGAAAGAAGTGGTAGGTGGCCGGAATCTAGAGGGTGGGTGGGGAAGAAGTCGCCGATCTGATTTTTGGGTAAGAGAGTGTCAATCTAATTTTGGGGAAAAGAGAGAGTGTGGGAGGGTTCACAAATGAATTAGGGGTAAAAGAAGTGTTCGGCTTGCCACAGTGGGTATGTGTAATTAATTTGATTATTATTGAAATTTAATCTTTCACCACTTGTTTTTGAAATGTAATCTTGATAAGAAGGGTTCTCAGTAATTTTCCCCAAAATCAAATCGCGCCCAAGCCTAGGTGGGGGTTGTGGTTTTATTTTTTATTGTTTTAGTTTTTGATTTAGTGGGAAAAATAATGTCCAAAATGTCTTCGTCTTATTTGAAAAAAAATATTAATTTTTTAATTTATGGGATTAACCGACGATTTTTGAGGTAAAACAACGAAAACCGTAATTTTGGACTTAAACTGCGAATTTTTAAAGGCTAAGTTTCTACGTTGGCACAAGAGAAATGTTTTGTGTCAAGACTACTATTAAATGAAAGATGTGATACCTTAATTGCAATTCTTCCTAGTTTTTAAGAAACTTTTTGATTTTAATACGCTCGAATATACAGGCATAAGCAAGACTTACATTTTTTTTGATTGAACGTGAATGGTGGTGTCGAGTGGTCAATGGATTCACAGAGTTGCCGTGAATGGCGGTGTCTTTCGCCAGCAACGGCCAACTCATATCCATTAACTTTCATTTTTATAAAATATAATAATAATAAAACCAAATTTGTTTTAATCTAAAACAAAAATTACCAATAAAAAAAGGAAACAGATGGGGACGTTTGTGTTCGTGGCCATGTGCTGCAGTCCAGCGGTTAATGGCTTTGAATTTTGATTTTCGTTAATCAGTCAATTCGGCGATAATGATAGTGTTCGTTCCACCCGTTAATCTCATGACGTCATCAGAGGCTCAAACAAGGACTAAAGTACAATATTAAATTGATATACATAAATTATTATGACCATACTATTTGTACAGACCATCTCACAAGAGAGGGGGCTCACAATTTATTTATTGGTCGTGGGCCCCCTCTCCTGTGAGGGGATCTGTCAATCTCGGTATACAAATAGTATTTGTGGAAATAACATAAAACCATATTTTTTAAGTTACTATTTCAAAAATCAGATTTAAAACTTGTTTATACAAAAATCAGATAATAATTTTATATTATTAATAATATAATGAAATTAAATTAATATACCCACCTCTGCCCTCTCCACACCGAAATATCTCTCCGCTCTCTCTCTCTCTCTCTCTCTCTCTCTCTCTCTCTCTCTCTCTCTATATTCTCTCTCTTCCTCCATTATCGTTGCAGCAACGATGATGTAGTCGTCGCTACCCTCAGAGTGCAGCGATCATTGTTGTTGTAGTAGTCATCATTGATTTTTGGGCGATCTAGGGCTGCAATGGTTTGTCGTCGCTGCGCTCTGAACGAAGCCCTCATTGTCGGTTGGATCCAGTTTTTGGGCGACGATGGTGGTAGGTGAAAGCGTTGTTGCTGGTGGTAGAAAATGAGGGGAAATTTGGAGTAACGGGTGTCAAAGTTTTAGGGATAGTTGGTGGTGATTTGCAAATGGTGGCACTGTTTTTAGTTGTCGATGGTGCTAGCGTAGCGGTGCTGGTACGGTGGTGCTGGTTGTGGATGTGACTGATTATCTTTGGATCTAGTTTTTTGGTGGTGTTGGATGTGCTGTTGACTGCGGTGGTGAGTGGGGATGGGGTGCGGCAGCTATGGTTTTGGGCTTTTGGGTTGGTTTTTTCCTCCGATCTGCTTCGTCGGAGCTTTAGCGATGCTCGTCGATTTTATTTTATTTTTGTGGTTTTGAATGGTAGTGGTGCTGGCCTATGGTTGATTAGGCGGCGTAGTGAAGGTGGTGGTGGCGGCGACTTGATTTATGACTTTGACCTGGACTGTGATTCTTGACTTGTGACCTGAGCTGTGACTTGTGACATGGGTTGTGATTTGTGACCGTAAAAAAAAAATGTCAACCGTACAAAAAAATATAGCGGAGTTGTCGTCGGAATATTCGCTAGAGTTGGAACAACTGTCGGAATTAGAGCAGTCGCCGAAACGATCGCCGGAACGGTCATCGGAATCGGAGTAGTGGCCAGAACGATCGTCAGAAAGTTCGTCGGAGTAGGGCGGTGATCAGAACGGTCGTCGGAACGGTAGGTGTGATGAATGTGGGATGAGTTAATTATATTATATTATAATTAAATATTTAATAATAAATTAATTTAATAATTTATTATTTCATAAATAAAAATTTAAAATTTTTTAATAAAAATCTGATTTTGAAAATTTCAAACTTGTTTTCTTATTTTTGAAATAGACTAAACTTATTCTCTTGAATATGTAATCTTCCCATAGTATTTTTCAAATTATTACGGGGTGTTTGACAGATAAAATAATGTCATTCAACGATAAATTGGAGAATGTTAATGACTATTCATTATTAACTTCAATTATCTTTAAACTTAACCAAATATTCTGTATAATATTCAGATCACCTTTTCGATTTAAGTAAACGACTGGTGCACGTCACAGTAACATCCAATTAAACACTTAAAATAACGTCGTTAAAATACAGGTGACGGTAACCTGCGGAATTCTCGGTCTCTCCTCCGTCAACCAACACCATAATCTTTGGCCCCTCTATATCTCAAAGCCGCGTCCAAGTGCGTTCCGGAGATTCTTGGTCCCAGCAAAGCAACTTATAATTAATTAATTATAATCATAAATTAACAGATCCAAAACAAAATCCACAGTACAAAAAGTATACAAGCAGAACTTGGCTCTAATATTCCACTATTTTATAATATTTTTTCTGTGTTAAAAATGGTACAGATATTATCTCTTGGGAAACAGCTGTTGCATATTCCAGTTTTGGGATTTGAGTTTTTGCATTTTTTTTGTGGGTCCAAAACTTTTTTTATGTTTTTATTTATTTTCTTTTGCTCTTTGCTATCTGTGTAAGACGACAGCCTAATTGACAGCCTGGAAAGAGCTGGTGCAGTTTGCAATGCAAAAAGCTCTACTACTTGAAATTGGTGGAGGTTTGTGTTCTCTTGGTGGCAAATGCTTGCATTTCATTCCATGGCAAATTACTAGTCTTTAGCTCTGTGAGTGAGGTAAGGTTCTTGAACAAGCTTCGATCTTTTCATTTTTATTCAACAGAACCTCCAAATTTTCAGATTTTCTTTTCAATTTTTTATGCCAAGTTTGTTTCTGTTGCACATTCATTTTCACTATATCGGCCATTTGTTATTAAGCATTGTTTTCTATAGATCTTGGGATAAATAGGTAGTGATTTTTGGAATTTGTGTGTAGCATTTGAGGGCTTATTTGGGATCAAGTTGAGATTTTCTTGAAATTGGAAATTTAGAATCTTGGCTTTTCTAAGGAATTTTATCCAGTTTGAAGTGGAGGGTGTTGTTCGTTTCTGTTATTTAGATTTGGGATGCTTGCAACGTTGTCTACTATGAATATAGTGATATGGGTAGGTGTGGCTCTAGGTATTCTGAGTCAAGGATCTTATTCCTCGTACACTCCTGCTGATAACTACTTGCTGGTCTGTGGATCTTCACAAAATGTCACCTTTAATGATCAGACCTATGTTCCCGATTCATTACAATCTTCAGTTTCTTTAAAAAGTCAGGGAAATTCTTTTGTTGCTACCTCCAATTCCACTCCCCCATCTCCAATCTACCAGTCTGCTCGAATTTTTACGAGCACGACATCTTACAAATTTGATATTGAGAAAGAAGGCCGGCATTGGATTCGCCTTTATTTTTATCCTGTTCCCGGCCACAATTTGACCTCAGCCTCGATCACAGTTGTTACTGAGAACTTTGTGCTCTTGCACAACTTCAGTTTCGAGACTTTTAATGGTACTTACCTATTTAAGGAGTATGCAATCAATGTCACATTGGATAACTTGGTACTTAATTTTATTCCTTCAAATAACTCTATTGCATTTGTTAATGCAATTGAAGTTGTTTCTGTCCCGGATAATTTGATCCCTGATCAGGCAGTGGCTGTATCTCCCCCTGGCCCTTTTACCTGGCTTTCTGGACTTGCTCTGGAAACCGTTTATCGTTTAAATATGGGTGGTCCCTTGGTCACTGCTCAGAACGACACTTTGGGAAGAACTTGGGAGAATGATGTTAAATACCTTCATGTCAACAGCTCAGCAACAAATGTTTCAGTTAACCCTTTGAACATAAAATACGGTCCTGCTGTTTCCCCGGAAATAGCACCAAATTCAGTTTACTCGACTGCTGAAACCATGGGAGATGCAAATGTAGTCAGCGTAAATTTCAACATCACATGGGTCTTGCCAGTTGATCCAAATTTCACGTATTTTGTTAGGGTACACTTTTGCGATATTGTGAGCAAATCTATGAACAGTCTGGTGTTCAATCTATATATAAATACTGATAGTGCGTTTGGGAGTCTGGACCTATCAAATCTAGCTGGAAACTTGGATGTCCCTTTCTACAAAGATTTTGTCTCCAACAATTCTGCTGGTTCGGACACACTTTCTGTTAGTGTTGGTCCGGACACAAGTTCCAATTCCTTGAATGCTATCATGAACGGCCTGGAAATCATGAAGATTAGCAATGAAGCTAGAAGCTTTGTTGGACTTTTGGCTGTTGAAACTATCCTTGTGGTTCATCCAAATAAGAATAAAATAGGTATTATAATTGGCTCTGTGGGTGGAGCAGTGGCTGCATTGGCGTTTATTGGGTTGTGCTATTGCTGCTTGGTTGCCCAAAGATCAAAATCCACCCCCCAAGGAAATACGTGGCTTCCTCTGCCTTTATATGGAAATTCTTTGACAATGACTAAAATGTCTACCCTTTCTCAAAAGAGTGGAACGGCAAGCTGCATTTCATTAGTGTCCTCCAATCTTGGCCGATTCTTCACTTTTCAGGAAATAATGGACGCAACAAATAAATTTGACGAAAACTCCCTTCTCGGCGTTGGTGGTTTTGGTAGGGTGTACAAAGGAACCCTGGAAGATGGGACTAGAATTGCTGTCAAAAGAGGGAATTCAAGATCCGAGCAGGGACTCGCAGAATTCAGGACAGAAATTGAAATGTTGTCTAAGCTTCGCCACCGTCACCTAGTGTCTCTTATTGGTTATTGTGATGAAAGATCAGAAATGATTCTGGTCTATGAATATATGGCGAATGGGCCTCTCAGAAGCCACCTATATGGAACTGAACTCCCGTCTCTCTCTTGGAAACAGCGACTTGAGATATGTATAGGTGCTGCTAAGGGACTTCACTATCTCCATACCGGCGCTGCTCAAAGTATTATTCACCGTGACGTGAAAACAACCAACATACTCTTGGATGAGAATTTTGTTGCCAAAGTAGCTGATTTTGGTCTATCTAAAACTGGACCAGCTCTTGATCAAACCCATGTGAGTACTGCTGTTAAAGGTAGCTTTGGTTACCTCGATCCTGAATACTTCAGGCGGCAGCAGCTTACTGAGAAATCAGATGTCTATTCATTTGGTGTCGTTCTATTGGAGGTTCTCTGCACAAGACCGGCTCTGAACCCTGTTCTTCCTCGGGAACAAGTTAATATTGCTGAATGGGCAATGACATGGCAAAAGAAGGGCATGCTGGATCAAATTATGGACAAAAATCTCACAGGGAAGGTGAATCCGGCTTCTCTGAAGAAATTCGGAGACACTGCAGAGAAGTGTCTGGCGGAGCATGGGGTTGATAGGCCTTCCATGGGTGATGTTTTGTGGAACCTTGAATACGCTCTTCAGCTAGAGGAAACCTCATCTGCTCTCACAGAGCCTGATGATAACAGTACAAACCATATCCCTGATATTCCGTTGACATCACTTGAGCCATTTGACAACAGTGTGAGTATGATTGAAGGGGTTATTTCTGGCACAGATGATGATGCTGAAGATGCTGCCACCAGCGCTGTTTTCTCTCAGCTGGTAAATCCACGAGGAAGGTGAAACAAATAAAATTCTTGGATTTTCTGATCTCAGCTGTTCAATGTCCTTATTGGATTAGACTTTTGGCCCCAAGACCGGCTGGATATTTATATATCCCGAGAGGTGAAGGTGATGTTACTCGGGAAATTTACCTCAATTTTTCGTAAAAATATGACTCAATGCATAATATATGATTCGAGGGGAGAGTTCATCCGTTCAAAATTGTAATTGCATAGCCACAATAATTGTATCATCGGTTTCAGTTAAGTTAATACATTTACAGCTGCCCTTCTCGTTACTTGACTTGGATGATTTATAGATTGTACTTGCACTGGAATCATTCATAATCATCAAAGGAGAAGAATATAATTATTAAGCATATTCGATCATTTTTCAGTTGAATATCCTTATGACGTGGTGTTTTTCTCCAACCAATGTTGCTGTTTTTCCATAACTTCAAAGATTTATGCTTTTTTACTTAATAATTACCAAAGCTTGCCTAATCTCCAGTCAAGGAAACAAAATATTATGGAGCTTGCGATCTGTTGGTGCAAAGAAATTCTCTGGTATTTGAATTTTGTTAAGTTGTCCTTTGATTATAATAGATTATTTTGTTCATTGTCTTGTATAGAGCAGAATGAACAAGAGCTATGCCCCAAATATCTGTAAGGATTCAATTTTCTATGTATGAGATCTTAAATTTCCCATGTTTTCACCATTTCAGCCTAATAATATCTGCTTAATTCTTCAGTTTTCCATTTCTTGTGGGCGAGTTCTATATTGAACGAGGGTAGAAAGGGAAAAGGCAATTCGTTAGAAAGATGCAACTGATACAGGAAAATTCAAAATTTAACAGGAGTAGAAAGTAAAAAGTATGTCATTCTCTACTTATTAGTCGTCGTTTATGTTGTGCCAGTGGGTCAACTTTGACCACAATTTTTAGGAGACCCAATGTTCGAATTGTCGAAATAAATGTTCAATTAAATTCTACGTTCCAAGTAGATGAGTATATAATATTTAATTGTGAAAAATCATTTCAATATGAATGAAAGATTATGGTTGAAAGTTGGACAATAAATAAGAGAAATAAATGGAAAAGAATTGGAAAACTGTTTCAATCCCACATAGGTTACAAACACAACCTTGAACCACTTAATAAACTTCAAGTTTGAAAATGGGTTTGGACCCCAAGGGTACCAATAGTTTTTGAAAGTGGGGAGTCTTAGACAATTCTAGACTAACAAAAGGCCACACGCGTGCGCCGCCGCCGTTTGTCCGGCCGGCACGAGCTCGGGTCGAGGGCCTGGGCTTGGGCCGGGCCCATGTCAATATTAATTTTTTTAGATAAAATTTATTAAAATTTTTATCATAATTCAGTTAATTCCCTCCCTTTTCATGGTTTATTAACCGGACCATCAGTTTATGAAAACGGTGAGTTAAGTGGACGTCTTAACTGCTTAATCGTGAGTTAAGTGGGCATGAGTGGTGAAACTGTTCAAAGTGGGGAGTTGTACGAGGCTCAACCGTCAACTCTCTCCTCTATTTAAAGGATCCTCAGGCTTTCATTTCGACACACTAACAAACACAGAACATACACGAGTTCATTCTGCATACATACAGTCTTCTGTTTTCTTTTCTGCATTAGTCTGCAGAGAGTACTTTCGTTTCTGGTTCGCTGTCTTGCAGCCGAAGTGCTGCTCTGCAAGTGTCCGATCGTTGTATCTTGGGAGAAGTTTTACCACATACCGTAAGCACCGTGTGAAGGGGTAAAAACGTCTTAAGGACAGAGAGTCTAGTTCTCGCCTCGATCATCTTCATTCCGAATTTTGCAGTTGTTTTAAGCTTTATATTTTACTCGTTTAATGCTTTCTGTTCTTACTCGTTTAGATTATTACATTCTGTTCTTACTGTTTAGCAAGCCAATTCTGAAAATTTTAATTTTCTGCAACAATTTTCAAAACCAACAATCTTAAGACGTTTTTAGTATATTATTATTATTAAATATTTTTCCAAGATTGTACTTGCTTATTTCTAACATTTGCAGAGACCATCGTGCGATATTAATGTTCTGGAGAATTTTAATTAGAAAATTCTGACTTGTTGATCTTCTATTTTGAAAACAGAAATGGCTAACACTATTAGAACCAATGCAATTCTCCCTACTGTGGCTGTGACCCTACTGTGACGCCGACTATGGCTGGTCCTTCTGCTTCGACTCATGTTCCTCACGGAGAGAAGCCTGAAAAATTTAATGGGGTCGATTCTAAGAGATGGCAGCAGAAGATGCTATTCTATCTCACCACTCTGAACCTGGCAAAGTTTCACATGGAGGATCCTCCTTCCGTTCAACAAGGAGAAAATAATCGAGCTTCGATTATTGCCTTGGACGCATGGAAATATTCTAATTTCTTATGCAAGAATTATGTACTGAATGGACTGAATGATTCACTATATGGTGTATATAGCGTAATGAAAACTACAAAAGAACTATGGAAATCTTTAGAGAAAAAATATAAAACTGAAAATGTTGGATCTAAAAAAAATTTTGTCGGAAAATTTTTGTATTATAAAATGGTTGACTATAAATCTGTTATTTCCCAGGTTCAAGATTTGCAGGTACTCCTCCATGATTTACATGCTGAAAAAATGACCGTAAGTGAGTCATTCCAAATAGCAGCAGTAATTGAAAAACTCTCGCCCTCATGGAGAGATTTCTAAAATTACCTCAAACACAACCGCAAAGAAATGAACATGGAGGAGCTGATTGTACGTTTGAGGATCGAAGAAGATATTAAGAAATCTGAAAGGAGGAACGGGGCAAACATGGCTGAATCAAGTTCAAAGAAGAACATGAAAAGGAAGCATTCAAGCTTTGCTCTGAAGAAAAATGAAAACAACTAGAAGAACAAGAAGTTCAAAGGGGACTACTTCAACTGTGGCAAACCTGGACATCATGCAATCGATTGTAGCAAGCCTAAAAAGCAAAATGACCGTGCACATATTGTTGAAACTGAAAATCTGACTAAAGGTGTTCAAGAAATGCACTTATCTGATGTAATATCTGAATGTAATAGTGTTGGAAATCCTAAGGAATGGTGGGTGGATACTGGTGCCACTCGCCACATTTGTGCTGAGAAAAATGTGTTTTCTGATTACAAACCTATCGACGGAGAACAACTGTTCATGGAAAATTCCTCAAGTTCAAAGGTTGAAGGACAAGGAAATGTGATCTTGAAGATGATATCTGGCAAGGAACTCGTCCTCAACAATGTGCTACATGTGCCGGACATTCGAAAAAATCTTGTTTCTGGTTCCCTTCTTAGCAAAAATTGGTTTAAGTTAGTATTTGTATCTGACAAATTTGTACTAACTAAAAATGGAATGTACGTTGGGAATGGTTACATGACTGATGGAATGTTCAAGATGAACGTCCTTACTATTGTACCTAAGTTGAACAAGATTAATGAAACTTCTACTTCTGCGTATATTGTTGATTCTTCTTGTTTATGGTATAAAAGATTAGGACATGTAAACTTTAAATCTGTGCACAAATTAATGAACTTAAATTTGATACCTTCTTTAAGTTTCGATCCTAATCACAATTGTGAAACTTGAGTTGAGGCTAAGTTAGCCAAAAGACCATTTCCTTCAGTTGATAGAAATACGTTACCTTTAGAATTAATTTACAGCGATATATGTGACTTGAAATTCGTACAAACTAAAGGTGGGCAAAAGTATTTCATGACTTTCATTGATGATTGTACTCGGTACTGTTATGTTTATTTGTTAAAAACCAAAGATGAGGCTTTGGAAATGTTTAAACATTATAAGAATGAAGTGGAAACTCAACTTAGCAAAACAATAAAAATTGTTCGAAGTGATAGAGATAGAGAATATGGAGTGCCGTTTGAAGAATTTTGTTCTCAACAAGGCATCATTCATCATACAACGGCTCCTTACTCACCTCAATCGAATGGTATTGCGGAACGAAAGAACCGCACGCTTAAAGAAATGATGAATGCTATGTTGATTAGTTCTGGTCTAACACATAATTTGTGGGGGGAGGCTATCCTCTTGGCAAATCACATTGTTAACAAAATACCACACAAAGTAAAGGATGAAACACCTACGAGTTATGGAAATGTCATAAACCTTCATATGAATACTTGAAAGTGTGGGGGTGTTTGGAAAAGGTAGAAGTGCCAAAACTTAAACAAATAAAAATAGGACCAAAACTGTAGATTGCATATTTATTGGATATGCTCATAACAGTAGTGCATATCGTTTCTTTGTGCATAAATCCAAGATTCCGGATATACATGAAGACACAATAATTGAATCAAGGAATATAAGTTTCTTCGAAGATGTATTTCCTCGTAAAGACAAAGTGATGTAAGTTCAACAAAATGAACTTACAATACTACAAATGATGATGAAAATGAAGAAGAACTCAGACGCAGTAAAAGGACTAGAACGTCTACATCATTCGGTTCAGAATTTCTAACATACATGATCGAAGATGAACAAAAAACATTCAGTGAAGCAATGTCAACACCAGAGGCTCCTTTTTTGAAAGAAGCTATCAATAGTGAAATTGAATCGATAATGTAAAATCATACTCGGGAGTTGGTTAATCTCCCACCTGGAAATAAACATCTAGGTTGCAAGTGGATTTTCAACAAAAAGTTAAAATCAGATGGATCTATTGATAAATACAAGGTTCGTTTGGTAGTAAAAGGATATAGACAAAATGAATGTGTTGATTTCTTTGATACTTACTCACCAATAACGAGGATTACTTCGATAAGAATCCTTATTGCAATTGCTACGATACATAACCTTGAAATTCATCAAATGGATGTTAAAATAGCCATTCTAAATGGTGAGTTGGAAGAAAAAATATACATGAAACAACTTGAAGGATTTGTCGCTCATGAACAAGAGAAAAATGTTTGCAAACTCGTTAAATTTTTATATGGATTAAAACATGCGCCAAAGCAGTGGCACCAAAAGTTTGACAAAACAATGTTGTCAAATAGGTTTAAGATTAACGAGTGTGACAAATGTGTGTATAATAAGAGTATACCGACAGCATATGTCTTAGTATGTTTATTTGTGGATGATATGCTAATTCTAGATATCAATCATGATATCATTGTGTCTAATAAGAAAATGCTAACAAAACATTTTAACATGAAGGACATGGGTGTAGCAGATGTAATTCTTGGAACTAAAATTTCTAAAACACCAAATGGCCTCGTTCTTTCACAATCTCCTTATGTTGAGTCTGTGCTAAAGAGATTTGGAGTCTTTGATGAAAGTCCAGTCAAATCTCCAACAGACACGAGTCTACACTTAGCAAAAAATAGAGGTGAACCGGTACATCAATTAAGATATTCTCAGGTTATTGGGAGTTTGATGTATTTAATGAACTGCACACGTCCTGATATTGCGTTCGCAGTTAATAAATTGAGTAGGTTCACATGTAATCCAAGCAATGATCATTGGAAGGCATTGAATATGGTACTTCGATATTTAAAACATACCTTAAAATTTGGATTACATTATATGAGATATCCAGCAGTATTAGAAGGATACTGTAATGCAAATTGGATATCTGATATGAAAGATTCTAAATCCACAAGTGGTTATATATTTATACTTGGTGGTGCGGCTGTATCTTGAAAATCCCCAAAGCAAACTTGCATAGCTCGATCAACAATGGAATCGGAGTTTATAGCTTTAGATAAAGTTGGAGAAGAAGCAGAATGACTTCGTAACCTCTTAAAGGATATTCCGTGTTGGCCTAAGCCGGTGCCTGCAATTAATATTCACCGTGGCAATCAGTCAGCTATTGCAAGGGCACAAAATTGCATGTATAATGGTAAGTCTAGACATATACTTCGTAGACACAATACCATAAAACAGTTGATCTCAAATTGTATTATCTCCATTGATTATGTGAGATCAAAGGAGAATCTCGCGAATCTGCTTACAAAAGGCCTACCAAGAGATCAAGTATATTATCTATCAAACAGAATGGGATTAAAGCCGAACATGCATGAATCTTAATGAGGTAACCCAACCTTATTGACTGGAGATCCCAAGATCTTGGTTCAATGTGATAACTAAATTATTAAGACTTAGTTAAGTATTTAATCACCCCTTTATAAAAAAGTGCTGTCTGCAGAACGTAAGAGGTTAAGTTGTAACTTTTAATGATTCCTATAACTTGGATAAATCGAGCGGAGTGAAGCAGAATACTCTTAATAGGAGATCACCTATATAAGTGTGAACTGGGGCCGCTTCTATGAGAATTTGGGGCTTAAAATTCTCTAAAACACTTATGAATCCCAAGAATTGTTTAGGGCCAAAATGAACACAACTATGAGAACCTAAGAACTGGATAGAAAGGTTATTGTGTGTATACTGTTGCCTTGGTTTACACCAACGGCCGAACAGTTCAAGACATCAAGTTCACTGATTAGCCAAGAAAACTCGATAGTATTCCACTAAGGCAGGTTCAAAGCCAAAAGCTACATCTCCTGATGCAATAAGTCTTTCGCTTGTACTCTCTGTTCGTGTCTGCATTTCATAGTCATGATAATTTCCATCCATGTAGGGGATTGTTGGAAACGGTGCCAAGTGGGTCAACTTTGACCACAATTTTTAGTGGGACCCAATGTTCGAATTGTTGAAATAAATGTTCAAGTAAATTTTACGTTTCGAGTAGATGAGTGTAGAATATTTAATTGTGAAAAATCATTTCAATATGAATGAGAAATTATGGTTGAAAGTTGGACAATAAATAAAAGGAATAAATGGGAAAGAATTGGAAAACTATTCTAATCCCACATAGGTTATGTTGATGTCCAAAATTGAGTGGACAAAATTAGAGCCAACTTAAGATAAAAATGGACATTTCAATCAAAATGAGTGGAATAAATTCATGTTAATACTCCCAGTATTACAATGAGTATTCTCGGTGTTTTCTCTAGGATCTCTCCCTCTTTTTTTCCTCAACTTGCATTCTGAACCTTTTTATAGGAGGAATATTCTGACGACTAGTACTCTCGTCTTGTCAACATAGACGGCCGAACTGAGCTGAGTCATGTGCTGGCGCAACAGGGTTGGAGCCTGAACTCAACTCTGTCCTATTGGCCGTCAGGTGATGGGACAGGTGAGCCTCAGTAATAAATGCAAAGTCTTAGCTAGGCAAGCTAAGACATCTGATTGGAGGACTAGGTGGGCGCTGACATAGGACCTTTACACGTATACCTCTCTGACTGGTAACTTAAAGATCTTGTCACTATTAATTTTTTGGATAAAATTTATTTAAATTTTTATCTGAATTCAATTAATTCCCTCACTTTTCACGGTTTATTAACCGAACCATCAGTTTATGAAAACGGTGAGTTAAGTGGACGTCTTAATTGCTCAACCGTGAGTTAAGTGGGCATGAGTGGTGAAACTACTCAAAGTGGAGAGTTGTACGAGGCTCAACCGTCAATTCTCTTCTCTATTTAAATGATCCTCAGACTTTCATTTCGATACACTAACAAACACAGAAAATACACGAGTTCATTCTACATACATACAGTCTTTCATTTTCTTTTTTACATTAGTCTACAGAGAGTACTTCCGGTTCTGGTTCGCTGTCTTGCAGTTGAAGTGCTGCTTCTGCAAGTGTCCGATCGTTGTATCTTGGGAGACGCTTTACCACGTACCGTAAGCATCGTGTGACGGGGTAAAAACGTTTTAAGGACAGAGAGCCTAGTTTTCGCCTCGATCATCCTCATTACGAATTCTGCAGTTATTTTAAGCTTTGTGTTTTACTCGTTTAATGCTTTCTGTTCTTACTCGTTTAGATTATTATATTCCGTTCTTACTGTTTAGCAAGTCAATTCTGGAAATTTTAATTTTCTGTAACAATTTTCAAAACCAGCAGTTTATTACCAGAACACATATCTTCGTCTTTTAGTTGCTTTCCTCAGAATTTGAACACTCACCCTCTTCTTAAACGGGTCGCATGAAGAAAAATGCCCAACAGGATGGGACAATGAATGACCGCTCTCATTGCCATCCCTAGTGAATGAAGAGTAGAGTTGCGCGTGGTTCCATTTTGTTTTGTTTTCGAAAAATCAGAATCGAATCGAAAATGAATGTTCTCTCTCTCTCTCAAAATAATGGACCCATTTGGTTCGATTAATAGTATTTTAATCGAATCAGAATTGAACCGAATTTAGTGATTCCGATTTTGTTTGGTTCGGTTCCGAAATATAAAATGAAAAAAAGGTTAATTACTTAGCCCCTGTTTGGTTATAATGATTCCGATTCTTTGCCCACTCGTAAATGAAAATAAATGAATAAAGCTCAAAAAGTTTATGGTCATTATTGAGGGAAAAAACTGAGATATTATATAGTATTTTTTAGATTTATGTGTAAAATATTTTATTCATTTTTCTCTCTTTTATCAACCACATATTCTTAAATAAAATAATATTACACATAAATCTAAATTTTTTTTAATTACACATTCTCCAAAAATTTACTATTTCTCTCATTACAATGTGAAATAATGAAGCCCATACAAAAAATTTATTTTATAAATGTAATGATTAAAAATGAGTATGAAGTAATCCTTTGTAGAGCCAATATTGACCATTCACTTGGTCGTAATTTCTGTATTTCTGACAAGAATTTTACTCCCTCCGTCCCAATCATGCATGAGTCCACTTGTCGGCCACAGCTCAATAAAATCAGATATTGACTCAGTCCTTGTTTGGCCCCCATTAAATTAAATTACATTACATTAAATTTTTTCTCTCTTCATTTCAACCACACATTCATCAAATAAAATAATATTATACACAAATCAAAAAAATTTCAACCACACATTCTCTCATCAATCACTATTTTAAAAATTTTCAACCTCCAAAAATGCAAAATAATGGGGGCCAAACAGGGGCTCAGTTCCGCTTGTAAATCCCCTTTTGGACCCCTCATTACGACCTCTTATTTATGAACCTTGCTATACTTATATACTTTGGTACACAACCCTCTCACATATGTGTGAGTCTCGCAATGTAGACTCTATTATGGGACCACACAAATTTGAGAGAGTTGTGTACCAAATTGTGTATCAAGTGTGTACGAGTAGCATTTCTGCTTATTTAATTGCGCACCAACCGTACAATTTCCCTCCAATTAATTCAATGAGTGTACTCGCCCAACACGCCGTTCTAGGCGAAGCTCACAAGTACCCAAAACCCTAATGCCCTCCAAAATTGCATTTTCAGTAATTCGATTATTGTCCTAATCGGTACGTATTTCTTTACTCAGATACCATTTCAATTAGCAATTCGCCGCCTATAAATGACTTTATTGCTCTGAATTTGGGAGAGAGTTTAAAATTCCAGCGCTCAATTTGATTTTAATATTCTGTGGTAATTTCTGTACTTGCTTTCGATTGTTTAGTTTTTGGTAGGAAAAAAGAGGTTTCCAGAGTGGAATTAATTTTTTATTTATTTGCGTGAAATGAAAGATGGTTCTGGATTGAAAATGAATTTATATACATACAGGTGATGGTGAGTAGTATTTATCGTTAGTTCAAGTCAATTTCACCGGAGTCGAATATAAGAAGAAAAGGAATGTGGAAAATAAAAACCCTAACGATAGTACTTAGGTGTGTCGTGGCGTTTGGGTTGAGAAATTGTAGTTTTGTTGTAATTTCTCTACGTTGAGTTAGAATTGGTAACTGTTGGAAGGTGGACAGAATGGGGGAGACTAGGGAGACCTCGGCATCGGATAGCTCGGGCTTTAAGAGGTCATTGAGAAAGAAAACAGGTGTAAGGAATTATGATGAGAATTTGATGGATGAGTTGATAGAAAGCCATTTGGGTGCTTCTTCGAGGAAAAGGAACAGAACACACGAGGATTTGGAGAAAGAAACAGAGATTGAGGCCATGATAGCACTATCTTTGGGATTTCCAATAGATGAGTTACTACGCCAGGAAATTGAGGCTGGAGTTGTGAGTACATTGGGTGGAAAACAACAAAATGATTATATTGTTGTGAGAAACCACATACTCGCAAAGTGGAGGGACAATGTTAGGTCATGGCTTTCCAAAGGGCAAATAAAAGAAACTGTGAGTAATGAGTATGCACACTTGATAAATGCAGCTTATGACTTCCTTTTGAATAATGGATATATAAATTTTGGGGTTTCACCAGCGTTCGAGTCTCAGAATCCTCATGAATCTATAGGAGGGTCTGTAATAATTGTTGGCGCTGGACTTTCTGGCTTGGCAGCAGCAAGGCAGCTAATGTCTTTTGGTTTCAAAGTGGTGGTCCTTGAAGGTAGGAATCGACCTGGGGGAAGAGTTTATACTCAAAAGATGGGTCGAAAGGACAATTATACTGCTGTTGATCTTGGTGGCAGTGTTATAACTGGTATCCATGCCAACCCTTTGGGCGTTTTGGCTAGGCAACTCTCCATTCCTCTTCATAAGGTTAGAGATAAATGCCCGCTGTACGAGCCTGATGGAACACCCGTTGACAAAGAAATTGATTCCAATATTGAGCTTATTTTCAATAAGATGCTCGACAAAGTCACTCAATTGAGAGAATTTATGCGTGGATTTGGTAGTGATATTTCTTTAGGTTCAGTTTTAGAGACACTTAGACTATTATATTCTGTGGCTAGAAGTGATGAGGAAAAGCAACTTCTTGATTGGCATTTTGCTAACCTGGAATATGCCAATGCCGGAAGCCTCTCGAACCTTTCAGCTGCTTACTGGGATCAGGATGACCCTTATGAGATGGGAGGAGATCACTGCTTTCTTGCAGGTGGAAACTGGAGATTAATTAGGGCATTATGCCAAGGAATTCCAATCTTCTATGAAAAGAAAGTTCAGACCATTAGGCATGGTGATGAAGGAGTTGAGGTCATTGCCGGAAACCAAGTGTTTCAAGCAGATATGGTCCTGTGCACTGTTCCCCTCGGGGTCCTGAAAAAGAGAACTATTGTCTTTGAACCAGAGTTACCTGAAAAGAAGCTTGCAGCAATAGAAAGACTGGGATTTGGTTTGCTCAATAAGGTTGCCATGGTATTCCCTCATGTTTTCTGGGGGGAGGACTTGGATACATTTGGTTATCTTAGCAAACAGAGTTATAGACGTGGAGAGTTCTTTCTGTTCTACAGTTACCATACTGTTTCTGGAGGTCCAGTCCTGGTTGCACTGGTGGCTGGGGAAGCTGCACGATCTTTTGAAAATGCAAATCCATCTGGTTCTCTTCATCAAGTGTTGAGCATTCTCAAAGGTATCATATATCTTTGAACTGAAAGTTCGAAAATAAAAACGCTTTCCATGAATCTGTTGAAAATGTGTTTGTCATTTGCTTTCTAAATTTTTTGGACTTTGTAATTTGTGCCGTTCATTAGATTTGCAGCTGTTGAGCCTGCTCACGGCATTTACACTTAATTTTGCAGGCATATATGGTCCAAAGGGCATCGACGTGCCTAATCCTTTACAATCCATATGTACGAGATGGGGAACTGATCCTTTTTCGTATGGCTCATATTCGCATGTCAGAGTGAAGTCATCCGGCAATGATTATGATATACTCGCGGAAAGTGTGGGAAGCCGTTTGTTTTTCGCTGGTGAGGCCACAATTAGGCAACACCCTGCCACCATGCATGGTGCCTATCTCAGTGGCCTACGAGAAGCTGCTCGTATCCTCCGAGCTACAAGGGAACAACAAAATAATCCTAAGTGCATGCAGAGGAATATTGGACCCAGCGATGATACTTTGTTGGATCTATTCAAGAAACCTGATCTAGCATTTGAGGAGTTTTATTTTGTCTTTGATCCTTTGTCCCAAGACCCAAAATCATTGGGGATTATGAGACTGACTTTACGGAAGTCTGGCAGGGAATGCAGTATTGAACAGTCTAGTTCAGAGAAAAGAGAGGATAGCTGTCAACATTTGTTAAATGAACCACTTCGGCTTTATACAGTAATATCTCGCGAACAGGCACTAGAGTTGCAGCAGGTGACTGGAGGAAGCGAAAATCAAATGTCCTACTTGTACAAAAATCTCGACCTGAGGCTAGTGGGTGCCAATGGATTAGGACTTTTGGGTAATTCTGTGACATCTAACATTATTAGTTCACGAAAAGGAAGAGGTCGGTTCCGCATGTCTGCTGGACAGCAAAATGCCGTATAGAAGTCCTCAAGTTCTCCATGATTAGAACTGTAGTCACCTCAATGATTTGTACGCATCCACAGTTTTCATAAAATGAAGGTACATAAGTAGACGTGTTTTTGTTTATAGGTCCTGTCAAGACTTTGAGGGGGGTTATTTACTGACCAGCGACATATTTTTTGAAATTCATGTAGTCACGTAGAGAAATTTCGAAGTAGGCCTAAGACTGCTAAACATAGACGACTTTAGCTGGTGAAGAAGTTTGCTGAAGAGAAGTTGAGCAGTATTGAATAGCGGAAATGGCATTTGTAGACACACCACCCCTTTGTGCTCATTGAATTTTACTGTTTTTTCCCGATTTGTGTTGCAAATTGTAAGCGTGTATACTAGAAATTTTTGTGTTAGAAAAACAAAATAATATTATGATGTTGGGGTTGTCATTATGAGCAATGTTATTTGTTTTTAATTTTGTATAAACTAACACGCTTAAGAAATAAAAAAAGGATGACTACTAAAGTTAACCACTAATAGATGATAAAAATTAAAATAATCAGATAAACTTTCTTATCAGGATTCATCGTGGGGTGGTGTACAATGGAGAATTTATGGCCAAGTTTAAAAGTAAATTAAATTTATATTATCCCTTATTTTGTTCTACTAAAAAAAAGTAGATTAGAATCCAATTTTAAGTTAATACTTTTTTAAATATACGTTTTATATGAGATTCACAATTTTTTAATCACATATTTCATTAATTTTTATCAAAATTTATTAAAAAATTATTTGTTATCTAAACCAAACAGGGACTCAATACGATTTGCTTAATTTAAAATAAAAAAAAATTATATATTTTAAGCAAATGAATAAAATATATCGTCAAGAGTAATTTTTTTTTAACCTTAGCCAAAGTGTTTCTCTAGAAAACCTCAAATATGAAAACCATCGGCTGAGAGGTAGAAAAATGTTTGCGGCGCTACCCTGCGCCACCTCCGCGTATACTGTGCACCCTTCCAGAGCCATAGTCTTAAGCTCTCGAGTTTCAGCTTCCCCTCTCATACCCAAGGAACATCCCTTTGTCTCCAAGGTACAGATCACCACTAGAGCACAGCGTGTTCTTTCTTTGAGGTGTTGGGAGCTTTTGTTTGGTCCCATTATTTTCAAAATACATTTTTCTCTCTCTCATTTTTAATTATACATTTTTAAATAAATAATATTACAATTAAACACAAAAAATTTACTTATTTTTTAGCTACACATTCCTCATCAAATCACTATTCTAAAATGATTTTTTTTGCAAAAAATGGGGCTCAAAACATATATATGTTTTGTTCTTAATCTTGTGCATATAATGTGCAGGTTGATAAAGCTGAGGACTCGTTGCACTTGGGAGTTTAGGGCAGTGGATAATTTAGTGGTGCACAATACTTCCCTGTTCTTAAAGCTTTTCAAAATGCGCGCGTAGGATCTCATGCAATATTCCACTTCAGGATAATATATTTGATTTTATGCGCTTTACTGAAGCCAAAAAGAGGTAACCACACCAAACTTCAGATTTCCAGTGCAGAGCGAAACACAAAATATTCATAGTACTTCCATAAATACAGTCACTTTTAGAGCATTGTAATGTTCCAGAACTCTCGAGTGAAGAATTTCTTCCATTTTTCAACCTTCTGCAACAAAATCGTGTTGGATGTTAGGATATCAAGTATCAACATTAATCATGAAGAAGGAGAAGATCGTATTCAATAGAAGTTTAGTTCTTCCAGTTGCACGACAAAGAGAAAAAGAAAAACATATTATATAGAATCATTGTGCCGATGCCCCTCTGAGGTTCCTCGTTTAATAAAAAGTGAAACTCAAAATGTCGAGTATAAAAAATTTCTCCAGCTATGAAGCAAATGCAAAAACCATCAACCACAAAAGAGTGCACATAGAATACATCATACTATACAAGCCACTTTAACATTTAATAGAAAAGAGGAATATGAGTTGAAAATTAGAAATAGCACAAAACAAATATATCTCACATCCATAAAAAGCAGGTGGTGTTGGTCAATCTCAAAACTAACAAGCTAAAAGGAAAACTGATGGAGATTCATAGAGATATTATATGAAGATTTCCCAAGATTTTAAATGAGACTTTATTTTAAAAGATTTCTTTGATTTTATTTTAATTCCATAGTTTCTTGCTTAAACTAAACTTTATAAAACCCTATATAATGAGGGTTAATGCTTTGTTACAATTTGACTTTGATAAATTAATACACGATATTTACTCTCTCACATCACTATCTATTCTCTCTTTCTCCCCCTTCTTCGATTTTTCTATCTTCCTCTAGGAGAAAGCCCTTTCCCCTTCTTCTACAAATTTAATTCTTGTTACGGCCATCTGTCGTAAAAAACGAGCAATAAATTCTCCAAGATATTTTTGGTTCTTGTTTCAATTGCACAATGCGACACGATCTGAGCAACAAAAGCTGAGTACATCAAAATATTTTCATATTTCTGCTTACATAGTGACTAGATCATTTCAAATCAATTTGGGGAAAGCGCAGTGTGCTAAAGGCAGTAGCCTTTTTGAATTATATCATTAATTTATTTTGAAAACTCATGGTGTAAAGCTCATACTTTTGAAGTCTGCGTGATGAAGTTATAATTCAAAAATTGCATTTTGTACCAGTCTAAGTTACACTTTACTATCTTCAAATAGCAAATCATCAAATTGTCAAGTGAAGCCATTGGAGATGAAAAAAAAACTATGGCATTGTTTGAATTTATCTTAGAGAGGAAGTGCACCCAACTGGGTTATAGAATTGGAACTTTCAAGCAGCTGTCTGGAAGCATGAGAACTGAATTTATTTCTCAACGGGATTGTTCCTTAAATAAAGGCACTAACTGCTTTCGAGCCATTTATAACCCAATATAAACAGATATATAGATGGAGTAAGCAACAAATTTGATCCACTAAATAACTTGACTAAACTGACCTGCCTTCAATCATTAAAATGTCCTCAGATATGGAGCCCAGCAAAAAGCAACTCCAACTCCTCATCTTGAGACGTGGTTCTCTACCAACAAGAATAAGTAACACATTGGTAATTTGAAATCAAAGTAAACATCAGAATTTCATATGCCCCCTGGTACATAAGACATAAGCCATACACGAAAATTTAAGCTTGTCGGGTGAGCTCAATGTTATGCTTACACCAATTTTTTTTCGAATAAGGGGTATAAGAAAACGGGTTAAATGAAACCAAGTCTAGTCTGATCTGAAAGTTTCAGAAATATAGAAGTGGGAAGGTTAAACATTAAATTGGCTTTACTGAACAATGTAGTATCCTCACACATTCCTATGAAAATCAAGATTTTTTAGAATGCCAATTGTTCACACAGAAACTGAACATAAATTCTAGTTTACTTTAAAAGTGACAGCTTCTGTTAAAAATATGTTTAATCTACAGATGACCAACTGGAAGGCACAGCAAGGGAGGTGTAAAGGCCCGGGGTCCCCTCACCCGTCCAGGCAGCCACCCTAGGATACATAATTTAATCTAGTCATGTTCTCAAAAAGAAGAAGCTCTCCTGGTAACTTTCTTGGAGAATGAGCCTTCTTCTCCTCGAGAACCTGATCCCACGATAAACTGAATACAGATATTAGATTCTCACTATTGTTGATGAAAATTAGTAAATTTTCCAATTTTGTCAATAAAACATTATGTTTAGCTCAAGGTTTTTCCAGGATTTACTAAATGAGACAACAAATCACACACATCTCAAAACTCAATACAAAATAAAATGAACAATATTCACTAAACACGCAATAAAAGAGTAACTAATGAAGATAGTGGGCGAGTCAGAGCTGGCAATGGGGCAGAAGGAAGTGATTTAAAGAGGTTCCGGTTGGTGGAGACTGGAGTGGCATATGGAATGGTTCCTCCCGCTATGTCTTTCCCTAAATAACTAGTGGAAATAATTCTACCATCTTTCTGTGATCTCATTTGAAAGAACAAAACTAATTCTTACCACCAACCAGAACTTGACGCAATATGAATCAGTTCAAGGAAACACAATTGCATGGTAGAGATCTGACCATGGATCAATGTAACAGTAACAAGCCGGGATCATATACAATATTTTCTGATACAAGCAAATTCTCAATACCCCCAAAATCTCCATATGAAAGAGGTCTTTCCATCCAGCCCCCTTAAATCTAGTACAAATTTTCACACTTGCACTTAAAACAAAGATTTTCGCTGAACAAAAATAATATATACACACACCTGAATCGACAGCAGCTGCAGCATTTTGTCCAAGACCCGCAATCGGTGAGAGGCATAACTGCTGTTGGCGGGCAGCCTGTTCAATCTCATCATTTCCTCGTTGACAGCAGTCTTCAATTCTTCATTGCCCATCTGCTTCCACATATTTTTATTAACTCCAGTCCCAGGGAGATTCCGTTCGGGCACACGATTTAGGGCATTGCTGCCCTTCTCTAGCTCAAAGGGATCCATTTTTGCGCTTCAGCTATCTAAAAATTACACAACAGTCCGTGATTCGAAATTAATCAAATTACGAAAAACAATAGCAAGAATAAAAACAAACCAACACACAAAAAAAAGTAATTAATAGAGACAAACGTGCTTCATAAAAAACCATCAAATTTAGGTCCACCAGTGAAAATTAAACTTAGTGATTGATTCAATGCCCTTCTCATATTTGATAATAAATCTTCTAATAAGTTACCTGACAGTAATAAGCTTCAATGAGAAGAATCGGTTTGGATGGAGGAATTGCAGATTTGCAGGAGAGAGGTTAATCTTCCCTATTTTGAGGATGAAAGAAAAGGTTTTGGAAGGAAAATTGTAATATCTGCCTCTATCTATTACTCAAGTTTCAATTTAACCCTCAGTACTTTTAATTAAAATTGCATTGTTAGTCCCAATTGCATTTTGGCCAACATCTGCCCAAACTCTTGGCACGTGTGAAAGAACAGCACCGTCTCCAGTTCACACAGAAATACAAATCAAAAAGAGAACAAAATTGAAGAAAAAAATGAAATAAAATAAAATAGTCAATCAAAAAGGCCGACTTGCCATTTCTCTCCTCACCCTCTGTTCTCAACGCAATTTCACGGTAGACGATCGAGGAGAGATCACAGCCGTCTGGATTCTGATACTATCTTTCATCTTTCACTTCACTGCACGGACTCGGATAATCACCATGAATGAGAAGGCGAACGTTTCCAAAGAGCTTAATGCCAAGCACAGAAAGGTCCTAAATTTTTTTGGATGTTGTAATTCTGCCACTACTATTAATATTATTTTTTCGTTTCTGCCTGGATCTTAAAGTTTTGACCTTGATAGATGTTTTTCGTTATAGTGATTCTTGTTATGAAGGTAATTTTTTATTCAGATTTGGGGTTTATTATATATATTTTCTTATTATTATCTTTGTATTGTTTTATATCTTAGGGAGTTGATTAGTGATGATTATGTTACAAAGGTGGATTCTAAAGGTGTAGTCTCAAGTGTTATTTAGCCCATATTTGGTTGCCATTTTTTTTGAAAAAACATTGTTTTAAACAGTGATTTGTTTTGGAGAATGTGAGGTTAAAAGATGCAGAAATTTTTTGTATTTATGTGTAGAATATTTTATTACTCGAATGTGTGGTTCAAAATGAGAATAAGAATTAAATAGTTTTGAAAGAATGGAGACAAACAGGGCTTAATGTGGACTATACGTGAATTGTAAATTTGAGATTCATTAAGTTATAAACTATGTATTTAAGCCTCGTTTAGGTAATTGGATTCATTTCGGATAAAAAGATGTTTTTGAGCTTGGTTTGTGTAACTTGGTTCTGGTCTGGTGAAAATTGGGGATTGTTTTAATGATCGAAGTGCAACATTTACATCATGACATTTGGAGAATTGAAATAGCTGTAAATTTTTGTGCTTTTGTCGCTTATTGTTTATCGAATACCCTGAATTGCTCTGGATATGGTATCCAGTTAGCCATCTTGTGCAACCATTTTGATTAACATTTGATACTAATCACTGTATCTTTTTTACAGTTTAGCCACTGTTTTGCCCCCATTAAATTTATAATAAAATTTTCTCTCCTCTTTTTAACTACACATTCTTCAATAAAATAATATTACACATAAACCAAAAATTTTTCCTTCTTTTTCAACTACACATTCTCCAAAAATACACTATTCCAAAAGTTGTAACATCAAATAATGGTGGCCAAACGGTGGCTTATTGTGGTTCAGTCTATTATTTCTACTTAACATGAAAAAAGGTCAAAGACAATTTCCAATGGTTTCTGGTTGTCTTGGAATGAGAATTTCTATTTCGACTATATGCTTTACCCATGTTCCAAACAAACCGGTCCTGGTAAGATGTAAAATAAAATTATCATGACCAGTGTCATAACTTTTGTGCGTTGACAATGACAGAGATCTAGATATAGCAGTCCCTATGATATTTGTTCAGTGAGATACCACAGTAGACATGAGTTACAGGGACCTTGTCAAATTACGATTAATGTACCACAGCACTTCACTTGTTTTAATTCTGGTTGTTTACAGAACTTTCATGTACCTCTGCAAGTATTTGTTTCCCTTCATGTTAATCTTTGTTAACTCTTATCACGAATCACTGCACTAGAACTTTGGGCGTGGGATTCGCTGAAGTATTAAAACGAAAAGATCAACAATTACCTGAGAGGAGAAGGGTGAGGAAGGCGGAAGTGAATCTCTGTTTTTGCATAGCTACTTGTTTACATGTTTAATTAATAAATCATGGTTCCTTCTTTGCCCTTTTACTTGACATTGTTATCCCTTTATAGTGTCTATTTAGTTGTTTCCTTCTCCCTATGGAATTGGCCTCTTGGCATAGTTTCTCAATCTTTGTGATTCTTATGATGTGATTCGTTAATAATCTCTATGTTTCCAGATTTTGGAAGGTCTTCTTAAATTGCCAGAGAATAGGGAATGTGCGGATTGCAAGAGCAAGTGCGTATTCTAAATTATTCACATATTGTTCACATTAAAAATGAGAATATGTGAATGCAAAGCTGACTTAGAAATCATGCATTTTACCTTATTTTGTAATTAGAATGTTAGACAGCTATGTTACTTAGGCTGTTTAAAATTTTAACATTTTGGTCTTGAAATTGCAGAGGTCCTCGATGGGCTAGTGTGAACTTAGGCATATTTGTATGCATGCAATGCTCTGGGATCCATAGAAGTCTTGGAGTACACATATCAAAGGTGATATATTGTTACTTCAGTTTTCTTTGCTCTTCATTTTTTTTTTTTGGTAGAGGCAAATTGATTTATGCATAAATATGGGAAGTAATGTATAAAGGTGAATTCGTTCAGAAGTACAAATTTTGTCAGTCAATTAGTCAAAGTTAAAATCCATATACAGGAGTTAGAGTGATGCGGTCTAAATTATAACATAAAAGGTGAATTCGTTCAGAAGTGCCTAATGTATTGGACCTTCGGAAATAAATCCATTTTGTCATTGGTTCTGAGATTTATATTCACATCATTAAGAATATGTCTTTAAATAATAAATATTGAACCACGTTGGTTTGGGTGATCTGTACAGTACAAGCCATTTTGTAATAACATAGGATAAGTCCTTATTCATGTTTGTGCACATAGGATTTTCCTGTTGTTGTTTTCTATCCATCTTAACATGTATCTTTCTTTAAGAAATAAGTGGAAAGGTAGCTTTAAAGTCTGAAAAGTACATAACCTACACCTCAACCTACTTGCTTCACCGTACATTGTTGTGAATATGGCTTTGCTTTAAAGGTATTACTGCGCAGCATATGCATTATTTCTAGTTCTGCTGCTTTCATGACCATGGCTAATTTTTCGTATTTGATGTATCTTTTCTTAGTCTATTTCAAGGGTGTTTGGGACACACTTGATGAATGTACCAAATGTTTAAATTCAAAAATATTTAGAGTAGACATCAAGTTATACTTAAGGGGGAACTGTATATATTAACCATTAAATAGACAAGGAGTAAGATGATTAGGAAAAATATGTAGTTCTCTGTCAATATCTTTCAATCTTACTACTGTTCACTGAAGTAGTTTTTATGGGAAGTTTGCTCTATCTAATTTCTTTTATAATTTTCCAGTGACGTTCCATAGAAAATTTGACTGTACACTCCTAATGCACTTTTCTTCTATAAATATAGCCTGTAGAAGGAATTGTGTAAGCTACAATTCTATTTAGTATTTAGCCTTTGAACACTTGGTCGTGGATTTCACTTTCTAATATTAATCAATTGGGCATTCATTCATCAGCTAATAATCAATTTATGAACTTCATCCTTTATTACTCGTCTTCCGTTTCCTAAATGAATAGCTGTTTCACTGTGATATTTCTGGTCAACGTTTCATCTTCTCCACTCGTAGACACAATTGACTGATACCAATGTTATTTGGAATAGCCTCAACTGATTTTTTTGTGCGTCATTTTTGCAGGTGAGATCTGCTACACTGGACACATGGCTTCCTGAACAGGTTGCGTTCATTCAATGTAAGACTTTTCTTGAGCATGATTTTTTTTTCCTGTAAATGTTAATTAGATAAGAATTTTTCTGTAAATGAATTTATTTTCTTGTTTATATAGCAATGGGAAATGAGAAGTCAAACAGTTACTGGGAGGCAGAGCTTCCCCCGAATTATGATAGAGTTGGGATTGAGAATTTCATTCGTGCTAAGTATGAGCTTTTTACCCTATGAACTCTTCTATACAGTTTTCACAACTTTATTTCAACAATGTTTGATTCTAGAATTGAATCAAGGCATGTCTCATCTTAATTAAGGTATGAGGAGAAGAGATGGATTCCCAAGGATGGGAAACCCATGTCACCCGTGAAGGGACAAGAAGAAAAAGCTTATACTCGGTGGCAAAGACCAAGTGATGGTAACGGGTATATCAGCAGTTCTGGGAATTCTTCTCATGAGAACTTTCAAGCACCTAGTGCGAAGGAAATTATTCCTGCTGCAAGAGTTAGTCTCCCCGTGCCTCCTAATGGACCAGAACCTGTATGTTAAGTTGTATATAACTCGTTACCCTTTCCCTTGTTTACCCTCTATTTCTGTCGATTCTCTTTTGCCTTTTTTTTTATGTTTCTGGTAAAGGTCTAAATCACTCTTAAAGATTTGGGGTGGGTTAGTACCTGCTTGTTATTTAGGGGGTGTCCCAAAATTGGATTTTAATGGATTTTAAAAATCCATATAATTCTTAGTGTCCCTGACTATCATTAAAATCTGAGTGTCCCCAACTTGGGTTCTAATAGGTTCTTTAGAATTCTAGATTTCCCCAATAACTTGTGGATATCTGAGGTTTTCATTAATTGGAAGGATTTAATAGATTTTAGTGGATTTGGAGCACATATATAAATACCAAACTTTTAGGAATTCCAGCCTGATACCTCAGATTTTCATATAAGTTGGTTTTTGATCATATAATTGATTTTATTATTATTATTATTATTTTTTTTTGTAAATTCATATTCAATTTGCCTGTTTGTGCACACAGAGTGATCAAAGTAAAAGGACGATGAATCCATGTTTTACGAACTCCATTAAAATAAAATAATTAGATTTTTATTTGTGATATAGGAATAAATTTATAACGTCAAGCATTTCAAGATACAAACTCTTTCCTCATTTTAATCCACACATCACTCTGTTGTTTTCACTTTAACTATGCACTCAAAGCATCTCTTTTATACAAACCATACAAAAATTGTAGTTTGGACACCAAATAATAATAAAACAATTATAAAGTTAATTTTTCATTGTTTAATTTCAAATAAAAATGCATTATATTCATTTTGATTTAATAAGTTACATTGTACTGAAAAAAAGTTGGTGAGAATCCATAAAAATCTAAAGCATAGAATTTTGATAAAATCTTATGAATTATGTGGAATTCTGTTCAAATCCATTAAGTCCATGAAATTCATAAATCTTAAGAAATTTATTAAAATCTGAGTTAGTCCCTGTTTGACAACTATTATTTGAGAAAAATAGAGTTTTGAATGGTGATTTTTAGGTAAAGGAATTTTTTTGGATTTATGTGTAAAATATTTTATTACGTGAATGTGTGGTTGAAAATGAGCATGTAGAAAAAAGAGTTTGAAAATAATAGTTGTCAAACAGGGCTTAATGTTTTCTGTTCCACAAAAAGTGATACATTTCTTGGTCAAGGTGGACTTGATGAGAAGAGGTCATAAAGCGTGAAAATCTTTGGTGGGAACAAGGGATAGTGATACACACTGCACTGAAATTAGTAGACTTAGGCAACACAGGAAGAAACACAAGAAATGATAAGGGAACCCTTTGTTTATTCTCTGATTGATTACTGAATAGCCAAGCATTCGAGAGGCTTGGAAACTCTCCAAAATGAGCAAGCTCAATACAACTAATTCTCTGCCCCCTCTCAATTTCAGCTCTCACATATATAATATCCTAACAAAATACCAGAACTTTCTTCCTAACAGAATTGTTCCTAACAGAATTGCATCATGACCCCCCCCATACACCTCAGCTATATTTTATTTCCCGAATTACCCCTGCTGCGTCGAGAGTAAGTAAAACGCACCGGCGGCCTAACATTACCCCCCGCCCAAACATTCACCTTGTCCTCAAGGTGAAAATCAGGAAATTGCTGTTGGATTAAGTAAAAATCAGGAAGACCGAGTCACCGGCGTTGAACTCTTCATGGTGGCGCTTGAGATCAGCCTGCAGCTTCATTCGCTGCTGAGCCTGGAGCAAATGCATCCTCAAATCATCCAATATAGCATCACGATCCTCCAATAACTAGTACAACGAGTGGAAGAGTGACAAGAAGTGTTGTACCAATATTCTGCCCATGCCAACCAACGAGCCCAACTCCGAGGCTTCCCAGACGCAACTAGAATGGTATCCCAGCCCTCGGAGCGAGGTAGCCCCTCAATAAAATCAAGAGTGACTTCATCCCATACTTGCGCTGGAAGTGGAATGGGCTGAAGCAACCCAGCAGGAGTCGTGGCCAGATACTTATTTTGCTGACAAACAGTGCATTCCCGAACAAATCTGGCTACATCTTTGCGCATTCCTATCCAGTATAACTCAGCCGCCAGGCGCTGATAAGTTTTAGTTTCTCCCGAATGTCCCCCAACAGGGGTGGTATGAAACTCCCCCATTAGAGCGGAAAGAAGCTTAGAAGACCGGGGAATAACGAGACGATTTTTATAAAACAATATTCCTTGCTCCACTGCAAACCTAACGGGAGATTGTGCGCCCGAAATTATGTCCTCCCTTAGTTTCTTTAGAAAGGAATCCTCAGCCAATTCAACCTTCAAAGAGTCCCAAAATTGCCATTGCAGTACAGTCAAGGTAGAGAAGAGAACTCCACTTGATCTGTTAATCGAGAGAGTGCATCCGCTACCCGATTACTTGCCCCACTACGGTATTGTATGTCAAAGTCATATCCCATGATTTTGGTGATCCATTTTTGATATTCCACCCCAACAATCCGCTGCTCTAAGAGGAACTTAAGACTCTGTTGATCTGTCCGCACAATGAAACGCCTTCCAAGCAAGTATGGTCGCCATTTCAGAACCGCAAACACAATGGCCATTAATTCCTTCTCATATATAGACTTAAGGCGAGCTCGAGGCCCCAGAACTTGGCTATAATAAGCCACCGTCGTTGAATTCCCGGACTAGAACTGCTCCCAATCCAAACCCAGAGGCATCCGTCTCCACGATGAATGGCTTAGTGAAATCAGGCATTGCCAATACGGGGACCGAAGACATAGCATGCTTAATTTCTTCAAAGGCAGATGTAGCTTCTGAACTCCATCCAAACTTATCTTTCTTAAGTTGATCAGTCAATGGCCACGCGATTCGAGCATACCCAGCCACAAACTTTCGATAATAGCCGGTCAAACCCAAAAATCCCCTTAATGCCTTCAAGCTAGTAGGTGTTGGCCAAGAAATCATAGCTTGGATTTTGTTGGGGTTCGTTGCGACCCCTTGCCCGGAAATGAGATGACCCAAGTAAGCCACTTGAGTCCTACCAAACTCACATTTCTTTCGATTGGCGTAGAGGCTGTTGTTTTGCAAAATTTCCAAGACTTGGGCTAGATGCTGCTGGTGGAACTCCTCTGAAGGGCTGTAAATCAGAATATCGTCAAAGAATACTAGAACAAACTTCCGAAGATGAGGTCGAAAGACATCATTCATCAAGGATTGGAAGGTGGCCGGGGCGTTTGTGAGCCCGAAGGGCATGACAAGGAACTCGTAATGGCCATCATGAGTTCGAAAAGCAGTTTTGTGAACGTCTTGATTATTGACCCTGATCTGGTGATAGCCGGATTTAAGGTCTAGCTTAGAAAAAATTCTCGCACCATGCAGCTCATCAAGGAGTTCATCAATGACAGGAATAGGGTATTTATCTGGCACTGTAGCTTTGTTTAAAGCTCTATAATCCACACAAAAACGCTAGGATCCATCCTTCTTTTTAACAAGTAGAACCGGGCTGGAGAAGGGGCTATTGCTGACTTGAATTATTCCGGCATTCAACATTTCCTTGATCAATTTCTCAATCTCATCCTTTTGGGTGTGAGGATAGCAATATGGTCGGACACTAATTGGTTGACTGCCCTCTTTGAGTGCAATGGAATGTTCGTGTCCCCTGGTAGGTGGTAAACCGGATGGCATGTTGAATACATTTTCATATTCTGCCAAAACTGGTTGAATAAATGGAGGTACTTCAGTATTCACTTCCCTCAAACCTTCTAGTTGGTTGAGCTCTACCAAAATTCCGGCTCCCTCGTGTTTAATGGTTCGCATCCTAGCTTTCAAGGAGATCAGAGTTTTCCCAAGGGAGGGATCTCCACATAGTGTAACGGACTCATTACCAAGCCTAAATTTCATTACCTGTGTCTTCCAATTAGTATGAGTCATTCCCAAAGTCTCCAGCCACTGAATTCCTAGGATTACATCTGAACTTCCCAACCCTAGAGGTAAGAATTCTTCTACAATCTCAATCCCCTGCAGATGAAGAGTAACTCCTCGACATATGCCTTCTCCTTTTACAGCCGTGCCAGTTCCCCCAGTCACTCCATAGACCTCAGTTTTAACAACAGGTATCTGCACTCTCTTGACCAACTCTAGAGAGAGAAAGTTGTGGGTTGCACCTGGGTCAATCAATACTACGACCTCCTGCCCCCCGATCGCCCCTTTCAGTTTCATTGTCTTTGGAGTAGTTAAGCCCACCACAGAATTGAGTGAAACTTCCACTACTTGATTGAGCTCGGTCGCCCCCATTTCGGGTTCCGCCTCTTCTGAATCCTCTCCATCCTCCTCTCCTTCATCAATGTCACGAGTGAGCAGGACATTCAGCTCCTTCTTCTTGCAGCTATGCCCAGGTGCCCATTTTTCATCGCACCTATAACACAACCCTTTTTCCCGTTTCCTCTGAAGTTCGGAATCGTGTACTTCTCACTTCACCTAAAAATTTGCGCATGATTTCCCCAAAATTGGATCGGGCAGCTTCGGGATGGAAATTTGTGCTACGCGTTGACCCTCCCATCCTCTGAAACCCACCAGTTGATTTGTGGGCTCTAGTTACCCACAATTTCTCTTTTGGGCCAAGTCCATTGCCCGGCCCAAGTTGCTGGGCTCCAAGATCCGGACCTCAACTTTGATTTCTGGCTTAAGCCCATTGATGAAGTTACCCAAAGCCAATTCATCGGAGATGTTATCCAATGGTGCCGACAGTTCGATGAATTTCCGACGGTACTCCTGCACGTTGCCATTTTGAACCAGAGCCAACCACTGCTCATGGAGGAGCTACCAAGGTTGTCCGAAATTGCTTCAAGAGAAGGATCTTCATCTCTTCCCAAAGCACAATGGTCCGCTTCCTATTTTCCCACTGATACCATAGCAGGGCATCTCCTTCAAACGCCACAACCGTCGCCTCGAGCTTCTCTTCATTCGAAAGTCGATTGAGGGCGAAATATCGTTCTGCTTTTAATACCCATCCGTCCGGATTCGAGCCATCAAGCAGTGGTACCTCAAGCCTCCGGAATCGGAATTCATGGCGGAATCCTGTTGACCCTGAGCCGCCGTCCAAACCATGGGGTTCTCCCATAAATGGACTGCCTATCTTTTCTTCTTTATGTGACAACGAACCTCCTCAAGCTGTTTCTTCTTGCAATTTGATGAATTGTTCGAATCTTTTGCTCATACTCTGTATTTCGTCTTTCAATGTACCCACTTCTCGTTGAAATTCGTCTTGGACGGCACCAACCATTTCCTCCACCGAATCCATTCACTGAGCAACATTTTTGGCTGCCATTTCCCAGGTAAAAGTGCTCTGATACCAATTTGATACACACTGCACTGAAATTAGTAGACTTAGGCAACACAGGAAGAAACACAAGAAATGATAAGGGAACCCTTTGTTTATTCTCTGATTGATTACTGAATAGCCAAGCATTCGAGAGGCTTGGAAACTCTCCAAAATGAGCAAGCTCAATACAACTAATTCTCTGCCCCCTCTCAATTTCAGCTCTCACATATATAATATCCTAACAAAATACCAGAACCTTCTTCCTAACAGAATTGCATCATGACCCCCCCCATACACCTCAGCTATATTTTATTTCCCGAATTACCCCTGCTGCGTCGAGAGTAAGTAAAACGCACCGGGGGCCTAACAGATAGTGTTGTCAAGCATGCAACCTTATATGCACAAACTATAGTATACTCAGATTATTCGCGGTCCCCATACTGTTAACCATGTTTAGCTGTGGATGAAGAGACTGCAGTTCATCAAGCATGCAACCCTGAGATGCTTAAATTATTAGTACACTCAGATTATTCATGATCTTCATATTGCTAACTATGTTTAGCTGCGGATGAAGAGACTGCAGTTCATCCTCTATACATCTTCTGAATTCTCGAATCTGTTTGATAGTTGATATTGAAATACATACTTGCCTATGCACGATAATTTTGGTTTTCTGTATACTAATATTTCTTGTACCTCCAGAAAGGTGAAACTTCAGACTGAGGCTGACTTGTTTGTCTGGAAAACAGATTGCTCCTGCTCCAGTTCCTCAACAAGTGATTCAGAAAACAGAACAGGCTACTCCTGCTGAACCTTCAAAACAGGTCAATGATGCTGTCATACCTCCTAAAGTTGATTACGCTACCGATCTCTTCAATATGCTTTCTATGGATGGTGGTAGTGAAAATGCCTCAGTAGAAGCTTCTGCAGATGATATTTCATGGGCAGGATTCCAGTGTATGTCAGTTTTTCACATTTTCGTTGATCTTTCTATCCTTTTTTTTTTTTGTCTACTCCGTGTTCTGCATTAACTGTTACTAGAGTGGGTAGTTTTCTTCTTCTTCTTTTTTTTTGGAGGGCGGGGGGTTGTTTAAGAGGTTGAGGATTTCAAATTTCACAAGTTGGTAAATAAGGAGATTAAGCTTGACTCTGCTGAAAACTATACGTGACAACTTGCAGCTGCCGGCACATCATCAACGGCTGAAAAAACTGCTCCAGAGAAACCTGATGATAATAAGACTGAGTCCGCTTCTGAAATTGAGGATTTATTTAAAGATTCACCATCAATTGCACCAGCTTCCATGTCGGAGAAACCTCAAAAAGATGTTAAAAACGATATTATGAGTCTGTTTGAGAAGGTATGTTGCATGCTAGAGAATTGTTGATGGATAAAGATTCTTTTTTTTTTTGGGAGTTTTGATGGTTTTACAAATGTTAATTATTCATAATGCCTTTGAAAGGCTGGAGTCTAGTTTTATCTGTAAGGTTGGGTTTAATCAACTTTTGTGAATAGAGTTGACTATTTTTTTGGATTCCATTCTAGTATTGCCACGTTCTAGCACTGCTCAAAAATCAAACTGTTGATATCATTGTTTGCATTGCAGTCCAATATGGTGTCACCTTTTGCTTTACACCAACAACAAATTGCCATGCTGGCACAACAGCAGTCTATTCTAATGGCTGCTGCAGCTAATTCTTCTGGTGTAATGGCAAAACTTCATGGAAATACACAAGTGCCCAACGGTGCTAACTTGTCCAATCAAAGTTGGCCAAATGTTGGGTACCAGTTCCCTGGAATGATGATATCAGCAGCTGGAAAGAGCGAGCTAGAGAAATATATGCAGGTAGAATATTGTGATATTGCTTGCTGCTTCATTCAATATCTGAAACTTTATTTATGCTCATATTCTGGTGTTTTTGCTCCTGAGCTAGATGGGGAACATGGCAGCAACTCATCCAGTAGGGAACTCTTTCCCTGTCCCAGTTCCCAGGTATGTATTTTGACGTGTTCCAGTGTCTTGAAAATCTGAATCTCATTTTGGTGCAACTCTGGAAAGCGTGATTATTTATTTTCTATATTGAAGATAAAAATCTTTGATTTTGTCCTTCTGGTATACCACTTTTTTCCATGTGTATATTTGAAGTATTCTTTGTTAGTAGCACTCTGCTATTTATATTTTTCTTGAGCTGAAGATTAAGGGAAAAATAGAACATTGGACTTTTTTTTAAAGTTTTTTTTTTTTTTCGCGATCTGCCATAATGAACTATAGATGAGCAGTGTGTTTGACCACAGATGCACGTGGGCTGCTTCTAAACTGTCTGTCATTGTCTTTGGTCCAATCAACAGTTAAATTTCCTTTTGTAACGTTGACATGCCTGGTTTTCAAGTAAAAACTGCCCTCCTTACACAGCAAGAGTTCCATTAAAATGTCAGTGCCAGCTGACATACTTTTTTTAGCCATTCTTTTTTCCTTAGTTAGATCAGACGAATCTGAATTGTTTGCAGTTCATAACGATTTAACTCTCTCAATAAGCACAGCCTTCTGGTTCAGGATGTCGTTCAAATTCCTAGGATTTAGTTTTTGCTCAAGTACAGGTTTTATTTTTTATATTTCTCTTGAAGTTGATATAATGACATGAGTGTTATTTTAGTTTGGTAATGTAAAAATCACAAGTCCATTTGTATGTTCAATAGTATTGCTGATGTGAATCTTTACATAATTTCGGCTCAATATATTTAAATTTGAAGGACATGGTGGTAAATGACCCAAAATGACTACTTCATTAAACTCTTGTGAACATACAGACACTTGTAATACTTGAATTTTCTTTATTTAATAGCTATATATACTCAACTTTCATTCATATAAAAACTGGAATACAATACTTTTTTTCTGCTCCAAATAGCTTTTTGTTTGAGCAAGGGAGTTGCAGGTTACATAGTACGTTCATTTTCTTAAAAAATTCATTTCTTGTTTCAGCATGCATGCCACGGGACCCAACACTTCTAGCAACGGTAGTACTCCTGGAGTGAACAAACAGACAACATCATCATTTTCATCCGCTTCTTCACAGACAGGAAAAGATTATGATTTTTCCTCTTTGACGCAAGGGTGGTTTGCAAAGCACTAAGAAGCCTAAGGTTTTGGTTCAGTCACAACTCACCTCGCAAGAAATTCACAGAAAATGTAGCTATTGGAGTATTTTCTCCTAAATTACGGTTCATAAACTACACTTAAAGAGAGCAGTTTCAGCTTTTCTTTGTCTTGGGGGTGGCTTCATTTGTAGTTTTGCGTGGGAGTAATAAATCTGTTTAGATTTAAGTATTCTTTCTTCTGGAGTCTCTCTACTCTTGTTCATGTGGATGAATTCAGATCATAAAAGAAAGCTTATTTACACTTTTGAGAGAAATATAAGTTGTCTATTTTACTGCATGCAATTACGTGATTTATAAATGTTCTGCATATTAGATTTCTGAAGTTTCTGGCTTGAAGACTCCAGTGTGATTTTGTCATCCTTTTTTTATGGGGATATAGAAAATTAGGACCCGATCAACTCAGAAATTTTTGAATACGAGTTTTGCGAATAACACGCTTTAGAAATGTAGCAGAACAATAATTGGAATAAGTGGAAGAAGAAAAGTAAAAGTAATCACTTATCACTTCTTTTTATCACTTATTTTTGTCTGGCTTCACTTTATTGGCAAGGGTTACCAAGATATCAACCTGCCCGACAATAATTTTTTGGTGACAATCATTTAGGGACGAGTCACAAGTGCATCATTCTTAAGATTGCTATATGCCATGGTTGTTATCATGGACTCAAGTCCACTCTAGGGTTTGCTTTCTATTTACATTTTCATTCATTCATGTATGGTACTTCAATTGACATGTTTTGAGCTCTGGCGAATTGTTAAATGTTAGCCTTGATATGGTTCAATGGCGATAAATTGCTAGATTAGATTAGTCTTTTCTATCTCTTGTTCGCTTTGAAGCATTGCTAGAGGCATAGGCAGTCGAAAATCAAAATAATAATCGATCTTTCTCAGACTCTCAAATTAGCAAGGATTATAGAATAGTGAAGGCTACTCGACAAAAAATTGACTTATATTCGTCAGTATGTGGAGCGATTGGTGAAGATCTCAATTAATGTGAGAGTTCAATATGCACAGGGGCGGACCCAAGGGGGTCTTGGGGGTAGGTGCCCCCCACTTTTGAGATTCTTTTTTTTTTTTAAATCACGTTTGTTATCGATTAAAATTAAAATTTTAATCTAAATCAAAGTTAACAATTAATTTTAATAACATATTTCATGGAATCCATATCTGTTTAATTTGTACCAAAATTTACTAAAAAAAATGATTTTAATTTCCACTTAACAGGGGTAAAATCAAAATAAATTTGAATTTCAAAATATACAAATTTTAAAAATTCTCCGACGATCGTACGCTAATCGAATCTACAAATTATTTTTATCATTTCGAAATTTATTTCAAGAATTATATTATGGACATATCGAATAGTTCAAACATATATCGAATATAGTTAAAAATACGTTAAACGTGAACCTTTAAAAAGACGTCTAAATCGCATTTAAAAAAAAAAATTCAATTATTTCATTAACATTTATTTTTGCGATACAAATTTCTTAATATAATTTTCATTATTTTATTAGGAAAATTTCGAAATTTTACATCCGAAAAAGTTATATCTCATGTAAATTTTTGGATGTAAAATTACATGGAGTATGATTTTTTTGGACGTAAATTTTCGATTGTAAAATTTCTACCAACTTCTTTGTAAGTTCGATTGTGCCCAACGTTAAAGTTCTGCGTCTTCCCCTGAATACGCATTTGGCAGCAGTATTTTTTAAGCAAGGTGGAGTCTCAGACTTTATCAAGGATGTCTAGATTGTAACAAGTTAGGAGTTCTTTATAGAGTGCATCATACCTTTATAATATAATGATACATTTGACCTGCTTAGTATAAAATAATTTCAACTTACAATTCGGTACCCATTATGTATCACAGACACGGGGAAGATGCAAAAAATAAAATAAAATAATAAATAAATAAATCACCAATCGTCACAATAGAAGATTTTGAAGTGGTTATTTGTGGGCTAAATTGAAGTCACTTCAAATAAAGTAGGCTAATATGTTGATATCAAAAACCTCCAAATCCATTGAGATTCTATATTCAAATTTATCATATATATAGAAATTTTTCTTCAATCCAAAAATTTTTGTAATGAGATATAAGTTCGTCCTCAACTGGTTGAGAAGATGTGCAGTTAAGGTCATGTTATGATCTCTAGTTCTTTGATATTGGTAACACATAAAATGGCCATCAATTTGGCCCCTTGGAAGATATGTTTGCTGTTACATCTTTACCTAAATGACAGGCTATGAGCCTGTCACGCAGGCACCGACTACCCGAGGCAATGAAGCCAACTACCATCGCCTCAATTGCCTTTTGTAACAAAGCGTTGAAAATGCAACCTGGCATCTCGTCGACAGCAAGATCTGATTCGATATAACTCCACGAACTTATCATTTCTCCTATCTTAGAACCAACCCTTAACCACATTGGGTAGGCCTGGAGTCCGAGATAACGTCCGAAGCCTAACACTTTGAGCCACGTGCTATGGAATTGATGTAACATCTCTACATGAGTGGTTGAGCATCAAATCTCTCATTTCACGATGTTTGGGAATCGCAGATCCATGATACATAAGAAGCGACGTGGTAACACAATTTAGTTTGAATAGTGAGCCTTTGGGATGATATCACGTGTTAAACATGCGGAGAGCTTCAGTTCATCCCCTTTGCCTATAAATACTTTAAGACATGGTGATATTGTGAAATTAGTATTCTCACTCAACGAATAAAAACTCTGATTCTCATTTTTTCCTCCATTCGCGTCACTCCTACACTAGTGATATTTTATAATCGTTTTGTTGACTCGTGCCTCCGGTCTTTGCTTGAACGTGCTTCGATCTTAAGCATTTAACACTGGCATTCCAAGTCAGGGCAGTCACCTTCCCTTAATCCCGGTGAAGAATTAAGGAATCTAAAACATAGATTTGAGGAGTGGAAAAAAGACTATAAAGTTCGGTTAAAGGAAGCGAAGGAAAAAGTACATAGGCTAGGGCACGCCGAAGCTGAAAAACATCGAAGAACATGGTGGGGAAAGAAGAGCAAAAGGTACTAGCACTGAATTATTTCTCTATGGGGTTTCAGCAAAATTTCTGATTATTTTTGAGATTTCCTGCTTCAGGAATGTCCTTAACAGTAGACTAGGAGAGTGACTGTGTGTATTACTCGCTGTTGTTGCTTGGAATGGAAGGGTCAGTATGCAGCCCATTATAGAACGCGATTTCTGTTGATTTACTTCCATCTGTCGTCCTTCCCTAGATTTGTTAATGAGTTCTAGCCTATTCGTGTATAGTGTGCATTGTTCAATTTCTCTGATATATGAAATAGCAAGCAGCTTTTAATTTGCTGTTTATCAGTCTTCTTGAAAACATTTAATCCGCTTTGTAGTTTATGCTAGTAACTACATCTTTCTATATATAAAAAGTGCCTATTTAACGGAATTTGTTGGTTTAACGGAAAAACTAACGGAATTTATTGTTTTAACGGATTATGAAACGAAATTTCTTGTTTTGAACAGGTAGCTGCACCTTCCTTCAGTATTTTTATCATAACTTTGTATTCCAATGTTCGATTGAGGCGATTCAAAATGATTTGGAAAGCTAACCCATCTGGCTACAACTTTGATTCAGACATCATTCTCCAATTCGAACACTTTCTATGTCAAAAATATGTCTCAATATAACGGACTATATAACGGAATTTTTTTTGTTTTAAACAGGAAGCTGCACCTTCTTTCAGTATTTTTATCATAACTTTGTATTCTGATATCCGATTGAGGCGATTCAAAATGAGTTGGAAAGCTAACTCATCTGGTTACAACTTTGATTCAGATATCATTCTCCAATTCGATCACTTTCTATGCCAAAATATGTCTCAATATAACGGATTATGTAACATAATTTCTTGTTACAAGCAATTGCACCTTCTTTCAGTGTTTTTATCATAACTTTGTATTCCAATATCCGATTGAGGCAATTCAAAATGCGTTGGAAATCTAACTCATTTGGTTACAATTTTGGTTTAGACATCATTCTCCAATTCGACCACTTTATATGCCAAAAATAGGTCTCAATATAACGGACTATGTAACGGAATTTCTTGTTTTAAACAGGCAGCTGCACCTTCTTTCAGTGTTTTTATCATAACTTTGTATTCCAATGTCCTATTGAGGCGATACAAAATGCGTTGGAAAGCTAAATCATCTGGCTACAACTTTAATTCAGACATCATTCTCCAATTCGATCACTTCCTATGCCAAAAATAGGTCTCAATATGAGACTAAAACACCGGAGCATAACTTTTCGGTTGGAAATTGATTTGTGATCATCTTTCGACTAAATTTGATCCCCTTGACATCTTCCTTTATCCGTGAGATTCGGTACAACTTTTAAGTATTTACATTTTAGCCCCCGAGCTTTGGATTCCTTACAATTTAGCCATTTCTCCAAATTTGTCTACTTTTGCTTATTTTCTTCAATCTCACCAACCTACATCACAATATCAAAATCACACATCTAATTATTTATCAATTACATAAATATTACATCATTAATTATTTAAAGGGTGTCTGTTTCTGTTTTTTAGCAAAAATCAAGCCGTTGGCAACACAATTCATGCCGTTGGGAGCCGCAATTTTGGACCAATTTTCTTACGGTAGGGCTGTAGGTTTGAAAAAAAGGGGTAACATAATCAATTTTCATCCCTCCTTGCAGCGTGCCCAGACACGCTCTTAATTAACCAAAAAATTTACATCTTTATTAATAACAAATTAATTATTAAACAAAAATATAAAATATAAAATAAGTAAACGTGCATTGCACGTTGCTTGCACCTAGTGATTTAAATAAACTCGACCATAGTAAAATGTCCGAATACTATCCAATCAGCTGATCTTCTTGCTGCTTCTCAGTTTTCTTTTGCCTGTTGGTCATATTGGTTGACTTGTTATTACATCATCGTGCGGTGGGCTACTTATTTTTCATCAATAATGAGCATAAAAAGGTTGAGCCTGCACAATGTAATAAGTTGCAGCTTTAGCAAATTCAAGATGTTACGGATTTCTTGGCCAGATCATTAACAGGTTGAATTACTGAAAATAAGGTTCCTTTGCAACCATCCTTTTGTTCATTGACTTGAGAAATCAATAGTTTATAGTTGTATTATGACTACACAATTCAGGCATTCGCATACATTCACAGCACATTACATTGAGCAAATGAAGCTGAATTTATGATCCTGGCACAAACTTGGTGGCATAGACCCATGCATTGTTAGCAACAGGGTTGTCGAGGTGGTCCAACAGGTTCTCAAGAGGGCCTTTTCCAGTGACAATAGCTTGTACGAAGAATCCAAACATGGAGAACATAGCTAATCTTCCGTTCTTGATTTCCTTCACTTTGAGCTCAGCAAAGGTGACCGGGTCATCAGCTAGGCCAAGAGGATCAAAGTATTGACCACCAGGGTAAAGGTTGTTGCCCTCTCCAACTCCAGGAAGACCATTGATTCTAAATCCTTCAACAAGTCCCATTAGAACAACTTGGAAGCCAAGCACTGCCAGAATGCTTTGAGCATGAACAAGATTAGGGTTGCCCAAATAATCAAGTCCACCTTCAGAAAAGATTTGAGCTCCAGCCTTGAACCAAACTGGCTCTTTGAAGTCTACTTTAACCCATTTTTCAAGAACTTCAGGGGTGATGCATCCTAGAGCTCCAAGCATTGCCCATCGCCCGTGGATAACCTGGCAAGTAAAAAAATTTTCAACAACGATAATTGCCAAAGTATTGTTGTGTGTATTATGAAAATCTGTATACCTCAAGTGCTCTGTTCCTAGCAAAGGCCTCGGGATCAGCTGATAAACCAGCAGTGTCCCATCCATAATCACCCGGGAATTCTCCCGTCAAGTATGACGGAGTCTGAGCCGAGAAGGGTTCTAAATATTTGACACGGTCTGACCCGTACCATAAATCGTTACCCTGTCAAATATAAGAAAGTCATTCTTTTTTCTTGTTTGGGTTGGGGGTGGGGGGATGTGCTGAGGAAAAACATACCATGGTGTATTTCCCATTTCCCACAGAGACAACATCCCTAAGAGGGCTAGCATTGTTGGTTTGGCCCAAGAATGGAGTTGCCTTAACGAGAGTGGTAGAGCTGGCAGTGGCAGCCATTGATGCCATTTCTTCTTAAAGTTTAATGCAGTTGAGCTGTTGCTAGAATACAATATGGACTAGTGAGGGACATTGGCTTTATGTTTTAAGACAGTGAGACTCAATGATGACTCGTTAAGATTGCATATATTGAAATTGTGGCTGTTGATAATTACATGTACATCATCAACCAATCACAAGGCATCAAAAGATTACATGTATCTCCAACTCATCCTTCTATCCACAGTTTATCTCTTCTTCTATATTAATTATTACATACGAGAATTGATATTTGATTAAACAGGAAAATAATGGATACCTAGGACCACTATCATTCAAAGGTCGAACATGCCAGTATTTACCACACTTTTGTTACTGTAAAAACAAGAATCACATTGACTTTTTGCATATATAGAAATTAACTTGTATCCAAGACTGTCCTTTACAGTGGTGCAATATTCACATGATTTGTGATGTAGGGATACTTACAACAATAACAACTCAATTCATATTTTTCTGTAGATTTGAGATGAACTACATAATTTTTTTCTTAAAATTTCTTTTGTTACGTAAATTGACCAACTTAGGTTAGATGTTTAGATGATAAGTAAATTCACTCTCAAAGAGGGTATAGATATTCAGCACTGTATATAGAATTGGAGCTGAGAAATTTCAAAGAAAATCCTGTACAGGGAAAAAAAAAAGGGTAATGGGAGTAGTAAATGAAATTAGCGTTGAATTGTAAAACATGAAAATGCGGTGAGCGTGGATCGAACACGCGACCTTCAGATCTTCAGTCTGACGCTCTCCCAACTGAGCTATCCCCGCGGCTGATGTTCTTAGTCATACCTACATTCTCATATTTGTATCTCTCTTCCCACGATTCAACAGTACAAAACCCTATATGCATTGCCAGCTGATTTCCACAATGGAAGATTCAAAATTCTCCCCATCCAACAGTTATGTTCTCATTGATTCTTGATTTTCTTCCTGGGTTTACAAAAAATATAAAATCCAAAGCACAAAAGAAATGGAAAAATTAAAAAAGACGCCTCAACTTTCAAATGCCAGTCCTGGAGCATATACCAAGAATGGCGATGAAAATTTCCAGAGGAAAACTACCAAACCTGTCGACCATTGGGCTTTTTTGGTAGTTTCACAAACTCAATTTCTTGTTATTAGTAGGGGTGTTGAAGTTACTGCTCAATCTTGATTAGTTTTTTTTTTAGGTGTTAGCGTTTTTGTAAGTTTTGAATCTTGATTTCTTTGTAATATGGCTTTCCAATGCGGCTACTGTGTTAATTTTATTAATATGCGAATAATTTTTAAAACTGGGGATTTTGCTGCGTTGATGAATTGATGGCATTTCTGTCATGATCAGATTATGATATTATTTAGATATTATTTTGAAGATTTCGATTCTTTTCTTCGTCTTGTTATGTTTTTGTGATTTGTTAGTAGTTTTCTTGTTATTGGAATTTATGATGCATTCGACTAGTCCCCACTTTTATTGTCTCTGATTTACACACTTTCTTTATTTTCTTTTCTTTGCTCCACTAGAGTTCGTTTTATACGCCTTACTCTGCTGATTAATATTTTCAGGATGAAATCGAAGCGCCCACATGGGTTGATCTTGTTCTGGAATGTGACTCAAAGTACCAGGACAAGTAAATTTCTGCAGATTATGCAATTTTATTAAATCCCATTGTCTTTTCTCGGGCAATATGAGGTGATTAATTATGCAGCTTGAATTCACTTTTATTTTTATCCGTTACATTGCAGGGATGATGAGTGGTTTCACACGAGCCACCAGTAAGTATTTTCGAATATTAAGCATTTGACTAATATTCAATATATTTTACTTGGAATGTTTAGCTTTGTTACTTGGTTTAATGATTTTTTTCCTGATAAAATCTATGTAATTTCAGGTTCCATCAGTATTCTTCCCGAGAGTTGATTTCTGTATTTTCTCATTCTGGCGAGCGTTGTGCAAACTCAGACTTTGGCTTGCAGGGACCATGTTCTCCAAAGCTTCCACCATCAGTCTCAAGATCAAGAGGTACTCATTGCAAGAGCATGGAATTGGGACAGGGAAAGTGCAAGATCACATCAAATAAGATTCATCTGGTTAAAAATTTACGCAGCAAATCTTCATCTATGAATTCAAGATCTGATAATGCTATCAAAGGTAAACCGTCAGATGGAAAACTAAAAGGGCACGTGAATTCGATGTCCAATTTAGTTGGTGAAAGCTGCTTAACTGAAACTTCCGAACGAGCTGATCGAGAACCAGTGACTGGTTTCTGTTATCAAGAAACATGTTCAAAGTCTTCAGCTTTTAGTCGAGGTGAAAACAATTCAATGAGCACTATTACATCTGAATCTACGGAACAGCAATCTATGGAGGTATGCAGCCAAATATTTGGCAACTCTAGTGGGTTATTATCATCTCTTAGGGTGAGTCTTAGGAAAAGTTGTGTTACAAGACGAGCATTAAGGGTGGAGGTTAAGAATCAGATGCAGTCAGAAGGTCAAACATCTTCTTCAAGTAAATCCAGTGTTGGGTCCTCTTCAAATCCTAGTTCTGATAGGAAGAACCTGACAGTAAGACAGAACAAAGAAAAGACGCCAGATAGTCAAAATGTTATGAGAATGTCTCAAGCTCCAACTTACAAACTGAATAGATCATATATATCCAGGGCACCATACATTCAAGCTCGGGATATGATTTGTAAGTCTAACCGGGACATCAAACAGGAAGCTACAAAAGCAAAGGTTTTGGTTCCTCATTTAGTCAATGAACGAGCTCCTCTATCTATGGCTACAATATCTAAAAAGTCAGTACGAGCTGATCATTGCGATAAAACTAATGGTGGTGGTAAAGAGAATGTGACTGGAAGTCTACGTTTGGGTATGAAATCAAGCAGAAGAGAGAACAGAGCTGAACGTGCCATACCAGATCAAAAAGTAATGACAACGAGACAACAACAGAAAAGTGATGGAAAAAACTTGGTTGGCCTGAAGGTACATTTCTTTGCTGTTCGCTAATTGGCCTGTATTTCTTGTTTTGAATGTACCATTTGAACTGCTTCCATTAAGACAGTAACTCTTGCTTTTAGATTAAGAACTAGAATTTGGTTGTGTCATTCCATTAGACTAAGAATTTCACAATTCGTTTTTCTTAAATCCAAAGTCATTCCAATAATAATTGAATCTTTAACAAAGTACTCATTGTCAAAATTCCTTGACCAGTAATCAGGGGTGGTGTAGCCCGGATTTATAATTATGGGAGCTAATCTTGCTAAGGGGAAAACTCTTTTTTGTTGGGTTCTTGGCAGCTTATGTACAAGAGTGAGCATATGCCCATTTTCAAATATAGATACAGATGTTTACAGTTTCATCCCGATTTACAAATAAGAGAAGCATTATTTGCATGGCAGAAAGTTGGGTTAGCTTTTAAAGTGAAAAGTTACTCCAAACAATGACTGCCTGGCCGGAGAGAAACGAGTAACATTAGAAAAACAAATAATTCTTTAAGCTAAAATACTAAAAAATAATATTTCTAAATGGAGTTGAAGAGAACATCTCTATTTCCAGAGTATAAATTAAATGAATAGGAATTTAGATCTAGCTTAGCAGTTGCTGAAAATATTAAATGAAGATGAAAAGGAAAATGTCTTTGTTCATTTTGTTTACCTAGTAGAGCCAACAGAAGGTGCTAAAATCAATATTATCAGTTATGAATAAATTTTGTTAAGCTCTGTGTGGGGGGGCAATAAGAGTGACGAAATTAAATAATCACAACCAAAATGGTGCCATTTACTTGAAGTATTTGACGCGGTTTTATCCCAATTGAAGACACCTGGAGGCGGATGGCAAGATATAGAGCATGTTTGGCCAAAAAAAATAAAATTGCTTTCTTGTGAGCTGGGTCCCACAAATTGTGTGGAGCAAAATCCATAAGCCCAGCTTATAAGCCAGAAAAGCTGGAATCCGAGCTCATGAAAAAGCAAGTTTCTTTACTAAACATGCTCATGATGTTACTACAAAGAGGATGGTGAACAGGATACATCGATCAATTTTAAAAATTAGAGACAAATAAATATATGGACCAATTGAGTTTCTCCTTATTGCTTGTCTGAATTAAAATTGAAGAAATGCAAGGAATCACAATAAACTGATTGGCATAGAAGATGCATGTCGTTTATGTTTTGTGAAACCATATTCAGAGTTGGTTCAAAGTTCGTGTTCAATTTTTATCTCTTTGTTGTTGGTTAGGCTACATAAAATTATCTTTGTTGATGATCATACTCGTCTCTCTGTATTGATTCTTGTGGTAGAGACGTAGAGTTTCTCTCTTGACTTGTGGTCAACATATCATTATCGGTCAATTTAGCTCCCTTCAATGACCGAAGTCTCAGTTATTTGTAGCCTTTGTTGTGACACAGTGAATGTCAGTTCGTTTGTGTTTAGCAACAGGCAGTTGATTTGAATTGAACGTAATTGTTCTAAATTATCTATTAATAAACTAAACTGATTATAATTGGCTTTGTACTTTATAGAAATATCTTAGTGGGATTTAATAGAAGTTGTTCAAACGGAGGAGTTTCGAACTGCCTAAGGTAGGGCATTAAGGCCAAAAGTTTAACTGCAATCCAATTTCCCCGTGTGCAGGAAAAGAGCAAGGATCCACGTAAAGTGAAAAAATCTGCAAATATGGTTAAGAAGGCTTATTTCCGCTAGGAAATCTGGGTATGTATATAGACTAAAGCCCTATCTTCAATTTATGCAAGCTAAAGATCAAATGAAATGACATGATCGGTAACTTTTGAGACCTGAATTTTGTTCTTGCTATCTATGGTCTCTTTGCTTCAAGGAGGCGTGTTTTGTATGCAATACTAGGACTGGGCGACTTAGGATTGAGGATTTTAGCTTCTTATTGTTTCTTAATGTTGTCCAGTATTTTCCAGTTATAGTTTTGAATGGCATTTGACTGAAGAGTTGTATTTTGCTTTTCAAGGTATTATGAATGTCCTTATAAGTATTGAAGAAATTACAAACCAATGGTAGAACATATTAGATAACGGAGTCAATGGTATGTAACAAGTTTTTTGACGCACCCTCTGAGCTTCATCCGATGAAATGATTAATCAAAAATAATGAGTGGTCATTGATATAGACACTTTCGAGATCCCATTGGAAATGGGAAATACTTCTTGCCTGACAGCTTCGTTCCTTAGCATTTAAGGAAAGTTGTCTACGGCATCTTTCTATATTTTCTTTGTGTACCGCAATAATGTATATGTGCACACTGCACACATTTTATATGGTTAAGATTCGTTCCTTGTACCATTTTCAATAGGACCCAGATTTGGACGGTTGAGCTACGTGTGCTCAACTCCTCCGTGTTGGTAACGACATGTTACCCAATAATATGTACTCACTTGCCCTAACCTTATATAATATATTTTTTCACGAACCGACTGTTCGACTAAATAAAATAAAAAATGATACGGGTCTATTTATGATTATTTTTAAATTAGGGTACTAAGAGTTCATTTGATAGCACTTTTGAAAAGTTAATTTTAAGATTGAGAATTCTCTTTTGGACTTATTTTGATAATGCTCTGAATATGTTTTGTGGAGAGATTTTAGAAAAAGTTAAATTCTAGAAAATGTCCATTTATTATATAAAGCAACATATATATGATCCATTAGCCACTTTTTTTTCTCTATAGCACCTCTCTTCTCTCTCAATCTCTCCTTACTCAACAACAAAGAAAATCAAACTTATTCCCTCCCGTCAACGGTAACATCATCGGAGGGAGATAACACGTCGACAATGGCACGCAGTCTCTTCACCTGTTTTGGCAAAGGCTCTAGGCACCAAAAGCGCGAAAATTCATATGAAAATGCAACCGCGGACATGGCGGTAGAGGAGCAACAGAGAGGCGGGCCGGTGGTGGTGGAGCTCTTCTCATCACAGGGTTGCGCCACCTCTCCAGAGGCGGAGCTGCTCTTCTCAAGGCTAGGGAGGGGTGATTTCGACCTCGAGGTGCCGGTGATATTGTTAGCCTACCATGTTGATTATTGGGATTATATGGGCTGGAAGGACCCTTTTGGGTCCAGCCAATGGACTGTGAGGCAGAAGGCCTATGTTGAGGCCCTGAACCTTGATACAATGTTCACGCCCCAAATTGTGGTCCAGGGCCGAGCCCAATGTGTTGGTGATGATCAGGAAGCTTTGTTATCCTGCATCGCGTCTGCACCGCGAATCCCTGCTCCATCATTCCAGGTCAGCAAATCTAATGTATAATACACTTTGCCCATATTTGATTAAGATAAAAATCAAAATTTTAATAGATTTTGATGAATGTTGATGGAGTGTGTGGTTCAAAAGTTGTGGACCCATGAAATGACTAAATTTTAATCAACTTTTGTAGCCGAATCAAATAGGGACTTTGTATGCAAGTTTTCAACGGTATATAGTTTACTCAAATTCATAAATCACGTCACTTAATATTACTATTGCCAGGCAACATTCCAAAGGACTATGCCAGAGTCCTTGCAAGTGTCTCTCAAAGGAGCTTTAAGGGCTAAGGGAGATCACCAAGGTGCCAATGTCATGGTTGCTCTATATGAAAGCGGTTTAGTGACAAATTGTCCAAAGGGAGTGAACAAAGACCGCGTCCTAGCCAATGACTTTGTTGTAAGGGGGCTTCAAAAACTCTGCGCAGTTAAAGATATCTCTACTAGAAAAATGATTTCAGTTAATTTTTCTTTGTGGGAAGGTTTCAATAGCAGTAAATGTGGCGTCGCTGTCTTTGTAGAAACGATTTCTCATCAAATTTTGGGTTCGCAGAATTTTCAATTGTCGGATATTGTGTGAGGTTTTAATTTATTAAAATCTCGACAAAGCTTCCCAATTGGTATATGCCAGATGTGTTGAAGTTTAGATGATGTTGTTTTTCTATTTTGTTTCTTTTTTTGGTTCTGTATTTGATTGCAAAGTTATGAGATGAGGATGTATTTTGGTAGAATGAATTTTGATTTGAAATTTGGGATTTTTGAACTTTCATATGACGTTGATTAATACACATGCATATTTGTTTGAATCTTTTTCCTTTTCAAATGATTTGGGTTGAAGAAATAAATATAAATAATTATTTTTCTCGATTTAAAAATTAAAACATTTAAATAAAAATATAAAAGAATTTACATAGTCAGATAGCCTGTAATCCCAGTTCTCTTCTCGCCGAAAGTCAACTTCCAATATATCTAAAATACTAAGAACATTCAACAAAATAATTTCTAAATGGAGAAAATTGGAGCACTTTTGCTATATAGTTTAAGAATTATGCTACTTGTACATCACCCCTTACACAAGGGGTGACATAATGCACAAGTGGCACCTCCTCATTGGAGGGGTGCCAAGGCCCCACATGTGGGCCGAGGCTCCCCTCCAATGAGGAGGTGCCACTTGTGCATTATGTCACCCAACTTTGAACAGAGTTGCATCCAGGTCACTTATATTCAATTTGGTGCTATCCAACCATGCAAATTTGGTAACTTATATTCAGTTTGACGCAATGAGGTCATGAACTTTGATTAGATTCCAAATTTGGTCTTGTTTCCACTTTATTCGTCAATTAACTAACGTAATATATTGATCTAGACGTTAAAGCTAATGGATGACTAATATGCACATGCCGCAAAACCAGCCATACGCATCACCTATATTTAAAGTAAAAGATTATATTTTGAAAAATATGAATGAACTAAAGGCACATTTCTACATGTCGACTATCTTTTAATTTAACGTTCACATAACATATTACACGTTAATTAAACTAACGGCAATAGAAAAAAAGAAAGGTTACTATTTTTGTTATCAAATTGAAGATGAGTTACCAAATTTGTAAAAAAATGAAAGTTGAATGACCTCATTGCACCAAATTAAGGATAAGTGCTCGTATGTAACTTCGTTCAAATTTGGATGAGCTACAAGTCTACAATGTACTTCACCTATTAACCATGTTCTAAAAAACGCGAATATGCACCACCTAGACGCGGAGAAAACGCGTCGAATTCGATGTGTGCACGGAAAATGCGTTTTTGTTCTAAAATGCATCGCTTAGGCGGCACATTATGCCGCCTAATTTTTTTTTGGTAAAAAATCTATTTTTTTTATATAAAAATATATTTAATGCCTTAAAAATACGAAACGCATTATGACGTTTATTCTTCGCATTGACACGCCTAAACTTGTGATTCTTAATTTTCGGCCTTGACGCATCGCAACGCAACGCATTATGCATTTTAGAACATTGCCTATTAATTGTAGCTTTATTGGACCCATTGCAAGTCATCATTACTAAAATTTTAGGATATTTTTTAGATTTAAATTTTCTATTAAAATCACTAGAGTATAGTGGGGATAATTACCTGATTGGTCACTTAACTTTGTGTATTGTTTTCATGAAATCGCTCAGTAATGGATTCAATTATATTTTGTAAAGTTTAGCGACTGAAGAGAACTTTTAAAGTTCACAATAATGAAAGAAACTACATTTTATGAAGTTTAATGACTAATGAGAAAACTTCTGGAATTTAGTAACTTTCTGAAAACCTTTCGCAAAGTTTAGAGACTAATCGGGTAATTTATCAATTTCTTTGTTTTTTTTAGTTTTTTCTTTCTTTTTTCTGTTTCCTACTTGATTTTAGAGATATCAACAGACAATTTTGTCGATCATCCCGAGATAAAAATGCTATTATTTTCTCTAAATTTGGTGATGTTAGAGAGAATAAAATTTTGTTTGAGCGAGGGGGGGAGTAAAAAAGAAAGAAAAGGACTTAAAAAACATAAAAATTGATTAATTACCTGATTGATCACTGAACATTTTATATTTAGAGGATTGCTGAACTTCAAAACTTTTCCCATTGACCATTGAACTTTACAAAATGTAATATCATCTATCACTGTAAAGTTCAGTGATTAACTTGAAATTTTTTTAAATTTTCAGTGATGAATGTGATTACATTTTGTAAAGTTCGATGACTAACTGGAAACTTTTCAAATTCGATGACCAATCAAGTAATTATCCCTAGTATAGTGAGATATCAAATCTAGCACACCGGTGCAAGAGAAATGTCAACAACTCAGTTCTTACTGACCATTCAATAAATTAGAGACCCTTCTCAATGTATGCTTAGAAGATATTGTCAATCCATACTCGTAAATTTTCTTATAATACAGGTAGGAAACAAGATATAGGAAAGAGACAGTTGCCCTAACTCGATTGTGCACAGCTGTAAAGATTGTTAAACTATATAAACATTAACCAATCGACATAACAACTAATTATAACTCTAAATGTTCCAAAATTCCAAATATTCATGAAAAGCATGCTGATTGACACCAGTATTCCTGTGGCAAATATTCACCTCACAAACAATGATCTTTACGAATATTATTCTTCTCTACATGAAGCATTGAACCATTCACATCCCGAGAAATGGATTAAATACAGAGGGGATGAGATAAGGTTAGAAAATCCCCTTTGGAGAAAGGATCACGTACATTAATAAGACCAACAAGTACTTTACACCGAATCCACTGCCTCAACCTGCTGCCGAGCAAGATATTTCTCCCGTCGCTCTTTCTGAAAACAAGATATGAAAAGTATGATATGAGGAATGAAATTGGAGAAAAATTAAAGTAGGTATAAGGCTATCACCACATACATATTATAATCTCAAATGGACATTCGACATAAGCGTCAAATACTTACCCATTCATCTATCACAAAACCTTCTCCAACGACTAGTGGACCTGCATCAACCGGAAGCTTCTTGCGTGCTTCCGTGGCAATATCAGCTTCAGCCAATTGACGCTTTAGTTTTTCTAGTGCCTTAAATGACGAAAAACAAAGTGAAATGGTAATAACCTGAAAATCAAGGGAATATCATGTGATGATAAATTAGATGAGAATTGAATCTTACAGGACTAGGGCGTCCTGGATCCAAGAAGACAACTCGCAATATACGCTCAACAGTTACCTGATCCCTTTGTTCATCAAACTGCATGAAATAAAAAATAATGAATACAAACCAATCTAGCTCTAGATAAGCTTTTGTAATTCAGATTTATTTCCCCGAGGAAAAAAGTCAATATTCTATAACACCTAGAGGAAATCTCACAATCTGCATCCCAAGATATTGAAGCAAAAACCACCAGTATCAGCAGTACTACTTATAGAAATCAGGCCAGGACTGAAGCATTAAGAATTTAAAAAATTATTCTTCACAGAAACATGTGTACATGAATTGCAAAAGGATGAATATATGCACTCACTTGAGCAACACATCTCAAATAAAAAATTTAACTCGCAAATGTCGGATGAAATTTAATGAAGATCATAGGAAAAGTGGGATATTAATTTTTAAAAGATCCGTAGTCCCTGAAAACCTTGTACATATAACATAGAAACGTAGTAGCTGCCTCAGACTACATATCTGACAAGCTTGAAGGTGCGGAAAAACATTTTTGAGTTGAAAAGTAACTCTACAACAAAGACAACACAAAAACATGCATCTCCTATTATTTTCTAGTTTCCATTCAATGATTGCTACTTCAACCTCCCAAATAAAACAAGAGGACAAGAAGTCAATCTTTGAATAGATAAATCCAGAAAACGTATAATATTGATACAGAACGTTATAATAATCAAAATGAAACAAAAACAACAAGAAGAAAAAAAGGTGCTTCATTTTTGCAAAATAAAAGTATTTCCATTGCTAAGTTTGATAAATAAATAATAACTCAAATGTAACAATGGCAATTCGGCATGGAATTCATACAAAATCCTATCATGGCATAACTACACCAAAAAATTAGCTTGATGACAACCAAAATCACTTTCCCTGTAAATAGAATACAATGGGGGACATGAAGGGCAGGAATGGCTTGAGACCCCTTAATCAAGATTAACAAATTGTGAACGGTTCATTAGAAAAGCATAAACATAACTCAAACACAGCTATCAAGTTTAATTGTAGCAAATGACAAATTGGCAGGCAAGTATTAAGTAGAGCTCAACCATACCAATTCCTTTTAAGGATCACAAGCTCTATTGAATACGTGTGAAGGTAAAGTATTATGCACCTGTCATGTAGTTATATAAATATCTACAATGATAATAATTGTGTAATGAAACTGACGTGAATTATTTATTCTCGATCTACGCTTCTTAAGTATCCTTGTTGGCATCCAAAATTTCATTAGCCATTATGCAGAAACATAGCAGGAAGTTTAAATTCATAGAACTATAAATGGAGACATGAAATCATTAAACAAGCTTAACCATATTCTAATGTGCAACAATGTAAAAAACACAAACTCAATAAGACCGAAGATCCTTGCCTCTAGATGACAGACACCAAGTTTCTTTTGCAACATGCAACACATATATACACATGGACCCACAAGTGACATTATAAAGAACGGAGTCTCAGCAACAACCTTTAAGATAATTGAATAATTACAGTACATAACATCCAATTTCTTCATAGTTAAATTATTACTTGCCAAATGGCATATGGACAATGACATTAGAGTACAAAAGCTCACCAACTCAGGCACGTAATCCATGCCGTCTTTCACCTTCAGACTCATGATCTTGAACTTGACCTTACTCTTCTGACCTATAGACTTTTCACTGTTCTCTGGGTGCTCCACAAACTTGAACACTGGAAAAAAGATACATGAATTTAACAAGTACATTTCTGGTATTTCAACCTGAACACAAACAAAGGCGAATTTGCATTAAGTTTGACTGCCCAAAAAGACTGAAAAAAAATAATTACCAGTAGCAATGAGGCTTTCTCCAGGAGCAAGGATACCTCCAGGGGGTCGCATATAACAACTTTTTGGTGCAGTAGTTTGAAACTAGAGACAAAATATAACAGTCAACTTTTCCCGTGCCACTTGTCTAGTTCACACAGACTGATAACATATATTGCATTTCAATGTTACAAGTCAGCAGCATTTTTTGTTGTATGAATGTTTATAGTATCTTACATAAACATTATACAATAATTTCAAAAGAAGTTAATATAGTTGCAACATTATACACGGACGAAGAAACCTTTCTGCCATTGTATTAAAATAAGTTGACTCTCTCTCCTTACTTGTAGACAATTTAAAGGGGGGGGAAAAAAAAAAATAATAATAATAATAATAAAAAAGGAGATTAGACTAATTAGAAATCAAGATTGTGGATAAAAAGGACTCAAAATATTAATAAATACTAAATACCAAATTAGTAAGGCCAAAACAATACCTTGAAAGCAACGTAAGACTTGCTGGAATTCTTAATCCTAACGGCGCTTCTAGCCTGCTTTCCTGGCTCATCTTCAATATATACATACAGAGAAAAGTATAATTAAACAATTAATTAAGTACATTATAAACAAGCTTAAATGAGGACAGATTATTTTCAACCATATCGATACATAAGTAGTAAAATTAGAAAAGTAATTGTCTAAATACAGGATTGATAGTGAAGACAACGCACAAGGAAAGTAGAGATTATTAGAAGGATCGAAACGTAGTCGACGTCGAGCGGGGAGAATCGATCTGGCGACTGAGGATACGGTGGAGGCAGAGCGGTCATCAGAAGAGACGCCGTTGTGGTGGTAGTTATTCTGCGAGTTGTTGTGAAGATTCTGAGTAGAAGAGGAGGAAGAGGCCGTCGCTGATTGCCAAATCGGGCAGAGCCTCCACTTGTTCTGTTGATGTTGACCATCGGAGATCGCCATGCCTGGTGCTTGTCCGCCTTTCGCCGTCACCGGAATCTGACGCAATTTCCTAGCTGTATTTTATTTCACGAAATTGCGTTGACAATGTTTTGAGATGTCAAAAGTCAGAAAGCAGGATTTATCTCTATATCTGTTAATCGCACGCGGGAAGAAGAAAGTGCGTTAGTCGGACTTTTAATAATGGTATTAAAACGGATTGACTTGGAGATTTGACGTCCGTTCACACGCCTTGTTTTTTCACTCGTGGAGCAGTTCAGGTGGATGGATCCATTGAAATAAATGATAACCTACTTTATCCTTATTTAATTATCGTAAATTAGGAAAACTTGGTTATAAGTAGACCAATTAAATAAATTTATATTAATAAACGAACAAAACAAAATATTCTCAATAAAAAAAAAAGACTATATAATTGGGATAAGAAGATTAAAAACATTAGTCAATATAAATGGGACTTGGAATATTGTTCTAAATAGAATTATTCTGGAAATAATATTGACGTGTGGCATATGATTCAATTAAAAAAAGTTTATTGTACTATTTTATTATGTTCATACACGTCAAAAGAGTCAAAAATTTATTTTATTATGTTCATACACGTCTACGTATATATTTGAATGTGTGGCCGTGTCGTGTGGGGTTGGTAAGTTTGCATGAGTGGGTTAGTTGGAAGGTAGGAATTAAGAATAATGTTATTTGTACAATGATTATTTACAATTCATGTGTTATTAAGTTCTGTGTGGTTGATTTAGAAAACAATTTTTAAAATAAAAGGTATAGATTTTGACAATTCATGATTGTCAACAAAAGTTATCAACCATAATTTACGTGTAGCATGGTTGAGGAATTAATTAGGTAACTAATGACAATTCCGAGGTAAATTTGACCGTGTGAATACTTAGTTTAATTAATTTGGTTGTACGAATTTTGAAAAATAAGTGTTGACAAAATTTAAGTTTTTGATTTTTATTGATTTCAAAAATTATTTTTAAAATAATTGGTCTAGATGTTGTCATTTTGTAAACTTGATTTGTACACGTGTTATGATTGTAATTAGTTTAATAATACTTGACCGCTGTTCAAATCCATTACTTTGTCAATATAATCGTGTATTTGTAATTTTCTCCTCCCTCCCTCGTGTTCTTACTCGAAATCTTTGAAGCACAAGACAATGACCCTGCAGCGCTTGAACTTAGCATATGCTGCTGTAACGCCCTTAAAATATAGGGCATGTTTGATTCTCTTTACTTTATTTTAATTTATTTTTCATACTCATTTTCAATTACATATTCCTGTATGTTCTTCGGAACCATGTTTTTTAAATTTTAAGCCCACCAAACGTGCACGGTGATCTTTCAATGCATCCACTGTCCCAATGCATGCTGCTGCTCTCCAGTTACCTCTTCTTGTTCCACTCATATACTCGAGCACTTTCCTTCGTATATATGCAGTCAAGAATTATGAATGGATTTTGAAAATCTCGATTCTGTATGTAATTGTGCTATAGACCTAAGGGACTAATGGGGGAAACTGTGTCGAAAGTTTGATTAGGTAATAATCAAGGGGCTCCAATTGGCTTTTAATTTTAGGAGAATGCTATTTGTACATTTTCCTTTACTTGTTTGTTTACTCTTTTTTGTCATTTTGTGAGTGTTTTGTCCATTTTACCCTTAGCTCTATATTTTAATTGTTTGCTTTATTAAATTCCGCAATTGACCCTATAATTGACCCTATAATTGGTATCAGAGCCTAGTAACGAACCTAAAGAAATTTTTTAAAATGAATAGAAAAGATAAAATGATTTTAAAAGAATTACAAAATATTAGTATTTTAACTAATACTAATCGAATTAAATTACAAGAATTAGCAACAAATTTAAGTATTAAATATAAATATCTAAGTGAAAAAATAAAACAAGTAAATAGTCCTCAACATTTAGCAGAAATAAAAAATAAAGGATTACAAATATTAGTAGATGAATTTTCTGAAAAAGAAGAAGAAGATATTATTATAAATCAATTTTTGAAACAATATGATAATTTTGCTCAACCTTTAGGAGAAACGGATATTTTAAACCAAGATGTGTTAACTCACATAAAAAATATCGAATCTAATTTGGAAATTGTTAATGACAATATTAAAATAGGACCAAAAATTCTATATAAACAAATTGAATCTAAATTTAAAGAATCAAAATTTAAGGATTCTTATATATCAATTGAACCACCATTACCGGCATATGTTATAGAAGAATTAGAAACTAAATTCTATGAAGCCACAGAGAAGAATTAGAAGCTTATAAACAGAGTTTAGAACAATTAGCTATTCAAACTGAAAATATTTATATGAATGATCCACCCAAAGAAGAAACTACTGAAATTAATACTCCACCTTTGAACCAACAAGTTGAACCACAAACATTAGTTGGAGAAACAAGTAGAACTAATGATTGGATTCAAGTCGAGTCTGATGATTGGAATTTTGAATGGATGAAAGAACATGGAATAACCGAAGAACGAGAAAATTATAATTTTAGAAAAGGAGTTAGAGCTACATCAACCAAACCTATACACCTTAGGGATAATAATCCAGTTAAATTATTTACTGAACAAATTCCTACAACAGGAATATGGCTAGATGTTGATGATAGCAATAATAAAGGCGAAATTATTGACTCATGGGCAAAAGCTACTGATTTAGCTGTTGCTTTTCATAAATGGAATACTACTCAAGCATACAACTTTATAATCCACACCTTTAGAGGAATCACTTCAGATATCTGGAGAAGAACTTCTGAAGAAACTAAAAATCAAATTAAATATGGAGAAAAATCTACAACTACTATAGATAGCAATGAAAGCTTAGATACTGAAAACTTTAAGGAAATTTTAAAACGAATGGAAAATTTCTTTAGACACTTACTCTTAGGAGAAGTTATACCAGAAACTAAAATAGATATGATCACTCAAGAAGCCTTACAAGCAGAAAGAGAAATGGAATTATTAAAGATCTGTGATATGTGTGAATTAAACGAATATACTAAGAAATTCGAAAAGATATACATCAAAGCATCTAAATCCATAAAAGAATGGAATCTATCAGAAGAAGATAAAAAACTACTTAATAGATATTTTCTTAAACTGCCTTGGCCATGGGGTCAGAAATTATTTGAAGATTATCAAACTTATTGGAATAAAATAGAGTGGGAAAATCCAAATCATAAAGCTGATACCTTAGGAATGAGAACTTCATTCGCTAAAAGAAAAATATCAGAATGGTGTAAAAAATCTATGTATCAACACCTATTTAGGAAACATGGTAAGAAAGCAAGTTTATGTTGCTATGGAGAGATAGCAGCAGTGCCACAATTTGGTTGTCACCAACCACCTAGGAAACCATATTATAAAAAGAAATTTAAGAAATATCTTAAACCCTGGAAGAGAAACAAAGGATTTAAGAGTCATAAGAAGTATTTTAAGAAGAAAAAACCTTGGAAAAAGGAATATAACCAACATAAAAAATCTCAGAAGAAATCTAAGGAAGAATTTTATAAAAAATGCAAATGTTTTACATGTAATGAAATAGGACACATATCTCCCAACTGTCCTAATAGAAATAAAAGAGAAAATGTTAAAGCCATTAGAATAATGGAAGAAATAGAATCTGACTCAGACTATGAAATAATCGAAGATTTAGATGAATTATACGAAGCAGGACTCAATCTATGAGCTAGATATAGAAGAAATTGAGGAACCAGAATTTGAACAAATTTATATGAATCAAGAAATCATTGATACTATGGAAACTACCTTAGATAATGAAGAGGGAACTTCACAAACAGTAGTATTTGATGAAGAGAGATATGGAGCAATAAAAGAAAAACAAATATCTTTAAGAGATAAAGACGTTTTTGTAAGACCAATATTACCTTGGTTTAACAAAACCATATATATTGCAAAATATGATGAAGTACCTATTAATATAGAAAATGTTAAAGGCAATACTACTATACCTCTTGTAACTAAAGAGTGGGTTAATCGAGAATTAGCAAAAATAAATAGATCCACTAGAGAAAGATTAAAAAATATTGTGATAGGAGGAATCCAAATTATGGTGAAATGATATTTTAGAGAAGGAATGGATATTCCTATACAAATATATTTGATGGATAATGTATACTTCATGATCCTATGGATGCTCTATTAGGAGTAGTCTCTGGAAATCTTGTATATAAGAAAATTATATTTACTATAAAACCTGGATTTGCCATGTCCTTACTAGACGAAAATTTAAGTATGGGATTAAATCTATATCATAGAATTGATAGATTAATTATGCCACCAAGAAGTAAAGCTGTAACCTTACATTGTAAAGCTCTATATGCATTTACTACTACACACCAAAAAGAAATCAATAAAGTCTCAGGAGACTTCATACAAATCCATGAAGATTTTAAAGACTTAGCACAATTTACTCCACCAAGAATGCTGAGTAATAATAACATTTCCTTACCACAAGATATATTGCTTGATTTTCATCAAAGAATCTAGAAGAATAGATAATAATGTAGGAAATCAAGGATTAGTTACCTTGAATACCTCTGGACAACTTGTAGCCAGAATGCCTAGTAGAAGAATAGAAAGAAGTATTAGTACTAGAGAACTTGCAAGCTCTAGTAGAACATCTACAAGTAGAAATTACCCAATAATGCCTAGAAATAGCATTGATATTGATCTTAGAAAATGTGAGGAAGATAATTTCCTTATCTTAACAGAATATATCAATAATCAAAATAACTACGAAAAAATTATAGCCCTTGTTAATACAGGAGCCAGTACTAGCCATATAAGAGCAGACTTAGTTGATCATTTATTAGAAGAAAACCTACCACAAGGAATAACTCTTACAGACTATCATGGAATTAAATATGAAATTAAAACATTTGTTAGTCTAGAACTAAGTGTTACAGATATTGAAGGAGAACAATTTAAATTAAATCTTAAAATTCATAAAGACTATAGAAAAGGGAAGGATTCTAGTCCAATATTACTTGGAATGAACTTTCTTGAGAAAGTCTCACCATTTCATATACAAAAGAATACTCTACAAATAACTATAGAAGGCAAACAAAAAATGATTCCTAGAATTACTAAAAACAAAGAACCAATTTATATGATACAAGGAATTAGATCAATCAAAACTAGTATACTTAGTCCATATATTGAGATAACTCTCAATTTACCAGACTATTGTATGATAAAGTTTCATGCCATAATTGATACTGGATCAGGTATTTGCCTATGTAAAAGAAATGTATTCCCAGAACATTATTATAAAAGAGATTATAAGAAAACAACTTATGGTCAAACAGCAAGCGATATTGTTGAAATCTATAGAGATTTTGTAGAAAATGTTCCTATTATTATAGGAAATAGAGAATGTTTTATTCCTAGAATATATGCAACAGATAAAATCGGATGTGATATCCTTTTAGGAGAAAATTTTATCTATACATATAGCCCCTTTACACAATATAAGGATAGTTTTGAATTTACTACACCTTGTAATCACAAAATTAAAACACCAAAAATATATAAAGCTATTGGAATTGCACATCAACCTATTCATCATAGGCCTAGACATCAGAGTTCTGCAGGAAATCGTGGTGGATGTTATACAGAAATTAATCAAAAACAAAAAATTCCAGTATTAAGAATTGAAAATTTAGAAGAAGAATTAGAAAAGGTTAAATTAGAACTAAAAGAATGTTATCATGAGCATCCTTTAGCTAAATGGGATAAAGATAAACCTATGGCAACCATTGAACTAAAAGACTCAGATGCAAAGATATCAGGAAAACAATTTCCTTATAGCGAAGAAGATAAAAAAGAATTTGAAATACAAATTAAAGAACTCTTACAATTAGGAGTGATAAGAGAATCAACTAGTTCATATAATAGTCCAGCATTTATGGTTAGAAATCATAGTGAAATTAAAAGAGGAAAAGCTAGAATGGTAATTGATTATAGAGACCTAAATTCTAAGACAATACCAAATAGTTATAAACTACCAATAAAAGATTTGTTAATAAAACAAATACAAGGAAGTAAAATATATTCTAAATTTGATTGTAAATCAGGATATTGGCAAATAAAATTAGATGAAGCCTCAAAACCTTTAACTAGTTTTACTACCCCTAATCCATTAGGACAATTCGAATGGAATGTTATGCCATTTGGATTAATGAATGCACCTGCAATATTTCAACAAAGAATTGATAAGATTATTAGACCAATAAAGAATTTCTGCATTGTTTATGTAGATGATATTCTTATTCATAGTAAAAACTTAAAAGAACATATTGAACATCTTAAGAAGTTCAACTATATTGCTAATAAGTATGGATTAGCCTTATCAGAAAGAAAAGCGAAATAGCTAAAACTGAAATTGAATTCTTAGGATATATTTTTAGAAAAAAATACTTCAACAACCTCATATTGGTAAAAAGATTATAGAATTTCGGAAGAAATTAGAGACAAGAAAGAATTACAAAGCTTTATTGGATTATTAAATTATTCCGAAAAATTTATAAAAAATTGTGCTAAATATAAAGTCCACTTTACCAAAAAACTGAAGAAAGGAGTTATATGGGAATGGACACAAAAAGATGTAGAAATGGTAAACAAAATTAAGAAAATATGTGAAAATCTACCTGAATTAAATATTCCAAATGAAGAAGATTTCTTTATTTTGGAAACTGATGCCTCTTTATTACACTGGGGAGCAATACTTAAAAGAAAAGAAAACCATAAAGAGTTTCTTTGTAATCCATTGTGTAAATGTCCAGAGGAGCTTGTTGCTTATACTTCAGGCACATTCAAAGATGCCGAAACCAGGTATGATATTAATCGTAAAGAATGCTTAGCAGTTAAGAAAGAAGTAGCAAAATTTGAACCATACTTGCTACCTAGAAAATTTCTTATTAGGACAGATAATACTCAGGTAAAACCATTATTAACAAATAAACTTGGAACAAGTGCAGCTGAAAGACCACTTATTAGAATGCAAATGTGGTTTGCACCATTTAAATTTGATATTGTCCATATTAAAGGGAAAGACAATTTTATTCCAGATTTCTTAACCAGGAATGGAGCCAATCAGGAAGGAGTTAGAAATATTGAAGTTCGAAATGAACATGAAGATTGCTGCAATAGAATCCAAGATAACTCTAATGGAGATGGCTGCTGTCAAGCCAGTATCTGAGAAGGCCAACATGACTATATTATCTGAAGGCCCTAGTGCCAATAAATCTGAAGGCCTTAGTGCCAATATTGAACCAGAAGCATTGAAACGTCATAAACTTTCAGTTAAAGAGAATACTACTTTGTCTCCCTCACAGGAGAAAATATTTACAAAGGATAGTATCTCCATACCAGAGCTTAATAGCTCAAATATCATCAAAGCCTGCAACACTCATGGTGTTATGGACATCAAAAGTAAAAACGATTTTATTGTGGCATATGTATTGTTTAATCTACTTTGTTCTTTGGTTTACCAGTATTGGAGGTTGGATGAAAACCTTAACATATGGAACCTACAACAAAGTTAACCTCTATCCAGGAGCTCCAGCTTATTGGGTTCGTGCTCTTTATGAAATGGGAAATATAATTTGTATTTACCCATCAGAATCTTTAAAAGAAATTTCTTTGTTACCAAAAGAAGTAGTCCGAGCTATTGAAAGGTATTGCCAAGTTCTTAAACATAAGAACATATATATCAGGTTTTTCTCTGCCTGTCCCGAATGGGATAATGAAGAAGATAGACTACTACCAGTTAGCCATGTCATAAGGATTGCAACTACTTCCAAGCATCTTCAGCCTGAGAAGAGTGAAGTCCATGAAACTACACCAGAAGATGTTATCAAGATGACAACCTTCCGTAGAGCCAAGGGATATAAAGAGCAATTTGAGCATATCCAGAAAGTTATTGAAGAAAATCAAAATATTTGGGTGTATGAATCACAGGACCACTTGATTTACAGTAAAGCTGTGGCACCCACTAAACAAGAAGATTGGCACTATCTCGATTTTTGGTGTGATCATATTTTTGGAGGAAAGGCCAGTGGAACACAGAAGACAAAAAATGAACTGTGTAAACAGTTTTGGCGTTATCCAAACCATAAGTGCGAGTACTGTAGCAATGAAGAAGATGGTTCACCAATCTCACTAGATCCAGAGGAATTTGGGATGAGTGGTTTGAATCTCATATGGAAAAGTAATGGACCCCTTTATCACTACTTTGTCAAAGTTACTTTGATAAAGAAAAACTGTGGGGTTTCACCTACATTATTTTCCATGTTAAGACAAAGAACTTTAGGCCACAGTAAGATTCTCACAGTAACACAACAATAATGAAGACCAGCTGTAGAGCTTTTTCGAGTCTATAAAAGGAAGACTAATTCTCAGAAGAAGGCATCCCATCCTTAAGCAAAAAACTATCTTTCTCTCTAGAATTTTCGAGTATTGTAACCATTTCAGTTTATCTCTTTCATTTGAAGCTTGTAATAAGGTAATCTCTATGGAGTTCTAATCTCTTTAGAGAAAGTACCAAGAGTGTAGCCGAAATATGTATGTATGCAAGAGATATTAGTGTGATGAGTTTATGAAATCAAAGTTGTTTGAAAATACTGTCTTTCTATTTTTGTTGTTTTCTCAAAAAACTCTTATCTTACATATACTCCAACGGTGAGAACCTTGAGGGTTGTGCAAGTATCTTGTTGCCGTTTAGCCGTGTGTTGGCGTTTAAGGCGTTTTTAGAGAAAGCCATTAGAACCCTGTTATCTTTCAAGGTGATGTTTTAACAAGGAGTTGAAAGGAAAACTGTGATTCCGTGTGATCCATTGTGAGATTTGCAAAAGAGTCGAGAGAAAAATAATAAGAGTACGGAAGTCGTGTTGGACCATAACCCACTTTCTTAAACTCAAATAACATCGATCACTTATATCTAAGTATACAAACATACGGGAGCAAGCTCGAGGGAAATCTCGTTGATATTATTCTGCATTTACCTTCTGCTTCAATACTGTAAGATCTTTCTTATTTATGTTGAATACTTGCATTAATATTTGCACTTATGATATTTATGAAGTTTTAGTTACTATCATTCAATATTTAGAAATTGATTGCGAAAGGAAAAGAGAAGAAATTAAATCATTTTATACGGTGCTTGATTATTTTCTGAAAAATAGTAGAAATCTACCAGTGCCTTTATATTTTACAGAAAATATATTCAGAATTAATAAAGAAATTAATAAATTAGAAAATAAAATTAGAATATTAAACGATTGTTTTAATAAAAAGTATATTGATAAATACGAGCATAATTGACTTTTCCATTTATTAGGAGAAATAAACCAAACTTATCCTATATTAGGAATAGAAAACCTTGACTTGACTAAAAGATAGAGGAAGGATATTTAAGTCTTTTTGTCAGGAAGTGTAATCCAAAGTGTAAGCCAGCAAGTACGAATAGCAAGGTCCTTAATTTTAATAGTAAATCAAAATGACACTAAAAAATAATTATTATATCTAATTAAGTAGATCAAGCATGAAAAAATTGTTTTGTCGACTCCCAAAGTAATGAATTTTATTATAATTTCTACGTACGAAAAAGCATCTTTACTCTTTCTAAAGATGTAAGAAAAACTTTGGAAACATCCCCAAGTTGAGCAAATATTTAGTTCGCTATATACAAAGAAATAGGGATATGCGAATTCAATTCAATTAGGTCCCCAACAGCTCAAATACATAACAGTTCTCAGTGATTCCTCGGATTTCTTCAACTTCTGATCTTCCTTCGTCTTTTTGCATATAATTGTTGAAGAGGGTACTCCAGAGAGCCTCTTAGTCTGAGTGTATGATCTGAGATTGTTCTTGGCACGTTGTTGCACTAGCCTCATTGCATAATTCCATCTACAGAATCCTTGATCTTTCAGTGCCTCAACAGCACCAATGCTTGCTCCCACTAACCAAGCCCTGCTTGTGGAACTCATTTTATGCTTCTTCTTTTGTACAGATTCAGTATTTGTTGTCAATGGATATGAACGGTGATGAGGAATAATGGGAAGAATATGAGGTGTTTATAAAAGAAACTGGAGGAGGTTTTGCCAGCAGAAAATGAAAAGCCCCTAGTTTTAGGTGGTAGTATTATATGTTTCAGGGATTGTGGCAATGAATTTAGACCAATTGGGGAGAAAGCAGGTGCGTACCAACTCACATCATATACCACTTGCATATTTTATAAGTGAAAATTATTTTTGGACAGAATAAACCAATAGAGTAGAATATAGGGGTTTATGTGGCCTGGAAGCGAGGTCCAAAATATAGGAAGAATTGTAGTTGGGTTCCAAAATTTTCAAAATATTGTAGACTATTCTCAAGTCTTTCATTTTTTATAGTTGGGGTCTCAAATCTTTTATTTTGATTGCATCTAGGAGACAAATTCCACAAAAATAAAAATTGACCTATTTTGACAAATTAAATAAAGGATAAAATTGTAACTTCACATTTTCTCAAATAACAAAAAACCAAAAAGAACAGATAAGAAAGAGAGATATGCGCCTTCATCTTCCCCAACCATCCCTATCCCCAACCCAACCCAACCCAACCCAGATGAAACCACGTCAAGCGTTGTTAGCCTTTTGCAATTCTTTAAAGTTCAAGGCAATTTACCAATGAAATTATTATTGTGCAAGTGTAATACTTTGAGCTGATTCAAAGTGAGGAAAATTTTACCTGTGAAGTTATTATTTGTCAAATCCATAACAAGTAATTCATTTACGTTCATCCAACAATTAGGAAGCTCTCCTGCCAATTGGTGTTCTGAGAGATCGAGCATTTGGATGATGAAGCCCTTAGGAACTGTGCACGAGTGAAAAATGGATCCCCAAAACATATTTTTTGTGAAGTTCTAATTCCCTAGAATGAAAAAGAAATTTTGGAATTGGACCTAAAAAATTATTATAACTTAAATCTAAAATTTCAGGACGAATAAATTCTAATGGAAAATTAGAAATTTTACAACTAAAGTTGTTATGAGAAAGATCTAGAGCTTGTTTGGGAGAGATTTTTGGGGGAAGAATTGATTTTGAATAGTGATATGATGAGAAATGTGTGGTTGAAAAAGAATAAAAAATTATTGATGTGATGGAAAATATTATTTTATTGAAGAATGTGTGGTTAAAAATGAAAATTAATTTTCTGTAGAAAAATTTAATCCCTCCCAAACAGGGCCCTAATACTTGTAAAGAAGACATATCCCACAATCAATTGGGTATTGCATCTGATATGCCAGCAAAAGGGGTATAAATTAGTTCAAGATTATTCTAATTGGTCATGATAGGTCAATTTTTAATTTTGTAGGATTTGTCCTCCAGGTGCAATCAAAATAAAAGGTTTGGGATCTCGAACGCAAAAATAAAAGGCTTAAATATAATCCGCAATGTTTTGAAATGTTCGAGATCTCAACTGCAATTCTCCATAAAATATATTATGCGAATGCTATGAAACATTGTAGAAATGCCTTGGTGCACCATAAAAGCTTGGGATGAACAATAGCGTCAACATAATCTTTGACCTGGTCGAGTAGCTAAAAAAACCAGCCAATTCAATTCACGTCAGGGAAAATTTCATATCTAAAAGATTAAGTACGACTAATTTCAAAACTAAGAAATAATGTTTAAAACTTAAAAAATTAGACAATAATTAAATTTATTTATGAAATAATTAATCAAAAAATATATTTTATTAATTGAATATATTAATATCACAATTCTATACTATCTAATCACAAATTATCAAATTAATTGGTTACAAATTATTTTTCGATCACAAATAAAAATTTTTATGGGTCACAATTTATTCATCGATCATAAATTAAAAAAAAATGAATAAAGATCACAATTTATACAACATCCAAATGATATGATTGAGTTAATTGGGAAATTGACATCTTCTGTGGTGGAAGTGGGGAAGATTCGACCACAATTTGATCTTTTGACGGGGGATGAAAGAATACCATTTACTCTTATGCTGGATGCCCTCATCTACTTTTTTTTTGGTAGAAGGTAATGAAATTAGTTGGCTTATTATTGGTTTTTGTTTTTTGATCGGAATAAAATTGGTAGATTGGATTATTATTTGGCTGTCTTTTAACAGTATGAACTTGAATTTAAATGAAGTAATTAGAGAATTTGTATAACTTCAATTTATTCTTTACAGATGCGGAGGAAGACGAGGAATAGGGGCAACGAAGATTGCAAAGAGTGCCAATGAGCTTCGATTGAGATGGTGGTGATGGTTTAGAAGCAATGGAGGTGATGTAGGTGGCGGCACTGTGGTGGTGGTGGTGGGATGGAATGAGTCGAGTGAAGAGTAGTTTGGAGGTCGTAGTGGTATTGTAGTGGTGATGTGGGTGGTGGTGCTGTTGTGAGGCTAGTGGAACGGAATGGGTTGGATGAAGAGCGATTGTGATCAACTATTAGGTAATTGTAACAAATAAAACGAATAAATTGTAACTAATAAATAATTTGCGACCTAAAAAATTTGTGATTTCATAAAATTTGTGTATTCGTGACCAATAAATAACTTGTTATCAATTAATTTGATAATCTATGATCGAAAAATAACTTGTGATCAATTAATTTGATAATTTGTGACTGTGAAATAAGTCGTGACCTATAAAATTTGTGATTTGTGTATGAAAATAAGCCGTGACAAATTAATTTGATAAATTGTGATCTATAAATAATTTGTGACCAATTAATTTAATAATTTATAATTGTGAAAAAAAGTTGGGATTTATGATCGAGAAATAAATTGTGACCAATTAAATTTATAGAATTGTGACTAAAAATAAGTTGCGACATATAATGTTTGTGATATGTGATCGTGACATTATATGATTATGTGTTGGTAGCGATGACTGTAAATCACACCACAGTAGCTTCTTTTGTATTTATATATGTCTCGCGTTTTCTATAACGTGAATTTATGCCGCAAGTGTAAGGTGTCAAGTTTTGTAATATAGTATGAAAGTTAGGATGTCGAACCCACATGGATTGTAATTTAATTCTACTAAGTACTATAATTATGCAACTTCTATTTTATCTAGACAATTGATGAATGATTGGTTGATTGTTTTAAACTAAAGTAATGAAATTGGTTGAGACAAAATTGAGGAATATAAATTATCAAAATGAAGAAGCCTAGGGAATGATTTCACCAACTTTCAATTATGATTCAATGATATCAAATTATCCAATTAATTATCCAATATTTAAAAGCAAGAATCCAATTGTATTTCTCTCCACTCTCTCGAGTGCCGGCTAGAAATTAATCCTACAATTCAATCCCAATATCTCTATTCCGAATTAAAGCCTAGAATTTATCAAAGTCCCGATTCTTTTGTGAAGTAAGCTTCATAAATTTTACACTTTCTCTCGAACCCATAAAACCTACGTTGTGTCAATCCTATGATCACGCCTAAATTCCCCTCTCTCGAGTGCCGGAATTGATTAGCATCTATTCATTCAATTATTGATCAGGTAATTGAAAGCATTAAATTCATGACACAATTAAATACACGTGGGAAATCCAAAAGAAGTAATTATAAATTCATCAAATCATAATCTCAAGTGGCTACGTCAAACCCTAGCTAAATTATTTAGTTCATGAAGAAATTCATAAAATCTAAACAATTTACGATGAAAAACATAAAGGAGGAGGTAAGAAAAACTCTTTTTGGAGTGTTGATCGAAGTCCCCTTTGATGTTTCCACCATTTCTTCACTTGATTTCTTCAAATCCTTCTTCTTATTGTCCTTGAAGATTTAGCCGTTTTGTATCTTTTTCCTCATTCTCCAACCTCTAAATTAGGTCTTTATGGTGGTATTTATAGTGTCCACAAGTTGCAAGATGGAATAGGGTTGGACCGGGCCGAAAATCTTTTAAAATGTTCAAGTTTCTGCTCATTTTCAGCAATGTGGGCGCTAAGGCGCCCACCTTGAGCGCCAAGGCGCCCGGTTCGCTGAAATTCAGTTTACATTTCTTTCAGTATTTTTAACATAACTCTTTCTCCTGATATTCGATTGAGATGATTCAAGTTGCGTTGGAAAGCTAACTCAAAGGCCTACAACTTTGCTTCAGACATCATTCTCCAATTCAATCGTTTACTATGTCAAAAATGAGTCTCAATATGAGACTAAAAATCTGGAGCAAAACTTTTCGGTTGTAAATTGATTTGTGATCATATTTTGACTAAATTTGATCCCTTGGACGTCTTTCCTCATCCAATTGGCTCTGATCACTCTCAAATCTTCATCGTGAGGCTCGGTATAACTTTTCAATATTTGTACTTTAGTCTCCAAACTTTAGATCTCTTACAATTTAGCCATTTCCTTTCCAACTTTTGTTTATTTTCTTCAATCTCATCAACCTACATCACAACATCAAAACACACATAAAAACACTCTAAAACTCTCTCAAAAATGACAAAATAACGAATTAAGTGACATAAATATCATGAGTGTAGAACACTCATCAATATACACCGGTGATTGAAGTCGGTTAAGTTGTCCAAGTCATACTTCTCAAAACCATATTCGTTAATGCTTAGTCTATTTGAAGTCTGTAGAGACTGCGCAACAAAAGTGTTGGTATGCAAAAGGTTAAGCACAATATCGTTTGCCAATCGTAAACTTAACATTTTGAATAAGTTTTAAGGAGATGAGCTACGTAATAGTGATTCTCTCATATCGATAGACACGTTGAAGAAAAATATACACACATTGAAACATATGTAGTGAGCGGGATAGCTCAAGAAGTGCAGCAGGATCACATGAGCCTTCTTTGGGGGCCCTCAGGGCCTCATCCACATATAAATATGCCAAAAAATAGAAGAATTAATATGAATAATCATTATCTAAAAATAATTAAAAAAATATATATTGTTATAGCATTAGAATTTTGAATCCATTCAATGCTTGACAGCTTTCTTCATGTGTTCAAGATCCTTGAATCAGTGAATCCGGGGACATAGACCTAGCCGCTGCTTTATTTAAACAGCTAAGATAAGAATGCAAATGACAGTCAATGAACGAATCGGGTCGTGAAAGGTACGAAATTGGGTTCCAAAGCAAGGTCGGTTCTTAATTATATAATCACCCAATTAATTTATGATTCAAATAAAAAAAAAGGTAAAGATTCAAAACTTATTCAAATCATAAATATTTTTATAAAATAATTATTTATTGTTAAAACAATTACCGTAAATTAATTTTGCCAAATGCATCTTTAAAACAAATCTGTGGTGAAAAATGGACAAAAGTAACACTGACGCGATGCTAATCCTCTACAATCCACGATCCGGAGTTGTATCCGCAATCGGATGGTGTCCCTCAACATAATTCAAGTCAAACCCGCGACCCGCTCCTGCAAATTTGCCCCGCATTCAAACACGTGCCCACTGTCCAGCGACCATCTCTTCAGCCGCCGCCATTGACGACGCAGTCACCGGCCATGCGCCGTCCGCAACAATTCGATTTCCGGTAACTTATCATTTGATGTATTTGCAGGCGCATCAAAGTGAAAATGCCTATTAGTGTTTCACCCTGGCTTATCGCAGACCCGTCCGCACCTGATTCATATGGCGAATTCAAGGTCTACTCCTCGAAGCTTTACTCTTTTTTATTTTTAAATTAAAATGCTTTGACATTATTGTTCATAAGTTGTTTATGTTTTATATGTTCTATTAATTTTGCTGGATAAGTAATAGAACTCCTCAGTGGAAACTTTAGTCTATTATTCTTGGAATTAATTATTAAAACCATTCATCGGTTGAGCTGAACGGAGCAAATGAAGCAGCGTTTTGAATTTTTTAGAATTGGCATTTCAAAACTTATTTTTCAAGTAACTTTCTGGATTTATGTTTATGTTCGGAATAAGCAAGTGAAATATTCTGGCACAAGGACAATTTTATTAGTTTTATTTACCTAATTATGAAACTGTATTCTCGTTTTTCCAGTTTTTCTTAAAAAACATGTTTTAGTGTATCTTTTTATGAATTCAACTCTGAAAGCCACAATATCATGCTGTGCAATGCCACCGTAGTGATAATGGTGTAAATTTTAAATGAAGTGAAATATGACTGATGCCATTTATTAAACAATTTTGAAGGCTCAGATTTTCGGCAACCAGCAGTTTTAGGAATGTTGCACGACTCCTTTTCACTACCCCCAAGACTTACTGTTCTGAGATAAGTTATAATCAGACGTCACGTCCAGTTGGACTCGCTTACATCCTGTGCAGATTTTTTTCGCACATTAAGCTTTCTAATGGAGAGTTTTCTTCTTGCACTTCATGTGAAGTTAAGGAGATCTTATGCAAGAGTACGAGATGCAGAAGAATCCATTTCTTCTCTATGAGCGACGAACTTGCATACCATTCTCAAATTACCTGGAAAAGGCTTTTTCGAATATGTTCCTATAGCAGGCCAACCTTACCGCCAATTAGTAGGATAGCTTGTGCAGTGACCCTTGCTTTGACCCGGTCGCACCTAGTAGCTCCGGGCATTTTGGCCTGCATTATTGGAGAATTAGCCTGGAAGCAGAGGGTATGGGCAGAGGCAGAACAGCTCCCAACCAAGGATACTCTCTACATGCATGCACAAGACGGGCATGTCTACCTGACTTCAATTGTCATCTCCCTATTAGAGGGTTTGATGTTGGTTATCAGAGCCATCTACTTGGCAATTCTGTTTTCACCTTGCATAGTCATGGCTCCTTTTGCAGATTCTCTTGGCACAGAGTTCAGAAAATCATGGCTTCGTGTTGTGCGTGTGACATTAGAAAAGGCTGGTCCGGCATTTATCAAATGGGGTCAGTGGGCAGCTGCAAGGCCTGATCTGTTCCCAAATGATTTGTGCAATGAACTTGCTGAACTTCACACTAAAGCACCTTCACATGGCTTTGCCTATACACAAAGAACTATTGAAAAGGCATTTGGCCGCAAGCTGCCTGAAATTTTTGATAAGTTTGAAGAGAAACCTGTGGCATCTGGTAGTATTGCTCAGGTTCACAGAGCTACTCTGAAAGCAGGTTATCCTAGACAGCGGGCTAAGCCTGAGCTTGTTGCTGTAAAAGTTAGACATCCAGGTGTTGCTGAAGCAATACGTAGGGATTTCGTATTGATCAATTTATTTGCAAAAGTTTCAAATTTCATCCCAACATTGAAATGGTTAAGACTGGATGAAAGCATACGACAATTTGCTGTCTTCATGATGTCACAAGTTGATCTTGCAAGGGAGGCAGCTAATTTGAGTCGTTTTATTTACAATTTCCGTCATTGGAAGGATGTTTCATTCCCAAAACCTCTATATCCATTTGTACATCCTGCTGTTCTAGTGGAAACTTATGAGCAAGGTGAAAATATTCTTCACTATGTTGACAAACTGGAAGGGCATGAACACATTAAAAGTGCCCTTGCTCATATTGGGACTCATGCACTTTTGAAGATGCTCTTGGTATGATTCTGTAAATTCATGGACTTCTATTACTTTTCTGATCTGATTGTAAATACACAACAATGTTAAAAAAGCAGTTTCAAATAGTTAAAATAAGATCTGTGAAGCTGTAGAATTGTTTTCATTAGAAAGATACATAGATTTGAATAGGTGATATATATAACTTGAAGAGGGATGCTCCAGTCCGGCCATGAGAAGGACACAGTTGTGCAGGAAACTCATAGCAACCTATTATTATTTTTCTTCAGCAGATGAAAATTGGGTTTGCCTTAGTGCTTTGGATATCTTTAACATGTTTTATATATATCAATTTTTCTTTTTGAAACCTTATTTATATCAATACTGCATGCATTAGAGACAATCTGATTCTTTTTGGGTGCTAAGCAAGATTAAGGATAAGTACCACTTCATTATTCGTTATCAAATCTTTTTAAATGTGTCGTTTATGTTCATGCCATGGCCTTAACTCAAGTTCTCGGTGAAGATTTTCCTCCTCGCTATTTCAAGATATCCCATCCAGTATTGAGTTTATGCCAATTGATTTTCTCATTTTTAATTTCTTGCTAGGTTGGGTGGTTGGGGAATTTCTTATTTAGCTGGTGGTATTGGTTATGTTATAAGATGATCTCATGATATTTCTCAACTCTTCACATTTCCAGGTGGACAATTTCCTCCATGCCGACATGCATCCAGGAAACATTCTCGTTAGAGTATCTCAGGGCAAAACTTCAGCGAAAGCATTGTTTAAGTCCAGGCCTCATGTAATTTTCCTTGATGTAGGAATGACTGCTGAACTTCCTAAGAAGGATCGAAACAATCTACTGGAGTTCTTTAAGGCAGTGGCACTTCAAGATGGTCGCGCTGCTGCAGAGTACACTCTTAGATTATCTAACAAACAGAACTGCCCATATCCACAGGCATTCATTGAGGTATTTTTGCTGTCTTACTGCTGCTTTCTTGTCATTTAATAAAAACTACACAGAAGTGTGACAGGCCAAGAAGTTTTTTACATTTGTCATTCTCAATTGTGTCGCTGATCCATCTGCTACAATACATGATACATCTATATGTGCCAATATTATATACACTTAAAAGCAGATGTATGGTATTGGGCTCTTTCTTGAGAATGTACAGATTGATTATCCTTTTCAAAGACTGGCTGGATACGTTAACACGCACTGTGTTATGGAAGGGAAAAAATGAAGTTTACATAAAAATGAAGAGTATGTAGCATATTTCTTTATATGATCGACCTCCTTGCATGAGGCTTTGGAAAGAACACTTTTTCAGCATTCATTTAGAACAGTTTGATGGATTAGCCATACATATAAATTTTATTTCAACTTTATGGCTGTCAAACTCACTTGGAGTCTAATAAAACGAGTTTGTACTGTTTCATTGAGACTATTGTTATGCAAATACAGAGGTGACACACCTATTCAATGTGCAATGCTCACACTTGTGACATACTGCACCCATGAACTTGTTTTAGCGCATGAGTTGGGTTCATGTCTGGCAAGGCATATTCAGGGGTTATTAGAATTTGATCTCCTAGATAAAAGACAAACCTTTAAAAAATTGCATTTACTCGAGCATTTCCATCAGAATTATTTATTATGTATTGCATGTGCATGTTGTTGTGTTCTGTTGGTGAATAAGCAGAAAGTGATCCACCATGGAAGTTTACTTCTGCTTTGATTAATTCAATCTCTGAGAAAAGGTTTACTACTTGGATAGGAAGTGGAGAAAGATTTCGAGTTGTGGCGTTCAGCTGAAGGCGATTTTCAAGCAGCTGATTGCATGCAACAGTTGCTTGAGCAAGTTAGACGTCACAGAGTTAACATTGATGGCAATTTTTGTACTGTGATTGTAACTACTATGGTGCTGGAGGTAACTTCTGCCTTCCTTATATTGATGCTGGATCTTAAACCCTGGAATCAAGAAATCTCATCTCAATTTAACTCTCTTGCATCTTATATACAATAGGATTTGCGTACAATTTCAAGCTAGAATGCTATAGACACATTCTTCGCGTCTCCAATTGTTTTGCAAACAAGCCTTCGAACCTAAACTCCTGCTTGGTTTGATTCCACACTGTAGGAACAGGACAGAGCTAGATCGCCAGCACATCTTTTTGCTGCAAAACATTAAAACTAAAACTAGTTCTCATTGTGTTAGAGACTGAATCATATAATTGGTATTATCCTCCTACACTCGAAAAGCAGGAGTAGAAATAGTATTATTCTGAAATAATCTCATGTTTACCTTTGACTAACAAAATATTGAAGTTTGACCTTTATATGCAGCATCAATTTCATTTATCAACAAATTGTATGTATAAAACAATGGCAGAATGGATTATGGTTCTCTAAGTAACAATAAAACAGAAATTTCTCTTGGGTTTAGCAGAATTTCACGTCTTCTATTTTGCACTCCTTTTTCTAATAGGCTATCAACTTTCCCTTTTTCATTTTCTATTTCCTGACTTTCTTCTGTCAGAACATTTTCTCCAAGATAGAATTCTTGAGATATTAGAAATTATTTTGATAGAACCTGCTGCGTGGAGGAGCTCTGAACATTGCACAATTACATTATAGAAATTGGGTCAACAAATCTGCTTCAAGTCTAGAAATTACCATTGTGACATTTGAGTTCTAAATTGTCAAATGAAGTTGCTTATTTGTCATATGTGCCATGAACTAATCCAAATTTATGGGAGTGTTAAAGTGTATTTAGGTCTTTTATGTAATACCTAGGGTTTCCTAAGGTTTTCCTAACTCTTATTATAAATAGTGGGACATGCTAACACAATTGTAAAGCCTTCTAATTCTTTTACTTTAACATGGTATCAGAACAAGGTTATGGGAGATTAATTCCATAAACTTTGTTCAAACAATTTTTTTTCCTTATTTAAAAAAAAAAAAAATAAAAAAATCCGGTTACTGTTCATCCGCGGCACTGTTCATCCGCGGCACTGTTCATCCGTCGGCACTGTTCATCCGTTCGTACTATTCATCCGGCTGGTTTTTGGTCAGTGTTCAATCTGCTAATTTCAGATCTGCTTCTGGTTATTGGTTATTGTTCGTATGATAGTACTACAAATGTTATGAGAGTACTACAAATGTTCATAAGTCTGGTTATGACTCTCACGTTCTTCGTTTAAGCCCTACAGTTGTTTGTATTGTTGGTTTGTTTCCCTTGTGCGAGCTGTTTATTACTTGTTGAATTGGAAGGTATTAATATCGATGACTACACCTCAACCATTAACAACCCGTAAGTTGAACGGAACCAATTATTTAAATTGGTCTAAAGCTGTGAAAATAGCTCTAACTGGACAGGGAAAACATCGTCACCTCACGGAATCCGCCCCGACAACAGATGATAAAAAGTGCATGACGACCGGATTCAGTGATGCGCAGATTGTAACATTGTTGTGGAATTCGATGGATTCAAAGGCGATCTCGTACTCATCTAGATACGTGCAAAGATATATGAAAGTATCTCCGTGTATTATATTCTAGTAATCTCACCAGATGTATGATTTATCAAATGGAGTACTTCCAATTCAAGAAGACACGCAACTGCTGCATTATTTCACATTCAACTCGCCTCTATGAGGAGATGAATACTATCCTACCACCGACTATCGATCCGAAGGAAATACAAAGCAACGTGAGCGAGTTTGCCGTGGCTAAGTTCTGGCCGGGTTACGTCCAGACTTCGAACCAGTCCGATCTCAGATTCTTTCGAGTGCTACCCTCCCCACCATCGCTGAAATGTATTCTCGTGTTTCCCGTAGTACTACCAAGGACAATGTTTCTGGCTCGGGATAGTCTCACGCTCATCCGAGCATTCGGCACTTGTTACACGAGATTCCCACGCCCGAAATCGAGATGATCCACTTAGTGGTGGTCGTGGTAGTTTCTCTCGTGGTCGCCGTAGTGAGTGGCCCTCGGGGTGGACGTAGTGGCCGTGGTCGTGTCTCCATTCGTCGGTGCTCTTTTTGTGGGTTGGAGAATCATAATCGAGACATGTCGGGATTTGGTTGGCCGTCCACCCAAATTTGCCAATGCGACATCCGATCCAGCATATTCCTATCGTTCCAAAGATCTCGGCGGCTAAGGACATATCTCGACGAGGAATATGCTCGGATCCTTCAAGCATAGGGTATCTCGGCGTGCATCTCTTCCTATTGCTTCTTTAGCTCAACGAGGTACTTCTTCGCCTTGTCTTTCCATTTGTCTATCCCCTCCTCACCCCGGGGTCATCGATTCCGCAGACCGATCACATGTGAGGTACATCTTCTTTATTTACGCATATTCGATTCCTCTTCTTCGTTGTCTCCTCGTTATTTGCCGATGGTTCCACTATTCCTATCCGGGCATTGGTACATGGACCCCTCACCCTCCTTATCTCTCTCCTCCGTCTTGTATATTCCTTCGTTTTCCTTTAATTTGATGTCGCTTAGTAAACTCACCAAACATCTTAATTGTTCTCGTCTCATTTTTTCCCTGATTCCGTCATTCTCCGAGGATTTGAGGACGCGGAAGATGATCGCGTGGCACAGTGAGGACAATGGCCTTTATTACCTTGATCGTGATGAGAGTCCTGCACACCCTCCTACCGCATGTCCCGTCGTTAGACCGTCACCAAATCCATTGTCGCCTTGGTCATCCTCGCCTTGGCAACCTCAAGTTACTCTTTCCTAGTTTCGTCTTTGTCTTCTTTAGAGTGTGAGTCCACAATGGGTAAGCATCGTCGTGTTTCATTTGCTTCCCCTGCTCATGTTCGAGCATCGAGTCCTTTTAGTTTAGTTCATTCAGATGTTTGGGGTCCTTCTCGTGTTACTTCTACAATTGGTTTTCGTTATTTTGTCACTTTTGTGGATGACTTTTCAAGAGTTACTTGGCTTTATTTAATGAAAGATCGTTCCGAATTATTCTCTATTTTTCGTGCATTTTGTGCTGAAATTCAAACCCAATTTAATGTACCCGTGCGTATTCTTCGTAGTGATAATGCTCGAGAATATTTTTCTCAGCCCTTTACTTCCTATATGTCGCACTCTGGTATCCCCGCATCGCCTTCTTGCTCACACACCATGAAAAATGGGGTTGCTGAGCGTAAGAATCGACATTTCCTAGAGGTGGGCCGTACTCTCCTTTTTGAGATGAACGTTCCTAAACATTTCTGGGGCGATGTGGTTCTTACAGCTTGCTTTCTAATCAACCGGATGCCATCCTCTACCCTGCGAGGCACGGTTCCCCATTCCATTCTTTTTCCCCGTTGACCTTTATTTAGCTTACCTCCTCGCATATTTGGGTGTGTTTGTTTTGTTCATCGCTGACTCCTACAGGACAAGTTAGATCCCCGTGCTTTAAAATGTGTCTTCCTCGGCTATTCTCGCACGCAAAAAGGTTATCGATGTTATAGTCCATCATTACGTCGCCATTGTGCGTCGATGTTACATTCTTCGAGTCCACCCCTTACTTTTCTACCCCATCATCTCGAAGTTGATCCGGATGTTACACTTCCTTTCGCCCATCGACCCTACCCCTACGCTATCTTCCTTCGCTCCGAGATCCTATCCCCTCCAATCGTTCTTCGGCCCCTTTGCCGGTATACTCGTCGCCGAAGGACGCCCGCCGCCGTGCCCATCAATTCTCGCGCCGTCGATTCTTCTCCGCAGACCCGCCATGCCCTACATGGACATGCCCAGTTGACATCCGGAAAGGTAAGCACACCCGTACTACCCATCCTATTTCTAACTTTGTTTCATATGCGCACCTTATCTCCTTCATACTCCTCTTTTGTTGCTTCTCTGCCTCTCGTTTCGTTCCTAAGTCCGTTTGCAGGCCCCTTATTCTCCCCGGTTGGGCAAAAGCAATGGAGGAAGAAATGACCGTTTACATCGAGACGACACTTGGGATCTTGTCTTCGTCGACAAAACTACAAAGTTGGATGTAAATGGGTGTACATCGTTAAGGTTCATCCTGGACGGCACCGTTGATCGACTCAAGGCTCGCTTAGTTGCTAAAGGCTATACTCGTGTCTACTGCCTTGATTACTATGAGACCTTTTCTCCCGCTGCTGCTCCGCTCGTTCGTTTGTTCATCTCTCCGCCACACTTTTCTGGCCTTTACATCAACACGATATCAAGAATGCTTTCTTAAATGGCGATCCGACCGAGGAAGTTTATATTGAGCAACCACAGGCTTGTTGCTCGTGGGAGTCCGATTTGGTATGTCGTTTGAAGAAGTCTATTTATGGCCTTAAGCAGTCCTCCTAGAGCATGGTTTGGAAGATTTAGTGAAGTGGTCACCGAATTTGGTCTTCGGCGTTGTGGAGTCGATCATTCTGTCTTCACAAGCACGAAAGTCGGCAGAATATTGTTAATTGTGTATGGATGACATCGTGATTATCGGGGATGATCACATGGTATTCAAGAACTCAAATAGTGTTTGCATAGTAAGTTCCAAACCAAAGATTTGGGGCACTTAAAGTATTTCTTGGGGATTGAAGTTGCTCGATCAAGTTAGGGCATTTACAGTCCCCAGAGAAACATACGTCCTGATCTATCGAGCGAAACAGAATGCTAGGAGCAAAATTTATCGACTCGCTTTACGGATCCAAACACCAAATTATTGCCGAGATCACGGTATACCATCTTATTCGAATATAGACGGTTAGTTGGAAAGTTGGACTACCCGACGCTATCACCAGGATATCTCCTTTCGTTAGTGTTATTATCGGTTCTTGGGTCGTCCAATGATTTGTCACTGGATGCAGTGATTCGTATTCTCCGATATCTGAAAGGCGCTCCTGGTTGTGGTTTGCTGTATCAAAATTTTGGACATACTCAAATAAAGGACTACACAGATGCAGACTGGGCTGGATCACCCCTAGATAGGAAATCTACTACTGGGTATTGTGTGTTTGTTGGTGGTAACCTTGTCTCTTAGAAGAGTAAAAAGCAGACGGTAGTGGCGCGGTCGAGTGCAGAATCGGAATACAGGGCAATGGCTCATAATACTTGTGAGTTAACATGGTTGAAGAACTTGGATTTGAACACATTTCACCGATGGAACTGGTATGTGATAATCAAGCAGCACTTCACATTGCATTCAACCCAGTCTTCCATGAGAGAACGAAGCACATTGAAGTTGACTGGCACTTTATTCGAGAAAAATTGTTGCAGAAGCAGATTGAGACTAAATATGTAAACTCAGCTGATCAATTAGCTGATATATTTACTAAACCGTTGGGAGGCTCAAGGATAAAGTACATTTGTAACAAGTTTGGAGCACACAATATATATGCTCCATCTTGAGGGGGAGTGTTAAAGGGTATTTAGGTCTTTTATGTAACACCTAGGGTTTCCTAAGGTTTTCCTAACTCTTATTATAAATAGTGGGACATGCTAACACAATTGTAAAGCCTTCTAATTTTTTTACTTTAACAGGATGTAATGGCGATGAAGAGTGAAGAAGACTTCGGACCTGATAAGATGGATAATCATTTTCACATTTTTTTATTTCTGAATAACAGATAAATGAGGTATTTGCTAGCATTGTGCATTTTTATGTCCTTATCATTCTTATTCTCCTGTAGGGGTGGCAGCATAAGCTTGATCCAGAGTATGATGTACTGAAGACCCTGCACGCATTGCTTTTCAAAATTGACCTGGAAGAGTCTCTTGTCTATACAATTGAAGGACTGATGGCCCCATAAAGGTTTCTCCATATTCTTCATTTCTAAAACCAATTTTGTTAAAATAATGCTTAGAGGGGAAACGAGATATTTGAAAATTGTCGTCCAAGAAATAGAGAACAATTTAGCCATTGTGGGAGGAAAGAAATAAAAATCATTTTTCAATGCTTTTGCTGTTACTGTGATATACTTTTCTTTGCAATTTTATTAATGCCCTTTTCTGTTCAACAATTTCAATCAAAGAGGAAAGAGAAGAGAGAGAATTATTTTGGTTGTTGTCTACTGTTATACTTTCTACGTGAGGTTGGTTTAGTCTTTTTAGTACTTTGTGTCCTGCTTTTAACCTAGAGGGGAAGAATTAATGGATTCGAGTCCCTTCCACCTCGGCCAAGCGTGGCTGTGTTTCCTTCTGTACAGATCTCTACCATTTTTGAAGTCCTGGTATTTTGTTTGAAAATTATCTTTTACGGTTTGAATTCATGAATGCGTTAGTTTTTCGTTGTTATTCGTTTCTACTCGTATTACTCTTTGTTAAATCAGCAGATCAACAATTAAACTACTCGTGCACAATTCTTGTACTTGTGAGCAGGATTTAGCAGCTAGTCATAAAAAAAGCATTTCTGATTTCTCTATTCTAATTTTGGAGATAATACAGAGGTTTAGGAATCTGAGGGTTTGGATTTACCTTTTTTCTCTCATAATTTTGAATCAAGAGAAAGAGTGCAGAGATAAATGGCAACAAATGGATAAAGGAAATGAAAAAAAACCTGCCGTATCCTATTAATTTGTTGCCATGGTTGATTGCTTCGAAGATCTTAAAACATTATTGAGTGCAGCGTAGACGAAATCACATTTGTTGAAAATGGATATCATCAACGCTGCACTCAATGACATTTTTAGGCTCTCCAATCTCACCCTTAATTTGCTCATCATTGCTTGGATCCAATCAAATCCAATCCTGGGTCTCCTCTCTGGTTTTATATAGTACTATGAGCTAATCAAGTACATGCGTTGAATTGTATGGCATTGTACTACTACTTTGTTTTGCTGGCATTTCTCGTTGTACTAAACTCTGTGTACTACGTGCCTATCCGCAAAGCACCTCCGCCATCTAAATCCGTCGTCCATCCCTAAAGAAAATGGTTTTCAGCCACCTCCCCAAGGGCCAAAGTCGTCTTCTTCGAATACAACAACTCCCTAGCACTATTGACGCTTGATTGAATAGGCAAGATGGATGGAAAGAAGTCAATTTATAGTACTAATCTGTTATTTGAGCGGATATTTTATTGATCTTCAATACCTTCTTATTTAACTCATGTTTGACAACCATTAGAAAGAATTTTATTTATTTATTTATTTGGAGAAAATGAGTTCGAATAGTAATTTTTTGGAGAAATTGTAGTTAAAAAGTAAGAAAAAGTTTTGAGTTTACATCTAACATATTTTGTTGTGAAAATGTGTAGTTGAAAATAAGTTTGAAAAAAAGTGCTCGATAAGAATGTTTGTCAAACATGGGCCTAATGCTAGACGATAAATAGTGTTCGTCAGGGAGGTTTGCTTGGCTTAGTTAAGAAGCGTTAGCGAGCAAAGTCATAGAGCCAAAACACAGGCTTGTTAAGAAATTCATTTGTGTTAGGGGTTCCGCTTGTTTGCTGTCCATTATTTTCTTTTGTGTAGCCAACGTTTGCTAGGAAAATCACTCATACTGTAATTCTATGTGACATATTTATGAAGATCAAGATGTGCTTGTGCATAGTTTTCGGATAATTAGCTACGGAACTCTTTTTCGAGTGAACCATGTTTATTTTGATCATTTCCTCGAACAGGGCATAACGATCAAAGGTAAGAAAATAATAACATGTCAATTTCCACATGTATACATTTTTCTTCGATTGAAGTTTTCTGTATTCCTGAATTAAATGGAAATGTAGAAAACAAAGCAAAATCTTCAATATGAAGACTTCAAGCCCACCATGGAGCATCTCCTGTTCTGAAATCAGTTTCAACCCGTGGAATAAACACAACTTCTCCATCATCAACATCTGCATGCGCCAGAGCCAAGGACCGTTCCAATAGTAGAGCACATATATATATTTGTTAGTTTAAAAGAAACAAGGGGGGAAATGCGAATAGCCGATGGATTTTTATCTAGTAGAATTTGGGCTTACCAAAGGAGCAGGTCCTCTAACAACCGTGCCTTGATTGTTGTACTGAGAACCATGGCACGGACAAATGAGCTTGTTCTCTGCAGCATTCCATGGCACAACACATCCTAGATGTGTGCACACTGCATTTATACCATAGGTTGCCAGTGTTCTGTCATTTTCGACGACCAGGTAGGTCGGATCTCCCTGTTTTTCACATCAGACATCTCTTGGAAATCAATAGGACATACTTGGTGCACACACGATGATATGAAATGAGAAACGAGTACCTTCAAGCCTTGAGGAAGGGTTCTGTCACCAGGTCCATGGTTTTTTAGCCACACTGATGCTATTACATCATTACCAAGGGCATCCTTGGCCACTTGACCACCCCCAGCACCTCCTGACCTGTTGAATCAAATATCTTTTAGCTTTCCTTCATTTTCTCTGATAACATAATCTTTTAGATGAGGTAGAAATAAAACATAACTAACCCACGGGTGCAAAGAAAAAAGCATAAGGAACCAGCATGCCAGCAGTGGGGAGTGAAATAGCACCCAAAATGAGCAAGTTCATCAGTTGTCTTTCTCCCATGTCCTGCACCCGGTTGTCGGCCGGAATGCTGGTAGCCTGGCATCTAATCTTCTTAATTACCCTTTCCATTTCCCTTTTGAAGACTCCTTGTGGACTTCAACATTACAGCTTGGCATGGGGAAAACAGCCCATTCTTGCTTGAACAAAGCTGGAAAAAACAAGAATGTCAGTGCAAGATTCTGCAGGTAAAAGAATTGGGAATAAGTGTTCATCTTTATCTGAGAAGGGGTGGGAGGGGAGAGAGTGGCGGAGGCCATGATTGAGAATTCGCAAAAGCTAGTGTTGATATCTTTCTTGTAATGTGTAGGATGATAGGAAGTATAAACAGGGGGTGATGAAGATGAGAAGAAAATGTCGTGTTTGATGGAAGATGAATCAGCTGACGGAGCCACATGTTGAAGATTTTCATGCACTATATAGTTTTTGAAGTAATATTTTTTCTCCTAAAATTGAGAAAAATAGAAATAAAAGGCAATTTTATATTAGTCATTTATGAACTCAAATTTTTGCTCAAACTTTTACTTTCATTCCAAAAAATAAATTTGAAACCGAAAATTCTATTTTCTAACTGTAATTTCTAATTATTATTTAATTTTTTGTTATTATTAATAGTTGGTAGATTATTGTGCAATTTTATCGCTTGTTGGATTAAAATCAAATTAAAATTTCGAGTCAAAGTCAACAATTAATTTTAATACATATTTTATGTGATTCACAACTTTTCAATCACATACTTTTTAAATTTTTTTTTAAAATCAAAATATACAAAAAAATTAAGCCCCCGTTTGACACCCAATTTTTATCTCATTCTCATTTTTCTACAGTACTCATTTCTAACCACACATTCTCCAAATAAAATAATATTACACATAAACCCAAAAATTCTTCTTACTTTTTAAACACACATTCTTTACATCAATCACTATTCAAAGACTCATTCTTCAAAAAAATGGGTGCCAAACAAGCCCTAATTTTAATCTACTAAAGCCAAGGTTGTAAGATTTTATTTAAAAGTTCATCCTGGTTGAACAGTTTTTTTTCTTTTTTGAATTATAAAAATTTAAATGAATTTCTCGACATCAATGATCATTCGATATCTACCTTAATTGTTAAATAAGTAATATATCTATTTTCATTTTTATCCAAAAAAAATTATTTATTTTGAAACAAACTTATTTATTGATTTATAAGCAAACTTTTTAAGCTCAACCAAACATGCCCAAGTTTGTTTCTTTACGGTCTGCATGGCCAACAAATCCACAATTTGCGATGCAATATCTAGGGGTGTCCAAAAGTCCCGAATCCAAACCGAACTGAGCGGTTCTTCATAAATTAAATACCCAAACGGGTACCCGAATCGAGAACCGATGGGTTTTGGTCGGGTCTCGGGTCTAGACCAAGAACAGAAGAACCGAAACTAAATAATTTTTTTATTTTTTATATTGAATTAATTAAATTATTTTATTTTTTTCTAAACAAATTAGCAAATTAATTAAATAAATCAGATTATTTCATAATTTTAATTTTAAAGCTCAAATCATTTTTAAAGCTCATTAGCCCATTTTAATTTGAAACAAATGAATATACTTTATGTAGTGTTACTGTAATATTAATATCTACTTTTTGGTATTTATATGCATTGAATTAATCTTATTGGTTGGTTATTTATTTATATGTTTTTGAATTGTGCTACGTTAATTTGTAAAAGTTACGAATGAAATGTCATTAGTTGTATTTATGTAGTGTTGCTGTAAATATTTAAAAAATTAATTATGGTACGGAACCGAACGGACCCGAACCGAATCGAACCGAACCAAACGGAATCGAACCCGAACGGTTCCATAATTATATTTGGATCCGAAGGTTCCATTTATTAAATACCCGAAAGTTTTGGGTCGGTTCGAATCTCTTCAGAATCGAACTGAACTGACCACGGACAACTGTAGCAATATCTGAGTTCGCCTTCCGGGGCACATCCAAGTTGGCAAAGGATGAGCACTGCTGGGCTTGCAACCTCAGGGTGGGGAGTTCGATTCCTGGATGGAGCAGCTGAGTGTTGTAATACTCAATTTGGGTGGAGCAGCTTGGTGATATAATATTCATGGAGGAAGATTCTCTTGGGGCCAGGAGTATAAAGGGTGCACAGACCCTGGTTAATTTGGGCATATCCCGCGATTAACCTCCACCGATCACTGAGAGGCCGGGGATGGGTGGTCCAGGATATAGTCTAGTGTAAGTTAGGATACCTGGATATCAAAAAAAAAAAAAAAAAAATATCTGAGTTAGCATCCATACAACTCACTCAAATTTAGGTAAATTTCATCTGCAATCACTAACTTTTAGCGAAGCTTCAATTGAGTCACTATATTTTAATTTATCTCAATTAAAACTTTGATTTTAATTTGAAATACACATTTGTAACATGCCATCTCTCAAATTGAAGAAAATTACTTTTAATTACTAGTAATGCCACACAATCGTTTCACGACATGCCACCATACCATGTAATAAAAAAATTGTCTCTTTGGATAAAATTCTTAGTGTTATTTATCAATTTCCCCATTTAGATATGTGGACAAGGATGAAGCCTATATTTTGGGATGCCTAAAATTTAAGATACAAATTTATCCACAGCAGTATTGGACGCAATGCATTCTAAATGATGTGTACCTTCACACAGTTTTTGATTCGACGAACATTTACTTATGTTGTTGTATGTATCTATAGCATGTCATCGGAGAAGACTATAGTTGTCCAAACCAAATTAATAATAATAGTGTGCGAATATTACTCCATAAGTTTTGAAATGCCGTAAATTTTACGAGTTTCTTACGTGTAATATTATTTCGTCTAAAAGCTTAAATTGTAATTCCACGTGACAATAGTTGAACTGAAGACGTTTCTTCTACGCATAACGTATTGAATAATCTCATCTAAAAAATTTGTCTCGATTGGACACTAATTTCTTAAAACTCATTTTCAATCACACATTTTATGGGACCCAATACAAAAACTAGTAGAATTCACTGCAGAAATGGTAGAATAAGATTATAAAATTTTTATTTTCTAAAGCCAATGTACAACAATCAATGAAGGGGATATCTCTAGGATTAATCTACTTGTACAAAAGTGGATGACAAAAGTGGATTTACAGAATGATGTGGCAAAATCTATAATGTTGATATCAAAAAGTATTTTTTAAATCATTGATTGAAAATATGCCACATCACATTTTGTAAACCATTTTTGTACACATAGCACACTCATATCTCTATCCCCTCAGGAAAATTAAATTTTTTTACAATTGTACTTCAGAATATTAGAAAAAAATTGATTACAGAGTATGGATATACATGCATGCAAAATACAGACTTCTTTTTTCCATCAGAAATTCATGGCAGTAGCACCTTACTTCGATTTCTCTCCAACATCCCTTCCATAATGACTCTTTTCTTCTGCACCTCCGTGTAAATGTCCTTTACGGGCGACTCGACTCGGGGTGGGGCCCAAAGAAAAGACAACATAAAGTGCAAGTTAATATGGCAAAGACCTTCCCCAAAATAACCAGAGAAAATAAAGAAACCAGAAAAATACAGATTCCAGCGTATGATTCATTGAAACCCTTTTGCTTATTGATGTTGAGGTTTTTGTAAACAAATGAAGATGATCTTTTTATTTCTGATAAGGACCTTGAGTGTGAAGAATTAATGGAAGAAGCAAATGAATTAGAAGATATTGAAGTTGAACGGCTTGAAGGGTTTGATGAGAATAATGAAGAAGAGTGACTCGAATTTGTTCTGAAAATTACTTTGCAATTTGACGAGTCCTTGTATGATACAGATTTTTCCACAGTTTTTTCATTTTTTGAAGATACATCACTGTTTGATCGAGACTTCTTGCCCTGAAGTTTCTTCATCTGTAAATTAGAAAAAATGGACGAATACATCGTCAATCAATCAGTTCCAATATAAAAGAAGAAGCGCGATTTATGTCCAGAATTTAGAAGAGGAAAGAAAATAATTTTATCAGTAGATAACAAATAAGATGGATACTACAAGAAATTTTATTTTAACCACGAAAACTTTTGCCTTGAAATCTTCGTGAACTACCATTTCTCGACTAAACAATCCAAGAACGAATTTCTCGTAGCAATAAAAATTTACATAGAACAAGAAGAGCAAAACATCATCAATCTCATCAAAAAAACAAACATTGAATTCAACCATCTTACCAATGATGTCTCAAAAACCACGGCTTTGACCGCGCGGGAATAACTCCGGCGGACTTTCTTCTTTTTCCTGACACTTTCATCTTCGGATAACGCCGGTTTAACCGCCCTTTCATCGGAAGTTACAGGTTTGAAACACAAAAAAAACTTGCTCAATTCTCTATTCTTCACAGGGAGGTCCATCATCATATAATCAATACATCCATGCAAATTTCTACAGAGAGTTAGAGGGCGCGGAGAGAGAATGAAAGACCTAATTTTTTTTCCCAGGGCGTATGTTTAGGGAGTATTTCTTCGTGTGTGCGTATTTTTCGTTGAATTCAATATCTCAGTAGAATCTGAATATGTGTAAGAAAAAAAAAGGAGTTATTATAGGATATGATATTTAAATATAACTATGTTTTGTGAGCAACGGTCATTATGAGAACCACATAGGAATAGTATTTACGTAACCCACAGCGAGATTAGAACTAACTCAAGAAAGCCAATAAATTGAGGTTTTGGACTAGACCCAAAATTAATGAATCAAGCAACTAAAACAATCGCCGATAATATGTTGACCCCTTGATTACATGACTTATGAATCTAATCCGGATGTTCGAACGCCACAAAAAATTGATTCTTGATAAGTGTAATTGTTCAATGAAGAACAAGGGATTTGAAAACTAAAAACTTCACGATTAATTTTCAATAATAATAATGTAGGTTTTCCTCACAATGAATATAATGTCAATATTTGTAGGAAAAACCTAAAATCTTAGTTTACACGAAATTGATGCTAAAAGATTACATAAAATATCCATCCAAATTAAAACTCTAATGAAATAAGGAAAGGAAACTCGTATCTTTTATGTATTGCCTGTCCCTAATCATATAATCCCCCTCTCTTCGATAGGATTCGTCCTCGAATCCTTGTTATGATAAGATTTCATTCTCTAGTGGGAACACTCAAAAGTAAATATTACGTCTATTAATTGATGTAATTATTCAAGAATTTAAGAAGCATGTTGTGTCGCGGTAATAAATTTGATAAATTCGAGAAAAATAAGTAATTTTGTAACAGCACGAGTAAGTCAATAATTTTCATAATAAAAAGAATTATGCTATTTGTACAATGTTTTTGTACAACATTGTTGACAATGTTGGTTGTGGCAAAAAAGTATTGGTTGAAATAATGAGTTGTTTTTTAAACTGCCAAATGATAACATGCCATGTGGCATGTTGTCAACAATGATGTCAAAATCATTGTACATCAAGCACTACTCTAATAAAAAACTTACTCGTTGACCTCTTAATTTGTCATCAAACAAATTTTTTATTCTTATTTTTTAAATTTGACGAACAATCGTAAGGAAATCTCCAAGAACAGTCTTCCATTCATTTTTTTTTTTTTATTATTATTTTTAAGTTCCAAAGCTTTTATTCTAACTTCCAACCCCTAGCAAACCACCATGCTCTCCAAGAACACTGTCTTGCATTCAATTACAGGCGAATTCCATAAAAGTTAATATTGTAGGTGGATTCTTTAAAAGTTTTCTATCTCATTTAAAACTTTAAAATATCACGAGGGGTAGACCGCTATTGAAAATTTATAGACAAAGAAAGTGTATAACTAGGTTTTTGCGGAAATTGAAATCTACCAATGAATATAATGTCAATATTTATAGGAAAAGCCTAAAGCTCAAGTCTACACGAAATTGATGCTAAAAGATTACATAAGATATCCATCCAAATTAAAACTATAATGAAATAAGGAAACTCGTGAAAAAGGAAACCCGTATCTTTTATGTATTACCCGTCCAGATCATATCATCCATTCTCTCTTCGAAAGGATTCGTTCTCGAATTCGTGCCTTGTGATCGCGTAGGGTATAACCAACTTGATACGAATATTATTATCGCACCTCCTCGATCAAATGGAAAACTTTTCCCTTCCTGCCATAGGATCAATGCATGGCACCCATCAACTTTGTAGATATGAATGTATTGCAGCATGAACTCCATCAGCCATATTTGTTGCAGTATGAACTCCCAAGTACATATATCAACCTATAAGAAAGAATTAAGCATAGCACGGTTGAAACTGTTAGCTTCTCCCAAAATAAAATATGGTTCCTCGTACTCATGAGGTATTGCCTCCACCACATCATGTTTAACAATGATACCTTTTTGCTGCTTCTCTTCACTTCCCACAATATTTTCAACATTTAGGTCAACGTTCTCCCCTGTTTCCTCACTCTTTCGTTGAACCATTTTTACAATTTTTTCATTCTCCTGCTGAATCATCTGTACAATTTTTTTACCAGCCTGCCAGTCCTCCTCCTCTTTTATTTGTTCACTCTCCCCAATATCAATTGCATTTTTCAATTCACCATCTTCCATCTCAACTTTCCTATCTCTAGGCTCTTCTTGCAATTCAATCCCGATGTTCTCTTTCGGTGTGGTCATCTTCATCTCTTGCTTTTTCTTCTCTGCTTCTCCTCTCTCCTTCCATTGGTTTGAAAATGACTATTCTAGTGTCAAGCCAGTCAGAGTGATGTTTTCCCCGTCCTAAAGAAGCATATGCTTGTTCCTCCCCATATCATAAATAGCCTTCATCTCATGCCTCCAAAACCTCCCAAAGAAGATATAACAAGATTTTAATGGCACTACATCACATCAAACTTCATCACTATATCTCCCAATGGTGAAATTCAATAGAAACCTGCTTCGTCACATCTACCTTCCCACACTCTTTCAACTAAGTCATCGTATAAGGTCTAGGGTGTTGTTGTAAAGGTAATCCCAATTTTTCAACCATCGTGAAACTAGCCAAATTTGATATATACTCCTTAGCAATAGTCAAACTGCATACCATACTACCCACAAAATACCGAATTTGGAAAATATGCCTCCAATCACCATCAATTCTTCACGTAGGTTTTTTTTTTACTCAAGATAATTTTTGACAACTGCTGGTAATTTTCGAAAATAAAAAAAAAAATTCGATTTTTTTTGGGATTTTTTTTGCTCGGAAATTCAGCTACGAGACCAGCAAAGAAAACGAAAACTGATTTAGAAACATTCACTAAAACTTGAAACACCACAAAGTCCACAATAATTGAAACATTCTAATGATTGTTTTGAAATCACGTTTTGGTACCAAAGAAATATATTACCCTAATTCTATTCCATTGAGCCCAACAAATGGAAAGACGGTCACTTTTATATTAGCCCAGGTTTGGTGATAATTTTTTTAGAAAAATATTATTTTAAATAGTGATTTTTTTTTTTTAGTAATGTGTAATTAAAAAGTATGATTTTTTTTTTGAAATAAGTGTATAATATTTTATTACGTGAATGTGTGGTTTTTCAATAATGTTATTTAGTCTCAATCTAATTTTTATATATAAAACCATTATTCATTTTGACACGTATTTTTTTTGTATAGAATCACGATAATACTTTTTGTGGCATGAAAAATAGCGTATGCTAGTCCCTTTGGAGCTTAACTCAAGAATTAAGATTTGTATTAGAATTTCTAATTGAGTGATCGGACGTGAAATTGTTATAAATTTTAGTTATCATCCTCATCACATGATTCCAATCAAAGGCACGACGACCTCCTCTAATACCATTGTAATTTGTACCCCAAATTCAAGTATATTATCTACTAGTGGTAAGAGATAGTTTCTCAAGAGAGACGCCCCCAGGGCATATCTCCCAGTGGCAAAGGGGAGGGCGGTTAGGGCTCAGCGCGGTAGTGTGCAGAGTTCGATTGCAGGTGGGGTGGCTTTGTTGGCAAGGGGAGTTACCATGGGTTAATAAATTTGCGCTATCCATGCCTCTCCACCTCCTTGGGAAGACATCCTCGCGCGATTTACCTCTTCCACAATTCGGGGCGAGTGGGGGCCCTCAAGGTTGGGGTTCAACTTTTTTTAGTTTCTCAAGAGAGACCTTTGATTCCCAATTAATACTTATAAGCAGCAAAAAAATAAAAAAATAAAAAAAAACGTTGCCTATTGCAAACTAGTCGTTACTTTAGCTAGCGGCTAGCCTGATAAACCCAAGACCGACTCTTCTAACTAACCACGATGGCCACCAAATCTGTCCTCCGCCCTCACTCTCTTCCCAGCGCCTTCGTTTCTCGCCGCGGCCTCTTCCCCAAATCCGTCCTCTCCACCACCATCTCCTCTGCCGCGCTCGGAAACCTGTCATTTTCAACCATCGCGTATGGCCCCTCCCTCAATAAAGGCCACTCACCCAATATCCTCAAACTGCGGAACCCGTCCTCATTCGAAGACACCAGTACTAACAGCAATTTGGTGCAACTAGACGTGGACGCATTCAATCGGGTGTTTGACATTTCTGCCCTCCGTGTCCCCTCTGACCTCTGCTTTAATCTCGAAAGCCGTCTCCGTGGTCACCTCCTCAACTGGCCTCGCATTAAGAACGTTGCCAGAGTCCCTGGCGATGAAATTGATGATCAATTCAAAACCCTCTTTCCTAAATCCGACGATGACGAGGAAAGTGATGCCTTAGTAACATTGAATAGGAGGATTTATGGGAAAGCCGAGGGGGATGGGGAGCTGCATACCCTGGTTTTGTACCGGGATAAGCTTGCCAGGACGTTTAATTCAAGAGGGTATGTGAACTTTAGGAATTTGGCAAAAATTTCTAGGCCCAAAAAGAAGAAAAAAAAGGATGGAGTGGATAGTGATAATGGTCATACAAGAGAGAAAAGAGTGGTTGGGAGGAATGAAATGGCACTGCTGGAGGTGGTTACAGAGGAAGATGCCAGTGAAGGGGAGGATATGAGTAGTTTGTTAGGGAAGGAATTTGCCAACAAATGGAGGGGGCCGACAAGGTTGCTGCTTTTGGATGAGCGGTACTCGAATATCAGGACTAGGGAATTGCCTGAGAGTATAAAGGTTTATGCTTTGCAACACTTTGATCTTTGCCGGTTGCTTTATTTGTGGGGTCTTTGTATTGATAGGCGCGACCCCATTCTTTTCATAGTTATGTTTATCATGGTGCTTTGGTTAGATTGTTACTGTTTTTAGTAAACATTTTATGGTGATTATAAGATAATGCCAGTTATTTATTTTTCTTTGTTTAGAGAAAGTTGTCTGTAATTTTGCACATGACAGATAATAGATTACTAATCCTTAAATTGCCAGTAATGTGATACAGGGTACTCTTGAACTATTAGATATGAAAGTTAGAATGATTGGCGTAGATCAGAATTAAGATATAATAGGGATCAAGGATATGCCGAGATTTGACTGCAATACATTCATCCGACCATTGCATGAGATTTTTGCTGCTGGACATTTAGAGTTCTGCCAAACAGTAACTGGGCAATATTGCTATTACCTCTTTCTTTATCTTTACAAATGAGAAGTTCTGTTATTGCACAGTGTGGAAATTGTGATTTGGAAACTTGAAGTTGTGTCTGATGTTAAAACTGTGTTGTGCAGGCAGTTTTGGAAGAACACAGAGGGCAAAGTACCTTGTCAGCGTTTGAGCTTGTAAAATGCAAGCTGACTTTGTTTTATAATTACTGGCAACAGAATGAGGTACTTTATTTAAAATATGTAACTTACACAATGCACTCTTTTCTTTCTCTTATGTTTTTGCCTTCTCTTTTTCAACTAGCTTCTTGTTTCTCCATGAATGTTATAATTCTATTCACACGCTTTCCTTCTAATTGTTCTCCTTACATGTTTACACACGATCTCTTAGCACTTGGACTGTCTGCTAAATTATATAAGTACTTGGATGATATGAGACTCAGTGCATTTAAGCACCATATATATATCTGTGATGCGTTTTAGAATTTATTACCATGCCTTCTCCATGGGTCAAGTTTGTGACACAGATATTTCTTGCATTTACAAGAGTCAGTAACATTCAATACAAATAATTTGTCCATTGTATTTAGTGTTTTAATAGGCAAGATATGCTGAAGTGTTATAGTTTCTATATTTTGTATTTTCTTTTGAATGATTTCATATTTCCATGACCATAAGAAACTTATTTTCACTTCAGTTTGTAAGCTAAAATACTAGAAGTGAGTTCATTCCTTCTACAACTCCCTGCTGATATGTCCTGCAGGCAGAAGATAGGTGCAGTGAATTATTAAAATAATGTCTACAGATTAGTAGTTTCTATCGAACTTGTATAATATGGTGATATGTGTTTCTTACAGATCTTAGAGGTTTTGCTTCCAAAAGGTATGATTATTCCTTCAGCTTTCGAAACTGTTGGGCATATTGCGCATCTGAATCTGAGAGATGAGCATCTTCCATATAAAAAGCTTATTGCAAAGGTACTTCTCCTGTTCATATAAGTAACATTCAACTTAAGTGAGTAGTTTAGTGTCGTCCTGATAAGTTTCATCCAATAATCATGGCCTTTTATTTTGTTTTCTTTTATCCCTGTTCTCACCAGGTAGTTTTAGACAAGAATGAGCCAAAGATACAAACAGTTGTCAATAAAATTGATGCTATTCATAATGACTACAGAACCATGCAGCTTGAAGTTTTAGCAGGAAATCGTTCTCTTGTTACAACAATAGTGGAAAATGGGTTGCGTTTCCAAGTAGATTTAGCAGCAGTGTAAGTCTAGAAAGGAAAAAGATGCGTAAGTAAAAAAAGAGAAGTATTGAGTTGAGTCGCATCTCATGTTTAATATTTTTTTTGTTATCTAAAGATACTGGAATTCAAGGCTGGCAACTGAAAGACAGAGGCTTCTGAGTTGCTTCACACGTGATGATGTTGTGTGTACGTTTATTTCCAGATGTTAAATTTCTAAAATATAGCTTAAAAATCAAATCTCAATATTGTGCTTCTTATTTTTCTTATCAATTTTTACAGGTGATGTTTTCTCTGGTGTTGGTCCAATAGCTATATCCGCAGCAAAGAAAGTGAAACATGTATACGCTAATGATTTGAATCCTAATGCTGTTGAATATCTAGAAAGAAATTGCGTGCTCAATAAACTTGAGAGGAAGATTGAGGTACAAATAGATGCCAATATGCAAGCATAATTTATATGTTATACTTGTTTCGTTAGAGCTAATATTATATTAATGAATTGAGTGTCAAAATATGTCTCTTGAATGCAAAAATCTTGAATTCTCTGCCATGGCCAAATTTGGCTTTGCAGATAATATTTGACTTAGATGAAGCCATGCCATCTCTATCTTGATTTATAAGATCTCTGTGTAATTCAGAGACTATTAAATCTATGGGTGCAACGTTTTACTTGGTATCAAATCCTTTCTCCCCTCCTGCTTCCTGCTAGGGGCATTTGCAGATAAAAGAATAAGAAGAACTACACAGGAGTTGACTTTATTTCTCAGTGTTCATCTGAAAGAGTATTACATACATTCCCTTTGTGACCTAGTTAGGAAACCTTTACTAAGATATGTTTTATGTTAATGAGCCATTGCTTATTTTACTTTAATACTTAATATGTAAGTGGAATAATGTCTTTTTGTTCTCTGCACCGTAATAAATACTCCCTCACTGACAACCAAAAATTATTTCTAGAGGTTCTCCACTTCCATAATACTTTGAGCTTGATATGTTTAAGCTCTAAGTGATACGTGTCCATAAATATTCTTTCTTTTTCAAATAGGATTTACCTGGGTCGACACTGAATCGAATTATGGAGATTAAAGTAGGAAAATACACAGTCCTTGAGCTTGTCAAATACATCTTATGATTTGTTTCGAGGCTTGGGGGTCGGTTGAAGAGTGTACAGAGATGAAATAAATAAATGAATGAGATAACATGTCTTATGTTCCCTGAGTTACACAAAACATGAACGGTTTACATTGCACACAAAAGAAGTCTAGTGAAATTACCAAATCTCTGGTTACCTCGTGCTTTTAATTTCTGTCATTGCATTCCTATGATTAGAAAATGATGTGAAAGTACACATCTGTATAAAATAGCTTGAGTATGGGTTTCAGTTTCATGGTTTTATTCTGTCTGTCAATTTCTAGGTATTCAACATGGATGGGAGAAGGTTTATTGAAACAATTTTTGCAAGTCAGAGAGCTAAATCTATTACGCAAGTAGTCATGAATTTGCCGAATGACGCAGCTGAGTTTCTTGGTATGTTAGACTCAAAATGCTTTGTTCTTTTCAAAATTGGTCAATGCAATTTCATTTCCTCAACATTTCTGTCTTGTTTTCTTTACTTTTGGTACTTACACTTGCACATAACTAGTTATTTTCTATTTTTTTTTTTATGGCATGCCATATTTGACATGGCTAGGAAAGATGAGCTATTTAGTTCTGATTTTAATGAAGATTGTTAGTCCTTGGCCGTCTTTAAGAATGAGGGGCCCCAGAATCAACGTCGCGAGTTTAATGTGTTGTTATGTCCGATTCTAAAGAGGAGTTAATTGTCTCGAGAATCATCCTTGTTCATTATAATTGAATTTTATCTACTTTGTTGGTATATCTTGTTCACTTTCAATGAAGAGTTCCAATTTGACATATTTATATCGTGAAACCAAAAGCAGTTACAAGAATCTTCTGAGAGTGAAAATTTTCAAAGGTTTGAAGAATTATTCTGCAAAGGAACTCATAAATCTATATAAACCATAAAGGGAAAACAATAAATAAGTTTCTACCTTCTCTCAAAAAATATTTTTTGTTATTTTTGTACTTGCTGTATGCATTCTATTTGGAAGAATTTGATACCCAAGTCTATGAAGGTTTCCCTCCAAGGATGGTCGCTGTTTGAATGATCAAGATTTTGTCTTGAAACATGTTAACTGCATTTATGTTGTGCACTTTATTCGATGAGTTCTATTCCGTTTCCCAATGTCTGCAGATGCATTCCGGGGAATATTCAAAAGAAACCACATAGATAAACAAAGGGCGTTGCCTAGGATTTATGTTTATGGGTTCTCAAAAGCTCAGGATCCAGAATTTGACTTTCACGAGGTATAGTTCTTTTTCCGCTATCTGAGTAACCTGAATCTGGATTTCTAATGTGTACGAGTATCTTTGTGTATCAGTTTTTAATATAATAATTTTTTCCATGCTATTCCATAATCAGCGAATTAGAATTGCACTGTCGGAGGTTGCTTTTGAGGTAGAAATGCGCAGGGTTCGACTTGTAGCTCCTGGAAAATGGATGTTGTGTGCATCATTTATCCTACCTGAGAGAGTGGCATATGCAAAAACAGGTTCAATATTGTAAACAGGAGCAACAACGTTGTATATAACTTTCATTTATAGAACAAATTATTCTTTATTTTATTGCCTCTTCATCATGTAGAACGACTACGTTGGTTATTATCATGGCATTCTGAAGGTGCTTCCTAATAATTAAATATAAGGAAATTTGGAAATAAATGCACCATTTCTCTCATCAACTTCCCATCAATTTTTATTTTCAAGAGATTATTCCATATCAACAAAATTTCCAATTTGAAAAATCTCTCCTCAAAAATTTCAGATCAGTTTCCCGATAAAGAAATCCCTATATAAACAAGAATTCTTCCGCTACCATGAATCTTAATTACATTACGGGTGTGTTTCATTGTGAACATGAAAAGAAAATAAATTATAGGCAATTCAATTGCTTAGAATTTATTTGTATGAAAATTATTAATTAAATGCGTTTGATTGATTTAGTTTTTAACCAAGAGAATATTATACATGTCTATTTTTTATTGATGAGTAGATGGGATGGGGGATATATGATAGAGAGAAAAAGAGTGAATTACATGAAAAATAAAATTTATCAATTCCTAAAGAAAATATTTTTCTTGTTTTTTAGAAAAATATGATCACACGATCAAAAGTTGGAAAATATTTTTTATGGAAAAAACTGTCAATCAAACACTTCAAAAAAAAAATGATTTTTTTTTTTTTTTTTTGTGAAAAGTAAAGCCGATCCACTATATGTTATAATTATATGTATGTCACATTCAATTAATCAGATCATGTTACAAGTACATAATCATTTACATAATACATTACATAATTAACATGTGGCGAGCATCCATCGGCAGTCTACAATTTTTGACTTTTTCACACTTCACATCCACGATCGAATTTCTTCCACATATCCTATGTAATACATTATGTACAATAATTATGTACACAAATAGAGTTATCCTATCAATAAACCATCAAGTGTAAATAGAAATGTCGCAACTGTAAGAATGAATCATATATAGCGTTACGTATACCCAAAACACCCATTTCCATTTCTCTTCGTTTTTCCCCCATCTCAAAATCCTCTCTCTCTTCCCTTCCAAAAACCAGTCAACGCACACATAGTCAACGCAATCACAATACCTAACCCTAACACTTCCAAAAATGCAACACCCTTCGCCGGACTCCGACATGCCACCGCTCGCCTCTATCAAGGTCCGCTCCTCCTCCCCGCGCTTCCCTCCCCCCACCACCCCTTTATCCACTGAAACCCCTACGGCCAATGCCCAGCGGAAGATCGGCATCGCTGTTGACCTTAGTGATGAATCTGCTTTTGCTGTTAAGTGGGCTGTACATAACTATCTCCGTCCTGGAGATGCTGTTGTGCTTGTCCATGTTCGGCCCACTTCGGTTCTTTACGGGGCCGATTGGGGGTCTGTTGATTTATCCATTGTTGATACTGAAAATGAGGAGTCCCAGCGGAAGCTTGAAGATGATTTTGATACTTTTACTACTACGAAGTCGACTGATCTGGCACAGCCGCTCGTGGAGGCTCAAATTCCGTTCAAAATTCATATTGTGAAAGATCATGACATGAGAGAGAGACTCTGTTTGGAAGTTGAGAGGCTTGGTCTCAGTACGATGATCATGGGCAGCCGTGGATTTGGTGCCACCAAGAGAGGGAGAGATGGGAGGCTTGGCAGTGTCAGTGATTACTGCGTGAGGCATTGTGTATGCCCTGTTGTTGTCGTTAGATATCCTGACGAGAAGGATAATGCTGGCGGTGGAGAGCCAATGGTGTCTGTGGCTTCTGTGGCCGAGGAGGATGAGGAGCAAGAGTATCACGACGCTCCCGATGATCGCAAAGGTCAATTTTTTTTTTCAACTGATTCGAATGCATTTTCTAGTTGTATTTTTCAAGCAGTTGTGTTTAATGTTGTGTGCCCCACTCATGTGGGCACAAACAATTCGAAATCTTTACGGTAGATAAATTATTAGGATTTATAAAACTTAAACAGAGGCTTTTGAGGATTTAATATCTTGTAGAAAAAGGATAAATGGTGTTTATATGTTCCATTTAGAAATCGACATTAAGGCTGGCTGCATAATTTGGATAACTATAAATAACATTGAATGATAGATGAGGAATAGTAATTGAAGGTTGACAATCTTTTTCCAGGATTTTTTACTTTATTTGTTATTCTGGGGTAAAGGGTGTCCTGGTGCTTTTTACTATGTTCTAAATTTATTGCCCTCTTGCAAAATCTGAATCAAGAATGTTGGCAGATGTTTATTGTTCCATTCACTGGCCCCAGATAGATTTCCGATGAGCTAAAATCTTGTAGTATCTCTAATTCACTTTCTTTTGTGAGGATTTAGGGCATTCCTGTTGAATATAGAGCAGATCAATGTAAATATGTGTTTATCTTTCTCAAAATTTAGTTCCCAGTTGTATATAGACAAATTTGTCAAGATGTTTTATACACCATCCAAACCACAGAATTGGTATTTGAAATAAACTTATTCCTTCGTGAATGGATTTCTTTGTGAATTCCATTTTCCTAATGCTTATTATACAACACCAGTCACTATAACAGCCTCTAAATTTTTGTAACTCTTTCCTCCTCCTTTGGTATTATGAATGTTGTCGGGGTGGCTTGTTCATTCTCTAGAATAATTTGTTCAACTTTTAAATGAAGGAGAAACCCAGAATGAATCTGATGACTTGGCTTTTTACTTAAATTGGTTAATCACCTGACGTGTCAATCCAACCAGTTTTTTTCAATTAAAAAGATTAAACCTATGTTTGGCTCATGTTTGTAAAGTGTTTATAAACACACTAGCCACTCCATTTAGAGGGATCCACAAGTACTATTCACTTATCTACAATTCATTTTTATTTATTTATAATTTAACAATTTATAAACACTTCCTAGACATCACGTAGATGTGGAAAGGTTTGAACGGACACTTTCGCTGAAAGAGCAAAGGCAAGATCAATTTTTTAAGTTAGCCACTTCAATATAAATTAACGAAATAACGATATTCAATCTTAAACATAGAGTAACAGATTCTATATTTTGATGCTTAGGTAAAAAAGGAATTTTACTTTTAGTATTACACTGATGATGCGATTACTAATTATTTATTATCTTCCTGCATTTTCTTTTTAGACTATCCACAAATAATGATTTCTATCTAAAATAGACGCTTTATTTCCAAATATACCGTTAAAGTAATAGATTGCTAAGGGTTCTTGGTTAAGTGAAAAATGATCTTTTACGTTACACGTCTGTTATATGTTCAACTTTTACCTAAATCTCCTTCTTATTTAATCTAAGACTAGTTTCTATACGTTGGAATAGTTACTGAGCCCTTCAGCTGATTCTTTTTGATCTGGATATAATAATTATGACTTGATTGCATTCACCTTACATGAATTCATGTACTGAATAATCTTTGAACTTTTGTCTTGGTGTTCAATTTTGGATCGCACAAGCTTTTTGGCCATCCTTAGTAGGTGCTCTATGCAGAAGCTAGTATTCACACTACTTTTTGAAACATGTTAAATTGTTACTAATGTAACTCAGGTAATAGTTCTTGGTGTTATGTGTTTTTGCTTAGTTTTGAATTTTGATGCAACATTACAAATTTGATTAGTTAAAGCTAATGCAACTAGATTGTAAAGTTAAGTGTTGTTCTTAGAAAGAAAGAGTCGTAGCTGGTGGCAACTTCATCTAAGACTGGACAATCATGAAACAATAACATCAACAAACTGAACCTCATTTCCGTTAAATTTGAGATTGGATAATTGAATATTTGTTCGTCGCTTTGGCAAACAATCTCAATATGTATGGAAAATTTTAAAATGTTACTCTATAGTCTCCAACATTAATTGGTCGTATGCAAATAGAAATGCCTTAGTTCATATCTGTCTACCCCCCTATTCTATATGAATTTGTGCATGTATGAAGCCAACACAAGTATGCGTACACGTAATAATGTACACTGCTGTTTTTGCTTGTTATAGTGTAGACTGTTGGCGTCTTTAAAATCTTCCCGTGTTTTGAATTGCTTAAGAATTAGTATTTAGTCTAGATATGAAATTTTCAGTTCAGCTGTAGTTTATTGCGAATAACCATCAAAGATTACTTTAAGATAAGATCACTAAATATCTTGGACAACCAAAGTGTCTTGTAGCATGGAGATAATTAGCTCATCTTGTAGATTTGTTTCTTCAAATTGTTATCAACCTTTAAAACTAATGCTTCATAGATTAGTCCTCCTCCTAAATTGATCATTGATAGTCCTAACAGCATATCTTAACTCCTCCTTATCTTCTTATCATATGTACTTATAAGATGGTGTGTTAGTAGGTAACTTTGTCTCTCTTTTATTTTATATCTTAACTTGTCTTAGAATTGTTTTAGCAGAAAGATGGTGGTTATACTTTCTATCAATTGTACTTGTAGAACGAAATAGGACACAAAATCACAATGAGATGACATCTGTAAATACTGAAGGTGTCATGTCCTGGCTATTATGGTTGATATAAGGTGTTGGAGAAGGGCAATTTAGTTGAGAAGGCTTCTTCTTGTGTTTTTGTTTTTTTTTTTCTGCTAAACCAGCTCGTTTGGAGATTAAATAATGATAATAGGTGCAAATTTGCCATAGTTTTGGATTTATCGGGAGGACTAATTGTGCTTAAATATGTGGAGACTCTCTGTGCTTCCATGAAAAAATATTATTCTTTCGCTTTGTATATAAGAGAGACACATATCATCTATATACATTTTAGTCTTTTTCTGGATCATTTATCAGTCGTATACATGTCAACATGTCTGATAAGGAAGTTACATCTGGTTCTCTTAATTTGAGCAACAGTTTGTTTACTTCAAATCTCAGCTTGCATGTTGCATAAGATAAGGCCCTTTAGAGATTCCACTTATTAAGTTATTCTTGAGTAAATTTTTTAAATTTGAACCCCCTTGGGTGAAAAACAAAAGATCGAGAGATTGCCCAATTTCTTTCTGATCGTGCAAAATGTTACTACTGCTCTTTTTGGGCTTCCTTTCGTTTTTCATGAAATTGTATGAATGCTTAATCTTATTGAACGCTTAATTTTTTGACAGATTCCTAACTTAAACAAGGAAGGCTCTGAGGTGGTTCTCATCATTGGCTGCGGGTATTTTATTTTAATTGTCTATTTATATGTTTATTGCACCAGAGGCGTTTACAAAATTTTCTGAAGAATCTTTTTAATTCTCTGTTTTGCAGTATTGAAATGTAGAAGGCATTGCAGGCTACATACTATATATTTCAGTTTTATATGATTTAACGTTGTTTCTTTATGTATGGAGTATGCCTTGAGTATGAACAGTTGTTGCTTTTCAAACTTATCATCTACTTTTCGCGTTGCTACTTGTATCTTGATGGTATTGTGTTCTAAAACAGCATTAAGAGTTAGTTATATGCCCTTCGCTTTGTATAGATTTTTGCAATGTCTGCGCACTTTTCTCTCATAAGTTGAGCTGTGTATTTACTATTTTAGTTGCATAAGTTGTTCACTTGATGCACATTATGTGCGAGTTTGTTTTGGTCATGCTGAGTTGTGGGATTGATTGCATAAGCCGTCTGGAAGTGAATTTATATCTTTGCCAATTGAAGTTGTCTTCATATGTGCATTTACATTTTTGGTCGAAGTTTAAATTATAATTATAATTATATTTTATATTTACAGGACTTACAACTTATTATTCACATATAGACGACTTCAAAGCACGTATGACGAAATAGCATGCATCAGTGATGCAATTTAACAGGGGACGCCGAAGAATACTGAATTTTTTGGTTAGAGATTGCCTTTTTTTTTTTTTACCTTGATTGAGTACACTAAATGAGTCATTTTTGTGGGTTATATATCGACTATTCGATGGTGAAAAAATTAACAAGAAATTTCTTGATGCTTGATACACAAACTTAAAAAAGGAAAAATATACAATAAACAATAAGATTTTCAAAGATATATACCCTTTCTTGAAGTGATAGCATCTATTCCCCACCCGGTGATAAGTGGTTTCAAATTTGTTGGGTAATTATTGGACAAAAGGCTGTTTGCTTTGTTAATCACAAATTGATTCTTTGCCTTGCAAGGTGTGTTAAGGCAAGTTGCAGGTGCAAGCTAAACAACGAGTTTCTTGTGTGAGCTTTCAATGACTCGTTCACTAACTTGTTGGCTTATCTTCAACTCAACTCGTTATGATGAGTGAAATATGTGATTTTCAATTAAAAAGGAAAGAAAAAAAATTGACGAGTTGCATGTTGCTCGATTCGACACACCCCATTTAATTACTTGCATTTCAAATTCTTGAGGGGGCGATTCTTTATAAATGAAACATATGGGTTACCCTATTGTTGTTTTTCATCAATATGGTTTAAAAAACTTTTAAAATAATATGAAGGGTGCATAGGATAGGATAAGAACCACAAGTATTTACTTGGAATTTTTAAGCATGAATGGTGTGGACCCCATGGCCTCATCTTTCCCATCATCATCTATTATTACACAATTTTTCCAGCCAAGCACCTTGTCCAAATGCTCATTAACTGCACCGCTCATAATTTCTTTGCGGCCATAGAACAAAAGGTGGAGGAATCTCGTACGCAGTAATTCATCAACGTGGCATGATTATAAATTGACACCAAATATATTCTTTTATAGTTTTTCTTGAACGTGTCTATGAAGTTTTGAGGTAAGCATGTGTTTGGAGAAAGAAAGATTGGAAATAACATAATATTCGATTAGGCCAATATGCTTATTAGTGAAGAATCTTTCTCCCTATACTGAACTTTTGCAAAATAATTTATAAGTCAAAAAGATATGGAAAAATAGAGAAAAAAAGTAAAAAGAAGTAAAGCGATTTAAAGCATGAAGTTTTCAATTATACGTATGTAAAAATAAACTGCAATAACTTATTTCGAAGCGATTTGTCCAGTGAAAATAAGAAGAAAACTACTAACAAATATCGTTTGCCAAATGTATTTGATATGTTACACTGAAGAACTGCACAATAATTTACATAAAGCACACCAGACGCTTGTTTAAGAAACAAGGAATCCAATCTCATCAACTGCAATTTTTTTATTTCAAAGTGATTTGTCCGTTGGAATTTTACAAGAAAAAGAAGGAGAAAAATACCAAAAATTCAATTATTCTCTACTGATTTTACTGAGGCCTGTGATCATAGTAGATGATTCAATTTCTTGCTGGAATTTTCTGAGTGATCCCATGATTGCTGCTCTTCTTGATTTCATCTTCTCCGTCTGATCTTCGTTAATGGCCTTTCCTGATGGAATAAATGCATTTTCTCTTTGCAACTTCAATGGTCTAAAGGAAATTGATGAAGAAGAACCATTATTCTGATCAGTTAATTCTCCTGATGCTATTTTCGACGATGCAGCTTTAGGGTAAAACTGTGATGAACAACAACCATCCTCATCCTGTATAATTAAAAATAAATAAATCAGTTGATGTAAAAAATTTCGATCAAATTTCTAGACAGACAAAGAAACGTAAGCTACAAACCTCGGATTCAAAACGGTTGTCTCGAATTCTTTTCAATGAAGTCGAAGACAAATTATCCTCACTGAGTGAAGAACTTGGTGCAGGAGCTGCTGCAGGTGGAGAGAATGGTGTAGAACTAGAATTTGACCATGGAACCACTTGATTCTCTCCTTTTCCTTCCTCATCATCGTCATTCTCTAGGTCTTCACTATAATATTCTCCATCATCATCTTCACTTTCTTGGAGAACATCACGATCTTCATCTTCTTCATGATTTGCTTGTATTCTTCGGCTCCCACCATTTTCGCCGTCGGCACAAACATGGCAGATTGAAACTGTGGGCCCGATCTTCAGTCCTGAGGCTCTCCACGAGGTCGAAGATTGACAGACATGGCAAAGAAGGTTTCTTGAATGCTTTGCGACCAGAAAATTTGCACTGTGAACTTTTTCGTCGCAGTTCCAGCACAGGCTTGCTTGATCAGACTCGCAGTACTCTTGCTGGGTTGCTGCATAATTCACAACTCTTTTTCGACATTGGTTTGTTATCCCCTTTGAGATTTGAATGGAGTTTTTGGTTTGTACATATACAGTTAAGGTTTGGACTCCACAGCCTGTAAGCCTCTTATACTGATTTTTTGGGTTAACGAAAAGTTGAAACAGCAACAAATTGCAGCCACTTTTCTTTTTTGTTATTTATTCGTGTTTTATAAAGGAAATAAGATGACCATATTAGACACACAAAGTAGTTTGTTGTTACTCGTTAACATATTTTGGAAAGTAGAAAATTGTTATCGCGCTCGAAACGCAAATTAGCACATTTGACAATCATTATATGGGTAAAACTAAAATTTTGAATAGTTAGACCCTGTCCTGTTTGGTCCACATTATTTTTTTCATTCTCATTCTTCTACTTATTTTCAATCACACATTCTTCAATAAAATAATATTTTCCATCACATCTATAACTTTTCCTTCTTTTTCAACCACATATTCCCCATCATATCAACTGTAAAAATGCATTCTTACCTTCAAAATGTGTACCAAACGGGGGCTTATTTTTTGAAAAATGTGTGGTTAAAAAGTAGAAAAAAATTTAAATCTATGTGCAGAATATTTTATTGTATGAATGTGCGATTGAAAATAAGTACGTAGAAAAAAAAATTTTGAAATAATGATCGTCAAACAAGAGTTTAGTTTTAAACGTTTTTAAAAGTAAGTTTGTCTTGACATAATCAATGTTCAATAATTAAAACTATCTAAGCCGTGGATATTAAAATAAGATTTTTAGCAAATTTTGATAAAAATTAATGAAATATACGGTTGAAAAGTTGTGAACTCCACAAATAAAATTAATTGTTAATTTTGGCTTAATTAAAATTTAGAATTTAATTTTCACCAAATAGGGGATAAGAGTATATATGAAAGTGCTTTTTATAATTTATAAGTTGATCAAACATTATTTTTATTCACATGTTTAATAAGATTCGCAAAATTTATCAATTTATAAAAAGCTATACTGAACATATACTGAATTTTTTACACGATCATTGTGCAAATATTTAAATATTCAGTTTTTGGGTATCAAGTCAAGTTGGGAAATGATACTAAAGTTGGATACACGAGTCACGTAACGGTTTAATGGAGATTTATGATGATATGTGGTGTAGAAAATTGATTTTCTCAACATACATAGTAAAAGGTGATGACTAACTTGTGTTACTTGAAAGTTGGAATCAACTTACTATTCGAACAATAGTCTGAGGACTAACAGTGAAATTCTCACCAATATTTAAAATTAGCCACTGTTTATAAATCATTCTTTCAAAACTATTTTTTTTCCTCGTACCCATTTTCAACTACTCATTCTCGTAATAAAATATTTTTCTCGTAAACCCAAAATATTTTTCTATTTTTTAATTACACATTCTTCAAAAATTAACTTTTTGAAAACTTATTCTTTTGAAAAAATTGACTATCAAACAGGACTTTAATACAACTCACCGTGTCATGAATTACGAGATAAAATGGATAATGAAATTAATGCTCCATTTGACCATTATTATTTCGAAACTCTTAAATTCTCAATCATTTTCAACCATAACATTAATCTAAAATATTTTGCACGTAAATCCAATTTTTTAGTATTTTTTAATTATACATTTTCCAAAAAATACTATTTAAAATTTTATTTTTTCAAAATAATGGCCATCAAACTCAGACTAATACATGCCTTGTTTGAGCTCCATTTTTTTTAAATTTTAAAAATGGATTTTTGAATAGAGATTTGATCTCATTTCAATCACGTATTCTTCAATAAAATAATATCATACATAAATCCAAAATTTTTCTTATTTTTTAATCACACATTTCTCGCACTATTCAAAAAAAAAAAAAAAAAAAAAAAAATATATATATATATATATATATATATATATATATATATATATTTTTTTTTTTTTTTATTTTATTTTATTTTATTTTATTTTTTTTGATTTGACAAAAATGAGACTAAAACAAGTCATCATAGCTAGGTGAATAAAGAATGCAGACAGCTCAGTGTGGGCAAAGCTAGTCCAAGTAATTGATATGATATAATTCTGTGGGCGGATTAGTAAATTAATTGTTATTGAGGTCCTTGTTGACGTGTCAGCACCACAGAAGGGAAGTTAGATTCTCCCACAAAGTGCACACGTGGCAGCGTATGATCCATAAAAAGGATCGACCCATGTGATATGCATCAGATCCTGGATTAAATATCCGCTTTTAAATATGGATCCACCACCACATATTTTTTTACATATAAAAGTGGCGTGGAATATTTTGGCCTAATTGTTGATAAAAACATGAATAATATTTTTTAAAGATAATGATACAATTTTCTTTCCAAGATTTGACAGAATTTTCCCTCTTTTGGGGACTGTTGTGCGTTTTGAAGCCAATTTTTATATGAAAGAGGGGGACTGATATTTTGGTATTCTTAAGCCAGACATTGTTATATATATATATATATATATTTTATTTTATTTTAGTTTTAAGATACTTAACTTCCGACGTTCTTTCAATTTGAGTCATTACAATTTTAGGAGAGACGTTCTTTCAATCTTTAAATTTTTAAATAGGAATTTTCGATACTGATTTCATCATGCAATGGTCTACTTAGAGGCGAACTTTGAGAGTATTTTAGTCATTTTAGATGCGTACTTCTTTGCTCAAGGAAGCCTCGGTGGCCGAGGCTTTCTCTTAGTTCGACGGGCCTCTGCAACCGAGACATAAAAATATTTGTTCTTGATACGTGAGAGCACGATTGAATCCTTGTCAAGACTGATGTGGCATCGAGTTGAACCATAATAATTTTTGTATGTAACAATAATCTTTTTCACGTTTTGGAATATCTTTCTATCTCATTCTATTACGGTCAATGGATTAGTTAACGTAATTGAAAGAAGGTTCTTCGATCAATATCATAAGAGTCGAACTACACTGGTCCAAAATGCAATCAAATTATATGTAAGAAACTAAAAATTTAGAAATTGTTTAAATAATTCAGAATCAGATAGTTCATCCACCATCGACGAACTTGTGGGGATCAATTTAATCCACTTGAGCACGTGCTCGACTTGTACTATCGCAAGAATAAATAGAAGGAAATATATGTGACTACACTGATCGAAAAAAGTGATTTTTTAATTCTGATTAGTCGGACGCACTATAAATGTTACTGTGGAAGTGTAGAAAAAGGGAGTCTCCTCTTTGCCGAAATGGCCACACAACGGCCTACAGTTTGATTGCGTGGGGATAAGAAAGAAGGAGATTTTGAGTGGATACAAAGTAAGAATAGGGTGATCCTTTGCATCAAGGACACGCCAAAGTTAAATGTGGGGGCATGTTCTTTAAACTTTAAAGGATACCAGGTTCGAAAAGGGATGGGACGGACATACAACGAGACGTGTGTAATGTAATGTAACAACTATGACGAGAGAGTTCAGTTGCCTGGAAACCACCAAAAATAGATTCTACATTGTGTAATTCATGGCCACAAATCTGAATCGGGAGATACAACTTTAGCATGTACTTAGCTCAAGATTCTATGCAAACCTACCTAGGTCGAACTTTTAAATATGGTCATTTCTTATATACACTTTATGAATGGTTGAGGATGTTGCGTCCAAATTTCAAGATTTGGGGACCTATTTGTACTTTTTCTTCTTTATTTTGAAGTTATCTAGTTGTACTTGAGGAGTAAACTGGACCGTCAATGGCCTTGTCCGCCCCAGAATTTTTGGTGACGATTATCTACAAAAACCACCACGTTGTCTTTAAATTAAAGCTTATAGAAAAACTCCCAACAGTTATAATTTATGTAATTTTTGGCAAATTATAGCATTTAATATAGCTATGGCAATGAGACGGGTAGGCATCATGGCAGCCATCACGTCCCTCATTGTGTCGAGTATTTTTGTCTCTTTATCCTACCATATACCCCGATTAAGACAAGTTGGGACGGAGTCGGTGCGAGACATGTTTTGTATCCCGTTTACTGCCTTGTTTATTTAGTTTTTTCATGTCTTTAGTTGGTGAAAATCATTACTTATCAATTATCATTCTTATTTTTCCAATTTGTAGAAGAACTCGTGTTCCTTTTGAATGTTTTGAAATAGACCTTAAACGGGACGATATCAGGGCGGGGATCATATTCCCCGTACCTGCCCCAGCCTTAAGACAAAAATCTTGTCTTGTTGTTATTTATTATTATTATTGTGGCCGATTTTCTAATTCAAACGAAGGTCACGTGACACATAAGAAACTTCCACATTATGTCCTTCACTAGATGGTGAACCAGACCCACTAATTAATATATTGGCATAGCTATTGTTCCTTGAAATATTGAGGAAATCTGATGGGTTTTTGGTAAATACAAGTGGTCATACGGGGCGGCACGTCACACTTCTGTTATCTTTTCCTCTTGGTGTTGATTTTGGACTTGTTAGCAGGTTCTGGTAAATCTTTAGCGTTAGTACATTTTATTAATTGTGTCATGACTGGTAAACAAAAGCTGTGTGCGGACTTGTGAAAATATAGGAGTAGAATCACAGATTTCACTATCAAAAACACGTTTGACTTAGTTTGTAAATAAGTCAAAACTTACATGCAAATGTACATCATATTTTTTGTACTGTTTAAGGTGCCAGTCAAGTTGGTTAACCTTGATAGTCAAAATCAATGGAGACTTTTTTTTTTGGATGCATTGTCGTGGATGAATAAGAAGTTGAGGAATTGTTTGCATCTGTTTTCACCTTTCGCTCGAATGGATGTGAGAAACATTGGAAGCCACCAATTAAATGAAAAAATGAAAAGTTATTAATCCAAAAAATGTTTATAGGGTTTTCAAACACTTAACATATAGTTAAAATGAATTCCAATCAAAACGAAACACTAATTTGGTATACAAATCTGAATAAAACTTCAAAAATTGCCACAACGGCCAAAATTCCCTTAAACTGACTCAAAACAAAAAAAATGCTAAAATGGACCCTAAGCGATGAAATTTGATCCCGGAAGGTTCAAGATGTTGGTCAAAGGTCAATTGCCATCCAGCAAAATGGTAGAGAATTGAAAAAGGCTTTTGGATTGTACTCGCTCGCGTAAATATGACATTCGCGCTAGAAGTTATGCGTGTTTTCGTAGATCTTTCTTATTTCTCCTCTTTTTCAAACGATTTATGATTTTATCTTCTAATTGTTCCGCATCAATTAGTCATTAGGATTTTTTCTCTAGATTTTACTATTTAAGCAATAAATAGGGCTTTTATGATAGGTCGATTATTTATTAAATAAAAATATTTATTGGAATTTTCCAAATTTAATTCTTGGTATTTTATACTCTAAATCAAAAAGTCCAAATTCACAATATTCGTGCGTTAATCAATAAGACTTCAATGCCTAATTTTTGATATTCTTAGAATCAACATATACTGGAAGTTGATCCTGTACCTGTATTTAATTGGAATCAACAAGGTTTCGATTGCATGTTCATCTATTGTTTTATGCTTCTGCGTACAGAACTCTCAAAATTAAAATAAAGATTTGCTCCAATAACAGTGCTATTTACATAGCAGCATGTACACATTCATTATCTTGCTTCCAGCACAGTTATTGTTACTACATTTTGACTGATGCTTCTCTCTTCAATTGTTGACGTTTCCGTTTCAGTGCAACTTCTCTCCACGAAAAAACCAGGCTCTTTAGGTTGTGGCAATGCTTCCTCTTTGCTCAACATGACAACAACTGATGCCATTGTTGGTCTGTCTTGTGGTAGTTTTTGAACACACAGTAGACCAACATGAATACATCTAAGAACTTCAGATTCAACGAACGATAGTTCAGAAGAAACGTGGTCGACCAGTTCCAATGCCTTGCCTTCTTTGAATAACAACCATGCCTGAAAAAGAAATATATGCAAGTCAAATCATTTGAATAGAAAGATAGGACAAGATTGCATTATATGACTTACATGGCCTAAAAGATTATGATGATGGTCAGGATGATGAAATGATCGATTCTTTTTGCCACTCACTATTTCCAGCAAAAGCACTCCAAAACTGAAGACATCTGATTTCACTGAATATTTCCCATCAACAGCGTATTCAGGCGACATATAGCCACTGCATAAACATAACATTAGCTTTGAGAAATAATCTTATCTGCATTGCCCAAAAGAGTAATCTTGATTAACTAGTAGAACTCACTATGTTCCGATAACTCGCTTGGTCTTGATTTCTGTTAGATCTTCATCGAAACTTCTTGCGATGCCAAAGTCAGAAATTTTGGGGTTAAAATCACAGTCGAGCAAAATATTGCTGGTTTTGAGATCTCTATGAATAATTCTTAATCTAGAATCCTGGTGAAGGTAAAGAAGTCCTCTCGATATGCCCATAACAACTTCGAAGCGCTTCTGCCATGTAAGTAATGCTTTTCTATCCTGATCTGCAACATATTAATACAACTTAGTTGGCAGTAACTGTTATTTTATAACTATGAAAGTTATCTTATTAGTCATCCGTAGGAGAGTAAGAGAAGAAGATTGACCGAATATGAAATAATCCAAACTTTTGTTGGGCATATACTCGTAAATAAGCATCCTTTCATCTCCTTCAAAGCAACATCCCAAAAGCCTCACAAGATTACGATGTTGAAGATTGGCAATGAGCATTACTTCATTCTTAAACTCTTGAATTCCTTGTCCAGAATTCTTTGAAAGTCTTTTCACTGCTACTTGTTGCCCTGTTGATAACGTACCCTGTAGATTGTTTAACGACTCTTTCATATAGACAGTGATCACATTTTTTCCTACAGGTAAATCATCATTCATAACTTGGTGTTTCTTACCTTATACACGATTCCAAAACCACCTTCTCCAATCATATTTGTTGAAGAGAACTTCTTAGTTGCAGTATTTATTATATTCAGATCAAACAATGGCAGCTCTATATCTTTTCCATTGTTCTCGGATGCTGTAAAAAATGAGTTGAATAATGATCAATGGCAAACTAGTTAACTCAATTGCTGCTGAAAGATGGTATAATTTTCTGCTATAAAAGTAAGTAATACTACAAGTTTGCATACCTCTTTTCCTTTTGCTCTTCTGGATAAGACACCAGATCATGAAGCAGAGGATTAGAATTCCAGAAAGTGATGATACCCCGGTAATGAGCACCACTCTCGTCTTTTTATTATGTCCTGAATGTCAAAGAGTTAATTAATCATGGTCGTTTACCATATTAGCTTGATCATCTGTCCGCCATCCAAAAGCAACTAAATTGTGTCCGAAGATAAATAGAACTACCGATAAATTTGTCTGAGTTCCTGGCAGAAATTAGAGCAATCTGATAACGGAAAAGTAATTAGTTAATACGAAGTGTACTTACCAAGTTCTGAAGCAGGCATTCGTATATAGATATCTTGCTCACTATCTTCATAAAATTCTCGAATATCAATCAGATCCCCGAACCACATAAAACAGCCTCTACTACCTTTACGAATATCTGAATTTGCATACGCTATACAATTGCAGTTCTTCAAGCATTCTGCCTCACATTCCTCTAGACTCCAGCTTTTGTTCAAAGAAAACTGCAGAAGATCCGGTAATTTAACACTTCTGAGCTTTATAAATCCTTCTCCCTGCTGGCAATTCAAGGGAATTCTCCTCACACATCCAGTCCACCAACGAAGGACATCCCATTCTCTCTTAGATTTAGGAACAAATCCATGTAAACACTCACAAATTGGTCTACTGCTGATTTTGCAAATTCCATTAGCACCACAAACTCCATATTCATCGCATGGATCATTTTGTGAAGAATACATAGTGGTCCATGAGGAATCCCCTTTGTTAAGTACCAAACGCTGAAGTAAACCTGATTGATTAACTGCAAGCCTGGTGATAATTGAATCACGACTGACCTCATACATATAGTACAGATCTTCATTATCGTAAACGAAAATTACTTTGAAAAGTATGTTTGATGGGACACCGGTACCACTAAATCGAATTCCATTCCAGGGCCCTGTCCTGAAAATCTTTTTTGATCCCTTTCGAAGAACAAATTGAGGCATCCCATGATGATCAATTCTGTAAGTGATGTCTCCAGGAGAGGGGTCACTGTCATCTTTCCATGACGTTAAATACCTGTTTGCACCGGTGCTCAAGTTCCATCCCATTTTCATTCCTGGTAAAAGTGTATCAGATGGGAAATCAAAGCTCTGCCATATATGCCTTTCTGTATTGTCATCCTTTCTTCTGAGAACAAGGTTGCCGCATTCTAATAGCTGTGCAACTGACCCTGGTTCAATTCTCGAAGAATTTGATGACCATACAACACCTGTCGTAGCATTCAGGAGAACGAGATCTCCATCAGGGCTAATAGTTAGAACTCCAAATGAATTCCCTAATGGATTTTCCCTATTTGCAACCCACACGACGACTTCTGGAAATTTCTTGTACCATATTCCTACGTACCATTTACTCGAATTACTGGGTGAAAAGAAGCCTAATTCAAAGCTTTGGCCTAAGGATACCAGAGTCTTGCCATTGGTGATGGTTGCATTTGAGGTTAAAATATCGAGAGCACTGCAGAACTCCAAAAGTAAAGACAAGAAAACAAAGTGAAAGAATAGGGAAGGCAAAATCTTCATTGGCTTGTATGATTTAGCTTTTGCAGACCCTTTGGATCCGTGTTTTATTTTTGTAGATATTATTGGTATTTATATTTAGCCACAGCAATTACGAAAGAAGACTTTGTCAAGTTTTATAAGTCAATGCTCAAGAAATAAAAAAAAAAAACTTCGAGCACTTGATATTACAAGTCAAATGAGTTTAACGAGACGTCGTTTTCTTGTAGTAAAGGGCACGTTTGACTAATTCTTTAAAAAATAGAATTAATCTAGATGTGCATTCTTAGATGAAATTATTATCAATATTACACGAGTTGTCAAAATTTGTGCTATTAATTGTTTAAAATGTTACTAAAATCAATGTATAAAATACTGTCAACTCACAAAAATGTTAGTCATGATGTCAAAATTAGTGTACGTAGTAAGTTTTTCAGAATTCTACAAGCAAGTACTTTTGACTTATTTTTTTTCCGGTGATACCCATGCTATACTAAAATTTTAGAGCAAAGAAAAAAATAATCCTCTTTCTCACCTACGTACTACCACCACTGTCTTCACCACCTCGTCCGCTCCCTTCCACCATAGTTTTAACGAGGCCTAGTTAGTTCATTTCCATGTTTGTCACCTATGTTACTACCACCACCGTCTTCATCAACTCTCTGCCATCAACTTCTCTATTTAGTAATTATAGCTCATCTTCATCGGATAGCCTTGGTTCTTTGTGGGACTTTGAATTTATTTTTGATACTATAAACATCATGCAGTGAAGTTTGAGCTCTTTATAAGATGATAAGTTGTGTATTCACTCCTCCATGTCTAAACATTTAGATTAAACATCCCTTATGCCACAACTTTTACACAATTAGTCAAATGTTTCATATTTGTCAGCACGATTAGTGTTCGAGGCTTCGATATCAAAGATTGCTTCTCGATCGAACCTATAATTGACCAATAATTTTTTTAAGAGTCTTCTGTCATCCCGAAGCTGCTGCAAATGCCCTGCATATTTGCACGATCCAAAGACTGCTCTTGGTGAAGTATAACTTCTTTTTTTAGGCATAATGAAAACCTACAAAACCTATACTTACTCATCTCATCAAGAAAGTGGACTTAAATGCACAAAGCCCTATATTCCAAATATGATCACGAATAATCAACTAGACATTTTTAACATACAGTCCAATTAGTATAGTAAATTAAAAGCTCAATCAGTATTATACATAGAAAAATTACAACATCTCTCATTTTGTGCAACATTGATTGATTGTTATAAGTTTTTAAAAAGTTTTGTGCACGCTCTCTAATTTGAAAGTATTTTATAAATACGTAATCATCTTTAAAATATTAACCATTTCTTTATTTTATGATAGCCTAGAAGGGCAAAAGAAAGATGCGCGTTATGTGACTTCCCTAAGCAAGATCTTATTATCGCATAGCCTCTCATTAGATGGCCAATTTGTCTAAATTAATTTTCATAGAAAGTGTGTATACACTTAACAAAACAACTTCTCACATAGCACGGCAACCAGTTAACTTAATAAGAAATGGGAACGCCCATGGATTTTTTTATCAACTTGATAAATTAATTTTATCATCAACTTGTTCAAAAGGATTTTCCAATCTTCCATCTAATATTGTGCTTTTTCTTGGATACTCGGATTCAAACCCTGGATTTGCTGTTTGCTTACTTTAAAATTTGACTAGGAAGAAACCCTTTAGATTTTATTCTCCATGTCTAGGATTTTGTCCTCGATCATTGGATAAGAATCTAAAGTTGGAGAGAGAAACAAAAAAATCACTTCTGTATAAAAGAGTTTCAGAGTAAGTATTACACAATCTCCAAGATAACCTTTTGGAAATTTGAACTTTAAAGATTTTGTGGTTATTTTCTAACGTAGATTAACAGAAAATTACCTTTAAACATGATCCCAAACAACATAATTACCAAGATCAAATCATAGTCATTATGTATTTATATAGTCATAACCTTGGCAAGTAAGATAAAATAATCACCATAATATGATCACTTACCTTGTGATCACCACCCTTAGTTATATCGATCATCCATCACAAAAAGACTGAAGCTGCGAACGCATACTTCCAAAAACCTACGTACAAGATTAGGAAAAAATAACATTGGAAAAATCATTGCAAGGATCAAAAATTGATCTATTGGTGAAACGAACAGTTGTTATTGGTGGATGCTGGAGTGACAAAGTCAATAAGCGCTTGTTTGGAATAGCTTCTGGTTCTTCTTTTTGTAGAAAAGTTTCATGAGGAAGCACTTTGAGCTAACTTTTCTCTGAAAGCCCTTCCCTTCTAGCTAGACAAAACATTTTCAGAAAATTATTCAACAACTTTTAAATCTCAGAAATAGTTTTTCACTTTTCAAAAAACCAGCCAAATGGGCCCAAGGTTAGCTTGTCTGGAGCTGTGGAGAGAAGTCTAAATGCCAATTCAGAATTATTATATGCTGAGCAAGAAGGCAATGAGCAACAAAGATGATACGACACCAGCTTTCATACAACTTGGAATAATAACACAGTAATAGAAATTAGAAAGAACTAGAACTTTATTATCATTCAGCTCTCTGTCTAAAATGATTACAAGCAAGCCTTGTTGTCCAACATGACAACAAGTGAAGTCATTGTTGGCTGATTGTGGTAGTTTTTGAACAGCAATGGAGCTAACACTAAATAGTTTCTGATTTAGATGGGAAAATTTACACTGAAAAATCATGGCTGAAAACGCGACTGTGGGACAGAGGGAGAAAATCCCATGTACATGACACCTACTATGGTTATACACGGTGGAATAGAGAGCAAAACTAGTTTTAGCTTGTCTAGAGCTATAGAGAGAATTTTGAATGCTAATGCAAAATTTAAATATCATAACAAGAAGACAATGAAAGAGAAAAGATTCTCCAGCTCTGTCCGGTTGAGGGACAAAAATGATAAATTCTACATTTGGAATGACAAACACTAGCAGAGATTTGAGCAAATTTTGGAGGAAAAGATCTTTATTCTTATTCAACCCTTTACAACGAATTACTTTCAAACACGCCTTATTTAGGTACTTGAATATAGAATTCCAATTCTAAATAGGCTTCTACGTATAGTTCATCATCCTATACTACCTAGGATGACCCGACTCAATTAGTAACTATTCCTTGGTAAGCAACTCATTCACATGGCAACATGTATGCACCTTCTTTATCTTGCTTCCAGCTCACTCATTGTCACCCCATTATGTGTTACGAATTTTCCCTCACTTGTTGAGGTATCCGTTTCATTGGAACTCCTTTCTATGAAAAAACCGGGCTCTTTAGGTTGTGGCAACGTCACACCTTCGTTGCTCACCATGACAACAACTGATTGCATTGTTGGCCTGTCTTCTGAAAGTTTTTGTACACATAGTAGACCTACTTGAATACATCTTAGAGCTTCAGATTCGATGAACGATTTATCATCAACTAGTTCCAATGCCCTGCCTTCTCTCCACAACAACCAAGCCTGAAATATGAACAGATGCAAGTTAATATTTGTACAGGAAGATTGGATAAGGAGAGGATGGAGGTCTTGCATTGTAGGACTTACATGACCTAAAAGATTGTGATGATGTTCAGGATGATGAAATGTTCGATTCTTTTTGCCACTTAGTATCTCTAGTAACAGCACTCCAAAACTGAAGACGTCAGATTTCACCGAGAATATCCCGTCAACAACATATTCAGGTGACATATAACCACTGCATGAACAAAATATTAGATTCTAGATATTATACATTTGCTTTAAAGTCTGGTTGGTATGGAACTTACTGTGTTCCAACTACTCGCTTTGTATTGCTTTCAGTTTGATCCCCACCAAAACTTCTTGCAAGGCCAAAATCAGAAATTTTGGCGTTTAAGTCACTATCTAGCAAAATGTTACTCGCCTTAAGATCTCTGTGAATAATTCTCAGTCTAGAGTCTTGGTGAAGGTAAAGAAGTCCTCTTGAAATGCCCATAACAATTTCCAACCGCTTTTTCCATGTAAGTAATGCTTTTCTATGTTGATCTGCAACTTATTAATCCACCTCAGTTGACAGCCACTATTACTAGTAATAAATCAGTTTCATACTAAAAGAGTGCACTTTGTGACTTGTGAATATGTATTGCATCATTAAAGCAAAACAAGAGAAGGGGATTGACCGAAAATGAAATAGTCCAAGCTTTCGTTGGGCATATACTCATAAATAAGCATCCTTTCATCCCCTTCAAGGCAACATCCCAAAAGCCTGACAATTTCGATGTTGAAGTTTGGCAATAAGAATTACTTCATTCTTAAACTCTTGAAGACCTTGCCCAGAGTTCTTTGAAAGTCTCTTCACCGCAACTTCTTGTCCAGTCGATAATGTGCCCTGTAGATTGTTATAAAGTTCTATATGTCATGATGCTGCTTTCACTTTTCACTACAGCAGAATAATTTATAAATTAACCTTCCTTACCTTGTACACGATTCCAAAACCACCTTCCCCAATCATATTTGTTGAAGAGAAGTTCTCAGTTGCGGTAGTAATAGTAACTAGATCAAAAATTGGCAGCTCTATATCCATCTCCTTGGTCGCTGATCCTGTAAGAAATTAGTCAGGATACTGATCAGTGGCAAACCAATTAATTTATTTGCTGCTGAAGGTTTATATGAACTTGACTTGATGAGAGAACAAGTGTGGATTATGTTCAGCAAAATAAATAATTTGTCGAGAGGACAAGTTTGCACACCTCTTTTCTTTTTGCTCCTCCGGATAAAACACCAGATCAAGGAGCCGAGCATAAGAATTCCAGAAACTAGTGATGATAAGACATAAATGAGCACACGTCTTGTCTTCTTCTTCTTCTTATTGTCTGAATGTCAAAACGTTAATTAATCATGAGATTTGTCATATGAATATACCTAGATAAGAGATATTTATTATTCTTCGTCATGTGAGTGGTATAAAAAAACATCGAAACTTTCTGTCTCATGATAAATTTAACTCATTAATTTGATTGAGTTCCCGGTGAAACTAAAATGGCTGTATTTTATGAAATCTGTAAACAAAGATGAATTAGTTAAAGTGATGGGTACGTACAAAGTTCTGAAGCTGGCATCCGTATATAGATATCTTGCTGACTATTTGTTTGAGGCATCTCCCGGGCATCAATCAGATTCCCAAACCACATGAAACAGCCACTACCATTCCCACGAATATCTGAATATGCATAGGCTACGCAATAGCAGTCCTTGAAGCACTCTGACTCACATTCGCTGACACTTGTGCTCTTGTTTAGCGAATATTCAAGGAGATCGGGCAATTTCACATTACTTACCTTTAAATAGCCTCCCTGCTGACAATCCAAGGGAATTCTCCTTACACAACCATTGGACCAATCATGCACATCCCATTCTCTCTGAAATTTAGGAACATATCCATATAAGCACTTGCAAATTGGCGTGTTGCCGAGTTTGCAAATGCCATTAGCACCACAAACTCCATATTCATCACATTGATCATCTCGTGATGTGTAAAACACGTCCCACGAGGAGTCACCTTCATGCAGTACAAGACGTTGGGCCAAACCCGATTGAGTTACCATAAACCTGTTGATAATTGAACGGTCGCCGAATTCATACATATAGTACAAGTTTTCATTATTGTAAACAAAAATGGGTATGAATACCGGGTTTACTGACAGGGGACCTGTGCCACTAAATCGAACTCCATTCCATACCCCAGTTCGGTAAATTTTATCTGATCCTTTTCGAAGAACTAGCTGAGGCATCCCAATATTGTCTGTTCTGAAAGTGACGTCTCCAGGAGAGGGGTCATCGTCATCTTTCCAGGATGTCAAATACCTGTTTACTCCTGTGCTCAAGTTCCATCCCATTTTCATTCCTGGTAAAAGCGTATCAGATGGGAAATCAAAGCTTTGCCATAAATATCTTTCTGAATTATCATCCTTTCTTCTGAGAACAAGATTCCCAGATTCCAATAGCTGTGCAACTGACCCCTGAACTCTTCCCGAAGTATTGGATGACCATACAACGCCTCTCATACCATTTAGGAGAATAAGATCTCCATCGGGGGTGATTGTTAGAACTCCAGATGAATTCATCAATGGGCTTTCCCTGTTTGCTACCCAGACAACGATTTCTGGGAATTTCTTGTACCATATTCCTACGTACCGTTTGCTCAAATTACCGCGGGTAAAGAAGCCAAATTCAAATCTTTGCCCCGAGGATACCAAAGTTTCCTTGCCAGTGATGCTGGCATTTGAGGTCAAAGTGTCAGCAGCACTGCCGAATACCACAAGTAAAGACAAAAGAAGAATGTGAATCAAGATGGTAGGGAATGACTCCATTGATACGATTTAGATTATTTTTTGAAATGAACCTTGCTTTTATACATCAATATTAGATAATACCACAATATTGAAACTTGAAACATTTTCCACCTATATCTTGTCGTCAACAGTTTACCATACATTTTATGGAGTCCATTTTTGGGTACTTAATTTTAATTTATTGACAATAGACGGCAAGTTTAACCATAAATGCCAGCTCGTGGCACAACCCATGTCGTCTAAAGCAGAAATATCCTTTTAGCGTACCGTTTGATTTATAGATTAAATATGATATGCTGACTAAGAGGCGGCTAGTGTAACAATGAATAAATTAAGTAGGTATTGATTGAATTAAAAATTCAATGAATTATTATGAGTAACGTTATTCATTCTCAGTGGGAATGAAAACACAATTTATGTGGCTTTAAATGATAGGTTAAATAAAATGTGAAATTAAATGACTTATTTAATTTCACATATCATTTAATGTTACATTGACGTCACGTAGACTGTATTTTTATCCCCAGTGGGGATGAATAACATTACTCAATTATTATATTTATTTAGGTCTCCATTTACAATAAAATTCTTTAGTTCTCATATTCATTTTCAACCACACACATTTACGTAATAAAATATTTTTCAAGTAAATCCAAAATTATTTCCTACATTCTCCAAAAATCACTATTTAAAAGAAATCAGCAAGTCAACGGAGTTGAATGAGTTATTTGCGGCATATATCATGAAGTAAAGCATATGTTTTGACCAATTCCATTTTGCATAACTCTTCTAGCAGATCTCTCACAAGCCTTCTCTTGACTTGTTCTTTTACCATAATACCCTTGCGACAAGCCGACGACAATATAGCAAAAGAAATTTATTTGACTGACTAAGCCTTCTAAACGAATATATCAATCATTCATCATACCAATGTGATAATCCCATTTGCAAATCTGTAGCTTGGAGAAAAAAAATGCCAATAATACTTTTTTTTATTACCTTCAGGGGGCAAAAATTACCGTTATCTTATCGGTATGGAAAACCTTAAAGTTACCAATTATCTCATCTCGTGTTCAACTGAAACTTGGAGCACAAGAGATAGCAAAGTTTTGACTCTTTTTTTTTATCAAGGTAAAGTTTGATGGGAGAGTTACCAAAAAAAAAAAAAAGAACTACCCAAATCTTGCAATCAAATTTAAAGGGAAATAAAGTATAAGGAATGGGATTCCTTGGCAAAATCGGGAGTTCCATTTTGAATTGGAGGAAAGTGGCCATGAATGGTTAGGCAATTTCCTTGGTTTAATTAAAGTGTTCAAACAGTAGAAATTGGTGAGCGTGGTGAGGTTTAGGGTATTTTTCCTACCATACTTGGAGGTTTGGTGAGTGAAAATTCTGTATGATTTTATAAATTTTTCATATAATTGAAAACTTTGAGAGTCCTTAATTTTTCTCCTTTTTATATATTTGTCTGGTTCGTTTCTCTCCAAAAAAGGATCACAATTTGTCTCAATTCTCAAAAGAAAACCATCAATTAAATTTGAGGCAAAAGTATAGAAATATTCCACTAAATTGCAACAACCTCTGTATAAATACAGAGGGATAATAATAATTAATCTCTTGTAATAAGAGAAACTAAGAAGAAAAACTCCCTAGAATTTTATTTGTTTCTTTACTCTTCTCTGTATCACTCAAAAGACATTGAGAATGGAATTCTCACTTCAGAAATCTGCTTCAATTTATTGGCGAAAATTAGCACTGTTCACCAGGTCTTTGGTAATTTTGTCAAAAAGGCTGATGTCAATTTTCAAGACAACCAATTGGTCGATGGCCATTGCGACTTTCTTCAATGTGAAATGAAGATAAACTGATAAAGGTTGCTAGCCTAGTGAGCTTATTGTGCAAAAGGTGACTTTACTGTAGCGGGCACTATTTACAAGGCTACTTTGATGCAATTAGGAAAATGCCTCGAAACATTATCAAAAGGGTTGCACGATGACACAATCTACATTATACAACCACTAAACCTTGTGCTACCTGCCAATGGAGATTTTTCCTTCCATATTCCTTCACATTCTTCTCTTGCCTGTACTCTCTGGATTCTGCAGTGCTACTGATACGTTGCCCTTGAACGAGACCATTACCTACGGCAAGACTCTGGTATCCTCAGGCCAAACCTTTGAATTGGGCTTCTTTTCGCCTAGTGATTCTGCAAGCAAATGGTACATAGGAATATGGTACAAGAAATTTCCAGATATCATTGTGTGGGTTGCAAACAGGGAAAATCCTATAGGGAATTCATCTGAAGTTCTTACAATCAGCCCAGACGGTGATCTTGTTCTCCTAAATTATATAACAGGCTTTATTGCCTGGTCATCAAATTCTTCGAGAAGTGAACCAGGGACAGTTGCACAGCTATTGGAATCCGGCAACCTTGTACTCAGAGGAAAAGACAATAACACACAAAACTATGTATGGCAAAGCTTTGATTTCCCATCTGATACACTATTACCAGGAATGAAACTGGGATGGAACTTGAGCACTGGCGTAAACAGGTATTTAACATCATGGAAAGATGAAAACGACCCGTCTCCTGGAGACATTACATACAAACTGGACAATATTGGGATGCCCCAGTCTGTTCTTCGCAAGGGATCAGAAAAATTAGTCCGGAAAGGGCCTTTTAATGGAGTAACATTTAGTGGTTCCGTTGGCTGGCGCAACAAGGTTTTCAAAAGTATTTTTGTTTATGATAATGAAGAATTATACTATATGAATGAGCTTGTTGACAATTCAATTATCATCAGGACTACTGTGAATAGATCAGGTTTAGTCCATCGTTACTTACTGAAAAATGGGGAATCCTCATGGACTCTTGTAGATACATCGCAGTACGATCAGTGTGATAAGTATGGATTATGCGGTGCTAATAGCATTTGTAAACTCAAAAATAAACCAAATTGTGAGTGCTTATATGGATTTGTTCCTAAATTGAAGAGCGAATGGGATGCACTAAATTGGTCCAGTGGATGTGTGAGGAGAATTCCATTGGGTTGCCAGCAAGATCGCATTAAATTTTTAAAGCTTGGAGAGGTTCAATTGCCAGATCTCCTTCAGTTTTCACTAAACAAAAGCATGACAACACAAGATTGTCAGGCAGGATGCTTGAAGAACTGCTCTTGCGTAGCTTATGCAAATTCAGATATTCGTGAAGGTGGTAGTGGCTGTTTCATGTGGTTCGGGGATTTGATTGATATCCGAGAGTATTCTCAAGAAAAACAGCAATATATCTACATACGAATGGCAGCAGCAGAATTTCGTAAGTATAACGAATTCAATTTTTTATAAGATTTCTTAGAATGCAGACGCTTTAATTTCAGCCAGGACACTGAGTATTCGTTTAATTCATCTTAGGACACACAAATATTTTTGTATGTTAAACAGACTGATTCAAGCATAATATTGTCCTTAGTAGTATTGCACTTTGATGTTAATTAAAGAGAACAACAGTACTTATATTATATAGTTATTAAGGTACATTCATGTATTTAATTAATTTTACTCTTGATATTCAGATTATAATAAGAAGACAAGACTGGTGCTGATCTTTGTCATATCATTAGTTTGTGGAATGCTTATCGTCAGCTTCTTGATCTTTTGTCTCATCAAGAAGAGAAAAGCGAAAAGAGGTATGCAAATTTTACAAGTCTCAATAAGTTACTAGTTTTCATCTGATCATAATCCAACTAACTAATTTCTTACAGCATCTGATTACAATGTGAAAGATATAGAGCTGCCAATGCTTGATCTGACTACAGTTACTAATGCAACCAAGAAGTTCTCATTAACAAATATGATAGGCGAAGGCGGTTTTGGAATCGTTTACAAGGTAAGAAAGTACGTTTTGAATGATTTTGATGCTGTTGAAAGAGAGCAGTGGTCTCATGACAGAACCTTTGAACAATGTACAGGGTACATTACCAACAGGGCAAGAAGTTGCAGTGAAGAGACTTTCAACAAATTCTGGACAAGGTCTTCAAGAGTTTAAGAGTGAAGTAATTCTTATTGCCAAATTGCAACACCGGAATCTTGTCAGGCTTTTGGGATGTTGCCTTGAAGGAGATGAAAGGATGCTTATTTATGAGTATATGCCCAACAAAAGCTTGGATTACTTCATTTTCGGTCAATTTTCTTCTGACTCTCCTACCAGATGACTAGTAAGATAATTTTCATAAATCTGCATATTAGTTACTGTCTGTTGAGCTGAATTTATATATTGCAGATCAAGATAGAAAAACATTACTTACTTGGCAGAAGCGCTTTGAAATTATTATGGGCATATCCAGAGGACTTCTTTACCTTCACCAGGATTCTAGATTAAGAATTATTCACCGAGATCTTAAGACAAGCAACATTTTGCTAGATAGTGACTTGAACCCCAAAATTTCTGATTTTGGCCTTGCAAGAACTTTTGGTGGAGATCAAACTGAAAGCAAAACAAAGAGAGTAGTTGGAACATAGTAAGTTCTATATTAACAACCCTTTAGAGAATTGACATTTGGATGTATATGTTTGGAACCTAGTTTTACGTTAATGCAGTGGCTATATGTCACCTGAATACGTTGTTGACGGAAAATTCTCAGTGAAATCCGACGTCTTTAGTTTTGGAGTGCTTTTACTAGAGATAGTAAGTGGCAGAAAGAATCGGACATTTCATCATTCCACACATCATCATAATCTTTTAGGTCACGTAAGTCATATATATCAGGACCTCCACCCTCTATTTTCCAATATTTCTATTCAAATAATTGAAATTAATTTTCATCTACTTAAATTTCAGGTATGGTTATTGTGGAAAGAAGGCAGGGCATTTGAATTAGCAAATGATGTTGCAGAGCTATTGTTCTTTGTTGAATCTGAAGTGGTTAGATGCATTCAGGTAGGCTTACTGTGTGTTCAAAAACTACCACAAGACAGGCCAACAATGGCATCAGTTGTTGTCATGTTAAGCAACGAGACTGTGGCATTACCACAACCTAAAGAGCCTGGGTTTTTTGTGGAGAGAAATTGTGCTGAAACAGACACATTAACAAGCGAGGAAAGATGTCCCACTCAAAATTTGTTGACAATATCAGCACTGGAAGCAAGATAAGCTATGCATGTATAATCATGAAATAATTACAACAATTTGTAAATCCAGGCATACAACATTTGAAAATATGCCATTTCACTGCTATTGAATTGTGTTTCCAGCCTTAGAGATTGATTACGCCATTGTTGTAGACAGTATATTGAATTTCTCGTTTTTAACCAAGGTTGAGTATGTAGTGATATATTTTTCTCGACCTCAGTCTGTAAGGCTCTAATCAATATTTTTTCTGCATTTTTTATGTGACATGACCAGGTTCCAGCAACAATCTTGAGTAATTTATATTTTATTTGTTTGTTTATTTTCTAAAAGAGCTGGGTAGTGAAACACCTTTAGTAATGCAAGAGGGCAAGTCATTAGTAGAAAGGTCAAGGAGAGACGCTAAAGGTTGGTTATACAAGTCTCCATTTGATTCAAATTCCATGACTTATCAAGGTTAGCAAGTTTGACTGGCACCTTGAATAAGACAGACATTTCTGCTGTAGATTTATTCGGTCACACACCGGTGAAAATGATTGGAAACTCACAAATTATAATTTCTTGTACATTACAATCTTGTACATTGTATTAAACTTTTAAAAATGATTAAAGATTTAACTTAGAGGAAATAGCAATGAAAGGTCAAATATTTTTGTATGAAATGAGTAGTTAATATAGCAAAGGATTATTGACAACCGTTTATAAATGGAGAGAGTATGTATACCAAAAAAAAAAAAAAAAAACACATAGAAAGCATACATAATACACACAAATAGGTGGGCCCCTTTTTTGGCAATATTTAATTCACATGAGGCCCACCCCCATGCGAGTATCTATATTTTTTCTGTACGCATTTTTTTATGCAAGCAGAAAAATTCTTATAAATGTAAAATTCATTACAACATTTCTTATCTTTTGAAATCTGAGATTTAGTTTAAAAATGTCAAAGGTTCACAATTGAAGTTTGTGTCCGAAGAAAGCCCTAAAAATTCCCATTTAAGATTTTTCTCCAAGATCATTAAGGGTCCGTTTGATTGCAAAGGTGGAAAATGGGTGGAAAGAAAATGTTTTACTGGGAATTGAATTACCTAGAATTTGTTTTACTGAGAATTGTAATTAATTGTGTTTGATTGGTATAATTTTCTACCTCAAAAATGTTGAAAGTTTGGTATCCGTTTGATTTTATTTTTTATGAAAATTGTCCATTAAAGTGATAATTTTTTCTACCAATACGTCTAGAATTTGTTCCAATTACTAAAAAGTAAAAAAAAAAAAATTAAACAATTAGAAAAAATTACCATATTCGTTTGACTTTGTTTTGCATAAAAATTGTCAACAAAAATGAAAATTCTTTTTACAATAGTTGATAGAATTAGTTGCCATTGCTTAAAAAAAAAATGAAAAAAAAAAGGTGGAAATTGTTTTCCCACCTAATAGGTGGGAAAACAAAATCAAGCAAACATGCATTAAATTGTTGTACCTAGAAAATAGGTGGAAAATGGATTCCCTAGAAAAAAAGACACATCAAACACATGAAAAGTGGAAAAATGGAAAGTGTTTTCCAATTTTCATGGAATTTGGACCGAATCAAACGCACCCTAAATCCATTATGGGCATCGACACAGTATACGAACTAATAGGAAGTAGGTTGCTTTTGAAGGATGGTTTGAGTTCTGATTATTTTTCTAGGAACTACAATGAAGCTAACACTAAATAGGTTCTTATTCAACCCTTTATTTTAACTATTTTGCAAGCACGCTTTATTTATTGTACTAGGAATATTATTGCCAATTCTAACTAGGCCACTTTTTTTTTTTATCTTGCTTCTAGCACATTCGTTGTCACAGAATTACGAGTCAAGCATCTTTCTTCAGATTTCACTGAGAATTTCCTGTCAACAACGTATTCAAGTGGCATATATCCACCGCATAAAAATAAAATTAGGATTTAGATATTGTACATTTTCTTAAAATGGGTGCTGAGTATAAACCTTACTCTGTTCCAACTATTCTCTTTGTTTTGATTTCAGTTTGATCTCCAACGAAACTTCTTGCAAGGCCAAAATCAAATTTTTTTGCATTCAAGTCACTATCTTACAAAATGTTACTCGTTTTAAGATCAACGTGAATAATTCAAATCTTGAGTCCCCGCGAAGGTAAAGAAGTCCTTTCAATATGCCCATAACAATGTAAAAGTTCTATGCTAATTTGCAACATGCTAATACAGCTCAGTTGACAGCCACTGTTAGTCGTAGTAAATAAGTTTCATACTAAATGAGTGTGATTTATGACTTGCGGATTATGAATATGCATCTTATTATGAAAGTGATCTTAATCGAACAGGAGGGAAAGAGAAGTAGATTGACCGAAAATGAAATAATTCAAGCTCTTATTGGGCATATACTAGTAAACAAGCATCATCTCCTTCAAGGCAACATCAGCCTGACAAGATTTCATTGTTGAACTTGGGCAATCAAAATCACTTCATTCTTCATGCACACATATCAATTTTGCATTGGATAAGTAGGAATTGATTCATGTATTGTGATTTTGAAGTTGTTCATAGATTTAATTCTACGATTTTAATCATGAGATAAACGGCATGATATCTGACCAATTTTATTGCATTACTTGATTGAATTGCCACCAATTAGGTAATTAACATTGCATGCATGCATGTATGCTTGTTTGTTAAGTTATGTTATAGTTTTGTTTGAGAACAAACAAATGTTCAAGTTTGGAGTGTTTGATTACACTTATTTGAGCTATTAAAGTGGGGTATTTGTTGTTGATCTAGATGAATAATAGCTTAATTGTGAGTCAATTTTGTTTGTTAGGAAAAACTCGGTGATTGAAGTGGAATTGGAAGAAAGGAACGAAAAATGGGCGAAAAGGACGAAGTTCAAAGTTCAGGTATCAAATTGCAAGTTTCTAATAGTTGATTGGAACCCAAAGTGTTGATTGAAGACCTAACGGAATCAATTGGATGAAATAGAAGTCAAAGTATGGAGATTGCAGGAGAAAAGGATGCAATTGAACGACAGATGAAAGTTAGGGGATCAAAACGTTATTCATCAAATCTTAGGAGGCACCACCTATACTGGCATGCGCACACGGTCCAATTACAACAAACCCAAGGTGAATTTAATAGGCGATGTGCAGGCAGGCTGTTACACCAAGTGCTCGCTTGGTGATTTTATGGGACATTGGGCCAGTTTTCCTTCTTCATTTTGAACTCTTTTGGAACACAAATTGAACGCAATTTTGACCTAATTTTCAACTCCTATAAATAGAGAATTTGGGCTACACATTGGAGGTCTCTCTCTAGCCTATGAATACATATTCATATCATAAAATTCATCCAGAACGAGAGGTAAAATCACAAATTTGAAGGAGAAGATCAAGCTAGCAAGGAATTCAAGACACTTCATACAAGAATTTGAAGATTTAAGGCTTGGATTCAAGATCAAGACCAAGATATTGATTCTCCATCAAGATTCTTATATTGTTCTATGATTCGGGTCATATCTTTTCGTAATTCTTTGTATAATTCATATATAATAATGCTAGGTTAGATCTTTATTTGTATTGAATAAAGATGAAGATGCATTATTTTACTTATTTATTTTAATTAAAGACAAGTAGTTTAGTAATTCTTCTTATTTTTATTATTTTTTATAAATTATGCATGCTCATTGCATTATTTAATTGCTTGATCCCCAATTAGGTTATTTGTTGCTTGTTGTAATAATGTAATGCGTGTGCAATCACATCAATAATCGTGTTACTGAATGCGTTATCAGAATGCGTTATCACCTAAATAATCGTGCAATCAAATGTGTTCTATTCATTCGAATTCGAACTATGAACACGAGTATGATTGAATCGTGTCTAGAATAGACTTAATTTATCTTGATAAAGAAAATTAAATATCATAAGATTATTGTTTATTAAGAATGAATGAATAAAACTAAATTACATAATCAAGAATTGAAGTAAATAATAAAAGATGGATTTTAAATCCAATACAATCATTTATTTATTTATACAAACTAAAACTTTTTATATAATTAGTAGAATAATCACAACAAATCATCTCTTTTGTGTTTCATATTTCGAATTCGATACAAGACTAGCACATTTTGATTGAAATTTATTTCTCATAGGACGATACTCAACCATCACAATTATTACTTGTCAACGATTGGTCTTGCAAGCTTATGAGATTTATTCGAACAATTTGCCATTGGAAAGATAACTGAATTTCAAGTTCAATGCGAAAAGGTGAATCGCAATTTGCAGCTACGAATCAAAGGTTATGTGCATTTAGCTTGACTAAACCGCAGGTCGCGTCTTGTTGCGGTTTTGCAAACATGAGCTCTACTAGGTCCCTGTCAACTCGGGATTTTGATTTTTTGACCTAAAACCAAGGGTATTTAATCTCGTTGCACGACTTTTAAGGCCTTGAAGACTATAAAGTGTAATTCAGATCAAGAAAAGGAGATTCCATACCATCATACATAAAAATTCTTGGGAACAAAATTACAAGAAATACTTGAAAGACTTGGATGATTTTTTTAAATGTCTTCTCCCCTAAACTTGTCCCGCGCCCGCCTAAACCCATCCCCACCCCCACCTCAAAGGTAATCTGTACTTTTGTGGGAAAGGCTGAGAACGAAAACTGCAACCTTTAAAGAAATCACTTTTGGGTAGCTATGTTGCCACCACAGTTTTTATTAGATGCACACCACTTTTTAACTGCAAAATAAGTCCTCAATTTTTTCATTTTATCACATTTATTTTCTCATCTTTTTTCTCGAATTCTTACAGTCGAGTTTCCATTAAATAGCAATTTGCTCTCTAATGATGATTTTAGTTCAAATATTTTATTAGCGTGCTTTGATACGAGGGGCAAATATTCTTTCCAGCTTTTTGTAAAATTATTATGTAAAAATATGAGTGGGTAAATAAGTATTTTTATGTTTTAAAAACCTTTTTGGACGGAAACTGTTATCACGAAGAAGTGTGACAATTAATGCAAGTTTAAGGATAAAAATACAATGTACAAATACGATAATGAGTAAAGATTAAAAACTACAGCAATTAAAGTCTGATGCCAAAAAGTCTATCTTTTACCAGTTTCCTTGACTTTCTAGAAAACAAATGTGTGCCCATTGTCTAAAATTATAGTCAATTAGTTAGACTCTATGCTTAATGTGTGAAGGAAATTTCCAGTAGAATTTTGATTATGATGTAGAAATCAACCTATTGCACTTTTTGCTTGAAATTAGTGTTTGTGATTTCATACGTTAAAACCTTATTTGCCACAGACATGGTACGTAAGTTTGACAAAAAAATCCTTTTGGATCACAATGATCACCAAACTTTTGGCTAATCCGTAGCAGTGGAATTGTACACATTTTTTTTTCCATTAGATTTCAAAATTCAACATTTAACTGTTGATTTATAATTGTCAAGGTTTACTTATATGGAAGACGTGAAAGATATTTCTAGGAAACTACAGGATGCAAAATTCGTCACTGCTTTCCCTTTCATCTATCTATATTCTGACTTAACGCACGTTGCATGAATAGTAATATTATTTTTTCGCTTTACAATCAATTAATACTTTTTTATAGATATAAACAGTTGCATTATTTGTATAATATTATATTTAGAAGTACAAAGATGTCAATGATTATAAAGGGCATTATGATAACGTCTTTATTAGAATTCTCTGTAGTTGAATAATTTCTTACTTAATATTTATGTATACTTTAACAACTATTGGAGAAAGTGTATCATGGCTGCTGTAATATTATTACAAAATTTTCTAGCTTTATAAAATGCCATCAAAGGCATTGCACACACTAAATCATACAGTTACAAATGTTCCCTAAATGTTTATTCATTCTTCTCCTGTCTTTACTCTTGGAATTTTGCATAGCTATTGATACATTGACCTCTAATGCTACCATCACAAATGGGGAGACTTTGGTATCCTCCGGCGAAAGTTTTGAATTAGGCTTCTTTTCCCCCAGTAATTCAAGCGAATGGTACATAGGAATATGGTACAAAAAATTTCCTGAAATAGTTGTGTGGGTTGCAAACAGGGAAATTCCTTTATTGAATTCATCTGGAATTCTGACTATTAGCCCTGATGGGGATCTTATTCTCCTGAATGGTATAGGAGGCGTTGCTTGGTCATCGAATTCTTCGGGAAGAGTCCAAGGGTCAGTTGCACAGCTATTGGAATCTGGCAACCTTATTCTCAGAAGAAAGGATGACAATTCACAAACCTATGTATGGCAAAGCTTTGATTTCCCATCTGATACACTATTACCAGGAATGAAGCTGGGATGGAACTTGAGCACTGGCGTAAACAGGTATTTGACATCCTGGAAAGATGAAAACGACCCGTCTCCTGGAGACATCACTTACAGAATCGACAATCTTGGGATGCCTCAATTTGTTCTTCGAAAGGGATCAGAGAAGATATTCCGCACCGGACCATGGAATGGAATTCGATTTAGTGGTACTAGAACTGTGTCGAACACCGTTTACAAACCAGTTTTCATTTATGACAATGAAGAATACACGTATGAGTACACCGACAATTCATTTATCACCAGGCTCACTGTAACTTCATCAGGTTTGCTCCGACGTCGTGCATTGAACAAAGGGGACTCCTCATGGACCACTCTGCATTCCTCGCAAAATGATCAGTGCGATGATTATGGACGTTGTGGTGCTAATGGAATTTGCAAAATCAGTAACAGGCAATTTTGTGAGTGCTTATATGGATTTGTCCCTAAATCTCAGAGTGAATGGGATATACTTGATTGGTCGAATGGATGTGTGAGGAGGATTCCCTTAAAGTGCAAGCAAGGAGAAGGATTTGTAAAGCTCAGCGGTGTGAAATTGCCAGATCTCTTGCAGTTTTCACTAAACAAGAGCATGAGTCTAAACCAATGTGAGTCAGAATGCTTGAAGAACTGCTATTGTATAGCTTATGCAAATTCAGATATTCGTGAAGGTGGTAGTGGCTGTTTCATGTGGTTTGGGGATCTGATTGATATTAAAGAGTTTTCTGAGAATAATGAGCAAGATGTGATCTATATAAGAATGCCGGTGTCTGAACTTAGTAAGTACACATAAGATTATATAATTCAATCTTGTTTTAGATTTCTCAGATTCGGCCACTGCACTTTCTTCCAGGAATTTGGTAAATTCTGTTTTCATATTACCTAGTTGCCCATTTTCAGATTTCTTATAATGATAATTTCTTCTAGGAATTCAATCAAAATTATCGCTATAACACAATAAAACCCAATTGCAATGTTTGTGCGTATTGGAGAGATGATCTAGCAAAATAACTGTCCTTCATAGTTATACTGCGCTTTGGTACTAATGCGGATAACAACATTATTAAAATCATCTAGTTATCTAGGTAGGTGTGAATGACTAATGTCCATGAATGGTAATTAACTTTTGACATTCAGGAAATAGTAAAAATACAAGGCTTGTGCTGATCTTGGTCATATCACTAGTTTCTGGACTGCTTATTCTTGGCTTCTTGATATGGTGTCTTACCCAGAATAGCAAAAGGAAAAGAGGTATGCAAACAAGTTCAATCTCCGTGAATTACTTCCTTTTATTGAGCATAATCCACATTTGTTCTTTCGAAGCCATCTTTATCCCATTTTCAGCACAAATTTATGACATCTTGCAGCAGCAATTAAGTTAATTAATTCGCCATTGATCATTAATCTCTCAATGTGCAGGAGTTGAGACCAACGATGAAGATATAGAGATACCCATGTTTAATCTGATTACAATTACTACTGCAACTGAGAACTTCTCTCTGACAAATATAATTGGAGAAGGTGGTTTCGGAATAGTGTACAAGGTAAGAAAGGCCAACACATAAATTATTCTTCTGTATAAGAATATGAGAACATCTTCATGACAGATATTTTAAACTATCTATTCAGGGTACATTATCAACAGGCCTAGAAGTTGCAGTGAAGAGACTTTCGAAGAATTCTGGACAAGGTCTTCAAGAGTTTAAGAATGAAGTAGCTCTGATTGCCAAACTTCAACATCGAAATCTTGTAAGGCTTTTGGGTTGTTGCCTTGAAGGAGATGAAAGGATGCTAATTTATGAGTATATGCCCAACAAAAGCTTGGATTATTTCATTTTTGGTCAATCTGCTTCCCCTGTGCTCCTATCTAATAACTAATAAGATCATTATTATATAATTTTATATTAATAATAGAGATTCTTTTATTGCAGATCAGCATAGAAAAGCATTGCTTACATGGCAAAAGCGCTTTGATATTGTTATGGGCATTTCAAGAGGACTTCTTTACCTTCACATGGATTCTAGATTGAGAATTATTCACAGAGATCTTAAGACAAGCAACATTTTGCTAGACAGTAAGTTGAACTCAAAAATTTCCGATTTTGGCCTCGCGAGAATTTTTGGTGAAGATCAAACTGAAAGCAAAACAAAGCGAGTTATTGGAACATAGTAAGTTCCGTTCTAACAACCCATTTGAAAAATATGCATGCATTATATGTTGAACTTAATGTTATATTAATGCAGTGGGTATATGTCACCTGAATATGCTGTAGATGGTAAGTTCTCGGTCAAATCTGATGTCTTTAGTTTTGGAGTATTGTTACTAGAGATTGTGAGTGGCAGAAAGAATCGGACATTTCACCATCCTGACCATCATCATAATCTAGCAGGTCATGTAAGTCATGTAAAGCTGAACTTTCCTTCTCTTCTTATCAAATCTGTGTGAAAATAATTAACTTTCTTTCATTATATTGTAGGCATGGTTATTGTGGAATGAAGGCAGGGCAACGGAACTAATGGACGACATTTATGAGCAATCTTTCGTTGAATCTGAAGTACTAAAATGTATTCACATAGGTCTATTGTGTGTCCAAAAACTACCAGAAGACAGGCCAACAATGGCATCTGTTGTTGTCATGTTAAGCAACGAGGGTGTGACATTGCCACAGCCTAAGGAGCCTGGATTTTTCATGGAGAGAAGTTGCACAGGAACAGATATGTCAAAAAGTGAAGAAAGATATCTCACCCATAATGTGGTGACAGTAACTACGCTAGAAGCAAGATAAAAAAATTCTGTAAATGTAGCCATGTGAATGAGTTGCATATAGCAGGAGTACAATCGTTACCTCGTAATTCTTCCTAGCAAGCCATGTATTGAAAATATTTTGTGTGCGCACTATTGAACGTCACACCCAATTGGGTTATAGGTTATGAAACAAACAAGATACCAGAATCTCTCTGATACCACTTTGTGGAGAATCTGGCCAAATAACTAAAGATGAGAAAATAAGGACAATATGAAAATAATGGATCACAAAGAAACAAGATTTACGTGAAAATTCAAATCCGGAAAAGCCATAGGCAGAAGTGAAGAATTCGCTATAATCAATAGTAAGGAGTTACGAGGATCTCTTTGGACCAATAACAAATTGGACAATTGGCCAATTCCAATATGTATTGTACATCACATATTTATAACCAAAGAACCCCTAAAATAATAGGAGAATTAATACATGAAGAGTTTAATAGCAGGTGAAGTCTTAATATAATAGATAAAACTAATCATGGAAACTTTGGGATGAAGTAGGAGTCAATTCACTTTAGATTCCTTCAAGACGTCTTCAAGTCCATTACCAATTCCCAATGCACCTCCAAAAATATTTGTCAAATACTCAACAAGAATTCAGGTCACAACCTAATTCTAACAAATTCCACCTTGATACGAATTCTATTGCAAGGAATTAAAATCAACTCTTCAATTCCAACATTCTCCAAACAAAACACTCCACCAAATTACTCCACCTGCTCCACCATGCCCCTTCGAGCACACTCAACAACTGTGAACAAATTTCAAGCCCTGCTTACCATCAGAATTACCTTGCGCGCTAAATCTGCTCGAATCATCTTGTTCATTACCAACTCCAGTCGAGTCATCAAATCTACTCGAATCACCACAAGCACTTCCAACTCCACCCGAGTTGTCAAGCCTGCTCGAATCACCATGAGAAACAAGATCACAACTAGCTCCACCTGAGCTACTGGGAAGTTCTTCAATATCATTGCCAGAATCACCACGAGCAACACGACCACAACCAACTCTACTCGAGTTATCGCTTATCGAACCATAATTGTAGCTGCATCCAAAGTGATCATTGAACCTTCGAAGATTTATAATCGATCCTTATATTGCTTTTCCTTCGGCATCCAAACAAAAAAGCAGTCATAACAAAAAATCTTGTTGTGATCCAAAAGTGGAGTCTCAAATTTTATAGTTGTCATCCCTAAAACAATTGACCTTGTTCAAATCTCGCTTTAATAACCAATTTGCACCTCTCAAGAAATCTCCAAAAAACCTTAGCTCTGATACCGCTTATTATGAAGCAAGCAAGATACCAAAATCGCTTTGATACTACTTTGTTAAGAATCCAACAAAATAAGGGCAATATGAAAATAATGGATCACAAAGAAAACAAGATTTACGTGGAAACCCAAATTCGGGAAAATCACGGGCAGAGTCGAAGAATTCACTATAATCAATAGTAAGGAGTTACAAATGATCTCTTTGAACAAATTGGATAATTGGTCAATATCAATGTGTTGGACATCACATATTTATAACCAAAGAATCTCTAACACACTAGGAGAATTAATATATGAAGAGTTTAATATAAGGTGAAGTCCAAATATAATGGGTAAAACTAATAATGGAGAATTTGGGATGAAATATGAGTCATTCACCTTGGTCTCCTTCAAAACATCTTCAAGTCTACTACCAACTGCCAATATTCCTCCAACAGTATTTATAATCAAATACTCAACAAGAATTCGGTTCACATCCCAATTCTAACACTATGTTTAGAAGAAACAAGAGACTTCAACAGAAATATACTGAAAAAGGCCTGGGCTACAATGATTTTTAGCACTCTTTCGTTACTTTTAATTTTTACACCTCTCTTGCGCGTCACATTATTAAAAAGGATACTTTTGAGATCAATTGACAAACGTTTGATAGAAATTAAACACACACTGAAATTAATTGATAAAACATTTGGCCCCTGTTTGATAGAAATGATAATCAGATTTTTAATAGATTTTGATAAAAGTTGATGAAATATATGGTTGAAAAGTTGTGGGTCTCACAAAATGTGTGGTTAAAATTAATTGTTGACTTTGACTCGAGACTTTAATTGTATTTTAGTCCAAACACAAACAGGGGCCAAACAAGAGGTTTGACGCTCGATCTCAATCTGAAAGCTTTACTCTTCTTTCGCATTTTTATGTTACGTGATAATAAGAGTCCCCATTGACTTTGCAATCTTTGACTTTCATGGTTAACCAGCTTGACCGGCACCTTAATTCAAGTGTGAGGGACACTTCTGCTATAGTTACAAGACTAGAAAACAGATAAAAATAGTTAAATATTTTCTTATTTTTCATTTCTTGGTCGTTATTAGGTCTGTTTGGCATTTGCAAACTTAAAAGGTTAATACAGTTCTTTGGACAATTTTCAAAATAAATGAATTTAGAGATGAGCAATGAGTTTAAACTATGAAGAGCTCACTGAGAAAGTTTGTACTGTTCGGAAATGAATTGATAACTAAACTATGAAGAGAGTCCTCTTCTCAGAAAATTAATGAAAAAAATGCTTGTACGACGGATTTCGCGTATTAAAATACAGAAATCGTTACAAATTGTATTTTGAGAAATACAAATGGATATGAATCTTCTTGTAATTACAAAATTGTAAAATCCTCTGATTAATGATCTAAATGTTTGAAGACGAGAAGCCTCGTGGCTTGAATCCTAGACTTCGAGATTTGTTGAGAATTTGATTTGTCGAAAACTTGACTTGTTCGACACTTGAATTTCGGAGTTTAGATTTGCACTTCAAAACTTTAGGCTTGATCTTGATTTAATTCGAAGAAGATTTTGATCTTCTTGGGTTTTCTTGATTTGAAGAAAATTTTGATTTTCTTCGTGTTCGTCGAACTTGGAGTTGAGAGAATTTCTTCTCTTCCTTCAGTTTTTGGGATTTTTTCAGCACTTCATGATTTTCTTCTTCATTTTCACCTCCCCTCTATTATGAACCTTTGGTCCTATTTATAGGGAAAATTTGTGATCAATTTTGGTAATCACTCAATTAATTCAATTAGAATTGATTATAATTAAATAATAGTGGCTTTTAAAAGAGTGGGACGAGCCTTTAAAATTTTATGAGCTTTAGTAGGCTTTTTAGTAAACTTAATTGGGCTAGTTATTTAAATTGACCCAACCCATTGTTTGTTATTTTATTTATTTATTTTTTATATATATTTTTTTATGTCTACAATACTATTTAAGCACTGTGAAGTGAAATGAAAGGGAAATTTTGTACTATTCGAATCAAAATTCAGACAGAGGTGTCTTGTACTTCAAAATTATTTTGTAATCCATTTATTTACTCTATTGCTTTCTATCATCAAACAAGAGCCCCGAATTGGATGTAGGGCATTTATACGCCGACCGGTATAAAAATTTGTCCCAGTCTTTCTGTTTTCATCGTTCATACATCGCCAGGTTCTTGATCCTGCTGTGTGCATATGCTTGTGAAATCTTTTATTCATTTGAGTGGTTTAACAACAGTAGGCCTCAAAGTCCATGAAATATGCTAATGGCAAAAAGAGCAAGATAAATAAATCGTGGCCACCCAAATTGACGAATCCTTTGAGCATACTGGCTCACACTGCAGAAGAGAACTTTATGAGACCACTTAAAAAGATTGACTCATTTTAAAATGAAACCTGACACTAAAGCTCTTTAGCAATGGATTCAGGAATAGGTGCATGTGTTTTCCCACCTCTATCTTGAGTAAATAATCCCTTAAACCACCGACACATGCGTCAAATGTAAATCTCTTATAACTCACAACACGCATTGTTACTGTCATAGCACTTTCAGAGAGGCAACTCTCGTCAAAATGGACTGTCCTAAGCAGTTGCTTGACTGCTCCATTATGAGAACTCCTGTTGTAAATTTAATTGATGAATTTCTTCAAAATAAAGGGTTACTTCCTATTATTTTACAATTTCAACTACTTTTATGAGATAGATTGTGTAAGTGTAACTTACTCTTTTTCTAAAGGTAATTGGCTCAAATTTGCTCTTTGTAGTTTGAATGTGTAGTTTGTACATGTACACCCCACTCATATGATCATTATGATGCACTAAGAGAGAATACGTGTGTCGTGTCGGACACTCCAACACACGAATTATAAAAAAAGTACCTACACGACACGTTGTCTAACATATTGATTAAATTCTTCATTTATATAATACAAATTTAGTTTTATACTTATTATTAATTTTTCTGTATGAATACCTATTTGTTATTTAATGATAACTTTAAGTTATAATTATATAATGCTTCTGATAGAAAGAAAAATGACCATAGTAGATTGTCGAACACGAACATGCCATCCTAGTTGAACACATTTAAGTTTGGGACATCCAGATCACCATCATAATCTTTTGGGACATGTAAGTTGTAATAGCTAACTCTATTCTCTGTTTTTTCACTAAAATTCTCCAAATTCCATACAATGACTTGTATTGTTCTAGGTTTAAGGATTGGTTACTCTGGAATGACGGAAAGGCATTGTAAATACTTGAATGTCTGGAGCAGGCATTCAACGAGTTTCAAGTTTTGAGATGTATTCACATAACTCTATTGTGCGTCCAGAAATTTCCTACAGACAGGCCAACAATGGCATCAATAGTTTCATGCTAGGAAATGTAGGCCTAACATTGCCCTCAGCCGAAGGAACCTGGATTTTTCATTGGAAGGAGTTCTGATAAAACAGATGTGCCTCTTCAGGGGAGTTGGCCTCTTTGAAAATGTCACAACAGTAACAATGCTTGATGCTAGGTAGAAAATTTACGAGGTGGAATGCATTTATAGGTGGTCTATTGAGTTATTTGCTCAATCTAGGGGTGGGAACATACTTGTAGCGATGCCTTGGACCAAAATCCCTCACTAAAGAGTATCCCCGACAGATTCTGTTTTAAAGTGTCTTTGAGATGTCTGCTGCAATGTCATTCACTATGTGGACAATTTATATATTTATTTCCTTCATAGAAATTAGACATATAAAAGTGGGTGGGCTAGCCCGGACCAGCCAGATCAATTTTGTACACGGGTCCAATAGTTAACCGTAAACCTTTGTAAATTATACTTTTTAAAAAGGGAAAATTTTATAAATAAGGTGTATTCTTTACACCAATTCAAAAATAAGGTTTATAGTTTGAAACTTCAAAAATCAGGTTTTTTTTTTTTTTTAAATTCTAATATAATATAATATAACATAATAAACCCACCCCACATGCACCACCCCCTGCTCCGGTGACTATTCCGACGACAATTCCGACCACCACTTTTCTCCGGCTCCGATTCCGGCGACTTCTCCGATTCCGGCGACCATTCCGGAGAGGTCACAGATTTTTAAAGAGTCGCGTATTATTATAGTCACCGGTCACATTTTGGTCACAGATTTACAATTTAGTTAGTCACATATTATTTTTCAGTCACGGATAATAATTTTTATACGTCACATATTATTTTACGGTCACAGTTCAAAAATTTTGTAGGTCACAATTGTTTCTTTGGTCACATATTTCAAATTTAGTTGGTCACATATCAAGATTTATAGGTCACATATCAAAATTTATAGGTCACACGGTCACATATTTCAAAAACTGGTTGGTCACAGATTATTTTTGAGTCACATATTACTAAATTTTTAGGTCACAGTTGAGTAATCAGTCACAGATTACCAAATATTTGATCACATACCCTCAAATACTTGGTTACATAACCAAGTAATTGGTCACATACACCAAATAGAGGTCACACACCACACCACACCACCGTCACCAACACCGCTTGTGACCACCCGCACCTCGGCACCACCACAACAGCACCAACGCCACACCACCACCACCGATGAAAGCCGCCACCACCAACAAAACTGTCACATATTCCTTTTCAACGCACATCACCAACAAAAAGTCTATGAGATTTTCAACGCACATCACCACTCTGGATCTGAAAATCGCCACCACCAACATCTCAAAAAACACCATCCAAAAGCCTTAAACCAATCCGAAAATCACAAAACAACCAACCCACAGTAACACCTCCATCACCACCAAATCCAACCACATATAAACGCAGCGAAATGGCTATTTGTCCACAATGAAATCGGCTGGGTTCTGACGACGACGAATCGGGGCGGCAGCCGATTCTCTCGCCGAGGGGGAGCTGAGGGAGGGAGGGAGGAAGGCGGAGGCGCGGCGGCGGTGAGGAAGAGGGAAGAGAGGGAGACGTGAATGTGGAGGATGAGGAATATAATATAAATGATTTAGGTTTTGTTTGGATTAGGGTTGTATCTTGATATATACCTGATTTTTGATTAAACAAACTTTGCACCTGATTTTTAAAAACTAAACTTTAAATCCCTGATTTTTTATAATTTCTCTTTTAAAAAAATAAAATTGAAGAGGGGAGAGAGCCAATCGTTGTTCTTCCTCATTGAGGGGTGCCTTATTCAAGATGGACTTACCATTTATCACATGTATGCCAATGACTTGAAAGTTTGCCTTTATTAAGTTGTCAACCTCTATTTTACATCCAAATTACAAGGAAAAAGAAGTATGGACCCTTTCACATTCGGGACTGAGTGGGCAGGAGATATTGGCAAGATTCAGTCTTGCTTTCACATTAGTATAAAAAAATCAACATTGTCTGCTAAGATACGCTTTGGTGTGTTGGTCCACATCTGCCTAACCTCTATCAACCTCTCTCTACCAACAACCAAGTCTTATATAATTTTAGTCCAATACACTATTTTTTTCCTATTGGAAAACTACTGGCAGGAATTGATAACTTATAAAGTAATTTAATTGAAACAATATCAATGTTAATGAAAATTGATTAGACTTCCGTGTAATGCTTTTTTCCCGTTGGACGGAGTTAGTTTTATAAAAGTCAATCTCATATCTCGAAGTCTATGAAGATTTGAATTCTAAATGCAGCCGTCATCTGAAATGAAAGTACAATGAAGAAAGGAAAAATGAAGTTTACTAAAAAGATTTTGGCAGTTTTAAATTTTAGTATTACATGACAGAAAATTTTCACTTCCCCTGTCCCAAAATTGATCGAAACCCTTTCAACTCCGAATTCTTCTCCTCTCCTGAACATCACCATTGTTTCTTCCCATTTTAAATGCCTATTCTTCTGTATTTTCTTCCTCTAATCAAGTTAGTGTGTAATAATTCTTCCATTTCGAGCGAACAGCCACCTGACCATCTTGAACATTTCCATTGCAAACAACCTCCAGCGCAAACAAATGTAAAATCCAGTGAGCTTTAACCGTAAGAAGTCGAAGGATGTAAGACTAGTTTGTTTCTATAGTTCCAGTATAATTTTACATATCCTACGAGGTTCCCTTAATAGCAACATGCAGTTTATTTAATAGAGTAATGTTATTCATCCCCGGTGGGGATGAAAACACAGTCTAGGTAGCGCTAAATGATAGGTGAAATGAAAGGTGAAATTAAATGACTTATTTAATTTCACCTATCATTTAATGCTACATTAGCGCCATCTAAACTGTGTTTTCATCCCCAGTGGGGATGAATAGCATTACTCATTTAATATGGCACCCTGCCGTTTATGTAATTCTGGAAATGTCACCTTGCCATTATCTGGTTTTGAAAATGGATAGTACTAAGTATTACTTTGCGTTATTGTAGATATTTCATATTTGTTTGTTGATTACATGACATAATCGTTTTACTTTTTTATTTCAGAAATGGGACACTAATTTGAGTACTTGATTTCCATTAAAGATAGAATTAAAAGCGGATCTTCACATAGGTGTTTCCTTCAAAACAAGAAAAAAAAAAAAAAAAAGTTTTTGCTATGCATTTCTATCCATAACAGTTTTGAGTCTCGGGGTGGTCTCAATTTCACTCTAAACCCAAATGATCTATCTTAGAACATCTTAGAAGACTTATACAAGTTAAATCAGCTAATTTGTTGAGCATCTTATTTCAAAATTGAAGTATGGAATTCGAATTACTTACCTTCGGTCATGGTGGAACCTAGTATAGTTTACTCATGAAACAATATTGTTGGTTACTATCCAGTAAACTTTTGGATCCATTTTGGTATCAAAATTTAATGAATACTTGCATTCATTCATTTAATATGCATACGAGTTAATGTAAAGTGGAAAAACACAAAACTAATTGAAACGACACCCAATCATTTAAAATGACGTGTCATTTTGGGTCTCTAGGTCTCAAATTTATTCCAAAACTAGTCGATTATGTCATGAAACATTTTAGAAGACTTGTACAAGTTAAACTTCATAATTTGTTAAGTATCTTATCTCATAATTGGATTATACCAAAATTTGAGTCACTTACCTTCGTTTGTTGTAAATTCTAGTGTAGTTTACTCATGGAACAATAATGTTGGTCACTATAGCGTAAATTTTGTATCAATCATGTGTTCAAATATAGTAAAAACTTGCATTCCTTCATTGTCATGTGGATATGGGTAAACATAAAGTCAAACAGATACGAAGTTGGTTAAAACGACACCTAGTCTTTGTGTCTCGAGGTCTCAATTTCACTCCAGAACTATTCGATCATAATTTGTAACATCTTAGAAGATTTGTGTATAAGTTAAACGAGCTAATTTTTTTAGTACCTTATCTCATAATGGGAAAATAATGAATTTTAAGTTATCTATTGAAAGCATGTGCGTTAATTAATTTTAATTAACTAGTTTAGACCCTATGTAATAAGTAGCGGGATTAATAAATTAGCAATTAACAAACAACAAGGCACTTTTAATTGTTTCTAAATTATTAGTCAATCAAGTTCAATTATCCTATAGTTTGAGTGCCACAATTAATAATTAAAGTAGTAAAGAACACTAAAGACGATCACGGAGAAACTCCAACTGGTAAAAACTCCAAACACTTTACCATCAGTAATCACTATAAATCGAAGCAAACATATAGAGCTTGTTTGGTAGAGATTTTTTGGGGGAAAAATTGATTTTGAATAGTGATATGATGGGAAATGTGTGGTTGAAAAAGAAGAAAAAATTATTGATATAATGGAAAATATTATTTTATTGAAAAATGTGTGGTTGAAAATGAGAATTCCTACCAAACAGGCCCATAGTACGATCTAGATTTGCCTACCGTATAGAAATTTTGACCTCAATTCCTACAGTTTCTATTGATCCTACTGGAAGTGTACTTCTTCAAAACAAATCCCGGCCCTTGATTTATACCTTAACCTTCTTAGACTGCAAGTTCCTGACACCAAATCCAAACTCCTAATACCTCACTTCTACTTTATAGTTAGAAATTTTTTCTGAAGATTTTTTTGATTTAATACATTGACTTATAAGCAATTATATTTTTATAAAGACAATATAGTAACCAACAACAAAATGACAACTGAAAGCTATTCTTGGATATATTTCACTTAAATTCACCTTTTTTAATTACTTCTAAATTATTATTTACATTTGACTTATTTAGAGACAAACATGCTTTGTTCTTGGTGAACAAGCCTGGTTCTCTCCTTGATTAATTTTTATGCAGATTATGAAACTGGATAAAGTCTGTCATGCTGCTATAAAATACTCTTTTCAAAGGCAGTGTACAGTCGAAGCATATGTTTGGGAAGGGTTGAAAATGAGTGGTGAAAAGTGGATAGTATTTGTATGAAATGTTTGGATAAAAAGTGATTTGACCAATAGTGTGTTAAGAGATAAAATCTCACATCAAATAAAAATGAAAACATAGACCAATTTATAAGAGTTTTGGCCACTCTTCGTAATAAGGTTGACATTTTAAGATGAAATCTTAAATCTTAACATGATATCACGTATCAGAGCCCATTACGCTCTAACGAACAATTCGATCCTATTAAGATTTAAAAAAATTGAGCACACGGATTTCAAGATTGGTCTGCTCAAACGAGCTACCATCTTGTGAGGGCATGTTAAGAGATAAAAATTCCACATCGAAAAAGATGAAAATATGGACCAATTTATAGAGTTTGGACTACTCCTCCTAATAAGATTGAGCTTTTAAAATGGAATCTCAAATCTTAAGATAGTGTTTATCTTCCCAAGCATAGACAAAGTCATACAGCCATTTCCTCTACCACATGCCAATGGGGGCATTCCCTTCAATCTTTTTTCACATTCTTTTCTTGTCTTTACTCTTGGATTTCTGCAGTGCTGTTGATATTTTGACCTCAAATGCAACCATAACTGGCAGTGAGACTCTGGTATCCGCAGGCCAAAGCTTTGAATTAGGCTTCTTTTCCCCCAGTAATTCAGGCAGATGGTACATAGGCATATGGTACAAGAAATTTCCAGATATCATTGTGTGGGTTGCAAACAGGGAAAATCCATTAGGGAATTCAACAGGAGTTCTAACAATCAGCTCTGATGGAGATCTATTTCTCCTGAATGGTACAAGAGGCATTGTCTGGTCATGTAATTCTTCAGGAACAGTGCAAGGGTCAGTTGCACAGCTACTGGAATCTGGGAACCTTGTTCTCAGAAGAAAGGATGATAATACAGAAAGATATATATGGCAAAGCTTTGACTACCCAGCTGATACTCTTTTACCAGGCATGAAGATGGGATGGAACTTGGCCACGGGCATAAATAAGTATTTGAGATCATGGAAAGACGATGATGACCCTTCTTCTGGAGAAATCACTTACAGAATTGATAATTTTGGGATGCCTCAATTTGTTCTTCGCAGGGGATCAGAAAAGATATTTCGGCTAGGGCCATGGAATGGAATTCGATTTAGTGGTTCGGTTATTATGTCAAATACAACTTTCAAACCCAATTTCCTTTATGATGATAAAGACCTGTATTATATGAATGAGTTCGGTGACAATACAGTTATCACCAGGCTTTCCGTAAATCAATCAGGTTTAGTTCAACGTTTTGTACTTAACAAACGGGATTCCTCTTGGACCCCAATGTTTACATCACAAAATGATCAGTGCGATGACTATGGATTTTGTGGGGCTAATTCCATTTGTAAAATCAGCCGCAGACCAATTTGTGAGTGTTTGTATGGATTTGTTCCCAAATTGCAGAGAGAATGGGATTTACTTGTTTGGTCCAGTGGATGTGTGAGGAGGACCCCATTGGATTGCCAGCATGATTCCACTGGATTTATAAAGATTGGAGGTGTGCAATTGCCAGATCTTGTGCAGTTTTCACTAAACAAGAGCATGACTCTAAAAGAATGTAAGGCAGAATGCTTGAAGAACTGCTCTTGTATAGCTTATGCAAATTCAGATATTCGTGGAGGTGGTAGTGGCTGTTTCATGTGGTTTGAGGATCTGATTGATATCCGAGAGTTTTCTCAAGAAAATCAGCAATATATCCAAATACGAATGGCAGCTGCAGAACTTAGTAAGTATACATCAGATTATTGAATTAATTTAAGTTTCCAGATTTCTTAAAATGAAGCCACAAGGTATAATATTTTTGTATGTTAAGACAGTTGATCAAGCAGAATGTTGTCTGTCCATAATATATTGCACTTTGTTACTAATGCGAACAATAGTATTATATCATATAGTTATTAATGTTCGTTCATATGATTAATTATCTTTTTGACATTCAGATCATAATAAGAAGACAAGACTGGTGCTGATCTTCGTCGGGTCATTAATTTGTGGAATGCTTATCCTTGCCTTGTTGATCTTTTGTCTTATCAAGAGGAGAAAAGAAGAAAGAGGTATGCAAACTTCGTCAATCTCATTTAATTAACGAGTTTTCCACTGATCAATATCCAACTAATTGCTTACAGCATCTGAGAACAATGAGAAAGATATAGAGCTACCAATTTTTGATCTGACAACAGTTACTACTGCAACTATGAACTTTTCTTTAACAAATGTCATAGGAGAAGGAGGGTTTGGAATCGTGTACAAGGTAAGAAAGGACTGTTAATAAATTACTTTTCTGTGATAGAAAATGAGAATGGCTTCATGACAACCCTGTGAATAATCTACAGGGTACATTATCAACGGGACAAGAAGTTGCAGTGAAGAGACTTTCTAAGAATTCTGGACAAGGTCTTCAAGAGTTTAAGAATGAAGTAATTCTGATTGCCAAACTTCAACACCGAAATCTTGTCAGGCTTTTGGGCTGTTGCCTTGAAGGAGATGAAAGGATGCTAATCTATGAGTATTTGCCCAACAAAAGCTTGGATTATTTCATTTTTGGTCAATCTTTTTATCCTCTCCTATCTGACGAGTCAATTGACTTGTACGATTACTTTTATAATGCGATGCTAATATGATTTAATTATGAATAACAATAGCTGATATGTTTCAGATCAACATAGAAAAGCATTACTTACATGGCAAAAGCTATTTGAGATTGTTATGGGCATTTCGAGAGGAATTCTTTACCTTCACCGGGACTCTAGATTGAAAATTATTCACAGAGATCTCAAGACTAGCAACATTTTGCTAGATGGTAACTTGAACCCAAAAATTTCTGATTTTGGTCTTGCAAAAATTTTTGGTGAAGATCAAACTGAAAGCAAAACGGAGCGAGTTGTTGGAACATAGTAAGTGCCACATTAACAACCATTTGAAAAATATGCGTGCATTATACGTGGAACTTAATATTATTTTCATGCAGTGGGTATATGTCGCCTGAATATGCTGCAATTGGGAAATTCTCAGTGAAGTCTGATGTTTATAGTTTTGGAGTGTTGTTGCTGGAGATAGTGAGTGGCAGAAAGAACCGGACATTTAAACATCCTGACCATCATCATAATCTAGTAGGTCATGTAAGTCTATAAATCTGAACTTTACTCCTCTTATCCGATCTTTCTGTGATAATAATTAACTTTCATCTGATTATATTTTAGGCATGGTTATTGTGGAAAGAAGGCAGGGAAATGGAACTAGTGGACGGCATTTATGAGCTATCTTTCAATGAATCTGAAGTGATTAAATGTATTCACATAGGTCTATTGTGTGTTCAAAAACTACCGGAAGATAGACCAACAATGTCATCAGTTGTTGTCATGTTGAGCAATGAGGGTGTGATATTGCCACAACCTAAAGAGCCTGGTTATTTCATGGAGATAAGTTGCACCGGAACAGATATGTCAACGAGTGAAGAAAGATGTCTCACTCATAATGAGGTGACAACGTCCGTGCTGGAAGCAAGATAAAGGATTTCTGTACATGTTGCCATGGGAATGAGTTGAATATAGGAGTATTTTAGAATCCCTAAATCCAAGAATACTGTTTTATCAAAATATTTCATGTGTGCACAGTGCGCCATTGAACTTGTAAGGATTAAAATCAGGTGAGCTGTGCTGAGGGGAAAAAAATATTGACAAAAATATATTAAAAAGTGATTGTCATCAGTAATTGAAAAAAAAAAAAGGAAGAAGATATTTCTGAAATCTATTTACAGAACATTTGAGCATTTCAATCAAACACGAGGTACGATTAGTGGCGAGAATTCCAATTTTTGTGATTTTTCTTCTTTTTCGACCATGTTGAGTAGTGATCTATTTTTCTCGCTTTACTTTTTGATAAGTGTATTTTATACACTTATTTGGGATCTAAAATAATAATATTTGATAGTTCTTTTCATAAAATATATCCTATATTCTTGTATTTTAATTTATATAGGTAAAACTCAATAGCTGAACAAGGAATTCAAAGAAAGAAGCGAAAAATGGTGAAAATGGCAAAATTCAATGTTTGAGGATCAAATTGCAAATTCAATAGTTGATTTGGACCACAAGATGATATTTTGAATATTTCTAGGAGACAATTGGGTGGAATTAGAACTCAAAAATGAATGGAATATTATCACAATCAATATCCAATCGCAAAAGTTATATTCCAAATTTTTAATCGAAGACGTCCGAATTTGGAAAATTATATGTATATCAAAGTTGTAGCTCATCAAGTTATCTTTGTAACACACTTTCAATCGCTTCAATCGGATATGAGACGAGAAAGTTATGGCCAAAATACTGACTGCTGTGAGGACACAAAAAAATCTGTACGCGAAGACAACTTTCCTTATCCGATTAGAACTCTTTTGGAAATCAATTTGGACGTGAATTTCCACCAATTTTCGACTGCTACAAATGCATAACAGCAGAATACATATGAGGAAACTCTCATGTACATATTATACTCCATTATTCATCAATTATTATCATCAAATGAGAAGAATTCATAGTCTTTGTGAGAGAATTGATGGAGATTTGCAAGAATTCATTTAAGTGAAGGTTCAAACCTAATTTTTGGGCAAAGAAGAGGAGATGCAACTGGAGATTCATCAAAAAACCATTGAAAAGATTTAAGATTTCAAGATTCATCTTCATGTTTTCAATTTATCAATAATACAGGTTATGTTTTTTCACTTATATATGATTTCTTATAATTTCAATATGTTATGCTACATTTTTACATTGCTAAAGATATAGATGAATCCTTATTTTGAAACTTTTAGTATTAATTAATTATTGACATTAATTTGTTAGAATGCATGGATATTTATTATGATTTAGTTTGTTTTTCAATTAATTGGCCATTAGTTGAATTGTTTGTGGATTTTATTATCATCGAGAGAGGTAATAAGATCGTTAGCACATAGTAATAAATATTGTGAGATTCGATAGAGGATAGAGATATACATCTATGCTTTGCATGGTTCATAATGATGTTCTAGTTCGTTAATGTATTTATCATGTTCGTATTTTTCATCGAGAGATAGAAAGATCGCATGAGGGGAATAGATTTAATTGCTATCGAGAGAAACTTTTAAATAAATTTGGAATTTCGACCAACTCGCATGATAACAAATTGTCAATTTAATTGTTAAACTAAAAATGGATGAACAAGGGGGATTCTAGATCTTAATAATACACCTCACAAATTTGATAAGGACGGTGCTAGACGTACTCACGCTGTTACTACACCATTTACTTAATGCTGACATGGCTGCCCTTGACAAGTCAACATAGATTAAAAAAAAAAAAAAGAGGGATGAAAACCCCATTTAAAGGGCGCCAAAACTGAGCTCCCGTCACTTACCCGAAGAACCACCTCACTGAAGAAACTCCGGCGATAAATGGAGCAACTCGAAATGGTCGGCGACCTGGACAATGACAACCACACGTCGACGAACCCTTTAACTTTGCCCCCACACGCTGACGCCGAGACATTCTATGACGGAAATGAAGAGGAAGCCGACAACTCTCACTCCGACAAATGCGACGACGGCGACAACATGGGTAAGTTGTTTTAAATTTAATCGCCATTATATGGCCATGAGTGGGAAGCTTAACTTGTGGGTTGGGCTGATTGTTGAATGTGTTGTGAAGTTGGAGGTTTAAATGGTGGTGAAGTGGGAGGGTTAACCGGGGCGAAGTGGTGTTTAACTGGAGGGGCTTCGGTGTGGCGTGGGGTAGAGGAGGTGATGGCTGTTGCGGTGGGGTGCAGAGGCTGGGGAAGGTGAACAATTTACTGGGCTTAAACTTGTAGACGGCTGGGGCTATGAGAAGGATAGTAATTTTCCTAATGCAAATTAACTGATTGTAATTTATTTGAGTTGCTGTTCACTAATTGTAATTTTACATAAGCCATCAATGTAATGAATGTAAACATCAGACAGTAGTGTGGAAAATGTTGTGAATTTACCTGTTCCATGTTGTGGAAATTGTAATTCTACATAAGCCACCAACATAATGAATGTAATCAACGTAATTTACTGTTCCATTGTCGTGAATGCAGGTTATGTGGAAATTAATTCATCCGAAGACGACAATCCGATTGATATGAGCTTAGGAGAAGAAACTGATATTCGTGTACCTAGTGTTGGAATGAAGTTCGAAGATGAGAATGAGGTGTTCGAATTTTACAAGAAGTACGCGTACCATATCGGTTTTCCAGTGAGGAAAAGATCTTCGAGGAAGGGTAATGATGGGGTTGTACGCTACGTAACTTTTACATGTAGTCGGGAGGGCCGTCGAATTAGTGGAACAAATGCAATTCTAAAGCCTCAACCAACAATGCAAATGGGCTGTAAAGCGAGATTGACGGCATTGAAAGATCTTAATGACATATGGCGTATTAATACTCTTATTTTGGAGCATAATCATAGAACAAGTCCATCCAAATCAAGGCTATATCGATGTAATCGTGAAATAAGTGCGCGTGCAAGAAGACAGCTTGAAATAAATGACATAGCTGGAATACCATTACATAAGAGTTTTAACTCAGCCGTAGTGGAAGCTGGTGGTTATGAGAAGATTTCATATGTTGAGAAAGATTGTAGGAATTACATTGACAAAGTACGAAGATTACGACTTGGTGAAGGAGACGCTGTTGCACTACAAGGGTATTTTTCAAGGATGCAAGCAACTAGTCCTGGTTTCTTCTTCAATATAGACTTGGATGACGAGGCCCGGCTGAGGAATGTATTTTGGGCAGATAACAGGTGCAGGCAAGCATGTAAGGAATTTGGAGACGTAGTCACATTTGATACGACGTACTTGACAAACAAGTACGAAATGCATTTCGCTCCTTTTGTTGGGGTAAACCATCATGGACAATCAACTCTACTTGGATGTGGTTTGGTATCGAGTGAAGATACAAGTACCTTCGAATGGCTTTTCAGGACATGGCTACAATGTATGCATGATCAAGCTCCAATTGGAATAATTACTGATCAAGATCGTGCTATGCAAAATGCAATAGAGATCGTGTTTCCAAACACAAAGCACATATGGTGCCTCTGGCATATTCTAAAAAAGTTACCAGAAAAATTCGGGGGTCACAGATATAAAGCTTCCATTCTTTCAAATGTACATAGGTTGGTGTATGATGTGCAAAGTATTGAGGAATTTGAACAAGGTTGGCATACTATGCTCGAAGATTATGAGTTGCTGGAACATAGTTGGTTGACTGGTCTGTATAATGAAAGAAGTCGATGGGTGCCATGCTTTTTGAAAACATCATTCTGGGTCGGTATGTCAACCACGCAACGAAGTGAGGGTATTAATGCATTTTTCGATGGGTATGTTCATTCAAAAACATCTTTGAAGCAATTTGTAGAGCAGTATGAGCGTGCGTTGAGAAGTAAAGTTGAGAAGGAGTTTCAAGCCGACTTCAAATCATTTTCACAAATGGTCCCATGTGCGACAAGGTACGAAATGGAAAAGCAATTTCAATCATTGTACACAATCGCGAAGTTCAAGGAGTTCCAAGAACAATTTACTGGAAAGGTATATTGCGAAGTGTTATCTGTGCATGATTCATACTTGTACACTACATACGATGTACGCGAGGACATTATCGTTAATGAATGTATGAGGACGAAAATCTTTAAAGTGCGCTTCCGTATGTATGTTTGTGATTTGGAGTGCAGTTGTCACTTATTTGAGTTCCGAGGAATTGTTTGTAACCACACGATTGCAGTTTTGATACGGAACCAAGTGAAATTACTTCCCGAAAAGTACATTTTGAAGAGATGGATGAGAGATGTGATCAGACCGTACACAAGGGTTCCGATCAATTATGATGGGTGGATTACTACTTCAGACCAAGTTAGGTATGAGCAATTGTGCAATGCTTTTTCGAAGTTAGCTGACTTGGTAGCACATAGCGAGTCGCGGGCACATGGAATTATGGAGTGGATTGAATTTCAAATAGTAGAGGCATCGACCTTGAGGACTATGGCTGGGGGAGCCCAAAGTATTGACGAAACAGGACAATTAGTTGGTGAAAAACTTTTGGACCCAAAATACACAAAAACAAAGGGAGCTCCTAAAAAACTTCGCCGAAAGGGTCATCTAGAAAAATCAAGAGCATCTCATAAGGTATAATTTTGAGACAAGTGATTGTATTATATGTATATATTTGTACAATAATTCGAGACGTTGAAACTGATATTTATTTTCGTGACATTTAGGTGCCAACGAAAACTACATCGAAAAGGTGGAAAGGAAGTGTGCCAACAAACTCCGATGTTCAGGTATTTGTCAAACATTACGATTGGTTCAACTTGAGTACATAATCCAAATATTTGTAGATGACGCTTTTTATATTCTTTAGGAAATTCGCAGTACAACCACCTGCCCTTCCCAACTTGGCAGCACACAGGAAAGCGTGGGTGATTTTGATTTGGGAGTCTAAAGCATCCATGACGTTCGATTGTATATTTTTTGTCCATACACGTGGGTGATTTTGATGTAGGGGTCTAAAGAATTTTGTGACGGGGGTTGTACATTTTTTGTCAATAGTGAAATGACATGTTCCACGTGGGTGCGTATTTTTGTAATCAATTAACTGAAAAGTACTCACATCATATTATGTTCATTTCTATGTTCATTTATTTTTGCTACTTAATCTAATTTTAGATATGTCCAGTGGCTTGTGATAATCAGATTCTTGGTCATTGATGATAGAACCTCAATCTGTAATTTGGAAGGAGAAGAGAGTGGAATTATAGTATTTAGGCATTGTGCCATCAGTAACAGGAATATTACTAAATAAATTTGAAAGGTATTGCTTGGGTGTAATGAGATAGCGAACACCAAAACATGTTCATACAAAAGCAGTTGACATACACTGTTTGACATTCTTGTTCATAAAATCGAATTAGTACAATAAGTCGAGTTCATACAACAAAATACTAAACATAATTTATATTCAATCTCTCGGAACTGCTTTTCCCTTATGTTGAGCGAAATCTCCACGTCCCTCTCCTCGGTTATTGTTGCACACATTTTCAACATTTGGGGCATTCCGATAGCACGTGTCCTGCCACCCTACAAGAATGACATATTCCCCTGTTCTTCCCGGCCATTCTGAGACAAAAAAGGATAATCAAGCGACGAAGAGCAAGAACTGTAAATAAAGAATTTAGGTGGATGTGCGCCTTAAATCTCTATGATTTCTCCCAAACAAACAGTAAGCAAATTGAACAGGTAAAAAACTAAGTGCAAAACAACTGAATTATCATTCGAAAATTCGACGCCATCATCATTAAAAACTAAGTGCCAAACAAACTGACCAAACAAATTGAACAGGTAGTACTCAGCTTCCACTACATTTAGTGAAACTGTAAAATAGAAACGAACCAGATTTTATCATATTCCACAAACTGACATTTAGTGAAACTGTAAACTCATATTCCACAAATTCAATTACAGGTAGTAATCAGCTTCCATTACAGCAGATTTTATCATATTCCACAAATTCAATTATTCCTTAAATTGAATTACATTCCAATGTTCAAAATAGAAACGAACCAATAATAATACTAAGAATTATACATTGTGCGAAATGGTGGGTCTTCTTCACCCCACAGTTGGCGACGGGGCAGGGGAAGTCAATCTCGATTCCATAGAAGGGGAAGGGGCAGGGGAAGAAACTCGATATTTCACAGTCGGCACCGGGGCAGGGGAAGAAATTAGAACCCTCGGCGTCTCCTTTTTCGAAACGGGAAGTGAACAGGTACTAACCTGGGGAGAAATGGTGCTCGCGATTTCACAGTTTAGGTGACCCACAATAATTTCGTCGGAGGTGATTTCACTGGTTTTCACTCCGACCCGCGATTTCCCTGGTTGATTTCCGTCGGCGATTAACTGTTCGTGAGAGAGATTGCGAACGGATGGGTTTCAATAGATTTCTGTCCGGCGATTAACTGTTCGGAGAGGATTGCGAACGGAGTGAGATTTGAAATGTGAGATTTGGGGTTAATTCAAAATGTGAGATTTGAAATGGGAGTTTATTCTAAAAGTTCACGTGCTTCACTGACAAGTCAAGAGCCATTATGTTTGACCATCTAAGTGCCATGTCAGCATTAAGTAAAGGCTTCGGGAGATTGGTGTAGTAAGAGTAGCTTTTTCCATTTGATAAACTCTTACTTTAATTTCTTGTATGCGATAAATTAGATATAGATTTATTATAAATATTATTGCTATTCGATTAAGGGTATTATTAACTTTAACTCGATCAAACACATAGTCCTCGTGGGTTCGACATTTTACACACTACTATATTACTTGATCACGACCTCGTTCACTTGCGAGAAATCAAACGATCACTTTCCTTTGTGCATTTTTTACATTATGGGACAATAAAAATCGTCACTGATTTAGAAATCTTTGAATTTTACAGTTAACCAGCTTGACTGGTATCTTGAATTAATAAGTGGAACACTTTTGATACAGTTGCAAGACTAGACAGCATACTTAAAGTCGTTAAAGTTTTTCTATTTTTCCCCTTTTCAGTGTTTATTAAGTCTGTTTGGCATTTGGCAACTTAAACGGTTAATGCAGTTCTTTGGACAATTTGAAGATGTGCAATGAGTTTAATGCAACATTAGATAAAATGCGTATAAAACGAAACTCCTCTCTTGTCCAGTTTTTCTATAAAATGCTTAACTTGCTTCTAATTATATTTTAGGCATGGTTATTCAGCAATCTTTTGTTAGTGCTTTGATTTACTCATGTGGGTCTATGGTGTGTTCTTTGATTAAAATTACATTTATGGTAGTTTTTTAATTTATGATATTTGAATTTTTCCTTATAGAATAGGTTCTAATGCATTGTGTAAATAAGACCATTTGGGTCTTGAAAAATGAGATTTAACGAAATGAAAAATTGAGTATTCTCAATTATGTATCAATGAATTCCTGATGCCTATTTAGCATTCATGAGTGAATCAACAGGAAATAGAAAGTGATTCATGATTTTCGTATTTTCATTCTTGTATACACGCTACTTTAAATTAAGACCCCTAACTATTTTATTCAGGGTATTAAGGTTAAAAAAAAAGGTCAAATGTACTTATGATGGAAGACTTGTGCGAAAGAAATTTCAAGGAAACAACAGGATGCAGCAAATCGCTTTCATATTAATGTTGTTAATTAGCGGGTTTATAATAGGTTTTTAATCTACTTCGTTTTACAGCCAGCAAAAATGAGCCTTGAAGAGATTGAAAATAAATTAGGCTCCCTTATTCAAACAGATACAGTTGCGCATTTGAAGAGTGCTGTGTGGAAAGAGCGGCTTGAAGGTTTCTATTTTAATTTGTTCTCTTTATTGTTGAGTTTATTAAAGTTGATGCTAATCTAATATTTTTTGCCATAAAACATAAAAATCGTCTTGTTCCATTAAGTATGGAGGTTTGAAATGAAACTTGTTTTTAGTAAACTTTGGAGTTTGAATGGAATGTTCTTATTTGGACTTACAGCCTCAAGCTTGATAATGCAGTAGTTTGTAACTTATCTGTGATGTGATGAAGTCTATCTTTTGAAATACTTTTGAAATGTATAAAACATCTTTGTTGGCTTCTAAATATGTCATCTATCATATCATCTATTAATTCTAAATAAATTATATGTTCTAATAATAGAGGAATGACTTTATGCTTTATTCTTTGTTTTCTATGAGTTTTCTTACCATTTGCTTCTTCTACATGTTTCATCTGGTTACACTTGCAATATTCAAATTATAACCATTCTACTATATTTGATCCCCATGTATATGTGTATATATACACTACAAGAACCAAATGAACTAAAGAAGGAAAAAGAAAAGAAAGGCGAAAGAAAAAAAAAATGAGTTTTTTACTTACTGAACTTAGTTTGAACTTTCTGTTTTCAGAGTCTTGGATTTATGCAACCATGTTTTTCGTTCAAAATTAAATACTCTTTTGCCTGGTTCTTTGATTTTTATGCTTCACCGAGTATATGTTCAGTAATTTCCTCAAATTTCCTTTAAGATAAATTGTTGATTGATGATAATGCATTTTGAAGATGAACTTTAATAGGTAGAATTCTGCTCATTCTTAAATGGGAGTCCCTGGTGTTTACTTGACGAGTTATTTTGGATTTTTACAGGAAATTATTTGCCATTTACTAAATAATTTAGTTGTGGATGAAACATTAACTCGACATATTTTTTCTCTCTACTCCCCGTCTTCAGTGTTACTCCCTTTAGGCTTCAGTCCCATAATTTCTCTACCTAAAATCACTAAAATGGCTGTTACGTTCTCAGATCTGAACACAGAATCCGGCCTCAAGGCCCTTAATGAGTTTCTCTCCGACAAATCTTACATCTCCGGGTTCGCATCTCATTGTTGTTATTTTTATTTGTTTGATTAAGTAAATTGTAGTGACCAACTAATTATTGTTTTTATTAATTCATAGCAATGGTTTAACGAGAATATTTGACGATTTTCTATTTTTTGTTTAATTATGCAAATTGTAGGGATCAGTTGACGAAAGATGATATTAAAGTGTATGCGGTTGTTTTGGAGAAACCGAGCTATCTGTACACTAATGCCAGTCAGTGGTATGAAAGAGTTTCCTTGAAGCTAGCAGCCAGATCATTTATCCCATGATAATTTCAACTTTATTGTTGTTGTTGTTGTTATTTATTAATTTTTTATGATGTAGGACTAGCTTATTTGGAGAAAAGTTATGAACTGGTAACTCGAACTCTCAAGAGCAAAGCAAGTATTTTTAAAGCGAATCTAGATCCTTTTTACAATTTGGTAGTCTGAGGATTGATTAAATTTAGGAACTAAAGTGATAAATCATCATTGTGTGCCTATTGAAGAAGCTTACGAGTTTAATTCACTTTTAGCATGTTTGTCCTGCATTAAAAGCCAATAAAATCCTGTTTTTCCCCTAATATTATTTTTTGTACTTCTGTCTTCTGATAAAAGCCCAAAAGAAGCCTTTTTTGGCTGTCTATAATTGTTTACCTTCGAGTGTATCTAACTTTTAGTTTGTGCTGATATTTGTTTTGCTTATTTGCTGCTTTATGCATAATGGTATAGCTTTCCAGGGAATCATTATTGAATGAATCACAAGGTAAATATAATTAATCTCATGTTGTATACTAACTTTTGTGGTCATATTTATGTTCTTCAATTTTAGTATCAATTTTTGTATATAGTCATATTTATGTTCTTCAATTTACCCATTTAAAAAAAAAATAAAGAAAAAAAGAGTGATGGAGAAGTTTGGCTTTGGCTTCACAAAAGGTTGAGGAGTACACTAAAGAAGGCTCTAACTGGAAGAATGATGGCTGGCAACAAAATGAAAACGAGAGAACTGGTTTCTATCAGGAGTTTGGACAGGAGTCTAAAGAATGGAATTCTACTGCTGGAGCACAGCTATCATCTGCTCAACAATTTAACTCTGTCAGTTCTGGTTCCTGGGATGATTCGGATAGCAAAGACAGTAGAAAGAAAATTCATCAAAGGGGACAACATCCCAGTATGGGGATATATAGCTGGGCAGGCTGGGATGATGCTAAAGCTGATGGGTACAATAATTTTGATCAAAATGCATCTGGTCACAAGACTGCAGGTTATAATGGAAAATCAGGAAACAAGTGGACTGAGGGTGGTTTTCTTTAAAGTCAGTAAATGCTGATGTCTCCGCGTTATCTGAGAGGCCCTCAGAGCTTCCATGTGCAGTATGATATTAGATTTTTCTCATGAAAGCATTGCGTTATATAACTGATTATTAAACTTCATTTGATTGAACCAGTTCTATTTGAAGACTGGAAAGTGTAAATTCGGCGTCTCTTACAAATTTCATCACCCTAAAGGCGTGGAAGTGCAATCAGCTGGAGAACAACATGCCACTGTGCTCCAGAATGAAATATCTGGAGATTCAAAGCCAGTGCAACCACTTTGTACCCCCAGCATTGTTGCATAACCCCAAAGGTCTTCCTATTAGAATGGTAATTTCTATCTTAATACCGCGCTTATGAAAATTATTATCCATTGATATTATAAATAATCTTCTGAAATTTGAATGACCTGATGGGCACCTCATTGAATGTTGAGTAAGTCTCTTGGCAAGTTTGTCATGATTTTAGGAGTATCTTAGTTTTAGCAGATGTTCTTTTTATCATCTTTGGGAAAAAATCACCCTTGCAGCTTCAAATTTCTACATTTTATTGCTGATAACCATGAACTAGGAATTTAATACACAAGTGTTATAACATTTCATTTCAAAGTCCGAAAAGTAATACAAAATTTTCTTATTCCTTTTGTTATTTCTATACCCTCATCAATGGTTAGAGCATGACAACGTGAAATAATAGATTAAGTGAAACAAAAATGTTCATCAAAAGAGAGAGTAAATAAGTGAAAATAATTAACTTAAATATTTATTTTCTTAATGATCATTGAAACTTTCTTGTGGTGATTTGGAGTGCGTTCTGAAGGAATTATTGATCAATTTTGGGATTCACTGATTTTCTTTCTTTACGTGGATTCTTTTACGTCTTCAAGTGAATAATTTGGAGAGTGAGTACCTCAACATTCAGTTACCCTTACACATGGAAAGTTTTACTCCTTTTAACTTGGATTTACAGCTTTTGCAAGCCTTTGTAGGTGTGAGAACACGCTGGATGGAAAAGTATTACAAAGAATTGCTTGCTCCAAATGTAGTTTCTGGCAACAATTTGGAAAGAAAATCGGTGGAATTGGATGACAACAATCATGAGTTGAATGCATATATAACCTAGAGTTCTTTTATTTATTTTAGTACAATGCCATTTCTCTCAAACTGACAAGAATTCAAAACACGATCCATATGCTTTTCAATATCCTTTGTCAGATTTTGTCTAAAATATGATGCATGAAATAAAGTTTCTCTAATTTGAATAAATTAGTACTTAGGATTCTAATATCTGGAGCCATATGCTTTTATTACACTTCGATGGAACTGAGAAAAGAAATGAGTACAATGGGGAGTTTTGCTGAATGGCTTATTAACATAAAAATTTCTCATTGCAACATTTGGGCTCTAGGATCCATATGATTATGTCAGAATATGCTTTGCATTGTGCCTGAAAAGTACCCTTTTTTTGAATCTGTGAATGTTGCAGAGTCATCTTCTTCTGACTGTATTAGCAATCTATGCTGAATCAGGGACCTATTGCTGAATCGGGATTTGGCCATAATGCTCTTATCTAATTACCTTTTATAGTTCGACGGTCAAATTTGAACTTGTTATTTAACAGTCCATTGAATTTGTTTAAAATGTTGTAGCATTATTGCCTAAGGTGAGTAAAAGAAGGCCCAAAATATATAGCACAATTTCTTTTTTCCTTTTCCACTTTTTAGATTAAAAATTATCTCAACATAACCATTATCAATACATACACTTGACGTCGAGTCGTGCAACGCATGTCCAACACTAGTATGATAAGAAACACCATTACGTAAAGAACCCACCAAAGAAAACTGGGTCAAGAAAATACATTTCATTAGAACTCCTTCGACTTTCTATTAATAAGCTCTCTAGATTTCTTTTTCAAGCTCAAATTATTAGTGACTATAGACTTTTTTTTAAAAAAAAATTCTATTAGGAACTGCATTGCTCCGAGAATCAAAACGGTTCACTTATTTTACTTCTGGAGGGCGAATATCTTTAGTTGATATCGATATTATTGTGAAATTTTGAAAACAATTTAATATATTTTGCAGACATTGCTGCATCAATCGAAAGAGAGAGGGAAGAAGAAACTTTCTATTATTTCAACTTAAGTAATTGTGAATTACATCAATGTATTTATAGAATTACTAGCTAACAAACTCCCTAACTAATAAACTCACTAACAGAAGAAAAGAATAATTCCCAACTATCAAACTAACAATCAGTTAACTAACTAATTGATTCTTCCAGCTGGGTATCAGGTGAGGGCGTGTGCAGGTGCTGGCATGCGTTGATTGCTGTTCGACCTTCAGCTCCAGCTGCTTGTGAGGAATGTGTATCTGTGCCGTAAGATCCCCCCTCAAGAGGGGCATGGATATTCAAAATGCCCATCTTGGAGATATTGGAATAGAACGGGACGGAGCCTAGAGGCTTAGTGAGGACATCTGCTTCCTCATGATGGGAAGGAACATACACAATTTTGATTAGATCAGAATGCACCTTTTCTCTAACGAAATGGCAATCAATTTAAATATGTTTAGTCTTCTCATGTAAGACTGGATTAGTGGCAATAGCAATGGCAGATTTGCTATCAGTACAGAGAAGGGCACGATGAGAATGATCAATTGCCAGGTCATGTAAGAGATAGAGCAGCTACTGAATTTCACAAGTGTTCGAGGCTAAAGCTCTTTATTCAGCTTCAGCTGAAGACCTACTCACATTATTTGACTTCCAAAAGATAAGAGAATTCCCAAGAAAAATAGCAAACCCAGTGATGCTTCGCCTTGTGTCAAGACAGCCAGCCCAATCACTATCACTATATGCCTTCAAATGGAAAGGAGACTGTGAGGAGAAGAACAATCCCTGGCCTGGTGTACCTTTAATGTATCTGAGGACCCTGTGGGCAACATTGAGATGAGTCATGGCTGGTTTAGACATGAACTGGCTAAGAACTTGCACAGAGTAGGACAAGTCAGGTAGTGTAATGGTAAGGTAAATGAGCCTGCCAATAAGTCGTCTATAGCTCGAAGGGTTAGGTAAGAGATCTGTATCTGTGCTTGTGAGTTTGATATAGACAAAATATTTTCACAAATCAAGTTAAGTTTTCGATTTTCAGTTTTAAATTGAAACCTATTTTTCACACAATAAACGTTCGAATTATAAAAATGATATTTTTAAAGAATAATTGAGGACGCTTTATTGGATTTTAAAAAAGTTTATGAGGCCATGGAAGTCATGTTTCACACATGGTGATTTTAGTAAATTGATAGTTTCATTGAGTTGTGATTTTTCTAACATTTGTAACTTATTATGTGGATTTTCTATGCGACCATTAGCAACGAAGTGAATAAAATATGACGAATAATGGATGTAGTGCAATTTTTAAAGATGAGTGACCATTGAGAAGTATTTTGAAATTCGATGAGTAAACTGTGACATAGTGTAAGTTGGATGAGTGATGAAATAATGTTTTTGCTGATTTATAATTTTTTAACGGCCGTTAGACGCCACCTAGGAATTCCATCCGCCACGTCAGCACCCAACAAACGGATTTTTTGACAGTGGTGGATGGAGAGGTAAATGGCAAAGTTGAGTGAGTACTGTGAAGCAGAATGAAGTTCGGTGAGCAATCCGTGGCGATGGTATAAGTTCAGTGATTTTTGAAACAATTCACTCGTCACCTCAGTATTTTGCAAAAGAAGAATTTGAGAAAAAAAAAAAAAAGAGTCAGGCAAGGAAGTAAGGTTTGTTTAGGACTAGGTCATATTGGACTCCGGGCTTTTTGATGCTCTAAAGGGGACACAATATAACATCATAGTACAAATCTTGGAGGTTTTGTAAATTTTTAGAGAATGCAAGATTAAAAAGGCGGGAGAAATTTTTGGTTCAAGTGTAAAATTATTGAGAATATGATTGAAAATGAATTTATTATGGAACGAGACTCAAATGGGAACATATATATGCATTGTAAAAGAAAAAAAAATTCTATATAAGAATTTGTCATATAACAAAGTGCAAGAATATAGGATTTTTTTTTTTTTTTTTTTGAGAAATTTTCTTTATTATTTATAGATATAATAAACTTAATAAAATATTTTTGGGGCCCTCAGAGGTGAGGCGTTAAGAAATTGCCTATCCGCCTATAAGCACTAATTATCACCCCTTAATAAATTGATTTCCTAGGAGTATAACATCCAATGTGTTTTAAATATCATTCAGCTGTTGACGGTAATCTTGATGGTTTATCCCCATGTACAGAAAGAAACCCAGCAGAATTGCACCAAAATACACACATTTGTGCGGGCCCCACCTATATTTAGAAAAGAAAAAAGAGTCATGCTACAGTGCCCGCGTGGGTGACCGCGGGGATGACCACACACACACATGGGGGGTCGATATTATTTTATTCATGTGGGACCCCGCCTCGATTGTGGGTGTGTAGTCATCCCCGCGGTCACCTGCACGGGTCTTTTAGCATTTTCCAAGAAAAAAATGGCGCGAGACTCACAAATGTATGTATTCTGTAGAAATTCTGTCGACTACTTTCTGTACATCTAGCAGATTTCAATCTGGATAAGGAGTTGAAAATCCAACAGGTAGGATTTTTCTCTGTTGGCTGATTTTTCAATAATAAAGAAACTTTTGATATAGGACCACCATCTTCTTCGAAAAAGAATCAAGAGTTGTGTTATGTTGTGCGTTTTACGGTCGACTAAACACACCATTGAGGATTCGTAAGCTTTTCAAAAGTGAATCTTGATAAATGGTATGAATACTAATAGGTTTATATTCTGTCTGATTCACCTACTTTGTTCGTTATTGAAAATATTGGCTTTGACCGACAATATCATTACATCACAACCTCTCAATGATGGTGAAACACTGGTTTCAGAAGGGGGGAGTTTTGAACTGGGTTTTTTCAGTCCAGGTAATTCCGAGAATCGGTACTTGGGAATTTGGTACAAGAACGTCCAAATAAGAACTGTTGTTTGGGTTGCAAATAGACGGAACCCTATAAAAGATTTGTCTGGCACCCTGATGATCAATAGCACCGGTAGTCTTGTACTTTCAAGTGGGAACAATAGTGATGTTTGGTCAATAAAACCATTGAAGGGCGCGGGCGCTCAGGATCCAATATTACAGCTTTTAGATTCGGGAAATCTTGTCGTGAGGGATAACTTGGATGGAAAAATGGATGTTTATCTGTGGCAGAGCTTTGATTATCCATCTGATACTTTGTTACCCGATATGAAGCTCGGGTGGGACATGAGAACTGGTCTTAATAGGAGACTATCGTCATGGAAGAATTCTGATGATCCATCTCCTGGGATGCTAAGTGAAGGGGTAGAACTTGCTGAATATCCTCAGATTGTCATACGGAAGGGATCAGAAAAGTTCCTTCGAAGTGGTTCATGGAATGGCTTGCAATTTAGCGGTGCTCCTGAATTAAGGCTCAACCCACTATTTGAATTTAAGTTCGAGTTTAACCAGGAGGAGGTTTACTACATGTATACGCTCAAGAACAAATCTGTAATCTCGAGGCTTGTTTTGAATGAAACCACATCTTCACGTCAACGATATGTATGGGTGGAAGCAGAACAATCTTGGAAGCTTTATTCGGAAATACCTCGAGACTATTGTGATACTTATGATCTATGTGGCGGAAATGGAATATGTTCCATCAATCTTTCACCAGTTTGCAGATGTTTGAAAGGTTTTAAACCAAAATCAGCCCAAAGCTGGAATTCAATGGACTGGTCACTTGGATGCATCCGCAATGAGACTCTAGACTGCCACAGGAAACATGATTTTATAAAATTTTCAGGCTTGAAACTGCCTGATACTCCAGATTCTTGGGTAAACACGAGTATGAATCTTGAAGAATGCAGGGAGAAATGCTTGAAAAATTGTTCTTGTATTGCTTACGCAAACTCAGATAGTAGCCAACAAGGCAGAGGATGTATCCTTTGGTTTAACAATTTGGTCGATGTTAGAGAATTTCCTGATGGTGGGCAAGATCTTCATATAAGAATGCCAGCTTCAAATAGAGGTATGTCATTCATGCTTGGCTGCAGTGGCTTGGCAAAGTTTATGTAGTATCAACTTGCATTTCTTACTTGTTTTGCTGATAAAAAAAATATGCGCCTTTTTAACAGCTAACAGACATCCAGTGAAAATAATAGTGGTGATTGTGGCTACCATTGCTGGGTTATGTGGAGTGCTTCTTGTGAGTTACTGTATTTGCAAGGGAAAAATGAAATCTAAAGGTAAACTTTCAAGATTCACTAACCCTTTGAAATGCAATGCAGGATTTAGTTATAAAATAAATCAGATGATAAATAGAAAATTTCTTTAGTCATATTAAGGCACCGTTTGGTAACCATTATTCTAGAAAAAAATGTATTCTTTGTGTCAAATCACACCTTTTTTGTGGTTGAAAATGAAGGAAAAGTTATTGATGTGATGGAAAATATTATTTTATTGATGAATGTGTGGTTGAAAATTAGTAAAAGAATGAGAATGAAAAAAAGAATGGATACCAAACAGAGGCTTAAGACTAAATTCCATCTTAAAATGCCAATTTTGATAAGAGGAGTAGCTCAAGTTCTTATATATTTTTTGAGATGGTGGCTTGATTGAGTAAATCAATCTTGATATTTGTGCACTCGATTGCCTCAATGGACTTTGATACCATATTTGTACCAATCCCCAACTATATTATGTAAACAGTGGAAACGGGAGGACACGACACTGATGCAAGGCGAGAAGAAGATATGGATCTACCCTTATTTAACTTGGCTACAATATCTCTGGCCACTCAGAATTTTTCTATAAACATGAAACTTGGCGAAGGAGGGTTCGGACCTGTCTACAAGGTTAGCTCAACATGATTCCAAGAGGAATACTAACCTTCTATCGAACTTAGTAAATAGATAGAGCAGTGAAAAGAAATTTAATTTTCTAGGAGAATCCTTCAGTTTTCTAACAATTCATAACTTTCAGGGCACACTAGAAGATGGGAAAAACATTGCCGTGAAGACACTGTCAAAGTATTCTGGACAAGGACTAAACGAGTTCAAGAATGAAGTTAAACTGATAGCAAAACTACAACATAGAAATCTTGTAAAGCTTCTTGGTTGTTGCATTGAAGACGAAGAAAAAATATTGATTTATGAATACATGCCCAATGGAAGTCTTGACTCGTTTATTTTTGGTTTGTATTCTGATAAGATTCTTCTGCAATTTACTTGAGCTAATCCATATTAATAATTTTAAAAAGATACTTATATATCATTCATTCTTTTTTTTTTTTTTTAAATAAGTTGGACAGTAACTAACTTATTTATGAATTTCAGATCAAATCAGATCAAATCTATTAGATTGGTCGAAGCGCTTCAATATCATGTGTGGAGTTGCTCGAGGACTTCTCTACCTTCATCAAGATTCCAGGTTGAGAATTATACATAGAGATCTCAAAACGAGTAACGTGTTACTTGATAAAGAGTTGAACCCAAAAATCTCAGATTTTGGAATGGCAAGAATTTTTGTAGGCGATGAGAGAGGAGAAACTACGAAAAGAATTGTTGGAACATAGTATGTCCATATAGAACTTTATTTGCACAACTACTACATCTGCTTTGTTTTTATTCCCATTTTATGAAATTGTTCATTTGTGATGCTTGACAGTGGTTACATGGCCCCAGAGTACGCTTCTTACGGCTTGTTTTCGGTAAAATCCGATGTCTTTAGCTTTGGCATTCTACTACTAGAGGTCATCAGTGGGAAGAAAAATCGTGGATTTGATCATCCACAAAATCAAAATCTTATTGGATATGTAAGTGATAAAAAATCGTAATCTTAAATTCCTTCCCATGTTCAAACTGAGTTACATTTGTTCTATTTCAGGCATGGAGATTGTGGACAGAAAGCCGGCCACTTGAATTGATTGATCCATTGCTGAAGGATTCAACCAATCGACCTGAGATGTTAAGGTGTATACACATAGGTCTCTTGTGTGTGCAGCAATCTCCAGAAGATAGGCCAACAATGTCATCAGTGATTCTGATGTTAAATGGAGAAAGTACATTGTCTCAACCAAAGCACCCCGGTTTACTTATAGATATGATTCCAGCTGCAACGCGTCCTCCATCAAGCAACGGTGAACCAAGTTCGGTCAAATATTCTTCAATTACGTTGTTGGAGGCTCGGTGACATATTGATTCTCGAGTAGAAAATGGTGTTAGTCAAGTAATTTTTTCACCCATTCAATGCTATTTGTTTTGAAACTCAAGCGTCCCTTGAAATGTTTGGTATATTGTAATGTAAAGTAGATTCAAATCTTATTCATTCTATTGTACATTAAGCCTCTGTTTGACACCCATTTTTTATCTCATTCTCATTCTCATTTTTCTATAGTATTCATTTCTAACCACACATTCTTTAAATAAAATAATATTACACATAAACCCAAAAATTCTTCTTACTTTTTAACCACACATTCTTTACATCAATCACTATTCAAAAACTCATTCTTCAAAATAATGGGTGTCAAACGGGGCCTTAAACTCTAATTTTCTGTCAAAAATATATTTTTTTTACTTTGGATTTTTTTTAAATTTTCCTTGCTGAACAAGTCAATTGGCAAGTAGGAATTATACCTTCCATTCCCATTCAATCCCGACCCGACAATCTTCTGATTCATGTTGTCGTACAAAATCATTAGGAATTAAACGAATAGGAATTGTCCAAAACAAAACAAAAGATGACACTTGGTTCTATATTTGGCTTCCTAAGCAAGGCAAACAAAAATTGAAATAATTTGGGAGTTGCCATCTATTTTATATATTCGTGAAGCAAAAGAAAACCATTTTTTCATTCCTTTCTTGGCCTTGCTTCTCCGACTCCAAGTAGTAATCATGAATTCTGAAAATTGAGGCAAAAAAAAAAAAAAAAACAATGCCATATAATCCTCAATAGATTTGATGCACATCCCTTTTTTTTTTTTGTCCTATTAAATTATGTGAAATCGAGAAAAAGAGGAGTAATATCTTAGTTCAACATTCATCTCAAATGTTAGACGGGGTAGGGTTGGACCAATACAACCCACATTTCCGAGAATTCTCTCTTCATTTTTAAAATAACAAGTGTATCAATTGTTATGTCACTGAACATCACTTTAGACCTATTCGTTTTCTATTGACGAACTTTATGGAGGAATTTTAGACTTTGGAGCTCTAAAGTTGTTTCTTTTATATATGTGATGACTACCAAAAAAACTCAATGTACATTCCACAATGTGAATGATCAAACGTGATTCTTACTAATGCTGAAAGTGAAGTGAGAAATGATATACTCTTGTCAAATATATCATGCCCCTTTAAAGAAATGGTGGGAAAGAGATTGCTTGCATGCCAAAATAACAAAATAAAATTCATTAATTAATTGATTATTGAATTTATATACTGCCAAATATATGAAAATTATTTTAATTTGTTGTGGGGTTTTTCTTCACAATTTTGCTTAATAAATAATTTAAGAAAATTGGTCAACTTTCAACCTAAAACAAACGTAAGATGTCACATTTCTCCTCAAAAAGTCGATCACAATCAAACAACTTCAAATCCATGCTCAAATAATTTTCTTTACTTCACACACTGTGTGCGTGACAGTGCATCAATTTCAGTTTTGTAATAGCATATTCTGGTTGACCCCACAACTGGACCCGTCGAATAAATTGACTTGCCTTATAAGTTGATGTTCCACTTACCAAATCTCATTTACTTTGCAATTTATTTTACTTTTTCTTTCACTTTTAGTTTACCTTTTTCTGATTTAAATAAGAACATAAAAGATAAGAGGACATTTCTTTAGAACAACCAATGTAGTGAGAGGAAATAAAAAATAATCTCATTTTTTGAAAGTTTTTTTTGCTTAAAGAGACATTAATGAGGAATAAGGGGTATAAAAATAGATAGTGCAAGCCAACTTGATCCAATTAATCTCGACGATTACATTATTAATAAGAGTATGCTCGAGATTTTTCATTTGATCAAGTAAGATAAGGAATATTTAGTATTTAGTGTGTGTTTGACAGGCTTTATTTTGTTATAAACCTAATTTTTTTTACAGTAAATGAGGGTCAAATTGTCAAACGGATGTCGTATCAATTTCTAATCACAAGATACTACTTTACTTAATTTTGAATCCAAGATTTTTTGCTATTCCAAAACTACACCCATTTGTACATCTTGGAAAATAAATGCATCGAAACTGCTCTTATATATAAATAAAGAAAAAAAAGGAAAAGAAAAATAATTATGGGCTTGACAATAATACATCATCATTAAGTCACCCAGTGTCTGCTAAAGCGTATATTTGATGGACATTATTGATGAAATATAATGAGAAATATGTGGTTAAAAAGTAAAAAAAAAAATTATTGATATGATGAAAAATATTATTTTATTGAAAAATGTGTGATTTAAAATGAATTTTGAAAAAATGTGTATCCAGTAGTGGCTAAATTTATCTCAAATGAGTGGGTTGGCCTCTGTAACTGATATAAAAAGAGTAATGATATTTAACTCCAATGTGGTTACAACCCCAATCTAGGTGGCGTTAACGTGGCATAAAATGATACGTGAAATTAAATAAGTCATTTAATTTCACATTTCACTTAACCAATCATTTAGAGCTACATAGAATTGGGTTACAACCTCACTGGGAACGAATAGTATTATTCTATAAAAAAGATTAAGCCACTGTTTGTCTACTATTTTTCAAAACATTGTTTTCTATAGTAATCAATCTCCACCACACATTCAAATAATAAAATATTCTACACATAAACCGATAAAGTTTCTTTCAATTTTAACCACACATTCTCCAAAAAATACTATTCATTACACCATTTTCATCACAATAATGGAAGACAAACAGGCACTAAAGTTATTTAGCCCCACCGAGGTTACAACCCCAGTTTAGGTGTCGTTAATATTGTATTAAAGGATAGATTAAATTAAATAAGTTATTTAATTTCACATTTCACTTAGTTAATCATTTAGAACCACGTAGACTTGGGTTACAACCCCACTGGGGATGAATAGTATTATTCTATAAAAAAGAGTAATGTTATCTAGCCCCACTAGGGTTACAACCAAATTTAGGTGGCATTAATGTGATATTAAATGATATGTGAAATTAAATAAGTTATTTATTTCACATTTCACTTAATCAATCATTTAGAGCCACATAGATTGAGGTTACAATCCCACTGGAAATGAATAGCATTATTCTATAAAAAAAGAGTAATGTCATTTAGCCTCACTGGGGTTACAACCTCAATTTAGGTGGCGTTAATGTGGCATTAAATGACATGTGAAATTAAATAAGTCACTTAATTTCACATTTCACTTAGCCAATCATTTAGAGCCACACAAACTGAGGTTACTACCTCACTGAGGATGAATAATGTTATTCTATAAAAAAGAGTAATGATATTTAGCCCCACTAGGGTTACAACCTCAATTTAGATGGCATTAATGTGACATTAAATGATAAGTGAAATTAAATAAGTCATTTAATTTCACTTTTCTTAGTCAATTATTTAGAGTCACATAGACTAGGGTTGAATAGCATTATTCTATAAAAAGGAGTAATGGTATTTAGCCTCATCGTGGTTACAGCCCCAGTCTAGTTGGCGTTAATGTGACATTAAATGATAGGTGAAATTAAATAAGTCATTTAATTTCACCTTTTACTTAGCCAATAATTTAGAGCCACATAGATTGGGATTACAACCCACCTGGGAATGAATAGCATTATTCTATAAAAAATAGTAATGTTATTTAGTCCCACCTGGGTTACAGCCTCAATTTAGGTGGCGTTAATGTTGCATTTAATTTCACATTTTATTTAGCCAATCATTTAGAGCCACATAGACTGAAGTTACAATCCCACTGGAGATGAATAACAATATTCTATAAAAATGAGTAATGTTATTTAGTCTCACTAGGGTTACAACCACAGTGTAGGTGACGTTAATATGGCATTAAATGAAATATAAAATTAAATAAATCATTTAATTTTACCTTTCACTTAGCTAATCATTTAGAGTCACGTAGACTGAGATTACAATCTCACATTTCTCACTAGAGATAATAGCATTATTCTATAAAAAAAAAAAAAAAAGTGTAACTAAGGTTATTCAAAACCCGACTAATATAAATACGAGGGCCAGCTATTCTTCACACTCCCCAAGTCCCAATCGTCACCCACTCCGAGAAAAAGAAACAAGAAAGCTTGGAATCAGATGGCCACGAAAGTTTATATTGTGTGAGTATTAATTATTTCATTCTTCTGATCTTTTGTAGACTTTAGTTGCGTCTTCCCCTTTTTTGATTCCCCATTTTTTTTCTATTTAGGAGATGGAAATCAAAGGTTTGTCATTTAGTTGTGTTTGTTTGTTGTAATTCTTCAATATTTGATTTTTTTTTCTTTTTAAATGTAAATTTAGAACTTGATGCTGTTTTCTTGTTTTTTTTCCCCTAATTTTTTGCTATTTTTAGAAATCGTATTAGAGGTCTGGCATTTAGTTGTGCTTGGTTGTTGTAATTGTTGCATATTTTAATTTTTTTTTTTTTTGGTCAATTTATAATCTTCTGATGCTGAACTGCTTCTTATTCTTGCTTGTTGCTAAATATTCTTCAATGATTCTAGATTTTTTTTTTAATTATTCTTATTTGTATCCGATCCCTATGGAAGAAAAATGAATTTTAATTAGCTGTAGAATACAGGATTATTTCCTCTTTCACTCATCACCTAAATTTTTTTAAGTTATTTGATCTTGTCAAAATTCACTTGAATAATAGTTGATCAAAATATGAATTTCTATTGGGTAGAACAAAATTTAAGACCGGTCTATATAATTCTTGATTGTGATGATAGCTTTGAAGATAATATTTAACACCTTATGCTTTTTCATCATATGTAACACCTTATGCTTTTAGATCAAATAATTCAACATGATACATCACAACAAGCAAAGTTCCTGGTTCAAGTCTCGCCAACGCCCATTTGTTAAAAATTGTACATGTGTAAGGCTTTTAATGGGAATAAATAGTCCCGCCTACATGTGCGGGTATGTTTAATATAATATTTAAATGATATACATTTGACCCTATCTAACATCTTAAACTTTCAGATCAAGCGGTTCAACAATTCAACATGTAGTAGTACAATTTTGGAACCACATCTATTTTGCTGATTTTCTTTGGTAGACCAATCTCTTATTTGTTGAAGTTCATCTTTTACTAATATTTGTTGCAATTACCATTCTAAATTGCTTCCTGTCAATGAATTTATGTGGCCTTGATAGTTCGGTTATTTGCAACATACAAGAAAACCTTTGTTTTTACATCTTAAAGATCTTGTAATGGGCTGAATTGCAGTTTCTGTGTATATTTAAAATGCAAGGCATAAAGAAAACTTTGTCGCAAGTTTAGAAAACTAGAAAAATTGTCTGTCTTCATTCCCGAAATTATTTTACTGGTTTCCTAGATCTCCTGATGCATCAATTTGTGTCTACATTGTAATTCTGTTTTGTGGCCAAATTTGTTCCCTCAGATTGGATTTTATAATCTCTTATCTTATACAGTGTCTTTATCTGTCACAGTTAGTTTATTCTTGCTAGTGTTATTAAGACTGCCACATATCACCCACGATTTATGGTATAATTTCAAGTTGAAAATGACTGAATTCAAGATGCACAATCAGCTTTACTTATTTATGTTTGGATGAGAACCCTGGTAATTTTTTCCCTACTGAGCTGCTACATGTGTTGTTGCAAATTAGTAGATAGTGTCACATATAGTTGATGAGAATTCCCTGTTGGTTCATTCTGTTCTGTCTTTTATATATCTAAAAATTTATTATTCTATTTGCACAAAAAGAATGAGACAATCATGTGCTCATTTAAACAGTATCAACATTAACCAGGAAGTTCTGGAAGGGTTAGACTATTTAAAAGAATGATCTATCAGTAAAAGCTGTAGCTGTGTTCAAAGAGAGAAGGTCTTGCTTGAGCCAAAATGCTTGCACATGATGGTTCCATCAAGCCAAGAGAATTTTTTGTTAAAATTCTTTATATTTATTCCATCAATCCAAGTGATGCCTCAAATGAAACAAGTATATTATTTCAGTTTATTGTTACATGCAATGTTGATTTTTTTATAGGAATTGAATGAAATGTAATTTCTCCGTTCTTCTCTCTTTTCTGGGCCTTTAATAAATATTCATGATCTGTTTTCCTACTCTTATAGGTTCTATTCTATGTATGGGCATGTAGAGAAACTGGCCGAAGAAATAAAGAAAGGGGCTTCATCTGTTGAAGGAGTTGAAGCTAAAATATGGCAGGTAGAAAATATCTTTGCCATCAGACCTTCATTGGATTACTTAATAAGGAAACTGAAAAAATTAAAATAAAATAAATAACTGAGGAAAGCATCTATTATCATTGACATTTTCATTGAGTGAATCTTGAATTGCACACTTCAGGTCTATATATCATTTTGTTAGTGGTTTTATCATATTTGTAAATTGGAACTGTGTCCCAATTGGTATGCTGGATTTCATTAAGGTGGAATCAAAGGCCAGCAGACTGTGAACAATTTGAATTAAATATCTACCTATATCTCTACCTGGGGAGAAATGAGAGAAACATACCGTAGAATGAACTTGTTGAATATACAAATATAAAGAAATAATTTTATTCCCTCCTTGAGCTTTCAGATTATGTGTTATCAGAGCACGTAAACCTTCTGATTTCAAGTCTTGCTAAACCGTTTATGTAAATTCAGTTAGTCAGGCCTTTGAAAGAAAATAATTTCCATGTTAGTGTGAGGGATGGAAGATACAAATATAAATAAATAAATAGATTCATGCCTCCCTAAACCACTGAAGTTTTCAGCTTAGGTGGTTCAATAAAACCTAATAGAATGACTGAAAAAGGAAAATATGAATATTTGTAGGTCACCGTGAGCAGAGCATTTCTAGTATGGATTAGTTACTTTAAATTGTCCTGTAACTAATTTGGCTGAGTGAAGCTGTAAGTTTGGTCATGAGATGATAAGTAAGGAAAATCAGTGAATGAGTCTTTACTTTAGGTGGTTTATCACACCCAAATCCCACATTGTTAGTGTGTTTGTCAGTTTAATACTGTATTTGTTCTTCATACTTCAAAGTCATGTTGATGTAGTTCGTATGATAATTCTTGGCTGCTTACCAATTATCACTTCTTATTTTATGTATCTTTCACTAGTTGGAAATCTGGTTTCGCATTTTAAGCAATTTTCATCCTACCCCCGCACCCCCTTTGCTATTTTGCCACTGTTTGACAACTATTATTTTAAAACTCTTTAATTTTCATACTCATTTTCAACCACACATTTATACAATAAAATATTTTGCGCGTGAACCCAAAACTTTTCCATACTTTTTAATCACACTTTCTCCAAGAAAATCACTATTCAAAACTCTATTTTCTCAAAATAATGGCCATCAAACGGGGGCTTTATTGGGTGATGCCTATATTATATATTGGCTTGTTGAGTTCTTTCAACAAGGGTTATTTTCTTTTAGAACTTTGCTGCATATTTCATCCATTACATGTAGCTACCGTTAGCATATATTATATAACTGTTTGCTCATGTTTCTTCAATTACCACCTACTGAAGTGATGCATAACAGGCACTATTGATTTTCATTGTTCTTTTTTCTTCTCTACTCTCTTGTTAATGGTTGTGGCATTTTTTTTCCCTTTTTCCATATTGGGGACTAGTGAACTGGGACCATACATGGTGGAAATTATGCCATAAGGTTCTTTTAAATTGTGAAAACCAATACGGATGCTATTACATTGAGACTAATTTCTCCATGGGTTCAGAACTGCAACACTGTAGCACAAGAGACACGATGATAACCCTTTTTACTTCTTTCATTCAAAAGTTCTCATTGAAACTATATGAATTTCTTGACAGTGATTCCCAGTTTATCCTAAAGAAAATAACTTTAATGTTCTGCTACTTGTGTCTTCCACGTTGTACAGGTCCCTGAGACATTACCAGATGAGGTTCTAACGAAAATGAGTGCACCTCCAAAGAGTGATGTACCCATCATAACACCTAGTGAACTTCCCGAGGCTGATGGCTTTGTATTTGGCTTTCCCACAAGGTTCGGAATGATGGCTGCCCAATTCAAAGCATTTCTTGATGCAACTGGAGGCCTATGGAGAACACAACAGCTTGCTGGGAAACCTGCTGGGATCTTCTACAGCACTGGATCTCAAGGCGGTGGACAAGAAACTACTGCGTAAATTCTCCATCTTTTATGTAACTAGAAAACATCCTAAATTTCTGGAAGCAAAAACCAAGTGATGTGATGACAACTCTGTTTCTTCGAATTCTTACAGGTTGACTGCTATCACTCAGCTTGTTCACCATGGAATGATATTCGTGCCCATTGGATATACATTTGGAGCCGGCATGTTTGAAATGGAGAAAGTTAAAGGCGGAAGTCCTTATGGTGCTGGAACTTTTGCTGGTGACGGATCAAGACAGCCATCCGAGCTTGAATTAGAACAGGCTTTTCACCAAGGGAAATACATTGCCATCATCACCAAGAAACTGAAGGGAGCTGCCTAATCTCTTCCTGATACAGAAATACAGTTTGCATTCTTACATTTTTTTCCTTTGCAGTAGAATTATCTACATATTATTTCTGTGTGATTGAAACAATCATTCTTGCTATGTTGGCACACAATTTGTACGTTGATGATGTTCAGTACAATGGTTTCTCTTAATGATTAAAAGTTTGTTTCCCTAATAATGTTAGTTGTTGTGCATTTGGTTCAAGATCATGGTACGATATAATGATGTTCTGAAGTCCGTCATATTGAAAGTTAGATCGGTTTCCTTGTAACAATTTGTAGTCCATTTGATCGAAATTGAATTTGGGTTTTCTCTACACAATCAGACTTTTTTGGATTGGTTTAATGATTGTTCATTTTGATGGTTTTTTAATTTTGCTATGATTGATTTTACGTCTATAGCCCATGTTTGATCCACGTTCTAAAGGAAATTTATTCTTTCAATACTCATTTTCAACTGCATAATCTTTAATAAAATAATATATTACTCTCAAATTCAAAATTTTTCTTTCTTTTTTAATCACATATTTTTCATCACATCACTATTTAAAATGCATTATTTCCTTAAGAATGTGAATCAAATAAGGGCCTAATAGCATAATCATTAACATGTATTATAAGTAAGGTTGGGCGTGTGTTGGGTTGGATTGATTTTGAATCCAACTTAAACTCAATTAAATATGTTCGGTTTGATAATAATTCAATGGGAAAATTTCATTTTCAAGAGAATAAGTTTAACTTATTTCAAAAATAAGAAAACAAGTTTGAAATTTTCAAAATCAAATTTTTATTAAAAAATTTTAAATTTTTATTTATAAAATAAATTAATTTATTATTAAATATTTAATTCTAATATAATATAATTAACTCATCCCACCTTTACCACCATACTGCTCCGACGATCGTTCCGATCACCACCCTACTTCGGCGAACTTTCGATGACCGTTTCGACAACTACTTCGATTCCGGCGACTGCTCCGATTCCGATGACTCAGGTCGCGAGTTACAGTCCAATTCACAAGTCACAACTCAAGTCACAAGTCACAACTCATGTCACAGTCCAAAACTTTTATAGGTTACAATTTGAATATCAATCACAGATCAAAATTTTTGGAGGTCACAGATTATTTCATGGTCACAAATCAATAATTTTAAAGATCACAGATTAAAAAATTACAGGTCACAGATTAATTTTTAGTGACAAATTGTCGAATTTTAAGGTCACGGATTAATTTTTAGTCACAAATTGTAGAATTTTAAGGTCACGATAGTCCAACACAAACACCAAACCCTCCGCCACCGTCCACTGCTAGAGAGAAGAGAGAGTGATAAGAGAAAAGACAGTATAGAAGAGAGAGAAGAGAGGACTACCACCACCACCACCTTGACGGCCAGTACCACCACCAACTACAAACATTGCCACCATTTCAAACCACCCGCCAATTACCCCAAAAGCTCCGACTTCTGTGACCACCCCCGTGACCATCTCCGCCGTTATCGCCAGAACCAAAAGCACCACCGCCTTCTGTGACCAGACCACCACCTCACCACTGCCACAGCCCCACATCAAGCGATGCCACCACCATCAAGACCAATGGCGCCTCCACCACCACCCACAACAAAAAAAAAAATAAGAAAGGAAAAATGCAGCGCCATTCAAATCTGGACGTATACATGGAACCACCACCATCGCCAGCTGCCGCTATCACCGCGACCAACCACTGCACATCATTGTCGCCAGATCCACTACCACCATCAAAACCACCTCACCGCACCATCAACACCAACAAAACAGATCCAAAATCGCCCCCACACCCGCCATCACGTCACAGTTGTAGTCGCCACCTCCACCACCACCGACATCACCACCATAATTTTCAAACTACCACCACAACTCCATTTCCACCCCCACATACCTTCACAAACCAATTAACAAAAAACCACGCGGTACCAACACCTGAACGCACCGCCGATCCGCCACGATTTGTACAACCACCATCACTGCGACCAACCACCGCACATCGTTGTTGCCAAATCCACCACCTGTAGCACCATCATCACTACCGATTGTAGCATTGGCAGGGGCGAAACCACTCTGCGACTGCAACTGTAGCACCACCATCACTACGGAGCCGATTCACTGCACTGCAAACGTCAAGCAGGTTGCTGCAGTGGCGACGACGGTTTCAATTTGAGAGAGAGAGAAAGAGAAGAGGGTGAGATAATTAGGTAGAGAAGAAATGAATTTAGGGTTTGATTTGGGATGAAATTAAAATATAATTTGTATGTATGTATATATATATATATATATATATATATATATATATATATATATATATATATATATACACACACAACCACGGTTGAAATCCAACCAAATCCAACCTGGCCAATCTCGGGTTGGTTTGGGTTAGTTCAATTCAAGTTGGACAATTTTTGTATGAGCCCAATGATTGGGACCTTTTTTCGTTGAATATGAACAATTTTTTAAAAGTTTAATACCGTTTCAATTTGGATCAATTTCGTTAAAATTTGTGATTTGAATGGCCTTAAGTAGATTAAAGTTGGATTAATGGTCCGTGAGGTTAAGTTCAATTTCAATAGAATGATATAAATTAAAAATGTTGTAAACATGTTAAATAGATTATATCATAATCAAATTAAATACTATTAAATCAATTTAATTACATGTTGAATACTTGCATATTATACATATTGAATAAAATGAATTCAACATAAATACTAAAAATGTTAAATCATTCGAACTCAATACAAAATCTCCTCCTTCGGTCCAAGTGTTTAGTCAAAAATCTCGTCAAAAAATTGAGTCGAGAAGTCGAGGCACGAATAGCAATGAGAGGTAAAAGAGAAGTGAGGCAGAAGAGAATTTTGATCGTTAGGTTTTATGTTTTTGGTTTCAAGTACCAATTTTCTTTTTAATATTTTTTAATTTATTGGGTTGGGTTGGGTTAGATAACCAGGAACCCAACCCGACTTGACCGAAAATTTGATTTCTTAACCCAATCCAATTGAACTAAAAAACAAATCCAAATCGGTTGATTTGGGTTGGGTTGATCAATTTGACTGATTCGACTTAAATTTTGTCCAGCCCTAATTATAAGGTTACTTATTGATTATCCTAGGAAATTATCAAATAGTCATTATGTGTTGGCCTAAAATTTTCTTCTTTTAGTGCATTATATTTCCCAAGTGCACTAGACAATCATTAGCAAATTAAGATAATATACTTGAAGTCCCAGTGATAGTGTAGTATGTTGGTTGGTGTTTTGGCATTAAATTGTTGATGCTAACATGATAGAAACACCATTTCACTTTGCCAATATATATATATATATATATATATATATATATATATATATATATATATATATATATATATATATATATATTTTTTTTTTTTTTTTTTTTTTTTTTTTTTTTTTTTTTTATATAGAATCGTGTCGAGTAGTATTGTATCAAATATGCTCTATGTATTATTATTTGTTCGAGCTCATCTCTTTACTCTGGTTTTGTTGAGTACGTTAATTAGTGAGTGAATCCAGAATTTATTTACATTTTTCAATCGAACCATTAAAATATCACGTGATTAATGATTGTCATTTAACTGAGCAAAATTGAAAATCCTATTTTAGTGTATGTATAGACAATCAAACTGGATCTATGTGAAATAATTTCATGTGATTAGGGAATAAGTTAGGTTATACAAAAGACACGTTAATTTCTTTTTGTGGTAATCTATGCTCATAAGTAAAGATATATAAAGGAAGATGTAAAAATTCTATGGTACTTGATGATTCGCCTATGTGTCCATCATATGATATGCTACTATCATTATATATCCCTTAATTATATATTTTTGAGCCTCTAGGAGGACAATGTTGTGTTAAGATGCACAAAAATAAGTTAGATTATTGAGGTTGGCGAGTCTTTGAGAAACAATGTTCATGGCCATCGTTCGTCGTCATCTCGATATGTTGCTTGGCACGTGAGTGGTCTGTCTCGATGGTGTTATACATGTGCACGGTACACATACTTCTTAGTCAATTCTTGTAAATTTCGTTAATCAAAACGCTACCACGTAACATAAAACTACTATAAGAAAACTCTATTTATTTAAGACTAGCTCGTGCTTTTCTTCACCTTCCAATAGAAGCATTTCAATGTGACCATTCGATAAAAAGCACAAAGCCATGGTTGATAGCTCAGAATAGGTAAAATAAGAAACAAGAAAATCTCTAGAAGTAGGGGTGGGGGGTATGGTGACATGGGCCAAGCCCTCACTTCCACTAACATATTCCAGGCATATAAACAATTGCAAAGTGAGATTTCTAATCAAATGATCACACAACACACTCACTCACTCCTGTTCTGGAATTCAATTATTCCTTCATTTCTTTACAACTAAAGTAAAAAATGCCAGCTCTATGCACAAAACAGATGCAGAAACAAAAGCTCCTTTATCAACTAAATTCAGCTACAGACAACAAATTCCTTCTAAACTAACACCAACACTTTCTCTAAATTTTATACCTCTACTCATCATTCCTGAACAATCTTTAATAATTATTCTTCAATTATTACAGTACTATTATTGTTATTATTTAATTTTCATTTCCTAATTTTGTATAGGGTTTGATAATATCTTCTTGTTGGCTTAATCTTGTGCTTCTTTATCTGAAAGTCCCTCCAAATGTAGGATTCCAAAAATCAACTGTTGTTTCGTGCGTGACGGGGAAAGTGCTAGAAATTGGTACTAAACATAGTCCTCGACTTTTAAGATCTTGCGCCTGCCCTTGATCTGGATCACTGGATTTAGAGTTCTGCATAATAGATAAGAAAAATTAGTTTAATTTACTGGTAGCAAAGATCAAATGAAATTGAATACCTGCTGGTGCTGTAAGGGAGCTCCACTTTTGAAATATGGGGTACTTAACACCTGATAATGTACACAAAAACACGTATTTATTATACAGATTAATTTGGTTAAGTAGTTGTATGATATATACTTACATTGACTTGATCATGGAGATGTTTTATATATTCGGTAGCTTCAGAAAGCACGGATGCCGTATCAGTCTGAGAAATAAATTTATTTTTAATCAACAAGAAAAAATTATCTTAATTTAGACAGAAACTTATCTTTGGGATTAAGTAAAGAAATTTTTTCTTAAGTTACCTTTCCAAAAGGCGAAACTAATTGTTGAAGTGCGGTGACTCTGTCCCCCATCTTCTCTTTCCTTACCTAATCAAGAACACAACAAGGCTACATGTTCTTATTTGTTGTTATGAATGAAAAGAGGAAGTGAAATTTAAAACAATATCTTGTTCAAAACCTTATTATGCATACCTTAAAAGATGGGGTTTCGTTCCGAGGTCTTTTATTTGACGTTTCCGTCGTGTTTTTCTTTGTTATCATACCGACATCTCGAGTTTCCATTGTGATCTTTCGAAAGAACAGACACAAGTTTTAACATTTAAAGAAAAATAGAAGGGAAAGCCTAGATTAGCAACCTCTGCAGGCATATATCTGGACTCCCTATTAATTACCTTTGGTTTTTCGTCAAAGGGCGGTGTTTGAAGTTGCGGTTGTAGGGACGGGAAGAAGCTCGGTCGAACGTCATTCATAGCAGCCGCAGATGCATTCCAGAAAGGAGTATTGTTGGTGAAGTGTAGGTGGCCTGAGGGTGGCTGTTTTAGGGCGGATGCTCTCAAAAAAGGCAGATTTTTAGACCAAGAAGGAAACACCTCGCCCGTGCTGGCCCCATAGCTAGTTGGATAAGGTCCCGGATAATTCATGGCCGGATTTTCATACGTGGATTGATGGGGCTGATTTTCGGATAATAACAAGCCGTATGCAGTAGAATCCATCTGAAAACTAGTCGTTAAGCCCTGAGATATTGTTCTTCCAGCGTCGCTAGAGCTCACTTGAGAACAGTATTCTGGCTGGTCCAAAGAAAAACCCTGGTTAATATGCTTAAAATCATTCATAATTGAAGAATCCTCAGCACTGCAGGAATATATTTTCTGCCCGGTCCACTGGTCTTGAGAAGATGCTTCCCCAGCTTCTTGTTGAAAATTCGTATCTTCTTGAAGCATAGCCTTTTCATTTCTACTGTCCAAATTAACCCAAAAAAAAATCTAAGAACCAATTCTATATTTTCATGCAAGAGAAAAGGCACCAAGAAAAATTCATTATACTTACAGTAAAGAGTGATTCCAGTCCATTCCTTGAGAAGAAAGGCCTAATCCCATCATCTGTAGATTGGGATCCCGCTCTTGCAACTTGTTGGAAAATGGAAAAACTGATGAAGAATCTATGGAAGACCTCGGCTTGATCTCGGACATTTCTGTCGGCCATTCAAAGGTTGATTTCTTCTTGTTATTTAACGTTGTAGAAGTCGAAGATTGTGTTGATAAAGTAGTGCCAAATCTGTTTCTAGATGTATCCCACCAGCTACCAGTACTGCCTAATTGAAATTCATCCGCCATGGCTGCTGCTGCTAAAAAGCTCAACTCCTTTCCTCTTTCAATTACTTGATTATTTTCTATCTTTTTGAGTCAGATGCTTATACTTCAAGCCTCTTTCACTTTTTTAATTTTCTCTCTAGCTTTGATGTTCTTGGCTTGAATTTATAAAAAGGAAATCAAACAGATTCGCAGCATCTGGTATTTATACAAATGAATAAACGGCTGAAATTTGGTTGACTTGCTAAGACTGATTATTAGACAAATTAAAAGAAAGGTACATTTTATTTTGACATAGTAAGTATAAGTTGTGCTTATTAATGTGTTTAAATTTTTAGATAATGTGAAGCTAAATTTTTTAAATCCCGTCCCTTGCACAATTTATAGATCAAACAAACATAAAACAAGAAGTTTTTAAATTTGTTCATTTTCTTTCTTTTCTTAATTTAACTATTTAAGTATATTAATTAGTAATTAATTCGACTTTCGAGCTCATATAATTGAGAAAAAAAAAAAGGGTACACGTCATATACACGAAATCTAGCATGTATCCATAATCTAAGGTACAAAATTGCTTAGTGCAAATTAAATTGAAGCTTTAAGGATTCAATTATTTTGAGCAAATCATTTGTCACTAGGAATGGTGGTTCGCTTTTGTCACATATTTGGAGTCTCTATTGTTTGTCACAAGAAAATAATTGAAAATGTGATTGTATAATTTTCACAATGAAAGGTATCATTATCATATTTGGTGAACTTTTTCATTCTCGTTCCGCAACAATAAATTAAATTTTATTTCCACTAAATTTAAAACATTATTTATATTCTTTTCCATCAAACTATACTAGAATGTTTGATACAAATAGATCATTAATAATAATAATAATAATAATAATAATAATAATAATAATAATAATAATAATAATAATAATAATAATAATAATAATAATAATAATAATAATAATTTAGTCCATTACTCTTTGTCTAATAGTAATATGTTCTATTAGGATGAAACATGTGTTCATGTCTACCTATATATCATTTTAAAATATTTGAAAATATGTATCACAAGAAATATATACAAATGTGAACATAATTTCCACAACAAATGGTAACTTTTGCTAAAGTTTGTGAATCTTCTTATTAAACAACAAAAAAACAATTCTTATTCTCAATAGTTTTGAGATTGAATATGTGAATATTTCTTCCTCTAGACGGTTGCTGTCTAATAGATACATGAATTTGACTACAAAATCATGCTTGTCTCTTGGAATGAAGTGGATTATCGGCCCGAGGATTGCCACTATTCTCCTCACTTTCATTTCCCTAATTTAAACCTCGAGTCGTCAGAGCCTTTCTAACTCAATCTAGCCCAATCAGAATCTAGTCAAGTATATATTAGATGAATTAGACTATAACCTAAGGTCCCAGGGTTTTTACGATCACATTGAATAAATATAAAAAATATCACCAACATATAAGGAGTCTTGAATTTCATCTTAAAAGATCGATTTGTTAAGAGTGATAGCTCAAACTCTTATATGTCGATTATACTTTTTTTTTATTCGATGTGAAATTTATATCTTAACATGAACCCTGCAAAATGGTGGATTATTTGTGCAAACCAAACTCGAAATTCATGTGTTCATTTGAGTTTTAATCGAATCAAATTACTCATTTGAATTAATTGAGCTCTAATATTATATCAAGACTTGTGATTCCTTTTTAAAAGATCAAGATCTTTTAAAAAGGAATCACAAGTCTTGATATAATATTAGAGCTCAATTAATTCAAATGAGCAACTCAAACTCTTATATATTTGTCTATATTTCGATAATTATTGATGTGGGATTAATCCCTTAACAAGTCCAGCAAATCAAGCCTTGATATGTTTGTCTATATTTTAATATTTAATCAATATAAGATATATTACTTAACATGCATAGCAAGATGGTGGCTCGTTTGAGCACACCTATCTTATAGTCCATATGCACTCAGTATTAGCAAGGGCGGAGCCAAGGGGTGGCCTGGGGGGTGCCTGGCCCCCCTCCCATTTTCGACCAAATTTTTTTTTATTATTTAAAAAAAATTGTAATTACTGCTTTCAACTCATTTTTCACATCGAAATCGTTGGAAATTGGATATGGCTACTTCTAGAAGAATTGTAGCCCTTCGAGTTAGATTTCCAACGTAATTTGAATCATCACAATCGGATATCGGTAGAGAAAGTTATGATGAAAATATTGACGACTGCTCGACTTTCGCTAGAGACTCGCTCGAGCGACCAATGCAGTAACTTTTCGCCCGAGTTTCGCCCAATTATAATGTAGTTATATAACGTTATCAAAGTATGATTTTGCTAAATTAAAGATTAGTACTTTCTTTTATAGGCTTCTTGATTTTTTTTGTTAATAATGTATCCAAAAAAAAAAATTCTGGGGCAGTCCCCGTGGGCCCCCACCACTTCACCTCTACCTCTTGGCCCTCCCTACGTTCAAAGTCTGGCTCCGCCCCTGAGTATTAGTCAGATCGAATGTTCATTGAAGTTTAATAAACTCTGTTAACATATTGAGTCTTAGATTTAATATTAAAATGTCAATCTTGTTAAGAAGAATTATCCAAACACCTATATATTAATTATAGTTTTGATATTTATTCCAGGTAGTATTTATCCTTAGACAACATGAACCTAAAGCTTTCTTCCTTGTAACTAATATTTGCTATCTTTATTAACCCCCGTGTTGCTCTCCATATATAAGAAATTTAGTTATCTTCTATATATTAAAAGTGGTTATGTAACGGAATTTCTTGTTTTTAACGGAAAAACTAACGAAATTTGTTGTTTTAACGGATTATGTAACGGAATTTCTTATTTTAAACAGGCAGCTGCACCTTCTTTCAGTATTTTTATCATAACTTTGTATTTCGATATCCGATTGAGGCGATTCAAAATGCGTTGGAAAGCTAACTCATCTGGCTACAACTTTGATTCAGATATCATTCTCCAATTCGATCACTTTCTATGCCAAAAATATGTCTCAATATGAGACTAAAACATCGGAGCATAACTTTTCGGTTAGAAATTGATTTGTGATCATCTTTTGACTAAATTTGATTCCATTGATATCTTCATTTATCCAATTGACTTCGAGCACTCTCAAATTTTCATCGTGAGGTTCGGCATAACTTTTAAGTATTTACATTTTAGTCTCCGAAATTTGGATCCCTTACAATTTAGCAATTTCTCCAAGTTTGTCAACTTTTGCTTATTTTCTTCGATCTCACCAACTTACATCACAACATCAAAATCACACATCTAATTATTTATCAATTACATAAACATTACATCATTAATTATTTAATTAACCAAAAAAATTACATCTTTATTAATAACAAATTAATTTTTAAACAAAACTATTAAATATAAACTAGGTAAACGTACATTGCACGTTGCTTGCACCTAATATGTATGTATGTGTGTATATGTGTATATATATATATATATATATATATATATATATATATATATATATATAAATGATCTAATGAGAACCGGTGCGCATCTTATCTTAAGCACCGATGAGTTGGCACATTAAATAATTTGGGGATAAAGTTTTTTTGAGGTGCAATACACCAATTAATTATATATATATATATATATATATATATAGATGAGCATATATATATATATATATATATATATATATATATATAAAGTGCCTATAAAACGAAAATTCTTGTTTTAACGGAAAATCTAACGGAATTTGTTGTTTTAACGGAAAATCTTTTTTCACCGTTAGTTTTATTGTTTCCATTAAATAGCAATTAAGCCACCGTTTGTGGCAATTGATGTTGTGTCTGTTAGAATTCCATTATTTAATAATAAATGAATGGGAAATGCAAAATGTTTTGTACTACTACATTTTGTCACTAGGAAAAAATTAAACTAAAAAAACAAAATGGACGTGGAGATTATCAGTTTAAAAATGCTAATAATTTATTTGGTAAGGTACATTGAACTTAATGAAGAAAAAATATTTATTTATTTAATTTTGTATTGTAATGTAATGTTATCTATTATTTTATTATGTACAAAAGATTCATGATTAAGTGCAAAATTTGATATAATATAATAGTACGAAACACAAACTTATACATTTTTTTGTCTTTACACTAACATTCATTGTAAAAATTGATTATGATTTAATGTAGAAAGCAAAATTCTGGATATGAGCGAAGATAAATGTGATTGAGTTTTTCCAAATATTTTATTACATGTCATGCGTTGACTGTAATAAAGGAATTCGATATAAATACAATGAAAGCTTCGTTTGTATATATTGCAAAAGCCAATGGGTCTACAAACCATGGTATGTATCTTACAATTTTAATTTAAAATTGATATCTGATTTATTTTAGAATTTAACACTATTCAAATTAAAATTAATATATTCAACGTATTTAAAGTGTTAGGGGATATGTTCAACTGGACGATAATACTGGAAAACTAGCTAGCTGCTACTATGTTTGGTGAAGTAGCAGAACATGCACTTGGTTGCTCAACAGTTGAATTGATGGGACATGCTGGAGAGGTATTTCTTAAATTTTTCTTCAAAACTTGATTTTTATTATAATGAGTTATTTAAAAATAATTGGGTTTTTTTATTAATTATGTAAACATATTCAAAATTTATTTTGTAGGAAAATCGATCATATGTTAAAAGCGTTGTAGAGAAATTATCAAAAGAAATTTGGAAGATTCAAGTTTATGTAGATCCAAAGAAACTAAAGGAGAAAAAATATAGGCAGTTTAATATCCTCTCTATTGAAGTAATGCAAGATGAGGAAAATGATGAATTGTTATCTTAGAATCAAAATTATCTCAAACAGCTTTCATAAAACTATGAGCGATGTTTATATATATGACGATGCTATAAATTCTATTAATGCTCGTTTTTTAATAAATCACAATGTGTAATTATTTATCAATTATATAAACATTACATCATTAGTTATTTAATTAACCAAAAAATTACATCTTTATTAATAAAAAATTAATTCTTAACCAAAAAAATTATATATAAACTAAGCAAACGTGCTTAAACCTAGTACTTAAAAAAAAAAATTAAAAAAGTAAAAGTGATTGGTGAAAAATAGTTTCAATATACTTAGGCAAATAGAATAACTTAAAAGTAAATTTAACTTATTTAAAAGCACGCCATAACCATACATTTACATTTTGCTAAGATTTAAAAGTCTAATTAGAAGCAAAGTTAGCTGAAAGTATTTCTCTCTTTAATTTGGCATGGTATAATCCAAATGGTCAATTCTTTTCCACCAAAAAATATAGTAATATAAAAATGATGACCTGTGGAAAAGGTAAACTGAGTGGAAGGTGGCGGCGGCAGGCGGTGATTGTGAGCAAGATGGAAGAGACTCAATCGGTAGCGTCACCTGCGTTTTGACCCATGTTTTTCTGATTTTGAGAGAATTCTAGAGTCAACGAGAATGGTCCACATGATAAGCACGCGTGCGGGTGCAGGGTCCCACATTAACCTATGAGTCAGAGCCCGAAAGCTACGGCCGTGGCTCAAAATTTCCTCCACTTTTATCATTTCAATTTAAAAATTAAACTAAAGTACACCTTTTCGTATACGTTAAGTTTGACAATTCAAAATGTGTCATTGATTGTTTAAATTATTCTTAACATTAATGTTGACCTCAAAAAATGAATCAACAGATGTCGAGTCCACTCACGCTAAATCAAGCACGATTTCGACGAGTTCCTATCGAAATGATGACAATAGCAGGAAGAAAATGGATGCGGAAGGTACTTTGCGACGAGAGACAAAGATGTTTGAGGTCCGACAAACGGAACAAAAGCAATCGTGTTAACAGTGATTACCCGGTCGAAAGTAAACTAAATTACATAATCACAAATGTAAATATGTGGAAGAATAGATTTGACGTATATTCAAATAGCTATGTTGTGTACCAGAATTTATTACTCATAAACATGTCAAAAAAATATGGAAAATAAACCCAAGTGAGTATGTATTTCAAGTATAAGTTCTTCTTTTTTTAATCAATCATCACTCCCTTCTAAATTAAAAAGAGAAACCATTTATATTATTTTGACCGATGTGGTTATCGTGGATCAAAACCACGTGGCCCCATCTCCCTAATGGGCAGTCACATCAATGTCTATTCATACAATTAATACATTGATAAGTGGTCAGTCGCTCTATACTAACATGGTGACAAACTTTTATTACAAGTGTTGCATCAATCATTTCACTGAGATCTTCGAATCTTCTAAGTGGAACAGCCTCAGCTATGAGCTTCGAATTAACTGAGAACCTCGGAGGAGTTTTCGAAGTAATTCTCTAAGTGGAGAGGCTCAGCTCTTTTCTTTACTTCCTTAGACAGCTTCGTCTTCAAAGAAGTGTCTCAGCAGACTTCGACTTGTTGTGCGAGGAACTCGGTTGTTTGCCTTCTTTGTGTGTTTGAACTCATGTGTCTTTATTTGACTTTCTTGTTGACTCTTTGTCCACGTGGCATATTACGTGGCATCGTTTCTCTGAGCCTCTGAGGGAGGAGTAACAATTAATATATAATAAACTGTCACATCACAACAATGTCAAATTTGATTTACATATAGCAACAATGTCAATTTAATTAGTTTTCCCAGAATTCACACTGCACCAACTTGAGCTTTCTATTTTATTTTACCATCATCATCATCATCATCATCATCTTCTTCTTCTTCTTTTAAGGAGCTCTTGAAATTAAAAGATTGAATAATCACGAGAAATTTATTCATACCATGTTTCTTTCTAACATTCCCATATAGTATAGTAAAATTCGCAAAAAAGCTAATTTTGAGTAGAAAAATCAGACTAATTTCTTAAAATTCCCCATTCATTTATCTAATTCTAGAAATAAAAGTGAATAAGTAGAGTGATTGTGCTACACGTCCATCACAACTTACAGATAACAATAGATGATGTGGTGAGATTTCATTAGATCAAAATCTTATCAATTAAATAAAAAAAAAAACTATCAACTTTCTTTTTAACGCTTTGTCCATCTGCAAAATACTATGTAAAAGAGTGATATACAACATGCATTTTTCTAAATATAAATATTACAGTTTATATCATAGAAAATATTACTTGAATTTATAAATCAAAAATATCAGTTTATGTGCAAATTGTACAAATCAAGGTTATTATCAATGCATTGAAATCTTCTCCTTCTTTCACTTGGAAAAATATGTGCAAAACAAGCTCTTAGTATAAATTCTAAATTTAGATGAAAGATTCACCTCTCTTACAAACTAAGAACATAGTTCCTAGTAATTGGGTCATAAGTAATTTATTTAACTTTACATTCCCAAGATATCATTTCTTATACCTCGGTGACACACGTTCAAAAACCGTTGAGTACATCATGTAAATGTATCGTAAATCTTTACTAAATGTGACATTGAAACTATACATTTTTTGTCGCATATTTTCATTCTAGTAAGATTATAAATGAATATATAATTAGGTACTCGAAGATGAGTGTTCAGAGTCAATCAACTTATAAATTGATTTATGAGAGAGGGTCAAATATTTTTATTTCTTATGTTTTGGAAAAGCTACACAGAGTTCTTTAGGTGGTGTCTACTCAATCAGGAAAAGATTTTTATTAATGTCTATCAAGCAATGTCGAATTAACATATAGAATATTGTCCTTTCCTTTTCTTTTAATATAATTCTTTGCAACATATAATCCTATAAGTTAGATTATCGATTAATTCGTGTGATGTGATTGAATCGTAGAAAATATACCAAGTGGAACAAATATCTGTATATCACCATGTTTGATACACATTCTTCTGAAAGTAAACTTTTCTCGAACCTTCCTTGCCCTGCAGAAACGAAAGAAAACAGGGAAGACAAAATACTTTGGAGTCCACTTTTTTAAATAATATTTAAATCAAGTGGGACAACATCATGTGAGTATTCTGTATAACCTCTGGCACGATTTTTTTGTATATTCAGCATTGTTGATTTTTCTCTCTCTTATTTTTAACAACCGAACCACACATTTTTCAATAAAATAATATTACATGTAAATTTAAAATTTTTTATTATTTTTTAATCACATATTTTTCATCAAACCGCCATTTGAAATGCATTATTGAAAGAATAATGTACATTAAACATGGACTATACGTCGGTCAAAAATCAATTATTTTACCCATCTAAGTTTTTTGTCAACTGCAATGATTTTGGAGCTTGACTTTTCTAAAGTCAATTTCTGGTTTAGTGGTCTGCGTGGGTTTATTTGTTTTGATTTTAACAAAAGTTATGAAAACTTTTGGCATTTTACCTTTCTATTTTTTATTTTATTGAAAATTTTAAAGTCAGCTAGCCTCTTACGTTTTACACGTTTTGTTTTTGTAATTAATTAATCTTAAGTGGTATACCCAATCAGGCTTAAGCTACACTGTATTTTATTTATTTTTATTTTACATATGCACGCCCTCGAAATTTGGCTTCTTTAACAATCGGTCAACGACAATTCAAATAAGTTAGTACTTATGCTTAGCTTGTGATCCATTGTGTCTCATCTTTGCTTGCTTAGTTAAATACGGATCTATGTCTGTTAATACTTTACCATGTGTGCTAAGAAATATTATGTCACAATGTAATCAAACTTATTCAGCTAAAAACATAAGATAAACAAATTACAACCTATGATGTCCTAAACTTCATCACGAGCCTTATAAACATTATCATATGACTCGTATATATATATATGTGCTTTAGAACTATCCATAGATAACGTGGTTTAAAACAAGCAATAAATTTATTTATTTTTTTGAATTTTTCGTATTTAAAGTTTTTTTACTTATTTAAAAATAGGAAAAAGCCATGAGTACAAGAAAATGTTGACAAAATTCATACCGACGTTAACGTTGCAGCGCATGATTGGCCTTTTATTTTCCTCTCTCCATCGTCCAACGATTCCACGCCATGTATTGTCTGTCAAAATTTCATGTACTTATAACATGATTGTTAAAAATATGAGGACCTCGTATGTCCTTTTAATTGATTGTTAAAAATATAGAAGGTTGGTTATAAGAATATGACGGAAAAAATGCAGTTGTAAGTGTATAAATATGCAAAAGTTAAGGATGTTCATTACAATTAAAATGTGGAACATTTAGCAAAAGCTATGATAAGAATATAATTAGAGAGAATAAAACAACACAGATTTTTCAATTTTCCATTTCAATAATCGGATCACAAAATTATTCTTTCAAAAATCAGGTGCACCCCACCCTACCCTTAATTTTAATTCACTTCTACCCAAATAAAAGGTCACATAAACTTCTACGGTGCTACTTCATTCCTTTTTCTCTCCGACATGGTCGGTATCTTCCTCACTTCTCCAGTATTGCAACACACGACATCACGCGAAGTAGTGAGTGGCCAGTGGCGATGGACGTCGTTGCTTCCCAATACAGTGGTGTGTTGTGGATTTGTGATTAGTAGGTTGTGGTTCAGTGAAGCGGTCATGTGTCTATGGTGGTGGGTTGTGGATCTGAGGCGATGACATATTTTGGGTGGTATCGATGGTGGAGGAGGTGGGGAGATAAAAGGTAATTTATAACCATTTAATTGGGTAATCATGATCAGTTAATTTGATAATTTGTCATTGACAAATAAGTTGTGATCTAGAAATAAGTTGTTATCAGTTAATTTGATAAATTGTGACCGATAAAAAAGTTATAACTAATTAATTTGATAATTTGTGATCGATAAATAAGTTGTGACCTATAAAAATATGTGATTTAGGACAAACCTAACTTTTATGTTTTTGTGACTATGACATTTTGTGATTGTGACTAATATGTAATTGTGGTCGTAAATCGTATGTTATTGTGACCTCAACTTATTTCCTTACACATTTAATTAATACCACCTGATTTTTGAGAGAATTTCCCAAACTTGTTAAGTTTGAAAGTGCATATTTAAGGGTTGATAATTACGAATTTTTCCCATATAATTACCCTTTCCATTAACCAAATCCAACACAGAGTTCATTGAAAATCGTCTCAAATGACCCAACATGATCCGACCCAATTCGTCTCAAATTGGTCCGTGTTGGGTCCATATGCAACAGCCCAACCCAGTACCCTTTGACGCCCAAATGGAAAAGTGAATGATTCCGTATGTATAGCCAAAGGATGACATCATATTTTACATATTAAACATATCCTTTTTCTGCTTGTTTATTATTTTTCTGGAACATAAATCGAGAAAGAGAGAAAAGAATGTGAGGATTTCTTTCTACAAAGTTTCATAGAATCATAATGATGGCGTGAAGAAAGAAAGTTAGATGGGCCTAGATTCTCTTTCAATATTTTTATGATTATGTTTGCTATGTGGGCTCATATCAAACAAAGTCTTTGGGCTTGGCCTTGAGAATAAATAAAGTGAAAATTACACATAAACCTAATTTTTAACCTATTACTAGAGCTGTAAATGGATTGGATTTTGATCTGAACCTGATAAAATTAATGGGAGATGGATTCAGAGTCTTAGTCTGATAATTTGATCAAGATTCGAATCCAATAACCTGTTAACTAAATAGATCAAATATGGATATAGGTCAATCTGATCCGATAACAATCCGATTCGATTTGTTATAAATAATTGAATCGATAAAATATTTTTATGACATGTTATTTGTCACAAAAAAATAAATTTAGAATAAAAAAGTCATCAAATTCAAAACATTAAAAAGTTGAAAAAAATTATAATTATTAAACTAATTTAAAAATTGAAAAATAAATAAATAAATAAAAAGTTGATTCCAACATTATTTTTTTTCTAATTTCTTTAATTTCGAATCGGATATCCGATAATATAGCAAAACAGATATGAATTTAACATTCATATATCCGTTGGATTATCGGATCGGATATAGGCATATCCGATCAATTTACAGCCCTACTTATTGCTTCAGATATCAAATTTTGATTTTATTCTTTCAAAAAATCAGATATTCACTATCCACCCCACTCCTTAACCCTAATTCATTTCTTACCCAAAAAGTCATAGAACTTCTCAAGCTTCTTCTCTTTTTCGATGTTGACAACACCTTCTCATCCTTTGGCGTCGCATGCAACACTTCAACGCTACGACAATAGTGTCAGTGTTGGTGGGAGGAAAGAGGATTTGTTGTTGGTATGGTTTTGGTGGTTGGTGGTGAAAGGAATAGACGGGAGGTAGTGGTTGAAGTTGATTGGTGGTGTTAAGTGTAGGAAGTCAATTGTAGGTTTGATTTTCAGCTTCGTCTTAAGGAAGACGATGTAAATGATAGATAGGAGGTAGAGGTTTGGCCTTGGTTGATGACGGGTATTGCACGTTGTTGCGTCAGGTAGGACTTCTCAACAAGATATGATATGGACGACGATGACATAGTTTACTGGTGACGGGCGTCGTGGGGATGGTAGTGGTTGCAACGATGAAGAATTAGTGGTTGAGTTGGATGAAGAGCATTTGTGACCAATTATTTGAATGATGTGACAAAAAAAATGGATAATTTGTGACCATCGATAAAAAAGGTAATTTGTGACCAGTAAATAATATGTGACGCAAAAAAAAAAAAAAAAAATTTGTTTGATTGTGATTAAATTTATAACTATGACTCACAATTTGAGTCTTTGTAACTGTGATGTTATACGAACTGTAATTGTAGCCGTAGTTGTATGACATTTGTGACCTTGACCTGATATCAAGACTATTTGATTTTTGAAACTTTTTCACAAATTTCTTATTTTTAAAGTGTATCCTGAAACTTTTGTAATTGTCTATTATTTACATAAATAAATTGTTAATAATTTTCATCGAAAATAAATTTGAAATAATTCTCCAAATATATAAAACATGTATAAGAAAGTTTATGAACAAGTTTGAACTAATAATGAATTGGAGCTTAGGATAAGGTCGAGAGTCGATGGGTAAAAAAGAGAACTAAAAAAAAGTAAAGAACTGATGAGTAACAACAGACAAATTCTAGAATTGATTGATAAAACGTGGAAAACTAGGAAATAAGGACAACAACGAGTTGAAAAAAATGGACACTGATTTGCCAGTGAGATATCCACCTCTGTTGGAACCCACCACCTTCGGGACCCGCTATCACCAGATCCAGATTGAAGGAGAGGAGAGGGAGTCACTGCTTTGGATAATTTCATAGAAGGATACATCTCGCTCATTTAAACAATGCTATTTGTGTCAATTTTCTTTAAAAAGCTTGGTGTCCACTGATTCCATTTCATATTCTAGGATCTCGCTTCACAGCCCACCATACGAATCGGCCCGTTTTGATTTGACGATAAATTGCCGGCAGCGGGGAGACCAGGCCCATATCAAAATGGATCTTCTGTGCAGAGCTTACTCAACTGCTTCCGACGACGACGATAACGGAGAACGACAAGACCATCTTAAGTCGGCTCCGCCGGTTAAGAGGGCCAGATTCGATGTACCGAACCCGAATACGATTCCTAAACCCATGCACGTATATCGTCCCACCCGGACTCCGAATCTCCCTAATGAAGCTCCGATTCCTGGAAGGTACATATCTAAGCGAGAACGAGCAGCCTTAGCTTCGGCCTCTGAAGTCCAAGGCCCGAACCCGCCGCCACCTTTCAATTCGCCACCAGGTTATTTATTTACTCTCGTTTTGGAGGTCTTTTAAAGTAAGGTTAATTATTCTTTTCTTTACCTTGTGGGGTTTGTTTAAATTTGTGTAGAAATTAAACACTGAGCGGTTGGATCCGACCTGAAATACCATGCTTTATACAGTAAATAAGTTCGAGTAGGAAAGTAAAGGAATTTACACTTTTGAGTTTATTAATTTCTTTATCTCTAAGAAAAAAACGTTAAAATATTCATTTTCAGCTGATTTAATTATTTACCAGAAGGCTTCGGTGATTTTCAGGTTAGGATGAGTATATTGATTGGGAGGATAAGTTGGTTTACAATTTTTCTTGAATCGTATATCCAGTTGCCAAAGCATGAAATTTGGAAGTAATTGTTATAGAAAATGTAATTACTGTCGACTTGTAACTATGGGAGTGAATAAGCCATATTGAGTTTATTTTCAGGTTATTCGAAAATTATAAAGAAGAAAGAAAAATTTAACTTACAAAAGGCTCAAACTTGGGTTTTATACTCTTTAAGCAATCTTGAATGATCTTTTGTCGTGACAAGTCTAATCCAAGCTCTAGCAACTCAATGAAGTTAAAACTTTCGCTTTATACATCTTGGTTTTACATGCTGCTGCTGCTTGAGAAGTAATTTTGGGAATGGTAAAGCGAGACGCATTGTCTGCCTTCTCTGGAAACACTTGTCAAAGTAGCGTGAACTCCACTAATATTACTGTGACACTTAAATTACAAATAAAGAAGTAACCAGTTTGTGTATACCTGAAAATGCTGCAAATTCTAGGGCGTGTTCAGTAGAGATGAAAATCGGTTTACAATTGAAAAACTAGCCACTATTGTTGACTTTTATTAGACGAGTGGGACCAATAACGACTATATTTTCAATTTTAATTAGATTTTAATCTTTACCAAACTGGCTCCTAGTCTTTAAACAGCAGTTTCCTAACGCAAGTTTCATTTGGTTTACGAGCTTAACAAAGTATCAACCTGTCATCCTGGTATTTTTTTTGAAATTACATTATATATTTTTGAAATTTTATAATAGAAAGAAGGTGGCTAAAAGGCACTGAACATGACAGTTTTTATTTTGTCTTAAAATTTAAAAATATCTGAATTGAGGATACATAAATGCTTGCCTGGTTAAGATTTGCATAGATGTGCAGTTTCCTTCATATGCTTTACGTGAAAAGCTACTTCTTGTAACCCGTTCTGTCTCATTTACCATATATATTAATATATGATTGTGCTTGGAATGGGGGGTTGTGTACTGGTGGTATTGGTCGTGTACGTTCTCTGATGTATGTTAACTCATTATCCATTTGTTTTGCTTTTTGGTCAGCTACCTAACTCGCTTGCGTGTTCTCTTTTCAACAGCTCTAGGAAGCCTTTCAGATTCTGATCTACCTTATAGTAATTTGACAGCATTGAGGAATCCAATAAAGGGTGGTGCACGGACAGCCCAAACTCCAAAGACACTTTCTATAGCTCTCAATGAGCACACTAAGTCTGTTAACACTGTACAATGGTCTAGAACTCATGGTAAGTATTTGATGCAACTATAAATGCTGTTATTGTCCGCCCAGATATTTTCCTGGTTAAATGATTAAATCTCTGGTTAATTACACTAGGCAAAACACTAATATGCTTGGAAGTTTTGAACGAGTAGAGCCCTCTTATATGTGGAGGTGTTTCAGAGATTTTATTGGTGATTTTTTTTGGATATCTAAATAGCTCGAGTGTTGTACAGTTTATTGGCATTGACTTGTATATTGGGTGTGTCGTGGGAAGGGTAGGACATTAGTTGGTATGTCCCATGATGATAGTCTTGCACCCATTAAAATGGATTGACAAGCAATATAATTAAAACCCAATTCTGGTAGCTCCTGGCTTTTTCGTACTGGATAATTGCTATTTTACATCTTTAATGAAAGCAGCAAATAAGAGGAATGCTAAAAGTATATTCTCGAATGCAAATTGAAGGGTTGGAAGGCCCAGGCCTCCAGCCTTTTGCGTACTGGATAATTGCTATTTTACATCTTTAATGAAAGCAGCAAATAAGAGGAATGCTAAAAGTATATTCTCGAATGCAAATTGAAGGGTTGGAAGGCCCAGGCCTCCAGCCTTTTGCGTACTGGATAATTGCTATTTTACATCTTTAATGAAAGCAGCAAATAAGAGGAATGCTAAAATTATATTCTCGAATGCTAATTGAAGGGTTGGAAGCTTTCTTCTTTTTCATTGTGGGTAATAATAGAGCATCAGAAGAAAAGAACACTAGAAAGTAAAAGAAGATAAGAGGAAAAGGAGAAAGAAAGCTAAATCCTTTAGAAGTAGAGGGAAAAAAGTTGTTAAGATGCATTCCAGAATGAAGAAACTTGGAGGGAAAAATGCCGAGTAGGTGCATATTCTTGACACTGGGGGTAATGGAAAAGGGGATTCAAGATGAAGAGAAATGATGTAATTGGTTAATGGAAAGGATTTTCTTTACTTAAGATCATTATGAAACATTTTAATCAAGGGGCAAATGGAAGAGACTGTCTTTCTGATCTCTGATTCTTGAACAAGATGTCCTATGCCGCTTTCAGTATAATGCTCAAATTGATGCATCATTTAGGCAACATCATTCAAAAGATAAGCTTATGACATATCTATTGATCTCCGAGATTCCTACTATTTACTGTTGAGATTGATTCAAAATTAGATCCAATTTTAGTAATGCAATTTGTTTCCTCTGTTGGGATATACTTTTTATTAGCTATTGTGCTTTCCTTTTTGATTTGTTTTATGAAGTTAGTTTTCAGCTCATCTTCTTGCATCTGCTGGAATGGATCATAACATCTGCATATGGAATGTGTGGAGTAGAGACCAGAAAAAAGTAAGCGTGTTGAAATTTCATAAGGCAGCAGTGAAGGACGTGAAATGGTCACAGCAGGGACTATTTGTTCTCTCTTGTGGTTATGACTGCGTGTCAAGATTAGTTGATGTTGAAAAGGGGACTGAGGTTCAGGTTTTCAAGGAGGATCAAATTGTAGAAGTTGTTAAATTTCATCCGCACAACTTCAACCTTTTCCTGTCTGGCGGGTCAAAAGGCCTGCTCAAATTATGGGATATTAGGAGTGGCAAGGTGGTCCATGAATATGTAAGGAGTCTTGGTCCAATCCTTGATGTAGAATTCACTGTTGATGGCAAGCATTTAATCACCTCGAGTGATGTGTCCAAAAGCAATCTCAGTGAAAATTCAATCATCGTTTGGGATGTTTCACGCCAAATTCCATTATCCAATCAGGTAAAATTCTTTCTACATCCTCTGATGTACCTCGTTTTATAAAAAAAATGAAATGTTAAGCCCTGAACTACGGTTGTATATTCTCCGTCTGGTTCCATGTGAGGTGATAAATTTCATTGAAATTCGTAAATGTTACTTCTCAGGTCTACACAGAAGCATATACTTGTCCTGCTATTAGATGCCACCCTTCGGAGAAATACTTCATTGCACAATCAAATGGAAACTACATTGCAATATTTTCTTCCAGACCCCCATTCAGACTTGACAAATACAGGAGATATGAAAGTCATGGTGTTTCTGGATTCCCCATCAAGTGCAACTTCAGCCCGGATGGAGAGGTAGTAGTCACTGGCTCCTCAGACGGGTACATCTACTTTTATAACTCAAAAACCTCTGAGCTTTTAAGAAAAATCAAGGCATATGAACAGGCATGTATAGATGCTGTTTTCCATCCTATCATGCATAATGCAGTCGCTACTTGTAGTTGGAATGGTGAAGTTTCGGTATTCAGTTGAGATCTGTAGTAACTTAAAGTTACATTGCCAGTGTCGATTGAGATTATGTTGTGTTGAATGATTAGGATATTCTTGTTTCTGGTCCCTCTTTGGGTGCCAAACTGACTCACGAGTAAGTTATCTTTGTAGCATTGTAAACAATAAAAACATTCCACTAGCATATCTCCTCCTCCATTATACATTACTATTTTATGTTCAGAGGATTATCTGATCCATATAACAAATGGTGGGGGTTCTAGAATCATCTTGAACTTGTTGAGGGTTTGAGATTATTCAAGAACAAACATTTTTGAGTTTATAAAGTGCCCATTGTTGAAGTTGCATTTTTATTTGGAACTATACATTTTACCTGTCAAGACAAAGCCTTGATCCCACCCCACCCATATTGGAAAGAAGGAAAAAGTCCAAAGTGAGCAAAGCGTGATGCATTTGTCGGTCTCAAAGAGTAGAGCAATTTGGGCGTAGCCCACTGCTGTTGCTTACATAAATGGTCCCGGCATGGTGGTTTGTTTTCTTATGCATGGAAGAAAGCATTAAAATCTAACAGAAGCCAATTTTTTTTTTCTTGCTTGTTAGATTGGTAATGCTATACAGCCACACTACTAGTATCTAGATTCTCATAACCTGTACCTACTATTTTTGCAGATATATTAATCACTCAATCATGGTACATGAACATCAAGGTTAACATAAAACTTGACATAATATCACGTGACATTCTATCAATAGACAATTTAAAATACAATTAACTTTTCTTTCAATTATTTATTATAACATGCAGTTATGTCAAGTTTTTTTTTAAATCCTTCTGACAAACAACATTATGCAGATTCTTTTTCCAATCTGTCATGGCTCATTCCTGCTGCCTTCGTTATTTAGTTGCAATGGCGAGTGGATAAAAATGCGGTTTGAGTATGCTCATTTGTAACTCGTGAATAAACCTATATAATATCAATCATTTTTTTCCGATGAAAATGTGTATCAATAATTTATCATAGAACCATTTATGTAGCAATATTTTAGGATGTCATAGCCCTATAAGGATGAGGTTCAAATTTGTGGAGAATACCTAAACGTCGATACACGAAGTAATGCGTAGTAATGAACTTTTATAATTCTATACTTATAATTGAAAGCACCATCTAGGCACCCAAATTGCCTATGTTTACAATTTTTTCTCTTCAAATTTTGAATGAATATGTCTCCCACATTCCTTGGTCCAATTCTTACTACACTTTCTCTTCTTTCTCAAAACCCATTTTTTTTAATTCTTGAAAGTAGTAAACAGAAATAAATCTATGTGCACCCCTCCATAAGTCTTCAATCATCTTGTAAAAAAAGATACTTTTTAGACTACACTTTCATGGTCAAGAGTGTGTTTGGTTCTAATAATGGGACCACATGGCTTGTCCCACCGGCGACGTGAAACGATGGGCTAAAAGGGTTTTACCTTCCAATAACCAATCACTTGTCATAAACCCTATAGTCTATATCACTGACTAGGAGCAATACTCGCGTTTGATTAGCAAACACGATAGAAATTAACCATGGAATGTGAGCATGGGATTAACAGTGGACATTTTAGTGGTTTGAAATGACTACAATAATAATGACAAAAAATTCTTGTTTTCAATCAATCTAGAGCGAGCTTTTTAATTTTCACCAACGAACATGAACATCTTTAAGTCTATGCAAAACACGTTATGACCATTTGAGAAATCAACTCCCAATGGTCAATGCGAACCCTTTTATTTTGAGTTCATTAATTCCTACTGTTGAGAAAATACTTGGAGCAATAGACATTACGAATTTGCGAATACGTGTATTCTGGTAAACACTAGCCCAAGTCGAGTCGTTGTAACCCTAATTGTGTACTCTTTGAATATGAATTAGTTTTGGAAATATCTGGACTTTTGTAATTTGGTGGTTATCTCAGATCCTAACAGGTTCTTATGCAAGCTAAGGAGAAAACCAAAAGTGTATAATCCTACATAATTTCGAATATTATTAGTAAGAATAGGTCCACTCGATTCTCTAACATCCTCATCGTATATGAACCACATTGTCTCAAGACATTCTCAATTTGCCACTTGTTTCGTCCTTCCTCTAAGTGGTGGCTGTGTAAAAGGGCTAGTTCAATAGCATCATCAATATTGCTCATGCGAACTAAATTCATTATTTCATAATAAAAATGTGCAATCAATAAAAATTATGTTTGGGATGAAAAGAAAAGTATATATTTCTCTTAATTCATCTCTATGCTTGTTCATGCATTCTCATTTCTTTTATTTACACAATTTAATGCTTCGATAAAAGCAAAATTAATGCTTCGATAATTTGTTTATTCTTACTTTATATCCATCTTGTCATGTTTTCCACTTTAAATTAATGGTTATCCTCTCTTACGTGGGTGGCCATAATTTGAGCCTCTCAACACTTAAAATGTTATCACTAGTCTTCTGTCTTCCAATTCTTTCCTTGTAAAGTGAGGGACAAACTCATTTTATTGCTACTGCCACGTGATTCGTGGCCACAACCCAGCTCACCATTATTTTCCTTTTTTCCTTTTTACGCTCCCCATTTTTTCCTTCAATTTAACGTGTTGAATTTAGCAAATTCCACCAATCATGATCTAGTTATATGTATTTCTTTCCTATTTGGGAACGTAAGTTTCATTTCATGGTTTTTTTTGTAGGCCATTTAGCCATTGATTCACTGCTCAAAGTTGTTTATTTTCTTATATAATGGTTTGGTTAGTTCGGTTTATAGACCAGTTGACAGACATTATTACAATTCAAGCATTACCCTAGATAAGATTTTCAAATGGCAATCTTCTTGTAAAAAGATATTTAGGCAACTTGCTTCAACAATGTTGTCTGTTGATGATATCAGAAATCTTTCATTAATTAATTAACGAAGCAAATCTTTCTTGGTATAAATCATAGTTATGCATGAACTCCTTTCTCGAAGTGAATTATAAAATCTGTTTTAATTAGTGGAGGTTCTCTCTAATATCATACATTCTGTTCGTACAAAATACCGAACAAGATTAAACGATCACGATAAATGTGCAATGGAGGATGACCAACACACACAATAGAGGGGCCACTTTTTTTTTTGGGAATTTTTAAATCACGTGGGGCCCGCACACGTGTGATTGTGTGAACCTCAATTGTCATCCATTGTTTGTACAAATGGAATTTTCCATTTTATCATGTCTTTCTTCCTTAATCTTGTTAATCGTGTTCAACCGAGCACCAATTGATAAATTTTATTCTTGTCATTTGTGTTCAACCAAGCACCTCCTTAATTATCTTGTTAGTCATGTCTACTCGAGTGTGTTAAACATGCCCTAAAATCATAATCTTTTCCATCAGTACAAATTCCAGTATCTCTTCTAATTTTTGTTTTCTTTCTATCAAATTCCAGCATTGCTGCTTCTATGTTTGTACAAGGCAAGCTAAATTTACTTAAAAATAAGTTAATGTTTTGAAGTTAGCCAAACATTTTGCTAATGCCTTTATGAGGATGTTGGCACATGCAGACTTCAAGCCCTAATGGATTCCTTTAAACTATATATCCATTTATATGAATGCTGCATTTCTCTAATTATCCATTGAAAAATCTAAATTTTTATATATTTTATCCCAAACACACCTTTCATAAGTAGAAACAAGAAACATTTGAACGTACACACTCCCTTTCTTATTCACTGCGACATTGACAGTAATAATTCTGCGAAGTAAATGCATCAGAAGTGTCCTTAACATCTGGAGCACTTGCCCGACAAGTCTGTACAAACAGTAACTGGATAATCACCCCAAAAAAGATGAATAATCACTGGTGTCCATCAAAGTGAAAGAAATAAAGCATGGGATAATAGACACAACCATATGAAAAAAGCCCAAGTTTCCGGGTTTCGGCGACATTTATATCCTCTCGAGGCCTAAAAAGGTCGAAGAAAAGACTTCATCTATTAGAGCTTTTCCATCAGAACTGACAAAGGCAATTGCACAAAGGGATTGGATAGTGGGTTTTCAGATTATTTTGTTGGATAGTGAAAAATGTTGGAGATTTTTTACTTTTTAATGTAATTAATTGTACTGTACTATGCTTTATCTAGTTTTTTTCAAGAAATGGACAACATTGAAAAACATTTCATTATGTCATCAACTTATATAATGCAAGGACTTCCAGGAGTACAATCCAAGTACTCCACTTCTTGCAACAAAACATATAGTTGTACATGTATATATATTTATATCCTCCAATGACACATGTTTCATGGCATAGTAATTGCTGTAAATAGTGGAAGAAAATAAAGTAGAGGAATCTCATAAAAGAGAGTTCATGCAATCATACATGCTTTCTTTTTTTCTTTTTACTACATTTACTTGCTATATTAGATTATATCGAACAATACATTGTACAAGATTTTTGAACATTAGATATATGGCCAAACGAGGCCTTTATTTACAAAGGATTGGAAACTTTTAGAGTGAGGGTGCTTGACACAAGCGTGTGTGGGATATATAAATAGTGGGATATTATGTGTACGTGTGATGCACTTTGAGTCACAACGTGCGTGACAATGCATAAATAATTGGACAAAAAGTGTGAGATGACAACAAATGTAACGTAACGAGGATAATGATGCTTACAACATTATCAATGGGGTCTGTTTTAAAGACATTGTTTTCAGACATTAACACTGCGAAGTATGATGGGACAACTTGGTATAGATAGCCATTTGCAGGATAGCATTTTTTCCTTTTGTCAAATTGTTTTATTGTTAACATTATTTCCCTTAAACATTACTTTTTTCACCTCAAGAAAAGAAGAAAAGATTCCCCCAATAATTCGACAGTGTAGGGTTGCTCATGTACGAGGAGTTTTCATCCCATAATTATAGCGAAGACACCATTTTAAAGCTCGATGGAATACGACACTGCCTGTTTGGCTAGGCTTTTAAGTATTTCGTTTCCAAAATTGATTAAATAAGTTGCTCATAAAGTATGAGTTACTATCACTTGAGGAATACTAAACCCAGACACCATGCAAAACCACGATTACTAGGTTACAAAAGTTAAGATAATTACGAGTACTTGAAAAACACAATTCCAATTGTGACAAGTGGGTGTTGAACATCTATTCACTCAAGTACCAAACCCGTACTACGCGATTATATTGTCTGCAATTGGCCCTAAATCGTCGAGATTTTTATTGATAACCGAACCTAAATAGTCGAGATTTGTGCAGTCAAGCTATCAAGTATGAAAAGGAAGTAGCCTAATGTATAAATTCCATGCAAAAAGTTGCGTGTGGTAAAAGGGATTATACAGTTTGCATTGATTTGATTAACCCTTAAATAGCCTATCAAAGTGAAGATTAGACAACCTAGTTTTTATTAATTAATCATAGTTAAAACTAGAATGTCACATTTTATGCAGGATCCTGCCTTAACGATACGGTAATTACAGCTTTTTGGATTTAAAAAATGTTTAAATGAAGTATTGGCATATTGACAATATCTTGCGTGTTACACTGTATGGAAACAGGAGAAAAGGGACCACATAATTTGTCTGTTGAGTTACTTATTATCTGAAAAAAAAAATTAATTAATTAAGTACCTTTTATTAATTAATTTATCCTGTGGGCTGTACCCTCATGCCATATCCTATCATCCTCGAGAGACAAAATATAGTTTGAACATGTAGTCAAACGAGAAGAATTATGTTAATTTTTTTGATATTGTGTGAGAATTCAAAAAGTGTTCAACGAGATTTTTTTTTTTTTTTTAATTGTTCAATCATGTGTCATCACGTGGCACAATGAAAAACGAGATGTACATGCATCAGGATTGCAATCGACAAGTACATTTTGTTTTTTTTAACCACATTTTTAGTATTGCAAATTAGACAAATCCGAATGCTCAAAAAAAGGAGATTGAAAGAGGTCTATTTTTATACGTCTCTGCTTTATCAATATTTTGTTAACCTATATGTATGTACAAGCATACGTAGATATTTCTTTCAAAGAGGCATATCAAATCACACGCTAACAATTTGTTTTTACCGTTTTGAATTGTCATTATCAAGATTGAGTTGTAAAATCACACGAGACATGGATTGTTCTTTCTTACAAAAAAAGGTTCCTCATCTTTCTTTATCCCTCTGGATTTCCACCTTCATCCCAATTTTGTCATCACAGACCCTAAAAATGCATTTTCAACGTGAGAAAGTACTAAATAATACAACAAGGATTTCAATAAGCTAAAGAATTCCAATGTGTTCCTCTTTACTATATATTGACATTTACTACTTCATTAAGTTCAATTTTGTTTAACTCAGCGTGTCAAACATAGTTTATAATTCGATACACATGCACGGGAATGAAAGTAAGAATCATTTACCGCCCAAACGAGGAGGGTACGGTGCTCGAGTAAGAACAAATTATGCAATAATGATTTTCTTAAAGAAAAAAGGTACACAATTTTCTTGAAGAAAAATTGGCGTGGCGGCTAATCCCCTTGCAACTAAATATTGCTCATGATATTATGTAATCATGTTCATCAACGTGTTACAAATTTGCTTCCCTCGCCTTATATTTTCTCTTTGAAATGACTCTAAATTACTTTTCAAAGTTGAGACATGTTGTTCGTACAGAAAATGATTGACATACAGGTTTATCAACACTCACCATTGGGAGGGGGGTCACTTTTTTTGGAGTTTTTTAATCACACGGACCCCGCCGCATGTGAGAGGTTGTCAAATTCATTGTCATCAATTTTGGATACAAATGGAAAAGTCCTTCATAGTTTTTGTTATGAATACAACAATTTAAAATTGAATAATAAAAATCAAGTAAAAATGAATAAGTAAATAGATAAATTATTTATGGATGTAAAAAATAAAAAAATTAGAGCAATAATAAGATGTATGACTTAAACACCACGCATTTTCACGTCTTTTGATTTATTTTTTAATAAATTGATTAAAAAAATCTCAAGATGTTAAAATCTGAAATGACTTAAAAAAAAAAAAAAAAATCCCCAGATGAAAAGTCAACGGTCAAAGATTTGCATTACTGTCATGTCTCCCACATTTATATTAAAATGCATAAATATATAAACATTCCCAGAAATCCTCGCTACACAATGTCACAGCACCAAGCACTAGGCGTCCAACTTGGTTCCGGCCCTACTCGCATTGGTGCACCCGCTTACCCTCATTTCCCCACTCCACCAATCAACACTATCTATTTTCAATGCAAAATATTATTTCCAACTATATATTTTAAAATTGCACGCGATTTTAACATTTACATTGATAATTTCAATTACACATTTCAATGGTCGTTTCATGCTAAAATAAATCTAGTAAATAAATAGCTCATATGTAAATTATGCACCAATAACTGAAATGAAAATCGAGCATTTCGTGGTTTCAAAATATAGAATTATTCTTGAATCATCGTTGTTGAGACTCTTTGCTTGAATTCATCTTATCTATATTTCTAAATAGCACGTGTTTTTTATGTGTTTAATAGGTAATTTGAGATTATTATTGTTCAGTACTTCTACAAGCATCATAATTGTTAGACCAATTGACTGTGGGGTACTAAATAGGTAAAGCCACTCAGTACGTCTATCATCGAGTTTGGCTCAACTGAACACGCGAGCTAGCTCGCTTCAAGGAAGTTGGACTTGGTTCACTGTATGGGCTCTTTCTTTGGTGGGGTAAGTCGAGCTAATTTTTTTCTTGTCCTTTTTCTTTGCTAAAAATTGCATTGTCACATTTTTTCATATTGAGTAGGAATTTTGAGACTATTGCTCAATACTTATGTCAGCATCCTAACAGTTAGATTAGTTGACTGATCATTCAATTGATTGGAAAACGAAAATAGGTTATAATAAAAAATTGACAGGTTAAATTTACGTGGATTGTCATTTGTGATGGCGAGAATGAGAGGACAAGTTCAACACAAGACACGTGGCGTCCAAGTAGAAATGATGTCAAAATGATGTAGGATTGAGGGCTCCCTAAACAGCAAAGACCCTCGATTGTGGGAGAGTTTAAGGGATAAGTAAACAATATTAAATTAAATAGTGCCACTTTCGGTGATGATGTGTGGAAACTTAGGGATCTTGTTGACTATAGGGTTGACCAAAAATTAATTAGTCAATATATAATTTATCTTTGAACAATGCAGTTAATGGTTGCCGTTATTTTATTGTCAATAATTTGTGCCATCATTTTGGATAAGAGTGACAATTTACTACTGTTGCTGCTGGGAAAACTTTTATATTCTGATGGACTGTAGACGTTACAAATTTATTATTTAAATTTCAATACGTACGTATAACAAATTCATTTTCCGTAAAATTTTTCGACTCTGTCTCGATGTCACCTCTGAAAACCGCGCTCAAAATTTTATTGGAGATGGACACAAATAAACAGATGATTTTCCAGTAATGTGAACACAAATACAAAAATATGATGGACGGATTGTGTGGATGAAATACGGTACGAATACTATTCCAACAAAATTAACTGCGTGAAGCAACAAGAAACTCAAATAGCATCCATCCGTACACGTGTCAACCACGCCATTCGGCGGCCAGCTGTAACCAGTCATCAACTGCCTTCTGATTGGCCGCCAGCTGTAATCTCGTATAACACAGGAATCTCATGTACCGTACAACCCAAAATACCACGATAATTTTAAGGTAAAAATTGTATTCGTGTTACCGGGAACCGAAGCTAGTGGACGGCCTGCCAGTATAAAATGTACAATATATGTACATAGAGACCGGCTAGAGAGGCGGAATTTCAAACGGTTTCCCTATTTACTTGTACGAAATAGGACAAAGCACACCATGCGCACCATAGCCCCCACCACCTCTTAAGGAATTTGATAAGAGGGGAAATTTTGAAAAGGGAGTTAGTTAGCGTAAGGAAGTCAAAAATTATATTTATAGACGGAATTCAATGAAACAATTACCAAAATTAGAGCCATTAGTTTGTCCTATTCAAAAATAATAATAATAAATGAATACTGTAAATGTGTTTAATAGGATGTTGCCTCGATAGACATGAATCTTGAATGAGAGCCACTAATGTTGACAATTCGATAACATTTAACATATCTGATAAATATGAATAGATAAGACAAGTAACAAGATACATGAATGTTGAAGAAACGCATCCGATAAATTGTTTGGTATTCATTCAGTTGATTCTAAATTGCTATGAACAATAAATATAATTTGTGATCGTCTTGTAATAACGTAATGTATAATGAAAAATAAGTGAGAGATTCAATTAATCAAAAAATGTGTGCTAAAATACTTTCGCATAGTAGATTATCATTGGTATAAACGTCTTTTTATGGGATTGTGAGCTTCTAGTTATATGTTCGGAAAATATGAAATGGCAGCAAAAAATTTAGAAATGTATTGATATGGATTGCAGGGTTGTAATTGTAGCTCAGTATTAGTTGAGCTACGTAGAGAGAATAATAATGCAAAAGCAAAGCGGCTTAATTAATCCAAAAGCCTATTAATTAATTAATTTGGTCTATAATTAAAAGAAAGAGAAATTAGGCAGGTTTCCAGAGGGCTATTTATTGCACATCGAGGACAGACTTGTGGATATGTTTGTATGGTTTCTAAGAAGTCAAAAATTACTTCTGAAAGAACCATGCTGCGCTACCAAGCTTGTAAAAGGCCTGACAGTGCAAATGTGAGGTGGGGGAGGGAGTGGGTGTTTAAACATTTGGGGGAGTTTTTTTAATGAGGTGGGTCCCCACCTCATGTGAGAGCTTTTGCTCTACCAGACCTTTTACGGGCCTGGTAGAGGAAGTTAGTTCCTTCTGAACTAAGGTACTTTTTAGAGTAATGTTTTTTTATAATGAAAACTACATGTAGTCATCATACATAACATACACATAACAGTTTGTTATTTGATATATTAATGTGATAGATTTTTATTGTCTTATGTATCAAATTACAAATGGTCATATGTATGTCACGTAGGACAACTACTAGTTGTCTTCATTATGAATAGCATTATTCTATTTTTTTTTTTTTAAATGTTTGAATAATTTTTAAGAAAAATTTGATTGATTAAAAGGGTTTTTAAAGAAAATAGAAATAAGATATTAACGTCAAAAAACTCTACTACAAAAAAGCAAAAGCAAAATACAACAATGCCAAACAGACCCTTTGTACACTGCTAGAATTGTGACAGGCAAATTATATGAAGCACGAAAGTTTTATGTTTTTGTGAGTGATAAAAGCATGCTCTGCTCGACACAATTTTGCCACAAACCCTCATTAATATTCACAATTAAGCCACCATCCCCTCCACACTTTTCTACTTCTAAACACTAAACTGTGGACCATACCCTACTTCATTTCCTCTATATAATCCTCTTCTCTCTTCCTCTCCCCCCACACCCCATAGTCATTTCTCTCATATAGCCATCCATCCTTCTCTCTAGATTTCTGCACATATCTAATATAAAGAAAAGAGAAAGGGGAGCCATGCCTGAAGCACCAAAAGAACCCCAAAAAGCCACTGAATATGATTATGATTTGTCTGAGAAAAACAATAAGACTCTTCAGTTTATTGAAGATGTCACTACAAACGCTGGTCAAGTTCAAAATAGGGTTCTTGCTGAAATTCTCTCTAGAAATGCCCATGTTGAGTACTTGAAAAGAAATGGACTCAATGGGCATACTGATAGAGAGACTTTCAAGAAAATCATGCCTGTTGTTACATATGAAGATATTCAGCCTGATATCAGCCGTGTCGCCAATGGCGATAAATCGCCTATTCTTTGCTCTCAGCCAATTTCTGAGTTCTTAACTAGGTGTGTATTTCATTCTTATAACTATTTCGAATATGCAGTTTTTTAATTCATATTGTATATTATATTCATGCATGTGGGTTTTATTTTGTTATGCAGTTCTGGGACATCTGGTGGGGAGAGAAAACTGATGCCTACCATTGAGGAAGAATTAGGAAGGAGATCATTGCTTTATAGTCTTTTGATGCCTGTGATAAGCCAGTTTGTTCTTGGCTTAGACAAAGGCAAAGGAATGTATTTTCTATTCATAAAATCTGAGGCTAAAACACCAGGGGGGCTGGTGGCTCGGCCAGTTTTGACTAGTTATTACAAAAGTTCTCATTTCAAGAATAGGCCTTACGATCCCTACACAAACTACACTAGCCCAAATGAAACCATTTTGTGCCTTGATTCTTACCAAAGTATGTATTCCCAAATGCTTTGTGGGCTATGCCAAAACAAGGAGGTTCTTCGGGTTGGAGCTGTTTTTGCCTCGGGTTTTATTCGTGCAATCCGGTTCTTGGAAAAGCACTGGACCCTTCTTTGTAAGGATATCAGAACAGGAACCCTTAGTACACAAATTACCGATCCATCTGTGAGGGAGGCAGTGATGAAAATTCTTAAACCCGACCCGAAGTTGGCGGATTTCATTGAGGCTGAATGTAGTAGGGAATCATGGCATGGAATTATTACTAGGTTGTGGCCTAATACTAAGTATGTAGATGTTATTGTGACAGGCACTATGTCACAATATATACCAACACTTGATTACTACAGCAATGGCCTACCTCTTGTGTGCACAATGTATGCTTCATCAGAATGCTATTTTGGTGTCAATCTTAACCCGCTTTGCAAACCTAGCGAAGTCTCCTACACTCTCATTCCTACCATGGCCTATTTCGAGTTCTTGCCAGTCCACAGAAATAATGGAGGGATCAATTCTATTTCCATGCCCAAATCCCTCAATGAAAAGGAACAACAAGAATTGGTTGACTTGGTTGATGTTAAGGTTGGACAAGAATACGAGCTTGTTGTCACCACTTATGCTGGTAATTCAAGATTTTAGTTTCTTTTTTCTTTCTTAATACAGTTGAGCTCATAAAGTACTGTTCATTTCTAATCCTGCATGAATTTTGTGTCACAACAGGGCTTTATCGTTACAGAGTTGGAGACGTGCTTCGTGTTGCTGGATTCAAGAACGACGCCCCGAAATTCAACTTCATTTGCCGGAAAAATGTTGTTCTGAGCATTGATTCGGACAAGACTGATGAGGTTGAACTCCAAAATGCTGTGAAAAATGCAGTGACTCATTTAATGCCATTTAATGCACATCTAACCGAGTACACGAGCTATGCTGATACCAAGACAATTCCAGGCCACTATGTCCTGTACTGGGAGCTTAACATACATGGCTCAACCCCAATTCCCCCTTCGGTTTACGAAGACTGTTGCCTTACCATCGAAGAGTCCCTCAACACAGTGTACCGCCAGAACCGAGTCTGCGAATCAATAGGCCCACTGGAGATCAAAATAGTGGAAGTTGGGACTTTTGATAAGTTAATGGATTACGCCATAAGCTTAGGTGCTTCAATTAACCAGTACAAGACGCCCCGGTGTGTCAAATTCGCACCTATTGTGGAGCTGTTGAATTCTAGGGTGATTTCTAGCAATTTTAGTCCCAAATGCCCAAAATGGACTCCTGGCCATAAGCAATGGATCAATATGAACTGAACAACTTGACATTAAGCTGGGAAAAACAAGAAAGAACTGTTTTTGTGATCATTTTAGTGTTCCAATTTAATATTCCACTTAGATTAACCAACCATTTTCATTTTTTCTGTTTTTTCTTTTCTATTCTATATTTTAACTTTTGTTTATTAGTATGATTAGAATCTAATATTAGTAGCCCTGTACAAAAACAGTTCTTGTTTCAAAGAAGGCTATTTCTTTTAATGTCAATCTTCCATAGTGCCAACTGCCTTTTTGGCAAATTCTTCACATATATTCTGGGAAATGTTATCTTATTTCCTCCAGGAATTCTGTTCATTGAACGTTCATGGAATATGTACTATTATGGTAATAAACATCGATGGACGCACCACGAATTGAACAGCGTGATCGTATTTAAAAAACTATCTAGTCAAATGATTCTCATGTTAGCTACTGGTTAAAGTCCTACATGCCATATAGATCGACTTACAATAGTAGAAAATCAAATGCACGGATGGTCAAGGACTTGTTATCATTGAAAATCGCATTTAGTGTAGCATATTTGAGCATCTAATGATAAGACTCTTGAAATATTGAAGTGTAGTTAACAAGCCATCCACCCCTTTAAGACTCGAGAGTGACTTCTTTTGTAGAATTAATCCAACTTGAAAGTTGATGTGAAAATTTCAATCTATCAAGTTAATGTAGATCAAAGCCCCACTTAATTTTAAATTATACATTCATTCTCATAGAAAAGTAAACCAACTTTATGTCTCTTTTAATTTAACTCATAGTGAAGTAATCTTTAGCCAGTTGAAACTAACTTTCAAAATAATCTTCAAGTCATCCCCCAGATTATATTTGTTTTCTTAATTTTAGTTTTGACAAAAATAAATTATCTTAATTATTTTAAATATTTTTTTTTTATCTTTACATACAGAGTGATTTCATTTTATTTTAATCATAATTTTTTGTAAAATTTTGATTTCTCATTAAAAAAAGAACCAACTAAAATGGATCTAAAATATTTACTACAAAAGCAAACTAAAAAGAAATCTAATCTGTAAAATCTTGTTACAATTTTTTTTTTTTTTTTCATATTTTAACTTCAGGTAATATTGCTTTCATTTTCTAATTTTCATATAGTAACATATCGAGATTCAAGAGTACATAAAAAAAAAAATAGAGAGAATACTATCAATTCGGAAATGTACACACGAATCGAAATCAATACAAGAATCGATAAATTTAACAAACATCCAAAAAACAGTATTCACTTCACAATGTAGATTAGAGGTGTCAAATCGACTGTTTCCCGACCCTGCTATCTAAGCCGAGGGGATAGAGGACTATAGGTCCAGTTACGAATCGTGCCAGTTCGAATCAACCCACCAATTTTAACCAAAATTGCAAATGATTTGTCTTCTCTTTTATATATTAAACAAACAATGAATAATTTCGGAGTGGAAACTGTTCAATTTGAAGAAAAGAAACTGAAGATGAAAAGGATTGAACAGAAGACAAAGTTAAAGACAGATAAAAAAATGCAGAAATTGTTCCCCAGTTTTGCTCAACGAAACAGCAACATTTTTTTCAGGCTCTGCACACAATAGTAAATAATCACAAGACAGATTTAAAAAATAAAAAAGAGAGAGAGACAGTTGCAGAAAGTGATATTCATTAAAGCCGTAACGTGGAGAGAGAGACAGAGAAAAAATATTTAATGGTGCAAGAAACTGTTTATATCGTCATATATATTTGTCTTCTTCATAATTTTCAAGCTGATTTCTTCGGGAAAATACCCATTCCTGAAATAGCTGCTGAATCACTTGTTTGGATCAGCTTAAACTTTTATAAGGAGTATTATTATTATTATTATTATTATTATTATTATTATTCAGATAGAAAAATTTACTAAATTTTTATTGAAAGTTACTTTTAAAGTAAGTAAAATTTTTTACTTAAAAAAATAAGTATTCAATTATAAAGAGTACATTGTTGATAAGTTATATATGACAATCTATATTGATGAGAAAAATTCGACCAGTTGTTTGAATACTCGCTTCAAATATAAAGAGCACGAGGAAATGGCGTTCTTGATAAAATCGCTCATTATTCTACTAAAAAAAATTGGGAGAGAAAAAGTTGGACAGACTTTCTCTTTGAAACCGACTTTTGATTATATTAATGATTTCATAAACATTTATGTATTTTATTCGCTTTATGAGAATTATTGGTCTGTTTGTTTAGTTGGAAAATAAAGGAAGAATTATATAATTCAAACATATTTGAAAATGACCTTTGAGTATGGTGACATTTACTTGCACCAATATACGTTTTGGGAAATTTTTATTTTGATTGTGTAAGCACTTATCTAAAGTTTGCATTTCATTAGGAAAAGAATGAACAAACTTTATAAAACATTGGGGGCCAAGTTGAGGTTTAGGCATACATCAAAATCAAGTTTTCTTAAAAATGAGACACGTTCTTTTAAAAAATTAGAGTTTAAGACATGTATAATGCTTGTTGGTAAATTTGGCCGGTAAAGATTACAAAAATTTAGAGGAAGACGAGTTTACAAGCACTTAGCAACGTCAACCTACGAGAATGCGTGTGCAATTGTATGATTATCTCATAACTATTGAAAACATTTTGCATTAATAATTTGAAAATGACGAAATATAATACTTATATGGATCACTCAAATAATTTGTGTTAATAATTTAGACGCGAGGAATGCCAAATGTCCACATGTACTTATTGTCACTGACAATCACATGTATAAATTATGGCAACGTGAATAATGAACTTAGAAAAAAAAAGGTTGAACCTCAACCTTGAGGATTCCGCCCCACCCCTACAGCATTGTGAATGAGGTAAATCGTGGGATGTGTCTCAACAAGCTAGAGTACAAGAGCTGTTATACTGGCACCCACAAAGAGTTCAATTCCATACATTGTAAGAGGCAGGAATCGAACCCTAACACTTTGGCTGTCAGCTCATTTGAGACTACCTCACTCCTATCATTTGCACCACTGAACTATACCCGGGGGACTGAATAATGAATTTATATATTCAAGTATACTTGCGATAGTAACATAGAAGATGCAAGCTTAAATAAGAATCTCAAGAGGGCCCTTTACTCGGAGATTGTTGATTCTTATTACTTCTACTGCTCAGTATACTAAACAAGGAAATGTGTCTAGTGATATTCTTTCAACAGAAATGGTCGAAGTAATCCTTGTTAGAAACCATAATTCTTTGCTTTTCTTACCACATACCCAAAAGGAAAAAAATACAATTATGGGTTCGTAAGATAATTAAGCATAAAGAATATAGATTATTCTTCTTGTACATCGTGGGTACATAAGAGTGTCCATAATAAACATCCGACACTCCCCTATTGGATGAAGTGCCAACCCCACCGATACTTCATCTAATAGGGGGTGCCGAATGTCCATTATGGACACCCTTATGTACAATCGATGTACTTGTAGCAGAATCGAAAGAATATTGACTAATCACATTGGGGTGAGCTAAGATTCGTTAACTTATTTTTCCTTCTAAATGATATTTAATATTGTTATGCCGTCCACGTTAAATAACATGGAATTAAGAATTGTATAGTGTCATAGTCACACTTACAACATTTATGAAAAATGAGTCTTTGAAGATGACACAAATATATAACAATGAATAAGTGATGGAAAAACTTTAAGTGTGACAATGAAATTTAGTTTTGCTTTTTGAGACAATACACCCAACAATGAGGGTGATGGGGGATGGCGACACTAATTTGCTCCAATAATTTATTCTTAAAGTTGATAAAAATAAGTATAATTGGTGGATAATTGCACTAAAGTTGAGAAATTAATTAAAGCGAGGATAAGCACGCTCTACATGTTGTTAGTTTTGAAAACTTTCAACTGATCAACCATTCCTTAATGCGATAATAACAAAAGAGAAAACGTGTTCACGAAAAGTAAAGAGAAAGAAAGAGATATTATTGGAGAGATTAAACGTTTGAACATCGATTCAGTGAAATCTGCTCATATACATGTTTGGCATTTAATAAAAGTTGCTTTTTAGCTGCTTTCGAGAAAAGTAGTTGTGAGGTTACTTTTAAACAATGTCAAACACGTATGTTTGTCGAGAAAGTCAACTTTTATGCACGACCAAATATATACACGATCGTTTTAAACAATTGTCAAGTTTCTGGCGATAATTAGAGGAGATTAAAAATAATAAAAATCAAAAGATTTAGTCAAATGTGGGACTTCAAACATTAATTATACGATGGCTCTTAATATGTGGGATAATGCATGCATGTACCTCGAGATTAAATTTATTTAAGCAAGGAACAAATCAACCATATTTTCGGGATATTTGGCAGAAAAATCACGTGAAAATGTCACAATTCTCCACACGTGTCTGCCATTGACTGGACAGTGGAGACTAGCACGTGTGACACTGATCCCTGAAACAGGAATGCTGACTTTGACTAGTTCAAAACCCCACCCACACGTGAGGGAAATCTGCAGTGTTTTTTGTCGGGCCTTGGCCCATTTGGCCCATCTTGTTGAGGGTCCAAATTAAACATGTCATCAACAGTGCAGAGTGTTGTGTCCTGGCAATAGTTCCATGGCACCTTCTGCTAAATAATTCCACACTATTTTTTTCCACCATCATTTCTTTTGTCCAATTGTGTGTAGAGTCGGATTTTTCCATCAGTCGAACCCCTTCAACTAGGTATTAGAATGAAATTTATTGAAAAATGTGACAGTGATGTCATTGTCTCGAGTTCAAATTATGCCCACTTGTATATAAAAATTAACACGTTAGGTCTTTGGTCGAGTTTGGAATCAACTATGAAACGAAATAGGGATGCATATTTTAAAGCCACATTATTGGGACAAGTTTGGCAGTGTTAGGCTAAGATACGTGTATAAATATTTGCAGCATGTCTCATGACTTCTAGTTTTATATTTTGTTGAGTAGAATATGCCAAGATTCTTCACTGAACAACTAGACTTGTTACTTTGTAATGATCATTTTTAGAAATAGAAATTGAGAAGTTGATGTCGTCCGAGCATGGAGCATGCAACAATTTTTCATTATTAATTTTACACAACATAAACAATGCATTTGTTCGGTAAACTCATGTATACTACAAGAAAGGATAAGACTCGACCCAATACAATTTTCGAAAAGATTTCAGCTCGTGTTTCTTTCTTGACGTACTAACCCGTAAAATTTAATACTTTATACCTAACATGCCGAAAGTGAAATGCCCACATTTTTCATGTGTATGTTCATGAGGAGGCATAATTTAGCAGAAAATATTGGCATGAAAACTACTCTTGTTAATGTTTATAGGACGCATTGGCAATGGCACTGGAATTTGGCAGATAAAACTTAGTTATTAAAACCTAAAGCTGCACACCATACATCACTGAAAACTACTTTGAACATTTTATATGCACAAGAGAAGAAAAATAATACTCAATTATTGTTTTCTATAAAATGCTTAATTCTCAGTGGCTTCTTGTCCTCATCATAGCCCCGCGGCTCTTATATATATATACAGAAATGATCTAATGAGTACCGGTGCTCATCTTATCCTAAGCACCGATGAGTTGGCACATTAATTCATTGGTGGATAAAGATTTTGTGAGTTCCAATCCACCAATGAATTAATGTGTCAACTCATCGGTGCTTAGGATAAGATGAGCACCGGTGCTCATTAGATCATTTCTGTATATATATATATATATAACGATAAATTAACCCTCTTAGTTCTCCAGGACCCAAATAACTCAATTTAGTATGTTATTAATTATTATGGGGTAAAATTTATTTTAACATTTTATGGAACTCACAACTATTATCCACTTATACATCACTCATTTTTATCAATATATAATTTAGGAAAATGTCACTTTTACGCTCTTTTGTTGACATTATTATTGACATTACAAGTATTGACAAGTGTTGATCAGGTGAAAAAAAAAATTGTCAAAAATTTAAAATGTTATCATGTGACAAAGTGTAAAAAAATAATGTAAAGGATGATGTGCATGTAACTTGATTGTATAATTTAAGCAACTTATAAACAATCCCAAACAGGCTACAAGAAAGTTTGGCAAATAAGTGTCTCTAAGCCTAGCCCAAAAGAGCCAAAACTTACAGTTCTAGGTACGATTTTCGATCAATATATATTTATGAAATATAATAGAGTTCACCTTGTATTCATAAATAGGATTACAAGTTTTCAGAGTTGATAAACAGTCTCGGGTCCCAGGTTTCACTATTTATAGACTTTTTAATAATATGGAGAAATAAAACTGAAAAAAAAAAAATAATAATAATAATAAAACCAGTTCAGTAAACTGCTTGAAAAAGATATCTAATTCAAATTAAGCTAGGGAAAAATATCAAGTATTAACTGAACTTTTCAATTAGGGTCCTTCAATTACATCAAAAACTCTCAGTGTACGTAGCAATATGAGCAAGATAGTCAAGAAATCATCTTGTATATTTTGGGAAGACATGAATATACTCTCACAGAAAGATAGGAGCCATGACAAGGGTTATTGTTGCAAGCATTTTGATAAGTACATGAAGTGACGGTCCAGCAGTGTCTTTGAAGGGATCTCCTACCCTGCAAAATAATATCATATTATAGTAATTCGTTTCTTTAACAATCTCGATTATTACACTTTATGTAATGTGAATTCTTGTTCTGATCGAACATGTGGGGTTGGGAACAAGATCTAGTGCGTGCATGAGCAAGCATTATTGGATGTGGATGTGTTAGTTAGCCATAGAAGAAAACCACTAAATTATATTACTACAGGTAAATACCACACTTGTATATGTAAACACTTACGTGTCACCAGTAACTGCTGCTTTGTGGGAGTCACTGCCTTTGCCACCAAGAGCGCCGGTTTCGATGTACTTCTTTGCATTATCCCAGGCGCCTCCAGCAGTGTTCAGGAAAAGAGCCATGAGAATGCCAGAAACAGTGGCAAACATTAACATGGCAGCCACCACTTTGGCACCAAGTAATGGATGCCCTGTATAATATCCCAGCACCCGAAACACAAAACCTGCAAAATGACGAGCATATTCCCTCAGCTATACGAAATTAAGCTAAATTTATAAGATTTAACATCAGAATATTAAAGTGATTACAAAAATTTGCAAATGTGAGTCCTACAAAAACTGAATAAAAATGAAGGCAACTCAGAATCTTCCAATGAGCAAAAATGATTTTTATACCTTACGGCCCAGATAATTAGAAAAGATAAAACTCATAAGCTTTATGTAAAATAGCATTCACAGGAACTCCAGAATGCACTGCAGTTGGCAAGGTGCCCGACATTCCATCACCTAAATACAAAATTAGTACAGACTTCACCTAAAGATAATCATCAGTTTAGAAAAGAGGATGATTCCATCATAATCATCTCTTGTGAAAGCAATTTGTGATTGAGCATAAAGTTACAGCATTGGTGCCATAATTTGCACATCTAAGGGCAGGCACCTGATCTAGCATCTAGAGAAGGAATTGTTTGTTAACAAATTTCTTTGGTCAAGATCATGCAGTTACTCTGTCAAATACATAATATTAATAACTGCTAAGAAGATTGTACATATGCATTTTAGGTGAGCTGTGGAAAACCAAATTGCAACATTGTGCAACTGTTACTCAAAAGAAATGCTTCTTCAAAGAATTGATCCTTAGGCAGTCAGGCTTGTTCAACAAAGGTGCTGTCACCTAACACTGAACATGTCCTTCGTAATGCATGTAACCCATTTTTTATTCTCTCAAATAAATAGTATCAATCATCAATTTTATTCTATACAATCTGAAATATAATTATCATACTATTTATTGCTCATAAAAAGAAATCTATTTTACAACTAGGAACTTTAAGAGTTGGAATATAGTTTATATATTTTCTGAATTGAATTCTTAAATCCTGATGCTAGCAACTACACTTCCAATTCGTTATTTTGTTATTCAAAATTTAAAATCAATGGAAACCCAAATCATGTCAACAATTCTACGCTGAAATACTGTGATGGCCTGTTTTAAACATATGCAGTGTCCATTCTATTACATTATGACGCAAAAGTACACTTTCCACATATCAGAATCAATTATCAAAAACTAAGAGGGTGATTAGTAACTCACCAACAACAATAGGTGATATAATGGCCAATGCCCCAGGCTTTATCATCTCCCTCAAAGAAGCAGATGCAACAATAGATACACATCGACCATAATCTGGTTTCTCCTTGTAATCCTATCAGGAGACGAAAAATAATATGATACGTCACTGATAATCGAGATCCATTTTACAACATAAGGAAAGCCAAATAAATGTTTATGATACAAACCATGATGCCTGGCCTCTCAATGAACTGTCTTCTTACTTCATTAACAACCTCCTGAGCAGTTCGACCCACTGCAGAACAAGCCCACGCACTAAAAAGATAAATAAGCATGGAGCCCAATAGTCCACCAACAAACACTTCCGGGATGGCGATGTCAACCTGCTTAGATAAAATGCTATAAAATATGAATAGAAGAGAGGAGAAAACTCTTTCCCCATAATCAAAACTTAAAGAATTGAGATATAATTGACAGATAACAAAAAAAGCCCCACCTGATTAAAGGGTACATTTGCAAAAGTAGCTACTTCATCCATATAAGCACTAAATAGAAGAAAAGATGCAAGGGCTGCAGATCCAATGGCAAACCCCTTGGTGGTAGCTTTTGTAGTATTTCCAACAGCATCAAGAACATCGGTGATCTCTCGAACGCTTTCAGGCTGTGTAAGTAATAAAAGGAATGTCAGAAGTTTCACTCACAATAAAAACATAATTGCTAAAGGCGTCAGTATTGTGTTGGCCAAAGCCAACACCCTGAAAAATTACCTGCCGACTCATTTCAACTATTCCACCTGCATTATCAGCTATTGGACCAAACATGTCCATTGTGAGTACATATGCTGCTGTACTGAGCATTCCCATAGTTGCGACGGCTGTCCCAAACAACCCACCAGTTGGGCTTCCAGATTCATCCACCAACCCAGAAGTGTGACCCAACCAGTAAGCCGAAACAATTGCTATACTTATCACAAGGACAGGAAGAGCTGTTGATTCCAGACCCAAACTAACTCCAGCAATAATATTAGTTCCATGCCCAGTTGAGCTAGAAAGAGCTAATGTGCGTACAGGCTCATGCTTGTAGTCAGTGTAATACTTTGTAATCCAGACAAAAATATATGCCGTCATAATCCCAACCAAACCACATAAAGCGAAGTTCAACCAAGCAGAAGGTGCTTGTTCAGTGTATAGCATCCAGCGTGTAGACTGTAAACGCAATAACAGCAAACACCAGATTCAAAACACACACACGAGAGAGAGAGAGAGAGAGAGAGAGAGAGAGAGAGAGAGAGAGAGAGAGAGAGAGGGAGAGAAGGGAGGGGGGGGGGGGGGGGGGTAATCACAGAAACACAATCAAGATTCTCTAGGGAGGTGAGAATGATGCTCAAATAGTAGAAAGAAATATTACCAAACCAAATGTCAGAACAGCTAAAATAATTGTCACAGAATATCCTCTCTGCAGAATGGACATTGGATCCTCTATAGAACCAAGATCACGTTTGTTCCGAATAGAAAATATTCCAACAGATGATATCACCAGATCAAAGGAGTGAACAACTAGAGGAAACAAAATGAAGCCCGATGGATCTGCATGTATCACATAAAGATATAGGTCAATTATAATTAATTCAATGAAGGAACAAGTAAATTATCATCACGTGGCATCATACTCATTCATCAATTGTAGCCAGGCCAACCTACTCTAGATCTTATGAAAATAAGACCAATAGGTGAATTAAAAGGCATCACAAAAATAAAGTTATAGCAATGAAATCACAGCAAAAAATACAACCAGAAAATTTAATATCTAAACCCCAGAAACTGGTTTTCAAGTATAAATGATCTTGCAGGGAAAGTGGATAAGGTTGGAACTATCAATTTTTCATGGAAGTTGATTATTCTCCAATGAGAAAAGCCAATGCCAATAATCATGGCTCTCCTAACTTCTATTAAAATAACTTCCATATACGGTAAGCAACCACCATATATTAACCAAGTCAGAACATACTCTCAACCGGGCGAGCAAAAAGGAGAGTGTTGTCATGATGTGATAATAAGTAATGCAACCAGAATCAAGCATGAAATGAGCATGTTTATTTGCCAAGGAAGACAATTCATAGCAATTTTCTTCCCTATTTTTCCTCAACAAGAATTTTGAACTCCTTGATAATCAAAATTCTAAGCCATCAACACCTTCAACTGCTCGGGAGGAAATTATAATCTTAATTCTACATCCATGACAAATTGAATGTAACAGTTGACTTTTCCCAATCAATTCAGGGTTTTCTCAAAGTTATAATAGACGTTTATCAGGAAATGTCACCATTTATAATTTTTTGGATATACAAAAATAAATGCATCAAATCGAATTAAAAAAAGTCTGCACCATTTAGTTTGAAACAGAGGAATATGTGTGATACTAACAGAATTTTTACAAGCTTCAGGAGATAAATAAGCAATGAATGGTAAAAATGATAACCTATATGAAAGTTAGCTCTCATCTAAAAAATGCAATGCATCCTATCCCACATGAGTACATGTTTGAGAAAGTGAATCACCAACTATACCACCACGTTTTGCAAATATATACAATTATAAGTACATGCACATGAGCCAGTTACATGCCTTCAATTTTGCAGCGTTGTGCCATGGTTCCACCTAATATCATTGCACTGATTATTTCTGCAGCAATACTTTCAAACAAATCAGCACCCCGAGCTGCACAGTCACCCACATTATCTCCAACCTTTGACACAGAAAACAATGAAATGAGCCAGGGTAATGGGCGGCAGAAAGCAAAAGAAGGAATCCCATTGCAAGATATATCAGTAATTGTCATTTATCTGAGAAAATGAGTGCTTCACAAACATGCGAGCAACACTCTCCAGTATACGCACTTGACAGAGAAGTTACACGAGGAAGATTTTGTACCAAATCCGCAATGACAGCAGGATTGCGAGGATCGTCTTCAGGAATTCCCTGCTCTACTTTCCCAACAAGATCAGCTCCAACATCAGCTGCTTTAGTATATATTCCACCACCCAATTGAGCAAAAAGGGCAACAAATGAAGCTCCAAAACCATATCCAACGAGAAGAAGAGGCACTGGGAGAGAAATCTAAGAGTCACTGTGGACATTAAATATTTGGAAATCCAAGAGCATAAAAGGAAGCAACTATTAACATCTGACAAAGTACAACAGGAGTTGAAAACTTACAGTCAGTAACCTTCATTGCACCTGGTGAATCTACCCCCAACCAAACATAAAAAATGGCATAAAGTATAGCAATACCAATGACAGCCATACCAACAACTACCAGAGCAGAGAAACCACCAGCACGAACAGCTATCTGCAAGAGAATAATGCCAATTTACAGCAGTGTCTGAATACATTTCAGTAGAAAGTGAAGTGGAAATATCAGAGGGGAAAAGAAAACCTGCAATGCCTCCCTGGCAGATCGCCTTGCAGCACTTGAGACCCTTACATTTGCACGGACAGATACCCACATCCCCACATAACCAGCAATACCAGAACACAAGGCCCCAAGAAGAAAAGCAGCGACAGTAATAAATGCAGACGTTGACCTGCATCATATAGCCCGAGTTTACCATTTATATTTTGGACCCTACAATTGACAATCTGAAACTATATCCCAATTTTAAAGTCATTCTATCCTCACCTCCCTAGGCCAGAAGATTCTTGCTGAGGCGTTCTATGGCGAAACAAGTATATGCTGAGGATCACCAAACCTAGTAGCACAGCCATCTTTGAGATAGTTCCATACTGTGTTCTAAAGAAACCTTCAGCCCCATCACGTATAGCATCTGATATCTAGCAAGTAAAACGATAAGCTCAAGACAAACGAAATATTAAAAAAATAATAATAAGATGATATTAAAAAAGGTTGCTTTTCATGAGTTACATTCAAATTCAATGCTTGTAACAAAAGTTGGTATACTACTTTGTGGAGTACTCTCAGACAAAGCCCATTAACTACAAACCAACAGGCACAAGCAAGAAAGAAAATTAGTAAAGGGCTCTGTAAGCCTCTCTGGCAGTGTAAGACATGAGGCTTCCCCAAGTTACCCACAATAGGTCAAAACTCCCATCACAAAATATGCAATATACAAAGCAGAGAAGGAGATGATACAGAAGCTATATTTCAGTGTCCACCAATACGGCATCAGTTTCATATCACAGGAAAGCCTGAGTTTGAGGTTAGTATAATGGAGAAAGAAAGATATACTAATTTCCTCAGACCCAGGAGTCTAGCATGTATATTTTGATAGGTGAATTTTAGGACCATTATCTATTTGCGCATTCCATCCTAGTGAAAACCCAAACATCAACATGTATGCATTAGCATGGGCTCCTTAACACATGTCAAATTTCTTAATTAAACAGACGAACTAAAAGATTATTTTTGAAATTACTTGGGAAATCAGATAACCTTGAACATAATTCTGAGGCAGCTAACCTTTTTACATTCACTTGCAAGGGGTAAAAGAAGTAGGAACGAACAATAAATTTCCAAGTTCGTATCTTCAGACGAAAATATAAAAGCCAAGCAGAGATCCACGTCATTTACTACCAAGTAGTAATTACACATGTATTGTGTATATACTCAATTCCGGTCCCCAAGCTCCCAATCAATAAAGGTACAAAAGGTTGCATCAACAGCATATAACTTTTTAACAGTTAACATTACGTAGAGCCAATGTATATCGTTTTGTCATTGATCCCAAGGCAGAGGAAATCAAGTAAAACTTCATAGGTAGTAGATCCCAACCTAGTGGAAAACTGGGTGCAAAACTAAATGTAACTTTCAGTGACCCTAAATTTATAAACATATACACCTGAAAAATATTAGCCAAAGGCATATAGCTCAATCACAACATCAAAAAAAAGAAAAAGAAATGGTTCCATGTGCACTCTTTTTGTAGAGGGGTTTCAGTCAATCTCTTTCATGAATATTGAAGAAAATTCCAGAATTATCAACAGCCTCCAAATTGTAATTTGATAACTGAATACTATAATCATCTGGGTGAGAACAACTATACCTGGGCCATCTCAGGAGGTCCCTCATCCTTTGCTAGGACCCACTTAGTAAGATATATTGACAGGAGAAAACTGATTGTGCAAACTGAGAAGACAAATATAATGATTGGGGAGGTGCTTGCACCAATATAAAAGATAGCTCCAAATCCCAAGAGCATAAGCATAAAAAGAACACGGACATCTATTCTCATGAGGTGAAAGGTCTGCAGAAAGCAAGTGCCCACTCATCAATACAAAAAACAATAAATAAATAAAAGCAGGCAGATAACACAAGAAAAATTCAGCAGTTAAGGATTACAAAATCAGCTGTACAAAACTCTTCAGAGTACAAGTAAATATTTTAAATCAAACTTCATCAGCTGAAGTTCTTAGGGTTTTCAAGACTTGACATGGGTAGCAGAGCAACCAAAGATTTTCGACCCAGATCTTATAATAAATAATGGCTTTCCATATAAAGAAATTGATAAGGGATTAAGAAAATGAAATTTGTCATCGAATTTCGATCACTGAATAACTGGTATTAGAAAAAGATTCTCAGAGGTTCTCAAAGTAGAATTCACAACAAAATATCAGGTGTGAGCATCATCTCGAACAATACTCAAAGAAGACATTTCAAAAAATTGTTTGACGGACTACTTTCATGTTGCCAAGTGTACTATGCCCATGTACTCATTTTGATTTTTGAAGTGTAACAGCAAGTTCTAAAATTTACTTCTCACTATAAGTACAAAACTAACATAAAGTCTCGGAATAAGTTCTAAACTAACATAAAATTAACTAATTCATCCTAAACTTCGAAAGGAAAATATAGAACTAAAACACGTCATACAGCCAACAAAGAATGATATCATTCTTATTAATCTAAAAAGAAATTTACGCTAGAATCTTGTATCCTAATTCCCCTTTTGAAATCGAAGCATTTTGAATAAACATGATAATAATTATTATCACCAGCATTTTGTAGGTATATATTGGGCATTGCCTTTCCAGCGAGCATTAAGCATGGTTTGGATATATAGAAACATTCTATTTATCTTTCAAGAAGTGTACATAGAAAAGAATCATCGCTGTTAACAAATAATAGTCATCGTCACATTTTTAATTAAAACATACGGTTGCCGCCATAGACATTTTCACCAGAAGTGTACGGAGTTTTGCTGCAATACTATACTGCACTTTTGACAAAAAATATTTCATGAAAGCTTATTAAGGAAAATATTTCTAGAACCTTGACAATTAGTACAATAAAATAACCAAATCAGTTTGTCAATCCCATCTTATTAACATGAGCCTCAGAGAATCTATTACAGGGCATATTTTCCTAATAATCCCAACTTTTAAGAACGTGGACAAATCAGTGATAAAAAGAAAGAAAGAAAGAAATCCTAAAAATAGTTTAGAGTAGGTTAATGCGATATGAATGTACTATATTAATCCATCGTTTTAAGTCCAGGCAAGGGACACAATGCTGCTATGCTACGACATTAAAATAGTAACAAGAACCTACACGAATAGAAGGCATGGAATATGCAACTGAAAAAACCAAAAAAAAACTCTTTCCGGGAGAAAGTGAACTGCGCGCATAAGGCATTGTTGGTAAAAAGTAAAATCACATGTATAATGATGCCACTGGCACATAAATTGTGACTAAGGTGGAGACAATAAGCTGTGAATGCGCTTACCAAGGGGGTATATGGTTTAGTGCGCATGTTAGGGAATACCCTTGCCCTTTCTTGGTAAGGCCCCAAGTTACCACCCTCCATATCATCATCCATTGGAACAGATTGGAAGGAGTTCATCCTCCGATTCACTGGGAATGAGTTGGACTCACCAACTAGGGGCAAGTCGCCCCCTGAACCTGGTCGCTGTATTTTGAATTTTGTTCCTTTGACAATGATGATCAGAAACTAAGCTTCTAACATCAAAAAAAAATGAAATCTTTTGCCTTAATTCTCAACAGTGAAGAAGCTGGAAGACAATTCAAATAGGCCTGAAAATACATCCAGAATATAACAGATCAAATTGACAAGAAAAAATGAAATAAAAATTTGAAAAATAAAATAAAACCCAATCCACAAGTTCCACGTCAGAATTAATGAAACCTCTCTATCAGGTAGAGGAGATTACATAAAATTCAACAGGGCAGAATAATTACCAGATGATAAATAGAATGAGGTGCTAGGTTTTTAAATAAGAATTGCGGGATCGATAGTTTGGGGGGATTTCATAAGGAATTCTTCGCAGAATATACTCGTCTTCTGTTGAACAGAACAGAATTGATTGACAAAAAAAAGGAAACAAATTGGTGGTTTTGAAATGGGCCGTGTAGGGTGCTGCGTTGAACAGTAGACTTTCTTCCCGGTTCAGTGCATTGCTGTCACTACTTGACGTTACTCCAATTATGTACTGCCACGTCAACTTTTGGCTTATTTTGCGAGTTTTTAATTTGCCACGTCATCGTCCTTTCAATTTTTTCTTTGGTCTTACTTGGGATCAAGCCCCCGTTTGCCACCCATTAATTTCTCATTCTCATTTCCATTCTCATTCTCATTCTTCATTTCAATCACACATTCTCCAAATAAAATACTATTACACACAAATCAAAAACTTTTCATTACTTTTTCACCACACATTCTCACATCAATCACTATTCCAAAATTTCTATTCTCCTCAAAATTATATTCAAACACACAAGTGTCCATCAGGCATCAGGTGACAAACTCGGGCTCATTTGGAGTGGAGTGAGATTCAGCCCTATTTGAACTAAATTATTGTATAATGAGAATAAAAAATATAGTCGTTATTGGGGCTCATATAAGAAATAAAAAATTGAGATAATTACCAAACACCCTGTTTAGTTTCAGCATTATGAAAATCAGGTTTTAACGTTATTTAATAAAAAATCAGGTTTTATCTTTTTTTAACCCTGTTTGACACCCATTTTTGACAAAAAATAAATTCTGGAATAGTGATTGACGGAAGAATGTGTGGTTAAAAAGTAATGAGAATTTTTGGGTTTACGTGTAGTATTATTTTATTGATAAAATGTGTGGTTGAAATGAAGAAAGAGAAAAAAAAATGAGAATGAGAATGAGAATGAGAAAAAATGGATGTCAAACATGGGCTTAATAATGATATTATAAAATTAAAATAACCTATATATCCACCCTACCCCCACCAAATTTATTTTAAATATAAAATCTAAATTTATCCAAACCTTAACCTATCTAATTTATTCCTCACCTCTCACCTGCCGCCTCCACAGCCACCTCTCTCAACCACCATCGTCGCCCCGCTGCTGAACGGCAGCAGCATCCCCCTCCCCCTCCCCCTCTATGGTTGTGATTTTGCGGTGGTGATTTTGGTTTTTTTTTTTTTTAGTGGTGCAGTGGCGTAGTAATGGGTGTGTGGTGGAGGTGTTGTGGGTCTTCGATGCTGCGGTTTGCGATGGTTTCTCGGTTGTGGTGTGGCGATATGTGTGTGTGTGTGGCTATGGCGGACAGATCTCTCTGTTTGTGGCTATTGGTGGTGGTTGGGATTGGGGGACGAAGAGTTTCTGTGACCAACTATTTGGTCAATCTGTGACCAAGTATTGGTGGCGACTTCGGGTGGATGAGACGTAGAGTTTCCGTGACCAACTATTTGGTCAAATTTTGACCAATTATTGGTAGTATTTCGAGATTGGGGGACGAGTGTTTGGGTGTATGTGACCAACTATATCGATACGTGACCAAGTATTGGTGGTGTAGTGGGATTGGGGGACATGTATTTGGGTGTATGTGACCAACTGTATAGTTCTCTGTAGCTAACTGTTTAACTATGACTTTAAAATTTGTTATTCTGTGATACAAAATATAATATGTGACCAACAAATTTTCTTAATTTGTGATCAATTAAAAATTTGTGACCTATAATTTTTTTCAATTGTGACCTTAAAATAATCTGTGACCAAATAATTTGATAAGTTCTGACCGAAAATTAAATTTTTAACTACTTAATAAGATATTTGTGACCTTGGAATCAGAGCAGTTACTGGAATTAAGCGGCGGCCAACGATCACCGGAAAATAGTCGTCGAAATTAAGCACGGTCGGAGAACAGTTGTTGATCGTCGGAGTGGTCGTCGGTCACCGGAGTAGTCGCCGGACAGTGGAGGTGGGGTGGAGTGGGTCGGTGGGGTGGAGGGGGTCAATTATATAAATATTATATTACAGTTAAATATTTAATTTAATAGATTAATTGTAAAATATAATTAATTAATTCATGGAAAAATCTGAGTTTTGTAAATTTAAACCTTGGGGCCTAATTTTTTATTTCGTGAAAGATAATCCCTGACTTATGAATTTTTCTCTAAAAACTTTGAATTTAAATGTTGATGTGATAGATAACGGTCATATTTTTAATTTTAATGAGATAATAATGTAAATCAAACGGGGACTCAATGAGTTTGGGCTTGTAGATTTTTCAAGTTGGGTTAAGAATTGTTTGATATATTTATGTGCAAATTACCCAATTCCCTACTTTTAGAGATCTAAATTCAAAAATGAGATGTCAAATTTGTATTTTCAAAAATCAGATATTCATATATAGATACAGATTTTTTTATATTTAATTAAATATTAATAATGATATTATAAAAATTAATATATATACACCCCACCCCCCACCCTTAAATTAATTTTCAAACCCTAAATCACGTCTCTCTCTCTCTCTCTCTCTCTCTCTCTCTCTCTCTCTCTCCTTTCCTCTCCGTCACCCGCCGTCTTTGCCCATTGCCGGAGACCAATCTCCCTCTCCATCGTCTTCGCTCACTACCGGTAGGTGGTGGAGGTGGCGACGACGAGCTTCGATGCACCTCTGTTGGCCGCGACGAGCTTTGATGCCACAACTGCTGCGAAGTCGTCACAACATCGATCTGAGCGCCAGCAGGCGGTAGAGGTGGCTGATTTGTGTTATTTGTGTGTGCTGACTGCGTGTGTTTGTCTTTTTTTTTTTCAATTCAAATGACTGGTTGGAGATGTGGAGGCGAGGACGGGTTTGGATGGTGTTTTGTGTGGTGGTGGTGGTGGTGATGGCGTTTGTGTGGTGGCGAATCGACGTTTTGGGGTGGGTTTTATTGAATTTGGCGGTGGCATGGGGCGGTTTTATAGTGGCGATGGTTGTTGGAGGTCACAATGAGTTGGCGTTGGTGTAGGGCAACTGTGGCCATGGCAATGGCGGTGGTGTGGGGTGGCGTGGTGGTGCTGTGGGTACGGTGTGCTGTGTGTAGACGGCGACGGCGGTGGTGGTCATCATTTTTTGTTGTAGGTGGTTGTCGTGTCGGGGTGCAGGTGGCGGCGATAACGGTTTTATAGTTGAAGATGTGGTTTGTTCGTTGTTGGTATGTTTGGTGGTGATGGTTTCTGGTGGCGGTGGAGGTGGTTGGTGGTGGCGGTCCGTGTGGTGGTGATGGTGGTTCGTGTGGTGGTCGTCGTTTTTTGTTATTGTTGTGGTGGTTTTGTGGCCGAGTCAACGGCGTTGGTCGTTCTTTTTGGTATCTGTGACCCAACTATTGTACTGTAACTTTAAAATTGATAATTTGTAACATCTGTAACCAACAAATTTGAAAATACGTGACATGTGATATATAAATTTTTGATCCGTAACTTTAAAATTCGGTAATCTGTGACCAACCATTTTGTTATTCGTGACCTAAAAATTATATAATTTGTGACCGTGAAAAAATCTGTGAACAACTAATTTGGAAGTCTGTGACCGTGTGACCAAAAATCAATATTAACAAGTCACATGTGTTTGTAGAGTCACGGTTCAAAAATATAGGTCATATTTACCGGAATAGTCGTCGGAATCGGAGAAGTCATCGGAACGGTCACCGGAATAGGAGAAGTCGTCGGAACATTCACCGGAGTAGTAGCCGAAACGGTCGCCGAAGCGGTAGGAGTGGTGGCGGTGGAGGTGGGGTGGGTTAACTATATTATATTTATATCTTTTTATATATTTATATATATAAATATATGTGTATGTATATTTATGTGTTAAAATATCTGATTTTAAAAATTTTAAAGTTGTTTTCTTATTTTTGAAATAGTATGTAAGGTAGATCTTATATATGAATTTTTTCCTATATTTATTTACAATATAAAACGAAAGGAAGATATTAATTAAAAAAAAGGAACCGAGTGTGTTAACTCTTCTTCTATAAAATTAAACCCATCACATATATCGAGAACATTTTGAACAAAATAGAAATCTTTATTCGTGCATGTCAGCATAAGTAATTTTGATTAAAAATCGTAACTTTCAATAAGGTCCATCAAGTTCACGTCCTCGACCGATTAGGCCATTTGGACGGCTACCAAAATATGGTCACTTGGAGGCTGCCAATTCCATTCCCAGCATTATCCCTGCCACCTTGCTGCAGCCCGCATCGTCTCTTCTTCTGTGTCCCGTAGCTAAGTTATATGTTTCTTGCCATTTGACAATCAAGGAACCAAGGAAAATAATCGGATTAATTTAGATTTATAAATCAATTGCAAGTTAAATTGATATCCTGTTTGCTCAAAGCACAATTTAGGCATGTTTTCTTAGAAGTGAGAACGTCTCAGTTCACATAATAGACGTGGAGACGTGTAACAAATTTTAAGATAAAATTATTTGTAGGGAGTCATTAGTTAAAGTGATATGGACTTTGTCAAACCTATAACTTAACACTACAGATGAATTTAAAAATTACTCGATAGGTTAATATTGAAAATAGTAGAGTATTGATTAAACTCATAACCATAATGAACTCGTCAAATAGCAATTATACCAAAAGAATTCATTTCCACGTTTATGTATCAAACAGACCCTTAAATAAATTGTAGATGATCTAATTAACTTTCTAAATTGAATCCAAAAAAATAGCCTTCATTTGGGCCTAGATTCTATCAATGAAAGACTCCCGTGAAGAGTGGACCCTTCTATTTACGATATTTACATGCGTCTTTGTGTGTATGTCTCTGCACGAGCCCCAAGATCCCAACAAAATATGCATATTTTATATGGTTAATTGGAAGCTCGTTTGTTCATAAACAAAAGTTTCGTCATTCTAATATTTGGTACAGTCTAATACTATTCAATAATGCATGCCAAATATGTCCAGATTACCAGAAAACATCGCGTGGAATGAAAAAGAGACATTAGATGTTGGAAGATTAGCATTTTTTTTAATCTAATGAGAAAATCTGATTCCAAATCTTCAGTCATATTAACATATAATTAATAAGGCCGAACTAAGTTATAAAACAGGACTGAGAACTTCTTTTGAAGTTTATCTTTGATCTGCAAATCCCTTTTCTTTTCTGCCATTTTTCTTGAATCCGCCTGCATTATTTCCAAAGTACGCATAATTTCAAAAGAAAATAAAAGGGATTACTGTAAAGAATAATTAAAACATTGGGACAGAAAAATTAATTGAAATATTGTCTTTTCTCCAATACCATAAAGAGAAGAGAAAAGTGACTTACTTTTTGAGTTACAATCCGGTGGATCTTCAAAGAGAGAAAGTGAAAGTTGTTTGTGAGCAACACCAATGTCAAAAAGTATGAGACCTGAAGTGGGATCATTTACAATGATTTCTTTGACCGGAAGCCATAGAAAAAGCTCTTCTTGTGAAAGCCCTTCAACTCCAGTAAGACTGCCATATGTAAGATTTGCCCTCACAACCCTATCATACAAAGCCATGGTATCAAATTTGATCAAGCATGGCCCTTCAAGAAACACTTCAAGAAATCCAGATTCTGAAACGGTGTAGGACTTTATGTCCTTTGGGAAAAGGCCTGCTGGTAATCCTCTGGATATGAGGAGGTCATGGATGGAGGACGAGTGAGAAAGGGGAAGAGAGAGTATGACAAAATGTAAAAGAGTGAGGAAGTGATTTTGAATGGAAGCCATGAATAATGTGTAATGGTAAGAGGATTTTGAGAGTGGAAAGGGTTTAAGAGGAATGTGTTGAGGGAGTTTTAAGGTTGTTTTACTATGTTGCCCTTGAAAATACGGTTATTTTGAATTTTTTGAGTACTTTTGTTAAATTTGATCATTCTACAAGCAGTTATTGCAATAAATTCATTAAAACTCTATCTAACTAAAGTAACGCGGTAGCGTTGTTGATTGTCAAGTATTATTTATGTCAATTGAGTGAAGAGGACGACGGTAAATTGTACCTTCTATGTCACCGAACTTATGTTGATTTATAAAAGTGAAACATAAAAAGTGATTAAAAAAACTATATTGAAAACAATGGTGGTTATATCGTCACCACAATTTTTATTTGATAAACTACATTTTAATTGCAATTAAACTCCTCAATTTTTACTAATTATAGAAATTATTTTCTTTATTTTTTTTCGTCGAATTCTTATCTTCAACCTTTCATTAATTAGTACATCTTGTCCTTGATGATGATTTATATCAAAATATTTTATTTTTATTCTTTGAAATGAGGGAAAAATATTTTTCTCATTTTTTTAAAAATATGATAGAAAAATAAGTCGTTTTATGTCATTTCAACAAACTTTTGGATATAAAAACTGTTATCAAATACAAAATATATTAATTAATGAAAAACTTGAGAATAAGAATGATATGAAAAATCGTTAAGGACATAAGTATTATAATGAACAAGATGAAAAACTTTAAGTGCAATTAAAATATGGTGTAAGAAATAAAAATTGTAGTGCGAATATAATTATCCTAAAAACGATTGTTTGAGGTTCTAAGTGGTGGAATCCAACCATATTAGGTGGCAACTATTAAATTTTTTAATTGGAAAATGAAATAGGAGAAATTGATGAACAAAAATATATGAGGGTATTATGGTAAAAGAATAAATTAAAAAGAACAATGCAACGGCCGGTATTAAAAGTCAAAACTCAGCATAAAAATTGCCCCCTCCAAAAGAAAAGAGGACCAACTTTGACAATCAGATATATCACAAGGACTTAATTTCCATTTTTAGATTATTTAACTGAATTGGATTTTTATTGGTAAGAATAAAGACCTTAGCTAAATTTCAGGAGGAAATTGCTAAAAGTATGATTTTTTAAAAAGAGGGCCCCTAATTTTTGTAATTATCAGTAAGGCCACTAAGAGAGCATTTGCAACAATTTCATGATTTGATAGGTTTGGCTAAGCTCTTGAAGTACTTATAAGCACCTTATTTGAGAAATTATGCCGGTCAATAGATTGGGTCATGTATGGTTGTGTTTGTCAAAAGTGCATGAACTTCTCGATCCTTCAGTCCTTAATTATGAGTTCGACTCAACCATGAAACTTTTAAAAGGGCAAAAACGTAAAAGAAAAATAATACGAAGAAATAGACTTAAATGACGTTTAAACTAAGATTTTTTTTTTCTTTTTAAATATACGAAACCTTACCTATCATATATATATATATATATATATATATATATATATATATATATATATATATATATAATTGGAAATTTTCACATTTTATTCTTGTATTCAATGTTAATTTGAAAGCTATTATTAAAATAAACGATTAATAGTATTTTTAATTGTAAGTAATGAATTAATGTGCCAACTCATCCGTTAGGATAAGATGAGCCCTTTATTGTGCTCATTAGATTATATATTTATTATATATATATATATATATATATATATATATATATATATATATATATATATAATTGGAAATTTTACCATTAATTGCATAAAATACAGGAAATATGGTGGTGGAATTGGAAACTGGAAAGATGGATAATTGGAAATTGGAATATGGAAATTTTTTTTTTTTTTTTTACGGGCCGGGTTCGGGGCGGGGCATCCCCGCCCCGCCCTGCCAACCCGCTCGGGGAGGTTTTTTTCGCCCCATTCGGGGCGGGGCACCGTCGGGGCCGGGCGATGCGATTTTTTTTTTTGCCATCTCTAATTGCAAGCATAGAATTTGCTGGTAAAGAAAATATATTTTGGACAATTGAGCACGGAACTTGCATGTAAAGCAAATAATGAAAAAATGTCAATCAAACATCCTAAAAGTATGAATTTAAATTTAAAAAAATGACATTAATTTTCATGAAAAATAAAGTCAATTAAACACACTTTATAGTAGGTCGAAACGAAACAAAGCATTAAACCAACAAAAGGCCTATTTTCATGTTACAAATCTGTCTTGAGCTACATGTTGAGTTTTATGTAAAATCTAATTTTCTTGCCCTCTGTATTTCTATGTTGATTAACTCCATAGTCAAGTCATTTAATAAAATCATATTCAATGGACAATATAATTAATTCATTCAATTTTTTTGTGATGTAGTTGATTTATCAAACACTAAAAAAAATTATCTAGTATAATTCGAAAGTACGATAATTCAGTAAAAAATCAAACACGATAGACTAATGAACACTACACTTGCAAGAATAATGAAAATGTTATATGCTTTTATCCAAAGCTTATCAAGAATCAAGATCATATTGTTTTCTCGAGGAACAAATAAAATTTTAAATAACAATAACAAAAACACAAGTATCTATAAGTATAAAATACATATAATCATGTTTAAGATCGACAAGCATAAACCATGAAAAATAGAATTATTTTCGATTATGTATTCATAATAGAGAAGATTATTATCAGAATTAAAGAAGCACCAATTTAGTAAAATTATCAAAACCAATTCAGGAACAATAGAATACTATGAAGGTATGTTATTCAAAATGAATGATTCAATTACCAGTTTTAAATTGTAATTCAAAGATTTATTACTTTGATTATAATCCAAAAGTCTTTGGAAATAGGAGAAACGAAAAAAAATGTTGGGGGATCAAATACCTTCGATTTTGATTGTTAGGTTAGCTAGCTGACCAGATTGTTTAGGTTGGATTTTATTTTGAGTTTCTCTTCATTATTTTTCTTATTCATTATTAAAAAGGAAAAAAAACTAAAATACATAAATTTCAAATTTTGGGACCTACGGGCTTGGGCAACTGTGTTGATGCCTTCATGGTTTAGCCGACCACGACATTACGAGGATGTTTGGTGTAGATTAAAATCAGATTTTAAGTGAATTGTGATAGAAATTTTTTAAATGTGAGGTTAAAAATATGTGGAACTCATAAAATATGTGGTTGATATTGATTGTTTGACTTTGACTTAAATTAAAATAAGATTAAAATCTAGCTCAAACAGACCCTATATATTTAGAACAATTCTACGCAATATTAATAGGGTCTGTTTGATTGCAATAATGAAATTTGGGTGGAAAGAAAATGAATTCCAGATAATTGAATTGTCTAGAACTTGTTTTATTGAAAATTGTCAATTAATTGTGTTTGATTGGCATAAATTTTCACTTGAAAATATTGAAAATTTGAATCTTTTAGTATTCATTTGATTTTGTTTTCTATAAAAATTGTTCATTAAATGATAGTATTTGTTTCAATTGCCAAAAAAAAAAAAACCACCAAACCCATGGACAAATCAAGGAAAATGTGGAAAATTGGATCACGTGAGGTATAAGTTGGAAAACCAATTTCCTGAAAAATAAACTTTCTATCAAACAGCCTAAAAACTGGAAAATAGAAAATAATTCCCAATTTCCATGAAAAATTCTTCGTATCAAACATGGTCTTAGTGTTTAGCATCAATATATGGTGCAACATAACTACATCAAATTATAGATATAATAAAATTTAAGGATATATAAATTATTTTTGAATCTAGCATTTAATAATTTTTAACTATTACTTTATGGAAGAGTAATGCTCTTCATCCTCACTGGGGATGAAAACACAGTTTATGTGGAGTTAATGTGGCATTAAATAATAAGGTGAAATTAAATAAGTTATTTAATTTCACATTTTATTTAACCTATCATTTAACACCAGATAAACTGTATTTTCATCCCCCACTGGATTGAATAACATTATTCTTTATCCAAATACCAAGTCAATTTAATGGGGAATCTCATACTTGCTTTCTTTCTCTCCACTACCAAGCACCATCATTTCTCTCACATCTCCAATCATCTAACTCCACCTTCATCCCTTACTTTAAATGGTCGAGATCGACCGCTGATTAAAAAATACGGATTTTTTACCAATTAAAAAAGAAAGTACAAATCAATCAATTTTATGAATTAAAAAATTGATAGATTTCACTGTCCACACTCTTATCACTTTACTCTTTTTGTTACCTAACCCTTTGTTTAGTACAGGCTCAGAGAGTCTCTTATCAAGAAAAGCTGGAGTTATCAGCTATGGGAGGCGCAAACGCTATGAAGGGAGTGGCAAAGGTGACTAGGGCATTGCCGGTGAATGGAGGTGCCCGGCAGCTCACGGTGGAGAACCACCCGGTATCGGTTGCTGCCGTGTCCGCCCGCTCACTGACAGAGATGGAGGCGCCACTGATGGCTTCTTCGTCACAATTGAAGGAGGAGCTGAGAGTTACAGCCGGCGAGCCTTTGCCTAGGATTATATTTATTGGACTGCCGACTCTTCAGGAAGCTAGAGAGGCCACTTCTGAACTATCTCACGCTGGCCGATTGTATGTTATAAATCATTTTCAATTTACAAAATTAGATTTTTACTGTTTTATTGATTTTCTTCTCCCTTTAGTCAATTCTTGCGAATAAATTAGTCAAGCCTTGGTTCCGAGAGGATGTGAATTCTTCCTGGTTTTGATTATCTATTTATTGTTTGAAACTGTTAAGGGTTCTTTCTTAAATTTTCAGATTTCTAGCCTCATCTAATTCTGTTCGACATGAGGACATGGCAGTAGCAGATCAACATCCAAGCTCATTGCTGCGGTCCAACTCACATTTGCCTACGAGTGCTATTCAAGCATTTCAGCTTCTATATGAAAGCCCTCCAGTTCAGGTTTTTCTGCTGACCCCTCTCGTTTTACTCAGAAAGTTCGAATAAGTCGATCCGATATCTGTGTTCAAGCCTTTGTATATGTATTGTCTATTTTGAAAGTCTATATCCATCTCGTCCCTCGTAGATTTCTGTACTCTCCTAAAGTCTTATTGAGAACTTGTCAATAAATTAACCGATCAAAGATAGGTCCGTGTTTCACCATAGTCTTATTAGAGATATATGTTGAATTTTGATACCAATTGCGCAAGTTGTTCATTTGCTTTATGAGATATTTAAGTTGAATGATGATACTACAAATTGTTCAATTACTTTTTGAGAAACTTAAGTCGAATCCTTGTACCAATTGGAAAAGTTGTTCAATTGGTACTAGAGTTCAATTTAATCTTTGATGAACTCGAGAACTTAGACGCAAAAGCTTAAATCGTTACAAAATACATTTGGGACTTTATAACACCTCGTACTATTGAGAAGTACTAGCAGCAATATATTTTATTATGTTAACCTCTTGTGCTAGAATGCTGTTTCTTCTATTGTTGCTGATTCAAATGTGTGGAATGCTGTGATACAAAACCAAGACTTTCAGGATTTTCTCCAGTCACGCAGGAGCCTCGGTAAGAAATTCGATTATGTATCTGTGGCATTCATCCACTAGCTCTGTACAAGATATGTACATAATTCTTTACTGTGTTGCTTTTGGCAGCTCCAAGTAATCTCGATCAGCCGTCTCTGGGTACAATTGATGATGATGCTTCTTTTGAGTCGATTACAAATTTTTTGCAGACTATAAAGGGGATAGTGGTGGACGTGATGGATTGCATGATCCATTGGTCTGTATTGTTCAAAAATTTAACTGAAGCTGATCGAATGCCTCGAAATGATGATGGAAGTACAATATTCGACTCTTCAAATAATTTGGTAAAATCGATTGTTGGGTTGGTGGTCTCGGTGATTATGATGATTTTGATGAAACGTATTAAATGATCTCCCTTCAAGTTTTATATATTCGTCGAACTTCCCATGCTTCCATGTATTACAAACTCTTGAATTAGCAATCGCTCTTGAATTGCGTGACATTCGGAGAATTCTCTGTATATGTTTTTTGAATTGTTGCAGTTGCATTTTAATAAGAACAAAGTAATTTTGTGGTGATCATTTTTCTTTCAAAAATTCTTTCATTCACTTGTTCCGGTTACACTTTTATACAAATGCAGAAAAGGTTTTGATACTTTTGTTACTTTCTTTTCAAGACTTTGCTAGGGGTACATAAATTTTCACATAATTTGCTAGGTTTTATATGCCTTTACTACTACGCATCAAAAGTAAATCAACAAGATCTCAAGAGACTTCATTCAAATTCATGAAGACTTTAGAGACCTTACACAATTTACACCACCAAGAATGTTAAGTATTAATAACATTTCCTTACCACAAGATATATTGCTTGATTTTCATTGGCAATATCGAAGAATAGACAATAATGTAGGAAGTCAAGGATTAGTCACCTTGAATACCTCAGGACAACTTGTAGCTAGAATGCCTAGTAGAAGAATAGAAAGAAGTATTTCAAGCTCTAGCAGACCATCTACTAGTAATTACCCAACAATACCTAGAAATAGTATTGATATTGATCTAAGAAAATGTGAGGAAAATAATTTCCTTATCCTAACAGAATATATCAATCATCAAAATAAATAAGAAGAAATTGTAGCCATTGTTAATACAGGAGTTAGTACTAGTCATATTAGAGCACACTTAGTAGAACATTTAATAGAAGAGAATTTACCACAAGGAATAACTCTTACCGATTATCACGGGATTAAATATGAAATTAGAACATTTGTTAATCTCGAACTAAGTTTCACAGACATAAAATGAGAACAATTTAAATTAAATCTTAAAATCCATAAAGATTATAGAAAAGTAAAAGATACTAGTCAAATATTACTTGGAATGAACTTTCTTGAAAAGGTTTCACCATTTTATATCCAGAAAGATACTCTACAAATAAATATAGAAGGAAAACAAAAACTTCTTCCTAGAGTTAATAAAAACAAAGGATCAATTTATATGATACTAGGAATCAGATCAATCAAAACTAGTATACTTAGTCCATATATTGAGAAACTCTCAATTTACCAGATTATTGTATGATAAAATTTCATGCCATAATTGATACTGGATCAGGTATTTGGCTATGTAAAAGAAATGTGTTCCCAGAACATTATTATAAAAGAGATTATAAGAAAACAACTTATGGCCAAACAGCTAGTGATATTGTAGAAATCTATAGAGATTTTGTTGAAAATGTTCCTATCATTATAGGAAATAGATAATGTTTTATTCCATGAATATATGCAACAAATAAAATTGGATGTGATATCCTTTTAGGAGAAAATTTTATTTATACATATAACCCATTTACACAATATAAAGATAGTTTTGAGTTTACTACTCCTTGTAATCACAAAATTAAAACACAAAAAATTTATAAAGTAATTGGAATTGCACATCAACCAATTCACCATAAAACTAGATATCAGAGTTTTGCAAATAATCGTGGTGGATGTTATACAGAAATTAATCAAAAACAAAAAATTTCAATTTAAGAAATTGACAATTTAGAAGAAGAATTAGAAAATATTAAATTAGAACTAAAGAAATGTTATCATGAACATCCTCCAACTAAATGGGATAAAGATAAACCTATAACAACCATTGAACTAAAAAGCCCAGATGCTAAAATATCAGGAAAACAATTCCCTTATAGTGAAGAAGATAAAAAAGAGTTTGAAATCCAAATTAAAGAACTCTTACAATTAGGAGTAATAAGAGAATCAACCAGTCCATATAATAGTCCAGCATTTATGGTAAGAAATCATAGTGAAATCAAAAGAGGAAAAGCTAGAATGGTAATTGATTATAGAGACTTAAACTCTAAAACTATACCAAATAGCTATAAATTACCAATAAAAGAATTGTTAATAAAACAAATACAGGGAAGCAAAATATATTCTAAATTTGATTGTAAATCAGGATATTGTCAAATAAAATTAGATGAAGCTTCAAAAACCTTAACTAGTTTTACTACCCCTAATCCATTAGGACAATTTGAATGGAATATTATGTCATTCGGATTAATGAATGCACCAGCTATATTTCAACAAAGAATGGATAAAATTATTAGACCCATAAAAGATTTCTACATTATTTATGTAGATGACATCCTTATTCATAGTAAAAATTTAAAAGAACATATAAAACATCTTTAAAAGTTTTATTATATTGTTAGAAAATATAGATTAGCCCTATCTGAAAGAAAAGCAGAAATAGCTAAAATTGAAATCGAATTCTTAGAATATATTTTGACAGAAGAAAAAATACTTCAACAACCTCATATTGGAAAGAAGATTATTGAATTTTCAGAAGTAATTAGAGATAAGAAAGAGCTGCAAAGCTTTATTAGATTATCAAACTATTCTGAAAAATTTATAAAAAAATTGCTCAAAATATAAAGTTCATTTTACCAGAAAACTTAGAAAATGAGTTGTATAGGAATGAATACAAGAAGATATACATATGATAAACAAAATAAAGAAAATATGTGAAAATCTACCAGAATTGAATATTCCAAATGATGATAATTTCTATATTTTAGAAATGATGTATCTTTATTACACTGGGGACTAATCCTTAAAAGAAAAGAAAACCATAAAGAATTTCTTTGTAATCCTTTGTGTAAATGTCCAAAAGAACTTGTTGCTTATACTTCAGGTACTTTCAAGGATGCTGAAATGAGATATGATATTAATCGAAAACAATGTCTAGCTGTCAAGAAAAGAGTAGCTAAATTTGAACCTTATTTGTTACCTAAGAAATTTCTTATTAGAACAGATAATATTCAGGTAAAACCATTATTGACAAACAAACTTGGAACAAGTGTAGCTGAAAGACCACTTATTAGAATGCAAATGTGGTTTGCACCATTTAAATTTGATATTGTCCATATTAAAGGAAAAGAAAATTTTATTCCAGATTTTTTAACCAGGAACGGAACAAGTAAAGAAGGAGCTCGAAGCATTCAAATTCGAGATGTATGCTTTGGAATCCAAGATAACATTAATGGAAATGGCAGATGCAAAGCCAACATCTGAGAAAGTCAAAGAGGCTACACTATCTGAAGACCCTAGTGCCAGTATATCTGAAGGCTCCAAAACCAATATCGAACAAGAAGCATTCAAGCTTTATAAACTATCATTCAAAGAGAATACTACTTTGCCTCCTTCACAAAAGAATAAATTTACAAAGGACGGTATGTCTATACAAGAGTTTGATCACTCAAATATCATCAAAGCATGTAACACTCATGGTGTTATGGATATCAAAAATAAAAATGATTTTATGTTAGCATATGTATTGTTCAATCTAGCCTGTTGTTGGTTTACCAGTGTTGGAGGATGGTTGAAAACTTTAACATATGGAAATTATAACAAAGTCAATATTTATCCAGGAGCTCCAACTTATTGGGTTCATGCTCTATATGAGATAGGAAATATACTTTGTATATATCCATCAGAATCTTTAAAGGAAATTTATATGCTTCCAAAGGATGTAGTTTGAGCCATCGAAAGATATTGTCAAGTTCTTAAACATAAGAACATATATATCAGATTTTTCTCTGGAAGTTCCGAATGGGATAATGAAGAAGATAGGCTGCTTCCAGCAAGTCATGTAATAAGAATGGCCACCACTTCCAAGCATTTCCAGCCTAAAATGAGTGAAGTCCATGATACTACACCAAAAGACATCAATAATTTGATGGCCTTTCATAGAGCTAAAAGATATAAAGAACAGTTTGAGCATGTTCAAAAAGTTATTGAAGAAAAGCAAAATATTTGGGTGTATGAATCACAAGATCACCTAATCTACAGCAAAGCTGTAGCACCCACCAAACAAGAAGATTGACACTATCTTGACACATGGTGCGATCATATTTTTGAAGGACAAGCCAGTGGAACAATGAAGACAAAAAATGAGCCGTGTAAACAGTTTTGGCGGTATTCGAATCATAAGTGCGAATACTGTTACACTGATGATGATATCTCACCAATCTCCTTGGATCCATCGGAATTCCCAGAGGAGTGGTTTGAATCACATATGGAAAAGTAAAAGAAAATAGACCTCTTTATCACTACTTTATCGACATTATTTTTGATAAAGAAAAGCTGTAGGTTCACCTTCATTATTTTTCATGTTAAGACAAAGAACTTTAAGCCATAGTAAGATACCCATTATCTTACACAATAAAAGTAACAATACTGAAGGACAGTTGTGAAGCTTTTCAAGTCTATAAATTAAGACCAATTCTTAGAAGAATGCATTCGAGTCTTAAGCCAAAAATTTATCTCTCTACCTAGCATTTCAAATTTTATAACATTTTCAGTTTCTTTCTTTGAAGTAAAGATTGTAAGAAGGTAATCTCTATGGAGTTCTAATTTCCTTAGAGAAAGTACCAAGAGTGTAGCCGAAATATGTATGTGTACTCTTATGTAAGAGATATTAGTGTGATGTTTTTATAAAATCAAGTTATTTTAAGACATTGTCTTTTTATCCTTATTATTTTTTAAAAAACTCTTATCTTACTTATACTCCAACGGTGAAAACCTTGAGAGTTAGTGCAAGTATCTTGTTGTCGTGTGTAAGCGTTTTAGGTGTTGTTAGGGAAAGTCATGAAAACCCTGTTACCATTCAAGGTGATGTTTTAACAAGGAGTTGAAAGGAAAATTGTGATTATGTGTGATCCACTGTGAGATATGCAAAAGAGTAAGAGAGAAAACCAATAAGTGTGCGGAAGTCGTGTTGGACCATAACCCACTTTCTTAAATACAAATAACAGGGATCATTATTATCTGAGTACACTAACATATGGGTGCAAGCTCGAGGGAAATCTCATTGATATTACTCTGCATTTATATTCTGCTTCAATACTGTAAGATCTTTCTTATTTATGTTAAAACTTGCATTTATAATTATATTCCTGCTTTTTATGACGTTTGAGTTATTTTTATTCAAAGCTTAATTTGAGATTTTTATGAGAAGACCTTTATTAAATAAGTTACATAAAGAAATTTAAAAAATTAAGATATACGTTAACAATTAGATTTTATTTTAGATTATTCGGTAATAAATTAAAAATTAAACATAAAAAAGAATGTTTAGAATACACTTTAATTGATAAAAACGAGCATAATTAACTTTGCTATTTATTAAGAGAAATAAACTAAAATTATCTTATTATTAAACATAATTTAACAAAAGAGTAAAGGAAGAATATTTAAATCTTTTTATGCTGTCCACATCAGTCATTTTTTCACTCTGTCCACTAGATGTCTGGATAAGTAGCATGGTTGAAATAAATGGAACAAGTAATAATAGCTAAACAGAGAAAAAGTTGACTTATAACAATTTTTTATTTTTTTTCCTCTTCATATTCTTATCCTCTCTCGTGAACCCTTCCTTACTCGTTAGGGTACGCTGACAAGATACACGTGTTGTCTCCTGGTTTACTATCGGAATCGAAACTCTCCCAATTAAGAGAAAATCGGTACATCCGATAAATCGATTCACTCTTCGATTTATTTATAATCCAAATTAGGGCTTCATTCATCATCGCATAGAAAGCAATTACCAAATTATAATTGACAATGGGAGGCGGAGGAGCGATGAGGGTTGCAACGAAGGTGACCGGAATAACAATGGGAAATGTCAGACTTCGAGGACTCACGCCGGAAAACTACTCGATTTCAGCCATCGCTCGAATGGCTGCATCATCTCCTAAAAACAATTGTTTGATGTTCTAAGTGGTGGAATCCAACCAAATTAGGTGGCAACTTTTAAATTTTTGAATTGGAAAAATGAAATAGGTGAAATTGATGAACAAAAATATATGAGGGTATTACGGTAAAAGAATAAATTAAAAAGATCAATGCAAAGGCCGTAATTAAAAGTCAAACTCAGCATAAAAATTGCCCCTTCCAAAAAAAAAAAGAGCACCAACTTTGACGATCAGATATATCACAAGGACATAATTTCCATTTTTAGATAATTTAACTCAATTGGATTTTTATTGATAAGAATTGGATTTTGATGCTTGCATTTCATTTAATGCTTTGCATTCGCCTTATTTTCAACTCACTTTAGATGTTACTGCTGCAATTGGCCCAGGATTTAAAGGTCTGTCTTATAATGACGTTCGTGTTATTTTGTGAAGTGATCAAAGACATAGAATCTTAATTATTTTTTTTAGTATATTGCTCTTCTAGGATTGTATTTATAAAATCTTTTGATGCGTTAGATGTAGTGAAAAATGCTCGAACATTGTGTAACTTATTTTCTGAGGTAGTTGAATGGGTTGGACCTCATAATGTTGTTCATATGGTAACGGATGGTCTTCTTATGCTGCACATTGCTTGAATTTTATTTTGAAAGATATTAGTAGTATGCCTCACGTGCATTCCCTTGCATTACGTGCTTTAAAGATTACGATATGTGTGTATAACCACACAATTTTTTTGTCTTGGTTGAGAAAAATACCTGAATGGAAGAAAATTATATGTCCAGCGGTCGTTTTGCTACCACGTTTATTACATTGAGAAGTATTTATTGAAAGCCCAAGAATAGCTAACCAAGAGGGGGTGAATTGGTTTTTAAAATTTTTTCGAAGAATTGGTCTAAATTCAAACAAGTAAAGACTAAATATATTAATTTAAATAATAAGCATAAATATAAAAGCGATAAGTAAAACGGAGAGATGATGCAAACGATGTTGTTATGGAGGTTCGATCCCAAACACGATCTACGTCCCCCGTTATCAAGTTTTCCGGCACGAGCAAGACATTTTCACTATATTGATTGACTTATGGTGCAATCCAACCATTTACAATGCTTCCGGTGACTTACAAACAAGGAGCATCAATCCTTATACAATGTTGAGTTTTACGGGATCTCAACACGACCCACATTATTGAGCTATACGGGACTTTAATATGGCCCACACAGTAACTTACAATAAGGAGCACCGATCCTTATACAATATTGATCTTTAAGAGATTTTACAATAAAATTTCTCTCTTGATAAATAATACAAACAAATTAAATACTAAGAGAGACTAACACTTCAATGAATAGTAATAAATAATAACTCAAGTATTAAATGAAAAACTTTGATGAATATGATAATCAAAAATTAGATTCAATCAATCAAAGTGTTTCAATGGGAAGATGAAGAAATAAATACAATATAAGTTCAAAAATCTTCTCAAGAAATATCTCTCTTTTAATGGATGATTGTAATAAATTAAGTACTAAGAGAGAAATGAGAAACTTTGATGAATATGATTATTTTATAAGTTTAAACCAATCAAAGTTTCAATATGAAGAAGAAGAAAAGTTTATACAATGTAAGTGCAAAAATCTTCTTAAAAAATATATATCTCTTAAAATTGATATAGATAAATTAATTATAAAGTGAAATGAAAAATTTTGATAAGAGAAATGATTCAAGAAGTTTGATCCAACAATCAAAATTTTTGCTATGAAGAAATGAATGTAAAAATGTAAGTTCAAAAAATGTTTTTCAAATGAAAAATTTTGATGAGTAGATTTTCAAAAGTTTTTCAAAGATAAATGATTTGATAAGAATAAATGAGATGAGAAATCAATATCATTTTGCTCAAAAGTATCTCTTTTGAATGCTCTTGAGTGTTAAAATGAATGGCAAATGAGTTAGTATTTATAGCAGTCAAACTGTCCAATATTCTGCCCAACCAGACGACAATTCGGACGTCCGGAACTCATCCGGACAACTAACTAGCCATTACAGTCAGAACGGTCAAAAAACTGACAGTTGGGGATGAACCGGACCATTTGGACCTCCGGATTGATAGAAGTTTTTCTGTCAAATCGGACAGTCTGGTTCACCGTTGACCTTTTTTTTAAAGATATGATCTAAATTCAACTACACTTTGAAAGATAAACCTTTACATATGATCTCGAAAGCCTAGTCTTTGATCTTGATTCGAAGTTTCTTTCATATTTGACTCTTAAACTCTTGATTTTGTTCTTCTTCATGAGCCCGATTTGATTGTCTTGATTTTGATCTTTTAAGCTCTTGTCTTGAATGATTGATTTGAATACTTAACTTTCACTTTAATCTTCATTTCGAGTCCGATTTATGATGTGTTGATTTTGGTGATACTTGATTGATTTTGACGTTGAACTATCATCACTCAAAATCAATTGTTAGACATAATATTAATTTTGTTTGTTATGATCAAAACATTAAAGATGAAATCAACCATAGGTCAACATTTATGATCACAAACAAGTATTGCAAAGTTTGGCAACAAGTAGGCATTTCACAAGCCACAAGCTTTCAATAAGTGCAACTAATAGACTTGTAAGTTCTATCATCATGGACAACAAATTTTGGGAGGATTGTTTGATGGTTGTGAAAATTGTAGCCCTTATTGTAAGGTTGTTATGAATAGTTGATTCAGATGAAAAACCTTCATTGAGTTATGTATATAATGAAATGCATAGGACACGAAAAGGAATCAAAAATGTATTTTTAAATAAGAAAAGATTGTACAAGCATTACACTGATATCATCAAGGAAGGATGTGATAAACATCTATGCCTTAACATATACGCAGTAGCTTTTTTTTTAATCCTGCTTTCATTTATGAGGAAGGATTTTGTCAGAAAGTAGAAGTCATGCAAGGCTTCTTCAATTTACTTGAGATCAAAAGCATTTGTGATGATGAGACAAAAGCAATGGGAGAGATAAGGATGTATCGATATCGTGAAGGAAGTTTTGGAAGACAATCTTCATGTAATACTAGAAAGTCGTTACAACCTGGTGAGCATTTAAATTTAATTATTTTTGTATATGTCTACTTACTATAATACTTAAAACTAAATTTTAGATAACATGTAAATGAATGGTGGAAATGGGTGGATATAGTGCTTCAACTTTGCAAAAGACAACTGTTCGAATTCTTGGTCAAACAACATCTTCTTCGGGATGCGAAAGAAATTGGAGTGTCTTTGAACGTATTCACACACACAAAAAAAAAAAAAAGAAAGAAATGGATTGGAACATCAAAGACTCAATGATCTTGTCTAGGTTACTTATAATTTGCGGTTGAAGAATATGTCATTAATCTAAAACTCTTTACTATGCCACACGTATATTTTTAATGGCTGGTTTATCGATAATGTTTTCTTAATATAACTAAGTTTTATGTAAAGCCTTACAGAATTTATTATAAGTCAAGATCATATGATCCAGTTGATCATGAGTACATTGACAAGATAGACTTTTGGATAGAAGAAGAGATACCACCTCAGGATTTTGAGTATGAAGAATTAGATAATGCTATTTATGAAGAAGATGCAATTCTCAATGTTAATGATCATGATACGAATGTTCAAGGTAATAAGTATAACTATTTAAACTCATCATTGTAATATTTATTATGTTAGAACTACTTCGGGCACTTCCTACATTAATGTATTATGTAATTAATTAATTATATCAAAGCATAGATATAGTCTCCATTTTCAACCAATATATTGATTTCTTATGTTTGTGCTTTAGATGAAAATGAAAATAATGATAAGCTTGATACTCAAGGGACGGGTGATTCCGATACGTTGGATGTTATTCATTGTTTTGGTGGTTCAAGTGATCTTCCAAGTGATCAAGGATTCAGGCTTATAGATGAGAACGATGAAGATGCAATTTAACTATTCGATCTTTTGATGTTTAGTGCACTTTTTGAATTCAACTATAACATGACATTTTTCTATTGGAGAACAACCTGATGTGAAACTTTTAAATTTTAACTATTTAAGTTTTCAAGTTAACATTGTTAATTAATTAAAATTATGAAATTATTTTACATTACGTAATTGGATTGAAAGGGACATTGATTTGTTGATTTTTTTAATTATTTATATTAATTGTTTGTGATTTCAAAAAACTTGCTTTCATTTGATGATTTTTTGTAAAATTATTAAAAAAAAAAATCAGGTGGATTCTGGTTCGACCTTTCGACCCTTGACCCTTACTCTTTTCCAGGTCAATACTCAGGTCGATTTTTAAAACATTGTTTACATGTAAAGAAAATAAATTTTGTGCAATTGAGCATGGAACTTGCATCTAAAGCAAATAAGTTCTAGGCAACTTATATATTATATTCTAATAGAAAATGTCAATCGAACATCCTTAAAATAGAAATTTGAATTAAATAAAATGACATCAATTTTGATGAAAAATAGAGTCAAATAAACACACCTCATAGTAGGCTTAGTAGCTCGAAACAAAACAAAGCATTAAACCTGTAGTCTAAAAATATAAACTTAGAATCGATCACACTTATCAACCAACAAAGAGCCTATTTTCATTTTACAAATTTGTATTGAACTATATGTTAAGTGTTTAGTAAAATCTAATTTTCTTCCCTCTGCATTTCTATGTTGTTTAACTTCATAGTCAAGTTTATGTAATAAATCAAGTTCAATGGACAATATAATTAATTCATTCAATTTTTCTTGTGATGAAGTTGATTTATCAAACACTAAAAAAAATTATATAGTACAATTTGAAAGTACGATAATTGATAAAAAATCAAACATGATAGACTAATAACACTACACTTACAAGAATAATGAAAATGTTCTATGCTTTTATCCAAAGCTTATCAAGAATCAAGATCATATTGTTTTCTCAAAGAACGAATAAAATTTTCAATAACATTAACAAAAACACAAGTATATATATATATATAAAATAAATGTAAGGGATAATTGTAGAAACGATACCAAACCTTTCATTTAATAACAGATTTTGTTCAAATCTTTCATTTGTCCAATTTGTCCACGGTATCAAACATTTCAAAATATTGCAGTTAAAGTCCAAATTGATGATTTCCGTTAGTTGACAAAATAATTAACATTGACAATAATTTTGACTAATTTTAAAATGTTAAAATGATAACTTTACATTTTTTATAATAAAATAACAAAAAATCAAATAATTAAAATTAAAAACCAATTTCCACGTTCTTCTTTTCCATTCACCTCAAACATACCCACCCCAAATCTGGAAGACTCAAGATTAAAATAATGATAACTTTCAGTATTAACCTAATTAGAGAAAAATTAAGGTCTAAAAAACCTGAGCTTGATTAAGTTTGATAAAGGAGAAGCTGAGATCCTTAATTACAATATTTCCTAATTCGCCAAAATTTACAAAGGAACACGTGGCAAGAAGCGTCTCCCTTCACCAGTCCACAATAAAATACCATCAATGATCATCACCTATGCTATAAGTTCCACCTCTTCAGCAAATCTTCCAATGGCTCCAATGTCGCACACCTGCAAAAAATGAAGAGAAAAAAAAAAAACAATGTAAATTGTAAAATATATTAGCTAGTACCCCAAATGTCATGCAGGAAAATGCCAATCAACTGAATATATTGCCAAAGTATTCTATGAAACGAAAAAAAGAAAAAAAAAAGTAACAATAGATAGTTTTAAAGAATAACCACAAAACCAACAAACATACACAACCCAAACAGATTTTTCCATCATTTATAGTAACTGCTTCAATACTTGTCATTCTTTTAATTCTGGGTTTTGATTTCCCAGATTTGGAGTTTGCAATTTTGGGGGGGTGGGGGTGGGGGTGGATGGAGAAAAATAAGGTGGAAATGAGTTTTTAATTTTAATTATTTGATTTTGGTTATTTTATTATAAAAAAAAATGTAAAGTTATCATTTTAATCTTTTAAAATTAGTCAAAATTATTGTCAATGTCAATTATTTGGTCAATTAACAGTCAAACTAATAGAAACCATTCATTTGGATTTCAGGTGTGACATTTTGAAATGTTTGGTACCGTAAGTGGCACAAATGAAAAGTTTGAACAATGTGTGCTACTAAATGAAGGGTTTGGTACCACCGCTACAATTATCCCTAAATATAATCATATTTAAGAATGACAAGCATAAACCATGAAAACTAGAAGTATCTTCAATTATGTATGCATAATAGAGAAGATTTATATATATATAACATTCTCAAAGCTAAGCTCACCATAGAGTACTCACCAATTTAGTAAAACTATCAAAACCAATTCAAGAACAATAGAATACTATAAAGGTATGTTATTCAAAATGAATGATTCAATTACCAGTTTTAAATTGTAATTGAAAGATTTATTACTTTGATTATAATCCAAAAGTGTTTGGTGTTTTCAGCAATAAGAGAAACGAAAAAAAAAATGTTGGGGGATCAAATATCTTCGATTTTGATTGTTAGGTTAGCTAGCTGGTTATTGTTTAGGTTGGATTTTATTTTAAGCTTCTCTTCATTATTTTTCTTATTCATTATTAAAAAGGAAAAGAACTAAAATATATAAATTTCAAATTTTGGGACCCACGAGCTTGTGCAATTGCGTTGGTGCATTCATGGTTTAGCCGACCACGACACTAGGATTTACCTTTTCCCTTATTTAGAATATTATTTTTGGTTATATACTTAGAACAATTCTACGTAATATGTTGCAACATCAAATTATAGATTTAATAAAATTTAAGGATATATAACTTATTTTTGGACCTAGGATTTAATAATTTTTAACTATTACTTTATGGAAATACCAAGTAAATTTAATGGGGAATCTCATACTTTTGCTTTCTTTCTCTTCACTGCCAAGCACCATCATCTCTCTCGTATTTAATGGGGAATCTCATACTTTTGCTTTCTTTCTCTCCACTACCAATTAAATTTAATGGGAATCTCATACTTTTGCTTTCTCTTTCTCTCCACTACCAAGTAAATTTAATGGGAATCTCATACTTTTGCTTTCTTTCTCCCCACTACCAAGCACCGTCATTTCTCTCATATCTCCAGTCATCCCTTACTTTAAATGGTCGAGATCGACCACTGATTAAAAAATATGGAGACTTTGCCAATTAAAAAAGAAAGTACAAATCAATCAATTTTGTGAATTAGAAAATTGATATAATTTAATTTTTCTTTCATTGTCCACGCTCTCTCGTTAGTTGTTACCTAACCCGTTGTCTGGTACAAGCTCAGAGAGTCTCTTATAGAAAAGCTGGAGTAATAAGCTATGGGAGGCGCAAACGCTATGAAGGCAGTGGCAAAGGTGACTAGGACATTGCCGGTGAATGGAGGTGCCCGGCAGCTCAAGCTGGAGAACCACCACCCGATCTCGGTTGCTGCCGTGTCCGCCCGCTCACTGACAGAGAAGGACACGCCACTGATGGCTTCTTCGTCACAATCGCAGGAGGTTACGGCCGGCGAGCCTTTTTCTAGGGTTATATCTACCGGCCTGCCGACTCTTCAGGAAGCTAGAGAGGCCACTTCTGAACTATCTCACGCTGGCCGATTGTATGTTATAAATCATTTTCAATTTTAAAAAATTAGATTTTTACTGTTTTATTGATTTTCTTCTCCCTTTAGTCAATTCTTGCGAATAAATTAGTCAAGCCTTGGTTCTGAGAGGATGTGAATTCTTCCTGGTTTTGATTATCTATTTATTGTTTGAAACTGTTAAAGGGTTCTTTCTTAAATTTTCAGATTTCTAGCCTCATCTAATTCTGTTCGACGTGAGGACGTGGCAGTAGCAGACTCACATTTGCCTACGGGTGCTATGCAAGTATTTCAGCTTCTAATGGAACGCCCTCAAGTTCAGGTTTTTCTGCTGACCCCTCTCGTTTTACTTAGAAAGTTCGAATAAGTACTTACACTAAGTGGAACGATCCAATATCTGTGTTCAAGACTTTATATATGTATTGTCTATTTTGAAAGTCCATATCCATCAAATCCCTCGTAGATTTCCTTACTCTCCTAAAGTCTTATTGAGAACTTGTCAATAAATCAACCGATCAAAGCTAGGTCTTTGTTTCACCATAGTCTTATTAGAAATATAAGTTGAATTTTGGTACTAATTGTGCAAGTTGTTCAATTGTTTTATGAGATATTTAAGTTAAATCACGTTACCACCAATTGGACAAGTTGTTCAATTAGTACCACAGTTCAATCCAAGTCTTTCATGAACTACAGGACTTAGACGCAAAAGCTTGGATCGTTGCAAAAAACGTTTGGGACTTTAAATCACCTTGTATTGTTGAGAAGTACCAGCAGCAATATATTTTATTATGTTAACTTCTTGTGCTAGAATGCTGTTTCTTCTATTGTTGCTGATTCAAATGTGTGGAATGCTGTGACACAAACCCAAGACTTTCAGGATTTGCTCCAGTCACGCAGGAGCCTCGGTAAGAAATTCGATTATGTATCTGTGGCATTCATCCAATAGCTGCTGTACAAGATATGTACATAATTCTTTACTGTGTTGCTTTTGGCAGCTACAACTAATCTCGATCAGCCGTCTCTGGGTACAATTGATGATAATACTTCTTTTAAGTCGTTTACAAATTTTTTGCGGACTATGAAGGGGATAGTGGTGGACGTGATGGATTCGATGATCCGTTGGTTCGTATTGTTCAAAAACTCAATTGAAGATGATGGAAGTACAAAATTTGACTCTTCAGATAATTTGGTAAAATTGATTGTTGGGTTGGTGGTCTCGGTGATTATGATGATTTTGACGAAACGTATTAAATGATCTCTCTTCAAGTTTTATATATTCGTCGAACTTCCCATGCTTCCATGTATTACGAACTCTTGAATTAGCAATCGCTCTTGAATTGCATGACATTCAGAGAATTCTCTGTATCTCTTTTGTGAATTGTTGCAGTTAAATTTTAATAAGAACAAAGTAATCTTGTGGTGACCCTTTTTCCTTCTGAAATTCTTTCATTCACTTGTTCCGGTAACGCTTGTACACAAACGTAGAAAAGGTTTTGATACTTTCGTTTCTTTTCATCTTTACACCTCAGTATAAAAAACAAGTGGAACAACAGCCAAACAGAGATGTACAGAAAGAGTTAACGACATTTTTCTTTTGACACAAGAAACAATTTAGTACCAAGCACCATTTTTTAACTTATATTAAGCAATTGTAATAAGAAACATCAATTAATTGGTGAATAAATTTGCGGTAAATCTCAAGATTTAATATTAATTTATTAAATTGTTGAGTCATGTTATTATTGCTCAACTTATACTAAGTAGTGGATTATTTCATTATTTTACATTGTCATGCATTCTTATCCATTCATTTGTGATTCTTGGTTACTAGTTAAGTTACAGTTTCTTTATTACAATTTACACGTTTCCTGTTCTAGTTTCTCTCCTGCAAGAATGTTATTAATTTCTAACTTGGACATTGTGATGGTCAATGATGCTAGACGTTACTATGGGATCACTTAAGACTGTCAACGACATAATATCGTTTTGTAAACAGAGTGATATTTAATCCTTATTTGAGATCCATTTTTTTAAAAACTTATTTTCAATCACACATTCTTTAATAAAATAATTATATATATAAATCGAATAAATTTTCTTATTTTTCAATCAAACATTCTCTACAAATTTAATATTTCAAAAATACATTTTTTCTATGTAAGGGCTCAAAGGGCTTATACAAGTGGAACAAGTAATAATGGCTAAACAGAGAAAAAGTTGACTTATGTAGCAAATTTTTTGTTTTTTGTCCTTTTCATATTCTTATCCTCTATCGTGGATCCTTCCTTACTCGTTAAGGTACGCTGACAAGTTACACGTGTCGTCTCCTGGTTTACTATCGGAATCGAAACTCTCTCAATGAAGAGAAAACCGGTACATCCGATACACCGATTCGACTCTTCGATTGATTTATAATCCAAATTAGGGCTTCATTCATCATCGCATAGAAAGAAGTTACCAAATTATAATTAACTATGGGAGGCGGAGGAGCGATGAGGGCTGCAGCGAAGGTGGCCGGGATTACGCTGGGAAATGTCGGACTCCGAGGACTGAAGCCGGAAAACTACCCGATTTCAGCCGTCGCTCGAATGGCTGCATCCGCTCCTTCAGTAACGTCAATGGCTTCGTCGGCTGAGGACGTGAACTTTGTGGCTTTGTCACAGTCCCAGGTCGATGTGCAGAGGCGGTGCTGGGAGCTCGATGACTGGGAGCTCGCCGGCGGCGAGGACGATCTGATGGTTACGGCCGGCGAATCTTTGCCTAGGGTTGTATTTGGTGGCGTGCCGAGTCTTGAGGAAGCAAAAGAGGCAACTTCTGAACTCTCTGACGCTCTCGAAAAGTATGTTATTACTCATTTTCGTTGAGAAATTTGAATTTTTGAATGTTCTATTGAAATAATAAATTAGTCTTTATGATACTATGGTTTTGAAGTAATTGTTGGATTAAATCTTCTTACTATCTTATTAACATTTGGACAGAATTTTTTTGTTGAGTTGAATGTGATCGTATATTTTCGGGATTATATTAGTGCTCGGCACTTCACTTTGTGTATCCTTTTAATCTTAGTAGTATAGGAGATATGAATGATTCATAATTTTTTTTTCCCTTTCTACTTAAGGAAATTTTAATGGAAGTTAAATATTAGTTATTTTAATATCTTTTATAGCAATAATTAGCCTCAAATTCAAGGTTTTAATGATATTTGAATTTCATTTTCCTTTTTGTATTTGCACTATTGATAGCAAGGCTTGAGGAAGGGATACAGTTTGTTGAACTAACAAAGATCAAGTAACAGAGTCACTATTAGTCCATTTGTGTGCCTTTCGAATTTTTACCTCAAGTTCAGGACCTAGGATCCAACTTTCCTAATTATTGCCTGTGAAACTCTAGCCATTCCTAGAGAAAAGCTTGGCTCTGGCAGGATGTGATTCTGTCCTCCTTTTGATTATCTTTTTGTTTCTGCATGCGAATGTTTGTTTGATAGTTTCACTGTATTTTTTCAGGGTATATCTATCTTCACCTGAGTCCGTTGGATATGACAGTTTGCTTATAGAAGATCATCACCCAAGCTCATCGGTGGTGTCAGACTCGCAAGTATTGGAGAACAAAGCCTGTGTTACCAATCGGTCTACACCAGTCTCTGGAGAGCTGATGCATGCTATTCAGGCATTTAGGCTTCTAAATGAAAGCTCTAGAGTTCAGGTTTTCCTGTTGATATATCTCGTTCTATTCTAGGATGGAGTGCATTTTTCTAATTGCATACGTATGAACTTGTTTTTTTTTTCTTAATATGCACGGACGTGGAATATTTAATTTTTTAATTTATTCTAAATGCAAAGTCGAATACTAAATGCATGTTTGAAGTAGTAGTAGGTTCTATGGGATGTCTGGATTTGACCAACTTAAATTATAGGTTAAGCCAATCCAAACATGCACTAGTTTCAACATTGAGCATTCAAAGCACATGAAATTTCTGGGATATTTCTGGGACAGCAAAAGATGCATATAATTTCATTAATGCTATTGCTTAGTCGGAACCAACCATAAATTTGTGATTATAATAGCTGAATCTGTTCTTTTGCTAGAATGTTGTCGCATCAATTGTTCATGACACAAAGGTGTGGAACGCGGTGTTAGAAAACCGAGAACTTCAAGAGTTTCTCCAATCACACAAGAACAGTAAGAAATCTTGGTTATGACTTATGTCTGTCATTCATCTAGTGACTGCTAGAAAAATTTGTATACATCTTTATTGTGGTTTTATTGGCAGGTAATAATCTTCCGGATCAATCATCTCTAAACACAGTTGATACATCATCCGATTCCGGGGAATCCACTGCTGGGAGTAGGCCTAAGGATGTTTTCAAGAAAATCAAGGTAACAGTGATAGATATGTTGAGCAGCTTGTCTGATTATTTTCGGAATTTCTTTGAAGTTGATAAAGCATCTGCAAATTCTAATGGAAGCGCGAGATTAAACTCTTTAGACACGGCTTTGGAAGCATGCTTCATGGGATTGGCTGTCATGGCTATAATAATAATTTTGATCAAAAGAGATTAGTCATCGTCCTCCTTTTGCAGTGTGTGCATGAATTTGTCGAATCTCATGTCATTGTGATGCAAATACAGTGTACAACACTACAAGTCTACAACCTTGCTTGTTTGTTATTGAATTATACATTGCATATCATAGTGAGGAATCTCTATGTAGCTCATGTGCGGTTGTTAATATTGCCCAAGCACAAGTTGATGGGGCTATTTTCGTAATTAACCACTTCGAGAAGTATTATTTCATCTCCGATGTAAGTATTGAATCATATTCCATGCACTATGTTTACTCTAAATCTTAAAGAATTATGCTATTTGTACAATGTTTTTGTACAACATTGTTGACAATGTTGGATGTGGCAAAAAAATATTGGTTGAAATAATGAGTTTTTTTTTAAACTGCCAAATGATAACGTGCCATGTGGCATGTTGTCAACAATGATGTCAAAATTATTGTACATCAAGCACTACTCTTGGTTATAGACATTACCTAAACAACCATTTTCGTTCGATGCTTCAATTTGATTGTTTTTATTCACCTCTACTCGACACATTAATTTGATGAGTACAAAAATTATGTAAAATCAAGCCATATAACAAGTGTGCGAAATATTGGATTATTTCTTCATCGTTGGTCGTTGGATCACTTCGGCTGTTCGACATGATAAAATATTTTAATTTGATTAAATCCAAGATTTTTTATTAAATAAAATTTAAGAGTTATGTTCTTTTAATTTCCCAACTGATTTGTTACTCACCCGTCATTAGTCCGACTTGTCCATCTAAATGGGCCTCCATACCCAATAAGCAAATCCTGTTACCAAACAAAGCCTAGGGCAACACAATCCAAACAGCCCCTCCCCGTCTCACTGAAACCCTATTTCTTCCCCATTTTCCTTCCTCATATAAGCCTCACTCGTCAACTCCCAGCTTCTGCCGCCGTCGCCTCCCTCTCCCCTTCCCCATCCTACAGCACACACTAGAATGGGTCGTGTAATCAGGGCACAGCGTAAGGGAGCAGGCTCTGTTTTTAAGTCCCACACGCACCACCGCAAGGGCCCGGCCCGCTTCCGCTCCCTCGACTTCGGCGAACGCAATGGGTACCTCAAGGGTGTTGTGACAGAGATAATTCACGACCCTGGGCGTGGCGCCCCTCTGGCTCGTGTCACCTTCCGGCACCCGTTCAGGTACAAGCACCAAAAGGAGCTCTTCGTCGCCGCCGAGGGAATTTACACTGGCCAGTTTCTCTACTGTGGCAAGAAAGCCAGCCTCGTCGTTGGCAATGTTTTGCCACTTAGATCCATCCCCGAAGGTGCTGTTGTTTGCAATGTTGAGCACCATGTTGGTGATCGTGGGGTTTTGGCCAGGGCATCTGGGGATTACGCTATCGTTATCTCCCATAACCCAGACAATGGAACCTCCAGGTATCCTTTTATATATAGATATATTTATGTTTATGTACTATTCGTTGTTTTTTTGCATGTGTTATGAATTAAATTCCTTATGTAGTTAATGATTATAGGTTAAAAATTGGAATTGTGATCACTGCACTATTTTGTTTATATTGATTTGAATATTTAACATTCTGTTTGAATTGAAGTTCTTGTTTTTCGTTATTTATATCGATTTGATGAGATTTCAAAGCAAAATATCTATTGATTCTCGCTGTATATGATAATTCAATATATTTATAGATTAATTTGACTATAAGCTTAACATTTTACAATTGATTGGTATAACTGTATTTCTTCTTCAGTCTTCTTATTCTCAAATGATGGTAATGCTAATTGTTCTGAGGAATTTTTGTCACCAAACATGTAATGAAGCATAAATAGTTTTCATGGTCTTTATGTACGATTAGATCGATGTAACTTGTTCATCTTGGGCCCAAGAATGAGAGGCAATGTATCTTATTCTTGTTTCTTATTCTGCTGATTCATGTATTGATAGGATTAAGCTCCCATCAGGAGCCAAGAAAATTGTCCCGAGTGAGTGCCGTGCCATGATTGGCCAGGTTGCTGGAGGAGGACGTACTGAGAAGCCACTGTTGAAGGCTGGAAATGCCTACCACAAGTTCAGAGTGAAGAGGAACTGTTGGCCTAAGGTTCGTGGTGTTGCTATGAATCCGGTGGAGCATCCCCATGGTGGTGGTAACCATCAACACATTGGTCATGCCAGTACTGTTCGCCGTGATGCACCACCTGGCCAAAAGGTTGGTCTTATTGCTGCAAGGAGGACTGGTCGGCTTCGGGGTCAAGCTGCTGCTACTGCAGCTAAAGCTGATTAGTCTAATTTTGATAGTGTCTGAATCTCATTTGCAAGTGCGGTCTATACAAGATTTTGTTTTCGTGGAATTTATTATGCTAATCCGAATATTGTTGCTTTGATTTATTTTGGGATTATTGTTTTAATCTCATTTGTTAGCTAATTCATGAGTTTTCCAAATTTCAATATCTGTGTCATGTTCTTTGAATTATGGAAATTGTTAAACAATCAAAAGAAATAAAGAAAAGGAAAAAGAGGATAGGGTTTCATTAATTATGCATAATACAATTGAATACAAAAGAATGATTTAACCTAGAAACAAAAAAATTATATATAGGCTAAATAAAAGAAATTGAAAAGATTATTCTACCCTTAATAAACAATAAAATAAAATAACTCTATATTTCTTAACATTTCTTCTCAAACTCATGATGTTGCTGCAAGAAGTATCTAGAGTTTGCCAAGCAAGAAACAAAAACGATAAACCGGATGTGATTTCGTGAAGAAGTTAGCAAGCTGCAACGATGAAGAGACAAAAGGTAGGGAAATAGTGACAGTCTACATAAATCAAATCTTCAAAATTGCTTGTATGTCAACCAAGCCGAACAAAGAACTCAAAGTTGATGATAATGAAAAATCATCATCCACCAATATAACCAAACCGATGGAAATTTCAAATTTCAGCTCCACGAATACCAAATGAACTGGATGCAAATTTCAAATTTCGGATACACCGAACCAACACCAAATCAATTCCAGATGATCTGGACATGTTCCAAATCAAATTCTCAATCCCGTGAATTGAGCATATACCAAACTAAATTTTCAATCCCATGAACTGGGCATATACCGAACCGTATTTCCAATCCCATGAACTTGACATATACCAAACCAAATTTCAGATTATCTACTATAACTAAAACCTTAAAGAAAAACTCCAAATAAGCTTAAAAGGAGAAAAGATCCAACTCCGAACAAAAGCCACGAACAACAACTCTCGCGGGCCAAAAACAAAACACCGAATAGCCAATAAAACTCATGGCCCAAATCAAAATTTTCAGCCCACACAAGCTAACAATTCACAATAAAATGAAACCAATTAAATAATTGGCCCAATTACTCCAACACCCTAATAAACACAACCAACTCACAAAAGAAGCTAGATTGCAACCCAAACAAATTACCACTTAAAAGCAGTTCACACTAAATACCAAACCTAATATAACAAACACAATTATTTTTAGAGGAAATTACATAATTCCGGGGGTTTGAAGATTGGAATTCAAAAATCAGGGACCAAATTTCATTATTCAAAAATCAGGTAATATATAAAACCCCTAACCTTAATTTTTACCTCTCTACTCCCTCCCCTCTCTGTCTCTCGCCTCCTCTCCTCCCTCCCTCCCTTCTTTGTCTCTCGCCTCCTCTCCTCCCTCGCCCCTCCTTTCTCCCAATCGGTGGCGCGAGGGCATCCCATCGGCCTCCGTTCATCGCAGAAGCACTCTTAGTTGTTCGTCGCAGTTCTCACATCTCAGAACGTCGCTGCGGCTTGGGGATTTGGTAAGATGACCCAAGACCATCATTGATTTGTGTTTTGCAATTGTGGGAGGGGGGGTGGTGTTAATGGTGTTAGGGATGGTGGTGAGGTGGTGGATACGGATTCAGATTCAGATCTCGTTGCGATTGTGATGGTGTGTAGCGATGGTGTTGGTGGTGACGGCTGCGGCTACAGATTCAGATCTCACTACAGTTGGTGGTGGAGTGTGATGCTGGAGGTGGTGTAGGATGCTGGCAGTTTTGGTGTGTTTGGGTGGCAGTTGTGGTGGATTCGATCGGATAGAGGCTGTGGTTTTTGTTGTCGGCGTTGGTAGTAGATCTAGTGGTTGCGGTACTTTTTGTTGGATTTAGTGGTGGTGGATCTAGCGGTGATAGTGATAGTTTTGTAGTTGAAAATGATGGTTGACAGGTGGTGGTGGTGGTGGTTAGAAGGCGAAGGTGGCGATGGTGGTTAGACGGTGTGACAGTGACTGGGCTCTGGATTTTCATTTTGGGGTGGGGTGGGGTGGGGCGAGGCGAGGCGTGGTGGGAGGTAGATAGGGGATAGTATGTGACCAAATGTTGGTAATCTGTGACCAAATGTTGGTAATCTGTTACCAAATGTTTGGTAATTTGTGACCAATTACTCAACTGTGATCTAAAAATTTAATAATACGTGACTCAAAAATAATCTGTGACCAACTAATTTAAAAATCTGTGACCTCGAAATAATCTGATATGTGATCTTGAAACAATCTGGAATAAAAAAATTTGACGTTATGTGAATAGTAAATAAATCTGTAACTTATAATTATGAATATGTGACCATTAATCACAAACTGTGACTTTATTATCTCTATTTAATAAATATTTTTAATTAATTAAATTCATACCTGATTTTTGAATTTTCAAACTATTTACTTTACTTTTGAATTGTGATAAAGAATACAAATTAAATATGAATTTTCCCTTATTTTTATCAAAACACAAGCCATAAACATAAGCCCAACATCAACACAAACCAATAGTCCACTGCCAATACTAAAACTATTGGCCAAAATTAAACTCAAGCCCACTACTACCCAAACAATTTCACCATTCACGATTCTAATCCAATTCCAACACCCAAAATCAGCCAACTTCCCACGAAACCCATCTCTTTTCAGATCCTCCTTAACCTTATTTATCTCGCAAAATCCATCATTACTCTTCTTAACAACCCATATTTTAGCATCTTCTTGGCCGGAGCCCTCCATCGATCCGACCTCACCAGAAAATCCATCTCCATTTAACTCCTCTATAACCAGAGTTTTACCAGAAAGCTCTGCATTACCCACTTCCAAACTCTTCTCAACTTTTCTGCGTGCTCTCTCTCCTCTACTCTCATGAAAATTCTCACCATTCTCACCTCGCTTATCCAATAGCCGTATGAGCTCTGCTTCTGTTGATGTATCATCTCTGGACGAACTAACTTTAAATATCTTCCTCCAAAGCCACAAGATACTCAAAAAAGAAAGCTGTAAATACCTTTCAGGTAAAAATAACAATGTGGGAATAAGAATTCTCTGCCAAACAATGATTTTCCCCACCAACATACTCACCTAACTTGACTTCCCATCAAAAGGTCCCCCAACCCAATTCCCATTCTCCAGCAAAATTTTACCATTGAACACCGTTCCACATTTCCCCACTAAATACTTCAAAATTCCTGAACTCCCCAAATCTAGAGACTCGGGCAAGTCAAGAACAGGTCTTTTTGAAATATGCCCGCAATATAAGCATGTAAACTTGCCCCCACCTGGATTCTGATCCCAATATGGAGTCAAACAATTCCTACACATCCGGGAAAAAAATAATCGAAAGAACTTCTCGAATCCCACAAACGTATATGTGTAACTGCTCCTAAAAAGGAGAAGATTTCAAAAAGTCGTATCCTCCAATAAGTCCCTTTTCTTGATTCTTCCAATGTAATACCAATTCTCACGTTTCTTCCGAAATTGCTACCTGGAGGATCTGAAAAGGAAAAAAAAAACAAAATTCAAGATTAACGTGTTTAAGATCGTAACAGCTCTGATATCATGTTAATCAATCCAAAAAAATAAAGAAAAGGAAAAAGAGGCTAATATTTCATTAATTATGCATAATGCAATTGAATATAAAAAAATGATTTAACCTAAAAACAAAGAAACTATCAGCCTGTTTGGTAGAAATTTTCTTTTTCTACAGTAAATCAATTCTCATTTTCAACCACACAATCTTCAATAAAATAATATTTTACATCACATCAATACTTTTTTCTTCTTTTTCAACCACACATTTCCCATCATATCACTATTCAAAAATCAATTCTTCCCCTAAAAATCCCTACCAAACACACTCTATATATAGGCTAAATAAAAAAAATTGAAAAAATTATTCTATCCTTAATAAATAATAAAATAAAATAACTCCATATTTCTTAACAGAAATAAAATTTCAAAATGGGAAGGAATAAACTCGAATTATGGACGTACGTACAACTTGAACTTGCCAAGGTAATTATTGTTTTCTCGAGCAATGACCATAAAAATCTAAATGTCAACATTCTAAATCAAAATTTATTAAATTAACTCTTTTGAGCTTTGTTATTTTCGGACGAAAATAAGAAATAGGAGAAATTTCGTGATAGGCAAGAAAAGGACTCTGCATAACTTGTTTTGCACAACTGGTTCCTAATACATGACACTAATGTGAAATCAGGACCCATCGTTTCAATCCTAAGATCCACTACCCGTGTCCCAACCACCCTTCCCTTGTCTTCCAACCCAACCCGTTGTCATTGCCACCACTACCACTCATTATTCAAAGAAGAATTTTATTTAGGGTCCGTTTGATTGCAAGAATGAAAAATGGGTGGAAAGAAAAAAAATTTCAGAGAAAATAATTGCCTAAAACTTGTTTTTTCGGGAATTGTCAATTAATTTTATTTTATTAGTATAATTTTCCACCTGAAAAATGTTGAAATTTTGAATCTTTTAGAGTTTGTTTGACTTTGTTTTCCATGAAAATTGTTCATTAAAAAGTTTTTTTATTTTTATTTTTTACAATTGGGGATACAATTTCTTTCCATTGCAAAAAAAAAAAAAAAAAAAGAGCTAAATAACCATTTTCCCACCAATGATTCAATGAAAACATGAAAAAGAGGGTCACATGAGGGGTGGGGGGAAAACCAATTGGCAATTACAAAGAAAAATTTGACTATCAAACAACCAAAAATTTAACATCAAACATGGCCTTAAAGTTCGAAGCTTCAAAAACGGGGGAATTTAGAATTTTCTTAATTTCTCTTTCTTTTGTCAACATTTGTATCTTGAAATTAGAATCTGAGCATCTTGCAATAATAAGGTCTATCTAATGTTTGTTCGAAAATAGCTCTTTTGTGTCTCTTGGTTAAGTGTAAAAAGAGTTTGGGTTTTCTTGATTTTTAAAATTTATAGAAATTTACAAAAACATAAGCACACATGGAGGAGGATGAGAAAGAGTCTAAAAATCACATAAAGAAAAAGGAAAAGTCTGAAAAAGTAATTTGAAATTGTTTTTTGAGGAAGTGTTTGTGTTAAAGGGGCGGTGGCGTGAAATGAAAGTAGGGAGCTCGGGTAATGGGCGTCAAGTGGGTTTTTGGGAAAGATAAATGGAAAATGTCATTTGAACAGATCGATTTGTATCGATCTTGAACACATCCTCTCACATGAGCTTCTCATTAAACCCCTCGAGTCCCACCTCACTAAACCCTCCCCCCCAAATGTTAATAAATCCACCCACCCCAAGACCCATTGGCTTGCACAGATCTTGTACCGATCTGTGCAAGCAGCACGGTCCAAGATAAATATCCCTTTTTTTTACTTTTTTTTTATTTGTGTTAATTAAATTTTAGGGTATTGTAGTTTTATTTTATTTAAAAAATAATAATTACTTTTTAGAAGTCATCCATCGGGAAAGAAAACAATTTCCGCACTTAAGGGTGCGTTCTCTTTGCCATTTTGGGGTCGTTTTCTGTTTTCGATTTTTGAAAACAGTGAAAACGCGTTCTCTTTCCTATTTTTGAAAACACGTTTTTGAAAATGAAAAAAAATTTCTACACAAAACGCAGAATGACAAAAACATCGTTTTGGAGTTTTCAAGCCAAAACCACCAAAAACTCCAAAACACGGGAAACGACCTTTTCCATTTCCAACCCACCACCGTTCCTCCTTCTGCCAAAACAATAGAGCAGTTTCTTTCCAACCCTCTAAAGAGTGATTTGCTGTGGTGAAGACGACGATTACGTTGGACAAATCCTTCTTAATTATTGTAAATTCACCAATTATTCGTCCCATCATTAACTACGATTCCGCAATTTAGATCGCCGCTTCCGATTCCAATTAAAGGGTAAACGCATTCCGCCTTTTTAATCTTCATCACCATCTCAATTTTTCAATTTATGTATTAAATTTGATAATTGATTTGACGGAATTTGCTCTTTTTTTAAGCCCTAGTTTAATTGCAGCGGTTGAACACCTGATCACTTGTAATTCAGCCTGTTTCTTGTGATGCTAACTCAAATTTGACCTTTTTGCATGCTTGCTTTGTGAATTTATGAACTAACGATTGGTCGTTCGATTCTGTATGAATTTCATTTACTATGAGACAATAAGAAATTTTGTTTATTGCTTTGCATACAATTTATAATTGGGGAAGCTGCGTGTAGAGAGAGAGTGGGCATTGATTTTCATCTCGAGATGTAAGTATTTCTTTATATTATTTTTTCTTGCCTGTTTTGTACTCGTGACATTTTTGTTTATTGGTATTATTTTAGTTGTAAAAGGAATGCAATGCTGGAAGTCCATATTTAGTGCAATCTTGGCATAGTTAGGAGTTAACAGTGAACACGTCTTTTTTGTGATTCAGTAAGATATGTCTTTCTTTTCTTTCCCTGTTCACCTGTTATCTGCCACTCCTGTTCACCTGTTATCTGCCATTGAAACTAATATGTCTTTCTTTTCTTTCCCTTTTCTATTTAAAATAGAATGTTGGAAGATTGACTTTTGCTGATCACTGGTGTAACGCCCCAAATTTTGGAAGAATTTGAATCGCTACCAAACTAATTAACGAAAAAAGAAGCATAAATTAATACCCAAAATTTAATAGTATACACTGTATAAATTAATACCCAAAATTATTCAAAGCATAATTAAATAGTATACACTGTATAAATTTGCAGGCCAATCAAAGTTTCCCCCTTTTTAAAAATTAGCAAGTACAAATGCACATATTTCCTCTTTGTTTCAGTAAGTGGCACGTGGCCAAGATTTATCCACATTGAAATCTTTGTTGTTCAGTACATCTATTATACATGATGACGAAGTGAATCAACTCCCAAGAGTGCTTTATGTTTGACTCCATTCTGGACGTGAATATTTTACTAAAGATTAAATAGCAAGAATAACAAAAACACTCAAAACAAATCAAGATTCTCAAATCAACATACGAACAATTATCCCAGATTTCAGCATTTCAATAAATAAAATAAACCAAGGTTACTGTAAAAAAAAATTAGAAATTTAAAACACGTTACATCGGATTCGATTTATTAATTCCAGTAGATCTTGGCACAACGAAATCACCTCATCGCCCGCCAACCAACGACCCGAACTAATCTATGAGATGTAGGAAAAAGGGTGAGTATTTGGAAATACTCAGTAGGATACGATTAATGGTGCGATCCCGATTAAAATATATAAAATCATGCGTCAAAATAATCATACCGTCATACTTCATGAGTACAATAATCCATCAACATGAATAAAATAATTTAAACACGTGTCAAGGATTATCATACCGTCATCATAACTTTAGATCCGGTAAGAGCTCATATCATATCATATCATTTGTACCGGAATGGCCATATCATCATTTCATAACATAATCATATCATATCATAACATAACTTCATAAGTACGAAATCATCAACATGAAAAAAATATTTAAACGGGATAGAAAATTTAACTGCACCTCGTTATCCTACCTTGTTAGATTAAAAATTCTTGAACGATGAAAAATCCCAAAATCACGTTACTGTATTCTTTATTCTCTGCCTTTGTGTGTTTCCCGTTTTTGCATAGAGTGTAGAAAAAAATGGTTGCTTTCCCAAGGATATATCATATCATAAAAAGTGGGATAAACAGGTTGAAATTCGTGTAGCATATACCAGCACGTCTCTATCGTGAGCAAGGATATCTCAACCAAATATATGGGACACGTGGCTAGAAAGTCTTGCACCCAAAATATATAATAGAATAGGACAAAAGTATTAATTCCCATCCAGGACACGTGACTACCATCACAAGCCATCCCAATTTGACTAAATAAACTAAAATTTCAAGGTAAACATAAAAACCAGCCACGTGGCTTCCCTTGGCAAATTCCATTTCATTATAAGTTAACTAAATCACAACTTAAGGAAATATTTTTCTACCTCGATAACTTATGCCTCGCATATCCGAATAAACTTTTTCTCGAGCCTAATATTCATAATTAATTATGATCTATCTAATGAGACCAATATTCATATACTTGTCATAACTCCATCAATATCTAAATATTTGGACATAAATAAAATTGGAATTTAATAATTATACCACCTTAGTCCCTAACTTTTCAAAACAATATAAGATAGCATACAAAATTAAATTCCACTTTATAAAAAAATTTCGGGGCATTACAACTGGAGTCCTAGACAAGCTGGTTTTTTTTTTTATTGTTTTCTTTTTAGGAGATTGAATCTGGTTTACTTCTTTGCCTAGGATATATTATAGCAAATCTTGATAGGCACTCATAGGGAAGATAACTATAGGTGGAAGATTATGGTAGGTAGGTTTAAACGTTCTTATTTTGGTTATTAGTAACCATGTAAATAGGGTATTTCACTTTGTAATTCAAGAGACAGATAGTTATGCAAATTCTCCATCACTCTTTGTATTTTTGTTTCACATACTTCTACTCTATAGTTTCCAATATTTAAAAAGTTAATTTTATGAAGCACTTTATGCTACAACTTAGAAATCATTTTTATGTGAGTTGTTGGTGACTAGTGTATCGTCCAGATTTATTCATGCCTGGATCTTTTTGCTTTTCGTAAAAAATACTTGAAGATACTCAGTAGAGTTTAGGCTTAGAATTTTTTAGGCTCTTGTTTCACTCTTTTCCCTTCTCCTGGTGTATCTTGTCCTACAACTACTGTTTTAAATTTTTTATTTGGATGCTTATGCAACATCTCTGAAATATTGATGGTTATTATTTCCAGGGACCTCTTCGTAATGTATATCATAGTCTAGGCGAGGATTCTGAAGTTCAGAGAGGAGTTTGTGAAGGGTGGGCAGTCAGTTTTTTGTACAATTTGGTTAGCAAGGATTCAATTCTTGTGACTGCTTAGAGTGGTGGTCAATTGCAGATAGATGCTTTAGCTGATGAAATACAGCCAGTTTGGAAAGTAGGTAGTGCACCTCAAGTTTGTGTCGATTTGTATGATCATATACTTAGTGTTGCCATGATTTGTGAATTAGTTCCTACTGGTTTCTCCGTTTTGAAGTTTGATCAGCCCCAGAATCATACGGCCTGGTTAGGGCATCCACCTCCCCTGTTGAGGCTGGCCATTGTGGATTTAGCTTTGCCAATGAAAAATGATCTTCTCATTTCAATGATTGCTGATCCCATTGTTGGAGAAGGAATATATTGCCTTCATAATGAAAGAATAGATTCGATACTGTTGCACTTTCTCCCTTTTACTAGCCAGGCAAGTGGCAAGGTAGAGGAGATGAAAACTCCTGCTGTGCATGCTGTTCTTAGTACATGCTCAGGAAAATCCTCAAGCACATCTTCTCTTCATGGTTTATTGGCTTTATCAGATTTATTTGGGAGTTCATGGATCAGGGGAGAATTTCAAGAGAGGTTGAAGGCTGTACTAAAGGAAGTTGAAGAAGCTGAAGGGAAAGTATTTCTATTTATTGATGAAATTCATCTGGTGTTAGGTGTTGGGCGCACTGAGGGATCCAATGGATGCTGCTAATCTCTTTAAGCCTATGCTTGCAAGAGGTCAGCTGCGGTGCATTGGCTCTACAACTCTGGAGGAGTACAGGAAATATGTGGAGAAAGATGCTGCATTTGAGAGGTGTTTCCAGCAGGTTTATGTGGCCGAGCCAAGTGTTGCTGATACTATAAATGTTTAATATCTTTTGCAATATCAACTGGTCTGTCTTTTGTGGCCTTCTTATTTGTTAGTTTGATTCATTCCCTTTAATATACCCAGTCTTTGCTCACAATTCTGAAAACTGGTGCATATATTTTGGCAGGCTGTACTTATAAGTTTGATGAGCATTGCATTAACCATTCATCTTTTTTGTCCCCTGAAATTTCTTCATTTTAAGCCGTTATGCTGGCCTTTAGGTTTTGAAATTTAGTGACATCATATGTTTGTTTTTATCTCAGTTCTTGGATGGCTAATGTTATAGTAGTGGGTCAAGTCGGGTCGGTATGGTCGTGCCAATTGAATCATGTCAAGTTATCGGTGGTTTTGTTCGTTTGTATTTGAATAAATGCATTAGCTGAATTTAATGTTGTGCTTGAATATAGTGGGGGCAAAACGAAATAAAACTAGAAATAGTGTGGGTGAAAAATTATTGAGTCACTCAACCTTTTTGTTGAACATTTGTGATGGGACTTGGTGTATACTACTTTAAGAAATTGATTGGTAGTTATCACCTTGATATTCTTGGCGTCTGCACAGTGGTAGGAATGGTTGGAGAAGTTTCTAGCATTACAATTCGCATCACTTTTTGAGTTTCCTGCTTACTGAATCTGGAAGCATTCTTCTTCTATTATTAATTTCTAATGATCTAATTCAGTTTCTTTACGGGTAAGATGGTATGGATGCTGTCTGGATTGAATCACAGCCTCTGGAATCTTTGAAATTAAAGAAATTAGGTTTTAATAACATGTATAGATATGAGATTGATGATCCAGATTGGAGTCCTAGTTACATATTGCTTGAAGCTATGGAAGATTTAAAAACAATCAGCGAGATTCGCAGTGTGTTTGATGCAGAGGTTCAGAAACTTGAAGTGGATACTGGAAATAAATACTTCAAAATTCACTAACTTCAAATTTTATATGTTATTTAATATTATATTAATATTAAACTATTAAAATTTATTGAATAATCATATTTCTTGAATAAAATATTATTAAAAAAATATTCTCAAAATTTCAAAGTAAACGCGTTTTCCATTTTCATATTTCTCAAAACAGTTTTTCAGAATGACAAAAAGAACGCATTTTCAGAAACTTCAAAACAGACACTCAAAATACAAAATAAATTCAAAACGGGTTAATTTCACAAATGATCACTGAAGTTACAGCAAAATTACAAAATGGTCACTGAAATTCGAAACTTGCATAAACGGTCACTCAACTTTCAGCCACTTTCAAAAATGGTCACTGAGGTAAGTGTTTGGACCTTTCTGTTCTAATTGAAACCTAAATTAACAAAACAAAACTCCTTTAAAATTGGAGGACCTGCAGTGCAATTCCCTTTTCCCTATCCCTTCCCTTCCCATCTCTGATCTTCCTCCTCAAAATCAACCACAATCATCACCACCGCCGACTTCCACCTCCAAAAAACCACCATCGCGCCCCCTTGGCCGCCGAGTATCACCACCACCGTTATCGGCCTCACCAGCCCAACCTCACACCGCCCCCAAATGCAACCCCATAGCCACAAAATCGGTTACCGTTCGCAGCCAAAAAAACTTGGCAACAACCACTCTTCCAATCACACCCATCACGTCCAACACATATCAGCTTCTTCTACACTCCAAGGTGCGTCTAACCATGGTTTCATATCATCAAATAGTGCAGCAATTCAAAATTTTCAGGCCCAAATTCCAGCCCCTCACGCACGCGTATAAGTTCAGTGAATCTACCTCCAATTGACAGGCAAAGTGATGTTATTGCTACAAATTGGACCCAGTAAAACCTTCAGCAGGTCAATACGATATTGGGTAGCATAAACCCATAATTTCTAGTGATTTTTAACGATCATACATACCAAGACTGCCCTCGTTGCTCAAAACCGTCTGTCTTCCGTGTTTGCCTGCTGTGAGAACTCTTTGGTGCCAAATTCTTGAATTCATCGTTATTGTTGAGTGATGAGGATCTTGAATTCACCATTTTCCACATTGGCTCTGGAGTGCTTGACCCTCCCTTTTTGCCGATCAAAATTGCGTGCTTTAAATGATAATTCTTCACTAATGATGACGAAGAATTCCCTCTTTCTCACTTTACATTGCCTTCAAACCAATCCCAAGAATCACTAGAAATATAAACCCATAAACTGGCTGTAATATTCCTTCGATAAGCTTACTTTTAGCACTCTGACTCCGAGACTGTTTTCTGGAATTGGTGATGGAAAAATTATGAAAGATTGTTCTAAAATGGGTCATAAAGAGAAGTGGGCTAAAACGCATTATAAAAATACATACAGCTCTTTAAATTATTTTAAAGTTTGGCTTATTTCCATTCCATTCAAACTTGCATAAAGGGATGGTGGTTTTGATTATGGTTGACTTTGAAAAGGGAGATCAAAGATGGGAAGGGATAGGGAAAAGATAATTGCACTTCAGGTCCTCCAATTTTGAAGGGATCGTGTTTTGTTAATTCAGGTTTCAATTAGAACAAAAAGGTCCAAATATTTACCTCAGTGACCATTTTTGAAAGTGGCTGAAAGTTGAGTGACCGTTTATGTAAGTTTCGAACTTCAGTGACCATTTTGTAATTTTGCTATAACTTCAGTGACCATTTGTGAAATTAACCCAATTCAAAACACAAAACACAAAACTGAAATACAAAGAGAACGGCCCCTAAATTTCTATTGAGGATGGCAATGCTAAGCTTGAAAATATAAGTCCTTATTCCACGTGAGTGTCATACATTAGGGACAATTTGTGCAAATAATCTGCTCCCTATTTCCCATATTTACACATTTACCTCCTCAAACGAGTCAAACCATATTCTCCCTCTAGAAACCTCGCTAAAACTCCTGTTGCAGCTTAAAATGGCGATGAGAGCAGCGGCTACCCAGGCGGCGGTGGCTTCCTTTGCTTCACCTAGGGGTGTAAGGGCTCTATATTCGTCGTTAACTTCAGGCTTTCCCTTTAATCTACCACAGACTCAAACAGAGAAGCCTCCTCAGGCCGAACCTTCCACAAATCTCTTTGTTTCGGGTACATACCGCATCATCTTCTCCAAATGCTTTTCATTTCTTTAGTATTTTTGCTTCTTTCCCTTTGATTTAATATAGTTTTTTACTTGGCGCTATTAATTGTATGTTGCCTAATTATTCATCGGTTTAGTTTAGGGAAAAAAATCGATTGGATGTGAAAGATTTTAATTTTGATATTTCTGTTACATTTTTATGGATTTTCTATTGAACAGGTAAGTTTACTGAGCATATTTATGTATTCACTAGTCGTTTAAGTTAAGTGGGTAGGTATCGAAATTTATACTATCTGCGATATGACTAGGTCATTAAGAATGTAAGATTAGCGGGTTGTAGCTATCATAGTTATCAATGATGTTTAAATTTCCTACCTTGATGTATTTAATCCCTCATCAGTGCTTTAGAGAACAATGCAAAAATTGTTTTGCTATCTTGTTAAGCTTACCGATTGACTCGATGAAAGCATCCACCTCTGAAACTCAGTGTAGAAAACTGGATTGGTTCTTTTGATAGCTAGTAAATTGTTTCCATATTTTGGTTGGCCGATGACCCAGCGCAACCATCTTCGCTTTAAGGCCATAATGCAGGACACTGCATTAGTATGATCCTGTGAATAAATATTTAAGATGTTCTACTAGAAGTGTCAAAACAGTTTATTTTTCCAGTGTTTAGAAAGCCTAAAGCATTTTTCCACTTAACTTTCCACCATATACAAATGAACTAATTATAAAAAATTTGCAAATGTACAAAATTTTGCTCATGATAAGCCATGAACTATATAAAAGTTCACATTAAAAATCACAAATAGTCAAAAACTAGATTAATAGCAGATAATATGTTTTTGAATGGTAATCACATATCAAATTTAGCAATACACTACTAGAAGTAGCTATAATCTAGAAGTCTCCCATATCATCCTCTACTATCAATTATTTCTCACTCTCTGATTGACTTCCACCTGAAATGGAGTTTTCCACTTCTGCATAAAGGTAGGAAAAGAAATCCACAAAAACTTTCTAAACTTAAGTGAAAATAGCCGAAACAGTTTGGCTAAGGAGGAAAAAGCCTAGAAAAGGCAAGACAATCAAGTACACATCTTAGTCACCGTGAGGCTTACCCACAAGGTGTAAGACTTCATAAGTCAAGATATAATCCTTGAAAAATAGCACTCAAGGCATTCAATGAAAGCAAGCTTTGCATGAAACGCACCTCAAGGCAGAAGCCTTAGACGACATTTAAAACAATGGATCTAAGATTTGGAATTTTCCAGCAACATTTCATGTTGAAATGCAGCATTTAACTATTTATTTGGGTGAACTTTCTTTATTCGGAGAAAAAACTTCTATAAACAATAATCTGGAGGTAACAATTGGGAGTGTAGCTGTTATGGTTTTCTCTTCATCTCTATTCATCATCTTCTTCTACTCCTCTTGGTAGATGTAATTGTTCTGGCCAGTGTCCGGCAACCGGTGGAAAAATCATCTTAACTTATATCAACTCGATTAGCATCTGTTTCTTTTCCCCCATTTCCTGCAATCACGAAATCTTCTTTTGAATTATAACTTGAGTAGTAATGATTCCTATATGTTATGCAAAGATATATTATACTTTTGGAAAAGCTAGTTCTTAAATTTTATGCTTGTCATTTCAGTCCATGTTACTTTTCTCGTACTTCATGGGAAGCTGCTTCTGGTGACAACGACATGTACCCCCGTCTTTTTTTTTAATGAGAATTGTTTGTATTTAACTTTTCATAGAGAAATCAAGATGCGTTATTGCATCTTTGCAAAACCAGTAAAACCCAATGTGCTCTGAGCATATTTCTCTGTCTCATGTATTCATTTTGTTTCTCTATTTTCTGTTTGCCTTTTTAATTATAAAATGTTGTTACTCTTAGACCTCTAGGTATAGTTGTATTCTTTGGTCTTCAGGGCTGTAGGCCTGTCTGCAAGTTTCATTGGACCTTTTTTTTTTTCCTGTACTATGTTCAGGGCTAAGCAAACGCACAACTACCGAAGGGCTTCGAGATGCCTTTGCAAAGTTTGGTGAAGTGCTCCATGGTATGTTCCATTTTCAGTTCCTTTGAAAATTAGACCTATGTAGTTTTCACACCAAATAATGAATGCACATTTTTTTTTCCTCTTGCAGCCAAGGTAGTGACTGACCGCGTATCTGGCTATTCCAAGGGTTATGGTTTTGTAAGATATGCTACTCTAGAGGAAGCTGCAGCTGGTATAAAGGGAATGGATGGCCAGGTGAGTTGAGATGGCTGAACGGATACCTTCTAGATCTAGTGAACAAAAAACTTTTTCTGATCTTTAATGCACATTTTAGCTCTAGTCTCTGTTTGGAAGGAGATCGTGGGAGAGGAATTGTGTAAAGGGTGTGGGTAGAAAAATGGGATTGCGTCTATCACTTTTGGAAGAATAGAAGGAGCGTCTTTCACTTTTGGGTTGTTTTTTCTTGTCCTCTTCACTTTTCCTTTTACAAAGTTGGGAAGTGGGGTTTGGAAGGTTGTATAATGTTTTATTCCTACCCTGAAATAATATGCAGCATTCAATATCTTCAAATGTCGGACAACTTCCTTTCCTCCTAGTTTTCTTTGAGCTTTACCTAATTAGATATAGAGCAAAATATTTCCTGTTACCATGATCATCTACCAGCTTTTCATTTTCTGAAGTTATTATTATCTCTTCCTCTTAAGGCCTTTCCCCATGGAACTGTAATTATTTATTAAAACTTGAGGTTTCATCTTAAAATGTCAACCTTATTAAAAAGAGTAGTCCAATCATAAATTAGTTTATGTTTTCATCTTTATACGACGTGGGATTTATCCATACACATATTCTCACAAAATGGTGTCTCGTTTAAGCAAATCAATCTTGAAATTCGTGGTCGTTTTTATGAGTTTTGATTGGATCGAATTGCACGTTAGAGCTTAATGGGTCCTATTACCATATTAAAACTTGGGTTTCATCTTAAAAGGCCAACTTTATTAAGAGAAATAACTCAAACTCTTATAAGTTGGTCTTTTAAGATGGAACACAAGACCTAATATTATCTAATGCATGTGGGGAGATGAACTTCATCTTGATGGTCGATATATGCTAATGTAGTACTTGGGTAACTTATTTAGTGGTAAAATGTTTGGATTTGAAACCATGTCGTGAATTTGTATATGCCCATATTCTGCATATCTTGTGAAGTTAGATTTGTAGTAAATCTGCACCTTGCAATCCCTGCATGATAAGGACCAAACTGAATGGGGTCGTTTAACATTTTCACTTTGGTGATGGGTTGGCATGTTTGTTGAGCATGCCAGTGCAATTCTTTGGTCTTTTATTTGTTCATTTATTTTTTTTATTTTTTTTGGGGTGGCAGAAAAGTCACCTTGGTTCCATATTTTGAATCTTGAGTATTCTATGTTTTCTTTGTAGTTTCTGGATGGATGGGTTATTTTTGCTGAGTATGCGAGACCTAGACCACCTCCTCCATCATTGAATGATGCACCTACATACAACCAGAGCTGATTGGAAGAAAGGTCCGCTGGGCGAAATATGCCATTCTTTTGATCAAATAGAGCATTTAAATATCATAGTGACGTGTATTTGGCTTGTGTGCCTTTCTCTAGTTAGTAATTCTGAAGATAGATTAAGGTGCACCATCTAAACTGTCTGCGTTTGTCAATTAAGTGGAACATTTTTGTATGAACAAATATAAAGAACCAAATCCTATGTTTTGCTATTTTTGACAAAATAATTTAGGAATCCTTATTCTATGGTATAAATCTTGATGAGCGATCCAATGTTTTTGAATAGCGGTTCTGAATTTAAGTTGATTTTATTTTGCATCTTTTATAGGTTCTCTATTAATTATAAACTATTAGAAAGAGTGCATGGAAACCTAAATTTTTAGCACAATCATCGTTATTCCGTGATCTTCCATTTTTCCTACCTTAAAATGCATTTTAGAAAACGAAGTCGAATTTATTTAGTAATTATATTTTGAACTATTTAAGCATTTTTTTTCTAGTTAATTAAAAGTAGTCTTATTTGTTACCAATATTTTTAGAACGTGAAATTAAGGGCTTGTATGGGAGGGATTAAAATCAGATTAAAATTGAAAATATAGTCGTTATTGTTGACTTTTATTAGACGAGTGGGGTCCAATAACGGCTATATTTTCAATTTTAATTGGCTTTTAATCCCTCCCGAACAGGGCCTAAGTAAATTTAGATAAATGTGTGTGAATCACACGTGAAAAATCAAATACTTAGCAAGAAAATCACGAGACGAGACTTCCAATCAAGTGCGTGTGAATGACACGCCCTCTCGGTTTTCGTGGAGAGGGTAAGTTGAATCAATTTAAATAAAGAATTAATTTGATATGAGCCTCTTCGATTATAAACATTGTACAAAAAGTTTGATTATGACCCTCAAAATGTCTCTCTCCAATCACTCCCAACATGAAGAAAACTCTGAATGAATGAAATCCCCTCAATTTTGGCAAACAGGTGGCTTCTAAACGTACCAATTTTTATTCAATTCGACCAATGGCTGTGGAGCATTTGCCTTGTAATAGAAACATCTCGACGAATTGATGCTAACAAACATGAAAGTAACTATACACTGGATATTTCAAGCTAATTTTGTCATTTTATTTCATTTCATTTCTGGTAGAGACATTTTTGTAGTAATTAGATTATATTATTTGTAAGTTGAGATAAAAACATTTTAAATGTGGCTTCTTCTCAAGGCAGCTTCTGGCATTTTCAATGGGACTTCTCAAATTTTGTGTATTTGTGAGTTTTTGAGTAGTTATTTTCGAGGATGGGACGGAGAGTTTTCGAGAAGAAAGCATAATTTATTTTGAGGAATTTTAAGTTAGTTATTACTATTTTTTGCCACTGTCGTACAAAATGGTTAATATTTGGTTATTGTTGTACTTATATTATAAACTCTTTTATCGTTAAGTTTTTATCCTTAATTTTATATTAATAACCACATCTTGTCCCTGATGATGTCTCATGTACAAAAAATCTGTTATGGTAACATAAAAGATTTTCCTCATTTTGAAATAGAGAAAAAATAACAAACATAAAGTATGACAAATATTTGCTCCTCATTTCAAAGTATGCTAACATAATATTTGAACATAATTTATTATCAATGATTAGATGTGCTATTAATTAAAAATCAAGAATAAGAATACAACAAAGATGGAAGACATAAGCGTGACAATAGATAATAGATAAAATAGTCGGATCTTTAGTGCAATTAAAAAGTAGTGCAACAAAATGATAATATAGTGATACTGAACTCCAATAAAAATTAATAGATAAATGTGTGCTTGGTGTTTAAAGAATAAGTTGTGGATATTATTATTATTATTATTAAGGTAATGTTAATTGGAGGGTATTCATGTAATAAAACTATCATTCAGTGGCAAATTCGGCCCATATCAGCTTAAAGACAAAATTTTCATTTTGAGATCCCAATTACTCTATATAAACACTGCATTCCAACCAAAACTACAGGTCTACAACTTTCCACTCTACTCTGTGTGTAAATATGAAGTCTTTATTAGAATTGATCACATGTTATGGTTCTTCATCTACTGAGTCGGAATCGCGGCAGCCAGCGGAGGAATCCAGATTGCTGGTGGCAGCGAAATATCGCCGCCGCGTCGGACGGAAGCGGGGGAAGGTGATGAGTATGAGGCGTGGGCGGAGGCGCCGGTGAGTGGAGTCCGACTTTGTCGTCAATTTCGGAAAACAATAAATTGGGCGAGACGAATAATCAACCGCGGCCAACGGTTGTAGGGTTTAATAGAAACCTCATGAGGAAAATTGGATCCGTAGCAAACAAAGATCAGGACCTTTCTTCACATCGCGATGATACCAGGTCAAAATTACTAATTTAAAGCTTTCAATTAATAAACATTGTCTAAATTAATAAAACAGATCCAGAAAATCAAATGGCTTAAATTACTCAATTTTATTTTGTTCTTACAGGCGAGCTTCGATTTCAGCAACCATGCCTGCATTCTCCCCAACAGCTTTCCTCTTTTGATTGCTCCTCCTTTGGTTTTTCACCTACTTACAAGTAAATTTTGTACATGTTCGTATCTATCGATATTGTTTCGCGCATTTTCGCTTGCTAACAATTAATAAGGGAATTAGACGATTGTGTAAGGGACAAACCTCTTGTAACAAAGTTCCAAAAAGGGGCGTTTATTGAATATGAAGATTACAGTTTGGACACGAACAAGATGTCTCCAAGGGGCGCAAGTACACAAGTACAAGAGAATTAAAGTAATTAAAAAATTAATCTAAGAAAAGTAAATTACATGTTCTTTGTTTTGAGAGTGAATTTTGTCCGGGGCTATCTTCGTTATCTTCTTCCTTCTTTTATACGGCTTGGGCAGTTTTGATCGTTTAGCAACTGTTTGTAACTACCCATTTCTTTCATCATGGTCGACTGGCTAATAACTACCGTGTGCAACTCCTATCACTACGCTCTCTTTATAACTGCTTGCCATCAACTTTCTCAAATCGTGGGGCGCAATTATGATGTGCTCAAACCGTTTTAGATCGTGATTTTGGATAACAACAAATTTTAGTCATTTCTGGGACTTTGGGCTACTCAGCATTCTTGGGCGACAATTAATCTTCTGCTCTGGGCGATTATAGGGTGTTTCATTCGCTCAATATTTGGGCGTCCTGCAAGCTTGGGCGACGTCGTACCTTTGTCTTTTTGGGCTTTTATCATATTTAATGATATTTCTGGTTGGGCTTTTACCCTGATATTTCTATATGGGCTTCTTCTTTTGGGCCATTTCCTCTCTTAAGCCATTTGATTTGGGCTGCCTATTTTGTGTGTCAACAATTATCCCCCAATATGGCGGAATTAATTTTAATTCTCGCCATATTCATTTATGTGTCTTCCAGCAACGTTTGAAATTCGCAAGGTTTTTCAATCATCACTTTCTTCTAATTGTCTGAAACAGTGTGACGTTACAACCCCTCTAAACCCAAATATCGCGCCACTTCGTTGCACCACTAAACCACGTCTTCATACTTCGCGTCTTTTCCCCCTTATTTTACTGTTCATCGTCTTGCTTCTCCTCTACGTTTCTTAAACAAACTCAGACAAACTCGTATTTTGCGTTCAATGGCGACCTCTCAAACTCGTTCGGGTTCCCCTTTTGGTTTCGAAGACTTCCAGAACCTCCTCACCAGACCGTATGTAAACCCTTCTCGTCTTGCACCGGCCAATCCAGACCGGAATGAGTTTTATCTTGACCCATTGTTCAATGATGTTGCATCAATAGAGAAAGTGGCGGCGGGCCAAGTATTCCCTTGCACGGAAAATCTCCCTTTTCTGAACTCACCACCGTTAAAGCCCATCCAGGAGCAAGGTATTCGTACTTGGCCAAAAGCTGATTCTTCTTTTTGTTTTTGGCATACACATCTGGTAAAATATGGTCTCACAAAAGCACTTTTTGATCGTGCACGGATTTTTGATTTGTTGGAGATTACCCTCCATCCTCCAATTTATGATTCAGTACTTTTTCCAATCGCGCTAAGTTTTTGGTCCTCAGAGTATAACACTTTTGTTTCTCCTCTTGACCCGATGTCTATTACCCTGATGGACGTAGGGGCTTTAGTAAACCTCCTACCTTTGGGCGATACCATATTTCCTGGCATCTTGGTTACTAGTGCTGCTCCGAAGTTCGACAAGAAAATTACCGAGTCTTATTCGAGCATGCAAAGCTTTATACTGCTTCCATTTCTAAACCTAACCATGCCGAGCGTGTAGCTTTTATCCACGTTTGACTGTGTAAATATGTCCTCTGCGTCCCTAGTCTGAAGCCTTCTACGAGTTATTTGCCCATATCACACGAACTAGCACGTGGTCGACCCTTGAATTTATGTTCATTCCTTTTGGCCGCCCTTTATAGAGGCATGGTGTCCTTTCAATTTCAATTGAAGAATAATGCCTCCCCTACAGGTAGTGGACCTCTTTGATTGGCCCAATTATGGTTGAGGGCGTATTTCCCACAACTTGGTGATGTACCTTCCCCTCCTAAATCAGTTGACTGCTATGGGTTGTTTATTCATCAGTTAGACCCTGTAAATATGTCTGCCAGAGAAATTTTCACATTCTTTTATACGCTGAATTCCATTCCTTCATTCTTTCATTTTCCCGTTCATCAAATCCCCATTTTTGTTCGTCCTCCTTCCACCATGGATGAAGCAACTGCATCTTTGTCTATATGGGTTGAATTTTTGGTTGGGAGGGAGTTGTTTCATGATATCGTGACAGGGACGAATGCTAAAGCTGGTGTTGAGATATATGCTCCTCATTTCTTTGCCCGTCAGCTTGGTTTCGGCCAAACTTGTCATGTTCCTCCTTATTATTCCAAGAATATCACAGAGCATTTTCACCTTATTAGTAAGGCTGAGACTGGAGCTATTGATGCTCGCAATAAACGCTTGGCTGAAGGCTTTTCTTTTGTTCCTTTTAATCCTACTGCTGTTACGCATCCTCTTTTTGACCGACTGTGGCCATCTGTGAAGCGTAGGCTCTTTTCAGTCAACGCTAATCGTGCTTTTCATTCATTAGATCGTTCAGAGACTTCCCCTTCTTCCCCTATGCTTGCTACTCCTCTGTCCATCAAGGGCCCTTCCAAATCACATCAGCTTCCCACAAACGTTCAAATCTTCTTTCCGCTTCCTCGACTACCCAGGCTGTTGCTACCAAATGTGCTTCTAGCCGGAAACGACGAGCTGCAGCTTCTCCGATCTTACATGATGACGCTGGTGATGATGGTGGTGATTATGTTGATGTCCCCCTCATCCACAAAAGAAAGGTAATGACTTTGTTCAATCATGACCTATTAATCTTTATGGACTGATGCTTTATTTGACTTATTCCTTTTGATGGTTCCAGAAAAGTTCATCTTCTCGTTTAGAAGCTTTAGTCACAGACTCTCCAGCTCCAACTCCAGCTCCTGCTGTTGCAATTGTTTCGACAGGGTCATCTGATGAAGGGATTCCTCCCATAGAACGACCTCTAGTGTCGGAAACTTCATCACAATCCCTTGAAGCATCGCAGACTTCTCAGGACGTTCATCCCCCAATTTCTGTGCCAGCAGGTTGGCTGTTTCTTGACACTTTCGCTCTATTTGTTGACTCAGCAGTCTCTGACCTATTTTCCTCTGTGAGCATTAGGTGTTCCCACAGACCTGCCCGTCGCAGCGAGTTCGTCCTATTTAGAGAAAGGGAAGTCTTCACGGATGATGGGGCCAATTGATGATGATCCTGGACACCCGAAAGTTGCTGATGAGGTATCTCATGTTTCTCCTTCACCCTTTTGGCTTTGCTTGATTGATCTGTTGTAGTGACATTTTAACATTGGCATCTCTTTCAGTGCACTAGTACCGTTGTGCGCTCCATTCAAGATTTGCTTTCTTCTTGGGAACAATTGGAAACATCCTGCCTTTCTTCCAGTCATCCGTCAAACTCCTCTGAGGCAAACATGGAGGTTCTTAGACAATCAATGCTTGAGTACGTTGCCTTCATGGACATGGATGTTTGCATGGCCAGTGCTGCTGCTCAGAAGAATAAATTTGATCTCTTGAGCACAAAGTTGGTACAAGCACTTGCGCTTCCGTCGCTCAATGTTTCCCCGAAATTCAAGGCGACGTTGAGGGCCATTCATTCTGAAATCCTTTCTCTATTGGCTAGATGTACCGAATTGAAGGCCAAAAGTGCTCAGTATCTTCGTGCTTCTTCTGAAAAAAAATCTTTGCACTAGGAGATCAACAAGGCTAAAACTGAATTGAATGAACTCTCTCCTGAAATTAAGGCCAAAGATTCTTTAATGATGACTTTGGCTGCAGAGATGAAGGAGTTTCAAGTAAAGATGGATGATTGCAAGGCCAGGATGGCTGCTAAAGAGCGTAACACTTCCCAAAGGGTAGAACGGACCAAATCATTAGTTGGGCGTTACCAGGAGCTGAAAGTGGATGAAGAGGTGGTGATCGATATAGATACTGCTTCTCAAAGGCAGGATGAGGATTGAGCGAAGTTTAGGGAACATATGCGATCTGTTTGGGGTGAACTGTAATTGAATCATTTTTATGTCCTTCTCTTTGTAAATTCGTGAACTATTCATCATAGTCACTTTTTAATTGTTACAGCAGCTTTCGCCTTTAATGAACAATTATTTTGCATGTTCGAATATTAATTGACGTTTATCTTTTTAAATCGTCAACCCCCCAAGCACTTAATTACATGCTAATTGTATGCTCGAATATTGATTGACGTTACTCTTTTAAATCGTCGACCCCCAAGCACTTAATTTTATGCTAAGATTCATGCATATCAATTTCCTCACCCTTCATATTTTTGGGTCATTTAATGTATGTGGCCTTTCATATCCTGACTCTTCATATTCATTCCCTTATAAATACGTTTGTACCTTTAACACTTATCACTCCCATTTGTAATCCTTTTCCAAGAATTATTCTACTGCCATTGCCCAATATCTCGACACTTTCTCCAGTTTCAACTTTCCGTAGAAATGGATCAGTTGATCCATCTTGTGTGTGGTCCGACTTGACACATTTGTTGGTATGGGAGATATAGGAAAAGTTTCTTGGCCGGCTGCAAAATTCTTCCCATCTATCGATGGATGGAAAGAATGTTTTTGGGCCATTTGTTCGCCATTGCAGCAATGCTTTTGGGGATGTGGCTGGTCCCAGTCCACAATTTTCACCGTTGCTGCCAAAGGCCTACAATTGTTTATCCTCAGTTGAACTTATAGGAGATTTCAAATTCTTGCTCATAGGAAGCTTTGCACTTTTCATATTCTGTTGATGTAACCATTATTTGCTTAATAAAAAGTTTTATTTAGACGTATTTCGTCCTTTATTTTATTTGGTTATCATCGCTCATTATAACTTTCATTTTTAAGTTTGTATTTGTTCGTCTTCCCATAAGGAAGGAACATATTTCTTCAAGTATTTGCCATTGATGAACCTCACGTGATTAGTACCATCTAGATTCTCTAAATGATAGGCTCCATTAGGCAAAACACTTTTCACTTTGTATTGTCCTTCCCAATTTGGTGACCATTTACCGTACTTTGGATCTTTACTATCCAAAGGGAGTATTGTCTTCCAAACTAAATCGCCCAAAATTGAAGGACTTGGCTATGACCTTCTTGTTGTAAAACTTAGCCATTTTCCATTTCTGGACTTGCAATCTATCCAGAGTATCTAACCTTAATTCGTCCGATTCCAACAAATTTTGGACGAGCAACTCTGCGCGTTCGTTGTCGCCCAGGTCGTTTTGTGAACGTACTCTCATTGACTGCACGTTGATTTCCACAGGTAACACTGCGTCTTGCCCGTATGTTAGTTGAAAAGGGGTAACTTTAGTGCTTGTGCGTGGCGACGTTCTATAGGCCCACAGAGCTTGATTCAAACACTCGTGCCAATTTCTGGCGTTTTCACTTATCATCTTTCTTACGATATTCTTCAGGATCTTGTTAGATGACTCGGCCAGACCGTTGGATTGAGTGTAATAGGGCGTGGAATTTACCAATTTGACCCCAAATTCGCTCAAAAATTCGTTCACTTGATCCCCATTCAAAGAAGTTCCATGATCCACCATCAGGGCTTGTGGGACTCCAAACCTATAGATGATATGGTTGCGAATGAATTCTATAACACTTTTTTGAGATATCTCTTTTAGAGGTATGACCTCTACCCACTTAGTGAAGAAATCTGTTGCCACTATAATGAATGTATGTTGTTTGGACGATGGTGGATAAATCTTCCCTATTAAGTCTATCGCCCAACCTCTAAATGGCCATGACTTAATGATAGGTACCATTTCCCTAGCCGGTACTCTCTGAATTGGCCCATGCTTTTGACATGCCAGACAACCTTTCGCATATTGGACACACATTTCTCCCATTTTAGGCCAAAAATATCCATTCCTAATAATTAACCACCTCATCATTTGACCAGTTTGGTGGACTCCACAAATTCCTTCGTGTATTGTAGCCATAATCACATTGGCTTCTTGTAAACTCACACACTTTAACAACACCACATCTGGGCGTTTTTTAAGTAATTCACCTTCAATTAATGTATAATTCAACGATCGTAGCTTTATCTTTCTATTGTTCTTTTCACTTGGTTTTTCCAAGAATTCTTTTATCTCTACCCTCCAATCAATTGCGTCTCCTTCTTGTATACAATGAATTCCTATCCTATTTGCCCTCCTTTGTATAACAGGCAAAATTGTTCCATATTCACAAGTGTGCTCCATGTCTAAGACTTTTTTAAGTAACCTGAGGCCATTTGAGCCAGTTCGTTTGCTATGTCGTTGTACATTCTGTTGACATATTGGAGTTCTACTTGGTCAAACTCTTCTAGTAATTCTTGGGCGACTTCATACTGGCTTATAACGGATTCGCTCTGACATTTAAAATCGCCAGTAAGTTGGTAAATCACCAACTGGGAATCGCCTCTAATAATTACGTTTTTTACTTCCATTTCAATTAATAATTCTAGGCTGACAATCAATGCCCCATATTCGGCTTGGTTATTGGTGCACATTCTGTCCAATGTGAATGCAAACTTATAACAAATTCCTAGAGGATTTATCAAAGCTATTCCTACTCCTTCACCTTTGGAAGTTTTTGATCCATCAAAATATAGGATCCATGGTTTGAACTCGAATGAGTCTATTTTCAATTTAATTTCTTCGGCATATCAAGGCACGGGTGATCGGCCAAGAAATTAGCCAATGCTTGATTTTTTACCGCCTTCTGTGGTATATATTGTATTTCAAACTCGGACAATGCCAAAGTCCAAAGGCCTATCCTTTGGTGTAAAACATGGCGAGAAAACATGTACTTCACTAAATTAACTTTAGAAATCAGATAAACTGTTACAGGCCGTAAATAGGCCCTTAACTTAGTACATGTGAAATATAAAGCGACATAGTTTCTCGATAGCAGAATAATTACATTCGCATTTCGTCAAACGTCTACTTAAATAGTATATTGCCATTTCTTCACCAAACTGGTCTTCCTACGCGACCATTCCAGCTATTGATTCTTGTTCAGCCGATATATACACCTTCATTGGCCGTCCTTGGATATGTAACACCAACACTGGCGGATTTGCCAAATACGTCTTTAAACTATCAAAGGCTTTTTAATATTCTTCTTTCCAGACGAGTTCGTCCTGATTTTTCAATTTTAGGAGAGGCGAAAAAACTTTTGTTCGCCTTGCACAGTTAGAGATAAATCGCCTTAAGAAATTAACTTGACCTAGAAATCTTTGCAATTCTTTTTTGTTGTTAGGCGGTTTGACCTCTAAAATAGTCTTTGCTTTATTCTTATCGAGTTCAATTCCTCTTTGGTGTACTAGAAAGCTAAGGAAATTACTGGCATTGACACCAAACGCACACTTCAGAGGATTCAATTTGAACTTATATTGTCTCATTCGCTCAAATGAGCGTTTTAGTTGTTCGAAATGATCTTCCTCTTTAACAGATTTAACTACGATGTCATCTACATACACCTCAAAAAACTTGTCTATCATATCATGAAAGATTAGATTCATTGCTCTTTGATAAGTCACCATCGCATTTTTTAGGTTGAAAGGCATAACTACCCATTCGTAACATCCTAAGGCTCCTGGCATCTAAATGCAATTTTGTGTATGTCTTCTTCAACTATATATATTTGATTATACCCTGAATACCCATTCATCAAAGAATACATGACATGTCCGGAAGTAGAATCAACCAAGGAATCTACCGTGGGCATTGGGTACTCATCTTTAGGTGTCGCTAAATTCAGATTTCTGAAGTCTATAAACACCCTTATTTTACCATTCTTTTTCAACGCCTGCACGATATTAGATAACCATTCAACATATCTAGCTGTCCTAATGAAACCTGCTTTTAATAATCGCTCAATTTCTTTCTTAATTTCAGGCAACACGTTAGGAGCAAAACGTCTAGGAGGCTGTTTATGGGGCTTAAAGTTTGGTTTAGTTGGCAATCTATGTTCCACTAAATTTTTATCTAAACCAGGCATATGTTCATACTCCCAAGCAAAACAGTCTTTATACTCTTTTAATAAAGCGATTAATGCTGTACTAACCTCTTGACAAAGCATCTGGCTGATAAATGTTAGGCGATCCTCTCCCGCACCGCCAATGTTTACTTTGATCAACGGATCTTGTGCTTGAGCGTTTCCAGGTTTGTGGATCCTCATTACTTCATCGTCCATATCCCTTACAGGTGCTTCTTCTTCTAGACAATTTACCTTGTTAACTTCCTAGTCAATACTTTGTTCCAATTTGAATACTGTCAATTTGTCTCCCAGCGTTTTCAATGCTACCTCTTTTTGATTTTCTCCTGACATTCTTTATTGAAAGCCACTAATCTGACTTTAAAAGCCTGGATTTCGGCCACATGCTCTTTGGTTGCCAAGTCATTAATATTCTCTGAGCGTTCTTTTGCCAATAACTGGCTCTTCTAGGGCCACTATGTTTGACCTCATTTGACTGAACATTTCAGCGAGTGCTTCTACCGAAAATGGTTCTTCACTCTGTGCGACGACTTGAGTTTCTTCTCCATCTTGGATTATCCTAACAGGTCCGTAGTTCCCTTCATACATGAACCTTTCTACCGAGTTAGTTTCTGCAACAAAAGGCCTATGATCTGCCTGTACCACCTCTGCCTTACCTTGGTCATTCCAAAAAACCAAGCACTGATGGAGCGATGATGGTATACAGCGACTTCCATGAATCCAATCTCGCCCTAACAGTATATTGTAACTGGTAGGACCATCAATGACAAAGAAGACAGTCATCCTAGTAGTCGTACCCACAGTTATGTCAAGTGGCATTACTCCCTTGGCTGAAGTGGCTCCCCCATTGAAGCTCGTGAGAATGACTTCTGTTGGGATCATGTCATCCTCTATTTTTGCAAACTTCCTCATCATCCTTAGTGGGATAGTGTTTATGGCAGCCCCATTGTCAATAAGCACCTTCACCACGGGTATGTCATTGACCAAGGCCTTCACATAAAGTGGCCTTAAATTCTTGGTCAATTTCATAGTGGGTTTTTTGAAGACAACTTTTTCTGCTGCATCGATTTCTACTTCCTGTTTGTCTCCTGTCGACTTATCCCTTTGTGATAAATCAACTTGCAATACCTCGGGCTGAATATCCGTCTGTGGGCATCATTTCTATCTTTTAGTATTTCTCCAGTAGCTATCTAACCTGTTGGGGGAGGCAGTATCCTTGGAGGAGATCCGTATTTCTCAGAACAAGGTACCATTTTCTTCCTTTTGGGTGTCCCATATAGTACGTAGAAATCGAAAGAACGCCCAGATGGTTCTCCCAACAAATCTACTTCACGAACTCCTTTCCGATGCAATTGTTTCAGTAATGTATTACGCGATACTCCTCTCTTTCTCCTTTCTTCTTCAAGATCGATCTCTTCCTCAATATCAGTCATGCCATCATCCTCTTCACCTTGTACTTCTTGGGACGTCTGACCTCCTTCGCATTCCAACACACACGCTTCTTCTTCATCTTCTTCTTCTCCCTCCTTATTCTTGAATTCGTTGGCCAACAAATAATTATTAGCCATGACAGGAGGTAAGGTGTCGAACTGGATAGTAAGAGGGGGTTTCGTATCGTCTTCTTCTCTTTTGCTTCGATCAAACTTCGACCTCCTAGAAGAACTTTCTGGCATTTCTCTCATTGATTCTCCAGTGCCAGTCTCTTCACTATCTTCGAGAGCATTTTGATTAACCATTTTCAGTATTCTTGGTGCTTTAGGACGTGGCTTTTCTGGTTTCTGCCTCATCATTCGTCCATAATTCCGTTGAAATCGTCTTTGCTGAGTCCTGGTCATTTCATTAAAAGGCACAACACGTCTTGCGTTATACTGATATGAATGCCACACATTAGGTTGGCGAGGCTGTGGTCTGAACGATTTCTCATGCTGTGTTGGCCTGAACTGCCTTTCCAAAGGTAGCCCCTTATAAAACGATGTGCCCTACCCTCTGTTTGGAGCAAACTCAGGGCGATGGTGATTCTATCATACTTCTGGTATTTCAGTATTTGCTCTCATTTCTCCTTTACATCTGGCACACAAAACTTCTTCATTCTTCATAGGTTCTTTTCCCCTAATACGTTCGAACACACGGGCATGTTTCTCAGGGTCTTCCTCATCATCGATGACCAACTTAAACCTTGGTAATCTATTTGTGAAATTGGTCGTCACCATATTCACCTCAAGTGGTTGTGGGAAAGGATTTTCATCCACTGCCATTTTCTTTTTGTCTTCGAACGTAATTCGTCCTGACTCGATAGCGTCCTGTAAAACATGACAGAAAACCAAGCAATAATTAGTCATATGTGACCATGCATTATGCCATTTACAATATTTTTTACCCTTAATCTGCTCAGGGCTTGGCAACTTATGTTTATCGCTCAGTTTTATCTGCTTATCCTTATATAATTTATCGAATATAAGGTCAGCTTTCGTCACATCGAATGAGAACGTTCTGCTCTTTTTGTTTTCTCCTTTTACAGGTTCGTCTCTATCTACATCCCTAGGCTTAGCCATTATGGGACAAGTATATGCATTCCCCTTAGTCAATTCGGCCAAACATATTTCAGTTTGATTATAAAATTCATCGTTTACAGCATGAACGCCAAAGTGTGGGTCTTTATAATAAGTCCCTTTGCTAGAATTTTTTACTTGCTCTTCTTCTCTTATCAAACGTTCGTACCTGATCACGTTCGCACTAAGTTGGAACAGGTCAGGGAATTCCCTATCCATGAACTTCTTCTTTAAATCAAAACTTAAACAGTTTTGAGCGATTTTGACAAATTCTTTTTCAGGCAGGGGTACAAAGCATTTACTCCTAGCTGTTTTAAACCTTTGAAGGAAACCTTCTGCCCATTCGTTTGGCATTTGACGTAAGTTCGCCAAATCGGCCAGTGTGACCTCAGATTCTGTTTTATAAAATTGAGCATGGAACAATTGTTCCATTTGTTGCCATGTCTGAACGGAATTTGCTGGCAAATTAATGAACCACGAAAAGGCTACTCCTGTTAATGAATTAGGGAATAATCTCATTTTATGGTAATCGGTCACCTCACCACTGTGTAACGTGAATCGCCCTATATGTTCTAGTGTAGATACTTCTCCTAAACCAGTGAACAATGAGAATTCGGGCACTTTATACCCTCTAGGCCATGGGTACCCTTGATCTACCCAATCAGGATATGGTTTAGTGTAAGTCGGCCTAATAATAGGACGTACCCCAACAGCCATTTGATCTTATACTATTTCTGCAATCTGATTCCTTAGTAAAGCATTTGGATCATATGGGACTCCTATGGGTTGATTCACTTGTTGGTTTATTTGAGGCGGCCTGATGTTTGGTCCTTGATTGGCAGGGAAAACACCATTGTTCAGATCATTATACCCATTATGTTGAGTATTCATTCCCTCATTAACACGAGGTAAATTATGTCCGCCATTTGAGACATTATCCCTTATATTTGGATTACCCCAGGTTGGTAGTCACGTTATCGCCATTCAAATTTGGCGCTCCATTAACCCCTTGATTTGAGGTGGAAGGGTCGAAAAATGTTTCTAAACCTGGACCTGGGTTCAAACTAGAGGAATTGTGTGGTGAAGCATGTCCCACAATCGCTCTGGTCTGGAAATGACTTCCTACGGTTGGTTGACATACTTGGCCTACTAATTTACTCATGAGATCATTTAACGCACTTAATTGTTTGGCCATGTTATCATAGTGAACATTTCCACTCTGGGTAAATTTTTCCATATTATGGACGTTTCGTAAATTTACCTGTTCAACGACGTCTTGTGTGAGTTCTCCAAGCAATGCACGCATGGTTCGAGAACTCAACTCTGTCATTGGCTCATAACGACTATGACTGCTTGGAGTCTGTCCTTCCGTCTGAGGAGAATGTTGCTGCTCCTCATATCGCTCGATCACAGATTGGACAGTACCGTGACTTGCTGGTGCTTTATCCGAACTTTTATGAGGCATAATGTTTTCCTTTTGCATCTCCAAACACCAAGGGTCTCACTGGGCGTGCCAAATTGTTTCGCGCGTTTTCGCTCGCTAACAATTAAAAAGGGAATCAGAAGATTGTGTAAGGGACAAACCTCTTGGAATAAAGTCCCAAAAAAGGGCTTTTATTGAATATGAAGATTACAGTTTGGACACGAACAAGATACCTCCAAGGGGCGCAAGCACACAAGTACAAGGGAATTGAAGTAATTAAAAATTAATTTAAGAAAAGTAAATTACATGTTCTCTATTTTGAGAGTGAATTTTGTCCGAGGCTATCTTCGTTATCTTCTTCCTTCTTTTATACGGTTTGGGCAGTTTTGATCGTTTAGCAACTGCTTGTAACTATCCATTTCTTTTATCATGGTCGGCTGGCTAATAACTACCGTGTGCAACTCCTATCATTACGCTCTCTTCATAACTGCTTGCCATCAACTTTCTCAAATCGTGGGGCGTAATTATGATGTGCTCAAACCGTCTTAAATCGTGATTTTGGATAACAACAAACTTTAGTCATTTCTGGGACTTTGGGCGACTCAGCATTCTTGGGCGACAATTGATCTTCTGCTCTGGACGATTATAGGGTGTTTCATTCGCTCAATATCTGGGCGTCCTGCAGGCTTGGGCGACGTCGTACCTTTGTCTTTTTGGGCTTTCATCATATTTAATGATATTTCTGGTTGGGCTTTTACCCTGATATTTCTATATGTGCTTCTTCTTTTGAGTCATTTCCTCTCTTGGGCCATTTGATTTGGACTGCCTGTTTTGTGTGTCAACAGATATATATAAATTTATCTTGACGTTAAATAGAATGTAGATTAGCAAATAAATATTTTATTTAATAAACATTTAAATTTTTAAATGAAGTGCTTCAATAAACACAAGACTAATATAAGCTGGTTTGAGTTTCATTACAATGTGTGGTGAAAATTATTGTCTAATTTTGTCTTTAAATTAGACGAAGATTATAATGAATTCCAAGCAATCACTACGTGTATGGTTGCTTAAGGGGGTTGATTTTCTTGACGGGTATGCTAACGATGTTTTAACGATTAGTAGCCCCGCTGACCATTGCTTTTTTTTTAAAAAAAAACAATTAGTCGAATTGATAATCTTACTTCACGTATGTCGACGGATGATGATGATTCAATTTATCTTTCTTGGACGAAACATAGGATATTTTGACCGTTCAAACATTTTCTGGGAGAATGATGTGGGTTACTTTAGCGACGTAGGGCCTAGCTCTAGCCCTATAGACATTTCAAAAATTCTCATGACACCTGGAAAATGGAACATTGACCAAACCTCTGATTGCCAGGTGTTTTAATATCCGGAGTCGACCAATAATGTAACACCCCGAAAATTTTAGAATAAAATTATTTGTTCTATAAATTTTATTTTATAATTTTGAAAGTTGAGGGACTAAAATAAAGTATGTTTTAAATTCTTATGTTTTAAATGGGCCAAATATTTAACTTTTGGGAAAAATTCATGGGTCAGGTATTATCTTTCACGAAATCACAAATCAGGCCCGATGGTTTAGATTTTCAAAAATCAGGTTTTTCCACGATTTCATTAATTATATTTAACAACTAATCTAATAATATTCTTTCCTTAATTTAAGCGTACAGTTAAGATTTCCTAATATAACAAAACACCTCCCTAATTACACATTATGCTTCATCCCTAGACTGATTCCAAATCTGGACAAAATTGACGACATATTAAATGAGATATCCGGTCACAAATCAGATTTTGTCGTCGCCGGTCAGATATCAGTGGTTTTGCTGGCTCTTAATTGCACCTATGCGACGCTTGTGGATACTGTAATGACAGAGTTCAATTTGGATCTTAATTGCACCTATCCAGCATTTTAATGTGCGTGAAATAATAATTGAAATGAGAAATATTTGTTCGGATTATTTCGAGTTGGATAGTTAATTATGCATAAAGTCAAACTGTGACCCTCAGATTGCAATGCGTGACATGTACTTAGACCTGTGACTTGTGAAACTCGTTTGTGTCACCAGTTTAATGTTCACTGTAGTATGCAAAAAAATCTCCACTTAATTGAAAACTCGTGTTACCAGTTCACTACTATCTGTGACCACCACAAAAGAATCTGTAAACATATAGTAAGATCGTGTGACCTTTGACCTGATGTAACATTATGTGAATAATAGTATTACTGTGACCTACGTACTCCAAAAATATTACCACGTGTGACCCTGTATAAATCTTCTATTACAGTCTGTGACATGTATTGCCAAACAATTCCATATAGTGTTATCTGTGACCTGATGTAACATTATACGAATAATAGTATTCCTATGACCCTACATATTCAAAAATATTGTCACGTGTGACCCTGTAGAAATCCATATAGTGTTCTCTGTGACTTCATGTAGCATTATGTAACTGCTAGTATTCCTGTGACCTACGTACTCCAAACATATTATCACATGTGACCTTGTAGAAATATTCTAACTGTGACCACCATAAACCTTGTGACCAAAGCAATTTTCGCTGTGACCATCAGATTGCAATGTATGATATATGGAATGACATGTGACCATCAGATTGCAATTTACACAGCTGCAAATAACATGTAAATTAAACACATTCCCGCTCATAATGAAAATGGTCCCAATTATTATCGAAAATTCAATGTACATTTGTCTCATTCACAAAAACTACTGCAAATCGAAACAGACAATCAGAAACTTTACAGAGTTTGTTCATTGTTTTAAACTTAAAAATATATATATATATATATATATGGCCATCACTCAATGAGAATCTCATCCCCTTTTTTTTGCTTCCCCATCTTTGTAGTCTTGTATATGCCTCGATGTTTAAACATACGTGTTGTTATGTCCAGCTTTGTTCTCCCCTCATCAAATTTGTTCGGCATCGAATCCTTATCATCATGTAGCAAATACTCAGCATATTTGGAGTATGCACCTGTCTGAGCAGAAAGTATTGAATCAACTGTGACTGTAGGGCTATGTCATAGCAGTCCATAAAATGCCCAAAACATATTCCCCTAAGTATTCTTCGCTGAGCTTCGTTCAGATATCTTCAGGTTGGTGATAACACTCTTTGTCATGGACGTAATCTTGCCAGGAAACCATTTTTTGTTGCGGTAGAATGAATTTCCAAAGCTGTAGCAAAGGAGTTTATGTCAAGTCACAGATGCAAATTAATAGAGGTCACAAGTATGAATCACATAATATTATCAGGTCACATCTGCGCATAAGCATATAACATGTTACGAAATTAGGTCTCAAATACAGTATAAACTCCATGATATGTGTCAGGTAGGTCACAGTTCCATTACTCTCTCTGTAACATTCACTTCCAAACTGCACTTCCACCATAAAAACCCCCCAAATTTCAATACTGCTTCTAAATCAGATATCAGGTCACAAATGAAATACATAACAAAAGACGAATTTACCACTCCACTCAGAACTACAACAAGAGTTTATGTCCAGTCGCAGTTGCAAATTCACTTCCAAAATACACCTAAAAAAAATGAAATAAACAAACAAAAAAAACAGATACGAAATTAAAAAAATAAAATATTGACCATACGAAATTAGTGTCATCGTAGTAAAGGAAGGAAAGTTTTTATACCATTTTATCACATGATATTTGTCCAGTGTTAGAGAAACTTATATTCCAGATTGATAACAAGTAGTGTTCTACTACAGTCTGTGACCCTGTAGAAATCCATATAGTCTTCTCTGTGACCTCATATAACATTATGTAACTACTAGTATTCCTGTGACCTACATACTTCAAAAATATTATCACATGTGACCCTGTAAAAATCTTCTACTACAGTCTGTGACCCTGTAGAAATCCATATAGTGTTCTCTGTGACCTCATATAACATTATGTAACTACTTGTGAATATGCTGGAAAGTAGATGACCCAGGAAGGTAGGAAATTTTCAACATCATTTCCAAAGTATCATGGATAAGGTTTGGCTCACCCTTTTGCAAAAGAGCTTCAATTAGGGACTCATAAAAATCTATTCTCAGCATCAAGATCAAGAGCTTGTGCCCAGCTACACAGGTTCCTTCCTTGCAATGCCCCAAGATCAAAGTTTTATAAGCCATATAGTGTTCTCTGTGACCTCATATAACATTATGTAACTACTTATGAATATGCTGGAAAGTAGATGACTCAGGAAGGTAGGAAATTTTCAACATCATTTCCAAGGTATCATGGTCAAGGTTTGGCTCACCCTTTTGCAAAATTGCTTCAATTAGGGACTCATAAGACTCAAGATTAGGCAAAAAAATCTATTCTCAGCATCAAGACCAAGAGCTTGTGCCCAGCTACACAGGTTCCTTCCTTGCAATGCCCCAAGATCAAAGTTTTATAAGCCTAGGATTCGGTTTTAATAACAGCGTCATTCCTAAATCCTAATCAAACTTCAAAGTTCATTCAAAAATCAAAATGTACACAGATTGACAGATAACAGATCAACAAAAATCTCATCCAAAATCGCAACTTCTCCAACATCAAAATTCAAAATCCCTAAAAAAAAAATCAGTAGTCACTGCCGGAACTTACCTCGTCAGACGGGAGAGATGAGAGGAGAGACGTGAGGGTTTTGATTTTGAAGGAAGTCTTTTTCCTTTCTTATTTAAAAAAAAAATCAAAATCTCCCCACTAGGCCCCACTGTAGATCCGCCGTGCTGCCGAATGAGTTCTCATAGACAATATTGAATGCACCGGAGATTGGGTGGAGAAGTTTTCTGAAAGTGGTGGAGAGAGGGCGCGAGGAATGTGGAGATGAAATGGTGATCGAGAGAAAGTAGGGCTCGATTAGATATGGAAGTTGAGATATTAACCATTTTGAAACCCACAATTAACGGGATACGCGCGTCATTTAATTAAAAAATTAATTGTTTAATTAAAATGATAAAAACCTGAGAAATGAAAAAAAAAAAAGGTGAAAACTTGACTTTTTAAAATGCTAAAGAAAATGCCGGTTTCATGTAATTTCCACTTAACTTTTTATAGAGTGATAAAAAATATATCAACATTGGACTAATTTTGTAGCTCGCATTGAATAGTGTTTATTGGGCTCAAGAAAATGTAAGTTCAGATGAGTTAAGCTCAAGATATTTCAATTCAAAGAAGCATGATTAATATGTATTATTTTATTACTTAATAATGTTTATTTTAAGATAATTAGCAAAACAATATGTTATTGTATTATCTAATCACAACTTTTGAAAAATACTGTTCCTTCCAACGTGCCGTGTATTTAATATAATTATATTGTCCAAAGTACACGTGATGATCAGTTTATTAAATTCTATCCTTAGCAAGTTAGATAAACATGATTTTTATCACAGTTATACTATGACCCAACTATTGTTTTTCCTCTATAAATAGTGTGCCCATATTTCACAATTCACCACACAGAATTTGACACAACAGTTTTCATATAGAAAACAGCTGTAAATTCTAAATATATTTTTACATCAAGAGCTCGTTTCATCAATCGAGGTAGGATATTATGTGCAAGTGGTTATGTCTATGCAATATTATAATTATTTTTACATGATTTATTTCACAAAATACTAATAGACCTACGGGTCTTGATGAAATGCAATGAAATGTGGGATCTCCTTCGAATTTTCTCAAAATGCTAGAGCTTTCGATTGATTTCCGATTGTTCTTGATGAAATGATGGTATGGAATGTTATATATTTATGTTTAAAGGATTATTATATTGTTTTGGACGCACGTATCTTACTGAGTGTTTTTAAAATACTCATTCCTTCAAAACTTTTTCAGGTTAGTTCGGTTCAACGTAGATGGTAGCTGAATGGTGCGCGGAATGCCAAATAAAATATTTTCAAGGGACCAACAATAATTTTTCCTTATGTTTAGAGATTATTATTTCTTAGATTTCTATTTGACGCTTTGAGTTCCGAATTAATGTTTTGGGTTGAATTAATTTGGATATTATGAATGCTTAATTTATTCAAGTTTAAACCTTCAATTTAATATTTTCCGCTTTATGTATGATTAACAAGGTGCACCTTCTCTTCCGGAAGTCCATCGTTAGAAATTCCACAGTTAGGCGTGCTTGGCTTGGAGCAATTCTATGATGGGTAACCCTCCGGGAAGTTTTCTCGAGAAGCATGCGAGTGAAGACAAAACCTGCTGAAAAAGACACATGTTGGTACAGTGAGGACAGTACGTCGTCGATCTAACGGTCGGGACAGCCTGTTAAGTGGGACCCGGGTCGTTACAAATGGTATCAGAGCCCGGTTCCCAGCCAGAAATCGGGAACTAAGTGCTATGCCATAAGGCGGGAGCCACCTCTTGAACCCGTAGGAGCCACCTCTAGAATTCAAACGTCTGGCAACGGATCCTCAATGGATTAAGCCTGACGAGGACGTCACGAGTCTAACAGGGGATGATTGTAATACCCAGACATGGAAAGTTTAAAAAGATTTGATAGGTACTACTCATACCAACAAGGTGCACCTTCTTTTCCGGAAGTCCATCGTTAGAAATTCCACAGTTAAGCGTGCTTGGTTTGGAGTAATTTTATGATGGGTGACCCCCATGGAAGTTTTCTCGGGGAGCGTGCGAGTGAGGACAAAATATGCTGAAAAAGACCCATGTTGGTATAGTGAGGACAGTACATCGTCGATCTAACGGTCGGACAGTCCGTTAAGTAGGACCCGGGTCGTTACAAATAATATTAAAACACGTTGACAAGATGAATGAGAATCTAAACAATTTTGACTAGTGACCTGACGTGGCAACGTGGCGTTGAGGACTGCCTGTCTTCGACCAACCGCGAAACCATATGGGAACTCAATATCAAAATTGCGCGGTCCACAATAAATTTAGAGCACTATAATTATTGAAAAATTCTAGTTGTACAGTTTTTTTGCACAGAATTGTGGGGCCCACTCCATGTGAGGGGGCTGTGTAAATGGGTGTAAAAAAAAACTGTAAATGTAGCAAAGTTCATAATTATTATCCAAATCCCAAATTTACTTCTCAACTTTTTGTATTCCAAAATTACTGACTTTTACAAGTAAAATATAAAAACTCATAAATCACTTCAAATCCCACAATTTACACTCAACATTAGTACTCCCATAATCAACCTACAAATCACTCGTTGAATTTCAAATTGAAGCCCATTAAATTTGCAATTCCTTTCCTATCCACCAATGGTATATTTTCAATACTACTCACATTCAAACCCTCATTCTTCAACTCCACATGGTATTGGCAACTTAGAGTCTGTAATGAAGATTTCTTAAACTCGCTCCGGTCCAGCTTGGAAAGGAGTCGCCTGTACATGGACCAGAACCGCTCCAAATAGATGAAAATCTTTCATTGTGGTTCTCGAGGATTCCTATTTGTTAGATCTGTCACTAGGTTTCTGTCTGATGTATATTCTACGATCGCTGATGAAGTAGAAAAAATACACCTCACTGCAGATGAAGGTGTGCATGCCACATATTCCATGTCAATTGTATTCCATTACTGCTTTAGTACAAGGTTGCTATGTTACTGAACAAAGAATTACGACCTGAGGAGATTGTTAAAGAGTTCCTGAACAAAGAATTATCACCTCAAAATATGATAGGCCACCAATCAAAATTCTAGATATGCTTTTGCACATTTTTTGCAACCAATTTGAGCACGTTCACATATTAGGTGAGATAAATATGCTGTTAACAGAGTTGTTTGATTGGAGGAGGTAAATATATTTAGCATGTTAGCATTCATGTTTGTTTCTTACGGCTCTTGCAATGTAACAATATTGAGTATTAAACATGTTTTTTTAATACATTGGATTAACACTCCAAGGTGGGGTTACCTTATGTTCATGGTGGACTACGGACTCATCTGATTAAAGGAAAAACATGTATTCTGGATACTCTTTCATATCTATTTAGTAGAGTTTTTATTTTCTAGGTTGAATTAGTCAAGTCATAACAAGGATAATGCATCCTTAATATAAATAATTATTATACTAATCAATAAAAGGAATTAATAAGGATAGATTGTAAGGAATAGGTGAAGCAAACAAATCCACAATTACAAGTGTGATACAAATACTTGTCCATGTATATGTGTACAATAGCATTGCAATGTCTAGCCAGTGGGGTTACTAGGATAGCTTTGTGGACGAAGTAGAAGGTTTAGAACAAACTATGAACATGTTCTTGTTGAATCTTTTATCAATTATGCTTGATGAATAAATTATGAATTTATGCTCAAACATGGGATTTTATATATGTTAGAAAATAGTATAATATAGTGAGGTATTTAAAAATGATGGGTGCTCCACATTAACTGTGAAAACCTAATATACTTGTTTGAACAAAATACGTTCGATTAGTTTGATAGACCATTGAATAGATGTGAGGGAGTTGATTGAGCAGTCAAGATCAAAATTGACTTTTTGAATTTGAAAATAGGTCTCAGAATTGTTCAGTATCTATTTTGTGTAACATCTACTCGAAGTATATGTACTTGGGATTCGTATCTATTTTGTGTAACGTCTACTTGGAAGTATATGTCCTTGGGATTCATACAGTGAGAGAGTTTCCATGTATTCTAAATTGGAGTAATTGCCAATCATGTTCAACAATAACTTTTTTTATTTCAAAAATAATTTTTGATTTTTCAAAAAAATATGTCAAACGAGCCTTTATTGTGTTTAGACTTGGTTAAAAGACAGAGATACATATGTTTGTCATTTTGGACATGGCCGTGAACAAAATGAAATTCAATTATTACATCATTGTGAGAGTGGAAAATCAGGATTCGCACAAAAAATAGGTGATTGAGCTCCAACATTGGCAGAAATAAAAATTTTAAGTTTATTGAGTTAGAGAAAGATCCATCCATGTCAAAAATAAAGAAGGCAATCAAAGTAGGTTAGATGTTTCTGAAACAACTACATGATTCTCAGCTTTGATAAAACTTAGAAGAATGAACAACTTATCGTATCTTATCGATCAATGACCATTATGATTGCCTAACGTCGTATCTTTAAAGTTGTAAGTAGTGTAATAAATAAATTAAGAGACTCGTTAAAAGCGTAAATAATAGAAAATAATTAATTTCGCTCATAATTTGACACTAAATTAAAATTTATTACAGCTGATTATCTTAGTCTCATCCTACCGACTGTGTATGATGCCAGTTACATCGTCACATCACATATAACCTAGAAAAATGAAACAATTTAGGATGTGTTTGATTGCAATCATGGAATTTAAATGGAAAGAAAATACATTTTAGGCAATTAAGGGGCCGTTCTCTTTGTGTTTTAGTTTTGTGTTTTGAATTTATTTTGAGTTTTGTGTTTTGAGTGTCCATTTTGAGATTTTTGAAAACATATTCTTTTTGGCATTTTGAAAAATGGTTTTCAAAAATTAGAAAATGCAAATCACGTTCCCTTCCCCTTCTTACTTCTCTCTCTCTCTCTCTCTCTCTCTCTCCCGCCCCCCCCCCCCCCCCCATTCTCCCTCTTCTTCCCCAACTTCTTCACAGGCGGTGGGTTTGGGTGTTGTGGTTGACTGCGGTGGTTGCTGTAGCGGTGGTTGGGCTGCGAGTTTTTGCTGTAGTTGGTCCACGACGCTACTGTGGTGGCTATGGTGGCGGTTGGATCGCGATTTTGGTTGTGGCTGGGTGGCTATTCTGGTGGCGATTTTGCAGTGGTGGGTCACCATTTTGGCTGGGCGGTGGTGGTCTTGTTGGTGGCGATTTTGGCTGTGTCGGTGGGGATATTTCTGGTGGCAATTTTTCGGTGGTTTGGGACGTGATTTTAGCTGTAGCGGTGGGGTTTTTGGCGGCGATTTTGGTGGTGGTTCAGTGGTAGTTGGTGGTGCAGTGGTGGTGGACTGGTGTGGTGGTGGACTGGTGGTGCAGTGGTGGTGGACTGGTTGTGCAGTGGCGAAAATGGCCATTTCCTTTGTTTTGCAATTTTTCCCTTTTTTTGCTTGAAAACGGCCAAAACGATGTTTTTATCGTTTTGTGTTTTGTGTACAAATTTTTTATCGTTTTCAAAAACTCGTTTTCAAAAATAAGAAAGAGAACACGTTTTCATTGTTTTGGAAAATCGAAAACAGAAAACGACCCAAAACGGCCAAAGAGAACGGCCCCTAAATTGTCTAGAACTTATTTGCATAAAAATTATCAATTAAGCTCATATTTGGTACACATTGAAATTTTCATTCACATTTTTTTACTCATTTTGAACTACACATTTTTCAATAAAATAATATTTTTCATCACATCAATAACTTTTCTTCCTTTTCGACCACATATTCTCCATCAATCTACTATTCCAGAATACATTCTTCCAAAATAATGTAACTCAAACACACCCTAAATGTATTTAATTGATTTAATTTTTAATTTAGAAAATGTAATACTCGTCCTTTTTTTATTGGTGGGTAGATGAGAAGAACGAGAGGATTATTTGGAAAATAAAAATATGGCTCCGTTTGATAGGCAAATGTGGAAAGAAATTCCATTCCATGTTAGTTGGAAAATAAAAATCCATCAAACTCATATGAATTCGTTTTCCATAAAAAAAAACAAAGAAAATGTAGTTTAAAGTGGTTGTACATTAAAATTCAGTTTCCACTTCCACGTTTAATCAAATTGCCAATGTGAAATTCGATTTTCTCGGATGTGACATTTTTCGTGGAATCAAAAGTAAGAAAATATTTTCTATAAAAAAAATATCAATCAAACGGGATAAAAATAAAAATTTGAAGGGAAAAATGATGTTTTTCAAGAAAAATATTGACAATGAGTGAGAAATTTAAAAAGCACGTTGACAAAACAGTCGATTAAATTTCAAATCAAATCAATAAGGTTACATATCTGATCGTAAATTTATTTCCAATCAACGGCCAGAGTGCATGATCCACGTGCTTTCATCTTATTGGTTCAATATCCAAGTCTCCACGACTACATGAACTACTCCCATCCCTCTCAATTCAACAAAATGGGGAATTTGGCCAGATAGCCGGGTTCAATGAAGAAATTGGACAAAAGGCTTTTGACCCATGTTTTATATATATATATATAAAAAAGAAGAATATAATAAAATGACAAAATGACAAAATGACCCTTCACCTATTAACTCAAAATTCACCGTTGAATTCCCTAATTTCACCACGGTAAAACCCTTCTCCAGTTTTTGAAATTTCCCAGCTTCCTTCTTCAACCTCCAAACTGCCTCTAAACTATCCCCAAATCGAGGACCACTCGAAGAGCCCAACCCAAGCGTGATTAAGTAACACCCATTTGATTTCAGAAGTTTTAGCAAGAAGTTCGAGCAAGGAGTCATTGGAAGGAGGTAAATTCGAACGCTTGTATTTTACCTTTTTTTCGCAGCCATACTTGTAGTGCGAAGATGATTATTGTGGTTTGGTATAATTTCTGTGGGTTGTTGCATACAAATATTATGTATGTGCATTTGAAATGTTTCCCTACATATGGTATGTTTTTCTCACTGGAGGTACAATGTGATAAATTTTTTAATCTCTGGAATTATGGGACAAAATAGAATTTCATGGTGCAAAAGTTCTACAAATGTTCTAATGTTATATGTATTATGAGTTTTTTTGTTTTTTTGGGTGCAAGGTTAACATTTCCTTTTAACTCCATATGTGTGTTTCTCAAAATGTTATATTGTGCATTTGTTTACTATAAAATATGCTATTGAAGCAGAGTTTGGTCATGCTGTGCAAATCTTTTGGAAGTTAATTTCAGATAATGGATATCTTCTGATCCAACTCATGTGGGTTTACAGTTTACTTAAGAGATATTGAGAGTTTTCAGTTAATTTGAAGTTTGGGAAAGAATGATCTGAAATCTATAAACTTATTGGAGGTGCTTCTGCATTACTTTGTCTGATTTTGCATGGTTTTATACTTTTCTTTTCTTCCTAGTTCATCTCCCTTCATGCCCATTTCTGGTGTCCCAACCACTGGACTAGATAATGAGGTCACATACACCACACACCCCACCCCACCCCAGTATCAATTGATCTGCTATAAACATGAATATTAATATCCCCAATCCCAGGGTAAAAGAAATAGGAGGAAGCCATAGTCCATCACGCAAACTTTGTGGCTGCTAAAAACCAATAATTTCAAGGCTACACAATAGTTTCAGGTCTGCTGTACTTAGCAGGAAATAGACTCCAACATTACAGATCATTTCTCAAACATATAGAATCCAGGTTTCATTCATAGTATCCAAATTTCATCAAAACGAGAAAATTCATCTATGACCGATTTTGAGATTGAATTCTCCCAAATCTGATTCCAGAATCAGATCCACTGGGCTTGTTCTATGTATATATGTGAACAAATAAACTCATAACATAGATATATTGCTTTGAGAAATAAGATTCCTAACTCAATTATTGTTTTGCCTTTTTAGTTGCAGGAAAAAATGGATGGTGAAGATATAGTGAACGCGAAGATAAGTAACAGGTGTAGAATAAAATTGGTTGATGAAGTATTCTACAGCTTGGATGACTTACATCAAGACTTATTCACACACTCATGCTTTGGACATTTGTTGAACTTGAGGGAGATAAAACTTACTTCACAATTGGTCCACCAGTTAATTCTGAGGTCGATAAGTACCTCAAAAGAAAATGAAGTGTGGATTAAAATTGGAGACAAGCTTGCAAGATTTGGATTGCAAGAGTTCATATTGGTGACTGGGTTTAAAGCTGGGGACATGGAGGACGAGGATCCGACGCTCGGGCATAATTGTAGACTCATGAAAGAACGTTTCAAGCGTAGCAACGGCAGAGTAAAGAGAGGTTTATTGTTAGATGTTTTCAAACGTTGCAAGAATAAGAGCGATAAATATAAGTTGAGCCTCCTCGTTATATTGGTGTATGTAATTTTGTCAACAGAGGAGAATACGTATATTAACCCGTGGTGGTTTTATTTGGTGGATGATGTTGATAGATTTAACAACTATTCATGGGCGAAAATGTCATATGAATACACTACTAGGGTGTTCAGGCGTAACTTGGGAGAAACGTTGAAGAACTATACAAGTTCTCAGCGATATCCGTATTCTTTGTATGAATTTCCCCTTGCAATCATGGTAATATTTTCAATCACTATTTTTTACATTACAGTTTTTTAATTATGTTTCTGAAAATTAAATTTTTTATTGTACAGATATGGGCGTTTGAAGCAGTTCCCAGTATTGGAAAGAAATTCGGTCGTGTGATGGATGATTCTCGAATTCCAAGAATGATAGGCTGGGAACTGTGCAAGCAACTTCGGGGGGAAATACTTTGCACGTTTTTGGAATCGAAAGATGTGAGTTTTGTTTAGTAAAATCTACATGGCGTATTGAAATTATAACTAAACAACTGACTGAATAATTATACATTATTGTATTTTCAGATTGAGGTACATCGTACCCTAAATCCTACAGATGATGAATTGTTGGAGCCATTTTGGAAAGAATCCGGACCTTTTGTTGATGATACTGATCCTAACTTGGATAATGTCGCGTTTGAGAATGATGGTGGACAAAATACCGAGAGTGATGATGCATCATCAAGAAAAGGTGATCCACAATGTGCTAAGACTTCGGATCTACCATCCGTGTCCAGCCATCGACATTCGGCTAAACCAGCTGGACGACCACCACCCACTTCTTATGATTATGTCATAAACATAATAAAACAAGAACTTAAAGGAGTTGAGGAGAGGCTGCGAAGTGAGATGTTGGAGCACTTTAATCGGGTTGAAAAGAAAATTGATTTGTTTATCCAAACAGTTGGAAGAGGTGGAGTCCAGTCAGAAAAGAGTGGATTTGATTACGGTGCTTATAGTACACATAGTAGGGGAAACGAAGGGGCAAGAGTGGAAGAGGAAGAGGTGATTATTGAAGATTGCTCCAAAGAAGAAGTCACGCCGAAAAAACAACACGAGGTTTTTCCTACATATGATGAAGGTATATTCTCTCTGTTTCTCTTTGTAATAAGCTAAAAATAATTTTTTTTGTTGGGTCCCATTTGTAGGATTTGTGCCAGATCCTGCATCTGCCATAGTTGTGTACCAACAACGGCCTTCATTTAGGATTGGAGATAAATTTCGGACCGAGAAAGCTCGACAAGATGAGGTAAGTGAGAAGACGGTTGGGACGAAAGATGATTCAAACATATTTAGCAAAGGTATATATAATTTACATTTCAATATTTCAAATTTCAATATTGTGTGTTAAAATTGATTGAATTGTGTGTTTGATCGATTTTTGTAGGCGATGTTGGAGAGCCTTCGATATCTTCACATGTATGTCCACCTAGTAATGAAATCATTGTGATCGACCATCCAAACTCTGAATTGCCTACAAGAAGGGGGCAACGAGTTAAGAGAAAAGCAGCCGTGCTGCTTTCTCCATACATTAATCCGTTAAAGAGGAGAAAATTTTTGAACGTTCAAGCATATGATCCTTTAAGGGAAGTAGATCCTGCAAAAGTTGAAGACCTCAATAAGTGGTTGGCAAATGCATCGCACAGGTAATTTATTACATTCAACCGGTTAGCACATTGAAGCACATAAGTTTCAATGAGGACGACACAAGTGCCGTTACTGGTTTCAGAACGGCACAAGTGTCGTTTTGCTGCCTGGATGAAATCCTACGATAACGGCACTAGTGCCATTACTGTCCGAAAACGACAGTTGTGTCGTTTTGCCTGGAAACACGCCATTTACTTGTTTAAATATAACGATATTGAGAGGGACACTTGATGAAATCTTGACTTTCGAAAATAAAAGCAAATTGATGAAAGAAATGTGCAAAACGACACTTGTGCCGTTACTGGTTTCAGAACGGCACAAGTGTCGTTTTGCTGCCTGGATGAAATCCAACGATAACGGCACTAGTGCCGTTACTGTCCAGAAAATGACAGTTGTGTCGTTCTGTCTGGGAAGATAACATTTACTTGTTTAAATATAACGATAATGAGAGGGACACTTGATGAAATCTGGACTTTCGAAAATAAAAGCAAATTGATGAAAGAAATGTGCAAAACGACACTTGTGCCGTTACTGGTTTCAGAAAACGACAGTTGTGTCGTTCTGCCTGGGAAGATAACATTTACTTGTTTAAATATAACGATAATGAGAGGGACACTTGATGAAATCTGGACTTTCGAAAATAAAAGCAAATTGATGAAAGAAATGTGCAAAACGACACTTGTGCCGTTACTGGTTTCAGAAAACGACAGTTGTGTCATTCTACCTGAGAAGATAACATTTACTTGTTTAAATATAACGATAATGAGAGATATCGGTAATTTATTATACTGAACCGCTTAGCACATTGAAGCATATAAGTTTCGACTTACATGTTAGCTTATTTTGATATCATGGTTTTCACAGTGATGTAGTAACTTTGGCTATCTGTGAAGTGCGACGAAAATTCTTCGATGACCTATTGATAGACGATGGGTGGCTCATCGATGATGTAAGTAATATCTTTACATCTGTATTATTACTACATAAATAATGCATTCAATTACTCTTGCTATCTCGTACAGCACATCGACTCGGCCTTATACCACATTAGAGAAAGGGCGGTGACATATCCACATATATTTCAGCAAGATTGTGCCATATTGGATTGTTCTTTTTGGCAACTTGTCAAGAAAGCTTACCTAAATATGGGTACACTGAAGAAGAAAAATATTAACTACGTATTCGACCAAGAGCTCGTCGATTACGTTGAAGGGACTTCACCAGTGCTTAGTAAACACTGGAATAATTGTAGATTTTTGTATGCTCCTTACTGTGTACCAGGGTCTCACTGGTTTGCACTGAAGATCGATTTGATGGAGCGAACTATTTATATTTATGATAGCTTGCCAAAACATATCCGTCTTTGTGATTGGCCGAATGTATGAAGCCTATTCAAGTGGTCGTTCCGTGGTTGATAAAGGCACACGTAGTGCATGACGAAAATTTTAACACCAAGATGTTCCATTATCAGAGGGTTGTTGTTCCTGGACAAACAAATGGGTAAGCTTAGTGTAATTTAACATTTAGCACCGATATCAATGAATTCGTTCGTGTATATCATTTTCATCTGACTTTCTTGTATGTATTATTACTTTGCAGATCTGATTGTGGGCTATTCACTGTGAAATATATAGAATTTTTGCAAGCTCAATTCAGTATGGATTTGGTTCATCCGGAATATATGTCTATGTGGAGGAAGAAATTAGCTGCAGAAATTTTTGCATGGCACTTTGATCCGTAGACTTAGTAAAATGTATTTTGCAATTGTACAGTTTAACATTCTGGAGAATGATTTTGCAATTGTACAGTTTAACATCCTCGAGAATGGTGGTGCAATTGTATAGTTTATATGCATTTAATTTAAATGTTCTCATCTATACATTTTTTGTTAATTTCAATTTAAACGTTCTTATGCCGTCACTCACAAGTTGAAAGCAATGTGCAAAATGACACTTGTGCCTTTATGAATATCAGAACGGTACAAGTGTCGTTTTCCTGCCTGAATGAAATCCAAGGAGAACGGCACTAGTGCCGTTACTGTAAACAAAACAACATTTGTGTCGTTCTGCCTGGAAAGACCTGTACATGTTTAAATATAACGATAGAGACACTTGATCAAAGCTTGGGTTTCGAAAATAAAGGCAAGTGCAATGAAACAAATGAGCAAAACGACAGTTGTGCCATTACTGGATACAGAACGGCACAAGTGTCATTTTGCTGCCTGGATGAAATCCATTGAGAACGGCACTAGTACCGTTACTGGTTTCAGAACGGCACAAGTGTCGTTTTGCTGCCAACAGGAAATCCAACGAGAACGGCACAAGTGCCGTTACTGGATACAGAACTGCACAAGTGTCGTTTTGGTGCCTGGATAAAATCCATCGAGAATGGCACTAGTGCCGTTACTGGATTCAGAACGGCACAAGTGTCGTTTTGCTGCTTGGATGAAATCCAACGAGAACGGCACTAGTGCCGTTACTGGATTCAGAATGGCACAAGTGTCGTTTTGCAACCTAGATGAAATCCATCGAGAACGGCAATAAAGATAAAATGTATTTGTTGATAATGAGAAAGACACTTGATGAAATATTGAGCGGTGAAAAATAAAGCAATTTATAAAATGGAAGAACTGTCTTGTAACGGCACAAGTGTCGTTCTGCCTGGAAACACGCGGACAGAGCCCCACGACTCGTCCGAGGCACGATGAACCCGTTATATGTACTCATTTGAGTTGTAGGGTGGACATGCCTCTTATTTTGTGGGGGAGATATGGTCAACGTCTACACCTTGAAACGAAATCAATGTAGACTTGATGGTTTTCACATGTTCAATACCGTAGATTCTACATCAATTCCGCCGTTACACATCTCCTAATCAACACGTCCAGCCTTCATCGAGTTAGGGGGTTCAGTTTTCGAGGGCGTTAGACTCGAAAAGTTGAAAAATATTGAAGAAATCAACAGAACGGCAGAACTGTCTTGTAACGGCACAAGTGTCGTCCTGCCTGGAAACACGCGGACAGAGCCCCACGACCCGTCCGAGGCACGATGAACCCGTTATATGTACTCATTTGAGTTGTAGGGTGGACGTGCTTCTTATTTCGTGGTGGAGATATGGTCAACGTCTACACCTTGAAACGAAATCAATGTAGACTTGATGGTTTTCACATGTTCAATACCGTAGATTCTACATCAATTCCGCCGTTACACATCTCCTAATCAACACGTCCAGCCGTCATCGAGTTAGGGGGTTCAGTTTTCGAGGGCGTTAGACTCGAAAAGTTGAAAAATATTGAAAAAATCAACAGAACGGCAGAACTGTCTTGTAACGGCACAAGTGTCGTCCTGCCTGGAAACACGCGGACAGAGCCCCACGACCCGTCCGAGGCACGATGAACCCGTTATATGTACTCATTTGAGTTGTAGTGTGGACGTGCTTCTTATTTTGTGGTGGAGATATGCTCAATCCTTAATCGAAGTGACAAACAAAAAGACACAACCGCCGTTACTGCTCTTGAAAAACGGCACAACTGTCGTTCTGAATGGGAAGAGATTATTTATTAGAATGGTATGACGATCTTTATATTTGCAAGTATAATGATAATGTAAAAGACTTGTGCCGTTACTGATCATATAATGTCTACTATAACGGCACAAGTGTCGTTATGCTGTGGGAAAAAATTCAACGAGAACGCCACCAGTGTCGTTACTGTCCAGAAAACGACACTTGTGTCGTTCTGCCTGGAAACACCTGTACAGAGCACCATGACGCATTTGAGACACAATATTCGGTTAGATAAACTCATTTGAAAAAGCACAAGCGATGTTTTAGCGTAACAAAAAAGATATATGTGCATCATAACTGCCGTTCTGGCTTCATCGAGTCCAAGACAAGGACACAATCACTCGTTCCAATACATTATAAGTAGTTTGCTTTTCAAAACGACAAAAGTAGTACATCGTAGCATAACACCACCATCCCTTTTCAATATTACAAAAGCTGTACATCACAACACCACAAAAGCCTCATATGTGCCATGTTGTCTTCATTGTTCATGTATCTCACTGAGTGGTACACGATTTGTACAAGTGATACGGTTATGCCCAGTTTTCAGACACCTACTACACTTACGAGACTTGCGCATCTCTCCGGCTGATTGTTTCCTTTTTTTTGGTGGACGTCCACTTCCTCTTTGTGTCAACGGTCGTATCACCTTTCTTAATCGAACATTATCGGGAATTTCCCAGTCCGCCTCATTTGGCAGTGGATATATATATTCAGAATAAGCTTGTTTCCAGGAAGAAGTGCTATAAAATGGAGAGCAAAACCTGTAACAGTTATCCCGAGCATCCTTCACTACAGCAATTGCATGTGCACATGGAAATTGGTCCAGATCAAATTCCTTGCATGTGCATGTCCCCCTCTCCAAATGAACAATGAAACTTTCCATTTCATCACTCACTTGCATCTCATCTGGGCTGAGAGCTTTCACCTCGAAGCCTTTTGACTCGTTATACCTATCATACATCTTCTCCTCCAAAGGCGGGGTGAGGTAGCTCGTACATTTTTCGGCAACAACACGTCTATCATGAAACCATATTTGCATCTTCTCTCTGATATGCTCGACCAAAGCAAGTATAGGAAATTCTCGAGCACTTTTCAACAATGCATTCAATGATTCTGCATTGTTTGTGGTCATACTATTGTACCTGATTCCATTGAAATGTGTTCTTGACCAATACTCCACACCAACATCATCCTCCAAGTACCCTCGAATTTTCTCGTGTAGACTGCATAATGCTTGCATATTGATCTCAAATTTTAGTAAACTATATGCCTCTGCAATAGCTCTAAACAATGACATAATATGAATGCGAGGAAATTTGCTCTTCAAGTTATTTTGCAGATGCCATATACAATTACCATGATGTGCGTTAGAATAGATGTTGTTAAAACCATTTGATATGCTTGGTGCACGATCAGATATAAAGACTAGCTCGTCTGTGTCGCCTGTTATTTGCCGCAATTTCTGAAAGAACCAAGTCCAGGAGTTATTATTTTCTGAATCTACTATGCCCCACGCAAGTGGATAAATTTGACGATTTGCATCTTGGCATGTGGCAACAAGTAACGTACCTCGATACTTAGATTTCAAAAATGTTCCATCCACACAAATTACCCGTCGGATTGAAGAGAGGAATCTACGTATGCTTGGTCCTAATGCCATGTAAAAAAAAACATGAAACGTCCATCATTATCAGTTTCAATAAAAGTTAACGTGCCAGGATTTTTTCTCTCCAAAACGTGGCAATACAATGGCAACTTCGCATAGCTATCATCAGGGCTACCTCGAACCTCTTTGTAAGCAAATTCTTTGGCCATGTACGCCTTGTGATAGTTTATAGTTATGCCAAATTCTCGTCGAATGTCATTGATGATGTTTCTTGGTCTGTACACTATGTTGGCATCCTGATACTTTGGAGCTCCAATTACCGAATAGGTAGCATGTCTATTATCCCTGCGACAAACACTCATGGAGCAAGTGTGATGACCAGAATATTTTCGTATTTGAAAAATCACAGATTCAGCTATCCTCGTTGCCCGTAAATGCCAGTTGCAACTTTCCCCAACACAAACTACTGTATACACACTCTTATTTGATTTCTTTACTTTGAATTCAAATTGGTACTTCACAGCAAGGAGTTGGATTTTTGATATCAAAGCACTTTTAGTTGGAAATAATTCATCTTCATGTACATCTTCATTTTCCGGAATCCTAGCCGATGATCTATATGGAATTGAACAGACAACTTCTTTTGAAGTACCAATAATGTCCTCTTGCATGGAGAAATCAACATTGTTTTCATCTCTAAGAGGAGATTCATCTTGGAAAACTTGTTTTTTGGAACTACCTTGAATTATGGTCAAATTATCCCAATCCACATAGTTTCTTTCTATATCATTCCCATAATCGCCATCGTATTGCTCAATTTCATTTCGATTGCTCATATCTCCCTTCTCTATTTCACCATTGGTTTTTACTCCACCATCTCTTTCAAACTCCCTTGCACTATCACACTCATCTGCAACTTTGGTTGATATAGTCACGCAAAGAGGATGCTTTGTACATATAGAAAGAAACCACTTCACTTTCATGTCACAATTAATCCTTTGTGGTGGAACTGAAAACTTAGACATACCAGGGTTAAGAGACATCATCTCAATTTCATATAACTTTGAATCCACGTTAACAAGTTCTTGCACTTTGTTGTACAATTCTATATACGAAATGTTAGTTGGAACATAAAGAATATCCACATTTTCTTCGCCATTCCCTTCATAACTCCATGTCCATTTGCCTTCTTCAGTCTTTTTAAACTCAACAAAATAACATACTTGTACCCATATCATTTCTACAGAATCCATAGCTGCAAATAAAATAAAAAAGTTAAATAGTTTACTCAAATATATATCAAAGTAATATGAAAATAGCCATCATATTTAAATTATCAAAGTGACCACATTGTATTATCAAGAACGGACAGACCATAACCGATATTGTTTGTATTGTCATTTTACATGGACGATAACGACTGTACTGTCGTTCTACACTACGTAAAACGGCTGGACTGTCGTTCTGAACTACAAATCGTCCAATAGTTGCGGAAATACACCAATAGTAAAAACAAATCAGCTAAAATATCATTTCATACTATATTCAACAATAAAAGGACCAAATGTACATGAGATTTATAAAAATACAATTTTCTTTTCTTCAAATAATGGAGATTTCAATGTAGGTAATATAGAAGCTAAAATCCTTCTTCAAATGCTCAAAATGTTGGAGAAGATAGGTGAGGAATATAATCAATAACAAGATTTTAGAAGGCGGCAAACATTGGAGATGAAGAGCACGTTGGATTTTTTTTTTCGCTCAAACAGTACATTGGTTTTCAGACAAGAGAAATGGTGAATTTGATGGGATGAAAAGGGTGTAAGAGTCTTTTTCTTTATGGGGATGTTTTAGACAATTTGCCATGTTTATTTATTGTATTTTTTTTATTAAGGCCATTTGACCAATAAACATTGACAAATGGTCTTTTTTCCAACTACTTGGTTTGACCAGGTCTTTTAACAAAGAATCCCCAACAAAATTGCCCATTTGCTTGCAAATCTCTTAAAACACGCTCGTGTAAAATTCGTTTGCTGTGAATTCTATCTGCTGTAAAATCGAAATAGCGGGTCGGGGCAAGACTCTTGGATCCGAAGCAGCAAAGAAGGCGACGTCGAGGAGCAGCAAGGCGGGGCTCCAATTCCCTGTGGGTCGTATAGCCCGTTTCCTCAAGGCCGGGAAGTACACCAAGCGTGTTGGTGCCGGTGCTCCTGTCTACCTCGCTGCCGTCATCTAGTACCTTGCTCCTGAGGTATTTAAAAGATTTTGTCAACTTCATTATGAAAATTCCCAAGTCCAAGAGTTTTCAGGTTTGGGGTTTTGGAATTTACGACCACCCCGTTTTAGGTTTAAATTTCGTCTCTGATTGAAACCCGATTTTAGGTTTTTGTAATATATACTTTTATGTCGTGGTGGATGTTTTCGTTGCTTTTATGGTTTATATATATTAATTGAAAGCCCCATTTTTAGGTCTTGGAAAGTTTTATTTATAATTATTGTGATGATATTTTTCTGTTCAGGTGCTGGAACTGGCTGGGAATGCAGCAAGGGACAACAAGAAAACTAGAATTGTTCCAAGACACATTCAGTTGGCTGTAAGGAACGATGAACAACTAAGCAAGCTTCTCGGAGATGTGACCATTGCTAATGGAGGAGTGATGCCAAACATTCACAACCTTCTGCTTCCGAAGAAGACTGGTGGTTCATCAAAGCCCTCAGTTGATGAGGATTAGGTGATTTGAACGTGTGGAAGATAAGGGACATTGAATCAGCTTTGTAGTTTTTAGTATTAAAAAGTTAAGTCTTGGAAAGCTAGATTAATTAGGTCTTTTTTTCTATAGATTTTTCTTTTTTGACATTTTCTTCTAGTTTTAGGGAGTAGTTGTTATTTTTTCTTTTTTAATATAAATATGAAGGAATGATTGCTAATCTAAATTCCTTTAGTTCAAATTAATGAAGAACTGCATTAAGAAGACATTTAAATCTTGAAACTTTGTTGTTTGGGAAATATAATGGAATTTGCAACTCATGATAGCAATGTTTGTGAGTTGGACCATAGGTATATGTTGTCTTGAAAATGTTTCGGTTTCTTGATTTCTGTTGGCTGATGATTCTTCTGGTAGTTTCCTCTATGTTTGATGGTGTAAATGTTTGAATCCTAAGTGGATGAGATTGATGGATGGTAGTTTTTTGAATTTGGATAATGTAGTTGATTGTGTGCAAATTAATGTTTGTTTAGAATTTAATTTAGGCTGTTTGATGGGTGCTTTTTACACACTTATTTAGACAACAAAACATGGACAATTATTGGTAACTATATCGAAATATGGTTTAATTTTATACAAATTGTGTGTTGTAGGATAACATTGATGGATATGACTAAAATGGAAGAAATTCAAAATTTAGGGATCAAAGTGCAAATAGCTGAAAGATGAATCGGAGAAAGAAACAAGGATGAGAAATAGTCAAAAACCAATTGAGCAAGGCAATGAAGTGTCGGGAGAAGAAGAAGTAAGAAAAGAGGTCGAAACGAGAAAACGGAGTTCGGGGACTAAAACATAACATTCGGAATTTAAGCAACATTATGTGGTCGCATAGTGTAAATATTATGTGGTCGCATGGTAGGCTTCAGAGAATTTGATGATTAATTTTATTGAACTATGCGGTCGCATAATACAGTTCCGGAGGAAAAAATCTGGTTTTCTTATTTGAATAAAACTCTTATGGAAACAAATCTTGAAGCATCTTTTAAAACCCTTGAGTTGTCCATAATGCATTACAACATATTTTAAGAGCTTTTGAGAGAAGATGAGGAGGTAAGAAACACGAAGATTGATTTCAAGATTCGAGAATTCAATTCAAACAGTATTTGAGCGATGTCGATTCTTTAATATTTCTTTTGTTTTCTTCATAATATGCTAGGCTAGATTTCTTTGTGCTAGGAGAACGATAAATCATGTAATATGAGTTTTTAATCTTTAATTTTAAATGTTTGACATCAAAAACATGTTTTTGAGTATATGATTTTCTTTTCTCCATAATTATTGTGCACGGTAGTTGTGTGAATTTTGTGGCCTGTTTTATGCATTCGAAAGAAGGAAAATATGTTCGATGTATATAAATTGTCATAGGGTTCGATAGAGGATACAAATATACCGCTATACTCTATATGAATCTTTAAGTGTTCATAAAAATTCATGAACTTTTTTATATTCGTATTCATCATAGAAATATAGTTGGCTCATATATAAAAAGTAGGTTTAACATTACTCGAGAGAGATTGTTAAATAAAATAAGAACATTGATTCATTAAAATTCAATCGTGTTGTCAACGTGTAAAATTGGAGTTAAAACTGATTACTACATGAGAATTCGGGATCCTAGTACATTTGTTATTTATTAAACACATTAATCTGTATTTAGAATAATTTGCATTGAAGTTAGTTAAATTATACATCATTGTATAAGTAGATTATTTTAGTTATAATTTTGTTATAACCAATCACCTCACATTAATCTGGTTTCGGTTAAGGTCGTACTAATTAAAATTGAACTAAATCAATCTCAATGGGACGATACTTGGATTCAATTTCACTTTATTACTTGTTAACGAACTGTACACTTATTGTACTTTTAATTCGAAATATATTTTCGTGAACATTGTCTATATGCTGGGAAGCTAATCTAAAGTCCAATTGAGTTGTTTTTCCAAACTATTCTATGATTTTTCTTTTATTATTGCTTATTGAGTTTCTAGATTTAATAATTGCCAAGTTAGAATAATGGTAGAATGTGCTGTCCTCTGTCAGATAATGTAGTGCAATTTTGGTTCCCGAAAAGGAAATAGTTGAGATTTTTTTGGTTGCATTTTGCATAATTTTTGTTTGTCAATTCTTTTTATTACTGTGAGTAGTGAAAAATTTAAAATTTTTCCTAACTTTATTATCGAAGTCCACGCATGGCATAAATAATCACACATAGACTTGGGGGACTATTGTTACGACTCGTAAAATGGAAGCTTCACGTGGCACCATAATTCACCGGTGGGATCGATCTATTTGAGCCAGGGTGTACTTTCTTAGCCTTTCAAGTATATTCCGAGGCCCTTCATCCGAGGCCATCATTGCTAGCCGAAGCCCTTTCATCCGAGGCCATCATTGCTAGCCGAAGCCCTTTCATCCGAGGTGGCTAGCCCTTTCATCCGAGGCCATCATTTCTAGCCCAGGCCCTTTCATCCGAGGCCATCATTGCTAGCTGGAGCCCTTTCATCCGAGGCCATGTTGTCAACCGAGGCCCAAGCATCATCCAATGTCATGTTGTCAACCGAGGCCCAAGCATTATCCGAGGCTCTGTGTAAGTGGCCGAAGCCCACATCTTCCATATTCACTTCTCCCAAGAGATCTTCTACATAAAGATCTTATTTGGAATGATTGACGTGACTTTTGTGTAAAGTATATTTGTGTCTTGTCTTGTCAATGTAAGAGCATTTAATGCTTTGTAAGGTTAGGAGAGTCAACTTAATGGCTAGGACTTGATGTCTTGGCCGAGGAGATGGTGCCACGTGTAAATTGATCCAAAGGTCACAATTTGAGTTGTAACACTATAAATACCCCAACCATTTAATACAATAGAAGCTAATGCCAAATTCCAAATGAAAAACTGAATATTTGGAAACATATTACTCTCTTTTTACTACGAAAATTACAACTACAAATCTTGTTATTTATCGATTGGTTTCTTATACAATCGTATTTCTTTCTTCTTGCCGGAAGCCCTAACTCTGACGTCTCGTGCGGCGAGCTCCTCCAACGCCCGGATTTTGGAGCCTTTCTGACCGTTCTTCGGCATATGCATGTTGGACAAGGCTTGCACATGCACGAGTGGGCCACGCATCTGTTGGCAACATTTTTTGGGGTCAACAGATTGGCGCCGTCTGTGGAAAACCATACCATAACCACGAGCAACCCGTGGAAAAAGCCTCCTGAAAATATTTTGGGTATCCCCCTCGAAAGAGGATTTATTCTTGGGAAAAGAATAAGAGGAAGCCCCTTGAAAATATTAACAGTCTCAAGTTTCAAGAGACATGAGCTCAGAAGAAGAGGCTCCTCCCAGGCGTAACAGAGAAGCTGACAATGAGGCCCATGCGGTCTGACGTCGACCCCATCACCATCACAGGCGAGGTGGTAGGAGGTTGGCGGCCCAGCTTACTAGGGAAATGGCAACCATAGCAGCCAACATGAGGAGCATCACTAATCAAAACTTGGCAATGCAAGAGTTACTAAGGCAAATGCAAGGCCAGGGAGATCCTCCACCTCCCTCCTTCGTTCCACAAGAGCCATATCAACCTGATAAGGTTCAAAGTCAAAGAGCTTATTCCTCTAGGCAGCATAGGGGAGCAAGCCCAGTGGAAAGGGAAGTGGGAGTTGACATTTCCTCCAATTATGCCTCAGGCCGACCTTCCGAGGCCCCGTTTGATATGGAGGATAACTTCCCCCCCCCCGAATATGAGCCAGCACCGAGGCCCCAGAGATCAGCCAGTGTGTTTGATAGGCTTAGCCCAGCAGGTCAGAGGCGCAGACAAAGGAATGCCGCCCACACTCCTACAAGTAGGCCACAGCCCCCACCTCATGGGGTTCGCCAGCTGGAGGAAAGGCAAGAACGTGCCCCCCGTGCTATGCCGCCTCGTCATGAGCATCCCAGGAGGGAGGAGGAGGCTCGCAACCAGGCGGGACCTTCCGCGCAATAGCCTAGGTACGGTCCCCAGAGATCCGTGACTTGGACGACAATGATAACAATTTGCCATTCTCAAGGGAATTGAGGAATGCCCAGGTCCCAATCATTACACAATGCCCAAAATACCCAAGTATGATGGAAGAGGCGACCCAGCAAAACACTTGAATAGCTACAAAACGCACATAAGCTTGAGAAGCGCCACCCCAGCTGTTAAGTGCAGGGCCTTTCACTTGACTTTAAGCGGAGCTGCTGAAATTTGGTATAGCAGGTTACCGCTTGGGAGCATTCGGAGCTGGCTAGAGTTCAAAACCACCTTCTTGAAAAGATTCGCTGTAAGCAAGGAGGGCGAGGCCCCAATCCAACGCCTCCAGGATATGAGGCAACAGCCTGAAGAAACTTTGAAAAGCTTTTTGTCCCGCTTTACGAACGAAATGACTTGTTGTGTTCAAGTCACTGATCGCGAGGCTCTATCCGCCCTAAGGGGAGGTCTCAACATGAACACCTTGTTTTGGAGAGACGTACAGAATCAAGATCCCCCAACTTACGATACTTTGTTGGAGACGATGCGACGTGAAATCATCAACGAGGAACTGATAGAACATCGGAATAGAGCAAGTAGAGGCCTTCTACCCCCAACAAAGGCAACGTGGTAGAGGTCCAACCTCCCACTTGATGGATCAGCAGTGGGGTCAACCCAATGTTGAAGTTGCCCAAGGTTCAGGTCAAGCACTTGCTGCAGCCACCTTGAATGCTGTGCCACTTTGGCTTATGAGGATGTACCAGCCACAGGTATCCCCGCGAACCCACAAACACAACAGGCCCCCCGTAGAGGACGAGGTCGGGGAAGGAGTTCGAATCAAGGCAGAACTAACTCCCAAGGGTATTGCACTTATCACCATTCTTACAGTCATGCAACTGCTGACTGTAGAGACATAGCCTTGCATCCCAAAAATTCGGATTCCAGAGGCAACAATCAGAACACCTCAAGACCGAGGAGCAGGCCCCCGCCTAGGCAAGGCTCACGGCCTAGGCGAGATGAGGCCCCTTCCCATCACAGGGAAGCATCTCCTCGTGGAAGAGAACGGGAAAGGAATAGAAACTCAAATGAACACCAGCGAAGGGACCATCGAGGTAGACCAGACGATACTCCAGTTCACGAGATTGACACCATTTTTGGAGGTCCTTATGTTGGCGGTGACACCAGAAATTCCCAAAGGAACTATGTACGAGAGGCCCGAGGTCCTCCATTGACTAGTTACATTGTGGGCAGCAGTTCACGAAGGAGTCAATCGCCTCCTATTGTGTTTACGCATGAAGATTCTGAAGGTATTCATTACCCCCACTGTGATGCCTTAGTAGTGAGAGCAGTGGTAGCTAGGAACGGATTGAGGCGAATGTTGGTAGATAACGGTAGCTCTGTGAACATTCTATTTGGGTCCACCTTCGACAAGATGATCTTAGACCATGAGTTGACCCCGACTAACACACCTTTATATGGCTTCACCGGGGATAGCATTATCCCAAGGGGCAAAATCACCCTAACTGTGAAAATGGGAGAGCCTCCCCTATCAACCATGTGTTTCATGGAATTCTTAGTAGTGGACAGTAGGTCAGCCTACCATGGGGTGTTGGGGAGACCTGCGTTGAAGGACCTGGGAGCTGTCACCTCCATCCATCACTTATGCATAAAATTTCAAACTGATAGGGGGTGGCAACAGTCAAAGGAGACCAAAGAGTGGCTAGGGAATGCTATCTCAACTCTGTGAGGAAAGCTGAGCCTAGGGATATGCACATGGTGGTAGGCACCAGTAACCCTGAGTTGCCAGCACTTGATGAACTTGATCCACGGGTAACTAAGGCTGATTCCCAGGCGGCCCCCATGGAAGAGCTGGAAAGCTTCCCTATCGATCCAAGAGAACCAACCAAGCTGCTGCAGGTTGGTAAAAGTTTAGCTCCAAGATTTAAGGGAGAACTTAAAGAATTTTTGTGTAAGAACCACGATATCTTTGCTTGGAGGCATGAGGATATGGTAGGCATCGACCCTGGGGTCAGTTGCCACCACCTAAGAATTGATCCCAAATTTGCCCCGCATAGACAGAAGAGGCGAGCTCTTAATCCAGAGAGATATGAGGCCTTGAAAGAGGAAATGCAGAAACTCATTAGTAACGGCTTTATCAGAGAAGCCCTCTACCCGAAATGGATATCCAATCCAGCGCTGGTGAAGAAGCACAATGGGAAGTGGAGGATATGCATTGATTTTTCTGATCTCAACAAGGCATGTCCAAAGGACAGTTTCCCACTCCCCAGAATTGATCAATTGGTGGACTTTACTGCCGGACATGAGTCCTTAAGCTTCATGGACGCTTATTCTGATTATAACCAAATTCCTATGTACCCAGGCGATGAGGAACACACCTCATTCATCACGGATCGAGGCCTCTATTGTTACAGGATGATGCCTTTTGGACTAAAGAACGCTGGAGCAACATATCAGAGGTTAGTGAACAAAATGTTTGCCAATTTGCTTGGAAAAACCATGGAGGTCTACGTGGATGACATGCTTGTTAAAAGCCTGAAAGTTGACGATCATATAACCCACCTCCATGAAGCCTTTGAGGTTTTGCGAAAGCACCGCATGAAGCTGAATCCCCTCAAATGTGCATTTGGGGTGGCCTCAGGAAAGTTGTTAGGATACATGGTTAACCAACGTGGCATTGAAGCAAATCCTGAAAAGATCCGGGCGTTGATTGAGATGAAATCTCCCCAGAAACCAAAGGAAGTGCAAAGCTTAACGGGTCGCGTGGCCGCTTTGAGCCGCTTTATATCGAAGTCCACTGATAAATGCCTCCCATTCTTCAAAACATTAAAAGGAGGACAGAAATTTTAGTGGACTGAGGAGTGTGAAGAGGCTCTCCAGGGGCTTAAAAGGCACCTAGGACAGGCCCCCCTCTTATCGAAGCCCAAGCTTGGCGAAGTGCTACAACTTTACTTGGCAGTTTCCCTCGATGCGATAAGCGCTGTACTGATAAGGGAAGAAAACTCAACCCAGCTGCCAGTTTATTACATTAGCAAGGCTTTAATACCACCTGAGATGCGATATCCAGACATGGAAAAATTAGCCTTAGCATTGATCATTGCATCCCGCAAACTGAGGCCCTATTTTCAGGCTCACACCATTCATGTGCTGACGAACTTTCCTCTCAGACAAGTCTTGCAAAAGTCGGACGCCTCGGGTAGGCTATTAAAATGGGCAGTGGAGTTGAGTGAATTTGAAATCCTCTTCAAAGCCAGAACTGCCATCAAAGGGCAAGCTTTAGCAGATTTTGTGGCAGAATTTACCAACACCCCTGAAGTTGGGCCGGAGGCAGAGCCTCCCGAACCTCCAACATGGAATTTGTTTGTGGACGGTTCGACGGGGGAGACCGCCTCAGGTGCTGGTGTGGTCCTTGTGAGTCCTGAAGGTCATAAATTGAATAGTGCAGTACGGTTTGGCTTCAAAGCCACCGATAATGCCGCTGAATATGAGGCCCTCCTCGCTGGCCTTAGGCTGGCCAAGGAAATGCAAGTGAAGAGGCTTCACATCAGCAACGATTCTCAGCTTATAGTTGGACAAGTGAATGGCAACTTTGTGGTAAGGGATAAAGCCATGGCCTCATATCTCAAACTGGTAATGAGCCTACTCCCTTCTTTTGAGAAATTTGAGTTGAGTCAGATACCACGCCTTGAAAATGTACACGTCGATGCTTTGTCCAAGCTCGCCAGCAGCAAAGATTCTGAATTACTGGCAGTGGTCCCAATTGAGCACCTCCTCAGGCCGTCCACCTCTGCAGAAGTGATAATGTGGGTAGAAGATACCCCAACTTGGATGCAACCTCTCATATCGTACCTCAAAAACCAATCCTTACCGATAATAAGGAAGAGGCGTACAAAATACGAAGGAGGTCTGCCCACTTTATGTTAGTTGACAATGTCCTTTACAAACGTGGATTCTCCGCACCTCTCCTTCGGTGTGTAGGAGAATAGGAGGCTAATTATGTGCTTAGGAAATTCATGAGGGCGTTTGTGGAAAATCACTCTGGAGGATTGGCCTTGGCGAATAAAGCACTGAAGCAGGGATATTATTGGCCTACGATGAAAAAGGATGCCCTTCAATTTGTTCGCAAATGTGACAAATGTCAACGTTTCTCCAACATACAGAGGCGACCCTCTCAGGAGCTTACTGCAGTATCGAGCCCATGGCCCTTCAGCAAGTGGGGTGTGGACCTCATTGGCCCATTACCTAAGGGCAAAGGAGGCGCCAATTTCGCTATAGTGGCTATTGACTATTTCACTAAATGGGTAGAAGCTAAACCTTTGGCAAAGATCACTGAAGCCAATACCTCCAAATTCCTGTGGAAGAACCTCATTTGCCGCTTCGGCATCCCTCACTCAATCGTCTCCGATAATGGAAAACAATTTGACAACCGGAAGGTCCGAGACCTTTGTGAGGAACTTAGGATTAAAAAGCACTTTTCTACCCCTCATCATCCTCAGCCCATGGCCAGGTGGAAGCCGTAAATAAGACTATCAAGCATACTCTGAAAAAGAAGCTTGATACAGCTAAGGGAGCTTGGGTGGATGAGTTATCCCAGGTGCTATGGGCGATACGGACAACGAGCAGAACTCCTACAGGGGAAACCCCTTTCTTCATGACTTATGGTGCTGAGGCAATGAACCCAGTGGAGGTAGGATTACCCTCTCCCAGAAAATTGAGCTTCAATGAGATATCCAATGATGAACTTCGGAGATGCGAGCTTGATTTCCTTGAGGAAAGGAGGAATGATTCCCAGTTGAGGCTTGCTGTCTACCAGAGGAAGATGAGTCGGTACTACAATTCGAAGATGAAAAAGAGGTCCTTCCGTATGAACGACTTGGTTCTTCGCAGAGTTTTCTTATCCTCGAAGGAACCAGGGGTGGGCACCTTGGGACCCAATTGGGAAGGACCCTACCAAATTGAAAAGGAAATTCGACCTGGCACTTACTGGATAAAAGACATGGATGGCAGAATTCAACCTCACCCGTGGAATATTGAACATCTAAGGATGTATTATCAATGAATGTAATCAATAGCTGGATGTTACTTCCCAGCCTTTATAAATAAACGAGTTGTCTCCAAGTTTTCTCCGATCTTCGTCAATTATCGAATAAGCGTGGGCGCTTCAGAGGAGAGGATGGAACCTTAAAAGAAGGCCACCTCGTTCGAACTTCTAGGCGTACATCACAAGCCTCCCTTTGATGAAGCTGAACGTCAAAGGGAGAAGCCTCTGCTTGGATGAACCATCCACCAAGCTGGGAAGCGTGGGCGCCTCGGAGGAGAGGATGGAACCTTAAAAGAAGGCTACTTCGTTCGAACTACCAGGCGTACATCACAAGCCTCCCTTTGATGAAGCTGAACGTCAGAGGGAGAAGCCTCTGCTTGGATGAACCATCCACGAAGTTGGGAAGCGTGGGCGCTTCGGAGGAGAGGATGGAACCTTAAAAGAAGGCCACCTCGTTCGAACTCCCAGGCGTACATCACAAGCATCCCTTTGATGAAGCTGAACGTCAAAGGGAGAAGCCTCTGCTTGGATGAACCATCCACCAAGCTGGGAAGCGTAGGCGCTTCGGAGGAGAGGATGGAACCTTAAAAGAAGGCCACCTCGTTCGAACTCCCAGGCGTACATCACAAGCCTCCCTTTGATGAAGCTGAACGTCAAAGGGAGAAGCCTCTGCTTGGATGAACCATCCACCAAGTAGGAAAGCGTGGGAGCCTCGGAGGAGAGGATAGAACTTTAAAGAAGGCCACCTCGTTTAAACTCCGAGACGTACATCACAAGCCTCCCTTTGATGAAGCTGAACGTCAAAGGGAGAAGCCTCTGCTTGAATGAACCATCCACCAAGTAGGGAAGCGTGGGAGCCTCGGAGGAGAGGATGGAACCTTAAAGAAGGCCACCTCGTTTGAACTCCGAGACGTACATCACAAGCCTCGCTTTGATGAAGCTGAACGTCAAAGGGAGAAGCATCTGCTTGGATGAACCATCCACCAAGCTGGGAAGCGTTGGCACCTCGGAAAACAAATTCAGCTATATTCAAAGAAATGAGCCTCGACGGTTCAACATTTCTCTACCTCAGCTCTAAAAGAAATTCAGCCTAGGCCAGTTCCCTCACGAACTCGCCTCACCTTAGCATGGACCTACCTCGTCTAAAAGGCAACCTTCTCAACCTTACGCATTGCACCACTTCATGAACTCCACGCCCAGTATGAATAGCTGCGCCTGGACTTGCGGGACTGATGTGAGTAGTGAAAAATTTAAAATTTTTCCTAACTTTATTATCGAAGTCCACGCATGGCATAAATAATCACACATGGACTTGGGGGACTATTGTTACGACTCGTAAAATGGAAGCTTCACGTGGCACCATAATTCACCGGTGGGACCGATCTATTTGAGCCAGGGTGTACTTTCTTAGCCTTTCAAGTATATTCCGAGGCCCTTCATCCGAGGCCATCATTGCTAGCCGAGGCCCTTTCATCCGAGGCCATCATTGCTAGCCGAAGCCCTTTCATCCGAGGCCATCATTGCTAGCCCAGGCCCTTTCATCCGAGGCCATCATTGCTAGCCGAAGCCCTTTCATCCGAGGCCATGTTGTCAACCGAGGCCCAAGCATCATCCAATGTCATGTTGTCAACCGAGGCCCAAGCATTATCCGAGGCTCTGTGTAAGTGGCCGAAGCCCACATCTTCCATATTCACTTCTCCCAAGAGATCTTCTACATAAAGATCTTATTTGGAATGATTGACGTGACTTTTGTGTAAAGTATATTTGTGTCTTGTCTTGTTAATGTAAAAGCATTTAATGCTTTGTAAGGCTAGGAGATTCAACTTGATGGCTAGGACTTGATGTCTTGGCCGAGGAGATGGTGCCACGTGTAAATTGATCCAAAGGTCACAATTTGAGTTGTAACACTATAAATACCCCAACCATGTAATACAATAGAAGCTAATGCCAAATTCCAAATGAAAAACTGAATATTTGGAAACATATTGCTCTCTTTTTACTACGAAAATTACAACTGCAAATCTTGTTATTTATCGATTGGTTTCTTATACAATCGTATTTCTTTCTTCTTGCCGGAGGCCCTAAATCTGACGTCTCGTGCGGCGAGCTCCTCCCACGCCCGGATTTTGGAGCCTTTCTGACCGTTCTTCGGCATATGCATGTTGGACAAGGCTTGCACATGCACGAGTGGACCTGGCATCTGTTGGCAACATTTTTTGGGGTCAACAATTACTATAGGAGTTGGAACTTTGAATTAGCATTCCACATCTCAAACTGTTAAATCATTAGATAAACACATTCAATGACTGTAACAATTTATGAACTTCTGCAGCCTCAATGTGTAGTTATGGAAAATGTTTTGCTCAATTGGGTGCTGAGTTGTGGTCTTGTTGCTAGTTATTAAGTCTCATAAAGTGATTTAAGAATTTTTCACACTCAGATGAATGATTTCCGAATCTCTGTTTATGTTAAAGTCTATAATGTCTGGCTCAATCTCTGGACAAGCGTTGCAAGTGTCCTAATCATCCTTGCATACATGCTCTAGTGTGCCTGTTCCTGCTCTTGAATCTGATGCTATCTCATTTTCCTGTGGCCTTTCCCTCTATTTCCCATTACTAGTCATAGAGAGATCCAATTGTCCAAATCAATAGCAAGGTGCTTTCTCTTCCAAATCAAGGATAGGACTCAAGTAAATCCACGATAAAAGGAAATCTGCTTTCTTAGCAAGGCATCAACTGACAATGACCTTGAAGCGGGATCATAAGCAAGCTGTCCTAGATAAAATGCACCTTTTCCAACTCTGTTTCTTGGTTTCACTGTTGGCGTTCTATCATTTCAATTTAGTGTTATTACTGATAACTAGTTTCTGATATTCATGTTTTGACCAGGTTTTACGGTTGTATTCTGGAGTTGTTCATGATTTGCATGCACACCGGGTGGGGCTGATCTACTCGATCATTGCTGCTTCATGGCAGCATGGTGAGTCAATGAATAGGGTGCCGTCTGTCTACATCAGGCTACTATTTACAATCTCTTTATATGTCTAACCACAATTTATGATATTGACTGGTCCAATCTCTGTAAAATTTCTGCAAATATTATAATCATCAGCATTTTATATGGAATTCTTTTTTTGGTTTTTCAACTTAGTGTTCTATAATTTCATTTGCGTGTTTTTGCGACGTGTGGGAGTGGCTACAGTGGTTGATCTACTCGAGTGCGTAACTGTTTCCTGCGAGTGCAACAAAGTTGATGAACCAAAAAGATTCACATACCATGTTGGACAATTATATGCAATAAAATCCACTATTACTGAAGTTCTCAAGTATTGACGAATTGACTTGCTTGCCTTGCTGCTTGTTTTATTAGTGTAGCCTTGTCAATTTAATTTGTCAGTAGTTGTCGTGTTCTCTCATAGCCAAACCTTTGGATTCCGGGAGGAGAATTGTTGCTTTTAGGCAAGTGTAGGGATGTTTTTGATTGTTATCAATTACTGAAGTTGAAAGCTTCTGATGTGTTAAGAATGCTTATATAGGTCATCCCATCAGTATTTACTTCCAACTGAAGAAGTCTTCAGGCAAATTTTTCATTAATGGTAAGTGCTTCACTTTGAGCTTCTGAATCTACCTCTGCACGTTGGTGACGTTAGGCATAGACTGGTTTTGCTAACATAAGACATAAAAGTTAGGCTTTTGGATGTAAAAGATGTGTTTGTTAATCAGCATGGACAGGGATTATTCATTTTATCCATGTCTATGACTTAGGCGAGAACGTTACTAGGGTATCAATGCTCAGTTAAGTAATATATTCAATTTTCTCCATATGTACTTTAAGAGTATGTTTTGTAAAGTGGAATAGACAGTGGCAGACAATATTACTGGAAAAAAGGAGAAGTTACATCTTTGTTCAATGTAGTCTCCAGTCATGACGAGTATTGCAAATCAAACATGCCCCAATTTTATTGTTTAGTACTAGTACAAGTGTTTATTTCTAGCTCCCCCCATGGTACCTCGTTATTCGTTAAAGCCCACTGTTTTGTGATTAACTTGACTTGAGATCAAGTGGTTGAGTTATTTAATTTGTTTTCATTGACGTCAATGACATGTAATGAATTTGTGTATTGCTTTTGTAAATAGTAGTTTATTGGATTGTGGGATCTGTTGCCAAATTAAGAATAGGAAGTTAGATTGTGCTCTGTTGAACAGCATAATTTTGGTTCTCGGGTTATTTAAGTCGATGCTTTCTAGTTTTAGGAAGCGAGAGGTATCAAAATGACTTGGAAACTTTTGTAATAGCATCTGGACTTTCAGTAAATTTAGACTTCCCGACTATGATTGGAGAACTCAGGTCAAGGTAGATAGTAAACTTACCTATTTAGTTGATATACAAGATAATTTAAGCCTGGTTATGAATTCAGATTGACTGAATGAATCCTTTGTTATTAGTTCGTCCAATTCATTGCTAAATCTAGTTATAGATCTCAGGGGCGGACCTGGGGGGCAGGTGCCCCCCCACCCCCCCCCACCCCCCCCCCCCAAAAAAAAAATTTTTTTTTTTTTTTGAATTTTTTTTTTTTTAATATGAAAGGAAATTGAATCAATATTTATTTCAAACCAATGTTTTCTCCCACCTGAGTTACCTCTTCTCATTTTCTCTCTTCTTCTTCATGGTAAAATTAAGGTTGTATATTGTTAAATGGATACAAAAATGGTTGTGATAATACTGAATAACTGAACAAAAATAGTTCAAAATTTCAAATCTCATTTATCTTTGTTTAAATGATTTATAGTTACTCTCAAAGAGTGGAAATTGCATTGTCAAATGAAAACAGTGAAAAATCTGTCTCTACTCTATAGCCATTTCAAGTTCAATCGCGACAAAGAATTCTAAAATCTGACCCAAGGAAAAAGCTAGTAGGCAAGGCTTCCATGAGCTATAGTGCTGAAACCAGTACTAAACGAAGTAATCAGTGTAAAATGATCGTATACTTGGATTAGATCAATGAATAGGAATAGAAGAATTCTTAGTTGAATTTAGTTACGTTCTTGTAATGCATGAGATTCAAGAGTGAAATTCTCAATTGAGGTGACATTTTTAAGGAAATTTCGAGAGCCTTTTAGCCTATGAGAATCTGGTCCGACTGAATGTAATTAGAAGAAAGAGTTGTGCAATATGATTGAACTTGAATGAGCAAGGATTGTTTGTCGGGTATTTGATGCATCGAAAATAAGTCTGACTCTTACCATTTTCTTATCCCTTGTTGATTTATTTGTTGCATCTCTTATATAAATTTCAGAATTTAAGAAATGTACATATAAATCTGTGACTTGGATTCTATCAAAATTTGTGTAGCTCTTGATGACCAAGATTGTATACTAAATTTCTTTGTTGATTTGAATTACGAAACTACATTAAATTTTTCTCTATTTCTCACTTTAATTATGGAACGTTATCAAAATATGAGAACACGTAGAGAACAATTGTAATAAAATATCTCTTCCTTTAATTTTTTTGGTCACTTTTTGAAAGTTTGATTGTGCCCCCCAACATAAAAAGTCTGCGTCCGCCCCTGATAGATCTAAAGGAAGGAGATCAAACAGTATTTTTTTTATTCCTTTTCTGCTGCCCACACTCAGGAGTCAGGAGTACTGTATCGCAGTAATTTATGAAGCCTGTTTATACCCACATTCACATGCACAGATTTCATTCTCTGAAGTATGAATTGCGTTTCTTTCATGACATTGGTATACGGTTTCTGTTGATATAAAGGTTCGTTTGATTGCAAGAGTGAAATTTTGGCGGAAAGAAAATGAATTATAGGGAATTGAATTGTCTAGAATTGTTTTCCTGGGAATTGTCAATTAATTGTATTTGATTGGTATAATTTTCCATCTGAAAAATATTAGAAATTTTGAATCTTTTGATATTCGTTTGACTTTGTTTTCCATGAAAATTGTCTATTAAAGGAAATTTTTTTTTTTTTTTTTTTACCATTGTCCATAGAATTTATTTTCATTGCCAAAAAAAAAAGAAAAAGCTGGAGACCATTTCCCACCAAAGTGGTGCGAAACTAATTCGACAAAAACATGGAAAAAGGGGGTCACGTGGAGGTGGGAGGAAAATATTTTCTATGGAAAATTTTGACTATCAAACATGGCAAAAGTACGAAAAAAAAGGCCTATCAAACAAGCCCTAACTTATTGGTACAGCCTATGTACATCCATTATGAAAGTTGGTAATTTGTAATTGAATTATCTCAGAGATGATTACTTTGTATTTTCTACTGCATGGTAAATTGAAAAACGAAGAATAATATTACCCTAGAGATGTTGGTTTTGGTTCAATAATTGCATTTCTAAATGCTTACCAACCTCCTTCCTGGAAGGATATTATTGCTCACAGATGACAGAATCCATGTGCTTAATCTTGATTGTTGGGTTGGCCTTGACTTGTGAGTTATTTTGAAGTCATTTCTTCTTGCTAAACATGCTATATCACAGATGAATACGTGATATACTGAAAAGCATTCACTCAAGCTAGGAGTGGGTATATTAACTGTGGAACCTACCCAAACAGACCTGATAGGTTGTTTTGGTGGGACGTCAGGTCGGTTTCGGGTTGGCTTCGACTCAATTTGGAAAAGTTGGTTTTAAGTAAAAAAAATAAAAATATATAAGGTTATGTTTGATAACACACATTTTCTAGGGAAGTAGGAAAGTTTTTTTTATTTTCCAAGTTTTGGTGTGTTTGATTGGACAAATTTTGTCAGGAAAATATTTTCTTGAACTTGCCTCATGCTCCAGCTTTTTTGGGATTTGCTGGAAATTGTTTTCTTGAGGTTTTGGTGAGAATCTATTTTCCTGGTTTTTTTTTTTTTGCAATTGAAAAACATTCAAGACACAATGGTAAAAAAAAATTATCACTTTTATTGACAATTTTCATGTAAAACAAAGCTAAACAAATGGTATTTGGTATGGTATTTGCTGTGAAACTCGTGAAAAATGTGGTTAATATTGATTGTTTGACTTTGATTTAAATTAAAATTTGATTTTAATATGAAACAAATAGGCCTATACTCTATTAGCTTAATACATATGAACTATTTGATGTTTAAACTGCATTGTAGATCAACAAGAAGCAACAGCCCAAATGCTTTTCATAAAAAGAAAGGAATAATTTATAGTGAAATATAACTATTTTCCAGTTCACTAAAAAACAAAAATTAGCTTAGAGATGTTTTGTTCAATAATTGCATTGATAATTCTTAGGATGCGTTTGATTGCAAGGGTGGAAAATAGGTGGAAAGAAAATGTTTTACAGGGAAAAGATTTGCCTAGAAAATGTTTTGTAGGGAAAATGATTTAAAATGTGTTTGATTGGTATAATTTTCCACCCGGAAAATTTTTAAATTTTCTATTCGTTTGACTTTGTTTTACATGAAAATTGTCCATTAAAGTGATATTTTTTTCCACAATTGGTTATAAAATTTGTTTTCATTGCCAAAAAGTAAAAAAAAAAAAAAAAAAAAAAATTGTTTCCTAAAAAATCATTTTTTTAATCAAAGTTTAGTATTCGTTTGACTTTGTTTTACATGGAAATTGTCCATTAAAGTGAAATTTTTTTTTTACAATTGGTCATGACATTTGTTTCCATTGCCAAAAAAAAAAAATTTTTGAGCAGCCGGCCGGAAAATATTTTCCCACCAAAATGGTGGAAAAATATTTTCAAGGATTTCGTGGAAAATGCTGACGTGACGGGTGGGGTGGGAAAATATTTTTCGTGAAAAATTTAAACTATCAAACAGCGTAAAAGATGGAAAATGTCCAAGAAAATTGTAGCTAATCTAACACAACCTTAGTGCTTTCCAACCTCCTCCTGACTGGATGGGCCCTCCCTTTGGTTCAATAATTGAGTTTTGTTCTTAATTTCCTTCCATGAAGGTTCTTGGTAAACGTGAGTCGGTGTAGTGCTTTCCAACCTCCTTCCTCAAACGGTTGACTTTGAGCTTTTTAGGGGTAGACAGTTATGTCCTCAGGTTGCTTTCGGCGGAAGGTTCTTGATTAACGTTAATTTATATGCCTAGACAATTCACATGCTACTCCCTACAACTTTCTCCCACTTCATAACTCTCTTTGCTCCTTGCCCTGTTTATTTTGGAATATCCAGATTAGGGGTGTCCAAAAGTCCCGAACTGAACCGGACCGAACCGAACCCGAACCGAACCAAACCGAACCGAGCGGTTCTTCATAAATTAAATACCCGAACGGGTACCCGAATCGAGAACCGATGAGTTTGGGTCGGGTCTCGGGTCTAGACCAAGAACCGAAGAACCGAACAAGAACCGAAACTAAATAATTTTTTTTTATTTTTTATATTGAATTAATTAAATTATTTTATTTTTTTCCTATACAAATTAGCAAATTAATTGAATAAATTAGATTATTTCATAATTTTAATTTTTAAGCCCAAATCATTTTAAAATCCATTAGCCCATTTTAATTTGAAGCAAATGAATATATTTTATGTAGTTTTGCTGTAATATTAATATCTACTTTTTGGTATTTGTATGCATTAAATTAATCTTATTGGACGGCTAGTTTTGTATATTTTTTTGAATTGGGCTACGTTAATTTGTAAAAGTTACGAATGAAATGTTATTAATTGTATTTATGTAGTGTTGCTGAAAATATTAAAAAATTTAATTATGGTACGGAACCGAACGGAACCGAACCGACCCGAACCGAACCGAACGGAACCGAACCCGAACGGTTTCATAATTATATTTGGACCCGACGGGTCCATTTATTAAATACCCGAAAGTTTTGGGTCGGTTCGGGTATCTTCAGAACCGAACCGAACCGACCCATGGACAGCCCTAATCCAGATTATTCCATTCAAGGTGAATATATTATATTGAAATCCAGATTATTCCATTCAAGGTGAATATATTATATTGATCTCCGTTTGTTTGGGTTTCACCTCATTCATATTATTATTATATGATCGTTAAATGTTTCATTGATTAAATCATATTAATTTTTTTTATACTCTAGATCAATCTCTCTCCTTTGGTCCTGAAGTGTTTTTGAGTGATAGGTTCAATTGGAAGAGATTTGTAGTCATCATTACTAATTTGACTCGACTGCAACCATATAATCTGAAACTATTCAGGTAAATACATACCACTTTTCCATTAGCATTTTGTTAAAAATATTATTTTTGGTTTCTTCAATGTTATTTGTTCCCTGAGTTTGACTAACCTTTTATAAAATCGATTAAAATGTCTATATTACCCTTAATGATATGGGTTTTCCTTTATTGCAAGATATATCATTTCCTTAAATGGTTTTGACGATCAATATATTATATCTTTATATTTTCAATTCTATCTATCAAATCTATCATTTGATCTACTAAATTAACATAATCTGTAATTTTTTGTTTATATTCCTTTACAAGGTTTTTATATTCCTCATATGGTCTATTTTTATTTTCTAGTTGGGATTTAATATTTTCTATATTTTCTAATATTCTTTCTAACAAGTTATCTAATCTTTTAAATGTATATTCTGGCATTTTTAATTAGTATAATGAAACAATAGTAGTTTAGTTATCATGGATTCTTTCTCTTTCTTGAATTTTATTATATAATTTCCTTCTATCTTGAAATATATCAGAATAACTTTTTAAAATTCTTTTTAATTTTTTATCCATCTTTTCAAGTTCTAGTATATTTCCTTCTTCTTCCATCTGAGAACATATTCGAGCAGTATAATCCATTTCATCTCTCATTTTTTCTAGTAAATTATCTAATCCTTTTACAGTATATCCAGGCATATTAATTAAAATATGTATATAAACAAAACATCATTATAATATTCCCTGCGATTCTTTCAAGATATAAGGAAAACTCTATCTAAATTCAACAAAGCTAATAGTTTTCCCTTAGTTTTGATCCTTTGCTCATATTCTTAGAACATAGTGACCTTCAAGCTCCTGGATCTGCAAATTATTCCCAACGGCTTCCGGCCTTCACGGGATCCTTGCTATTCCAGTTTTTGCTCTCACTGTATCTTTCCTAAGAATTAAAACTATAGATCTAAATAAAGAAAACTCTTTCTTTGTTAAAGTAAGAGAGAATTTCTTTAATCTTTCAAGAATTTATGGGAAAGTAGTTTAGAAATTCATTTCTTTTTTGAGAGGATTGGAATGTGAATGATTCTATTTCAGTAGTATTGATATTGAAAATTGATAAAAACTTAAGCAGAAGAGTGTTTGGCATTCTCACATAGGTTGAGTGCTCAATTTCATTCTGCTTTTCATCTAGCCCGAAGGCCTCTATTTATACAAGCAAATGAGGCAATATTCTTGCCTTCTTACATCATTCCTTACATCATACTCCAATTATGGAGTTTTATAAAAAGTTTCAACCACTTAACCTATAGTGGTTCTATTATTACATAAAACAAATGACTTTACATCTTCAGGGCTCCACCCTTCTATCTTTTCTTCCTTCATGTCCTACATCTTTATGGGTGTCTTGGCCAGGCAATAACACTCTCGCAGCTGGCAAGATTCTTGTATAGTAATAGGATTTCCTGGGAATTGATGAATATCAAATTTTGCAATATAGTCCTTCAAGATTTCAGACTTTCTATATCCTCCATTTGTTACCAACATCCAATTTTCATATTGGCATAGACATGAGAAATTTTTATCATAAAGATTTTGTGCTATGTTGTATATAGCTTTGATCCCAAGTGCTCTTCTATGTCTTATCCATGACTTGGTAACTTTTGGCATTCTCTTGTCATTCTCCATGACTTCTATATTGAAGTTGTTTGCAACATATCCAATTGAGATTATATGATTTGCTGGATAGTACATAACTCCATCATATTCTGGACTAATTGAGTAAAATTTTAAATATACTCTTCGTCCTCTAGTATGAGCATGGTATCAAATTTTTCTAATTCTGCCAAATTTTTTCCTGGATATATTAAATCCAAGAATCCATAATCGACCCACATTTTTATGACTGTAGGATTGCATCCTTCCATGGCTCTGACTCTAGGATAAACATTTTGTCCTGGAGAGATGAAGTATGAATCATTTATCTTTATTGCATAGACTGCCTGGACTATATCGGCATATCTTTCTTCGTTTTTGTCTAAAGGGATTTTATCTTCTGGATCCATGATGGTGATTGTTTTGGAATCTCCTTTATTTGCATCTGCTCGTATTGTCACCTTTTTATTTGTTGTGACTGGTAAAGCATCTCCTGCTGGTATATTGTCCCTTATGGGTCCACTGCTGCTTCCAGCTGTACCTGTTTGGTATAAATTGGTATTTGTTTGGTATGTATTTGGAAGACCCATTTCTGGGCTGTTTGGTATTTCTGTCTTAGACAGTATATTTTTCAGTTGTGCTGCAATAGCATCAACTTGATTTTTGAGTTCTATGAAATTTTTATGCTGTTCGGAAGTTATATCCAACAATGTTTTCATATTTGCATTGTATTCTTCTTTCATTGTTGTAACTCCGATATCTATGTCATCAGCTTCTTCTTTAAGGAAATCAGTCCTTTTTTGTATATGAAGGACAGATTGATATAATTCCATGATCTTATCTTTATCCATCAGCAAATTCTATATTCCTGCTGAGGAAATCTGCAAGATAATTGTTAACACCTTTAATATGAACAATATCAAAATTATAAAAAGATAAATATGCTTGCCATCTGTGTAATCTCCTATACTGGGGTTCCATTGGTAGTTTATTTCTGATTAATCCTGCAACTTGGGAATTATCAGTTTCAACCATAAATTTCTTAGATAATAGAAATAATGAGAACTTTTTTATTCCTCTATTGCTAATAATTCTTTTTCATGTGTGGTATAGTTTATCTCTGTTTGATTAAAGGTTCCACTTGAATATCTACAAATTTCATTTAAATCTGCTTTTAATATAACTGCTCAATATTTATTTGAGGCATCCGTATTTACAACTAAGTTATCTTTTTCATCTGGTAATCTTAATTTTGGTAAATTTTTACATTCTTCTTTTAATGATTTAACAATTTCTGTATGTTCATTATTCCATCATTTAGTATTTGTTTTTCTAAATAAAATTTGAATCCTATATCTCTTTTTTGAAAGATTTTCAATAAATCCTTCTGCATAATTTAGACATCCTAAGAATTTTTGTATTTGTTCTTTAGATTCTAATTTATTTGGAAAACTACTTATCTTTTTAGATATATGAGTCTGTAATTTAATCCCTCTATTATCTATTGTTAATTCAAGAAAATCAATTTCTTGTTTTTCTATAATAGCTTTCTTTTTAGAAAGGACAATTCCTTCCTTTTTACATTCATTTATGAATTGTATCAAATGATTTCTATGTTCTTTCTTACTATTAGAACATATTAATATATCATCAACATATACAATCAGAAATTTATTAAATTTTCTAAATATATTATCCATTCTTCTTTGATATATTTGAGATGCATTTTTCAATCCAAAAGGCATAACTAACCATTCGTATTTACCTTGAGGTGTACTAAAGGTTGTATATTGTATACTATCTTCTTCCATTTTTATTTGCCAAAATCCTGATTTACAATCAAATTTAGAATAGTATTGTTTTCCTTTTGCAAAGTTTATAAGGACTTCTTTATTTGGTAAAAAGTATCCATCAAATCTAGTATATTTATTTAATTCTTTGTAATTTATAACTATTCTGGCTTTTCCTCTAACTTGCTCAAAATGTTTCATTACCATAAAGGCTGGATTACTATGGGGTCCATTACTTGATCTAATAAGTTTTTGTTCTAATAATTCTTTTATTTGTTTATCAAATTCTTGAGTATCTTGTATAGTATATCTCATTGGTCTAACTCTTATAATTACATTTTCTGTTAATTCTATTTTTGCTTTAGGATGGTTTGGTTTCCAAAATGTCAATGGATTTTCTCCATAAACTTTTTCTAATTGTTCTAAAATCTTTTCTATACTCATTTCAACTCTTGTTTTTAAAACTTTCTTATACATTATTCTTTTATTTCTAATTTCATTTTGTATAATTGGCTTTTTCTCCCATCTATCACCACGCTGGGCTGGCTGAACTCTATAAGGTCTAAATTCTCTTGGTATTTTTAATAAATGTCCACAAGGGGTTTGTAACATTATCATATAATTATTTTGCTTATAATACTGGAACTGTTGTATAAAATCATTTCCTAATAGTATATCACATTCTAACTTGTTATAACTATATATCTTATTGATAATTATTTGTTTACTTCCAAGGATTATACTAATCTTATCAGCACTATTTATTATTTGGGTATCTTCTCCTGTTACTCCTGTTATTTTTATTTTACTTTTATTTTCCCATGACTTAATTAAAAGATTTTTAAGGCACAAGTTGTTATATCCGATTCTATAATAGTAACTTGTATATATACTGCTAATGGAAAACTTATCTGGTTATTCATCTTTATTACATAATATGTTTTGTCCATTATGAAATATATATAATCATTCCCTTTTTATACTATAATCTTCAAATCCATTTAAGAAACTCATTCATAATAATATATGAAGATTTATATTCATACTTTCATCTATATAGTATAGTACTATAAGATCAATTCCTCCTATTTTTATAGGTACTTTAACTTCTAACTCTGTAGTATGTATTTGTCCATCAAAGTTAACATATCTATATGGTTCAGTCTTATAAGGTGTTAATCATTTATTTCTTATTGAAACTATATGACATTCACTAACTCCTGTATCTATTAATATATTTGGTCTTGCTATCTTATCCCTTCCATTAAAATATTCTCCATTTATTTTCATATTTCCTGTATTCTTATGTAGTTTCATTTCTCTTGTATGACTAGTTTCTCTTAGTCTACTGGGTAATCTAAGACTTGTTGATCTTCTAATCAATTTTCCATCTTTAAATATTATATTTTTATTAGGATATTCTTCTTCCCTAAATTCTATTATATCAGGTTTATCTGTTGATATTCTAAATTCATATTCCATTGGAATCAAATTTACTTGTTTATTTGGTTCTATAATCTTACTAATATCTTTACATTCCTTATGTACTTCTATATATGGTTTTTTAGAATAAATATTCTCATAATTAGAGTTAGTAAATGTATATAAAGTTCTATATTCAATAGTCATAATTTGGTCTCCTGGTTGCATTATATCATTCCTATGTAACTTAAAATGCAATCCTATGACTTCATTAAAGTTTTTATCTTTTAATGAAATACAGTATTTTGGATAACAAGTAAATATCATTTTTCTATATGCTAAGTTTCCTTCTATAGTTCCTAAATGACTATCCCTTAAATTTATTATTCTTCCATCATGTAAACTTACTGTTAATGGTGAATCTATTCCTTCTCTGAATAAGGATTTAAACATTATTTGTATTCCTACTAAATAAACATATTGAATCTTTTCACTTTGTTTTTTATTAATTTTTGACAATAATTCATCAACTGTATTTTTTGTTAAAATGTTTAGTTTATGTGTTCCTTGTATTGTTCTAATATCTATAGTTTTTTCAATCTTATGGTATTCATTTATAGCTATCTTTTCTTTTTTCTAAATCTTATCAAAGATTTCTCATTTTCCTATTTTTAGATCTAAAGATAGTTTCTGTAATTTTTTAAATTTATTATTATCAAATGTTACCTTTAATCCATATCCTTCAATTCCTTCGTATTTTTTTGTTTCTATATTATTATTTTCTATTTCTTCAATTTCTTTATTCGGATTTTGACTCATTTTCTTCTGAATCTGTTTCACTTATATATACTTCTTGATAATAATATTGTTCAATATCAGATATTTCACTTAATTCTTCTTCTATTTCTAAATATTCTTTTTGTAATATTCTAACTTTCTTTTTACTGCAATCTGGGCTTATATGTCCTATTTTTCCACAATTCCAATATTTACATTGACTTTTATCTTTCTTATTATAATGTTTATTCTTTTGTTGTCTATTAGGATTAAATTTTCTCCTATAGTATCTTCTTCTAGGTTTAATATTCATTTTCTTAAAATTTCTAAACTTTTTAAATCTTCTATTTTTATGTTTTCTCTTAATATTTTTTCTTTCAGGATAACATCCTCATTGTGTAGGTTTTTCCATATCTTCACAACATATTCTTGTTAATTTTCCTGATCTTTTTAGTAATTGTCTTTGTTGACATATAAAAGCAAATCTATCAAATAGAAATTTTATCCTTGATCCTAAAGACCTTGGTATTCCTATATTATCTCTAATATATTTTTCAAATTCTATTTTGAAATATATTCTCCATGTTCCTGATAATTTGGTATAGTACATATCTAAATATACTTCTTGATTTTCATTACTATAAAATTGTATATAATAGTAATTTTTAAATTCACAAGTATATTTCTTTATTTTACACATATCACAAATTGTTAAATTTATTAATTTTATTCTAGTATCGTCTTTTTCTCTTTTTGCTTCATCTTCAAAATTTCTAATCCATTCTTCTCCTAAGAATTCATTTGCAATATAGGCTACTAACCTTTCTATTCGTTCTTTATCTGATTTTATTATCTCTGTTTGTATATTTCTTTTCATTAGTAATCTAGTATCATTATTTACTCCTTCCCACCAATTTCTAACATTTCCTTCAAATGATGCTATCAAGAAATCTATTCTTCTATCTGTATTCTCCCATGTATCATCTTTATTATATAAAAAGAATAGTATCATTGAATCTGCCCAAGTTAGCAAGGCTTTCTTAGTGTCTACTTTACAATCTAGATCTATTTTTGATCCTCCATGATTTATTGGTTTATCATAATTATCATTTAGTTCAAATCTATCTTTATATTTATTTCCTTTAGGTGGTTGTCTATTTATTATTTTATCATAAAATTGTTTATAGGGTTTAATATATATATGTGCGTAACTTTCATCTGGATCAATTTTTTGATTAGGGGTTTCTGCTGGGGTAGGTCCTCCTCCAGTATTCATTAAAACTTGGTATTCATCTATATTGTCTAGGCTTAATTGATCAAATTTTTCTATCAATAAGTCTAATTCTTCATTCATCTTTATTTTCTTCTTGAATTTCTTCTTCAATTTTTTCCTCTTTTGTTTTTCCTTTTTCTAATAATTTTCTAAAATTTTCTGCTTCTTCTATTATTTTAGGTAAAATATTTTTTCTAAAATAATCATCCATACTTCCTGCTTCTATTAGTAAGTTTTCTTTTTCTGTATGTTTTTTCCCTATTCTTGATATTTCTTTTCCTATAAGTTTTTTATCTACCTTTTTATTATTTTCTTTTATTTCTCTAATTTCGATTTTTAGTATGTTTATATCATTTCTAGTTTCTTTTATTTCACTTCTTAAATCTTGAACATCATTGATCAATATTTTTATTAATTCTTTAAGGTCAATAATGTGTTTATCCATATTAGTGTTCATGTTTTATTTTTGATTGGGTTAAATAGAATAATTGACATTCATTATCTTTTGATTCTATTGCTTTCTTATTGAATAAGAATTTTTCATAATCTGTAGTTGGAAGTCTTGATAAATTCTTATAATATCTAGCTTTTATTCTGAATTTTTCTTGTTTTAATTTTAAAATCTGTTTTTCTTGACTATTGGTTAATTTATTATTTTCTTCTTGTTGATCTGGTATTAACCATACATCTTCTATTTGTTGATTTAACCTGTGTACTGTGTTATAATCTTTATCAAGTTTTTCCTTAAATTTTTCTATATTAATCATTATCCTTATCATGTAAATTCATTATTTTCTTTTTGATTGGTTAAAATAATATATTCTACATTCAGTATCTTTACAATTTTTATATTTCTTTCATACTTTTGCCTTTTGAGTTCATTGTCTGTTAAGCTTTTTAATTCTTCAAAATAATTTGTTTTTTCCTTATATTTTTCTTGTTTTAATTTTAATATTTGTTTTTTCTTGATATTCTGTTGATCTTCTAGGATTTAATAATTCATCTATTATTTAGTGATTAATTATTTTTATTTTATTTAGTTTCTTAGCCAAATTATTTTCCATATTAAGATTTACTATTTTTTGTATTTTTCTTTATAATAAAGAATTATCTCTTCTTTTTCAATTTCTTTAACAATCATTTTATACATATATCCATCTATTATGTATCCTATTGTTAATTTTTCTAATATTTGTTCTCTTATTTCTCTTGGTAATTCTTTAGTTATAATTAATGTTATTATCTTTAATTTTCTAGGACGGAGTTCTATTATATACTCTTTTTCCTTGTCTTTTATCATATAATATCAATCTGTTTTAGTAATTGTAATTTCTGTAGTTTTAATCATATCTATTTATCTCTTCTCTAATTAAATTATACATATTTTCTTCAAATGTATCTAGTATCATTTCATAAGTATACATATCTCTAACAATTTCTAGTTTTATTTTTTCTATTATAAATTGTTTTATTTCCATAGGTAATTTTTCAAGTATTTTTAATGTAGTTGTTACTCCTTAGTCATTTAATATTGGTTTTACCATAATTATATTAATTTTTTCTCTTATTATTTTGTATCTATTACCTAAATCTTCGATTTCCATTAATTTCTAGTAGTATTTTTTATGATAGTATTTTCCTTAAATCTTATGTTTTTATTTTCCATTTAATCAACTGATTCTTATACATTCCTATAGATCTATGGCTCTAATACCAACTCGGGGATGCTACTAATGAGTGAACAAAAATCAAATAATCTTAAATCTCAAAATCTAAAAATCTTTAAAATCTTATTTCAAAAATAGGTTTTATGGTCTTCTTAATATCTTAACTTGTTAAAGTTTTATTTGTTATAATGTATTGAGTAAATTTTCAAAATCTAACAATATTTGAGAAATTATAATATCCATATCTGTTATTATATCTATATTTGAATTAAGAGGAATATCATATTTTAAAATATTTTTTCTCCTTTTTTCTAATTTTTCAATTATATTTTGTATATCTTCTATAATTATAGATCTTACAATGCCTTTAGTAAAATTTTCTATCATATTTTCTTTGAAGCATTTTAATATTTTTTGAGATGCAATCAATTGTTCTTGATATCCAATTTTATTAAATTCATTTACAAATTCAATTTCTTTTTTATTCTTTGCAATTTTTTTTTTTTTTATATGGTCCTCTTTTAGATCTCGATTTTTTATTAGTCATTTTATGAAATCTTAATTCTTTAGGACTTGAATGCACTTCTTTCATATCTTTTAAATATTATATTTGGGGTATATTGGGTAGTTCCAATTTTCTAGAAAAGTCAAATGTTATTTTGGAAATATGGATTTGTATTTGGGTTATTTTGATGTATATCCTCCCCTGAAAGGGAGTTCTATAAGCTTACATGATACCATTTGTCATATATTTAATTTGTATTTATAGGTATTTTACCATTGAAATTAATTTATTTTTTAAATCGATCCTGATGTTCCCGCAAATCCGACCCTTCTTCAGTTCATATGCCCACCCTAGGTATAAATAAGAGAGAGAAGACGCATCATCCATTTTCCATAAACAAAATCTATCAAATCCTTGCATCGAGTACTCATAACAATTAGTATCTTTTTTTCAATGTTATCAAAATTGATCATGCTTAGCCAACGGAACCAATAAAATCATGCCGAATACAGGCACGTCAACCTTCAAAATCCACTAAGTAAAACATGTCCTAAAATCGGTGAATCTTCAATCAGAACTTGTTGAATCGATCGCAATGTTTTTAGGTTTTCAAAGGTCAATCCTAACTCAAAAGTAAAGGGCCGTTTCGTTTGCGTTTCAATTTTTAATTTTGAGTTCAGTTGTAGTTTTCTATTTTGATGTTTCGTTTTAAATTGTTGAAAACACGTACATTTTAAAATTGATAAATCTTTCAATATTTATTTTTCGGTACAAAAATAAAATAAAAGTAATTTATAAATTAAGTTGGCAGAATATATATATAAAAAAAATGAGATTAATGACGTGAACTAAATTTTTTATATGTGCTCTTTTAAATATCTTTTAGAATTTTTATTTAAATAACTAATGAGGGTTTGAACTGTTTTTATTTTTTAATTTATATAATTTCGTTTTCAAAAATTTTTTGGATTTTATTTCTTCAGAATTTTTTTTAGAATTTTTTTTTATTGAATTTGGAGTTTTTTTTTTTTTTTTTTTAGAATTTTGATTCTCTCTTCAATATTTTTTTTTTATCATTTTAGAATTTTAAACGTTATTTTTAAATTTAATTTTTCTAGAATTTCAAAATCATAATTTTTTAGAATTTTTTTATTTTTCATTTTTCATTTTTCAAAAATTCAAATTTTCGTTTTGAAATAATATTTTATTTAAAAGCGTATTTTTTTACATTTTTAATATTTTTTAACATTTTCACTGTAAACACTCAAATCTTCTAAAATATGTTTTAAATTTTATATTATAATTTATAAAAATTTAAACTTTTTTTTTTAAAAGATATATACTTTCAAACAAATGTTTTGCAAAATTGAAAACTGAACAAAGTGTTTGGTGTAAGCAATTAAACCTTAATATCAAGATCTTTAGAGTTGATGATTTTCACGAGTAAATTTAATAGATTAAGAAACATACTTTGATTCATAACGATAATTTGATGATTTAAATTTGTAAAAGAGAAACAAGTAGATAAAGAAATTGTTCTCTCTCTCTATCTATCTATAAATGAATGTTTTAATTTGACGGAATGAATTCACGTATATAGACAGAGAGACGCATTTTTTTATGGGCCTTATATATTACCCACTTTCCATCAAAATGTACAGCTAGAAAATTGCCAATTCTCAATGGATCAATAAAATTTTAACAATAATAAACGAGCTTTAATTAATTCATTAATAATATTACTTAGGCCAGGTCTTACATTTAACAAGCTTAGCATGCATACAGTGACCACATGCCAACAAGTTCTATAACAATTGTTGATTTCCATGTGGGACTACTGTCTACTGCTCCCAACAATTGGGAGGGAAATGAAATCAACTCCACGAAAATGTTGGAATACTTTGTTATAATTTATGTGAATTTTTAAAATTAACATATTACCTATAAAATAAGTATAATTTTGAATTTTACATAATGTTATAAATATTTTGTATTTATTTATTTAATATTTTAATCGTTTCAGTTTGGTTCGACCTTTAAGCCTTAATCTTTTATTCTTTTTTCATGTTGATGTTCGGGCCAATTTTGAAAATGTTGCTATATTTCTCAAACGACAAATTACTATAGTTTGTTAGGGGATAAATATGTATTTTTTAATTTTCTTTTGCATTAATTTTGATAGAACAATGTTTTTAATTAACGCTTATTGTATTGTTGAACATATCATGCGACATTTAACTCTTAATCTTTTATTCTTTTTTCATGTTGATGTTCGGGCCAATTTGTAAAATGTTGCTATGTTTCTCAAACGTCAAATTACTATAGTTTGTTAGGGGATAAATAGGGATTAAAATTCAATTTGCTAAAAAGTAAGAAAAATAAATAAATTTAGCCCCCGTTTGATGTATCTTAAAATGTTGATAAAAATTTAAATTAAATTCAATAATTAATTTTAATCATACATTTTATTGGATCCATAATTTTTATCATCTTTTCAATCACATATTTCATCAACTTTTATCATAATCTACTAAAAATTTGACTTTTAGCTATACCAAACAAAGACTTAGTATTAAATCTGACACAAGATACCTATCATCTTTTTAGTTGATGATTCAAAAAAAAAAAAAAACAAAGATAGAAAAATAGAATAAGAATTAAGTATAGCACGAATATCCACGTGTCGACATTAGTGGGGGTTCACCTAACAAGTAAGTATATAAGACTATCCTAATAAAGCTTTTCTTCTATTATGTTGCTTATATTAATTCTATATAGTACAAGTAATGTTTAATATCAATTTATATAAAATAATCATATCTAACATTATTGGTGCGATAATACCAATTTAGGTGACACTATGTGACAGACTCAGCTAAATATAGAATAATGTAATTCATATAATTATTTCTCTTAATGCGTGAAAATTAGAAGAAAAATCCTAAACTAGTTGAAAAACAGAAGAAATATGGAGAATCTACGAAAATGTGCATAACTTTCACTTTGGTTATCGAATTTTCGTCAATGAGTACAATTCAAAAGTATATTTCAATTCTGATTTTTGCACATATTTTTTGGATGATTTTGTCAAATTTTCGGGGTCAAATTTCGTCTTTAAATTGTCCGTTTTTTCCTTTTTTTTTGTTAGTTAGTTTAGATGACACTATGTGATAGGCTCAGCCAAATGTAGAATTATGTAATTTATATTTAAAGTTTTAAATTACCAAATATTTAGACTTGACGTACAGAATTATATAATTAAAAGAAACAAGTTACTTTTTAATTGTTTTTAAATGGTTAGATCAAACAAGTCAATTTATCCTAAGTTTGAATACTACAATCAATAACTAAAGCAGTAAAGAACATCAAAGATGATCACGGAAAAATTCCAACTAGGTAAAAACTCTCGCTAAGGCCAGAGCCGAAAACTCGGGTCGAGCCTAAATTTTTTGGCCGAGCTTTTGCTCGACTCAGCTCGACCCAAAAAAAGATCGAACCATTTTTATTCGAGCCGAGCCCGACCAAAAAGTTTCTACTCGGCTCAAAAACACTCCTAGATTTCCCTACTATCCTCAAATCTTACATCAGAATGTGATCGACTCATCTAGACAAAATTTTGGGTCAAGGATCGCTATTAGTCTCGATACTACTAGAAAGTTTTAAATTATCGAATATCTAGACCTAGCGTGTAGAATTATACAATTAAAAGCAATAAGTCACTTTTTAATTATTTCTAGACGATTAGATCAAACAAGCCAATTTATTCTAAATTTGAATGCCACAATAATGAAAGCAGTAAAGAACACCAAAAATGATTACGGAGAAATCCAAACTGGGTAAAAACTTGTGGCACTTTGCTGGTCAATAATCCACTATAAATCGAAACAAACTTACAATACGGCCTGGACCCTTCTACCCAGTAGAATTTCTGACCTCAATTCATACAGTCTTTCTTGTCCTACTAGAGGCGTGCTCCTTCAAAACAAATCTCAACTCCTGGTTTATACCTTAGCCATTCGGGACTGCATGCTCCTGACGTAAGATCCCGACTCCTGGTACCTCACCTTAGTCTTCTTGAATTTGTGATTCTGCAATAGCTCTCGGTCCTTGGTATCGATTATCTCCGGTGGATTAAGTAGTTTGGTGTTTGATCAAAAGTTCTTGTGTGCTTTGATATGTGATTTTATATGAAACAATATGACCTGATCAACAAAACATGATTGGAATGAATTCATGGATCAGGTAATATGTGGTGGTTGAATTTTGAAATCAATGAATGTTTTGGATCTTCAAATGAATTATCTCTATGGAATAAATATGATTCAACACATTTTTTTAACGTTCATAGAGTAGGATATATATATACGTTGATCGGCAGCTCTAGCGTCAAGCTAGAGACAGGCGAGCAGCAGATGAGTAGTCGTCAGTATTTTTATTATAATTTTCTCTCACAATGTCCGATTAAGGTGATTCAAAATGCGTTAGAAAGCTAACTCAAAGGGATATAATTCTTCTAGAAACAACCTTGTCCAAATTCCAATATTTTTTATGTGAAAAATGCGTTGCAAGTTGCGACTGAAAATTTGGAGCATAACTTGTACGTCTCTTTAACACTCTTTAGATTTTTAATTGCATTCCCTTGATCATATGTGAATTTTTTTGGACATTTTGGACTATTTCAAGGCATATACTACCAATTTCAACTCTTTTGCTATAATTATGACTCAATAACTCATATTTGAACTTTGATTGCAATTTGATAAACTTTTAATACAATTCAATTAAGACATGATTTTGACTAAGGAATTGCCAATAATAATTTGAACTTAACACATATAATTATACATTTCATTTAATGTCACATAAATTAGTATTATAACACCATTATTGATAAATGACATTACTCATCTATGTAGTTGCTACATATATTGATGCCAAATACCACATGTTTTGCATAGCACTAATGTAGACATGGGCGGACCCGGGGGGTCCTTTGAGATTTTTTTTTTATAAAATCACGTTTGGTATTGATTGAAATTTATATTTTAATCTAAATCAAAGTTAACAATTAATTTTAATAACATATTTCATGGAATCCATAACTATTTAATTTTTATCAAAATTTACTAAAAAATTGATTTTAATCTCCACCAAACATGGGCAAAATCAAAATAAATTTGAATTTCGGAATATACTAAGTTAAAAAAATTTTCGACGATCGTACGTTAATCGAATCTACAAATTGCTTATATATCATTTCGAAACTTATTTCGAGAACTACATTATGGACATATCGAATAGTTCAAACATATATCGAAAATAGTTAAAAATACGTTAAACGTGAACCTTTAAAAATACGTCTAACTCGCATTTTTTAAAAAAAAAAATTCAATTATTTCATTAATATTTATTATTTTTGCAATACACATTTTTTAATGTAATTTTCATCATTTTATTAGGAAATTTTTGAAAATTTTCGAAATTTTACATCCGAAAAGGTCATCGCATGTAAATTTTCGGATGTAAAATTACATGGGGTATGTTTTTTTGGACATAAATTTTCGATTGTAAAATTTCTCTCAACTTCTTTGCAAGTTCGATTGTGCCCCCCAACGTTAAAGTTCTGCGTCCGCCCCTGAATGTGGATGATTATCCAGCGAGTTTTTTTGATGAGCATTAGTGACAATTAATTGTGTAATTAGAACTATTTCCATGCAGCGAGGTGTTCTTAATATGTCTCTCAAATAGTTTGTCCCTAAAATGTTAAGCCTAAAGTAAAACATTTGACAATCCTATTGTCTGTCATTTTTCTTTTTAAATATTTATTTATTCTAGTTTCATATTCCCACTTTTGAACCCCGCAAATTTTATTATTTTCACTTCTGACCTTGTTTAGAAGAAAAATTTATGTTTTCTTTTTCCCTCAGTAATTTAGCTTTCTCTAATTTAATAAATTTGTTTGTTTAGGTGTTAGTTTAATGGCCGTGACATTATTTTATGTATAATCTTAATACTAATAGCTTTGCTACATGTAACAAAGCTCTTAGAATAATAATGTATAGCTCTGTTTGTTTTAGCTTAAAAAGATGATAAAAATTTAAGTCAAAATCAATAATCAATTTTAACAATACATTTTATGTGATCCAAAACTTTTCAATCATGTATTTTATCAACTTTTATAGAAGTCTACCAAAAAAACTAACAAAATCAACCGGGAGCATAGAAAGAAAATTTCTACCGCGTAGCCATTTGAAAAATGAACAATTTCTTTTAAACGCCACATTAACATATACATATAATGAGGGATTTTCAGGCCCTCCAAAGAAAAAAAGAAGAAAAAAGAACAATAATTGATGTTAGTCCATTGGTTCAATTATTGCATTTCTAAGTGCTTTTCGACCTCCTACCTTGACCAGTTCGTTGTCAATAAAAATAACTCAAATAATAGAGTAGTTTTTAGATATAAATAGTGAATAATCTCTTAATTTAAGTTTCTGAAAAAGTTCAAATATTTTGAAATAAATTAATGTTTTGAAATTTTTCATGATTAAGTTTATACAAAATGAAGGATTCCTTTCTGCAAAATTTAGTGTCCCACGGTTTAGTAACATCTAAAGTGTTACATTGGTATTTTGACTGTATTTTACAATATTGAATGATATTTGCAGGAAGCCACATGGATACGCTGCGAGAATATGTTACATTGATATTCCCAGACTTGGAGGAAAATACAAATACTCTTCAAAGAAAAATAAAATTACTGAAAAGTCGAAAAGATGATGTTGATCATGAATTACAAAATGCAGCTTGTCATTCTGGAAAAAAACGTAAGAGAGTGGTTGAAGATTGGAGGAATAATGTCGAAAACATTATAAAAGAGTTTGAAACCTTGGAACCTCGAGTACAACAAAGCAGAAGGCTTTATCATGTTTTTTCACGACAAGAGTTGGCTGAACAGGTCGAAAGAATGACTAAGGAAGTGACGGAACTTGTTGACCAAAGCGATTTTCCTAGCGGGCTTTTTCTTGAGGTTGATGAGAGTATTGACCGGTTATTGTTAATACCCCAACCGAATGACCAAGCATTTCAACGACATTTAGATGACATTTGTACGTCATTAATGGATGACGGCATCTTAAGCATTGGCATTTATGGAATGGGGGGAGTAGGCAAAACGACTCTGGCATTGCGAGCCCATGATAGGCTCTTGAAGGAATCCACATTCTCGGGTCATGTTTATTGGGTCACCGTCTCTCAAGAATTCAGCATTTACAAATTGCAAAGTGACATTGCCCAAGCATTGAAACTAGATTTTTCATGTGGGAGTGATGTGAAGAAAAGGACAGCTCAACTGTTCCGAGAATTTGAGAAAAGTGGGAGATCCATACTTATACTGGATGATGTTTGGAAACAAATTAAGGCATTGGAGATAGGCATTCCTTTAAAAAGGGATGGATGCAAGTTGGTTGTAACAAGTCGATCAGAAGAAGTTTGTCTTCGTATGAGCTGCAAGAAGATTATCAAAGTGAACACGCTTTCCAAGCAAGAAGCTTTGGACCTATTCTGGAAGACACTTAATCGTGATGAACTATCTGTTGAAGTAGAAGAGATTTGCAAGAAAATGGTAAATATATGTGATGGTTTGCCACTTGCACTCATCACATTGGCTGGAAGCGTGAGAAGCGTGACTGACATTCGTGAATGGAGAGATGCATTAAAAAGACTTGAAGAATCATGTTATCATCGAGACGACATGGAAGATGAGGTTTTGCCAATTCTCTTGTATAGTTATCATCGGTTGAGAGATCAAAGTCTAAAAAGTTGTTTTTTGTACTGCTCCTTGTATCCTGAAGATTGTCGTATTTCAAGAGGAGAATTGATTGAATATTTCATTTCAGAAGGGCTGATGGAGAGAAGATTAAGCATGCTAGAAGAGGAGGACCAGGGTCATTCAATACTAAATCAATTGGTGAGAGCATGCTTATTGGAAAGTGATTCAAATGGATCTGTAAAGATGCATGATTTAATCAGAGAGATGGCAATAAGGATCACTAAAGATAACCCGAGGTACATGGTAAAAGCTGGACTTCACTTAAATGAATTACCAGAGGCGCAAGAGTGGACAGAAGATTTGGATAAGGTTTCCTTGATGGAAAACCAAATAAGGGAAATTTCACCTGGCACGTCACCCAAGTGTCCAAGTCTTTCCACCTTGATCTTGAGAAGAAATCCTCTGCGGCCGATTCCAGAATGTTTCTTTAAGCATATGTGTGGGTTACGCACTCTCAATTTAAGTTTCACTGAAATTGAGAGCTTGCCAAATGCCATATCAGACTTGGAGAAACTTAATGCATTATTGCTCGAAGGTTGTTTTAAATTGGTATCAGTGCCGCCATTGGAAAAACTCAAGGTATTGAGACATTTAGAGCTCTCAGATGCTATTATTGAAGAAGTACCCCAAGGTATGGAAAGCTTAACCAACCTCAAACGCATGAGTTTGATTTGTGATAAATTAAAGAAGATACCGAAGGGGACTTTGCATGGACTTACACAACTTCAGCAGCTCGAGTTGCCAAATCATTTAGATGCACCAATAGAAGATGTTGAGGCATTGAAACAGTTGGAACTAATTGAAGTCAGGTTAAATAGCGTACGTGATCTCAATCGGTTAATCAACTCACGACAAATTGACAAACAACTCCATATCTACAAAATTATATTAGGTTCTACAGAACTAATGCATTTCAGTCATGTAAGTAAATGTTTATTTTTTGAAAAAGACAGTCTCATGGAATCCTCTTTAGACACAGATGAGAATATGCTGCCACGAGACATTGAGAATTTATTCTTTTCAAGGAGTGGCTTGAGTGGTTGCTTATTAGATGAATTTCCAAGTTTAAATTATGCTAGAGATTTAAAAGGATGCCGCATAAAAGATGAGGATAAAATAGAGTGCATTATGAGGTCTAGTACTGGGGTCCCATTCCAAAGCCTTGAAAGGTTGGAACTGTATGACTTGCCAAATTTAATTGGTCTCTTCAAGTGGGAAGCAGTTGCACCTCTTCCACCTGGCACATTTTCCTGTCTCATAGAGTTGAGTATTGAAGGTTGTGGTAAATTAAAGAAGCTTTTCCCTCAGAGTTTGGTACATAATTTCCATAACCTCCAATCATTAAGTGTCTGGGACTGTGTACAAATGGAGGAGATAATAGAAGATGACAACAATGAAGGGGCTGATATCACATTGCCAATGTTAAAGAAATTGGACATGTTGGACTTGCCACGACTAAAGAGCATCTGCAAGGGAAAGATGATTTGTGATTCCATTGACCGTATTGATTTGTGGGGCACTAAAAATATAAAGGAATTGCCTTTAAATTTACCGCTTCTCCATGGACAAGTGTCTCGTCTTAAATCAATCAACATGGAGAAAGAATTGTGGGAATCATTGGAGTGGGCCGATCACAATGCCAAAAATGTCCTTCAACCCTTGGTTTCTTTTGAGGATCCGTTTATTCCGAAACAGGTACGATTCCACACTATTTTCAACAACTTATTTCTTTTGATCTCTCTTAATAATTAATTCTAAAAATAATTTTTCAACAACTCATTTCTTAAAAAATTGGTCTCAAATAGATCCTAAATTTATCTAAGAACAAAAGGAAACATACAAATCCATCAAGCGAGACTCTCAACTCATGGTAGAATTATTTGATGACACTAAAAACGAATAATTAAAGAATCAAATTAATTTAGAATTAATGTTTTTTATTAGTTTATTGTCTGTATTGAGCATCTGTTTGGTTTAGATAAAAAATCAAAATTTTAATAGATTTTGATAAAAGTTAACAGAACGTGTAATTGAAAAGGCGTGCATCCTATAAAATGTGTGGTTAAAATTAATTTTTGACTTCAACTTAGATTTAATTAGTAAATAACATAATAGCATTTAGATATAAAATTAGAGGGAAAAAAAACTTCTTGGATAATAACACTAAAAACTATTTGGATATATATATATATATATATATATATATATATATATATATATATATATATATATATATATATATATATATATATATTCAGTTTGGTGCTCATGCTCCATCATTTTACTTGATAATTGATTATCAATGTCTAGGATTGATTCTTCCTTGCATCTTGACATCTTGATTTATGTTAATTATTGACTCGTGCATCTTCCTTGTCATTTTTTTTTTTTTTGTTACTTGATGTTCCAAAATTATAACTTGTTCTTTCCAGAGAGCATAACTGATTCGGATGCTCTGGAGTGAAGAGAGGAAGAAAGCCAATACTAAAGTTGTAGTTTGGTGAACATTTTAGACATTTTATCGCCGTCCAAATGTGATTGGGAACTGCTTTATTTCATTTTCTCAGGGTGTCTGTATAACAAATCCTAGGTACGCTAATGCATTCATATTTAAGAATTAGTTACAAACTATATCAACTTATGCTTTGTGAAACTTATTTTGGCATGTGTAAAAAGTTCATGAATTTAGTTATGTTACATATACATTGTGATATCATCACTTGTAGACTGATTTACAAACACATGATGTGGTAAGATATAATTTGATCAAAATTTCTTCAGCCAAATAAAAATAAATAAATAAATCTTCACTATTTACTTTTTGATACCTCATCAATCTATTAAACTTTATTTTGTCGCGCTTTAATATTCATTGATTTTTAAAAACATGGTTGGCAAATAAATTGTTTTTAAGCGTCTAATGGATGTTTTTAAAACAAGCTCTAAATTAGCATATATGCTTCTCCCTCAACCCACAGCTTTCTGCCTTTAATTCATCTTAATTAATTATACTCTTCTTTTACTTCATTGAGATTGTAAGCAGATTAAGCTTATAAAAGAATTGCTCAAAGATTTAATCGATTCAAGGTAAATATATGTTAATCTACTCCTGCATCTATTAGAGTTTCGTCTCAGAATTAGTGTATTGAGTACTTCTCAATTCAATTGAAGAAGATTTGGAGCCATTCAAGGAAGTAGGTCAACTCGTTCGACTCATTGTTTATAAATTCTTGTTAAGTTCTATCTTCATATACAACATAACCTTTAAATAATTATTGGAGTGGGATCATCCCAACGCCCGCAATGTCCTTCTACCCTTTCTCAAGGAATATTGGTGATATATGCCTTTCTCAGGTAACACAATTTAATTTATTAATCTTAACCGTGAATGAGAAATCATGGTGACAAAATAACAGTCTCATTTTCTTGTCAGGTTTTTCACATGGATATGTACTTAATTGGTTGATTGAAGAAGGCCAATACTGAAGTTGCACTTTGATCTCAACTCAAATGTAATTCGAGTTTCCTTATTGCCCAATCTTGTATAGTACTATGTACGCCTAAAAGAAGAGTGAGCCATTAAATCTTGTATATACTTTGCATGCCTAAATACTTCACTAATGTACACTATCAGTTGATTATTGGATGGTATTTGCAAAAGTTATTAACGATGCATGTTCATCCAGATAACACAACCACCCAATTATATTTAAAGTACAAATTATTTTAGAAAGTTCTTGTGCTTATCTTGAAAGGAAAGTATCTTTAGGAACCTTGACTAGTTAATTGTCAGCAAAATAACTTAATATAGTAGAGTAGTTTTGCTAACATAAGACATAAAAGTCAGGCTTTTGGATGTGAAAGATGTGTTTGCCAATCAGCATGGACGGGGATTATTCATTTTATCCATGTCTATGACTTAGGCGAGAACGTTGCTGGTGTATCAATGCTCAGTTAAGTAATATATTCAATTTTCCCCATATGTAATTGAACAAAAACATGGAAAAAGGGGGTCACGTGGGGGTGGGAGGAAAATATTTTTCATGGAAAATTTTGGCTATCAAACATGGTAAATTGAAAAACGAGGAATAATATTACCCTAGAGATGTTGGTTTTGGTTCAATAATTGCATTTCTAAGTGCTTTCCAACCTCCTTCCTGGAAGGATATTATTGCTCACAGATGACAGAATCCATGTGCTTAATCTTGATTGTTGGGTTGGCCTTGACTTGTGAGTTATTTTGAAGTCATTTCTTCTTACTACTAGTCAGATGCACGTGTAATGCAGATGCTATCAGCGTAGTTGGCTACTTAATAACGTGGTTGTAAAAGAAAAAAATCAAAATAATTCACTTCATAGAAGATGTTTGTCTACCGCACTATATGACGTATGACGATTCTTCTGAAAAATATTGAGTTCCTTCAATATCCATTATGACGTCATAAATTTACCATTTTTAATCGACCCAATAAAGTTAGCCAAATCAGTAAATTAAGAAAGCCTACAACCATAAAAATCACCGCATAAATTCCAAGAGATTTACCATAATCCCGTGGGTCAAAGCAGTAAACTGGAAGCACAAATAATAAAATATATACTCACTTTTGAAACTATTACCATAACATTCCCTAATTACTGAAATATAGTCGCATTAATAATATCAAATCTAAGAAGCATATATCCAGAATATTTATCAATATCACATATCCTCGTATTCTAAATCCTAATAAATCAAGTAACATGCTTCCAAATAACAAGCAAAAGAGATTATTAACAATCACTACATGACAGAAAGATAATCATTTCAGAGTAGCAAGTGTTTTTTCCTTTAATGAAAAAAGATAAAATAAATTTCTGATTAGAAAATTCTTAATTTGTTTTCGACGTAATAATTGAAAGAAAAATATAATTCCAATTTACTTCAATTAAAAATTTCTATACAATTTACAAGCGAGTAAATTATAAACAAAGATAGCAATAATTCCCATAAAAAGATAGCATTAATTCTCATATATTTATCATAACCGCATTTCAAGATTTCAAAGGAAAATTGAAAAGCATGATTTTATGTTTAATTATTCATGCAAGATAATTTTTGTTATTTAAACTTTATCAATCATATATTTATCATGGTCGCCCTTTAAACTCTTGAATAAATTTTAAATAGCTGAAAATGAACATTTGTAGTGTAAAATATCGAACCAAACATAAAAACTGAAGAAAAATGAAATTGAGAGAAATTTGTGTAAGTATGGGAGTTGAGGATGAGGTAGAAAAAAAAATTAACGATTATGATTTTACGTTTAATAATTTAAGATAATTTTTATATTTAAACTTAATCGACAATATATTTATTATTATCACATTTTAAGTTTTTTTAGAAAAATTTAAATCGATCCAAAATGGATATTCATATCGTAAAATATCGAATCAAACGAAAAATTATAGGAAAATAAAGTTCGAAAAAAGGACATTGAAATGGGGTCGGGATTGAAAAGAAACATAAACAATCACGACTTTACGCTTCACAATTAATGTAAAATTATTTTTGATATTTTAAATTTATCGATCATATATTTATCATGGCCGCATTTCAACATTTCTAACTTTAAATCGCTTAAAACAAATATTTGTAACTTAAAATACTGAATCAAACGTTAAAAAAAAAAAAAAAAGGCTCAGCCAAGCCGAGCCGTCAATGCATTATACTGAATCAAACGTTTAAAAAAAAAAGGCTTGGCCGAGCTTTTATATTTAAACTTAATCAACAATATATTTATTATCATCAAATTTTAAGTTTTTTTTAAAAAGATTTAAATCAATCCAAATTGATATTCATATCGTGAAATATCGAATCAAACGAAAAATTGTAGAAAAATAAAATTCGAAAAAAGGACATTGGAATTGAGTCGAGATTAAAAAGAAACATAAATAATCACGACTTTATGTTTCACAATTAACGTAAAATTATTTTTGATATTTAAAATTTATCGATCATATATTTATCATGGCTGCACTTCAACATTTCCAACAAATTTTAAATCGAGTAAAACGAATATCTGTAACTTAAAATATTGAATCAAACGTATAAAAAAAAAAAAAAAAAAGGCTTAGCCGAGCTGCCGAGCCATAAAGCCATTTTTATATTTTAACTTAATCAACAATATATTTATTATTATCACATTTTATTTTTAAAAAAAAATGAAATCGATCCAAATGGATATTCATATCGTGAAATATCGAATCAAACGAAAAATTGTAGGAACATAAAGTTCGAAAAAAAGAACATTGAAATGAGGTTGAGATTGAAAAGAAATATAAACAATCACGACTTTACGTTCTACAATTAATGTAAAATTATTTTGATATTTAAAATTTATCGATCATATATTTATCATGACAGGACTTCAAATTTTGAGATTTAAAATTTGTCGATCATATATTTATCATGGCCGCATTTCAACGTTTCCAACAAATTTTAAATCGCTTAAAATGAATATCTGTAACTTAAAATACCGAAAAAAAAAAAGTTAGCCGAGCCGAGCCATAAATCCATTTGGTAATTTATGGCTCGACTGTAAACAAAATTAATCAAAGGAAAAAATAAAATTAGCCGAGTCGAGCCATAAAGTCGGCTCAGTTCACAACTTAAAATACCAATTAATGTAAAATTATTTTTTATAGATAAAATTTGTCGATCATATATTTATCATAGCCGCACTTCAATATTTCCAACAAATTTTAAATAGCTTAAAACGCATATTTGTAACTTAAAATACTGAATCAAACGTTAAAAAAAACCGGCTTACACGGCTTAGTCGAGTCGAGCCGAGCCAGAAATGGATTTGCTCGCGGATTCTGGAGAAAAAAAAAAGAAAATAACTTAACCGACTTAGCCGGCTCAGCTCGGCTTCGCGGCTTATGAATAGTGCCCCCCAAACTCACTCTTTTATTTATGTAGGAAACATGCTATATCACATATAAATACTAAAAAGAATTCACTCAAACTAGAGTGGTATATTAACTGTCGAACCTACCCAAACAGACCTGATGGGTTGGTTTTGTGAGGCGTGGGTCAGTTTTTGGGTTGGCTTCGACTCAATTTGGAAAAGTTGGTTTGGTGGTTGGGTTGGATTCTAACTTGAGTATTGTCATCCCAAACTGGAAAACCACTCCTAAATTTGTTAGTGACTTAAGCCAAAACGCTCTCGTTCGGCCCCCATTAATTCTTGTTATTTTACATTTTGGCTATTATTCAACCCAACTTGGGGGACACAACTGTATCCACTTCTGCTCATATCATTTCAAATGTCAGAGAATCTAAAAACAAAGTCATGGCAATTGTGGAAGTTTCTCTCCCCTCCCTCCGTGGAGCTTCTTTCCCCTTCCTCCGGTGAAGGATTCTTCTCGGTCCTTCGGTGCGCTTGTTGGGGAGGTAGGAGCTTAGGCTCCCCCTTCCTCTTTCCTTCTTCCCCTTTCTGTTTTTTTCCCCTTTTCCCCCTTTTCGCTTCTCTCTGTTTTTTTCTTTCCCCTTTTTTATTTTTCTTTTCCCCGTTTCTTTTCGGTTTCTCTTGTTGTTGCCCAGGGTTCGCCTTTCTGCTGCTGTGGATGGTGTTTTCTGGCGGCGTTTGGGCGGGGTCGGTGGTGTGGTTGGCTGAGTTTTGGAGGTGGCGCTTGTGTGGGCTTCGGTTGGGAAGTGCGGCGAGCGAGGTTTGGCCGGTTCTTGGTCGGCCTCGGTAGTGCGTGTTCTTTTTCGGTGGGGGCCGACGGGAGGGCTGCTGCTGATGGAGCTTAGCCGGCGGACCTTTTTGGACTGGTTCTCCAGTTAGGGCGTGGATGGTGGTGGTGGTGTTTGGTAGTGGTTGTGTGTTGTTTGGTGGTGTATTGGATGTTTTGCTTTGGTTTTGTTGTTGTGGTTCTTGGGTTGTTGTTGTTTTGTTGTGTGGTTTGTTTGGCAGTGTTGAAGTCTAGACAATGCCCATTTCCTGGCGTGCGGGAGTGCTCAAGTGCTGAGTGCGTAGTTGATTTTACGTTGGGTTTTGTCTCGCCTTGGTAAAGTCGCAAATGTTTTCCGACTTCTTGTGCCGTTGGTTGTATTGGGGTGTGTATAGTTTGTATGTATTTGGGTCATTTTTTGTGGTTTGTGGATGTTTCTTGGGTTGTGGTAACACTTTATCTTTCTTTGGAGAGCGTATGTTGGAGGTCTTTCTCCTTGTATCCACTTTTTTCGCCTTCTTGTAATATATTGATGTTTTTCCTCAAAAAAAAAAAAAAAAAATGTCATGGCAATTGTGTAATCTTGACCCCAACAGATAGTTATTTAAACTATCATTTTCTTGCTTAGATTACTCATTACTCTCAAATTCAGCAAGCATAATTAAAAACAATAGTGAATTACTAATTAAACATGAAACCTTAATTGTATTCTTATTTTAAACATTTGCTCATAAATCGATAAAAATAATTGAGGATCTATAAATAAAAAACATTAATCTTTAAAGGAAAATCTAAAATTCTCTAACTTGGCTCTGATACCACATGTAAGCAATTATATAATCTTAATATCAGGATCTTTAGAATTCATAATTTTCACATATAGATTAATTGGTCAAGATACATACCTTGATCCATAGCAATAATTGATAGATTTAAACATGCAAAATAGGAACTAATAAAATCTAGAAACTGTTCTCTCTATTTTCCTCACTATTATTGAATTATATAATTTGATGGGTTTCATTCACTTTTATGGACAGAGAGAGACAGTCCAAGAGTCATGCAGTCCAATGATCATGAAAAAACTATTCACTTTCCATCAAAGTGGATAGTTATAAAAAATTGTCACTTCTCAATGGACCAATAGAATTTTTAACAATAACACACCATTTTAATTAATTTATTAATAATATTATTTGGACCATGTTAATTGATTTTACATTGCGTGCAAACCGGGTGGGGCTGATCTACTCAAGATCATTGTTGCTTCATGGAAGCATGGTAAAGTTGATGAATAATATCCGGTCCGTCTACATCAGGCTACTATTTATCGGGTCAAATCAGGGCATCCCCCTATTGGCGCCCCTAGTTTGACCCGGGATTTAATCCTGGGACAACCAGTGTTTTCCATATATCAAACCACGATTTATGATATTGACAGTTCCAATCTCTGTAAAATTTCTGCAAATATTCTAATCATCCTTGCACGCGTCAGCATTTTATATGGAGTTCTATTTTTGGTTTTTCAACGTAGTGTTCTACAATTTCATTTGTGTGTTTCTGTGGCATGCAGGAGTGGCTACGGTGTTTGATCTACTTGAATGCGTAACTATTCTTGCCAGCACAACAAAGATGAATCAAAAAGATTCACATACCATGTTGGACTATTTTGTGCAATAAAATCCACTATTACTGATGTTCTCAAGTATTGATAAATCGACTTGCATGCCTCACTGCTCAGGCATGTTTTCGATTGTCATAAATTACTAAGTCGAAAGCTTCCGTTCTGTTAAAAATACTTATATAAGTCATGTCATTAGTGTTTACTCGCAACTGAAGAAATCTTCAATTAAATTTTTCGTTAATGATAATTGCTACGCTTTGAGCTCCTGAATCTATCTCTGCATGTTAGGTGACGTTACAGGTTGACTGGTTTTGCTAACATAACGTAAAAGATGTGTTTGCCAATCAGCTTGGACAGGGATTATTCATTTTATCCATGTCTAAGACTTAGGCAAGAACGTTACTTGGATATCAATGCTCAGGTAAGTAACATATTCAATGTTTCTCCATATAAACTTGAAGAGTATGTTTAGTAAGGTGGAATAGACAGTGCTACACATTATTACTAAAAAAAGAGAAGTTATATCTTGTTCAGTGTATTCTTAGGTCATGACAAGTATTGCTAGTCAAACATGCCCCAGTTTTATTGTTTAGTACTAGTAATAGTGTTCATTTCTTCTCCCGCCGTGGTACCTTGTAAAAGCCCACTGTTTCAAGATTAACTTGACTTGAGATAAAGCGGTTGATTTATTTAATTTGTTTTCATTGACATCAATGAAATGTAATGGATTTTGAGTATTGCGTGGGGGTCACGTGACCCCCCAAGTCCAACTTTGCTCCTTTTTTTTTTTAACCATTAAATTTTCTATGTTTTTGTTTCAATTTTTGAAGTCATTATAGGATGTAAAACGAAATCGAAATATTGTATTCTTAATACCATTTGAAATATTCACGGCCTAGTTTTCTAAATTATTAATAGCGTACGAAACGATCAATCGTAGCAAATGTTAAGACTTGTCAAAGTAGGCAGTTCAAAATTAGTATTTCAAAAATTTCAATAACGTGCTAACTTTAAAAATTCTTCAACGATCGTACGCTAATCGAATCTACAAATTACTTATGACATCCCAAAGCTTATTTCGAGAATTACATTATAGACATATCGAATAGACCAAATAGATATTGAAAATAGTTAAAGATGCGTTAAACGTGAGTCTTACAGAAACGCGTATAGCTATCATTTTCTTTAAAAAAAAATTCAATTATTTCATTAATATTTATTATTTTTACAATACAAATTTCTCTATATAATTTTTATCATTTTATTAGGAAATCTTATTTGAAATATGATATCAAAAATTTTCGAAATTTTAAATTTGAAAAAGTCATATCTCATGTAAATTTTCGGTGGCAAAATTACATGAGTACGATTTTTTTGGAAGTAAATTTTTTATTGTAAAATTTCTCCCAACTTCTTTGCAAGTTCGATTGTGCCTCCCTAACTTTAAACTTCTGCGTCTGGCCCCTATTAATTTCTGACTATGACTGGATAACTCAGGGCAAGGTAGATAATTAACTTACCTATTTAGATGATATACAATATATGGCTTTTAATCTTGGTTATAAGTTTTATTAAGACTCGATGTTTCAACTTAAAATGTTAACCTTATTAAGAGAAGTAGTCCAAACTCTTATAAATTGGTCTATAATTTCATATTTATTCTATATAAAATTTTATCAATTAACAAATTTAGATTGACTGCACGAATCCTTTGTTATGAGGTAGTCCAGTTCATTACTAACTCTAGTGGCCTATCTAAAGCCAGAATCCTGATCAAACAGTATTTATTTATTCCTTTCCTGCTGCCCACACTCAGGAGTCAGAGGTACTGTCTCAGTTTGTGAAGCCTGTTTATACCCACACTCAACGTCCACGGATTTCATTCTCCGAAGTGTGAATTGCATTTCTTTCATGACCTTTATCTACTGTTTCTGTTGATATTGCTTATGCTATGTCCATCCATTATGAAAGTTGGTAATTTGTAATTGAATTGTCTCAGCCCTGTTGGTCGATTTCTTCCGCTGTTGGTCCATTTTTGGGTTGGGTGAAAGAACTGTCGGCTCGGTGGTTGGGTTGCCTAAAAGTCTGGAAACCCCTCTCCGAAATCTGCCACTGACTTCAGCCAACAAATTATTTACAAAAGTTGGGTAAACATTAAGTCAACACAATTCTAAAAAATAAAAGAGCATATCCCACATTATTAACTTCTCGTCTAACGAAACTACAATCTTAAAACGGAAGTGTAATGATTTGTAGGAGTGCACCTTCTTGGGCATATGAGGATGGATTATTCACTGTCGAATTCGATATAATCTATTAGCTTAATACATATTAACTATTTGATGTTTAAACTGCATTGTAGATCAACAAGAAGCAACTGCCTAAATGCTTTTCAAAAAAAAGAAAGGAATAATTTATAGTGAAATATAACTATTTTCCAGAGCTTGGTCCACTAAAAATAATTATCTTAGAGATGTCTTGGCCCTTTTGTTCAATAATTGCATTGATAATTCTTAGTGCTTTCCATCCTCCTCCTGACTTGATGGGCCCTCCCTTTGGTTCAATAATTGAATTTTGTTCTTAATTTCCTTCCATGAACGTTCTTGGTAAACTTGAGTCAATGTTTCTCCCACTTCTTTATTCTATTGTAGCTCATCTTTGCTCCTTGCCCCGTTCGTTTTAGGATTTTCAAGCTTATTCTATTAAACGTCTATTTTTAAATAGAATCGTGGTTTTAATTAACGTCTATTGTATTGTTGCAACTTTCCATGTTGCGACGTCATAATTAATGGAAAGTTACAACGAAAAAATTTCAATATCTCAATTACAATTAAAATATGGTGCAATCATTGGCGGATCTAGGGGGACTGGGCTATACTACAGTCCATCACATCAGCCCAATTCATTTAAAAAACAATTAAGTAAAAACAATTTTTTTGTCTGTAAAAATAAATGTTTTTTTTTTGGTTTTGCGTGTTAGTTCGTCTTAAAATTTTTCTTGAATCCGGCCCTGGGTGCATTAAATCATGTTTTTTATATAACATCTAATTTTTAGACATGTAATGCTTTAAAATTGTTCCATTATAAAAAAAGAAGTGTAAAATGAGAAAATGGAGTTGGACAAAAAGAAGAAAAAGTGAGTGGGTAGACAAGATGGTAAGTAGAAGAAAGAATTTCTTTCACAACATTCATTTTATTATCACCTTGCAGAATAGTCGATTTATGATCTAATATCATAAATAGGAAGTTGAGATCGATGTTTTTCTTTGTAAAGTGTCACCTATCTTTCCAAATAAATAAAGAAATCTCAAAGGAAATTAGGACTACACTGATTCACGTTTACCTAGAACCTTCATGGAAGGAGGCGAGGGGGGGGGGGGGGGGCATCAAGTCAGGAAAGCACTGAGAATCAGGAAAGAAGACAAAGAAGTTGCCTTTCTTTCAATCGACTATTGATGGACAACCATATTCTCCAACTGCTCTTAAAGTGATTGAGATTTGAGATAGAAAAATGCTATTTGTACATCAAAAAGTGTACATCAAGGTCTACATCCCCTCACATGGAGGGGTCCACTTGAATAAAATATTCGAGTGGACCTCTTACCCATATGAGGAGGGTGTACACCGTGATGTACACCCCGATATACTAGTAGCATTGCTCTTTGAGATATGCAAAGAAGACAACAAGAGTAAAACAAAAATTAATAATTATTTAATCAATGAAACATCATAGAGTTGATAATGCAAATTGATTAATTCTCAGTGCTTTCCTGACTTGATGCCCCCCCCCCCCCTCCATGAAGGTTCTTGGTAAACGTGAGTCAGTGTAGTGCTTTCCAACCTCCTTCCTTAAAAGCTTGACTTTACCCTTTGGTTCAATAATTTCCTTCCATGAAGGTTCTTGGTAAACGTGAGTCGGTGTAGTGCTTTCCAACCTCCATCCTTAAAAGCTCGACTTTAAGGTAGACAGTTATGTCCTCAGGTTCCTTTCGGCGAAAGGTTCTTGATTAACGTTAATTTATATGCCTAGACAATTCACATTCTACTCCCTACAACTTTCTTCCACTTCATAACTCTTCTTTGCTCCTTGCCCTGTTTATTTTGGAATATCCAGATTATTCCATTCAAGGTAAATATATTATATTGATCTCCTCTTCTCCGTTTGTTTGGGTTTCACCTCATTCATATTATTATTATTATTATTATTATATGATCGTTAAATGTTTCATTAATTAAATAATTATTAATTTTTGTTTTACTCTAGATCAACCTCTCACCTTTGATCCTGAAGTGTTTTGAGTGATTGGCTCAATTGGAGGAGATTTGTAGTCATCATTACTAATTTGACTCAACTGCAACCATCTAATCTGAAACAATTCAGGTAAATACTTACAACTTTTTCAATTAGCATTTTGTTAAGAATATTATTTGTGGTTTCTTCAATGTTATTTGTTCCCCTGAGAGAGACTTCTATAAGCTTACATGATACCATTTGTTATATATTTAATTTGTATTTATAGGTATTTTATCATTGAAATCCGACCCTTCCTCAGTTCATATGCCCACCCTAGGTAAAAATATAAGAGAGAAGACCCAAGATCCATTTTCCATCAACGAATTCTTTCAAATTCTTGATCGAGTACTCACAACAGTTAGTATCTTTTTTCAATGTTATCAAAATCGATCATGCTCGGCCGATTGAACCAATAAAATCAAGCCGAATACAGGCACATCAACCTTCAAATCCACTAATTAAAACATGTCCTAAAATCGGTGAATCTTCAATCGGAACTTTTTGTATCGATTGCAATGTATTTAGGTTTTCAAAGGTCAATCTTAACTCAAAAATAAAGTGCTTTCCAACCTCCTTCCTGGAAGGATATTATTGCTCACAGATGACATAATCATGTGCTTAATCTTGATTGTTAGGTTGGCCTTGACTTGTGAGTTATTTTGAAGTCATTTTTTTCTTACTAAACATGCTATATCACATATAAATACTAAAAAGAATTCACTCAAACTAGGAGTGGGTATATTAAACCACTGTTTGTCTATCATTATTCCAAAAAATTGTTTGCTACATTAAGATTCTCCACCACACATTCACCTAATAAAATATTCTACACATAAATCAATAAAGTTACTTTAATTTTCAACCACACATCCTTCAAAAAATATTATTCATCACACTAATTTTTTCCCAATAATGGGAGACAAACAAGGGGTTAATTTCACAAATGGTCACTGAAGTTACTTGAAAATTTCAAAACGGTCACTGAAGTTTGAAATTTCTTTCAAAACGGTCACTAAATTTTCAGATTTTTTGGGCAAGTTTGAGACAATTTTTTGGCAACTTCCGACCACCAAAATCATTGATTTCGGATACCGTTGGAAAGCCCACGATGTCCTCTTCAATTAATATCAAAAATCTCCCCAAAACTCCAAGTGATTCGGCCGGAATAAACCCACGAAGTCGGCAACCGAAAATTGTGAAAATCTGTCCAGATTCTCAGATTTTTTGGACAAGTTTGAAGCAATTTTTTGGCAACTTCTGACCACCAAAACCTTCGATTTCGGATACCGTTGGAAAGCTCACAATGTCCTCTTCAATTACCACCAAACATCTCTCCAAAACTCCAAGCGATTCGGCTGGAATAAACCCACGAAATCAGCTACCCAAACTAGACAGATTTTCGGACTTTTTGGTAGCTGACTTCGTGGGTTTATTCCGGCCGAATCCCTTGGAATTATGGGGAGATTTTTGGTGATAATTTAAGAGGACATTGTGGGCTTTCGAACGGTATCCGAAATTGGCGGTTTTGGTAGTCGGAAGTTGCCGAAAAATTGTTTCAAACTTACCCAAAAAATCTGAAAATCTGGGCAGATTTTCACAATTTTCGATTGCCGACTTCGTGGGTTTATTCCGATCGAATCACTTAGAGTTTTGGGGAGATTTTTTGTGATAATTGAAGATGACATCGTGGGCTTTCTAACGGTATCCGAAATCGACGATTTTGGTGGTCGGAAGTTGCCTCAAACTTGGCCAAAAAATCTGAAAATTCAGTGACCGTTTCGAAAGAAATTTCAAACTTCAGTGACCGTTTCTGAAATTTTGAAACTTCAGTGATCGTTTTGAAATTTTCAGGTAACTTCAATGACCATTTGTGAAATTAACTTGACAAACAAGCTATAACTTTGGAACCTACCCAAGCTGGAAAACCACTCCTAAATTTGTCGGTGACTTAAAGCCAAAACGCTCTCGTTCGGCCCCCCATTAATTCCCCTTATTTTACATCTTGGCTCATTATTCAACCCAACTTGGTGGACACAACTGTATCCACTTCTGTTCATATCATTTCAAATGTCAGAGAATCCAAAAAAATCTACTGAACCCATTGACATATATACCCTCCATTTTACTGGTGCAATGCCATTCTCACCGCTGCCATCACTCAACCAGACGGCAAAACTAGGAGCTCAAATGTCAGAAACCCATGTGAATCACATAATTGTACAGTCTGCTATCATTCGGACGTGGAGCCCGACCATGTTTGAAAAAGTTAAAAATTTAATGGTTTTCAATGGAAGCAATGATTTTGTAGGAGTGCAGCTTCTTGGGCATATAAGGATGGATTATTCACTGTCGAATTAGATTCTATTAGCTTAATACATATGAACTATTTGATGTTTAAACTGCATTGTAGATAAACAAGAAGCAACAGCCCAAATGCTTTTCATAAAAAGAAAGGAATAATTTATAGTGAAATATAACTATTTTCCAGTCCACTTAAAAATAATAATTTGCTTAGAGATGTTTTGTTCAATAATTGCATTGATAATTCTTAGTGCTTTCAACCTCCTCCTGACTTGATGGGCCTTCCCTTTGGTTCAATAATTGAATTTTGCTCTTAATTTATGTCCTCAAACTCCTTTCGGCGAAAGGTTCTTGACAATTCACATGCTAACTCCCTACAACTTTCTCCCACTTCTTCATAACTCTTCTTTGCTCTTTGCCCTGTTTATTTTGAAATATCCAGATTGTTCGATTCAAGGTAAATAAATTATATTGATCTCCGTTTGTTTGGGTTTCACCTCATTCATATTATTATTATTATTATTATTATTATTATTATTATTCTATGATCGTTAAATGTTTTATTGATTAAATAATTATTAATTTTTATTGTTCTCTGGATCAATCTCTCTCCTTTGGTCCTGAAGTGTTTTGAGTGATAGGCTCAATTGGAGGAGATTTGTAGTCATCATTACTAATTTGACTCAACTGCAACCATCTAATCTGAAACTGTTCGAATGTGTTTGATAGCATGAAAAATGGGTGGAAAAGGAAAACATTTTCCAACTTTTCATGAATTGTGGTGTTTGATGGACAGATTTTGGCATGGAAAATTTGGCTTTTATTTTCCCTAGACGCGCCTAACTCCTTGCGTGAGTTGAATTGATTTTCTCACCTTTTAGGTGAGAAAATTAATTCTAGGTCTGACTGCCATTTTTTTTTTTTTTTTATTTTTTTGGCAATGGAAACAAATTTCATGACTAAGTGTAAAAAAAAATTTCACTTTCATGGACAATTTTGATGCAAACGAATATTAAACTTTGATAAAAAAATGATTTTTTAGGAAACAATTATTTTTTCGTTTTTTTTTGTACTTTTTCGCAATGGAAACAAATTTTATAACCAATTGTGGAAAAAAATATCACTTTAATTGACAATTTTCATGTAAGATAAAGCCAAACGAATAGAAAATTTAAAAATTTTTCGGGTGGAAAATTATACCAATCAAACACACTTGAAATCATTTTCCTTGCAAAATATTTTCTAAACAAATCTTTTCCCTTTAAAACGTTTTCTTTCCACCCATTTTCCACCCTTGCAATCAAACGCACGCTTCAGGTAAATACATACAACTTTTCAATTAGCATTTTGTTAAGAATATTATTTTTGGTTTCTTCATTGTTATTTGTTCCCCTGAGAGAGAGTTCTATAAGCTTACATGATACCATTTGTTATATATTTAATTTGTATTTATAGGTATTTTACCATTGAAATCTATTTTTTAAAACCGATCCTGACTTCCCGCAAATCCGACCATTCCTCAGTGCATATATATTATGCCCCACCCTAGGTAAAAATAAGAGAGAGAAGACGCATGATCCGTTTTCCATAAACGAATTCTTTCAAATCCTTGTATCGAGTAATCACAACAGTTAGTATCTTTTTTTTCAATGTTATCAAAATTGATCATGCTCGGCGAACCGATATAATCCAGCCGAATATGGGAATGTCAACATTCAAAATCTGTCCTAAAATCGGTGAATCTTCAATCGGAACTTGTTGAATCGATCGCAATGTTTTTAGGTTTTTAAAGGTCATTCTTAACTCAAAAATAAAAGGCCCGTTTTGTTTGAGTTTCAATTTTTAAATTTGAGTTCATTTGTAGTTTTCTATTTTGATGTTCCGTTTTAAATTGTTGAAAAACACGTTTGATTTGTCATATACGTACATTTTAAAATTGATAAATCTTTCAATATTTATTTTTCGCTACAAAAGTAAAATTAAAGTAATTAATAAATTAAGTTGGCAGAATATATAAAATAAAAAAAATGAAATTAATGACGTGAACTAAGTTTTTTATGTGTGCTCTTTTAAATATCTTTTAGAATTTTTATTTAAATAACTAATAAGGGTTTAGAGATTTTATTTAAATAACTAATGAGGGTTTGTAATGTTTTTATTTTTTACTTTATATAATTTCATTTTTCAACAATTTATTGGAATTTTATTTCTTCAGAATTTTTATTTTTTTTTTTGAAATTTATTTTTATCGAATTTTAGATTTTATTTTTTTTTAAATTTTTATTTTGAGAATTTTTTATTCTCTCTTCAATTTTTTTTTATCATTTTAGAATTTTAAACGTTATTTTTAAATTTAATTTTTCTAGAATTTCAAAATCATAATTTTTTAGTATGTTTTATTTTTCAAATTTTCGTTTTTAAATAATATTTTATTTAAAAGATTATTTTTTTTATTTTTAATATTTTTTAGCATTTTCACTATAAACACTCAAATCTTCTAAAATATGTTTTAAATTTTATATTATAATTTATAAAATTATTAAATCGTTTTTAGAAGATATATTTTTTCAAAAAAAATTAGATCAAACTAATTTTGAATATTTTGCAAAATTGAAAACTGAACTAAGTCTTTAGCGTAAGCAATTAAACCATAATATCAAGATCGTTAGAATTCATGATTTTCACAAGTAAATTTAATAGATTAAGAAACATACTTTGATCCATAGCAATAATTGGATGATTTAAAACTGTAAAAGAGAAACAGGTAAATAAATAAATTGTTCTCTTTCTTTATCTGTAAATGAATGTTTTAATTTGACGGGATGAATTCACGTTTATAGACATAGAGACAGTTTCTTTATGGATCTTATAACTACCAACTTTTCATCAAAATGTATAGCTAGAAAATTGTCACTTCTCAATGGACCAATAAAATTATTGAATATTTACACCTAACATGCAGAATTATACAATTAAAAGCAACAAGTCGCTTTTTAATTATTTCTAGATGATTAAATCAAACAAAACCAATTTTTCTAAATTTGAATGCCACCATCAATAATAAAAGCAATAAAGAATACTAAAGATGATCACGGAGAAATTTCAATTGAGTAAAAACTCATGGTTCTTTGTCAGTCAATAATCCACTATAAATCGAAGCAAACTTATAGTACGGCCTAAACCCGTCTATCCCGTAGAACTTTTGACATCAATTCATATAGTCTTCCTTATCCTACTAGATGTGTGCTCCTTCAAAACAAATCTCAACTCTTGTTTTATATCTTATCCCTCATGTACTGCGTGATCTTGACGCAAGATCCCGACTCCAGTACCCCACCTTAGTCTTCCTGAATTTGTAATTCTACAACAGCTCTTGATCTCTGGTATCGATTTATCTCCGGTGATTAAGTGGTTTGGTGCATGATCAAAATTTCTTGTGTGTTTTGATGTATAATTTTATATGAAACAATATGGCTTGATCAACAAAATATGATTTGTATGAATTTATGGATCAAATAATATGTGGTTATATATATGTCGAAAAATATTTGGGATGAAAAGGAATTGAAAAACCAAGTGTTTGAAATGTTGACGTATCGCTTGAGCACCAAGCCAGCGACGGCGAGCATCAGTTGAGCAGTCGTGAGTATTTTTATCATAAATTTCTCTCCTGATGTCCGATTAAAGTGATTCAAAATGCATGGAAAATTTAACTCAAATGACTACAATTCTTCTAGAAACAACCTTGTCCAAATTCCAATATGTTTTATGTGAAAAATGCATTGCAAGTTGTAACTGAAATTTTGGAGCATAACTTGTACAACTCTTTGACACTCTTTAGACTTCTAATTGAATTCCCTTGATCATATATGATTTTCTTGGACATTTTGGACTTCTTCAGAACCTATACTACTAATTTCAACTCTTTTGCTATAATTATGATTCAATAACTCATATTTTAACTTTGATTGCAATTTGATAGATTTCTAATACTATTTAACTAGGACATGATTTTAACCAAGGAATTGCCTATTACAAATTTCGAAATTGCCAATAATAATTTGAACTTAACACATACAATTATACATTTCATTTAGTGTCACTTAGATTAGTATTATAACACTATTATTGATAAATGACATTACTCATCTATGTAGTTGCTACATATATCGATGCTAAATACCACACGTCCTGCATAGCACTAATGTAGATGATTATCCAACGAGTTTTTTTGTTGAGCATTCGTGACAATTAATTGTGTAATTGGAACTATTTCCATGCAGCGAGGTGTTCTTAATACGTCTATCAAATAGTTTGTCCTAAAATGTTAAGCCTAACAATACTCACGCTCGTAGAAAGCTTAGGTATTGCAAATTACACAATCCTATTGTCTGTCATTTTTCTTTTTAAATATTTATCTATTTTATTTTCATATTCCCACTTTTGAACCCCGCAAATTTTCTTATGTTCACTTCTGACCTTGTTTATTTAGAAGAAAAAATTATGTTTTCTTTTTCCCTCTTTTATCTTTTATCTTTTATGTATTTATATTTATCCATCTTTGGTTGACCCTTGTTTTTGTGTAAGAGAATCCCAGCTCTCAAGTAGTGTCAAAAATGTCGGGTGGTTACCCGTATCTTCTTTTCTTCTTCTCATGTTGAAGATGATTCTTTTCGTGAATTCATAGGTGGTTTCAATCTTTGTAGTATTACACAAAAAAAAGAGGTAAATAAATAAATAAATAAAATTTATGAAGAATATAATCGTATTGAAGTAAGTGTATACGTAACAAATCTGTGAAAATGTGTGACGGATAAAAAAAGAGGAAATTACAAAAAACCAGTGATTTTAACTTTCAAATTCAAAATTCAGGTCCAATATTTATCTAATCAAAAATCAGGTATAAATTAAATATTTAAATAATATTATAATACTAATTTTTCAAACCCTAATTCATTTTGAATCTATATTCTCTCTCTCTCTCTCTCTCTCCATTTCTCTTGCCGCTCTCTTCCTCACCGCCGCCGCCGCCGCGCCTCCACCTCCCTCTCTCCTCCCCTCCCCTCCCCTCGGCAAATAGCCGATTTCGTGCTCACGGCACGAAATGAGCGGCGATTTCATTGCTTTCCGGCAGACGATTTCTTTGGATTTTTTTGTTTTTTTTTTCTTTTTTTTATTATTTTTTTTTTTTGGCTATTGAGTGATATTATTGTTGGTGGATCTATGGTTGTTATTGTTGGTGGATCTATGTGACCAAATATTTGGTTATCTGTGACCAAATATTTAATCTGTGACAAGTGGTGTTGGTATGGTGTGGTGTGATGTGATGTGTGACCTCTATTTGGTGTATGTGACCAATTACTTGGTTATGTAACCAAGTATTTGAGGGTATGTGACCAAATATTTGGTAATCTGTGACTGATTACTTAACTGTGACCTAAAAATTTAGTAATATGTGACTCAAAAATAATCTGTGACCAAACAGTTTTTGAAATATGTGACCGTGTGACCTATAAATTTTGATATGTGACCAACTAAATTTGAAATATGTGACCAAAGAAATAATTGTGACCTACAAAATTTTTGAACTGTGACCGTAAAATAATATGTGACCTATAAGAATTATTATCCGTGACTGAAAAATAATATGTGACTAACTAAATTGTAAATCTGTGACCAAAATGTGACCGGTGACTATAATAATACGTGACTCTTTAAAAATCTGTGACCTCGCCGGAATGGTCGTCGGAATCGGAGCAGTCGCCGGAATCGGAGCCGGAGAAAAGTGGTGGTCGAAATTGTCGTCGGAATAGTCACCGGAGTAGGGGGGTGGTGCATGTGGGGTGGGTTTATTATATTATATTATATTAGAATTAATAAATAAAAAAAAAAAAAAAAAAAAAAAAACCTGATTTTTGAAGTTTCAAACTATAAACCTTATTTTTGAATTGGTGTAAAGAATACACCTTATTTATGAATTTTTCCCATAAAAAAAACAGTGGCAATAAAACTAACCCAGTGCAAAGATTATAAATGATGGAGAAAGAAAAAAAAAATGATAAACAAGCCAGTAATTTAGCTTTCACTAAATTAATAAATTTGTTTGTTTAGGTGTTAGTTTAATGGCCGTGAAATTAATTTATGTATAATCTTAATTCTAATAGCTTTGCTACATGTATACTCAGGTGTCATAATGCATAAGTGACATTTATGTATAAATTGTTTTTTTTTTTTATCAGTCAATAATAGAATGTCACTCAAACATTATGTCACCCAGAATATAAACCTGAGTGTACATGTGACAAAGCTCTTAGAATAATAATGTATAGCTCTCTTTGGTTTAGCTTAAGAAGATAATAAAAATTGAAGTCAAAATCAACAATCAATTTTAACAATATATTTTATGCGATTCAAAACTTTTCAGTCATTTACTTTATCAACTTTTATAGAAGTCTACCAAAAAAAAAATAATAATAAAATTAACAAAATCAATAAGGAGCATAGAAAGAAAATTTCTACGGCGTAGTCAATTGAAAAAGGAACAATTTCTTTTAAACGCCACATATACATAATGAGGGATTTTCAGGCCGCCCAATTAAAAAAAGAAGAAAAAAGAGCAATAATTGATGTTGGTCCATTGGTTCAATTATTGCATTTCTAAGTGCTTTTCGACCTCCCACCTTTACCAGTTCGTTGCTTTTAGATTTAAATAATATATAAATAGTGAATAATCTCTTAATTTCAGTTTCTGTAAAAGTTCAAATAATTTGAAATAAATTAATGTTTTGAAATTTGTCATGATCGAGTTTGTACAAAATGAAGGATTCCTTTCTGTAAAATTTAGTGTCCCACGGTTTAATATTTCTTAAAGTAATATCTAAAGTGTTACATTGGTATTTTGCCTGTATATTACAATATTGAATGATATTTGCAGGAAGCCACATGGATACGCTGCGAGAATATGTTACATCGATATTCCCAGACTTGGAGGAAATTACATATACTCTTCAACGAAAAATAAATGTACTGAAAAGTCGAAAAGATGATGTTGATGATGAATTACAAAATGCAGCATGTCATTCTGGAAAAAAACGCAAGAGAGAGGTTGAAGATTGGAGGAATAATGTTGAAAACATTATAAAAGAGTTTGAAGCCTTGGAACAAGTACTACAAAACAGCAGTATTTTTCGTGTTTGCAAACGACAAGAGTTGGCTGAACAGCTTGAAAGAATGACTAAGGTAGCGACGGAACTTGATGAACAAAGTAATTTTCCCGGCTGGCTTTCTCATAAGGTTGATGAGAGTATTGACCGGTTATTGTTAATACCCCAACCGAATGGCCAAGCATTTAAAAAAAAATTAGATAACATTTGTACGTCATTAATGGATGACGGCATCTTAAGCATTGGCATTTATGGAATGGGGGGAGTAGGCAAAACGACTCTGGCAATGCGAGCCCATGATAGGCTCTTGAAGGAATCCACATTCTCGGGTCATGTTTATTGGGTCACCGTCTCTCAAGAGTTCAGCATTTACAAATTGCAAAGTGACATTGCCCAAGCATTGAAACTAGATTTTTCATGTGGGAGTGATGTGAAGAAAAGGGCAGCTCAACTGTTCCGGGAATTTGAGAAAAGAGGGAGATCCGTACTTATACTGGATGATGTTTGGAAACAAATTAAGGCATTGGAGGTAGGCATTCCTTTAAAAAGGGGTGGATGCAAGTTGGTCGTAACAAGTCGATCAGAAGAAGTTTGTCATCGTATGAACTGCAAGAAGATTATAAAAGTGAACACACTTTCCAAGCAAGAAGCTTTGGACCTATTCCGGAAGACACTTGATCGTGATGAACTATCTGTGAAAGTAGAAGAGATTTGCGAGAAAATGGTACATAGATGTGGTGGTTTGCCACTTGCACTCATCACATTGGCTGGAAGCGTGAGAAGCTTGACTGACATTCGTGAATGGAGAGATGCATTAAAAGAACTTGAAAATTCATGTTTGGGACGAGAGGACATGGAAGATGAGGTTTTGCCAATTCTCTTGTATAGTTATCGTCGGTTGAGAGATCAAAGTCTAAAAAGTTGTTTTTTGTACTGCTCCTTGTATCCTGAAGATCATTGTATTTCAAGACGAGAATTGATTGGATATTTCATTTCAGAAGGGCTGATGGAGAGAAGATTGAGCATGCAAGAAGAGGAGGACCGGGGTCATTCAATACTAAATCAATTGGTGAGAGCCTGCTTATTGGAAAGTGTTTCAGATAAAGATGTAAAGATGCATGATTTAATCAGAGACATGGCAATACGGATCACTAAAGATAACCCGAGGGACATGGTAAAAGCTGGACTTCACTTAGAGGATCAAGATAACCCGAGGTACATGGTAAAAGCTGGACTTCACCTAGAGGAATTACCGGAGGCGCAAGAGTGGACAGAAGATTTGGATAAGGTTTCCTTGATGGAAAACCAAATAAGGGAAATTTCACCTGGCACGTCACCCAAGTGTCCAAGTCTTTCCACCTTGATCTTGAGAGGAAATCCTCTGCGGCTGATTCCAGAATGTTTCTTTAAGCATATGTGTGGGTTACGCACTCTCAATTTAAGTAAAACTGACATTGAGAGCTTGCCAAATTCCATATCAGACTTGGAGAAACTTAATGCATTATTGCTCAGAGGTTGTTCGAAACTGGTATCAGTGCCATCATTAGAAAAACTCAAGGTATTGAGACATTTGGACCTCCTAGGTGCTAAAATTGAAGAAGTACCCCAAGGTATGGAAAGCTTAACCAACCTCGAACACGTGAATTTGATGTGTCATCACTTAAAGAAGATACCGAAGGGGACTTTGTATAGACTTGCACAACTTCAGCAGCTTAAGTTGCCAAGTCATTTATATGCACCAATAGAAGATGTTGAGGCATTGAAACAGTTGGAAGTAATTGTAGTCAGGTTAAATAGCGTACGTGATCTCAATCGGTTAATCAACTCACGACAAATTGACAAACAACTCCATCGCTACGAAATTGTATTAGGTTCTGAAGAAAGCGACCACACTCCTCCAAATATCACAGAACTAATGCATGACAGTTATCCACGTAAATGTTTAAGATTTAGAGAAGGCAGTCTCATGGAATCCTCTTTAGACACAGATGAGAATATGCTGCCACGAAACATTGAGAGTTTATTCTTTGCAAGGAGTGGCTTGAGTGGTTGCTTATTAGATGAATTTCCAAGTTTAAATTATGCTGGAGATTTAAAAAAATGCCTCATACAAGATGAGGATAAAATAGAGTGCATTATGAGGTCTAGTACTGGGGTCCCATTCCAAAGCCTTGAAAGTTTGCAACTGTGGGACTTGCCAAATTTAATTGGTCTCTTCAAGTGGGAAGCAGTTGCACCTCTTCCACCTGGCACATTTTCCTCTCTCATAGAGTTGAAAATTGTATTTTGTGGTAAAATTAAGAAGCTTTTCCCTCAGAGTTTGGTACGTAATTTCCATAACCTCCATTCATTAAGTGTTGGGGTGTGTTATCAAATGGAGGAGATAATAGAAGATGACAACAATGAAGGAGCTGATATCACATTGCCAAAGTTAAAGGTATTGGAACTGGAGCATTTGCCACGACTAAAGAGCATCTGCAAGGGAAAGATGATTTGTGATTCCATTGAGCAAATTTATTTGGACAACATAGGAAATATAAAGAGATTCCCTTTAAATTTACCGCTTCTCCATGGACAACTATCTCCTCCCCCTTGTCTTAGATTTATCCAGACTCCCATAGGGGAAGAATGGTGGGAATCATTGGAGTGGGACCATCACAATGCCAAAAATGTCCTTCAACGCTTTGTATGCTAATGTGTGTCTATATCGGGAACAGGTACGATTCCACAACCTCACTATTTTCAACAACTTATTTCTTTTGATCTCTCTTAATAATTAATTCTAAAAATAATTTTTCAACAACTTATTTCTTAATAAATTGCTCTCAAACAGATCCTAAATTTATCTAAGAACAAAAGGAAACATACAAATCCATCAAGCAAGACTCTCAACTCATGGTAGAATTATTTGATGACACTAAAAACGAATAATTAAAGAATCAAATTAATTTAGAATTAATGTTTTTTTATCAGTTTATTGTCTGTATTGAGCATCTGTTTGGTTTAGATAAAAAATCAAAATTTTAATAGATTTTGATAAAAGTTATTGAAAAGGCATGCATCCTATAAAATGTGTGGTTAAAATTAATTTTTGACTTCAACTTAGATTTAATTAGTAAATAACATAATAACATTTAGATATAAAATTAGAGAAAAAAGAAATTTTTGGATAATAACCCTAAAAGTTAAATAAAATACCATCAATGCAAATTTTAAGATTAACATTAGTGTGTAAAATAAAATTATATATATATATATATATATATATATATTCAGTTTTGTGCTCATGCTCCATCAATTTACTTGATAATTGATTATCAATGTCTAGGATTGATTCTTCCTTGCATCTTGACATCTTGATTTATGTTAATTATTGACTCGTGCATCTTCCTTGTCATTTTTTTTATTACGTGATGTTACAAAATTATATCTTGTTCTTTCCAGAGAAACGCATGACTAATTTCCACAGAACAACTGATTTGGATGCTCCAGAGTCAAGCGAGGAAGAAAGCCAATGCTGAAGTTGTAGTTTGGTGAACATTTTAGACATTTTATCGCCGTCCAAATGTGATTGGGAACTGCTTTATTTCATTTTCTAAGGGTGTCTGTATAACAAATCCTAGGTACACTAATGCATTCATTTTTAATAATTAGTTACAAACTATATCAACTTATGCTTTGTGAGACTTAGTTTGGCATGTGTAAAAAGTTCATGAATTTAGTTATAAATTATTCGGTTGTGTTACATTTACATTGTGATATCATCACTTGTAGACTGATTTACAAACGCATGATGCGGTAAGATATAATTTGATCAAAATTTCTTCAGCCAAATAAAAATAAATAAATAAATCTTAACTATTTACTTTTTGATACCTCTATCAATCTATAAAACTTTATATTTTGTCACGCTTTAATATTCATTGATTTTTAAAAACATGGTTGGCAAATAAAGCGTCCAATGGACGTTTTTAAAACAAACTCTAAATTAGCATATACGCTTCTCCCTCAACTCACAGCTTTCCGCCGTTAATTAATTATACTCTTCTTTTACTTCATTGAGATTGTAAGCAGATTAAGCTTATAAAAGAATTGCTCAAAGGTTTTATCGATTGAAGGTAAATATATGTTAATCTACTCCTGCATCTATTAGAGTTTCGTCTACGAATTAGTTTATTGAGGACTTCTCAATTCAATTAAAGAAGATTTGGAGCCATTCAAGGAAGTTGGTCAACTCGATCAACTCATTGTTTATAAATTCTTGTTAAGTTCTATTTACATATACAGTACTAACCTTTATAAATAATTATTGTATAAAGAAGATTATTCCATTATTAGTTTTTTTAAATTTACCGAACATCTAAAGTAACTATGATTGTTCGATAATAAGAAGTTGAAACTCTAAAATCAATCGCAAATTGAGCCTTAATTTAGAACTTAATTTTTGAATATTAAAGAGAGTTTGTGATCAACAGCTTCATCAAAAAGTTTCAGTCGTTAGATATATCCCCTCCCTTGTTGTGAGAATCAAGTTTACAGTTAGTTTGCACCTGCAGAATTGAAAACTAAAGAAGGTCCCTTTGCACCTGCAAATCCTTCTCGATGGACAACCATCTGCTCCCGCATTTCTCAAAGATATAAAGATAGGAAGAGAAGAGAGACAATGGTGGGAATCATTGGAGTGGGATCATCCCAACGCCCGCGATGTCCTTCTACCCTCTTTCTCAGGGAATATTGGTGATATGTACCTTTCTCAGGTAACACAATTTAGTTCATTAATCTTAACTGTGAACGAGAAATCATGGTGACAAAATAACAGTCTCATTTTCTTGTCAGGTTCTCACATGGATATGTACCTAATTGGCTGATTGAAGAAGGCCAACACTAAACCTGCACTTTGATCTCAACTCAAATGTGATTCGAGTTTCCATATTGTTCAATCTTGTATAGTACTATGTACGCTTAAAAGAAGAGTGAGAGATTAAATCTTGTATATACTATGCATGCGGAAATACTTCACTAATGTACACTATCAGTTGATTATTGGATGGTATTTGCAAAAGTTATTAAAGGTGCATGTTCAACAAGATGACAGAACAACCCAATTATGTTTAAAGTACAAATTATTTTAGAAAGTTCTTGTGCTTATCTTGAAAGGAAAGTATCTTTTGATTTTTAAATACAAGAATTATGATACATACGAGCTAAATCTATTTATGACTTGAAAATTTATCCACCCAAATGACATCACAAGAGACTCGAGGGAAAGGATACTGATGAAGCCTTTATCGACTAATTCCTGCAACTGAAAATCTACCGGGACCGAATTTAACAAAAGGTTGAATGATATTAAGGGCATTAGGCTGTTCCCACTCCATTGAATCCCACCATTCTTTGTCTTCTTTGCATATCTCAATCACTTTAAGAGCCGTTGGAGAATACGGTTGTCCATCAATAGTCGATTGAAAGAAAGGCAACTTCTTTAGTTTTCTACAGCCCCATAAATCAATAGACTCCATGGAATTGCAAGTCATTGTTGTTTTGCAGATCAATTTCAGTTGTGGCAGGCAATTCAAGGACAAATGCCTTAACCTCGGGAATGTTATAGAGCTGTAACATCCATACCATCTTCGTCTTCGTCAGCTATTATTTCTGCCATTTTCTTGCATGAAAAAAGGTACAAAAATTCCAGGTTACAGAGGTTCTGCAGCAAACATCGCTGGAAAGCTTCTCGATTCTGTGACAGTATTTAATGTCTAATTTTTTCAGACCGGAAAACATTCTGGGGGGAGGGTCTGCAACCATTCCACATTCCCACTTAATCATACCAATAAATTTAGGCAAGTCAAATAGATGCAAATATTCAAGGCTTTGGAGTGTTACCCTGCGAGAATCTTGTATTCCTCCTGCAATCAGTTCCTTGTGGGAGGACAATGTCAAAAAGCATTCTATTTCCTTACAAAGAAAAAATTCACTACTCCTCAAGTTTCTTGGATTTTTAAACCATGGGAAATCATCCAAAAAACATCTACTCAAGTTGTTGCACTAATCAATTTCCTGATGCTGAATGTCCCGGGCAAATAGCACAGCCTCTCCTCTTCTTCCTACTTCATTGAGAGTGCAACCTCTTAAAATCGCCCTTCTGTCACTTAATTTTTCCAGATCTTCACAGAAATCTTCATGAGATTCTGCCTTACCTATGCGAATATTGTAGAATCTTAGTCGCCCGTGACTCTGTTGAGACTTAATAAATTGGTTGAAATCACATACATCGTGCAACTCGCCTTGAAATTCTTCCAGCTGTTTCAACCCCTCGAGTTCTTCCACTGGTACTTCCATACGATATGGAAGCATGAGACGCTGAAGATTCGAGAGTCTGGGCAAAATCCCTGTCAGCATCGTCCTCAGGCGCATAGCTAATAAATGGAGGTGTTTGAGGTTGGCTAAATTTTCCATGCCTTGAGGTATTTCCTTAATTCTAGTTTTTGTTTGGTTCAGTGCTTTGAGCTTTCCCAGGGGTGGCACAAATTTGAGCTTGGCACAACCTCTGAGCAATAGTGAACATAAATTCTCTAAGTCTGATATGGAACTCGGCAACTTCTCAATCTTGATATAAGTTTAGTCGAGATTCTGCAAGCCATGCGTGTGCGTAAAAAATCGAATCCAGAATCAGCCTCAAAGGATTCTCTCTCAAAATTAAAGTCAAAAGGTTAGGACAATTTGGCGACGTGCCTGGTGAAATTTCAGATTGCTCGTTACACATCGAGGAAACCTTATCCAGGTCCACTTTCCAATCCTGCTCCTCTGGCATCCCCTTCAGTTGAAGTCCAGCTTTTACCATGTATTTACGACTATCATTTGTGATCCTTATTGCCATGTCTCTGATCAAATCATGCATTTTCACATACTTTTCCTTCTGATAATTTTCAGCACCTTCGAGTAAGCAGACGTTCTCTAGTTTATTCAGTATTGCATGACCCTGGTCAAATTCTTGTCTATTCTTCCGTTTATCCATCAGCTCCTCTGAAAAAAATTTGGCTATCAATCTGTATCTCAGGATTTTTTGACCTTCAGGATATAGAGGGCAATACAAGAAACACCGCTGTAATTTTTGATCCCTCAGACGATTAAAACTACATTGGAGGATTGGTAATACCTCATTTTCCGTGTTATCTCGTCCCATAGAAGATTCTTTCAATTATTCCATAGCATCCCTCCATTCATGAATGTCCATCACCCCACTCATGCTTCCAGCCATTGTAATAATCCCAAGTGGCAAACCAGCACGCCTTTTTGCCACTTTCTTTGCAATACCTTCTGTCTCTGAAGGAAGTTTTATGCCATAACCAAGTTTTTCAATAAATAATTTCCAGGCATCTTCTTCCGATAGAGGTTCAACTTTTATATTTTCTTGGCATTTCATAGAACGACATACCTCTAGTGTTGCACTCGTTATGATCAACTTGAATCCATCCATTTCAGGAGAAATTCCAATCTTCTCTGTAGCAATACCATTCCATAAATTATCGAGTAAGAGTACAAATTTCTTCTTTCTCCTAAATGCCAGTGACAATTTGGCTGCCCTCTTCTTTTCATCATCTTCATTTGAAATATCTAGATCCAAGGTTTTGGCAATGTCGTTTTGCAATTTGTGAGTGCTAAACTCCTGTGAAACAGCGATCCAATACACATTACCTAAGAATATAGATTATGTCAAGAGATTGTTATGGACATGCATTGCCAAAGTCGTTTTTCCCACTCCCGCCATTCCATAAATACCAATACCTAAAACTTTATCATCCCTTAAACTAAGCCAGATTTTCTGCAAATTAACTTCAAACGTCTGGCCTTTCCATCCTGTTGTCACAAGCGGCTCCCCCTTTGATTCATAGACATCCAGTACTAGCCATTCCGAAAATGTGCCTTGCTCGACAAGTTCTGCCACTTGCTCAAATCATTTTATCATGTTTTCCCAGTTGTATGTGAGTAAAATCCGCTTTCGTTAACTACTTTTTCCAGGCTTTCAAATTCTTTTTCTTTTTTTCTACAATGGTCAGCCAATCATTAACTTCCCTTTTTCTTTTCTTGCTCGAGTGAAGTTCTGTCTCTCTTAGCATTTCAATCACGTCAGCTGCTTGACTGCTGAGCCGTTCAATTTTCCTTTTAAGATTTTGCACCTTACTTTTGAGGCTATTGTAATTGCGTAACCACTTCAACAGCAATGTTTGTTAATGTTTCAGCCATAAATTCCCTGGGAAAATGAGCAACACTACATCAAATTGTCAAGTTCAGAGACGCCACATGACAGCGAGGGTACGCTGTAGTGGACATTGGGCAATATTCAACAAGAGAATATGCAATATTTTAGCTCATTTTCTTTTCTTAAAATCTTTTCAGCATTATCCAGTCTAACCTACCAAAGATACTATAAAACATTTTATGTTCTGCACGAAAAACACATATTAAACGTGATTCAACGAACCGCCTGCGAAAAGAATACTTCATTAGTTGAGAAAACCTCACAATACAAAATTTTCTTCACCCTACACAAAACTAGAACACTCGACCTACACCACACCTACTTGTACTGGTTCTAGTTTTACTCTCTACACCTTGATAGTCCTCTTGAACTCTCTGTCATGTGTCCTCATACACTGCACACCACGTATGGCCCTTTCATTTTCTAGCTTTTCCTCTCTCTAACTGAAGTTATATAATTGTTTACATTCACATGATGTGTCAAAAAGAGAGTGGAGAAGTTTTATTTTTTTTATTTAGTTGAAGAAATTCTGATCCAATCATATCTCGCCACGTCGTATATATGTAACTCATTATGTACACCTCATTATGTACATGTAGCACGATATGAAATCACCATTTCGTGTCATTTTTATCAACAAAACACAAATGACTTGATTTTGACAAATTGTGAAAATTACATTGTTTTTTGTAACAAAATTTCTATGTATCAACAAATTTTTTTAACCCATATTTCTTCTTTTTCTTAATCCCTTCCAGTAATGATAATCAAGATTAAACTCAAATAATCACCTTATCAACTTCAAGGTTAACAGACTGAACAAAATAAGAACTTATCAAACGCGAATATGAAGCCGGTGACTTTTACTTCATGGAGTTTTCACACAAACAATAATTATAAAAGACGTATCAATCACTGAATTTAGCAAAAAAATATATTAACTTTTACATCTAATTTAAGCATTTGTTTCAGATGATTCCCAGTAATGCACTGGCTACTTGTTCGATTCAAAAACAGAAACAAAAAAATAAAAAATAAATTAAATTAAAAAAAGAGGCATATGGACAGAACTCAGAAAAGAATAATGAAAAATAAACAATTACAATAATTAAATATGATCCATAATTGAAGCTCCATTAAAGTAAAGTTAAGAAACTTCTATCAAGTCTTCCTCCATGCAACAATGAAAATGCTAGTTACCGTTGCACATAAACTTCAGTCAGCTTTGCAGCTAGAAGCGCCATTAATAGCAGTCAAAGGAAAGAGTCGACACTGTATCACTGTATTGGCCTTTTCGGGAATCTCTGCACTACCTGAATAAATGCCAATGTGAAGAAAATGACCGGAAGGTACCACAAGTTGTCTAGATTAATAACTATTATATATTTTCACATCCTTGTAAGAGAAATTGATGGAACGAGTTGTTATACCTGTTCTGATTAAACTACTAGGAGTCATCGTCTGAACTAGAACTGTCCATCCGTCTATCCATGATAGCTGGAAACAACCGTTGACGAGGATCAATGGGAGGATTTTGGCGGGGATCAGTAGGTGCCACTATCGACTCTTCTTTCCGAGGTGTCCTATGTAGTTTTATTGGCGAATTTTTCACTTCTTTACATACCTTTTCTAAAATTATCAGAAAATCCCGAACAATAACAAATAATCGTAAACCCTCATCCTTCCCAGCATTTCCATGAAAGTAATCTGCTGTGCTCTTCACGAGAGCCATTACTCTTCTCTCTTCCTCGAGTAACCACGTAACATCAACCTCAGCATTCTGCACAAAACTTTTTAAAGTCTGGTGAAACCCATTTTCTTCTGGTATATTCTTCATTTCCAAATTTAAAAAACCTTGGGATTTTACAAGTGACTGACTAAGCTTTGAAACGATTCCTGCTAAGCCATCAGCGTCTAATATTGCAGCTCTCCTTACATTTTCAAGCTCACCACCCAGACCTGAGACAACCTGCAGGCCAATGTTTCTATAGTGCTCGTCTGAATCTTGGTAAGAATCCTCAAGTCGATCATCAGATTTGAGGCTGGATGTGATCTGGCTCTGTTTGGCTGCCCGGGCAGCTCGTACACCTTCTGAACGGATTATCTCCTGAACAACAAAGTGCAAAAGAGTCGTTTTTCCATCTGTTCCCTTTACATCAGATAATTTTAGAAGCGTATCAAGCTTAAATGCTTGTGCACCACCCCTGAATGTTCCATCATTCATGCGATTTCCAGTTTTAAGAACAGCCTCGAGGAGTTTGAGAAACAACCTGCTTTTCCGGAGTTCTGTGCAAGCAGCCTGCAATTTAAATTGAGATGGTGTAAGTATATTATTTTAGAAAATCTTCGAATAAAGGAACTATAGGTTAAGGCAATCGGTGTCATTGCTGACAAATGCATCGAAAAGATTAGAATTTAGAAGCCATTTGCCGCTGTATGATCATTGTCATATTTTTTGCTCATGACTCGTGCATGAGTGTGTGCAAGTGCATCATGTGTTACTTCTTCTTTATCTTTTATTTATTTTTCTTTGGAGGTGGGCACAAATGGTATTTAAACTTATCCCCATTGCATTTCAAGGACTGACCCTACAGCATGATAAAGAGAATAAAGCCCTATTTGATAGGAGTTTTGCTAGATTGACAGTTTTGTTGACATTCCATGATGCGGCAAGCAATCTGGCCACTTTGAATAACATTTATTCAAATCAACGGCCAAATTTTTTAGACATCATGAAGTGTCAACCAAAATGTCCAAAATGAATGTCAAAGTAGATTTACTCATTTGATAGGGATTAAAATCTAGATTTTAGTCTAAGTTAAAGTCAACTATTAATTCTAATCACATATTTTATGGGACTCGCAACTTTTCAACAACACATTTCATCAACTTTTATCAAAATCTTCTAAAAATCTGATATTTAGCTACATCAAACAGGGGCAAAATTCATTTAAATGTACGAGTCATATGAGAGGATTATCACTAGACAAGAACTAGCTCTGAGACATCCTGATTTTCCATATAATCTTCAGTTCAATTTAGGGATGTAAAAAGGACAGGGCTGGCGCTTTAAAATTAGGCCAGGTGCGGCAAGGACATGGAAGCGAGTCCTACTGTGCTCAGCACGATTTCTAAAGAGATGAGCCGATTTGTCGTCCTGGTCCATTTTTTGAATATTTTTAATTAGAAAAATATATCGTGTTCTTTTTTAAAAAATATTTCCAACTATAACATTTGACATTTAGCCAGCTGCAAATAAATGCGTAACGCAGCCTGCAATATGCATGCTGCAGCACATTTAAGTCCAATGGCTGGCATAGCCCCCTGTATATATATTTTCTGGAAAAAATACAGCCCAGCTGCCAGGCCGCGGAGGTGATACCCAGCACAGCCCAGGGTCCTATTTTAAAGGTTTTGATATCCCTACTTCAAGTGTTATATCAAGCATAAAATGCATCAAGAGGGGAGAGAGTAAATAAAAAAGCATAGCCAGTTCCAAACACTAAGCAATTATTCAAGATTTGATAGTAAACAAAAGGTGCTGCAAGCATTCTTGTACTGAACATGTATGAGAAATTAGATTACTGACATGAAAATTGTGGTATCTAACTTGAAGAATAACCAATGGTCTCATGATTTAGACCTGGTTATGGAAGAGGTTGTAGATGACTAGATTCATCACTTTCTGTTGCTCTCACATTAATATATAAAGAATAAAGTTAAAAAAACACAAGGGAGGGTAAAACGTGAATGCTGAAAAGTCACTTCATTACAACAAAGTTTTTCACCTTTCTATGGATTTTGTTTTGCACTCTTTAGACGTGAGATGTAAATATATTACACATTTTCAAGGGACAGCATAATATTCAGTCCATCCATGGGAGATTTGCATCACAAAATTTAGTTACCCAGAATCACTACATTTCATATTTCCTCAAATGATTGTGGAACTAATATTCACTACTAAATGGACATTTCTTAATAATTATAAGCTGATAAATAGATGCAATTAATAGCAAGAATGGCGCACCTCTAAGATTGCAAAAGACTCTTTTACCATTGCTGTATCCTCCTGTAGAGTGCACATAAAAAGCAAGGATTCTAGCCTCTTAAAGGCAAATGGAATGTCCACTAAGACTTTGAGAAAGCGGTCTGCAGGCCCAAGTTGAGAAAGCTCCCCACTGTAGAGCCTCAGCTTCAATTCTTCGTCAGATGTCGGAGCCATCTTTAACAAATTCTGAATAAGCTCTGAGGGAAGCTCATTGCCTGATTTAATTCAGTAGGTCACCGCTTTCTTGAGATATAAAATCGACCATAAAGCAATAGCAAATTCAGACTTTTATGAAACAGCTTCAGAATAATAAGCCAATACAATCATCAAACTGTTGATGGATAGTTGCAGATAACAAGCAAAGTGGTTAATCTTGCATTTAGGTTGTGCAAGATTTCTTGAGCAAAGTGCTCCTCTCTTCCTCTGAGAGCAGACAATTAAATCTTCACGAATAGTTTTAGCATCTTTCATTGAGGTTCATGTATGTAGTTCATCTGTAATATCATCATTAAAGTGTATCTAACATTCTATTGTTGCCCATCTAATATGAGAAGACATAAAATAAGATGAATCAAGAGTGCCCTAAGAGGCATCGAGCACTATCAATATAGATTCTAAAGAAAAAAGATTACAAATCTTTTGAATTGAAGAGTTCAGAAATATCACTACATTAGGAGAAAAAAGTAACAACATCGGCGCGAATGCAAAGGAATAAGTCTGAATCACGTGCTACTTCTGCAACAAAGTAGCCACAGAAAAATAAAAACTAAATATATACAAGAATCGCAAACCTCTTGACTTAGAAAGAAAAGATATCAAGATGCAATCAATATAAAAGATATCAAGGAGTAGTTCTGAATCATGTTTTGTATTTCTAATATGTCAAGACACTCCTAGGATGACAACAAGAATATTAGAGTGCTAGCACCTCTAACTCAGCTCAAACTTTTGACAAAGATTGCTTATTACGTTTATTGACTCTCAAATAAATGTTATCAGCCATGTCAGTCCTCTCTCCCTTTTAATGCAACAGGTTGTAGCAGATAGATGTATAAATTAGATCATCTGATCAATCTATGAATGAAATGAAATCCACCTTTTATCTGATTCGGTCCTCATAACTTGTTTTCAAGTATTTTTACCGATAATGAAGTTCTTCTCTTCAAGTAAATTTCTCAAAAAACTTTAATAAGAAACAAAAAATGTCACCTTCACGAAGTGCGTCACAAACTTCTTCTGTAGTCACATTTAATGCTTTGAGAAGAATTGATACATTCTGTGACTTCTTTGAATCAATTATTTGGATATAATGGGTTGACGGATCTTGGGATGAAGACTCTTTCTTGAATACATTCTTGTTTTTCTCAACAGGGGTATAGCCAAATAGAGTTTCTATCATCTCTTCATTGAACCTGTTTATAAAAGTATTTACTTCCATATATAAATCAATTAACAAAAAACAATGAGGGGGAAATACTTACTGGAAGGACCCTGATTTGATTTGATGCCAAACCATTGAATGATCAGGGTTGGCCAAAACCTTATCCCAGAAGAAAGGCTTCAGCTTAGCTTTAGAACCAGCAGCCTCTCCATCAGTTGAAGTAGCAGTTGATGGATGATTCTGTCCAAGTGGCGAAGGTCGAAGTGGCTTTGAGCCTATGGAAGGAGGCCTTGGTGGAGGGCCACCAGTAGGTGGAAGAGGTGGTGGACATGGACCAGTCTTGATGCCAGAGGGTATAGGAGGTGGAGGAGGTGGTCCACCAAATGAAGGATTTAGAGGCGGTGGTGGTGGCGCAGGGGTTGGGGCTGCAGGAGCGGCTGTATTGCCTGCAGGTGGCTTAGGAGGACCTGTGCTTCCAGGCGGTGGCTTCAGTGGAGGCAGTCCTGGTGTACCCAACATTCCAGGTGGTAGACCTGCTGAATTCATGGTGGGGTTTACAGCAGCTCCAGCAGTTGTTCCAACTGGAAGCTCAACTTTTGAATCACTTAGAGAATGTGACTGCACATAGAAACTGTGACCGCTTTTGTTGTGGTTTGACTTGCTACTAAATGACTGATTACCAAGCTTTTCTCCATTTATTGAAGTTGCCAGACCAAAAGACTTCTGCGGAGAGGCTGAAAGATCAAAATTTCAGAAGAAAAATCATAACAAGCAGATGCAATATAGTTTCTTAAGAAGAAATATTAGGAACTGCAAATGTACCAATTGAATAGTCACTTAAGCTTAGGCTAAGAAGAGGACTTTCATCGTTTCTTCCCTGTGCAGAGCCAGTCCCACAGAACCTACGATAGCATAAAAAGAGCAGTACAGAAAGGGCAAGCGTCACCCCAGCAGTTACAACAACCGCAATGACAATGGTTTTCTTGTTGCTCTTTTTCTCGTCTGATTGTACACCCGAAGAAGAATTTGGATCAACGGTAGATTGTTCACCAGCTGTAGGTGGCAGTTTTGACCAGCCGAAGTATGGAGGAAAAAATGGATGCAGTGGAGGACTAGCAGGACTTTGAACATCAGGAGTTATTGGAATTGAAGGTGCTGGATTAGGGGATGAAACCGTCGGGGATGGAGCAGGTGCTTCTCCAAATGTGTGAACTAATTCACAGCGTCTAGATGGATCAGACCTGGGAAAGAAGAATCTCAAATACCTGGTGTACCAATTTTTGAGACCTCTCTCTTCTCCAGATATAAGAAATGTAAGTTTTTTCTCCGTTAAACAATCCAAAAGGATTTGCTTAACTTGAGGTTGCAACATACTGAAATTTTTATGGAGATCTTCTTTGGTCGATGACCTGATATTTAGAAGTTCCTTACTGTAGCTTAACCATTGCTCTGGGAGATATAGTTCACGATCTAGAGCATTTTGGGCATGTATCAACTCTGGCCTGCAGTGTATCCATAACAATTCAGCCTGCAGCATGAGAATTTCATCAGATTCTTGGTGTCCATTCTAGACGTATGTAAATGGAAATACAAGACATTCCAGACTCTGATCAAGCTTGTTCCTTAAAAATCTACTTTGAAAAGACAAAAGAACATGGAAATGTTGTGTGAATATGAAACTTCTTTTCTTCCTTGTAGGATCATTTCCTTCTATAAATTTAATAAGTGTTTGCTTAATTACACTCACAAAAAGATAATGTTTCTAAGAAGAAAATCTTTAAGTGATGGCTTCAAAGATGCAAAATCACTTCTTCCATTAATTATCAGAGTATAATTGATGAGACATCAATAACCCACAAAAATCTAACAATTTACTCTCATCATCAAAGGACATGTTAGATCAAGGTAATTAGAACAATATGTGAGAAGCCCGTGAAAGTATTTAAAAGACAGGTACAACACGTATCATAAAACTGGAGTCAAGAAAAACCTGTTTCCACATGTATCAAAACTTTCTGTTGTCAATGGAAAACTCTTAACTGAAGTAGCATAGAAAGGTCATTCAACCCAATTATATCATACTGTTTCTTATCTTATAAAAGAAAAACCGGGATGGTTAAAAGAAGACAGTGATGAGAAAGAACTAGAAAATATCGGATCAATTCGATGACATCAATTTTGTCTCTCTTCAACAGAATTACTGTAGTATTCAATCTTATTATAAGAATGGAGAAAACATAAGACATGGAAACTATGAAGGATTCTTTCACTTCTAAAGTATTATGAATATATTTGGGAGAAGTCCTTTAGCCGAATCAACGTGAAGGACTTTGCAGGCGAGACAATGGCAAAAAGGAAAAGTATCATCGCTACTTTCTAACTCGACCATAAAATCAAGAACAAAACCTTAGTGAAGAATGATAACGTATATATGGGGCTTTCCTTAGCACGCAAGATTAAAAGCTTACATATGCAACAACACAAATGTACGTAAGGCTTTTTGGTGGCGCAAAAAGTGAAAACTTCACATATTTTGTCAACACATTTCTCAATCAAATTAGCATAGGAATGTTTCTCGACATGGGAAACGAATTCCTTTCCAAGACCATGCTACTAAACAAGATACAATAATATCTCCCATAAAAATATCCAACAAATAATAGCATCTGAAAAGTTTATAAATGAAGCAGTATATATACATATGCACACAAGTATGATGTTTATGTATTTAGATGTATATGTATATGTTTGTGGAATAGAATTTAAAAGTGACACAAGAAATAACAACTCAGTACCATCTCCTTATTTATCCCCCCAGAGTAGATTAGATGCGCCAGTAAAGGTTCTTCTTTCTCCCTCTTGCTCTCCATGGCTGCCGTTACCAAAGTGAAAAATAGAAATACAAAAGAAATGCAATAAACAATTTTTCTGATACCCATTTTTTCTTGAATCATCATCATCATCCCAACAAACTCATGAAGTAATATCCGAAATTCATGTAATCACGAATTCTCAAATGCTAAAGGAAACCTTCAAAGTTCAAATATTCGCAGCTTTCTTCAACAACTCATCTCAGTTGACCAGCCGTCAAATAGCTCAACCATGGAGTTAAGCCAAGAATCTCGATAGACCACCTCAGGATTCAATAAATAACCAAGAAATCTCTATTGAATGCCAAACTGGGATACTTCAAATGCCCAAAAGACGATGAATTCTTGAACTATTGTCAGGTGAATTGAATCTGGGAAATTCCTTAGCTCATTGGTTTTTCATTTTTGTGTAGGATCAGATCCATAAAAAGGAGCTTTCCGAAATGTAAAAGATAAAAAATAAAAATTGGGTCAGATATCGCAAGTTGACCGAGCAAAATTATTTTCAAGAAGAAGTGAATGTTTTTCTTGGAAGGCGGCGTATGAAAGCTGACAAACGTTCACTGGTTCATGAGAGGTTTTTTTCCGCTTTGTTTGTGCGTTTTCCATTTCAGTAAATTACGTTGACACCCTTTGAGTATCAATTGTAACACTTATGCCCATTCTCTTTTCAGGAATTATAAAAAAAATTCCCTCTTTGTATTTTTTGACTACATATTGTAGTAAATATATGTTTCTCATTTTTAAATAATGTTTCTATTTCATTTTTAAATAAATTTGGGATACATTTTGAATTCATGGTATAATAAAGCAGTGGTCCAAGTGAGTGATGAATTGAGAATAGGGGTGTCCAAAAGTCTCGAACCGAATCGGACCGAATCGAACCCGAACCGAACCGAGCGTTTCTTCATAAATCAAATACCCGAACGGGTACCCCGAATCGAGAGCCGATGGGTTTGGGTTGGGTCTCGAGTCTAGACCAAGAACCGAAATTAAATAACTTTTTTATTTTTTATGTTGAATTAATTAAATTATTTTATTTTTTTCTATACAAATTAGCAAATTAATTAAATAAATCAATCATTTTTAAAGTCCATTAGCCCATTTTAATTTGAAACAAATGAATATACTTTATATAGTTTTGCTGTAATATTAATATCTACTTTTTGGTATTTGTATGCATTGAATTAATCTTATTCGACGGCTAGTTATTTATATATTTTTGAATTTAACTACGTTAATTTGTAAAAGTTACGGATGAAATGTCATTAGTTGTATTTATGTAGTGTTACTGAAAATATTAAAAATTTTAATTATGGTACGAAACCGAATTGAACGGAACCGAACCCCGAACGGTTCTATAATTATATTTGGACCCGACGGGTCCATTTTTTAAATACCCGAAAGTTTTGGGTCGGTTCGGGTCTCTTCAGAATCGAACCGAACCGACCCACGGACAGCCCTAATTGAAAATGAATTAGGGATGGCAACGGGGAGGGTCGGGGTCCGGGTAATCGTATTTGCCCTGTTACCCATTTAAAGCGGGACGGGATTCTTGTCCCTTTTACTACCCATTTAGTTTTTATTATTTTAAAGTCATTTTATCAACCACATTCATTAAAGTGAGACAATAATATATTTATTAATTTTTTAAATTCTTTTATATATTTTTAAAGTTAATTATTCAAATATATTTGGTAAAGCATGGCTTTCATTGTTTTTCATATTTATTAAATAATCTTAATTTCCATCTTCTATTAGAACTAATAAAATTTCATATTATTTTTCATTTAAAGTATTGAATTCTTAATAAATAAAAAATAAACGGGGTTGGACCCTTGTTACCCGTACTTGTCCAAGGGCGAAGTTTACAACCTCGTCCCCGACCCGAATATTAGATTAAGCGGGTAATTCTCGTCCGTTCAAAGTGGGGCCCACGGGTATTGGGTTTGACGGATTTTTTTTTTTTTTGCCGACCATGAATACCATTATACCATTTTCTTAGGGAGCGGAGATAGTTTTATTCATTTGAATTTAGGGTTAATTTCACGAGCGGTGACTGAAGTTACGTAAAAATCAAAAAACGATCACTGAAGTTTAAAACTTGCACTAACGGTCACTGTAGTATCATCCGATTTCAGTAATGGTCACTGAAGGACCTTTTTCATTTTAATTGGAACTCAATGGACCAAAATAGTTGAAACTTGTAACCTTGAGGACCTAAATCACAAATTTGACAATAAACCCCCCCCCCCCCCCCCCTCTCCCTCCTCCTCCCAAAAAAAAAACATTTCTTTTTAGCGTGGAACACCACAAGAGATGAATTAATAGTAGAAGAACCATTTTTACTAATTTTAAAAAGTGTAAAATTGTTTACTTATATATATAAAATAAATTTTTAAAAACAAAATTAAAATTAAAATTTATTTTTAAAAACAAAATAAAATAAAAATTTATTTAAAAAAAAGTTACTTAAACGTATTTTTAAAAATGTTACTTAAGAAAATATAATAAAATAAAAACCTATTTAAAAAAGGTTTTTAAAATAATATAAAAACTTATTTTTAAAAAAAGGTTACTTAGAAAAATAAAATAAAACAAACAGTTATCTATTTTGCGATTTAGGTCCTCAAGGTTCAAGATTCAACTATTTTGGTCCATTAAGTTCCAATTAAAATGAAAAATGTCATTCGGTGACCATTACTGAAACCGAATGATACTTCAGTGACCGTTAGTGCAAATTTTAAACTTCAGTGATAATTTTGTGATTTTGACGTAACTTCAGTGACCGTTTATGAAATTAACCCTTTGAATTTATTATTAGCATCCAGTGACCGTTTATGAAATTAACCCTTTGAATTTATTATTACCATCGATAGGAAATATTTTCCTATTCTCTTCATTTTTTTAATATTTTCTTTTATTTATTATTTTTGGGTTTGGAAAAGAATTACGTTCCTTTTTTTTATCTATTTACAGAAGATGATTATATTGTAAAACTGTTTTTACTAATATTAACTTCTTATGTTAAAAATGAACAAAATGATCCTCATCCACTTTTGATTGGAAATGTGAAGAAAAAAATTAACGATAAGCCTTAGTTAGCCTAGACCATCATTTTTTTGAAATTTTTTTTTTTTCACTCATTTTAAATTACACATTCTTCTAATAAAATAATTTTACACGTGGACTCATAACTTTTTATTCTTTAACTATACATCCTTAAAAAATTAACTTTTTTTTACAAAATTTACTCTCAAAAACACTCGACATTGGATTCAATGTCAACTTTGAAGCACTTTTATTGTTATGACAAAATGACAGCCTCCATTCGTGTGCCCGGCTTCTTTGCACTAGGAAAAGCCCCAAGATCACCCTCCTCGGCCTCCTTAGAAACATCCTGGTTCACAAGTGGCACCCAAACAGTAGACTGCACTGCAGTCCATGGCCCATCAAAGGTCCAACCAGCCACCTCATGGGGCTACCCTCCACTATTCAACACCTCCAGACCTAGAGCATGCGCACCATCACCACTGACTACTGAGACAAGGCTGCCCCCACCATTATCTCCCATCTAGGTCATGTTAGATTATGAGCTTGTTTGGGAGAGATTTTTGGGGGAAGAATTGATTTTAAATAGTGATATGATGGGAAATGTGTGGTTGAAAAAGAAGAAAAAATTATTGATGTGATGAAAAATATTATTTTATTGAAAAATGTGTGGTTGAAAATGAGAATTGATTTACTGTAGAAAAATCTAAATCCCTCCCAAACATGACCTATATTTAGGTAAAATATCATAAATCAGGCTTTAAATTTCACAAATGCAAAAATCGAGTTTTAAGTTTAAAAATGCAAAAATCAGATATTTATTTATTAATTAAATATAATAACATATAATTAATTGTTACATATATATAATTATAGCTCACAACTTTTTTTGGTCACAGATTATTTCGTTGGTCACGGATCAAAAAATTTATAGGTCACAGTTTATCTATCGATTACATATTTTCAAATTTTGGTCACAAATTATCAAATTTTGAGGTCACAGTTTAACGGTTAGTTACAGAGAACCAAATAGTTGGTTATATACACCAAAAAATCAACCCTGACCCCGATCCACCACCAATACTTAGTCACAAATGAACCAAATAGTTGTCACAAACACTCTTCATCCCGTCGCCACTACCACAACCACCACCACCACCAACAATAACACAACACAACACCACGACCACAACATCACCACCTCACCACTTTCACCACCACTGTTAAACCAGATATGAACCTACCAACCTACTACACGCCACATCTACTCCACAACTGGTCAAACACCACACACCGACAATGCCGCAAATACCACAACACCCACACCCACCACCACTGCTACATCCAACCACACACTATCACCGCCACCACCAATCAACCACACACCACATCTGCACCACAACTAGGCAAACACCACTACAACCAGCATCGACGCCACCACCACACCCCAACGCAACACCATCACCACAACTCCACTATGCAACTGCACACGCACACACCACCTGTTACGATGCTGTTGTGAACGGCAGCCTCGCATGCTACCATTTATAGCAGCGTCACACGCTACCGTTTACAGGCCGTTCACAGGGAGAGAGACTACGGCGACATTGTCGTTCACCGATCGTTCACAGGGAAAGAGACGAGGGAGAGAGGGGGAGGGGAAGGAGAGAGACGAGGGAGAATGGAGGAGACGAGAGGGAGGAAGTAAGGAATTGATAAAATTAAGGTTATTAATATTATGTTTAATAATATTATTATATTAATTAAAATATAAATTTATTACCTGAATTTTGAAAATCAATCTTTAAACACCTGGATTTGTGTAATTTCCACTTATATTTAATAGATCGTGTTATATGTACACAAAAGTTAACACATTAATTTACATCGAAATGAGTTCGCAAGTTTTAGTATATTGATTTTGACACACGTTTTCCAATCAACTGCCAATTTTTTTATACACGGGGAGTGTCAATTAAGGAATAGTTTAATCCATAATTAAATTATCTTTTAACTTTATCACTTCACTTTGTTATTTAAGAAATTTTGCCATGACACAATCGAATCGTTTTATGTAATTGTAGATTTGAAATACAAGATTCAAACTAGAAACTCAATAATAATCTATAGATTGAAGATAGAAAAATATTCGAGATTGTGTTTTCATCATTGACGAATTAGATTAAAATGTTTCATGATCTCCAGCTCTTTAATTTGTATCTAAAAATAAGGAACTAGAACTACCTTTACAAGTTCAATTTTCAAAGAAAATGAATTCTTTTGACTACCTTTTACCTCTCTCGCATCAATACCGAAATCGATTTTAGACTAAGATAAAACTAAACAAGCTTTAATAAAAGATGGTTATTCTTGCATCATTTCTTTTCCAACAATAATGAACAACGCGATGGTGCAAGTAAGTGCTTTGTGACACGACAAAAGAATGCCAATTGTTCATCTCACAGTGTTCTACACAGAATAAGAGGTCATTCTACATACTTTTTGACCACGGGCGGAGCCAGCCATTTGAAGTTGGGGCGTCCCAGAATTGAAGATATAGAGATGAAGGGGTGGGGGCCATGGGGGATGCCCCCGAAAAAAAAATTTGGATACCTTATTAACAAAAAAATAAAAAAAACATATAAAAGAAAATACCAATATTTAATTTAGTAAAATTATACCTTATTACAAGTGTTCTTTTCGAGTTTTCATCCTTTGAAAATGGAAACGAAAAATGAAATTGGTAGGGTTTAAGATTTTTATTCAATTTGAGGACAAAACGGTAATGGTAAATACAAAAAGAACCAAAAAATAAATTTTAAAATTTTTTTTAAAAAAATTGTCAAAAATTTGGGGGGGTCCGGGTCCCCCCAGGACCCCCATAGCTCCGCCAGTGTTTGTGACTCGTACTTTGAAGTTTTTAAAATATGGATAACAATTACCTGCGTAGGTTGAAGAGTAAAAATATGAACACTTTATATTTCTATCGTAGTAAAAAATTACTCTCGTGGATTAAACATCAGTTTTAGAATAAAAATCCTCATTGTATATTAGCAGTGGCGGTCTTGACGGATCTAGGGTAGTTGACTTGGTTAGGTCAATCCCAACCCAATAACCTTTTTTGCCTTGCAAATATATTTTTTTATATATATACAAAGAATTATATTGAGTTTTTTTAATATTATATATATATCAATGAAAATTTACACAGGGAACAAGAATGAGATAATTATTATTTTTCTCTTATTGTGCTAGCACGATAATGAATTATGTTCTATTATTCTGAAATCCTAATGATTTATTAATATAAGTTCAAGTGAGTTTGACCTTTTTTTAAACGTAATCCGATCCAATATTTAATTAATCCAACTAATTCAATTTGGTCAATGAATTAATTAATCAAATTAATTGATTCGAACCTATTAGCAAACCCAATAAATTAATTGTTTGACACTTGTTAATTAATTAATTAATTGGTGAATCTCATTCTTCTGGTTCTCCTTTTGTGTATGATTCATTAGGTTCTCGATCACAATACTTAACGATATGAATTATTATTTTGATCTAATCAAAATCGATAAATTAAATAGTCTTTTTAATTTAACAACAATTCACATTTGTCGTCCCAAATTATTGACATTTAGCAATGTGTCGGGCAATACATATGACGAGAAATGTCATGTGGTATGACAAATCCAAATTTGTTCGTTTACAATGAAACTAAAATTCCTTTGTCAATATAATCCGATTAATTTCGAGATGTGGATGTGTATCAATCTTAATTACCGATCATATTTTTCATCTCACTATTAAGTCAATATCAGTCGATAACTCATTTTTGACTTATGAATACACATTGGCTAAGGATTTCGTTATCAACTTAACCGAATGAAATGTAGATCATAATCTCTTACTATTTAAGAGTGATGAATAATCTATTGTTCATTCACAACCTTCATATGATTTTTGACATACCCGAACGATGTCGTATTAGCGACCATTGACAGAGAAATATCCAATACCACCAAAGTATGATTGTCCTCATATAAGGCACTGTGATGACCTCAAGTCAAATGACCAATTTTATTACTGAACGTTAAAAATTAACCACTGACACTCAGATAGTTATCCATATGGAATCCCCCCAACAAGTCTCCAATGTTTTGTTTTATAACAAAATATCAATGTATTCATTTAAGTGTCACCACACTTTAACTTGTGAGATTAGTTGCTTACTTCATAAGTAAGAAATGTCACACGTGGTGGTCTATCTTGTTATTACTTACGATCACGAATGATTTAAGATTCTATTATATGTAATTTGTATCTCACAGTCACAATTTCTCGTGATTAATAAATTACTAAGATTTGAATATACAGATTCTATTATTTATTTTATTAGAACATTAATTCAATTAAATAATAGATCTTACCATAAATATGTATCAATTATATATTAAAAGTGTTTATATCCAAAATTGATTGGACCTAAGGCTTACATATATTAGTTAAAAAAAATTAGCCAGCTCTGACTCCGTGATTGTATATTAATACTAGGGGTACTTACAAAAATACCCTTGAAATTAGGAGTGTTTTGAAAAATCATGTGAAAAGTTTTTAGGAAGTAAAAAATATTATGTAAAATAAAAAAGTGATACAATGTCACTTTTTTTTAAAAAGTGACACAAATTCAAAAAAAGTAACAAAATTTAAAAAAAGTGACACACACTCAAAAAGTGATACAAACTCAAAAAAGTGACAAATACTTAAAAATGTAACAAAACACCAAACAAAACATATGTTTGTTATAAAAAAACAAGTGAGAAATTTTTAAAAAGTAACAAACAATAAAAAATGAAAAAAAATTCAGAAAAGTGGCAGGAAAAAAGTTACAAACACATAAAAAAGTGATACAATGTCACTTTTAAATTCAAAAAAGTCACAAACATTCAAAAAAGTCACAAACACTCAAAAAAAGTGAGAAACACTAATCAAAAACCAAAAAATAGATCCAAAGATGGTTAACTTGCTTTTATATGTTGTTTCTTTGTAATTATGTTTCACTTATATTAACTAAATGTAGAACATAACTTCATTTTAAGAACACACATATAAATTGGAGATGCCAGAAATTAAAAAAAGTAATAGAAGTAACACATCAATCAAAACCTTAAAATTAGGGATGTTTTGAAAAATCATATGAAAAGTTTTTAGGAAGTAAAAAATATCGTGTAAAATGAAAAAGTGACATAATGTCACTTTTTTTATAAAATTGTCACTTTTTTACTTTTTTTAAAAAAAGTGACACAAACTCAAAAAAAGTGACAAAACTAAAAAAAATGACAAATACCAAAATAGCACCATCCATTTGGACAGTACCAATAATCATGTTTTTAAAATAATCACCACGTTCAGTCTAATCCACATGCTGATTATGTTAGGAAAATATAACATATTATTTCATTTTTTTATTTTCTTAAAAAGTGACAAAAAACTAAAAAAAGTGACAAAATTCAAAAAAAGTGATAAATTATAAAAAAAGTGACGAATTCAAAAAAGTAGCACAAATTAAAAAAAGTTATACAGATTAAAAAAGTGACAGACACTAAAAAGGTGACATGAATTCATAAAAAAAAAGTGACCAACATTCAAAAAAGTGACAAAACACCAATCGAAAAATTAACAAACCATTCATTCACACTCTTCTTCTCACAACCCTCAAATTATATCTCTGTCAAATACATGTTTTCTAAAATTATAGAAGTACCCTTGACCAAAGAATACTTGAAATAGTTAAGATAAAACAAATTCAATAATATCTAACATACACCAAATTCCTGAATGAATCGTATTTTAGAATAATTTTAACATAACTAAGATTCTTCCATTAAGCTTGCTTTCTCCTGCAACCTTTGGCTGTATGACCTCAACAATTTAGGAGACTACATGAAATAATAAGGAAGGTCATGAGAAAGAAAGGCAAGGGAGAAACAACAGAAACTCAGAAACCAAAAATCATGAGTGAAACATTTTTATCGATTAGAAGCAGAAATTCCAATTATTTACTCTGTTAAGAGATTACTAGTGATTTCAACGAATCAAGAATGAACTCTTGTAAAACTTGATATTACTAGCTATAATTTGAGTTGCATCAGAACCCACTATAGTCCGTTAAACCCACTATAATTTTAGTTGCACCAGATCAGTCACTAAAGTTTGGGGTCTCAAACCTGTCATGGCAGAAACAATGCCAAGATACATTTACTATTAGATACCAATATTGGTAATTGTTCAGAAAAACAATTGCCTCTTATTCTCGACTGCACAATGGACAGGAAAAATTTGAAATCGGCATTTTCATCAACAGCTACCAAAAACACAGGAAGCATGATGTGTGTCAAATAAGATTTTCCAAAACTGCTCGGCTACAGATAGCAAAATCTTCAGAGATTACCAAACCTTGAATGTTTCAGAAAATAAGAAGGAAAAATTACAGAGAAAGAGCAAATAAGGAAATGAAGTGGAAAATCAAAATACCAAACTAAAAATCCTAAGGTGAGCAAAGTACCTTGGTAATTTTATTTTTTAAGTTATCTTCATATTACACAATACACATACAAAGAACGAAAAATTCCTAAAAACCTAAACAAATTCAGAATGGTGTTGTCGCTTTCTTCACCAATCGTTCGAGTCTCTTATGATATCACCAATGGTTTGAGTCTCTAATGGTGGTGGCGATGTTAATCGGTGGTGATTTTTGATGGGACGCCATACTTCAACAATGAGGGTTAATGTTTTGTTATTTCAGCATAATGACTTCTTTTCTCAAGTTTGGGAGTTTTTAGAGTATTAATTACGGTTGATTTAAAGTATTAATGAAAAAGTATTAATATAAGTGCATTATTCAATTTTATTGGTTTTGGACTGGGCCTAATTAACCCTTAATACTATTATGTTTTGTTGATAATAAGTAATAAAATGAAAAAGAAAACTAGATTTGCATAAACAAATTTTTTGAAATCTTGGGGCCTATAACTCTTGGGCCTATATTTTGCTACATCTGTAGCCTGTAGGTTGCTCTACTCGAGTGGGCCTAACTGTGAGCTACTGTACAATATAATGGGCCATTGGTTAAGTAGAAAATGGATAAAAAGAAGTGGAAATTACACCACATAACTATTATTATATTTAATTTCAAATATTACTAGTTAACATTTTTTTTTTCATAAATACTGTAAATTTATAGTAAATATAAAAATGTAAAAAGTCAAACTAAATCATACAAGGAATAATTTTGGTAGCCAATCTTACTCCCCCAAACACGCCGTTTATCATCACTAACAAAAATTCATAATAATCCCATAAATGGTAACTTTCTAAACTTTCCCCAAACACGCCCTTTAGCATTATTCAACAAAAAATCATAATCCCCCAAGTGGTTACTTTCTAGAACAATAGAGGAAATCGTCTACAACCATAAGCTCCTTCCAAAATCTCAAAAAACCCTATCGGAGATTAGATCAAGCAAATATTTTTCAAAATATTATTGCACCAAATTACAATCATTATCTTCTTCATTGATTTGATTAGAGATATTTCGCGACTATGAAATCCTAGATGGAGGTGCATTTACAATCATCTGCAGACGAACGGGCGCGCTAGCTAGCAAAATTCAGACCGTTGCTTTCACTATTCGGCCTACAATGTTTGACTGAGCTGTGTTTTGATGGGGCAATAAGTGTGGAAAAAAGGGCTAAAAAATTGTTTTTTTGGTTACAAAAATCTCCTCCGGACGGGGTCTATATATATCTCTTCTATATATAAAGTGGCTATCTAACGGAAATTGTTGGTTTAACGGAAAAATTAACGGATTTTTTTGATTTAACTGACAACTTAACGGCAAGGCAAAATAAAGAAATTCAAACCCTACGCTCACATTTCTCATCCCCATTTCGTCTCCCTGGCTCAACAGTGAAGTGAACCGTCGCGCCGCCCCTGCGCACCACTCTCTCCCTTGACTCCGTCCTCTCTCCCACGCCACACACCGATACACCGCAGTGCCGCACACGGCCACACCCACTCACGGCACCAAGTCTCCGTGTCTCCGCCTCTCCCGCAGCCACGCTTCGTCGTTCCAAGTTCCAACTCTCACTCCTCTTTGAGCTGAGTGAGCTCTCTCTGTCTCTCTGTCTCCTGGTTGTCACTGCTGGCCTGCTCCGGTGACGTCGTGACGACTGACGAGGTAAGTTTCGGCACTCACGACTCATTGACTCAAAACTGCTTTTAGGGATTTTGTCATTTTGATGTTGGAGAAGTTGTGTGTTTGGATGAGATTTTATTGGTTCCTTAATCTGTTATCTCATATCTGTTAATCTATGTTATGTAATTCAATGACTGAATGAAGTTTGATTAGTAAATAGGAATGAAGGCTGAAGCTGTTATTACTTATCTGTGTTAGTTGTTACTGTGTACATATTCAATTGAAGTTTGATTAGTTCCTTGATGGCTTAATCTGTTAATTGTTATCTGTGCTACTGTCTGAGATTTTGATTTTTGATGTTGGAGAAGCTATGTGTTTGGGTGAAATGTTTATGTTATATTGGAAATTATTATTCTAGAACTAGGGCTTTTAGGGATTTTGACGAGACTTATCATTATCTCGGTTTTAAGATTTGATTGAATTAATTATATTTACATAATAAATTATACTTTAATCACGCAGAGGATAGAGGAAATTACCCCCAGATACATGATTAATTCTGGTCTTGAAAATGGATTGAACAACTACAACTCTACAAGCTCCAACTCCTTGAATTACCAAGCTTAATTCCAACCCGTTTTCTGTGATATTCTTCAATATATTTAGATTGCACGAGTGAGTGGGCACAAATAAAAAGCCAACTTGATTTCCAACTAAACTGACTAGGATCATGCAAAGAAGACAAAACCAATTTCTCTCTCTGTATGGTGGATGTCCATGCATTCTCTCTGGAAGACAGGAATATTGAAATTCAGTCTAGGGATGAATCCAAGATTGTTTGAGTGCTAGATCGATGTTGAAAGGATTTGTTTGGCACAATGACGCATGAATGGATCAAAAATCTTAATGGAATTATCAAAAAAAACTAAAGAAGTTCAGGGGCCAACCTAGATTACAACCATACATTGAACTCTTTTGCACCATTTACTTGTTGAAAGAACTTGTGGAATTTTTTCATTTGCGTGACATGATATTTCTCTTATAATTTTTGCAGGAAATCCTACAAGTGTTGGACTGGACAACTGGTCTAAACATGCTTCCACAAGCCAGATAATTTAACAATGTAATATTTCCTATCCCTGTCCATTTATACTGGAAATGTTAGTTAAACATATTCTATACCCTTTGTTTTCTCAAAGGTTGCTTACACACCAGCTCTATTAGAAATGAAAATATGGTACTTATCAAAAAAAAAAAAAAAATGAAAATATGGTGCTTAATCCTGAAATTCATTTATCTAGGTAGTATAATACCAGTCCGTTAAAGTCAATTTTTTGTTACTTATTTTCCCACCTCTACTGCACTAAAACTTTGTGCCTGTGCTATATGGCCTAATATTCAAACCCATGTTGTTGGAATAACTGATTTGATATTGGCAACGAAGGTACATCTTTTTTTTTTTTTTTTGCCAATTTTCTGTTGATATAATGATAGAACTTCAAGATCTTGTAACATGAAATGATCTTTATTTCAATTAGCTTGTAGTGAAGTGGTGTTAATATTGGTCATCAAATGGCTGAGGGGATTGGTCCAAGATTGTACAGTTGCTGCAATTGTAGAAATCATGTTGCGATTCATGATGACGGGGGCTCCATGAATCTTATAGGTTATCATTTCATACTTAATTAAATTTGTATTGGTATATTATATTTTTTGTCTTACTTGACTTGATTATCTGTCTTCCTCATCAGATGAGATACCACATTGCAGCTCCCTTCGCGTTCCCAAAATTCGGACGATCTTTGGTGTGGTTGGGATGCTCAAGCTGTTAGCAGGTAAGTATATTTTTTTTTATGGATTACTTTTTTGAGATCGGCTGATACAAAAAAATTGAATTGGGTTTTGTTTTTCGACTAGCTTAGGAACTTCAGCCGACATTAGAGAATGAAGTTGAGCCCGTTTTGAATTCTGTTTGCAAAATATACCGAGAATTTTCGGGCAATTGGTAGTTGCATTTTCGCAAGTAGGAGCCTTAGGTAGTGTTATAGATAGAGCTCGAAATAGATAGAGAGAGTGAATCTCTGTGGGAAGAAAATAGACCTCGAAATAGATAGAGAAAGAATCTCTGTGGGAAGAAAATGGAGCTCGGGATAAGGAAAAATCCGAGAGAATTCTCGGAGTGAAAATAGAGATAATTACGGAGTAGAAAGTGAGATTGTGTGAGAGTGAGAAGTCTCTGAAAATCAATCTGTAAAAGGGCTTTCTCACGGTGTTTGTTCGAGAGAACCATGATGTACAAATAATCACCCGAGATGGTGATTGATTCATGTGATTGAATGTTAATCTTTTGTGAATAAAGATCGAGGAAGAAGAACTCTTCCTGTTACCAAAATCTGTTCGTGTTTTCTTTCCCGCCGGTTCAGTTTTTCTTTGGTTTTTCATCTGCTTCTTCCGTCATTGTAATCTGTAATTGCTGGTGCATTTTCTTCCGTAATTCTTGTACCGATCTTGGAGCCGTGGGGAAGCAATGGCTATGCAAGATTCCAGCCATCTAATAGACGTTGAAGCCTATTTATGATGGAGCTCAAACAGGAATATGTTACGTGTTTTCTTTCCCGCACGGTTCGCTTTTCTCGATGGTTTTTCATTTGTTTCTTCCGTCATTGTTGTTACTTTTTTTGTCATAAAGCATAACAAATTTCTGCTCTTGTTCATTAGCTAAGGACGTACAAAAATAAGTAGCAAATCAAAGGGCTTGAGAAGGTGCAAGATGTGTGATCTTTTTTTATAGAAAATGCGAGGAGTTTGAAGCATCATAATTAGCACGTCCTTGAGTCGATCTTTAGACAAAATACACATCATGTTCCGATAATTTGTTCCCCCAAACCCAAAGATCATGCGGTGTCTTTATACTAATATATGCATTTGCATATGCATTTCCACTTGATTTCGCTCTCACACACAAAATTTGATTTTTTTTAACAAATATAGTTAAAGTTATTCTTCTGTTTCTTTGGCTGAGTGAAATAAATTTGAATATCATGGTATATGTTTATTAACGTTCTCTTTACCGTGTTACTTCCCCTTCATTATTAGACACTGGGATTTTAGCAAATGAAGGTAAAGTTAAGGGAATGTGACTCTGGTTCTCGATTCAGGGAAGAAAAAGAGGGGTAGGCCTAGGAAATATGGTCCTGATGGAGCTAATATGTCTTTAGCATTGTCTACTACCACGCCTTCCTCGGGGGTGATCACACCCGGGGAAAAACCGCGTAGAGGGAGACCTCCAGGGAGTGGATGGAAACAGCAACTTGCCCCCCTTGGTAAATTTTCTAAATTTATTGTTGTTCATCACACTGTTTCATTCGGTAATGTATGTGCTAGATTAAGTTAACTTCTTTTCTTCCTTATTAATCAAAAACAGTCTCTCTTTAATGCTTTATTGTCTGCAAAGTAAGAACACCTCTGGCCAAAAAAATATGAATGAAAGTAAAGAGGGTTTAATGCATTTTGATGGTTTAACTTCTAATGAATTCTCAATGTTAAATGTAAAACTTTACTTCATTGCTACTTGCCTGAAAGGTACCACGTGTTTGTGAGACGGAATTTTTTTCTGGATAATTTAGATTAATTGTTATTAGTGCTTTATTAAGCTTCCAGGTTCAGGGTGTTTTTTCCCCTCCTTATCAAACATTTAATTGGGCGGTGGGTGGAGTTATTTTTACTGACATGAAATAAACAAAGTACAAAAAACACCAGATGGCCTTCACTTAATTCTTAGATTACTTGTTTTCCATCTTATAGATTACTTTTCAATCTTTTCTGGCTTTAGTCAAGTTAAGATTACTTATGTACCATCACTTTCGTCCCTTGGTTTTATGCTATGAATGCAATCCTCGTCGTACAAAAGTGGACACTTTGTTTAACTTCTTTTTTGGGGGCAAATTAACTAGATCGTATATGCGTGTGTATTTAGCTGTCAGTTTATGCGAATGGATTACTTTTGTGGGCAACCTTTGTTGAGGATCGGTATGTAGGGGCTGGCTATTGCTTTCAGGACTTTGAGCTTGGTGAAGTTAGCATTATCAGTTATTATACAAGACTTGTTGACTGTTTTGTTTTAGTTTCAAAATTACTCGAACATGTTCAATATTGTTGTTACAAAATTTTCATTCCTCAGAGCCTTCCTGCCAAAAAATTAAATTGTTGCTCTTTACATTTGGTCAACACTAGAACCTTTTTTTCTACGTATTTTTATGAAGATGAAAATTGAAAATCTGTCTTTTCAGCGTGAGAGATGAGAATGAAGTTGCTTTGTGCATCAAGGAATTGAATGCCGCCAGCTTCTATCCATCAATGATTTCTATCTGGGTTGCTGATTCTTTTGAGAGGAAGGACACGGAGAGAGATCTGTTGACGAAGCTCCTGATTGGTCCTATGAAAACTCGAGATGGCATGATAAGTAAAGATCAGCTCATCAAAGGGTATGCCTTCTCTGATTGTCACGAGGTGGAAACTTAATTCACACCTTTAATTAATTCCCAGGTTTCACTTTTGTTCTGTTCTATCTTCACTTGGGCAGGTTTGAAGATGTTCTCACTCCATTAGAGGATGCTGTAAACGATGCCCCCAGAGCAGCAGAGTTTTTATGGAGAAGCTGATGAAGGCAATAGTGGGGAATAAGCAAAACTTAGACAGTTTCGTGATCTTGGTCCGCTCGAATATTTATTCGAGCGGACCCCACCCCATGTGAGTGTATGGATACCATTATGTAACCTAAATTATGTACGAGTTATTCTATATATAATTATAATGCGTATTTTAAGGCTTATACGAGGATGCTTGAATTCACATCCTGATCCAATTACAGATTTCACAAATGTATTGTGTCAAATTGTCTTCTTTTCCACTTGAACACTTCTATTTTTATGGCATCTGTCAAATGAAAGAAGTTTTAGATCAACAACTGAATTTTTATGCATCTTATGAAAATTGTAGAAATTTATTATCATATTTCGTTACCAAATGTATTATACAGATTTATTTCTTTCAAATCATCTTCTAAAATGTATACAGATTTCGAAGGAAGAATTGAACAGACTTGTTGTGTAATAAAAATCGAAATACAGCAACCCCTTCAAGAAAATATATTCTGGCCGATTTTTGTAGACGATGATGTTTCAAAATATAATACGTGTCAAATAACCGATACTCTCCAATACATTTTTTTTTTTTAATTCATGTCTGATTCTGGAATTGTCATTAAATGTAGAACTTGAATTTGGCTCAATTCAAAATGCATCAATTATAGGTTATATTTTTGGAAGTTGGTATACTTGAGAACAATTAGTATTCTAATTAGTATTTTTTAAAAATATTACCTTCACACAGTAAATTGAGAATTATTTTTTTTTGTATTGGGGTATATATGAAATTTTCCGTTAAAACATGAAGCAACAATAAACTCAACAGGGGATGTAGTCAGGGGCGGATCTAGGGACGGGCCAACATCTGCTACAGCCCATCCCTCCAGCCCAAATCCTAAGTAATCCTTAAACAAAATAAATAAATAAATAAATAATTTTTTTTTTAAATGTGTAATTTATTTATTTATTTTTTTCCGTTTTAGCATGTGTCCAATTTTTTTCTGGATCCGTCCCTGAATGTAGCTCATATGGTAGAGCGCTCGCTTAGCATGTGAGATGTACGGTGATCGATACCCTGCATCTCCATTCCATTTCTCCTTTTTTATACAGGTATACAGGTTGAGAGTAAAAACTGAATTTTTTTTGGGGTACTTACAAAAATACCCTTAAAATTATGGGTATTTTGAAAAATCGTATGAAATGTTTGTAGGAAGTAAAAAATACTGTGTAAAATGAAAAAGTGACACAATGTCACTTTTTTTTATAAAAATTGTCACTTTTTTAAAAAAAAGTGACACGAACTCAAAAAAAGTGACACAAGTAAAAAAAAAAGTGAACCACTAAAAAAGTAATACAAACTTAAAAAAGTGACAAATACTTAAAAAAGTGACAAAACATCAATCAAAATCTTTGTTTATTATTCAAAAAAATGATAGAAATTTTTACAAAATAACAAACATTAAAAAAAGTGACGAAACCCCGATTACTTTTTTGAGCGAATTGTATCACTTTTTAATAAAAAGTTAAGTGTAATGTCACTTTTAATATCACTTTTTCATTAAAAAAATGACATATAATATCACTTTCATTAAAAAGTGAAGTGATATACAATGTCACTTTTATTACAAATTGATATTTCTCACTAAAAAAGTGGCAAATTTTTTTTTAAAAAGTAACAAACAATAAAAAAAAGGTGATAGAAAAAGTGACAAACGTTAAAAAAGTGACATGAATTAAAAAAAAAAGTGACAAACGTTCAGAAAATAACAAAAGTTTAGCCTATATTTTTGGGGTAGTTTTGAAAAAATATGATAAACTTGGATTAAATGATAAATACTTAAAATTCACAGTAAAATATATGCTAAAACCTACGGACATTCATTAGCCTTCAATCTCGAAAAATCAAAAAGAAATTTGAAAAAAAGAGAGGAAATCTTCCACAATTCAAGTAAAAACGAGATCGAGGTTGCTTCAACAATTATTCTTCAAACATTAATGTATGCAAGGTGTTTGCTCAAGAAGAATGTAAATTGTGTCATTTTTCAATGAAAAAGTGATATTCTGTCACGTTTCAATGAAAAAGTGATATGATGTCACTTTTCTAAAAAAAAGTCACAGTATGTCATTGAAGCAATTAACTAGATGTATATGTGTGCATTTTTTAAAATTTAAACATATGAATTCAAATCTTGTTTTGTATTAATACATATGAAAAATAAAATTTTGAACAATTAAATTAACGCATGAAAGATGTTTGTGAAAATGATAATATTTTCTCAAAAAAAGTCACAGTCTCTTATTGGAGCAATTAACTAGATGCGTACGTGTGCGTTTTTTGAAATTTATGACTATTTATGATTATATTTCTCTTATACTAATTAAACATAAAACATAATTTCATTTTAAAAACACAATAACATATAAGTTGAAAGTGACACAAATTTTTTTTTAAAAAAACGATAAATTTAAATTAAAAAGTAACATAACATGTCACTTTTCATTCACGTTGTTGACTAACAAAGTTTATTTCGAAGCATTCATTGTAAAATTTGTAACGCATCTTTTTGATTGAAAAACCTTAACCATTGAAAAGAATGACAAGTCAAATATGATTACTAAAATTTAATTTAACAAACCAATGTCAATTACGTTTTGAATCAATATTATTAAAATTATATTTACGTCAACTTGGATTATTTCGATCATATAATCAAATATAAAAATGTGATGATATTTTGAGACTCGGATGTTACACAATGAGCCATATAAATATTTTATTAAAACAACGTGAAGAAAAAAAAAAAATTAGGGGCAGTCCCTATTGTTGACGAATTTGATTTTTTTGTTAATATAATTGATAAATCCACATTAATCAAGGTAATAATAATTAAGGGAATAATTAAGCATGTGCAGGTGCTTAACAATAAGGAAATAGTGCTCCACTTTACCGTATTCAATACGTGCAGGGAAGTGTTAAAAAATGCCAAGTGCATTAATCAATTTTTTAGCAACATAATCGTACTTGACCTAATTTCCCCATTTTTTTTTTTTTTTTGCAAGCTATGGCCAGAAACGGTAGAAGAAACCAACAGTTCAGCCCAAGATTGTTTAGAGTAGCTCAACTATAGGCCCAAACCAATAATAATAGATTGCTCGCACTTAAAGGCATCACCTATATAATTTATCTAGTACTTGTTTGGAATAACTTAAAAAGTTGTTGTCGAAGTGAATAATTAATTTTAATTACACATTTTATAAGATTCATAACTTTTCAGCTATATAATTTGATCAATTTTTACTAAAATTTGTTTAAACTTTTTTATCGAAAACTGTATCAACCAACCCTAATTAACCACCTTTCGTTTCTGCTTTCTTTTTCTCGAAAGGAACATTACGTTTTAAAAATGGGACTAGTTACCAACTACAAACAGCCAAGTCAAACTTAGTTTTTGGTCAGTTAACTACTCACAACGCCCGTCTTGCACTATAACTTAATTAGCCATTTGTCACTTGTAAGATGAAGCAGTCCGCCGGAAACGGCACCGTTCTATTTTTAATTAATTTTTAAAAAATAAGAATTATAAAGTAAATTTATTTGCTATAAGGAAAATCAGTGTCACTTAGCAAGTGCAAATGGATACAACGTCTCTACAAGTTGTGTCGAATTAAAGAAAAAAGAAATAATTCTTAATCCTTGACTTCGATGCATCGACATATAAAATCTTAAAGGGCGTATTTAGCTTATCCAGCTCCATATAACAACGGATAAATAATTTATGTGTCTCGAGTACTCTAAAAACAATGAACTATCAAGAATGATGCAAATGATGTCGCATATCAGCTTTCGAACTTCTCTTAATTTATTGCACGGGATTAAAAGAGAAGAAAGAATCTATTTGTCCATATCCGATTTTGAATAAGATATTTCATCCCTCAACTCAAAGAAAGGGGAGTAAATTATTTTTTATTGCAGTGTCATACATAATTCTATTTTTATTCTTATTTTGAAAAAGAAAAACCTAAAAGTAGAATTATGGAGTTTTCTCCACGTGCATTTTAACTTATCGATATTTTACCTCGGTTTTGACGTGGCTAAAAAATTAATTTCTTAATAAATTTTGACTAAAGTGATAAAACATATGATCGAAAAATTAATAAAAGTTGTGAATAACATGAAATGTATGATTAAAATTAAATGTTAACTTTTTATTAGATTTTTAGAATTTTTTAAGCTATGCGATTTTGTAAGACCTATAAAAACCGAAAATTAGTCCATATGCAGCTGCTACTACAAACTATACTTCCAAAGAAATTAAGCCCCTTGTTTGATGGCCATTATTGAGGAAACATAATGCGTTGAATAGTGATTTTTTAGAGAATATGTGCTTAAAAAATGAGAAAAATTTGGGTTTACGTGCAAAATATTTTATTGTATGAATATGTAATTGAAAATAAATATGAAAATTAAATAATTTTGTTTTAAAGGGAGACAATTGTGGGTTAAAAGATTCACACTAAGCATAAATAATATTGAGTCATGCTACATTGCTCGCGTGGGTGACCGCGGGGATGACCGTACACACACACATGGGGGGTTGGGATTATTTTATTCACGTGGGACCCGCGCCTGGGTTGTGAGTGTGCGGTCACCGATGCGGGTCGTTTAGCATTTTTCAATAATATTTTCTAAGGAAGTTGCATTTTCAACAAATAAATCATTGGTTCACGCACAAATACCAATGTTGATACCCTTTTTCTAAGCCATCGTGCTTGCTTGTAGAAAAATGCATTACATATATTTTGTTGTGGCATCCACATCAAATGTATGGTGCACACCAATATCCTTTCAGCCTCAATATGAGACCTCAACCAAATAATCTCATTTATTAGGTGCAAAAAGAATTAGGAGTCATTTTGAGTTGGAAAGCTGCTAAACAATCTTTTCCCATCAAGTGTAAGTGAGGATAACACGTTTAGTATAACCCATATATATATATATACACACACACACCCAGAGAGAGAGAGAGATTTCTGGGGTGGGGTGGATGAACATGGCTAAAGAAGAAGCTTCAAAGAGAGAGAGAGAGAGAGAGAGAGAGAGAGAGAGAGAGAGGGTGGGGTGGCTAAAGAAGAAGCTTCAAAGAGAGAGAGAGAGAGTGGGGTGGGGTGGGGTGGGTTGATGAACATGGCTAAGGCCCCGTTCGGGAGGGATTAAAAGCCAATTAAAATTGAAAATATGGCCGTTATTGGGTCCCACTCGTCTAATAAAAGTCAACAATAACGGCTATATTTTCAATTTTAATCCGATTTTAATCCCTCCCATACAAGGCCTAAAGAAGAAGCTTCAAAAAAAGTTTAAAACCACGCCATACATGGGAGATGGCTAATGCAGGGAAAGTAAAGTGAAAATTCTTGGCACATATTAGACTCAAGCAAAAGGAATAATTAGTCAATATTTGAGTCACATCAAAATTTTTATTTTCATTCTTTTACTCATTTTAAATCACACATTCTTCAATAAAATAATATTTTTCATCACATCAATAACTTTTACTTCTTTTTCAATCACACATTTTCCATCAATCTACTATTCCAAAATACATTCTTCCAAAATAATGTGATTTAAACACACTATTTTTATTTTGCAATCTCATTGTTAGTAACAAAGAAAGTGACTTTGTTCGGAAGATATTTTTAGCGACTTTTCAAGAGGAATGGTGGTGGGAATCACGAAATTCGCGAATAATAATGAGTAATAATTTTGAACTATGGTTGAATTTGATGTTTGATTTTGACTTAATAATCGAAATAACTTATAATTTGCTAAAAATGTGTCACAAACATAGGCACAAGTGAGATGCACAGCAATTATCTAGTTATGTCAATAGCATTCTTATACAATAAATATATATAGCCCCTATTGGAGTCACATTAAAATTTTTATTTTTATTCTTCTACTCATTTTTAACCATATATTTTTCAATAAAATAATATTTTCTATCACATCAATAATTTTTCGTTATTTTTCAACCACACATTCTCTATCAATCTATTATTCCAAAATACATTCTTCCAAAATAATGTGGCTCAAACACATCCATAATATTGAATAGAACTAAACACGTATACTACTAAACATGTCACGTGGCTCTCGTTTGCCTCCAGTACCCCCTATTAAATTATAATTCATTTTTCTCTTTTTTTCTTATCAATCATGCATTTTTAATAAAATAATATTACATATAAATCCAATTTCCTTCTTTTTTAACCACACATTCTCCAAAAAATTACTATTTTTCATTTTATAATGTGGAATAATGGAGGCCAAACGGACACATATAATATTGACCTTTTTTTAAGATAGTGTCACTAAAACTCATGTTTGGTGGCCATTATTTAACCAAAAAAAAAAGGTATTGAAAAGTGATGTCAAGAGAATGTGTGATTAAGCCCCTGTTTGGCCCCCATTATTGTAGATTTTTAGGGGGTTGAAAATTTTTAGAATAGTGATTGATGGGAGATGTGTGGTTGAAAAGTTTTAGATTTGTGTGTATTATTATTTTATTTGATGAATGTATGGTTGAGATGAAGAGAGAGAAAAATTTAATGTAATGTAATGAGATATAATGGGGGGCAAACAAGGGCTAAAAGTAAAATATATGAAAAAGTTTTGGTTTTAAATATAAAATATTCTATTATTTGAATGTGTGGTTTAAAATAAATATGTAAAAAAAAAAAGAGTTTGTCAATAATGATTATCAAATAGGGGCTAAATAACAACAAAATAGTTTAACTCGTTGAATTTATTACGAAACGTGTAAAATAAAAAATAAAAATATATATACGCGAAAATATTTCAATTTGAACTTATGGGTATAACGGTCAATATACATTACAACGTTCCTCTGTTCTATCTACAAACATAATTCCGCCAGATCCCATTTCAAAAAAGTTCCTTTCACTCTCTTCACACGCTCTCTCTCTCTCTCTCTAGGCCGGATTCCAATCCCTAACCTCAGTTAACAATTTCACCAACAAATTTCGATTAAAAGAGTTATTTTAGAAAATAACAGAGAAAAAAAATTGAAATTACTGTAATCCCTTTTCTGAATTCTTAGGGTTAAATTAAACAATTGATTTCACTTTCAGCAAGTGTTGTGTGGTGTTATTCTTTGGTTACTGCAATTCAAAGCAACGGCTCCAGACATACAACTCTCCATAGCTTTGATTGCAATCCAAGGCCCCACCTAATTTTTGAAAACCCATCTCTTTCTCTCTCTCATCTCCAGTCTCTCTTCATCTCTACATCCAATTCTATAGTACAAGATACTCGATCTACTCATATGGCATCCAAGAACCAGAACAAACCTCCAGTTCATGCACCGTCTAGCCCGTCAAATGTGAGTATCTATTTCGCACTCTTCCTTACAATTTTGAATTTTATTTGTCACGGGTCTTCTGGATTAATTTGTGATTTGCATACTTCCGGGGGCGTATTGAGAGATTTTGAGTTTTATTGAGTTTGTTTGCAGCAAATTTTGATGCTTTCTTTCTGCTTTCTAAACTGTGGGTCTATTCTAAGAAGAGTTTTTTTGATGATTCGATTAGATTCTTTAAAAAATTTATTGTTTTTTGATGAGTTTTATTTATATTCACAGATTAATTTGCCGACTAATCTTTGAATTGCAAATTGTCATTTCTTGCTCACACATGGAACTATAATCACGTGTAATTTTGTTTTCTTAATTAATTTAGGTCGTCAGATTCTGATATTTTTTGAATTTTTGTGGGGGGTTTTGCTGATTTTGCCAGAGCAAGTATAATGTTGACGAAGCTTCATTAGATAAAAGGCGAAAGGTTGGAAGCACAAAAATGCCGCCCAGCACTGGTACAAGAACTCTAACCCGACAGGCCTTTTCAGTGGTTAATGGGGGTCATGATCAGCCTCCGACAAGTGGCCCGCCAAGCGTTGCTGGCTCGGATTGTGGTGTAATTGAGCTCACCAAAGAGGATATTGTGGCATTACTGAATGAGAAGCTGAAAATTAAGAATAAATATAACTATAAGGTAAGTCAAACATGTGATTTTTTTGGTAATAAGTTGAGCTTTGAGTTTGGATATTTGAATTGTTTACTTTTGTTTGAATTTTGATTGTGCTGTTTTAGGAAATATCTGAACAAAGGTTTGAGTACATAAAAAGGCTTAAGCAATGTATCAAATGGTTCCAACAGCTTGAGGGAAATTATATTACAGAGCAGGAGAAACTGAATAATTTGTTGGAAATGGCAGAGAAGCAATTCAATGAAATGGGTATGATTGGTTTTCATTTATGTTTACAGAGACACAGTGTTTCTTGCTTTGTTGGCATTGAAAAAGAAAAGAAATTTGAAAAATTGCTAACTTGTGTCGATCCTTTTATGTTTCTCTCAGAGTCTCTGATGAAGGCTAAGGAAGAAGAGCTGAATTCCATTATAATGGAGTTGAGAAAGAATCTGGATGCACTACAAGAGAAGTTTACAAAGGAGGAATCAGATAAATTGGTAAGAAGCACATTGACTTGTCAAATGTTGGTGTGCAGTTTCTGGAAGCTACTTTGTTGAATATTTCTGGAGAATTAAACTGTTGAATATGAATTATCAGGACGCATTAGATTCATTGGCAAGAGAAAAAGATTCTAGAGTGGCTTTGGAGAGGCTGCAAGTTTCTCTATCGGAAGAGCTCAAGAGAACACAACAAGACAATGCAAGTTCAAACCAAAAGGTAAGTGGAGAAGATATGTTTGTGAAAATATATTCAGAGTGTACTTTCACAAAATTAGTTTATTGAGAACTGTGTTGCTCTCGGCTTGTGAATCTGCAGATACAATCACTTAACGATATGTATAAGCGGTTACAGGAGTACAACACTAGCCTACAACAATACAATAGTAGACTTCAGTCAGAACTTGCTGCAACCAATGAGATGCTTAAGCGCGTGGAGAAAGAGAAGGCGGCAGTGGTTGAAAACCTAAGCACTTTGAGGGGTCATTATACTTCTCTGCAGGATCAACTTACTTCGTCTAGAGTGAGTGCAGTTATTTTATTTTTTTGTGTCCTTTTATCTTTATTTATCAATTGTCCACAATCATGTTGTTCATCTCTATTACCATCATAGGCTTTTCACCAGAGAAGGTTTTCTTGATCGTATGTTTATATCTTATTTCAGATATGTGCGGTGTTTTTGTTCAGTGACTTGTTTTCTGATCATTCATTTTTCTGCTTCATTTAGTCGAAGTTTGTTTACAAGCATGTCTTCTGCAATCTGCATTTCTCAAATTATTGATAATCATATATCAAATGAAGACAACTTCATAACTAGGAAAAAAGTCAAAAGACTTGGAAAATTTAGTGCTTACATTTTCCTTTTTGTCGTTCCTTTTATTTTACTGCTCTAAAATTATGGCATGAATTCTATCTGAAAACTTACAGAGTGAACATGTTTGTAAGGACCAGCATCAAATGGATTGTAAGTCATAAATTTTTGGATATTGTAACATTTTTATATGCAACCCCTTTTAAAGCTCCAAGTAAAATTACACACAGAGAGACATGCACCACGTGTAGGACTTGAGTGATTACTATGACAGTGTGTCATTTCTGCATGCCTCATTGTTTGACCTGACTGTCAGTGTTTGTTGAATCCAGTTAAAATGAAATATCTACATTGCATAGTACTTGTTATGTTTTTGAACATTTCTTAAAAGTGCTCAATGATGGTTGATATTTAAAGGCTTCGCAAGAGGAAGCTATCAAACAAAAGGAAGGCTTAGCGAATGAAGTGGGATGCTTGAGGGCTGATATGCAACAAGTCAGAGATGATCGTGACCGTCAATTATTACAAGTCCAGGCTTTGTCAGCTGAAGTAGAACAATATAAAGAATGTACTGGAAAAACTGTTGCAGAGTTAGATGGCCTGACTGTGAAAACAAATGAGCTAGAGGTCTGTTTTTGTCATCTGGTTTCTTGATTGACTATCCAAAATCACTTCATTAAAAGATTAACATTTATTTTTCTCAGTCAACCTGTCTATCTCAAAGTGAACAAATTAGAAGACTGAAGGAGCAGCTTGCCTTTGCAGAGAAGAAATTGCAGGTTTCTGATCTGGCATTTTACGTTTTTTATGATAAGTTACTTTTGGAGAAGTTCTTTTGTCTATATTCAGAAACGTTGCTAGTGACTCTTGAGGTTTGCACAGTTACTCGATGGTATTATTGCATGAATTTTCTTAGCACTTTGTGTTTATTATCATTTTGTAAGATGTCCAATACATCGGCATTGGAGACGAAAACTGAATTTGAGGAGCAAAAGCAGTTTATTATTGAGTTACAGAGTCGTCTAGCTGGTGCAGAATTAAAAATTGTAGAAGGGGAAAAATTACGGAAAAAGCTGCACAACACCATTTTGGTAATGTTTTTGTACATATTTGTAATTATTTTATGTTAACTGAATTTTGATGGAAATTTTAATTGCAGTTCTTCCATCAATGTCAAGATTATTCATTTAAATTATTATGTCATACAGGAATTGAAAGGGAATATCCGGGTCTTCTGTAGGGTGAGACCCCTGTTGTCTGATGATGGTGTTGAGACAGAAAATAAAGTTGTCTCTTTCCCGACAGCAATGGAAACCCTTGGGCGTGGCATTGATTTGACACTAAATGGTGAGTAGGCTTAATTGAAAATCAGTCACAGTAATATAGCTATACTATGCTACTTTTAATTATCATAACCTGCTCTCTTATTCATGATGACCTTTTCAATATTGACAAGGACAAAAACACTCCTTCACTTATGACAAAGTCTTTCTGCCTGATGCCTCCCAAGAAGATGTTTTTGTTGAGATATCACAACTTGTGCAGAGTGCTCTTGATGGTTACAAGGTGATGTACATGCTCAGCTGTCAATTTTGTTCTTCTCTATAAATTAAGGACTAGTAACTCCCTTCAGAAGTTAAGGTTGATTGTGCTAAAAGACATATATAACAGCCTGCAACTTTTCCGGGCTGATCCGCTTACGTTTGCCCTTAGATATTGCAAGCAACTAATATCTGCAGCACTTGTTGACATGTTGATATATACTAACTTTTACTGAGGATCTTAAATCTTGTGTATGTGAAACAATAGAAGAGAGATCAATTACCTTTAAGAATTTATTTTGGTTGTGATTTTGTGGATGTCTGCCCTTACCTTATTTAAAGAATGTGATAGAATTGCCCTCTTTTAAAGCTATACTTTGATTTGAGGAACTTCTCAAAATTGGAAGTACTATATAATAGCATCCTTGAGCTCACAGGCAATTGTGGTGTGGTTTTCAACTTTTCAGGTTTGTATATTTGCTTATGGACAAACTGGTTCAGGGAAGACTTACACAATGATGGGCAAGTCAAGACTCCACGATCAGAAAGGTCTGATTCCACGGACATTAGAACAGGTTTTCGAGACAAGGCAAGCTCTTCAATCGCAAGGATGGAAATATGAAATGCAGGTGCACAGTGAATGCCATTGTGTTTTAATCTGCACAAAATAATTATGCTTTCTTTGCTTCCTAATCATCTAATCTTACTTTTATTTTTAGGTGTCAATGCTTGAAATATACAATGAAACAATACGTGATCTTTTAATACCAAATAAATCAGGCTTTGATATGTCACGAACAGAAAATGTCGGAAAGCAATATGCAATCAAACACGATGCCAATGGCAACACTCATGTCTCTGATCTAACAGTTGTGGACGTTCGTAGTAGTAATGAGGTTTCATATCTTTTAGAGCGGGCATCACAGAGCAGGTAACAAAACTGTCGATTTGTTTCCCATTTCTTTTTGTTGACCATTCATGTCTTTCAATTTCATATTGGATTTGGAAGTAGTTCAATACGGGGACTTTAATCTAATTTGCAGAGATATAGTTTCATAGTCAAGTGTAAAACATTGTTTGCATCATGTGTAATATGGACAAATGTTAAATGTTAGCTCAGTTTTTCCATTTCGTGGCCATCAAAAGGATTGATCTTTTGCTTTCAATTTCTTTAGATCTGTCGGAAAGACTCAAATAAATGAACAGTCTTCTAGGAGCCATTTTGTCTTTACATTGCGAATAATGGGTGTCAATGAGGTATGGCTATTTTACACGAATCTACCTTTTTGATTTGTCACTGTGGTTATTCAATCTTTATCATTGTTTGGATAGAAAATCACAAAACTCAATTTATATTTTTGTTGTGTTATAGAGCACCGATCAACAGGTACAAGGCATCCTGAATCTAATTGACCTTGCTGGTAGTGAGCGTCTTTCTAAGAGTGGGTCTACTGGGGATCGACTGAAAGAAACTCAGGCATAAAAACTATAACTTTCTCCATTATTTTTGGAATTGTTCACATAATGGATTTGCCCTAACTTGTATTTTTGTTGGCTTGTAATCAGGCAATTAATAAGAGTTTATCATCCCTAAGTGATGTTATATTTGCCTTGGCGAAGAAGGAGGAGCATGTGCCATTTAGGAACTCAAAACTGACCTATCTTCTCCAGGTAATTGTTTAACTTCAAACGAGTGAAGACATATTGAGGGGTTCATCTATCCAGAAATATTTTGTAGTATTTCTACCTTTTAGAAGATTTACAGGAGCATTTTCCTAATTATGTGAGCTGATGCACTAAAATATAAAAATGCAATTATATTTAAGCGGCTTCACTATGGTTCGCTTAGTGGAAGATTTTGCTTTCTTGTTCTTGCCTAACGCATTAGGCAGTTGTGGAAAATCTTTGGCCTTGAGTATCTGTAATCTGTCGTTGATACAACGATGGTAGACTCATCCTACAGCCTAGAATTACTATTGAGTTCTTAGTCGAAGGTCTTTTTTCTTTCTTCTTAGTACTGATTAGATAAGTGAGAAGGGGCCTCAGGTTCCGCTATGTCTTTCTCATAGAATAATCTGGAGACCATAATGTTCTTTTAGTATAACGAAAATGTTACAGTGAACTTTTGGGTTTGATGATTATACTACTGAACTTGGACTTCAATGCTTGTTGGATGTGGAGTTCGGCCACATCCTTCTTGGGATGACATGGAACTTTTCTGGAGGGTGTTGAATTTTTTTAATCATGTTTTAGGGGAATCTTTTGATGATATTAGCTGTGCCTATAAACAACTTATATGGCTGACAAAATTACAAATATTAATGTGCCTAGTGAAATGAAAATACAAAAGATTCGTTTAGAATTAACTAGAAAATGAAGTTAGAAGTCTTCCGTGCTCTATTACGTTCGCATCCTGTGGTATGGTATCATTGGATTAACGTGATCAATGTTTTTCCTTTCTCTCCCCGTCCTCAGCCTTGTTTAGGTGGAGATTCCAAGACATTGATGTTTGTCAATGTATCTCCGGATCCTTCTTCAGTCGGTGAATCACTTTGTTCACTGAGGTTTGCAGCACGTGTGAATGCTTGCGAGATTGGTGTCCCCCGGCGTCAAACCAATCTTAGATCTTCTGATTCTCGTCTGAGCATTGGCTGATTTTTGAAATAGTAATGTTAATAGAGATCATTTTAACCGAGAAAAAGTACTTCTAACATGATGTTCTTGTAATCAGTAATATCAGTGGGGCTGTGCTTTTCATTTATTGATTTGTATTTTTGAAAACATCCTTGCATTGATGATAGTTTATGCTCTTGTTGTACAATATCTGAAAGAGGTCTATAGTGCATAAAACAGCAAAAACCACTATCTGTTCAAAGCTTTAATTAATCGATCAATCTCTTCAGCCTTAAAACTTATTGTCTGTTGAAAGAAGTTGGGATTCTGACTAAGCATTGAGAAGTATTTTATAGAAGTGATCTTTCTAACATTTGTTATTTGCTTCTTTATGTAATGTGGAATGATTCGTTAAAAATGAACACGTCTTCTCTTTAAATAATTCAAGTTTTTTTATGAGAAAATGAATTCAGATCGAGCAATGATCGGTAAGTAAAAGCATACGTGCATTTATAAGCTTTATTGCAAATCTTTTTTATTTGGTCGATGAGTTAATTGCAAATAGTATATCTAAATGCAACTGTACTGTTAGATAGTGAGATCCAAAAGGAGAATAATATGTGATATCATATTTATCTACTTCACCAATCTGAGTTATTAAGAAATAATTTCTTCTTATTTCTAAGTTCTATCAACTTGAATATATAGTCAGTAAACTATAATCGCTATCATAGTAGACATTTGAATTAATAAGGTCTAAAATGAGTCATTTTCACATATTAAACCTAAGATTTTAGAGCATGTTACTTGCCACTGTCCACATCTTTTTCTCCATAAACCTAGCTTCGTTTGATAAGGATAGACGAAGAAGAAGAAAGAATTGAAGATTTTTTATTTTTTTATTTTTTTTATAATGCTTTCATTTTTAACATTGAATTGATCAAAATATGCAGAATTATTCCTTTTTGTAGAGAAATGACTAGCTCAAAGTACTCATATTTCATACCATCATTTATCTAATTGAACTCTGGGAGACCTCATCCTCATTGTTCCTAAATAGCTCGGTTGTAATGCAATAGGTGATTAATCATAGACACCGAACAAGGGCAGGTTTAGGGGGGTGAGGGATTGGGCTGCAGTTCAGTTCCCCAACCCCAAGCATTAGTGAAATCATATTATCTCGGCTTAAAATATTTTTTATGCATTATCTGGTAGCAATTTTAATCCAAATTTTAAACAATTATTGGATCGTTAGTAGCTTCCATTGTTGACTTCCTTCACACATTTTAGGCAGCCGTGGGACCCACTAACGGTCAAAATTCTGCTTTTAAAGACAAGCCTTTAGTCAAATTCTGAATCCGTCCCTAACACGACGGATTTTAATCCATTTAACTTCCTTTAAGGACGAGAAGTAACTAATAACAAAATATCATTCATATTGAAATTAAAACGTAATTTCATCTATTAGATTGACACCAACGTCGAGAAGTCCCTAAGTACATGAAAAATACATTAAATTAATATTTTGTTGATAATATGATGAGTTGAAATTTATTAATAAAAAAACTAATTTGTATTGATAAATTAATTTATATATAGACCTCAAATGAGCATTGTTTCTAGGTGGACTTTTGAGTCCACTCATCTTCCATCTTTTATATAATCATTATCACCAATGGCAACTCAACACGTCATCCATATCCATAACTTGGAAATGAAATTTTGAAAATCCATCCACCGACCTCTTTCCCATCATTGACAATTAAAGCGATAATCTTTAATGTGTGACCAAAGTAAGATTCTCTTAATTATTAAAGATTCTATTCTTAAACTAAATTTTGATGCTTTTAATTATGAGAGAAACCAAATTTTGTCCTACAATGTAAAGTGGCTTCAATTGGCCAAAGAATGTTTTCAAAAGTCAAATATAAAACAGGAAAAGCATATTATAGTATTTTTTACTAGATGCAAAACTTGGAATGTTTGTGCCAATTATCCTTAATATAAGTATAATTGAACCCAACGTAGGCAAACGATAAGGACGTTTTCCCCAATTATCCTCGAAGTGTAACCTAATTTAGCACCTTAAAGGTTTTGCTCCTAAGTGAAATAAAGTGTGGAAAGAAATTAAACGTAGTATAATGTACAAAGGCCGTTGCGATTATTCTCTTTTTTTCTTTTCCTTTTATCCGTTTTTTATTATTATCATTTATATTTACTTATTTCAATTCTCACATAAAATTTCACAAATCAGTCATGTTATTAGTAATTAGTAGAGAAGTGCTTGACGATCTAAAGATACTTGTGTGTTTTTCACTCGACTTCTCTATTTCTACATTGAACAAAATGTTATTTATCAAGAAATTCTCTTCCTCACTATAATCAGTTTGCTTTTCTGCGCTCATCAAGCTAATTAATAGCATACGTTAGTCTAATTTCCAATATTAAAAGTAAATAATCGAAGTAGATAGAAGATAAGAGACTCTAGCCAGCAATTAGAGTACATAGGTGAGGCTCAAGTGCTATAAAAAAAATAAAAGGCAAAAGAGTTAGATGTTAAGAAATTAATTAGGTACTCAAATGCATATGTATGAAAAGACTGGGGACTCCACCAATTGCTAAAAAGTACCAAACCGACAATCAAAATGGCAGCTGAGGTGGTAATTGCATTGGTTTTCACTGTTCATAATCGCGTGTCCGTGCGATATATGCAATTTTTCCCAAAAAATTCCCCCGATTTCTAAATTTTCCCCTGACTCGAATATCCTTTTTTCCTTTTCAAACCTGTGAAATCGAGTAGCAAAGTTTCCCTTTTTACTTGTGTTGACTTCAGCAAATTCAATTTTTCGGCGGTTGATCGGAAATGGTTTCCCCGGAAAATACGAATTGGTTGTATGATTATGTGGTCGAGGATGTGGCCGTTCCTGAAGGGAATTTCTCCGCTCCAGCTTCTGGATTTTCATGGCCTGTGCAACCCTTGAATGGTTCATCCATTGTCAGGTAATGTCTGGGAAAAGAAAAAAATAATAATAATAATGGTTTTTTTTTTTTTGCAATTTTTGTGGTGCTTACAGTCATTTGGTAATTGTTTGTTGAATTTTAGCTGTTTTAGGGTTTTAATGAACTCGTGCTGTTCGTTCTTTATTTCCAAAATGTCATATTTTTGGTTTTATTTGTTATATTTCACATTCTTTTCTTCTTTCTTCTTCTTTTTTCCCTAGTCCTTTTTGTACCCCTCAAGTTTGTGTTGGGAGTTGATTTATTGGAAATTGTCTTCCGAGCTAATTATTAGAAGTAAATAATTTTGTAGTAGCGGTTGCAGAGCTTTTAGTGTTTAATACTCTTAACGAAAATGATTAAATTTTACTGTTTGATAGTCCAGATATTTTTTTAATGTCTGTGGCTTTATTAAGATTAATTTATTCTTGATCGTGGGAGAAACGAGGAAGTTCATTTGGATGTCATATTGATGTATTACATAATGTTACTGTGTAACTGGTTGTAATTTTGGTATCCTTATTAAGATGTTATTCTTATTTTGCATTTACTGGTACACAAAGCTTTTAGATGCTAAAATTTTGATATGTTTTCGGGTTCCAGATCAAATTTTAGTTTAAAATGATATGTGCTTATTGTATGTAAAGTCAGCTACTGATTAGACTTGATTTCTTCTTGGTTAATACAAGTAAGATTTTATATCTTTAATCTAGGACTGCCATTGGGGTTAATATTGTAAGTGGTATTACTGTGACAATTGAGCGGCCAGTTTCTATAAATCATATCAGAAAAAGTGGAGACTTGGTTCACTCTAGATCAGATTTCATCTATCTCTAATTTAAATGATTTTTTTTCCTGTTTTCCTCTCAGTTAACACTGTACCTAGACCTTTTGTAGTTAATTTATTGAAGCTTCTTTTCAAATTTAAAAATAAAAAACTAAATAATGCTCTTGGTCTCTCTAATTAAATAATTGCGCTAACCACTCAGGCAACATTTCAGCTGTCGTTATGGTTAAAATTTTGATTTGCATGTCGAATAGTTCCAGTTATTTTCTTATATATATATATAATAGGTTAAAATACAACCATATTATCACTTTAGTTCTTTGCTTATAACCCTACTGGGATATTCATGGTGTTTGCTCAAAGGTCAATGACATTGATTGGAAAGGTCTTGAGTTAATTTTCTTACCAATTATTTAAGTGCTTCTGGATGGAATATAGTTCGTAAAACTTGTTGGAGTGGATGAAGAGAGTAAGGTGTTCTGGTATATGTGTTTGAAATCAATATAAGTGGAGATCCTTTTATTTGTCAAAGTAGAAAATCTTCAAGAACCTTGGTACTTGCAATTCCTCACATTTCTTATGCTTTCTTTTCCTGTGATCTAATCTTTTACAGCATGGAAAATGATTGCTCATTTGAGGATTCAGATGCCCAGAAGGAACCTAGCTCAAAGAAGCGGTAAAGAACCATTACACATTTTGTATTGGTCTAAGTTATGGTAAAGAAATTGCATTCATTATAACCATATTCCCCCAAATATAAGGACAGTTTTGTTTAATCTTTTTGTGTGTGTGTGGGTTGGGGGGGGGGGGGGGGGGGGGGGAACTGTCTCACTGTGCATCTTTCTTGAAATTTTACCCTTTACGCAATAGAAACATGCCAACAAATTACACGATAAACTTGCATTGTTAACTTTGAGCTTACCCTTATAAACTGAACGTAACTAATGTAAACTCTGAAAATTCATAAGAATTCTGATCTCTGTGTTACAAAAATCAAACTACCCCCATTGGATATTGTGTTGCTTTTTGTCTAAAGAACTATGCTCACTTAATAAAGCCCTATAGTAAACAATGTTTTGTCTAACGTTGTTATGTTCTTCGCAGAGCTAGAACTGCATCTTGTGCTCCATCGAGTTCCAAAGCAAAAAGGGAGAAACAACGAAGAGACAAGTTGAATGACAAGTGCGATCATGTTCTCTTCCATTGTGTTATGGCACCCCCACCCTCTCTCTCTCTCTCTCTCTCACACACACACACACACACACACAGAGCTTTAGTAACTTCATCATTTATTTTTTTAGGTTTATGGAATTGAGTGCTCTCTTGGAGCCTGGAAGGCCTCCCAAAACCGACAAGGCTGCTATTTTGCTTGATGCTGCTCGTTTGGTGACTCTGCTACGAGGTCAAGCCCAGAAACTGAAGGACTCAAATACAGATCTACAGGAAAAGATTAAAGAGCTGAAGGTAAGATTGCCTATATTTATATTATTTCGGTGTATTTGTCTCCACTAATCATTTTGGATGGAATGTGATTCCAATCTGGTCTAAAAGTTTAACCTTCTCAAGAAAACAAGTGCTGTGTTTTCTTTTTATTTGACTTTGCTACGATTGACCAACCAGAAGATGATCACTTGTGCACAATCTGGGGTTCCATTAATTTGTGTAGGCTGAGAAGAATGAGCTCCGCGATGAGAAGCAAAGGTTGAAGGCTGAGAAGGAAAAGCTAGAGCAACAACTAACGATAACAAATGTGCAACCTGGCTTTCTGCCTGCTCCTGCCATGCCTGCTGCATTTGCTGCCCAAGGTCAAGCTGCAGCAAACAAATTTGTACCCGTCATCAGTTATCCTGGAGTCGCCATGTGGCAGTTCATGCCTCCTGCTGCTGTCGATACTTCACAGGATCATGTGCTTCGCCCACCAGTTGCATAAGTTGGCAGTCAATTCCTTTAATGGTGGGAATCACATTATGGTCCAATCGTTGATTTGTTTTGTCAACTGTCTCGACTCTTATTAGTTTTTGCCAACTATATAACTTGTGAACAATGAGAAGTTTGTGTGATTATTGACTTTGATAAATGATCGCTATGAAGACAGACTCGGCACAATTTGATCAATCTTTTTTGTATCTCAATAAGAATTATCTGTCTTCAATCGAATCACTATTCGTGATTCAAGTTCTATTTTATCATCAACCCAATCTGAATTCACATTTTCCTTTAGTCTTAAATTCTGCAATAGGAAACAAAAATAATTCGCCCCTTTTAGTTAGTGATGGTTTGTTACTTTGATTGATGATAGAGTTACAAAACTGTTAATCATCTCGTATAAAAGTTTTTGTTCAATGGAGACTTGTATTCATTAAATTTAGTCTCCAACAAAAACAGATCTACTCAAAAACCATTATTTTTATATTGAAATGGCTTGATGCGATGCTGGAAAACTCTTCTTGATTTCATCTTCCGACTCCCAACACCTTTTTGGTGTTGGCATTTTGGAAAAGAGTGCAGTTGAATCTAGGAACGGATCCAGGATCGGATTACAAGTCGAGTTAATATATATACATAAAATAAATTTTAAAAAAAAATTAAGCCAAAAAATGAAGTGGGCTGGGGACTGGATTGGGCTAGACCCGGCCCAATCCCCCTACAGGTTGACCCCCTAACATGTCAATGGAATGCAGGTGGAATCCTATGGAAATTTCTAACTTCTCAAGTTTCTTGACCCCACTGAGAAGAGTATCAGTGGTTGCTAGATTGCTCAAAGTGCTATCCAAATCAACGTACCATCAGCTCAAGAAAGACTTTACTCCAATGGTTAAGTCTCAAATCCCATTCACTAGAATTCGGCCTCATATTGAGGTGGACAGCTCCAGCAGGAATCATTTTGAGTTTTTTGATGTGCAATCCTGTGCTTGTTAATTTTTTCATACCTACTGGTAGTGATGTGATATTGTCCCACTGCAATCAAGCACTTGAAATTTAGCAAACCCTCCAAGTGGATACTGAAGGACATTGTGTCACAGCATTAGGAAGTTCATAGCTTTCATATTTCCATTACAGATTAAGGAAACTCTCCTATCATATTTCCATCTGTGCTTGAAGTTTAGCAAGCCCTCCAAGTGGATACTGAAGGACATTGTGTCACAGCATTAGGAAGTTCATAGCTTTCATATTTCCATTACACATTAAGGAAACTCTCCCACCAGATGTCATCTGACAAGGGATATAAGTTCATCGTACAGTGAGGAAGAAATCCAAACAGCAACATCATGAACATTCACAGTCGAATTCACATCCTCCTCTAATAAACAATAATCCTTGAGACACTCAATAGCAATTCCCCGGTTCATTATTTCCTCGTAATCGTGGTGCTGCTCTAGCAAACCAATATCTGACTAGTCTCTGTACATCAAATAAGTAGTCCAATCTTCTCCTTCGTTTAGCACCTCAATTTCGAGACGATATCAGCCATCATTTAACAGCGAACTTCTGAAAATCTGGTAGCACGGGCTTTTGCTGAATGTGTATGCTACTCACGCGAATGGATGGAAGTTGAGTTAAAATTAATAAAAACTCAAGAGGATAGCATTAAAATGTTGTAAGATTGACTATTATTTACACATTACAACTACTTATTGGATTTAATAATCCCAGTTTTTATTTTACACAAGTCACACAGGATGAAAACAAACAGCATTGTATCCACACTTCAAATCAGTCAAAGTCCCTATTCTTCACTCTTCTCTACATATTCTTCCACATTTTTTGACACTTTTTAAGGAACCCTCCAGCAGAATAAAAGAATAGCTTCACACCTGAGCAAAACATACAAACATAAATCGCATTAACAACCTTTGGCATCACTTCCAAGAGAATAATAAAACATTCTAAGCAAATAAAATTCATGTCAATAATATGAAAATGTTAGGTTGGCCACAGAGAATGTTCAACCCGAATCAACTGTAACCATTTATTATGAAAAATGACCAACATAGATGAAAAAGCATCACACGGTGTACTGACGTGCGTTGAATTATATTAGACTAGGACCTGTAAAAAAATTACCTTCATCAATCAAACTCATCGCCTTCATCTCCAAATTGATTCTCCAGTATCAGGCCAGCTATTTTACTATTTACAGATTTAATTTGGGTCTCTCTCGCAGAGTACTCTCTAGTATGTACAGTCTGAGGCCGAGTGTTTGCTATTGAGCTATCAGTATTTATATAGCCCCTGCTAGTTTCTCCAGCACCATTGTGTGGTTCTCCTGTAACAACGCCATCATTGGTCATCATATCACGAGAGTCAGATCCTTCACACATGTCAGACCTCTGGCATAGCAACTGCCCAATATTATTGCTATTTGTATCAGGAGTTCTGAATGACAATGAGCATTTATTAGAAATAGGGCATGAAGCCACAAAGAAATTAAAACCGAACATAAGACATACAACTGCATTTAAATATAAAATGAACTACAGAAATTTTTTCTATAAAATTTCAACCCACCTCCCTTGAAAATGAAGATTAGATGCTTGAAGATAATCAAAAACAGGAACCAAATCTTTTGACCTAACTTCAAGCATGTCAACAGGGATTCTTTCAATCTCAATCTCTCCTCTACGAGCATCTTCCTTGTCTTCATTAAAGTCATCAATCAGTAGCATGGAATGAAAACTTATCTGCCAAAAGAGAACGTGATAAGAAGAAATGTAAGGCATCACAATGATGGAGGAGCAAATTTGCTAAAACGCCATTTAAAATTTTATGCGACTGATCAAGTACCTCAGGTTTTGTCCACAATGGATTCTTATTTTGATGCATTTGCAACTCTGCCTCAGATATATACATATGATGCCTTTCATCAGTTGTGGTCTTATCTTTTGTGGGTGCACCCACGACATCGGAACACACGCTATCTTCCTGTCTTGTCCTTTCAGGAAATACTTTCGCACAATCTAAATTTGCATTTTCACTATACACATCAATATCATCTGCCTGCTCCTTCCTGTTTAGTTTCTGGCAAATATCCCACTTTTGGATTGCCTTCACTACAAACCCTGCATCACCGTCTAGATCTGATTCACAGCAGGTACTCACTCCCGGTAAAGCTGTCACACTATTTAGCACAGCAGAGGTACCCAATGCATATTGTATCATACAACCAGAAGAAGAGAAAACAAGCAGGTAATAGTTAGTCTTCAGAGAATTGGCATGTCCATACACACCATAACCTCTGCAGTTATGGAAAGTTGAAGCAATAGCCCCAGGGAAAGAACTCATCTTCCCAGTAGCAGCTGCAGCAGCACCACTTACAGCATTTCTCCAACCGTTATTTCCATTTCTTATTCTGATAAGAGGAGAAAGTGAAATTGGGGACCCAGATGCACAAATATTTTGTTGTGTTAGAAGCTGAATCCCTGAATTTGGTGGCCCATGAACTGCAGATTTCTTCATCGAACTGTATCCACTGTTTCTAGCACTAAAACAAGCATCAGAGGACTGAATGCCAACCGAACCACCTGAAGGAGAAATAGCAAAAAGATGGCTTGTCCCTCTTAAAGAACTAACCATAATCCATCGGCTATCGCTGCTAAAACTTATGTCCTGTATGACCTAAGAAAGCATTATCAAACAGAAAGAATATATGATCAATCCCATTTACAGACAATACCATCCAAACATATGAAAAAAAAAACAACTCTTTGTTCTTACTGCAGGAGTGACACCACGTTGCAGCCTGTAAAGATGGACATAAGATGGGCCAGAAGCAGCTCCAGAAAGTTCTGGCATTATACGGAAAACATTAATGTTGTGACCCTGATCTGAAGCCGTCACTAGTAGGGTGCCACTAGGATCAAAGCACAACGATGATATAGGATGTTTGTGTGCCCTAAACTGGGCAACAACACCTTTGCTGACAACATCTTTGACAATGACCTAATGAATAAACAAGACACAAAATGAGGAAAAAATTATCTCAAATTGAAATATGCAAAGCACACACAAACATAAGTTCCCTACACAAAATTATTAGGGTAAACACAGAATAACCAATACTGCACCTGTGATGCATAATAAACATTAATCAGATATTATTAATCCTATACCAATAGGACATCTTACATATCGCACCAAAACTGAGGAGCGAAGAAACATTCTAAGTTCGACAACAATTAAATTTCATAACTTGCAAAGCAGGTAACAGAAATTTGACAGACAGCAACAACAGCATATCACATTTAAAAAAATGGTTTCAACAAACCATAAAAAGATACAAACTAGGGAAGAATTATATATACCATGCCAACACTGTCTGCACGAGCACTCCCTGAGTGAGAATTGTTGCCATCGGGCAACAGCTCAGAGTAGTACCTTGATATTTTCTTATAACCCATGTCCCCTAGCGTAACAATACCAGCAGCAAGTTGCCTACTTGACTCTTTCGCATAATGTGCAACAAGGCTTCCATTGGAAGCAGGACTAGGGAAACTAGCAGATGGGGAAAGATGCTGTGGACTCACTCGCCCTGAATTTGGAATGGTAACTGGATTTCCACTATATGCCATCCACCTGGGACCCATTGCAAGGGGCCCGAAGCCTATACCTCCAGATCCACATTCACCGGTAACAACAGGATTTGTAAGAATTGTATACTGTCTCTCCAGCGTAGAAGCATCGAGACAGTGTATCTGTATAAAACATATCTTATCAACATATCCTGACAACAAAAAAAAGGATAACGAAAAATATAAAGTATAATTTTTTATGAATTTAAACATAGTGAAACACACCTGAGCTGATTGTAGAACAGCAACAACTCGAGAACTACATCTCACTAAATGAACAACCGACCTAAACCGTAAAAGATGTACATATGATTGTGATTGCAAAGAATAAAACCAAACTACCGTAGGCATACCACTACCATTAACGGAACCATGGTAGTTTTGGACCGGCCCATTACGAGGACCACCATAACCCTCCTGAATGTTGTTGCCTCCAGAAAACGATCCGTCAGCACAAATGATCAGCAATGGGCGACTATCAGCAAATTTGTCTACAGATTCCTTTGATGCTGTTGGGTTGGGTAATGCTTGCATAAATGAAACAAGACCATCATGCCTGGAAACCAGTTTGTGCACGTTGTCTGCTTCTTCAACATCCCAAACCTGGAAGCCACAACTGTAGCCGAGCAAGAGAAGTTTCCTTGTGATGCCTCCCTTGAGTTCTAGTTTGTCAAATCCAGTCCAACAAACCTTCAATGGGTGGAAAGGTATAAAAATAATAAATCGTCTATACAAAATAGATCTAGAACAAATGAAATCGAAATGCCAAATATCATATTAAGAATTGGCACACGTGAACCAATTATGGAAATAGTAACTATAGGAAAATACACGAGGTGATAGTCATAAAAATTAAGGATTCATAGCAGAGCAGCACAATTGTTCAGCAGTGAAATTTGGAGATGGTATAATTCAAGCAAAAAAAAAAAGGCACAAGTTCTTTAACATTGAAGCTTTAAACTTTATTGTATAGTATAGTCCATAGTTTTAAAACCAACCCGGACCCAGAGAAAGCACTGGGTCAGCAGCTCACCAGTTCAACCGCTGTGTTAAGGGTTTAACTACTGAACAAATGTAAAATGAACATATAATAAACTATATTTTTAAAATAAAAAGATCATGTATAATATAAATATATGTTAAAAAAGTAAGCCATGTAATAAGTTAAAAACTGTGGTGATAAATAAAAATATAGTAATTAAAAACATTAAATGCTCAAATGCTCAATTTTTAAATGCCAAGTAAGACGCACGTGCAATGGCTATATGATAGCGTAAATATAAAAAAAATCATTTGTCTTAAGCATTAGTTATATTAAACTTAAAACACTTGAAATGATTGTAGGTGACAAAAATAATATTAAGAGATTTGATTCAAAACTTATTTTCTAAACTTTGCATATGAAGGTCTCTCCGTTCTTTTTAAAAAAAGACAGGGCATAGATAATTAGGTGTTGATACCCTGCTAAAGAGATAATGAAGTTCAACATTTACAACAAATTTTAAATCGCTTAAAACTAATATTTGTAACATAAAATACTGAATCAAAGGTTAAAAAAAAAAAAAAAAAGCCTTAACCGAGTCTAGCCGTCAAGCCATTTGGCTTGTAAACAGTAACCAAAACTAATCAAACGTAAAACGACCAAAAAAAAAACACTTGCTTAGTCGAGCCGAGCCAAATGGCTTATGTAGGATAAACTTGGAAACTCACTCTTTTATGTATGTTGGATAAATGGTTGACAATAACAACCAATTTTTAGGTAGTGGCTTACATAACTTCTCAAACTGGTGCAGTGCACAAATTTTGCTTTCTTGAGCATGAGATCCCATAGTCAGAACTTATCGGGCACTGGAAGCCTAATATTTTTACTAAAGGCCATTTATTTACCCACCGGATTCAGTCCCATCCACTCGTAGTTTAACTGGATTTTGAATAGCTATTTGCAGGTATTGGTCTAATATAGCCAACCGGGACAGATTACAGGCCGGTTCACCAGTTTCAAAACTATGGCATTGTCATGATTAATTTATTTTCATGTTTTTTGTGAATGAGTCCTTATGTCCTTTACACCTTCAACAGCTGTTTGGATGTTGGTTACCTGACTTTATTAGTTTACTTCTGCTTTCACTTTGATGACTTTGTATCAAATTTTTTTTTTTTTTCTTGAAAGGACAGAATACTTGTAAGTAAACTTTGAAGTGGATCCAGACCTATAATCCTTGCCATGACGAGAAGCACTGTAGTAATTAGGATGTCTGCTCATGTTTTTTTTGATAAGTTTTTTCATGGATTCAGTCATACTTTTTCCATTGTTCAATCAAACTATTTATTGAGTTTTAATTTCAATTATTTATTGTTCAATTATTTATTGTTGAGATTGATTTAACAATTATTATATCTTTGATGTCTGCTCATGTAACAATGGTATTAATTGATTCGAAGAAATTATTTATGGATTATATGTTGTTCTTTCGCCAGTAAAGTGTTATTATTTAAGTCACTGCAATTTATACTGTATCTTATGATTAAATTCTATTAACAATTCCCTAAAGCAAACTTTCAAGTTGAATCCTGAACTGATAACCTGTCAACCCTACAGGCGAACATAATTAGCTTGATTCTTGAAAACAATTCAGAATACTTTTAGGTGACTATTAAATTTGGAATTTACTAGGAATCTGTTTAGTACATTGTTAAGGGTAGTTCAGGTCCTTTACAACATGCATTATGCTGCGGAAGTTTAATTAACGCTTTCTTCCCTTTAGTTTTTATTTTATGAATGAAAAAGCATAAATATTGAACAGCTAGTGTCTAAAACGCCTTATTTTAATGAAGAAATGATATGTTAACATGTCTATTCACATAATTATACACAAAATATGAAAGAAAACCACAACTTCAAAAATAATCTACCTCGGGCATAGATCAAAACCTTAAGTTGTCTTAAAGAAGGTAAATTTTTTTTTTGATAGGCAATCACGTAATTTTATAAATCAAACTCAAAAGATAATACACAAGGAGTGCATTATCAGTTTAAACAAGCTAGAAACGATAAAAGTTCGGCAACTCTTCTATCGGACTAATGGTTGCAGCCTTAAACCAACTATACAAAGTCAAGTAAAACAATTCACTAAATTGCTCCATCGTCCGTATTTTGTCTTCAAAACATCTGCCGTTTCATAAAAGAAGGTAAATTAACCAAAGGGAGAATCTGCATGGCCTTAGTATACAACTTGTAAGGGTGCTGTAAAGTTCAAGTGCAACTGTCAGGCAGGCAATCGCTTCTAAAACATAGAATAGACTAATAGAAGGCTTAAGTGATGAACCAATGAATGAAGTTTACCATTTGAAACAGAAAAACCTTAGAGAAGGAATCCCTTCAGTTACACCACTAATGAGAGAATTCTCATCCTATGAAACTGGGAAAAAAATTTAATACTAAGCAAGAGAACAGAAAGCGAATACTATCAATTCTCTTGAGAATTCTTACACAGCTCATAGCTATTCAATTAAAACATAGTGGGATTTTCCGAAATAATACTACAGAGATCCTCTTTATAATTAAAACCTGACATATCACTGCTCGTGCAAAAGTCAAAGAAAACATTCACCTCCCAGAGCAAATGTTAAATCATATGACCCTCTTTTACACCCTAATGTCATGAAGCCAGTAACAAAAAGTTATCCACTACTAGAAAATGATATTGTCGGACTGCAAGAACAAACATGCTAAGTCTTTCAAAAAGTTGCTGAAGTTTAATCAATTATGCAACCATGGCATAATGGTGAAACTGCTGGTTAAGACCACAAAAGAAGCAACACTATCATAAAACACCAAAACATTCGTTGCCTTCCACTAAAAAATTAAGGTAAAAAACTGTGGAAATACAACTATTTTTTCAACAATAATTGCAGTAACAAAGCAAGGGGACAAACCTTTTCAGCAGAGTATGAACACATTGTGCATACAGCTATATCCTAAACTGACCGTTTTCATCGGTTACTTTATTCCAGGATATCCTACACTTTTAACATGTCCCAGATTGATGTGGAACCATTTCCATCACATAAAGCCCCTGTTTGGCTCCCCATGTTATATTCAACCACACATTTCACGGAACCAACAACTTATATCAACTTTTATAAAAAATATACTAAAAATCTATTCTATATCTCGTCAAGTTTAAGTTTACTCAACTAAACCAACAGGGAGGGAAAAAAAATAAAGAAATAACAATTTCAACATATTCACAGGTCAAAAAACTCCAGACATAAAAGGAATCCCTGGGAAATCAAAACAATGTCCTTGCATTTGCCAGTCTCAAAATGTTTAACAAACCCACAAAAAAGTCCAGTCCTTTTGTTCGATGACTAAGACCTATTTGGCAAATTTATAAGTGGTTTACGAAGAGGAATAGCAGTGGATTCCACGAAATGTGTAGATAATGAGTAGTAATTATAAATGTGTGGTTGAAAATTGAAATTATTATTTGACTTTGATTGAATTTCTACACCATTTATAGATTTGCATCCAAACGGAGAGTAAGTTGTTCCTAGAAATGCACACACTGCTGCATGCAAAACCTCGTTGCCATAATTTGTCTTCACCAAGGATTAAGAGGAAAAATGGTGAAAAAAAAAAAAAAAGAAAAACTTTTAGAAATCAAACACGAAACATAAATATTCAGATTTGAAACAACCAAGTTTCCATCTCAAACCCAAACTGAATCATAGCAGTCAAAAATCTCATCTAATACTAGCACATAACTATCCATTTCAACTTTATTTCCAACTAAACAATCTTTTTCCCTCTATGAATAAAAAGATTTTAAACTACAAAAACTCCATTTTACAGTTTCATGCAGCGACTCAATTTCAGCAAATCAAGCAGTCAAAAAGAAGCTAAAAGTTTCGAGCTTTTCTCTAGAACTTTCCGCTGAGGTAAAAGCCTCACCTGATCTTGGGAGGGCACACCGTCATTGTCCACCATAGATGAAGCTGCAGAGGCAGCAGACCTCACGGTGGATGCCACGCTCGAGGCTCCAGAGGAAACAATCTTCCAGTAGCTGGAAAGAGACTTAATGGATGTCGGAATGATCCCATTATTGCCCCGACCAGATTGCAGCATCCCTCCGCTAACAGAACCGCCACCACTTTTCTGGCTATCATTCCTCATCACAACCCCCAACTAAGCTAAAAACCAACAAGGTAAAACACGCACTCAGCAGTTTAGCCCTTTCACCTCTCAAACCAATAATGATCATAACCTCAGTAAATTCATCCTTTATAAGAATAAAACAACCCTAAAAAAGATTAATGTTTTCAGCTCACGGGCGTCTCCATCGTCAGCTTACAACTTACAACTCCAAAACCATCCAAATACCATGCAAATCGCAACAAAAAAACGGTTCAATTGCACAGCCCCTGTCGTCTGCAGTTTTTTTCCCTCTTTTTCCCCTCTACTTTTCCATCAATCAGATAAAAAAAACCAAAAATAAATATTAAAACCGGTAGTTCTATAGTTTCTGATTGCAAATTTGAATAATACAAAGCAACAAATTCTTCAAAAAATCATTTTTGTTGTATGTAATTTTTAGGTATAAACAAAACACCAACCCTAACTTGAAACAAAACGGTAAAAATAAATTGAAAGAATTTGTACAAGGATTGAACAATTATACAAAGAATATATACAAATTGAATCAAGAAATTTAAAAGCTTCTTTAAACGAATTAAATTGTTAGGTTTCGAATATTTCGATGATCATCGAGATTAATTGATTGGTAGAGAGAGAAAGTAATCTGCGTGTATATAAATACTGTAAATGTAGAGAGAGAGGGGAAGATTGAGCGATCGGATAATAGGAGAAGCGAAGACATAAAAACTCTCTGTTTTACGTCTCTTTCTCTCTCTATAATTTAATAATTTAATTTATTTTTTTTTGTATTTTCGTTTTTTTTTTGTCGTTGAAAAAAAGGCAACTACTCTGCACGTCTTCTCCTATACCAAATAGTCAAAACACTATTTACCACGTCGGGAAATGGTAAAAATATTGAATTAAACTACTTGTACAATGAATTTGCACAATGATTTTGACAATGTGTGAGGTGTATAAATCATTGCCATTGAATTCAAAAACAATCTTTCAAATCAATGGATATAATGTCTGCCAACTCATACATTGTCAAACTTATTGTCAAATTCATTGTACAAGTAGCATGACTCAAAAATATTTCTTTGCGGAGAAAGCGTTTTGATTGTGAATTTCTCGGCACTCGCGAGATGGTTTGCTCGTAAATGAGAATATACCATAAGGTATTTTCAAAATTGGATTTGAATGGCTTTATAACGGAAATAAAGATAAGGCCCCGTTCGTGAGGGCTTAAAATCCAATTAAAATTGAAAATATGACCGTTATTGGGTCCCACTCGTCTAATAAAAGTCAACAATAACGGCTATATTTTCAATTTTAATCTGATTTTAATCCCTCCCAAACAAGCTCTAAATAAATTTTGGTTACGTACTTATCTTTTTTAATTTGGTCAATCAAATTAGGTCCATGTTTGGTAGAGAATTAAAATCATATTTTTAGTAGATTTTTACAAAAATTGATGAAATTTGTGGTTAAAAAAACGTGGATCTTATGAATGTAGTTAAAATTAAGCCCCTGTTTGTCTACCATTATTCCAAAAAATTGTTTGATACAGTACGATTCTCCACCACACATTTATCCAATAAAATATTCAACATACAAACCAATAAAATTACTTTAATTTTCAATCACACATTCTCCAAAAAATACTATTCATTACACTAATTTTCTCCCAATAATGGGAGACATGTTCGCGAAAATATGTTTCGAATTTAAATCACCGCAAGTATATGGTTCGTTGACAAGTAATAAAGTGGAAATTGTAAAATTTCGAGTATCGTTCCCACGAGGATTGATCTAATCTAATTTCTATTATTGTAACCTTAACCGAAACTATAAAACTCAAATTGATTATTTTTGTGATTTTAATATGAAGTTGTAAATAGCATGCAAATTAAACTAAAATTGCGATGTAATTGTAAAACAATGATCGAATGCAAAGTTGAGAAAATTAATATATGGAAAAGCGCACTAGGATCCCGAATCACCAAACAAGTTCACTCTTAAGCCCTACCTCACAATTTGACAACACAATGAATCGTTTGAAAAATCAATGTTTTTAACCTATCCAACAATCTCTTTCGAGTAGAATTGAACCTATCCTAATATACCATTTGACTATATTTCTATGACAAATGCAATATATAAGGATGCATGTAGTTTTGTAAACACTTAGAGATTCACGTAGTGCATATCGGTATATTTCTATCCTCTATGAACAAAACGACGATTTACACCTTGTTGAATTTATTTCCCTTCTTTCGAATGCATGAAATAAATCACCTAAACTCACATAATTATCGTCGACTATAATCACGGAGACAATAAGCGTATATAAATCATTTAAAACCATCAAAGTGTTCAATTATCAAATTGCAAAATAGAATTAAAGAGTTCACAATGCGAGGTTCATCGTTCACCTAGTACATAAAAAGTCTAGCCTAACATAATGAAATTAAAGCAACAATAAAAATGATAGAAAGAAGACATCACCAAAAAGTAGAAGTTTAGAGCTTGAATCTTGAATCTTGATGTGAAACCCTAGCTCAAACTCTTCTCCTTGCTCTTGAAATTCGACTTTTTCTACCTAAGAATGCATAAACCCTAATTCTGGACGAGTTTTAGTTTAATAGTGTGCTAAGATATCATTCCATAAGTGTTTGATTCGGAAAAGGAAACTAAAATTCTCGCGCAGAAAACCTTCCTTGCGATCGCAAGGAAGGATCCCTTGCGATCGCAAGGCACAAACTTTTTCCTCTTCTAGACTCCCTGTTGAAGCTTGGGCGATCGCAAGGTGTTATACTATGCGATAGCAAGAAAGAAGGGTACTTCCTTCTTGTTCATTTTGGTCCCCAAGGTTTCCTTCCGTTCATCCTTGGTCCTGCTTCCTTCTCTAACCACTTCTCGTCATCCATGTTGTTGACAATTATGTCTTCAATAGATATTTATGCTCGATTGATCATTCGGGTCAACTTCTGAGTAATTGCAAATTAGGCCCTGAACTTTCGTTGACTTGTATTTTGGTCCTTTTTGCCTCTTTTCGCTTACATTTCATTCATTTCATCAGAGCCGCCCTACAAAAACAATATATAACTAATCAAGTCCTTTTCGAGCTTTTTATAACAACATTCAATCTGTTTTGTATTACAATTACGTGTGTAAAGCACACTTATCATGACACAATCTTTAATTGTTGATTGACTTATATTAAAGAGAGATGCTATTCATCCCCAGTGGGGATGCATCCCCAATCTATGTGGATGTTCCCCAATATTGGGAGTTTTCTGAAGTATTACTATTAGCTCAAGTGTTTATCCTATTGTGGATGTTTCAACTATTCTTGTGATATTAAATATGCTACCCTCGAAATTGGGAGATTCTAAGTTATTAATAGTAACTCGAGTTTTTATCCCCTTTTAGATGTTGCGTCGACTTATTGATCGACTTGCATTTCTATTATAATAAAACAATTCAATTAAATAATGAAAGGGCCAAGTATATATTTCTATTATAATAAAACAATTCAATTAAATAATGAAAGGGCCAAGTATATGTTTTTTTTTATTACAGCATTTTTTGCATTTTTTTTCTTCCAAATATATCTTTCTCAAAACATACAAAATAAATAAAATTATTTTTCATTATGGGAGTCCGCCGAGAAAAAAGGAAACTAATTTAAAGTAAATAGTTAAGTTCTTGCCAATAAAAAGGATTATAACGATTTTTTTTTTTCTTTTTAATGTTTTTGGATGGAGATAGAAACCGCGGCTCACGCATTTATTATTGAAAATAATTAATTTTCTTATTATGTTTATATGATATAATTTAATATTTTACCCATAATAGCTTGGTAGACAAATTTTATTTCTTTATTTTTTTTTTGCATATGTACAAGAAGTCCTTATACAATGCTCAAGGCTTTCGAATAAGTAGCAGAGCAACTTTTAATTTATTATGAGCCCAAACGATGGATTCAATAAATTTTATCAAGTTTTATAGCAATCATTATTATCAATAGGAATATTGCAATTTTTGTCTCCAACCTTTGCAAAATATAATAAATCTACATTCAACTTTTTTTTCGCATAATTCATCCTAGCCTTTCAATTACGTAGCAAACTCATTATTTCCTCAATTTTAGCCATTAAATGATGAAGTCATTCTCCTTGAATAAATAAAAATAAAAGAAGGCAAATATAACAAAAAATAAGAAAAAAAAAAAAGCAAATGGAATCTCATAACTTTTCAAAAATATAAATAAAAACCACTTAAAACAATACAATAAGGCCCCGTTCGGGAGGGCTTAAAATCCAATTAAAATTGAAAATATGGCCGTTATTGGGTCCCACCCGTCTAATAAAAGTCAACAATAACGATTATATTTTCAATTTTAATCTGATTTGAATCCCTCCCAAACAAGTTCTAAATACATATTGACATAAAAAAATGATAATTTTTTGTGTAATATGTATTTAGTTATTATAAGTGGGATATAATTATATTTTTTTGAAAAGTTGAGGAACTCTATTTTTTGTTATATTACTGTTTCTTTTATTTTATTCAGTTAAGAAGAATGAAAAATTCATTATTTTATGAATGTGAATTTAATAACTTTATATCCCACCAATTTTGTATCCAAAAGAATATGAAAAATTTGGTATAACTTATTTTCGAAATAAAAGTTTCGTATATTTAAAGATTATCTTTCATATTTATGCAAGTCAATGAATTAATTTTTATTTATGAATTTTTTCTTTTGCAATTTTCAAATCTTTCAAGACGGAATCTTTTAATTAACAGCTCTACACACGTTTACATCTGCGCCAATTTGCCAATGCAATTAATAGACCATATTGTTGGTTATCTCAGCAAATTATCATTTTCTCAATTCTCGCATAGGACGGGAGCAAGATATCTTTCTTTACAACTGTGAAACATTACATTGATTTATACCTAAAACATGTCTTCCTTTAGTGACAACTAACATCAATTTTGTTAGAAACAACTAGGTCGGATCATCATTTAGGATGACCAAGTTAGTGAGAGTGATAAAAGAATGTGTGTAAAAAATATGAAGTTGACAAAAATAATGTGTAAGAAGAAGTTATTGATAAAACTTACACGCTTTGAACGACATGCCCATAATTGATGAGGTTGAATTCTCATTTAGAATCCGACAGTCGAGTTAGTGAGAGTGGTAAGAACGTGTGTAAAATATATAAAGTTGGGCAAAAAACATGCAAAAAAAATACTGGTAAATTGAGGCGCGTCTATCTATAAGACTAAGTTGTGGATGACATGTCCCATAATTGATTATGTGTGAATGATACTCCTAATTTCATGGAGTGAACAAATGAAATGGATGTCACTTGTCTCAGTACCATAAAGATTTTCAAAGATCTGTTTAAACTTTTACTGCTCGATCAACTTATCAAACAATTAGATAGTCTTTGATCATAGACAAATTCATATTTAGTTCAGCTTGACGTCTTGCATTCTATAACTCGAAAGATGTTGAGTTTCTTGCATGTGCTCACCATTCTACCTTTTTGACTGATTATTAACGTAATTGTCAAGGTTTGATTCGTCTAAATTAAATCAACCTATTAATTTAGGTGCTCGCTGAAGTAGGTCTAATCTCCAACTAGTTGCAACAGAGTATTTTAAGACCCCTCTCTAATTTTTCTTATTTCCTTTCTTTTCTAAGCTCCTGTTTGAGCCACATTTTCATTTTCATTCTTTTACTCATTTTCAATCACACATTTTTCAATAAAATAATATTTTTCATCACATCAATAATTTTTCCTTCTTTTTCAACCACATATTCACCACCACGTCACAAAAAAAATGTATTTTCTCCTAAAAAATGTACATCAAACAAACTATAAGAATGATTGATGAATTAAAGTTTTTAAACATGTTATAAAGAATAATCTAATGTCTCGCGATAAAACGTGAAAATGAGTGAGAACCGCGCTTCAATGTGGATGGAATTGCATTGCATCATTTTCAATTGTTCCCACCGCCACTATGTATTATTGTAACTATCGATTGGACATGTATCTATCTGTATCTATTTATATTTTATTATTTTTATTAAATATACAAATTTTATTTCTTCCACTTTCATAAAAATACATATTTTATAGACTTTAAATGTTCTCTCTTCCTTCTTTGCAAACCAATAGAAAGTAAAATCACGACAAAGATAGAAACATCATGAATATTATTTTATTTTATTAAATATCAACTATTTGAGCATGTTAAGTGGAAAAAAATGAATAAATTAATTCAATCTCTGTAAACAGAAATGTAATTATCAAGATAAAGCCAGTCTGTCATTTATTTATAAAAATTATGTACATATTAAATATTGATTAAAAAAATATTGTCTCAAAACAAAATAATTTATTTTATAGTTTGCTATATGATCATTTTCAACTACACGTTCACACAATAAAATATTCTAAATGTATACCGACAATTTTCTCTACTTTTTAATTACACATACTTCTGAAAATCATTATTCAAAACTATTTTTTCTACCAGAATAGTTGTCGAACGGTCTTAGATGAGATAGTCTCGAAATTCGTTATTTGAATAGTTTGACAAAGATACCCTCTCGATTGGCGTACATGACCAATTTGTTTTTGTTGCTTTAATCCACATTACAAGATATTAGCTAACTTAGTTATCACATTCTCGTGCTCAAACCACCACTTGAATCATATAAAAATTTTAATTAATGGAAATTGTAATTGGAAGTCAAGCTTGATTCAAGCCTGATAAGTTTTCAAGAACATAAAAAGAATAATTGGTGAAATTCTTGTAAACGTACTATACAAGAAGGAAGTTTTATTATGCGATAAAAGTAACTTTGTAAATTATGTTAGTAAACTTAGTGACTAAAAGTTTACTTACTTTTAAACACTTCTGCACATAATTGAATATGTATTGAAGCTTGTTTTGTGGATCTCGACCTACCCTCCAGTGTATAATGATTTCAAGACCTGAGGTTTGAGTTGCAAACTATGCATGTCGATTAGGGCACAACCCAAATTACCTGACAAATATATGCAGAATCTTAAAACTTCTGGTGCCAAACTACAGCATGCCCAAAAGTCAAAAGATTGTTATTCTTTTCTTCATCAAACCAAAAGGCAAAACATCAATGCTTCAATTTTCTTTCTAGAAATTGAAAAGTCATGTTCTTTTATTATTATTATCTCGTCTTCTGGTTTCTGTCCTATCGCAACTCAATCGTGGTATGGGAAAAGAATTGTGAATTGTGATCGATGAAGAAGCTTGACCGCAAAAATATCAACTCATATCCAAGTTGGGACAATAAATTTGAACTCGACTATTTCTTCCCTTCACCTTTACTCTTATTCGGACCGGCCCCCAGAATTATGGATGAAAACTCCTCACTATCTCACAGAAAAATCTAATGTCCCCTTGCAACAAGGAAAAACAGCGGTGGAGAAACTTATGGCTTTTTCCTCGATGACAAGCCGCGATCAGCATGTGTGGAGTGGAAAAAGCTGGCCATGTTGTATTTTGTAGTCTAGTGCGACACTTTAAACCCGTTTTCAGCAAAATTGCTAGTCGGGCAAGTCCATCGGGCTGAGGAGTCTAGGTCGACTAAAATTGGCCCACCAATATCTTACAAGTCCAGGTCCCGTCCAGACCTGGCCCAGACCATTTTCAATAGATGCTAACTGGACTGATCAGTACCCGTGGAATACTGCAGGCCAGAACCGTTCTGGTAAGACTTTTAACCAGCCAGGTCTAATCGATCCTAGGCCGCCCTGCCCATTTTAACACCGGTATTCTCGAGGACAGCAAGGATGACATTACTTTTCCGCTCAACATAAACAAAGTCTTTCAGTTTTCCGTTTTCTCCTACTTTTCACTTATTCTAACACATTATGTCAAATTTTACGTAGCGATTACAAATGGTTAGACTTTCGAATACGATAACTTATATTCTGCGAGTCCATTGTTGCACACTCTTATGAAATTCACTTGCTATGAAACTTTGGTGCTTCTATAAGCATATAGATTTTACCAGAGAAGAGACAAGATGACCCAAATTTAAATATATGTATTGCACCCAACTTGTTTTCTTATGTAACTAAATAAATTATGTAGCAGGATGTTAATGTGTCGCTGCAACCCAAGATTTCCATCGTTCAGATGCTATTACAATGGCTTTCTTAGTAGAAATTTTCAGCTGCAGATTCGTTTGTCGTAATACTTTGCATCTGCGATCAAGCATGACTCGCAGAACTTCAACCTATGGAACCCGATGTTGTCAACCATGGAAGTGTATTTCACACCTTCAATGGCACTTCTCCTCCGGACATTTTCAAGAACTTGCTACGACATCCCAGCGCCATATTGTCCCATCCTCACAGCAGCAAAGAATGGTGCTGCAGCACACAGAAACAGCTGGTTATATGCTCCAAGATTATACACGATATGTAGATGTCAAACAAAGAAAGCAAATCCATTTGGGAGTTTTTACCTTCCATCAAAGGACATTGCGGTCTGTCTAATTGCAGATTTTGATTGCACATGTGATAGCCTGAGAAAGCAAGAGTATGTACATATCAAATAAAACATGATCCAGATCACTTGTTGTGTGTGTCAGGTTAAGGAACAAGTGTAGAATCAAGGAAGCAGACCTTGAAATGAGGACAGGTGGGCTGGACTGGATTTCCCAGACATATATTTTTCCTTCCCTATTCCCTGGTACATTTATAAGAGAGAAAAGTAAGGATCGTTGTAGTTCTTCTATTTCGAGTAACTCTTATTCTGTATTATTATTAATCAGATACACATCTTACAATATCCAGACTGTATGCAATTTTTAGAATCCTGCGCACTCAAATGCATGCAAAAATGGAAACCAGACAAGAAAATGCAATGGTCCAATAATCACTTCAGTACAAGTGAACATTGATTACAATGCGTCGAAAGACATAACATGAATAAAGGGTAAAACATAAAACGAGTATAATATATAAAGCTTGGAACTACCTATAGCTGCTGCTTTATAATGGAAATCACAGGAAAACTTGATGAACCAAATGTCACATTCTGGAACAGGATACTTTTGGAGAATATCAACAGAGCCCTAGACAAAAATTACACAAGTTATTAAATGATTCAGCATATAGAATCAGGATTCGCAACACCAATAAAAATCAACAATATATGAAAATATGAGACTCCAAACAACGTAATCTAACCTCTCCAGGAGATTGCTCTTTCATTTTTGGTTCCCACAGTACAATTTCGTTGTCAACACTCTGAAAGTTAACATGAAAAGTGATGCCAATTGCACAAAGAAGTAATCTGAATTCCAATTTCCGCAAAAATAAACAGTCATGCTAAATAACTTCAAGTACCAATTAAAATCTACACTAAAAAGCAGCACATTTTATCGTACTTCTTTTGGAATCTCTGTAATAGTAGAAATTCCTTACGATCCGTTGCTCACTGAGTTTATACAGAACTATAGAAGCCACTTTCAGAAACATGATAGAAATATGTTATGCCAAGGGAATTTGCTCAGTACTTTACAATTAATTCATTACTGGTGAAAAGCTAAACATGACATTATGTTGATACGGGCCGGAAGAAATCAATCGTAATTTTAATTCCAGGAACACTGATAGAAACCAAAAAATCAGTTCCATTATCAAATGTGAGAAAGGTCAGAGGTGATGTTACAGAATGGGGAAAAATACCTTAGAGAGAATGAAATCACCAATCCAACGGTTGCAGTCGACATAGTTCGTATGCACCGATGCAATAAATGTCTGATAAGGAAAGGTAAATTCAAATACAGCTTGAAACATAATTCATACTCAAATTTAAGGGAAAGGAGAAGAGGAAGAAGATATTACTACTCACTGGGAACTGTACATATTTTGTAGGGAACTTGGAAGGAAGATCTGTCCAAGTAAACGATTTCTCTACATATGTCCAGAATTCTGCAGCGGAGTAAAATTTATTAAACAAAATACCAGGCTAAATTGACATTTTTTCAACTAGCATTGTAGTTTAACTATGGAATGATGTTAGCAAACAACTATAAAATGCACCTTATGACAGTTTAGCCAATTATTGGAAATTTAAAAATCACTGATGGTAAGATCAACTGCATGCTTAATAATGAAATTTCTAGTAACTAATAACAAATTGCAAGGTTGAAAGTTGGAAACTTACAACTTCAAGCAGATGAGATGCAAATCATATGCAAATGAGACAATTCTAAGAACAAAAGTGATCACATATTACCAGCAAGATGCTTGACAGATGAGTAAACTAAAACAAGTTTCTTAACAACCATCATGTGCTCATCTCAAATTTCTTTTAACACAGAAAAGCAAGAAGAATAGATATCTACCTTTTCATTCCGATAGACGAAACACTAAAAGGTTTAATGCTCAAACTGGATCATCAGATTATAAAAGAGACATTAAAGATAGAGTTCAAATTAAAATTTTGATTTATCTAATCAGCTCATTAACTATCCCTCCGAACCAGTACCTCATTCATTATTTTCAAATGCCAATAAAATGTATTGCATGATGTAAGAGAAAAACGGTGATTAGGAAAGCCAATTTTACCTTTCATTGACCAGATCTTAACAGTGTTATCCATACCACAGCTTGCAATGCGATGCATGTCAGAAGGATGGAAATCCTAGAATGAAATCACCAAAACAATATAAGATGCTTAAATTCTTACCAAATTTAACCTATGAAAATCACTGCAAGAGACAAAGCATGGGAAGTGTTTATTCCTTCAAAAGATTACAGGAACAAATAACGAAGTGAATATTGCATGAAAACTATACGACCTCAACGTACCACACTGAGAACTTCATTTCGATGACCACCGGCACCAGCAAATATCAAAATGCATATTCCAGTATGAACATTCCACAGCCTAACAGATTCATCCTGAAAAAAATCTTCATTATTATACTAAATCTAAAACAAAATTATGAAACGCAACCTTTTCTCATTCTATTGATTGATTGCAAAAGATAAATAGATCATCTTTCATCTACCTTTAAAGATAGAACAATATAAGCATTCATCATTCTAGTACAAAGGTGAAATGCCCAACAAGCTAATCAAAGAATTTAGTCACTTACTTTACTTGCTGATACCACAAGTGAAGGTTTAAGTGGCTGAGTCTTAATCTCGTTTATTGAGTCTCCATGACCGACAAAACTCTGCATAGTTAAGAATGGTTCAAGATCAAAAGGAAATCAAGCATGTTTACTCCCAAGTGTTCCTATATCTAATTACAATTGCATGCATGAGGCGTTTGTCAACTAGAAGATGTTTTTGGTGCAATAGATGTCTGCTGCAACCAGACAGTTCTCGGTATTTCTTTCTTTTGCACTTATCCCTAATTTGATCCTTGTATACAACAATCTATCAAACGCTAGATAAAATAAGAAAAACAAGCACTACCACAGGCATGACAGACCTTGTATATCTTCTCGCTGCCAGCATCAATAACCCGGATAACTCCATTGAGTCCTCCGGCTACTAAGAGTGGGGTTCCATCAATATTGCACGCCCAACTAACAGTGTAAAACGACTCATCTTTCTGTCTACAAAGCATATGGAAAAACCAAATTCCATATGAGAATATGCAGATGTGACATACTAAACGTTTTGAAGCACTAGACAAGAACACAAATTCCTTACATCTTCATCAATGTATGATTGCAGGACAGCTATAACGCCACCCTCCAGGCATTGGTATACAGTCACCTGAAAAAGAAAATGTCAGATGCAGCATCAAGAATGATTCAAGTGGCAAATGCAATTTACTATGTATATATGTTAACAAGGCCCTACTATGTCTCAACAGATGTTCCAAACTTCAAGTCCACATAATTTTACTGAAGGCCACATTACAAAATATTACATCGAATTCAAAATGCAAGATTTAACCTTTAATGTTCTTCTCTGAAGAAATATAGCTTCCATTTTTTCGTTCAGTTTTTCACAATACTCATACCTTTGTTTACCGATGGAGAACTGTAAACTAATTGTTGTTTAAGAGATTTGAGTTTGAAAATAAAGTACAATTGTCAAAATCACATATCAAATCCACATAAATATTTTGTATGTTTCGTACTTTTGATTAAGGATCCCAAACAATAAACACGCTAAACACTAGTTTTATACATCAACAGAACCTTTTCAGACATTGTGGTTCTCCTTTAGGAATTTTTTCTAACAATCAAGACCAAGAATAACCTGATTTTTAGTTTTTTTTCCCCTCATAATAGTGACATCTATTTTACCCTCTCTAAAAATATTCCAGTCAAAGCAACTCATCTAACAGGCTAACTCAAACACCCTCTATTAGCCCGACTCATCCAACTCAACCCTCTGGATCGCGATGAGTAGACGCCATATCCGTACATGTATATGTTTTCTTCTCTTCTCTTCTCTCACTTCTTATTCTCTGTTAACAAGTACATACAAAAATTGAAATTCTAAATAGAATTTATTACTTACATTTACACCCTTCCAAATAACATTAGTTAATTTTCATTTTCTCTAGCCTTTGGTTCCTCTATTAATTTCCATTTTCCCTTAACATATAACATGCTAAAATTGAAAAAAATAAAAAAAAAAATCAGTAACCTAAATTCCACGAGTGTCAAAAAATTGATGCCCAAAATTGAAGCAAAATCTAGCAGTAAAACGAAGACAAAAATGTAAATTACTTACCCTATTGCCGCCGGCGGTGGCGAATACGTTGAAGTAACGGGAGTCGATGAAATTGAAGACAACGGCGTAAATTGGACGTTTGCCTTCTTGGAGTCTGTTTGTGACTCTGTACTCCCTCTTCTTCGACGGCGTTAGGGATCCCACCACCGGCTCGCAACCCAACGAGATTTTCGCCATTGATGATCGTTTTTCACTCACCCCCGACGCCCGTTAGCTACTATTCTTCGCCTTGCTGCTACTGCCTGCCTGCTTACAAGAAGAGAGTCATTGGCAGGGTTGAGGGTATACTATGTACCTCTTTTTACAGGTGAGTTTAGAAAATTAGGTGGAAAAATTTTTCAACTTCACCCAATTAATAGTGTTTGATTTTGATTGCAAAAGTTTTCTTTGACTTTTGTTTTTTCTACTTTTTTTAGGTGCAATCATTTTATGCACATTTTCTTGAATTTCCATCCCTTTTTTTTTTTTTTTTTTTTTTTTAGCAATGGCAACAAATTCTATCAACTATTGCAAAAAGAATTTTCACTTTTGTTGACAATTTCTATACAAAACAAAGTCAAACGAATATGGTAATTTTTTCTAATTGTTTAAATTTATTTTTTTTTACTTTTTGGTAATTGGAACAAATTGTAGACGCAATGATAGAAAAAATTATCACTTTAATGGACAATTTCCATAAAAAATGAAGTCAAACGGATACCAAACTTTCAACGTTTCAGGTGGAAAATTATATCAATCAAATACAATTAATTACAATTCCCAATAAAACAATTTCTAGACAATTCAATTCCCAGTAAAACATTTTCTTTCCATATTTACAATCAAACAGACCCTAAATTATTTTTCTTTTTTAATATATTAATGCAATAGATTAATTTAAATTTATCTTTAAATGTCACTCTAATAAAGAAAAGAAAAATAAAATTTATCATCTAAAGTTTATTTAAGTCACGTTAAATTTAGATAAAAATTAAAATTTTCCACATTTCATTGCTCAAAATGTTTTTTTTATCCATTTTCTCAATTAAAAATTGTGAAATAACGAAAATACCATTCCCTTTAAATAAAACAAAATGAAAAAGAAAAAATTAATTACAAACATTGTCCCAACTTTTTTGAAAAGAGGAAATGATTCTCAAATAAATTATTAAAAAGGTAATTAGTTAAAAATTAAAATTTTCCACCTTTCATTGCGCAAAAAAGTCTTTTTTATTCATTTTCTCAATTAAAAATTGTAAAATGACGAAAATACTATTTCCTTTAAATAAAAGAAAAAGAAAAAAATTAATTACAAACATAATCTCCATATTTTTCACTATTATTGCAAAAAACGTCCATACTTTTTATTTTTTTCGCATTTTCTCACTTGATTATAATTTGATAACACAAATCATCATTTATATCAATTTTCATTCAATTTCTTAATAAAAAATAATTGATGACGAATATACCCTCATATTTAAATAAAAAAGCTAAAAAAATTAACTGCAACCATAGTCCTAATTTTTTTAAAAAAGTACAAACGGATCTCCAATAAATTATTTAAAAAATTTAATTTTTTATGAAAAGTACAAACGAGTATTAATTAAATTTATTTAAAAATTTTAAAAATTAAAAAGTGCAAATGAGTTTAAAATAAATTATTAAAGAATTAGAAATTAAAAAAAAATATTTTTTATTTAAGTATGAGGGTATATTCATTAATTCACAGTTTTTTATTGAGAAATTGAATGAAAATTGATGGAAATAATATTTTCAGCTTGTTTGGGAAGAATTTTAATTCAATTAAAATTGAAAATATAGTCGTTATTGAGTCCCACTCGTCTAATAAAAGTCAACAATAACGGCTAATTTTTCAATTTTAATCCGATTTTAATCCCTCCCAAACAAGCTCTTTGTACAATCAAATATGATAAAAATGTCAAAACAATGAAATGTATGGACGTTTTTCGCAATAAATGTGACAGATAGGGATATTAAGTACTAATTACCCTTTTAAAAATATATTTGAGACTCATTTGCGCTTTTCAAAAAAATTGAGACTATGATTACAATTAGTTTTTTTTCTTTTGTTTTATTTAAAGAAAAATGTATTTTTGTCATTTCACAATTTTTAATTTAAAAAATGGATGAAAATGACTTTTTGAGCAATAAATGGTGAAAATATCAAAAAATGAAAAGTATGGACGTTTTCCACAATAACAATAAAATGTGGGGACGTCATGTACTAATTACCAAAAAAAAATCTCATCTAGAGTTTATTTAAGTCCCGTTAAATTTAGATAAAAATTAAATTTAATAGAATAAATAATTTTAAAAATCATTATTAACTTTAATTTAAATTTTATTTTATTTTTTAAAATGAACCAAATAGGACTTAATTATCTATTAAATACGATAACTCAACTCTAATAAATTTTACTTTTTTTAAATTATTTTTTGAGCTCCATTTTTTTTTTCAAAATGTAATTTGGAATAAAATTTTAATGAAGAATGAATAGTTAGAAAATAAGGAAAAATATATGATTAAAAATAAGAGCGATAAAAATATATTTTAGAAATATTATGGATCAAACTACGGTTAATAATCAAATAAAATATCTTCTTATTATGGGCTCCATTTACTCCAAGATATTATGCTCAATTGGAGTCTCTACTCCTCTAGTCCTTAGTCTATCTAAAGAACAAAGTGCCTTATCCGCTTCACTTTTCATGGCTTCCACTGTCCTTCAACTTCTCCATCATCCACACCCTTCTCCATTAATTTACCCCAGCTCAACCCAAACACCTGTAAATTCATTATTACATATAATCAGTTCACCCCCAAGGAAATTCTCAATCAAATGCTCTTCAAACTCAACACCTGAACCTGATTTTCCTCTTCCCCCTCCAGGTTCTGAAACAACCATCAGCCCTGAGAAGTTTCCTATAGAAAAACGAAGAAGATCGGAGATTATACGCGAAAGAAAGTCGAGAACTGGCATTGTCAAACCTGAGCCACCAAATTTCGAGATAGGATGGAAAAGAACTAAGCCTATTCCATTAGAGAAGCCTACAGGGTATGTGATAATGGACTTTTTAGAAAAGCTGCTAGAATTGATGGACAAGGAATTTGGTTCGACTGCACTGTTGGCGAAGGTCGGGGAGATTGTGGCAGAAAGAGCAAGAGAAGAAGCTGAAATACTGAGAGATGAAGGGAAAGTTGAGGACAGAATGGTGACTGAATTGTTTAGAGTTTTGAAGCTAGTGGAAATGGACTTGGCTATGGTTAAAGCTGCAGTGAAAGAAGAGACACTAATTGAGAGACTTCAACAGGCAAAGGCAAGATGTAGACAGGCAATTCTTGTAGCCAATTCTTTTTGAAATGATGTTGACAATGAGAAAAATATTGAGTGAAGGAACAATCATTGGCGAGATTTGAGACGGATTGAAGTTAAAATCTTGTTCATTTTACTGTTGAATCTTTCAGCATGTCGAATATACTCCGAGTGTGCATCGTAGCACTAGTTGATGCTTTCGGAAATTTGTATTTGGTAATGGCATGCTAACTAATTTACTTCGAAAATTATCTAGCTCATGTCCCTCCAAATTGACCATAAGGGTTGATCAAGGTAAATTATGCCACAAGAGTAGCTCATGTTAAGGCAACACGACAAGAAGTCTTAAGTTAGGCATAAGAGCTAACATTAGCCACATAACTTAAGCCCTCACATAACACAAAGATGCTAAGCTCAGTGCATCACATAGCACAAAATTTACACAAAAAATATCTGCCCATTAAACCTTGCAAAACTTACAACAAAACCACCAGCAGACCAGAAAACAGCAATAGTCGAAGGTGGCAACTACGCTCCGGTGACCCGGATTTCAGTTTAACGCCTTTCTTTTTGACTATCTTACCAGAATCGTTCACCACGACACCAGCTCCGACCACCAAATTGTGTCTCTTGGTATGCCAAAAAATGATTTTGAACCTCACCTTGGTGGATAATGATGGAAAATTGAAAAGGAATAACGAACTTTATTCAAAACCTTTTCACATAAAACCCTAGATCCATATCCATATTGAAATCTGAAAAATGAACATAAACATAAAACATACCTGAATCCATGATAATTAGATTGTTAGCCTGAAAGAATCACGATCTTGATTGTTAGCCTGAAAGGATCACGATCTTCAATTTGATTTGTGAACTTCACTTCAATCTTGATTTCTATGGATGGGGATGTAGAACCTCAAGAACACACTCAAATGGGACCATAACCCATATATAAGATAATGACCATTCATTATCTTTCATTTGTTTTAAATCTACTCAACAATTTAGAACAAACTTCCGGTCTCTACACTTTAATTCCACGAAATTCAATACCCTTAGTCAAACTTTATCTTTAGCGGATCACTCTAATGACTAATTTACTTTAGATAATAGCACACACATTTTTAATATGTTACATGTGGCCCCAAATTGCTAAAATATTCCAACAATCTCCCACTGGGCCATATGTGTAACATTTCAAATGTGCACAACCTTTATGAGCTCAAAATTTTTTTGCTATTATTATTATTATGGGTATTTCAAACAATCTCGTCCATTAGTCACATCGATGTAGGATCAAAGCGATTTTCGTCACATTTAACGTGACTAAATCCATCAATGGTCACGTACACCCATATAACCAAATGACATAGATCAATCATGGAGTGTAGCACGAAAATTACATGTTATGTGACCCAAACATGTCTATTTCCAACTGGTCCAACCTTATTTCATAAGTGAGATCGAGCATCGAATATAATAACAGTGTAATAAATCGAAAACTTTATTTCGTACGTAACAATATCCAAATACACAAATGTGTACAAAACATAAAGCAATGAAAATACAAACTCCCACTAAAACTTGATATCCTCATGATATACAACACCCATATGAGCAATGTGCTCATGAAAGACTTTGGGTGTCAATCCCTTAGTAAGCGGATCCGCAATCATGGAGTTTGTCCCAATATACTCTATGGAAATCGTCCACTCGTACTCTTTCCTTCACAACCAGGAACTTGATGTCAATGTGTTTTGACTTAGATGAACTCCCGTTGCTATTAGAATATAGAAGCTCGCAGAGTTATTGTCACAATATAACTTTAGCGGCCTTTCTACGCCATTCGAATACGTGACCCTAGTGACAAAATTTCGCACCATATTCCATGATTAGATGCCTCATAGCAAGCTACAAATTCTCGCTTTGCCATGGTAGAAGAAGCTATGAGTGTCTCGCTTAGCACTCCTCCGGAAATAGCTCCTCCGGCTAACGAGATAAATATAGCTCGATGTGGATCTCCCATCGTCTTGGCATCCAAAGAAAATCGAGAATCCTGAGTACCCTATAATCTCTAACTGATCCGATCTGATATATGCGAGCATGTAGTCATTTGTTCTCTTCAAATACCTTATAAACCTTTTGGCTGCTTTTCAATTATCCATTCCAGGGTTACTTAAATATCTGTCTAGCATTCCAAAAATGAATGCTATGTCGGACGTGTACAAACTTGAGCATACATAAGACTCCCAACATTTGATGCATAGGGAATCTTCTGCATTTCCTTAACGTCAAGGATATTTTGCGGGCATTCTTTGAGACTAAATTTGTCTCCCTTAGCGACAGGGGTATCACCTGATTTATAGTCTTGCATGTCAAACCACTTAAGTATTTTATTGATACAGCTCTTTTGTGACAATCCAATAATACTTTGAGAGTGATCTCGATGTACTGAATCCCTAATACAAAAGAGGCGTCACCAAGATCTTCCATCTCAAAATTCCTTGATAAAAATCTCATGGTTTCGTGCAACATATCTATATCATTAGTGGCAAGCAGTATGTCATCAATATACAAAAACAAGAAAATATGCTTACTCTCACTGAACTTATGATACACGCAATCATCAACAACATTTATCTCAAAACCAAACGACATAATTACTTGATGAAATTTGTAGTACCATTGACGGGAAGCTTGCTTGAGCCCATAGATGGATTTCTTTAATTTGCAAACAATGTTCTTCGGGTCTCCTGACACAAAGTTTTCTGGTTGCACCATATAGATTGTCTCATCAATGTCGCCATTGAGAAACGCCGTCTTAACATCCATCTGATGTAACTCAAGGTCAAAGTGCGCAACAAGTGCCATAATTATCCTGAAAGAGTCTTTCGTTGAAACTGGAGAGAAAGTCTCTTTGAAGTCAATATCTTCCTTTTGGGTAAAGCCTTTAGCTACAAGACGAGCCTTATATCTTTCCACATTACCTTTCGAATCCCTCTTGGTTTTAAAAATCCATTTACAACCAATAGGCTTCGCACCTTCTGGTAATGCGACAAGATCCCAAACTTTATTGTCTTGCATAGACTTATACTCATCATTCATGGCATCAATCCACTTTTGAGAGTCAAGACTGCATGGCACGACGGAAGTTGATTGGATCATCTTCCATCAATCCATTATTTTCCTCATGTTCTTGGAGAAATACTATAAAATCGTCCGAAATAGCATTTTTCCTTTCTCTCGTGGATCTCCTTAAAGGTATTGGTTCTTGAGGTTGTTGAGTTTGAACTTACGGAATATTTAACTCATTTTGGATGGGAGGTTCTTCAACATTATCTTGTTGAGGTTGGATATGCTTCTTGACCAATGACGGGTATAGGGACTTGTTCATTGTCAAAAGTAATAGTATCCTCAACTTCTTCCTCAAAGATAATGTCTCTAACCTTATTTCTCCCCCAAACTCAACATCCTCAAAAAATGTTGCGGTTCCGTTTCAAAAATTGACTTAGTTGTGGGATCATAAAATTTATAGCCCCTTGATCGCTCGTAATAGCCAATAAAGTAGGCGCTTCTTGTTTTGGAGTCCAATTTCTTTTCATATGGCCTATAAGGCCTAGCCTCACTGGACATCCCCAAATATGAAAATGCTTTAGACTAGGCTTTTTACCTATCCAAAGTTCATATGGAGTTTTGGGCACAGCACCTTAGTTGGTACTCTGTTCAGAATATAAGTTGCAGTCTTTAATGCTTCTCCAGAGAGTGATTTTGGTAAAGTGAAATGACTAATCATACTCCTTACCATATCCTTAAGAGTCCTGTTTCGTCTCTCAACTACACCATTCATGCTAGGCGATCTTGGCATGGTGCATTGTGGGACGATTCTACATTCCTCTAGGTATTTAGCAAATGGTCCTGGACATTTTTCAACTGAACCGTCATTTCTGCCGTAGTATTCACCACCACGGTCAGACCTAACGCTTTTTATCCTTTTGTTGAGTTGATTCTCAACCTCAGTTTTAAACACTTTGAACATATCCAGTGACTCAGAGTTTTCATGAATAAGATATAGGTACCCATAACGTGAGTAATCGTTTATGAATAATATAAATTATTGTTGACCATTCCAAGAAGTCGTAAGGAATGGTCCACAAATATTCGTGCGTATCAATTCTAAGACATCCAAAATTCTGTTAGCACTTAATCTCGTAGTTTTGGTATGTATTCCCTTGATACACTCAATACATACATCAAAATCTGTGAAGTCAAGGGATCCAAAATACCATCTAACACAAGTCGTTCAACTCTAGCTTTTGAGATGTTACCTAAGCGTTTGTGCCATAATTTTGCTGAATTTTCATTATTTAATTTGCGTTTAGTACCACGTGATTCCACATGCAAGGTTTCATGATATGATGCAACAAAGATCAAGCAAGTATAGATTATCAAATGTAGATAATAAACCAAGTACCAATAATATTAGAATTTAAAGAAAGACTAAGCTGATTGTTTCCAAATGAACAATAATAACCAAATTTGTCCAACAAAGAAACAGAAACCAAATTCCGTCTAAAAGGCAGTACAACTTTAGTGTCTTTCAAATTCAAATAATGACCAGTTCCCAACAATAACCTAAAAGTGCCTATTACATCAACTTCCACCGACTTGCCATCACCAACATAGATGTATCTTTCACCATCACTTGGCTTTCGGTAGCTCGGCAGCGTACTGCATAGAAATACTTATATGAGTAGTAGCACCGTAATCTAACCACCAAGTATTTCTAGGTACCGAAGCTAAATTAACCTCGTAATGCACCAAAGTAAGATTTGTACCTTTCTTTGCACGCCACGCGAGATATTTAGTACAATTCTTCTTCACATGTCCAGTATTTTTGCAAAAGAAACATGCTTCTTTGTTGTCCTCTTCTTTGTTTCTTTTGTCTTTGGACCCTTAGGAGCGACTTGAAATTCCTTCTTTCTTTTCTTGCCCTTATCTTTAGAAGTGCTTGCCAAGTGAACATTTTCGGTTCTATCTTGCTTCAACCTTTCTTCCTCTTGCACACAATATGAAATGAGCTCATTTAGAGACCATTTCTCCTTTTGGCAGTTATAACTGACCTTGAATTGACTGAACTGTGCAGGAAGCGATATCAATATCAAATGGACGAGCAAGTCATCAGACGACTCGAGCTTTAGTGCCTTTAGTTTTGAAGCAATGTGAGACATCTCCATGATGTACTCCCTTATGTTTCCTTTACCTTTATACTTTATTGAAATCAAGCTTTGCAAAAGCGTGCTTGTTTCGACCTTTATCGTTTTTCGCAAAACGTTTCTCAATTTCGGTAAGGAAATCCTTAGCATTAGTCACTTCTTCAGAATCGCGCGCCTCGAAAGGCTTCCGAGGAATGCCGCGCTTAATGATCATCGGACTCATGCGATTAGAGCGTTCCCACTTCTCAAAATTCCTCCTTTCATCGGGTGAACTTTCATCCGTCGAGAGGAGTGGGTTGCTCAATCCGAACGCAAGGTCTAGATCCATGCAACGAGAACAATTAATACGCTCTCTTTCCAATCCTTGAAGTTTGTCCCATTGAGCTTGGGAATAGAGTTGATATTAGCAGATATGGCGTAGTGATGAATTAGGTTGTAGAGAGAAAATGGAAGAATTATGCTCACATCAATATTAAGATTCAATAATCAATTAATCAAATCATGGTAAATCCCATCTCAAGATACCTAGCACATCATTAATATCAAGTCTGTGGACAGTAATCTTAACTGTAAGTGGTACTCTTGGTGTAGTGATCAAACATTGACAATAAATCTGTCAAAATAATAAACCCATCTTTGGATTGATTTATTATTCACATGGAAACCTTATAATTATCACACATTTACCACCACAAGTGTGCATACAATTCGGCCAAATATTAACCTTCCTTTGGGCCGGCTAATATCCGCATGAACAAGCATACAGACGAATTCCTTCTAATATTCTAAGTTAATTAATTTCCACAAGAGAGGTTGCTTTGGCAACATATTGCTTCAATCAATTCACTTTTGAATATTATAAAACCAATTGAGTCCTTTATACCATAATTTGAGAATTAGAATGCTTAATTTTATTCATTATGAAACTTTAAGGGCCTAAGGGTTAATAATTCAATACTTTAGGGGTTGAAATTAATTAATTCAAAACTTTATGGGTCAAAAATTAATTATTGAAAACTTTAGAGACCCAAAAAATAATTATTTAAAACTTTAGGGACTAAATGTTAATAATTGGAAAGTTTAGGATTCAAAAAATCAATTATGCGGAACTTTAGGGGCCAAACTAAACCAATTATGAACATTCAGGGACTTAATAATTAAATTCGAACTTAAATGGCCCAAATTAATTAATTTCGTAACTTCAGGGCTGAATTATAAAAACCCGTAACCTTAAGGCCCAATTAGGATTAACTATAAACCTTAGGACCGATATTTAAATATTAACCCTAATTTTAAATTGCAAACAGGGCCTAAGAAAGTCTAATTTGCAACTCATGCCCCCGCCCCCAAATCTTCCATAACTCCAAAAACCTCCAAATTAATTCCCAAATTAATGCCTCTTTCAACTCCATAACCGAACACATTAATTATGAATTAAATGTCTCCCTTCACCGGCGCCCCGAGATGGCGCCGGCGAGCTCACGGCCGGAAATTGCTTTTTTGGTCAGCTGAAATTTGCTGTATATTATAAGAATGAAGCCATTGCACGTTGCAGTAACAGCAGCTCGTCCCATTGCCAGCATAGCAATACATGGCCAGATTCATCAAGCATCACGGTTCGGTTCGGCAATGACTCATATTGTAACAGAAATGGTTGCCATTTTTAAAAAAAAAAAAATTTTTTTTTTTTTTTTTTAATCCGAAATCCAAAAAACCCAATTTCAAAATTCGAATTTTGAAGAAAAAACATAGATCCTTATTATTTCATGCTATATCCATAGAATAAATCCGAAAATCATATTATTACATGCTCAAAATCTAAATCCAAAGCATAATATGAAAAATTGATAATATAACATGAAAATCAAATAACAATATTATAACATGCTCAAATTCTACATCTATAACATAAAATGTTAGAATTTTATAATATAACATGCTATAAATCTTGATAACATAGTGATCCAATAATTCATAGAATTTAGAATCTTAAAATTTCATTCTCATGATTTCAATTATGGACGGCTCTGATACCACTTGATGGAAAATTGAAAAGGAATAACGAACTTTATTCAAAACCTTTTCACATAAAACCCTAGATCCATATCCATATTGAAATCTGAAAAATGAACATAAACATAAAACATACCTGAATCCATGATAATTAGATTGTTAGCCTGAAAGAATCACGATCTTGATTGTTAGCCTGAAAGGATCACGATCTTCAATTTGATTTGTGAACTTCACTTCAATCTTGATTTCTATGGATGGGGATGTAGAAACCTTGAAGAACACACTCAAATGGGGACCATAACCCATATATAAGATAATGACCATTCATTATCTTTCATTTGTTTTAAATCGGCCCCTCAACAATTTAGAACAAACTTCCGGTCTCTACACTTTAATTCCACGAAATTCAATACCCTTAGTCAAACTTTATCTTTAGCGGATCACTCTAATGACTAATTTACTTTAGATAATAGCACACACATTTTTAATATGTTACATGTGGCCCCAAATTGCTAAAATATTCCAACAGATAAACCCACTCTGAAAACTGAGACATTCCCATTTGAAACATTTTTCAAAGCCGCCTCCCACGACTGTCCATGAGCCTCCACCACCGATTTCCAGTGAGCTTTCTTGCCGTGACCTTGGTGAAATCCGGGCACCGTGTAGTTGGCTATAGGATAGCTAGTGTTTGGATCGTAAAAAAAGGTTAAACTGATGTTATCATAGTACACTCCCTTCTCTTTCATTCCATTATCGAGCTTGAGGTCGAAGAATATGCTGTTATTGTTCCTATTACCTATCGAACGATCGGTTTTATTAAGAATAGGCACGTATAAATCTTGAATGGAGCACGTTGGTTGGGAGGTACGTAGAGCTAGCCACAAAAACAGAGCAGCGAAGCCGGATGTTATTATAAAGCGGCAGCATATGCTGCTACAAGGCCCACATCCACCGCCCTCACCATTGTCAGACATGTCAGAAAAGCTATTTTTCGGTGATCAACGGCGAAAAGTCGTTGACTTTGTTAAACAATTGACTTGGGAACTTGAGAGTTCGAGGAAATGATCAAAAAGATATATACAGGGTATTTAGGTTGGTTTCCTGGAAGAGACAGAAGATTTTTTGTGTTTTTCCTGTACCGCGTAACATGGGGTCCATGAAAGAGGATTCGCTCAATAAACAAACTAGATGCTTGTAACTTTTTTATTACTGATATCATTACCTTTTCATTCAAACAAACAGATGCATAAAGAACTAATAAATCTGAATCAGAAAGAGACCATATCAAAATTCCCAAATCAAGAAACCCAAACTCGATTTCCATATCTGAAAATGCAAAATGAAACCGACGAGTTAGATAATTTTTAGGTATGTGATTTGTAATGGCTACAGAAAACTCTGAATCCATTTAGTTGTTTCATACAATAGATCAGATTAGAGCGATTCAAAGACACAGAACTATAAACCATCTCATCTTAATCGTGTTGTTTGAATGGATCTCCATATTTGAATTAAATATGTTAAATAAATTAAAATATAATCGGTGAACACAATGACATATCGTTCACGATATTCGTGAAATACTCGATTCATCAAATCCATGAATATTCCAGGAACATTAGTTAAATCAAATGGCATATCTAAGAACTCATATTGATCATATTGCGTCCTGAAGGCCGTCTTCGAGATGTGACTAGCTTAGATTTCAGCCGATAATAATCAAACTTAAATCAATTTTGGAGAAGACTGTTGCACCTTGAAGTTGGTCGAATAAGTCCATGATCATGGGGATATGGTATTTGCTTTTAATAGTCTTGTTCAACTCCAAGTAATTGATGTACATCCTCATCGACGCATTCTTCTTAAACTCCTCACGGTGATATACTAGGTTGGATGAAGTCATTATCCAACAAATGTTGCAGAGATTTCAACTCCTGAAGTTCTTTCGGTGTCATCCCATGTGGTGCTTAGAATATTGGGGCATCTCTAACGAACATAAACTTGGCATATTGAAAATTATGTGAGTCGAGATAAGAAAATACTTCTAAAAATTCGTTAAGAGTTTCTAAAGCCATTCCTCAACTTCTAATGGGTCACACCCTTTTTTTTTTTTTTTTAAATTATTAGAGAAGATAATTTGTAGGAAGAATGAGGGAGAAAGCTCACCATCTCGACTCCACTGAATATAATGCAGAAATATAGATCTTGACAGGTATCAGGAAGATCGATCAACAAAGTCTAACAGAGGATTATCCTCTAAAATCAGACTGCAGCTGGTTCCCTCAGCATCCCAATTGGTGACAGAGTGATCCCAAGGAACTTTTTGAATCCTGCCTATTTTATAAAAGTTTTAAAAGATGAATTCCACAAACCAACAGTTTAGCGGAATAGAACTAGATTACATAATTTTTATCAATTTTTTAGTCACATATTTCATTAATTTTTATCAAAATTTATTAGAAATATTAGTTTAGGCAAACTAAATAGGGCATACGTGATAATATGGACTGGAAAAAAAGTGGCAGAATAGTCTCGCCACAAATTGTCAATTCTAAGCCGTTCATGATAAAGCCCAGGGACAGACCCATTAAGGAGACAGGAAAAAAAAGTGGCACAATAGTCTCGCCACAAATTGTCAATTTTAAGCCGTTCATGATAAAGCTTAAAGCCCTCTTTGAACGACGTTCTTTAAAAAATTATTTTTCTCCAACTCATTTACAATTATATATTCTTCTAGTAAAATAATTTTACACGTAAATAAATAAAAAAAAAAAAACTTTTTCTCCAAACAATGGGGGCTCGAACAGGGTGAAATGTTTTGTCCCGTTTGACATGACTTTAAAAAGTTAAAAAGAGTTTTTAAGATTCAAAAGTTACTTTTGAACTCGTTTGTCTAATTTTATGAAAAATATTTCTTTTAATTAGAAAGGTTTTTAATTAAAGTTGATTTAGAGTGACTTCCTTTAAACATTTTCGAATAAGACGTTCTTTTCAAACAAAATTTAAGATAATTTTCTCACAAAAAAATTCTAAAAAAAAAAAAACCAAAATCGAAAGCAAAAATATGTCAAATGGACCTTTATGACAATCGAAACAAAAGGCTTCGGATGGATCGTTTGTCACAATGCTACAACTTGAGTCTCTCTGATGTTGCATTAAAGATTACCGATCCTATCTTCGAACATCTAATGCACATAATAATCTCCGAAGAGGATTTTTTACACGATAATCTCCTAAAACTTTATGATTTTGCAGTCCTATGTATGATTTAAAAAAAAAAAAATCCTAATGTTCTTTGTTTTCTAACAACAACTTTATTTAAATAACAATTCTTTTGTTTCGACTTTATACAATTAATTTTGATAATTTTACATAATTAATATATTAAAACACATTTAATAACTTTAATTCCCTATTTAAAATGCTATCAATCTTTCTATTACCTTCAAGCTTGTTTGTTAGAAATTTTCTGGAAATTATTTTTTCTTAAACGTTTTCAATAAATTTTTTTTTTTTTTTTTTTAAGAAATCGTTCTTGAAAAATCTCCCAAACAAGTTCTTAGAATGTCTGGCTGAGCTTTTTGGCAAATTTTAATCATTTTTTCACCCGTTAATCATCCACTTAGCCCACAACATTTGACTTCTCATCTCACATGCGGGTCCCACGATTAGAAATAAATGGTAAAAAAATCAATTAAAAGAGCTAAAAAAAGCTGAGCCAGACACCCTCTTAATTTATTAATCAAAATAAATAAATAAAAATAAAAACTTGGAAGACAAGATTGATTATGTAGTCCATGAGATTCCTAACCTAGAAGGTACGCCAAGAAGGTCATAAATTCTAATCACATATCAAAATCATTGAAACTAATCAACCTTTAATATAAAAATAGTTTTATTAATAATCGTGAAATTATTGTTCACCTACTCCCTCTCAATTATTTCTCATAGAAGCCTATTTTGAATTTTGACGGGAAAAGTCTTGTTTGATTTTTTAACAATTAATTTTAAAAGTACATTTCATAACATCATTACTTTTTAATTACACATTTTATTAGAATTTATTAAAAATATGATTTTTATCTCACCAAATTGAGGCTAAACAATAGATTTTCTGTACGCTAAACAAAATTTCCAAACTAAGAATTCTCCAAAAAAAGTTCTTTAAATATAAGATACTCTCAATTTCAAAGAGTCAACTCTAAAAATTTTGTTGCAAAAGACTTTTCAAATCAACATTTTAAAATAGAATTATGCTGCCGGCCAGGCCTCATGAGGTGGGTCCCGCCTCATTAAAAAATACCCCAAAAATACCTACTCCATCCCTGTTTGTGTGTTCGATAGGGGTTCAGTTTGTGTGAACCCTTACCTGTACACCAAGGCTGGTCCTTTAAAATATAGAGTGGATTTGACTCATTCTCATAAAAGTTAATTTTCCAGTCAATTCTTAGGGTATGTTTGGTACAGTTTAAAATCCAATTAAAATGGAAGATATGACTGTTATTGGGTCTCAATTGCTTAATAAAAGTCAACAATAATGACTAATTTTTCAATTTTAATCCAATTCTAATCTCTACTAAACACGCACTTAAATTTTCTATGCTAATCAAAGTAGTTTAATTATTAAAATCAATGCTATGAACCCCTCAGAGAAAAGAATAACTTGCCTTTGACCGTGTGGGTTGGTGCACTACACGTCATTAATGCACGTGGCTTAACCCAATAGGTTAGCTATCTAGGCCGGTTTCAACCTAAAGACGGCCACCGGGCTATATAAAGGGGCCTCGTCTATGCAGATCGATCATCAAATACAGAGTTCTCTTCTAATCTTTTTAGTAAACCTCTCTCAAATATTCGTTTAAAGGTATTTGAGATTTCTCTCGTCTTTCTTTAGAATTTCGTTTCGTTTCGATTCATATTTAATTCTAGTTCTGATCTGATAATTTTTTATCGGGGCATAGTTATAGACGATTTAGCAAATGATTTTTATTCTGAGTTTTTCTTTGTTAATTTCTGTTATTGCTCCATAGTTATTTGTGTCGATCGATTTGGCAATTTGCTCCGGATCTTGATGGAAAATTCTAGGCGAGTGTTGAACGTTCATTGATATTGGATCTGTTTAATCTATGAAATTGAAATCGAAGAAGGATTTTGATAGTTTACGGAACTCAGGGGTTTGGTCCCGTATGTTATCTGTTATTCAAGAAATTTCTGCTTTTTGATGATGATAATTCCTTTGGGCTTATATTTATTTGATGCACCGTTTGATTTTCATTATTCTTAGATGATTCAGATAAATTCTTTTGAGGATGTTTCGATATATTCTATTTTAATTTTTCTTAGTTCAAATCTTTTTTGCTCTGGATCTGTCAGTCAATGAATTTCTGTGGTTAGATTTGATATTTTTGTGTATATTTTTTCTGTACTAATTGGTTCTCATTTAGGATTTAACAAGATAAATTTTGATATGGTCTTGTGTCTTGTTTTAACTATACAGATGCAGATTTTCGTGAAAACCTTGACTGGCAAGACTATCACCCTCGAGGTGGAAAGCTCCGACACCATTGACAACGTAAAGGCTAAAATCCAAGATAAGGAAGGTATTCCTCCAGACCAACAAAGACTGATTTTTGCTGGTAAACAACTCGAGGATGGCCGTACCCTGGCAGATTACAACATCCAGAAGGAGTCCACCCTTCATTTGGTCCTCAGATTGAGGGGAGGAATGCAAATCTTTGTTAAGACCCTGACTGGCAAGACCATCACTCTTGAGGTCGAGAGCTCCGACACTATTGACAACGTTAAAGCCAAGATCCAGGACAAAGAAGGCATTCCCCCAGACCAGCAAAGATTGATTTTTGCAGGCAAGCAGCTGGAGGATGGCCGGACTCTAGCAGATTACAACATTCAGAAGGAGAGCACTCTTCACTTGGTGCTTAGGCTAAGGGGAGGAATGCAGATCTTTGTCAAAACCCTGACTGGCAAGACCATTACTCTTGAGGTGGAAAGCTCAGACACAATTGACAACGTTAAGGCCAAGATCCAGGATAAGGAGGGCATCCCACCGGATCAGCAGAGGCTCATCTTCGCTGGAAAACAGCTTGAGGATGGCCGTACTCTGGCTGACTACAACATCCAGAAAGAATCCACCCTTCACTTGGTTCTAAGGCTCCGTGGAGGTATGCAAATTTTTGTCAAGACCTTGACAGGCAAGACAATCACCTTGGAGGTGGAGAGCTCAGACACCATTGATAATGTCAAGGCAAAGATCCAGGACAAGGAGGGTATTCCCCCAGACCAACAGAGGCTTATCTTCGCTGGGAAGCAGCTTGAGGATGGCCGTACCTTGGCGGACTACAACATCCAGAAAGAGTCTACTCTGCACTTGGTGCTTAGGTTGAGGGGAGGTATGCAAATATTTGTCAAGACTTTGACTGGGAAGACCATCACTTTGGAGGTTGAAAGCTCGGATACTATTGACAACGTGAAGGCCAAGATTCAGGACAAAGAAGGTATTCCACCAGACCAGCAGCGGTTGATCTTTGCCGGGAAGCAGTTGGAGGACGGAAGGACCCTGGCTGACTACAACATCCAGAAGGAGTCTACCCTTCATCTTGTCCTCCGCCTCCGTGGCGGTTTCTGAATGTTATGCTGTGTTGTCTATGGTGTTTTGTTGTATGGTTGTTTTTAGCCATTTTTGAATGGCTTATGTGAAACTTTTAAAATCCGATGTTCTTGTTGCAATGGAAGTTCATGGGTTTCCCCCAAATTTATGAATAAAAGTTAGTTTTGCACACTGGTCCTTAATATTCTGTATATTTTTAGTTATTGGTTTGATGAATGCTAACAACGTTCAATAACATCATGGATAGATTTTGTTCTTAAAATATTTCTGGAGGGTGGACTGCTGCTTCTTGCTCTTTAGGGATGATATTTAGCAACTATAGAGAACAGAAGGAAGCAGCAGAGACGATTGAGTGCTTGATATATTTTGTTAATTATCTGATTTTCATAGTGTGTGTGACGGTAGTTTTCTCTCGTTGTTATTTATCAGTAGCCTAAGAATGCTACTCTTTCTAAGGCTGTATTCTCTTGTATTTTACTTTCTCAGTCGTCTAAAAATCGTATAAATTGATTCTTTTCAGTTCTCCATTGTTCAATTGCGTTCTTTTTAGTTGTCAAAGGGAGGTTTGGTTTCTGGGTTGAAGAGAAGTTCTGAAAGGAAAAAGATAAAACACTGCAAAGCACACAAGATGCGTGCTTTTTACATCAGTTTCTCCCCCTGAACCAGCCTAAGAGCCAGAGAGAACAACTTTATTCTACACATGACAACGATCTCCAAAAGTCTCATAATTCAGAAAACCACTGCACGCAGTTGGCACTCTTGAGGTTCCAAATTACATTTACTGGGAATATACTCTGCTTTCTGCCCTATTTCTTCCATTTCTTGAGCCTCATAGCTTCCTTCTTGCTGCTGTTGCTGCTGCACTACTCGCCTAAGGTTTCTTCACCTGCAACCCTCACTGATTTTTCCCAATTGTTGGCAGCAATCGTTGAGATGCTCCTCTGTTTGTGGGTTCTTGAAAGTTCTGAGTGAAATTTTTTCAGATTGACTTTGTTGTTGAGTTAAATACATCTTGCAGTGGTAGAGCTGCTGCTGCTCCTTGAACTGCCTCTTGCAGCCCATGCCCTTGTTTTCTTCCTCCACTACCGTGGTTTGTGATGGTTGTGGTGTATCCGAAGGCAGGGGCGGAGCCAGCCGTTTGAAATAGGCGGGTCCCAAAATTGAAGATATGCCCAAAAAAATTTTTTTGGATACCTTATTAACAAAAACCAAAAAACATATAAAAGAAAGTACAAATATTTAATTTAGCAAAATCATATCTCATTACAACGGTTCCTTTCGAGTTCTCATATTTTGAAGACGGAAACGAAAAATGAAATTGGTAGAGTTTAAGATTTTTATTCAATCTGAGCACAAAATGATAATGATAAATACAAAAAGAACCAAAAAAATAAAAAAAAAAATTATCAAAAATTTTTGGGCGGCTCCGCCAGCGTCCGAAGGCAGTGGTAAGGGTAAGGAGCCACAAAGCAAGCCATGAGTGGTGTAAGTTTAGCCATTGTGAGTACAGAGTTTTTGCTGGGGTGTAGGAGCAGGCCCGGCCCTGAGGCGAGGCGAATGAGGCCGCCGTCTCAGGCCCAAGCGTGGAGGGAGCCTAATTTTGGCCCAATTTTTTTTTTTTATATGACAAGGCCCAAATCTGGAGGCCCAATGGCCAATGGTAACCTTACTAACCTAAGGTCCAACACTCACCGTCTCACCGAATGAATCACTCGACCCCCGTCTCCTTCTCGCTCTCAATCTCCAAAATTATTGAACTCTCCAAGAATCCACCGACCACCAATCAACTACTCTTCAAGCCGACGTCGGAGTTCTTGCTATATCGGAGTGCAGACGTCCAGTCACCAGTGCAGCCTGTGCAGTCTCCCTTTCGTTTTCCAACTGGCGTTTGTCTTCTGGAGTTCTGCAGGCTGCAGCTTCTGCTGGACCACTGGTAAGTGAGCGATTGGCCGCCGGCCGCATAGCTCAGTAGCTGAGTATCAATTTTGTGGCTTTTGTTTCATTGTCTAATTCGGTTTTGAGGCTATTGTGATTTCGATTTGTGTAATTCAATTTTGAGCTGCCAGCTTCACTGCTTGTCATCGTTTTTCAATTTTGGGGAGTTTATGATTTGTCTAATTTCAATTTGTATGAATGGGTTTCTAATTTCTGTGTTGTGGCTTTTGTTGAGGCTATTGTGATTTCGATTTGTGTAATTTCAATTTTGAGTTGCCAGCTTCGCTGCTTGTCATCGTTTTTCAGTTTTAGGGAGTTTGTGATTTGTCTAATTTCAGTTTGTATGAATGGGTTTCTAATTTCGGTGTTGTGGCTTTTGTGATTTGAATTCGAAATGAAATGCTGGCAGTCCTCAGTTCCTTCAGTGTTGTGGCTTCTGCTGCTGATTTATGGGTTCCTCAGTTTTGAGGCTATTGTGCTTTTTTTTTTTTTGGGTATAAAATTGTAAAATAGGGCAAAATTCTTATTCTTTCTTCGAGGTCGAATCTATCGTGAATGTGCAAACATAATTTTGGTATTCTGTTGGCAGCACATCGATTATGATCGATTTTTGTTAGAAAAAATGCAAATTGTGGTGATGAGCAAAAGACATTTGAAGAAGATTTACATTATATCGACTTTATTTTGTTTTGTAAAAGCTTTACTGTTCTGAATGATTTGAACATGATTCAATTTCAGGCTTGTGAGAACTGAGATGCAACTTTGGATGTTGGAATAGGCGTGATTCCACAATTTTCGTGAATTTTCTACTTCTCAAGTAAGCAATGGCTTGCTCTAACTTGATATTGAAAATGTTTGAAATCTTGTCGACTTATATAATTGTGGCCTTGTCGGCTTATATAATTCTGACCTTGTCGGCTTGTATAAATGTTCATTGTAGTGTGTAAGATCAATTGCACAGGCGCACGTGGTCACTGTATTGAATACTTTAATTGTGAGATGATTGAGATATTTTGTAATTGTCTTTTAGGCTAAGTATTGGGTATTAAATATTTGAACATACGTCATGTCTCCTAAATATGAGTCCGGAGTTATGAAGAGAAAAAGGAAACGAAATGAACAGTCGTTGACTCAAAGTCAAGCAGGCTATGCTATCAATAGAAAAAGATATGGTTGAACAATTAAATTATTCAGATTTGATTAATGTTTTTGCATCTAAAACAGTGAGACGAATAGTATTTAATTGATTGTTTGAACTCTTGTCGGTTTTGTTACTTTATAATATATATAAATCTTTTATTCTTTATATTTGTTTGTTGTTCTACACGTTAGTGTTAAGTTTGCAATACGTTGCATAATGTACGGTTGGATTTTGCGTTTACGTTGATCTCTGGGGGCCCAATTTTCGGACTTCGTCTCGGGCCCCGCCGATCACAGGACCGGCCTTGTGTAGGAGAGTGGACGGGGTTGGAGTTGGGGTGTATTTATAGTTGTTTTGGGCGTTTGCATGGGCAGTACGTGGAGGTGGCAGAAGAACACGGAGGCTAGGCACGGTGAAGAGGTGGCGGAATGAGGGGAGTGAACCTAACACGTATTTCTACATTCGTATAGTGTCAAAATATGGTTGCACCTGTTTTCCATCCACAGAAATGAAGACACTGCTGCTAAATGGCAAAGTTTATATCCAGACATACCTAAGACTATCTATAATTCACGTGAATTGATTTAAATTTATAAGGGGATTATAATTTAAACATGAACATGCATCCTGTTTGTAGTCACATTGAACATGCATCCTGTTTGTAGTCACATTACTAACATCCTACAAAGGTTTAATAGCAGAAAATCCCTCGCAAACTCGTCTTTGTGCGATATATTTTCTATCTATTGAAAATTGTTGAAGAGGTTCCTGTTTGCAACCTTTTGTTCAAAATAATCCCCGCTGTCAAGATCCGTTAGTTTAATTGTTAAAAACAGTAAAAAAAAAAAAAGCCAAATTTTAAAATGAATAATTATAGTTGCGATCCCAAACTTTTTAATTTTTTTTGCAAATTATCACCAAATTTTTTATGTGCCATTCACAATCCTGAGCTTTTAAAACTTTATTTTCTCCCCCAAACCAAAAAACCCATTCCCTTCCTTCACCATGGTCGCGGACCACCATCAACCGGGTCGCCTCACCACGGCGATCAATTCCACGGAGCCATATCTGAAAATACATGTTCTAATGCTATTGTTCATCCTTGGGATCGAGCCTTAATCGCAAACCTTTAAAAGATTCAGATGATTTTGAAGTTTGAAGTGAAATTGAGCTGATAGGTTTTGGGATATTTGGTAGTTTTTTTTGTCGAGTTTATTGATGAAAGGGAGGTTGGTGAATTGATGGCTGTCAGAATTGGACAACGGTGGGATTTGGAATCTCTGGTGGATTTGTGGGGGAAGAAGTTGAGGTGGGGTGGGGAAAAAATGAAGTTCTACATATTTGGGATTATGAGTGGTTCGTATATAAAGTTTGGTTAAATTTTATAAAAAATGTAAAAAGTTTGGCACTGTAACTTAATTATTCATTTTTAATTTTTGCATTTTTTACTATTTTAACTATTAAACTGATGAATCTTGAGGCAGGGGTATTTCAAACTAAATGTTTCAACCAGTGACCTTTTCTATAATTTTCAATAAGTAGGAAGGTAAATCGTACATGGACAAACTTGTATGGGGTTTTCTAATATTAAGCCTTCTACAAGTATACTTCCCATCTTTTTACATGGATAATCTAACAGGTGCTCTAAATAATTTTTGGAACAATTTGGTGCTCTTTATGTTAATTCCCATTATTTCCAGGCCCACATTTAGCCCAATTTGCCTTTTAGCCCAAACCACAGATAGGACTCACATGTAAATCTAGGGGTGGGCGCGGTTCGATTTTTTTCGGTTCCAGAAATTTTCGGGTATTTAGTAAATGGAACCGTCTGTTCCAAATATAATTTTGGAACCGTTCGGGTTCGATTCTGTTCGGTTCGGTTTCGTACTATAATTAAATTTTTTAACATTTAAAATAATACTACATAAATAAAACTGAAAGTATATACTAATATAAATAACAAAAAGTAGATATAAATACCAAGTTCAATCTTAACTTTTACAAATTAACGTAATCTAATTTAATAACATATAAATAATAAGTTGTCAAATACAAATACGAAAAAGTAAATATTACTAATAAAATTTCGATAATTCATATCAATAATTTATTTGTTTCAAACATTCAAGTCTACATAAAAATGAAATATAAATTAGAAATAATAAAGATAAAATATTTTAAAGTATTGATAATACTTACCAACTATTTAATGTAATAATCAGTTGCTTGACTTTCCATACTAACTATTAAGAGACTATACAAGAAAAAATTGAAAAAAACACAACCAACAAACATAAATAAACTCTAAATTGTTCAACTAATAAGATTTAATAAGAAAAAAATTATTAATTTAGTTAGAAAAATAAAAGAAATTGATTTATCCAATATAAAAAAAAAATTCGATTCTTATTCGATTCTTCGATTCTGGGTCTAGAACCGAAAATCGAACCAAACCATTCGATTCTCGATTCGAATACCTGTTTGGATATTTCATTTAAAAAAATCCGTTCGATTCAGTTCGGTTCGGACATTTTGCCCATCCCTATGTAAATCACCATCTAATGACGTCGTTAGAATGTGAACAAATTTACTTGTCTACTTCCCGTATTAGAATATTACATCGTGCACCTTTGGCCGTGCACCTTTGGCTATAGATCCGCCACGTAATTTTTTCTTCACAATCAGAAAATTGTTCGCTGTTCCGCACACAGACAATAAAAACTCAACCGACTAACATTTTCCAACTCCATTTTCTCCCAAGTAACCGATCACTTTTCCAAACCCTAATCTTTTGATCAGGTAATTATTCTCCTCCAATCAATTTTGTGAATTATTTTGTTTGATTGTTATAATCGTGAAGAAGTGGACGTTCTTGTTTGTAAATTTCTTCGTAAGCTGAAATTGTGCGCTTTTGTTTTTTTTTAAATTATTTCCATAGATCTATTCGCTTTTGATTTCCTTGGTTTATATGGTTTGTAGATCGATCTGTTTGTTATTCATTGGTTTTTCAGTTCCTTCTTTTCGAGCTCATCTTATTCTCTGGCGAATTATTTTCGATTTCTCTGATAGATAGATAAAATTTGGACGCGAAAATTTGATTCTTTTATTACGTCGATTTCTTTCTTCCCTAGTTAAAGCAGGGGATCTTCAATAATCAATCTTTTAATGCATACAGTATTGAAGTATTTGATAATTAAGTAATTGTTAATTTGCTACAGTTTTTATTTCTTTCATCCACCCTTGAGCACTAATACGTAAGTTTAAACTTGCAACCATAGATTATATGTTCGTTGAGTTCTCATTATGATTTGTAATTTCATTTCTTTCATCCAGGTCTGAGCAATCAAATCTTCTTCAACAGACGCTCTTTTCATATCAGCCAAGTTTCATGTCTGATTTTGACATCCAGACTCCTGCTTTTGGTATGCTGTTCTCTTGTTTCCTTTGTTTTTTGAAAAGAATTATCTGTTCTGCCACAATTAAGAGCTTAAGATAGAAACTTCGTCTTGCTTGCAATTGACTCTTGGAATTTCCATGTGATGCATAGATCCTTTTGCTGAGGCAAATGCTGATAATTCTGGTGCTGGTTCAAAAGAATACGTTCATATTCGCGTACAGCAAAGGAATGGTAGGAAAAGCCTGACAACTGTGCAGGGATTGAAGAAAGAGTTCAGTTATAATAAAATACTCAAGGATCTTAAGAAAGAGTTTTGCTGCAATGGTACTGTTGTCCAGGATCCAGAACTAGGCCAGGTGCGTATTGTTTCTTGATTGATGATCTATTTTCTCTGCCTCCTTGCGACTCAGCAGGATGGATGTTGAAGTATGTTTCTCTTGTGAAGGTTATTCAACTTCAAGGTGATCAGCGAAAGAACGTTTCCACCTTTCTTGTTCAGGTGATTACTTTGGGCTGATTCATTATGTCTCATCATACGTTAAATGTGATCTGTAAGAAAATTGAAATCATAATTAGCCAAGGAGTAAGAGATGTTGAAGAAAGCATGTTTAAGTTTTTCATTTGTTGTGCCTGAGGCGAAAAAGACAAGATAGATAGATTTTAGGGCTTAGGAGTTTTTCTGACTAACTTATGTCTTGTTTTATACGGTTTCAAATCAGGCTGGAATTATGAAGAAGGATCTAATCAAGATTCATGGTTTCTGAGCAGCAGCATTAGTTACTGAACTGTTCTCTATTATTCCCGTGCCAGTGCAGACATATTCGTATTTACAATTAAACCAAGCGCTAGTCCAAACATGATATGCGAACTTAGTCTATTCACCTAATAGTTCTTTTATGTATTTTTGGATTTTGGATACTGTAAACTTTATTCCGTTGTTTGCTTCTTAATTCTCCTGCAAGTGTCTTGTGATGGTAATGTTATGCTTATTAGTGTTAACAAATGTGCACAATAATGGATATATTCGTGGAGCGAGATTCCAAATTTGCTGCTGCTACTGCTTTATTGTTGTATCTGTGTGACTTCTCTCATCCATGGCCTCGTCATACATTTGTGACTGTTTTTCTTGGTCATATGGTACCTTCGACAAAAAGATGGCATGATTTGGATGCCTGTGTGTTAAAGCCTATAGAGATTGAATTATCTATAATTTGCTTCAAGGCAATGTGAATATCCAGTCGAGGAACAGCAAAGTTGTAAGTCATTTTCCCATTGAATAAAAAAATCTGGGATGCCTTATATTGCATTCAAAGTGATATTTACAATCTCGCAGTACTCATTACAAATTCTGACATTCAGAAAGTGATAAGAGGAGTAAATTCCTACCATATTCTATGAGAGATATAGAGGTGGAGATGGTTGCCCATTAAGAGATGGCAAAAACAAAGGCACCTTCCGTACTTTTGTAATATCCTGTATATGCATTAAGGAAACCTTATCCAAATCTTCCTGCCATTCTTGCTCCTGTGGTATTTCCTTAGATTGAAGTCCAGCTTTTACCTTATACCTTGGCTTACCTTAGTGATCCTTGAAGCCATGTCTCTAATTATGTCAGTGCATCTACACAAATTCATCTCCAACGTTATCTAGACATCCTTCCAATGATCAAACTTTTTCCAATTTATTCAATATTGCATGACCTTGGTCAAAGTATGCGTGCCTGCTGGTTCTTCTTTCCATCAGCTCCTCTCAATAAAAATTTGTCTAGTTGGTCTTCAGGATACAAGGAGTGAAACAGAAAACATTGTTCTTGTTTTGGATCTTTCAATCGATTGAAACTGCACAAGAGAATCGGTAACACACTCATTTTTCATGTCATCTTGTCCCATACAAAATTCTTTTAGTTGTAACGTGCTCATTTTCAATGTCATCTTGTCCCATGCAAAATTCTTTTAGTTCTTCCTGGGCATTCCTCCAGTCTCCATCGTGATAATTGCTAGAGGCAAGCTAGCACACCTGTCTGTCAGTAGTTTTTTTTTTATTTCTGAGAAATTTCTATCTTCATTCTTAGATACGTTGATATTAATGGTGACTCATTATTTCGATGAATCATTTCTTCATATGGAAGAAGATTAGGTAAACACTTCGAAATCTCACTTATCAGATTTTATTGTGGAAGACAATTTTTTTCTGAAGAATTCAAGACCCCATTTGGCAGCCCTCATGTCCTCATCATCGCACCCAAAAGATCTACATGCAAGGCTTTTCCCATGTAATTCTGCAAGTTGTGAATGTTTAGATCTTGCGCAACAGTGAACCAAAATGTATCCATGGAACATATTTTAATTCTGGAGCTCGTTGTAGATATATTGTGCCAGAGTTGTTTTGCTTACTCCTCCCTTACCGTAAATGGCAAAACTTGAAGCCTCATTCCCCATTAAACATGGTCAAATTGTCTGCAAATTTCCTTCAAATGCTTGGCCTTTACATTCTACTGTTGCAAATTTCTCCATTATCGTCTTGTTAAATGAACTGAAAGTGGCCATCCATCACACATGCCCACAATTGTCATATTTTTATTACTCCCAACCCTATCATCACTCTCTACCCATATGTGCGTGCAATAGGACACTACTTAAGGATGATAACGGGACAAAAGGTCATTACCATCCCCCACCGTTTAGAATTTTTGGAAGTAGGGGTGGGATGTAAGGTTTTAAAAATCCTCATTTACTGCTTTGTTTAGCTAATTATTATGAGGTTTTTTTTTAAAATGTGAAAACAAACTTGTAAATTGGGTCAAATTTCCTCACTCTTTATTTATATATGGTTTGCTTCTTAATTTCCATTTATAGAAAAATCTTGGGTTTTCTTAACTTAATCTATTGTGTGTTGTCTTAACTGAATCTATGTCTTCTCCGCAACAATAGGTAAAACTAGAGGAAGAGAATGTGGGTGAACAGGTCATAAAAATCTCTGCGACTCTTATAACCTCATTTTAACTGTCTTAAACAAAGATTTCTTTTCGAGTTTCTCTGTCACCTCCCTGCACCGTGTGTCATCTCACGGGGCGTTGGCTGGTGAATATCCTCACTTTTCTCAAATAATCTTTTCTTCTTCTCTGTTGTTTACATTTACTTAATTTTGATTCTAAAATGTTGATAAGAAGCACATGTATAAAAATACCCTGGAGTGTGCTTTCTTGCATTGCTCTTGTTGTGTTTTCTTGTGGCATTAAGATAACTAAGGCTCAAGATTATGACTCCCCGGATACCCCGGCGGCACCGCCACCCGAGCAAGGAAAATGTGACGGCATTTTTGTCACTTATAATTTTATGGGGCGTGAGAAAATTTATCCATTGGTGAAGAACACTTCGGCGCAGGCGTGGTCGTTTAAGGCGATGGCGACGGTGTTGAATGCAGGGGCTTATGAGCTGAAATCGTGGAAGATTTTAATTGGTTTTCAACATGATGAGCTGCTGGTTTCGGTCGATGGGGCGGTGGTTGCGAATGGAGATGGAGATGGATTTCCGATTAAGGTGGGAAAGAATGGGACCCTCTTCGCTGGATTTCCACAGTCTGATTTGGAAACCGCCATTGACACTGCCGGGGATTATACTCAGATGATGGTGCAGGTCAATATTAAAGGAACACTATTCGGTGTGAAGCCTTCGGCCACTCCAATGCCTAGGACAATAAAACTTGTCAATGATGGATATAAATGTCCTGGAGCCACGCGTCGAGGTATCTTCTATTATCTATGCTTAATATTTCAAAAACATCGACCTGAAAATATGTGTTCGTTATTGAATAATCTTTGATTTAAAAGTCTTACATTGGAGATGAATTTAGACACGCAATGACCAGATGAAGACGACAGATTTTCCTATAGAAGTTTTATTATCCCATTTAAAAATAAATAAATTATGTCTTTCACCACACAATTGAAGAAAAAATTGTTCTGATATTTTACATTATTTTGCAGGAAGTTACATGCATGTCTGCTGTAAAAGGGACCCAAAATTTAAGGCTAAGAAAATCAAAACGAAATTCATGCCTCGCCAATACGGTGATCTGTCCTTCACATACGACATTCTTCAGGCATACGAAAACAAATACACTGCACAGGTTACCATTGACAACAATCATCCACTCGGTCGCCTTGATCAATGGAACTTAACTTGGGAGTGGATGAGAAATGAATTCATTAACAGCATGAAGGGAGCCTACACTCACAGAAAAGACCCTTCAGATTGCATTTATGGTGCACAGGGACAATACTACCAGGATTTCGACTTCTCGACTGTAATGAATTGCCAGAAAAAGCCGATTATTTCCGACCTACCTCCTGAGAAAGAAAACGATGACAAGGTTGGGAGATTGCCTTATTGCTGTAAGAATGGTACCCTTTTGCCAAATACTATGAATGAAACCAAGGCAAGAGCTATTTTTCAGTTAGAAGTTTTCAAGCTTCCACCTGATATGAACAGGACAGCACTTTATCCTCCCCAGAATTGGAAAATTGAAGGTTTACTGAATCCAACTTACATATGTGGCCCTCCTTTTAGGGTCGATCCGACAGAATTTCCAGATCCTAGTGGAATCGCTGCAACATCTTCTGCTGTTGCAAGTTGGCAAGTTTCTTGCAACATAACACATCCCAAGCCAAAGCATGCAAAATGCTGCATTTCTTTCTCGGCTTATTATGCTGATTCTGTTGTACCCTGCAACACCTGCGCATGCGGCTGTGGTGATGATGCACGGTGCAATCAAAATGCAGTGCCATTGCCTTTGCCTCCAGATGCTCTTCTTGTGCCTTTTGCTAATAGGACGCAGAAAGCGATAGCTTGGGCTAAACTGAAACACCACAAACTGCCGGCAAAACTGCCGTGCCCTGACAATTGTGGGGTGAGCATCAACTGGCATCTTGACACTGATTACAAAACTGGATGGACTGCAAGAATTACTCTCTTTAACTGGGATGAAGTTCCGTTTGTTGACTGGTTCACTGCATTCCAGTTTAAAAAGGCCTTTCCGGGATATGAGAAAGTTTACTCTTTCAACGGCACCAAACTTACTCGACCTAATAACACCATCTTCATGGAAGGCTTACCAGGTTTAAATTACCTGGTAGGAGAGGTAAACGGGACTCACCCGGATAGAGATCCCAAAGTTCCTGGAAAGCAGCAATCTGTTATTTCATTCTTGAAAAAAGACACCCCCCATATAAAAGTGGCACAAGGTGATGGTTTCCCTTCACAAGTGTTCTTCAACGGTGAAGAGTGTGCTCTTCCAAAACAACTTCCCATAATAAGTGGAGCCACCCGATCCCCCACCAGTATGCTGCCAGCAATTTTGCTTTCTGCTGCTACTTTTGTACTGATATCGGGTCTCTTAAACTGATTACACATTTCAGAATTTTTCTTAGTAGGGTACAAAATTTGAGAAATGAAAATTAATCCATTTAAGCTTTGATAAAGAACAAAGATATTTTCTTGATTTTGATTTATAGATATAATCCTCTCTGTCTCGGGAAATAAATGGAATGGTGTGCTTGAGAGGATAACCAACAGCAGGATATGCAGCAAAGATTATGGAAGATTGGTTGGTTCTTATCCGACAAGCAGATGGAGGGATTGTAACAAGTTTGAGATGTATAGGAATTTGTGATTGTTGTTATGAATGATTATATTGCATTTAGCTATTGTTACAAATTAACTTTGAATGTTTTAGCTTGTTGGTAATGAGAGTTTTTATGCTCTCATCTCCAAGAGTCAAAAATACTATTGTCAATCTGGACCTGAACATTCTTCATTAATTAGTCTTAGAACTTAGAATGTAGGTGCTCATTTAGGATCAAAATCAGATATTTGATTCACGATGAATGCATATATTTGATTTCTCGGGGCTCTGCATTAACCGTTCATCATACTTCACTTGATGCTCCCAAACGCTCTTTCGACTTTACATTGCTAGGGCGGTCTTTCTCTGCACGATGACGAGGCCAAAAAAATTGTATTAAGCATTTTATTGTCCATCTTCATCAACCAACTCACTAACTGGCCATTTTAGGGGCCTTAAGCCAGATCTGGGCTCTCTCTCTCTAGATGAAGGTTATCCCCATTGTCTTGCAAATAACTTCGTTAACAAAAGCTACCTTTAAAGTTCTCATCTCTTTAACCTGTTAAGTTCGTTTTATCCTGATTTGTACATTTTCAAAAGTCTGTCACACTGTAAAATTTCTATTCACTTCATCTAAAAATTTGAGAACAGATTTTTTCTCAAATAGCAGTGTTTACACTTCAATGTTTTTATTAATGTAAGGCTTAATACTCTGCCTCTTTCTCTACCATTTGTGTACGTCAAGAGAAGATTCCAGATAGAAAGGGGTACTCGAGGGAACAAAGTATGATCTGAGAATTGATACCTGTGTTTAATCTCGAGTGTTAGGGGGAATTGACACTACAAATCCCATTGCCCAAAGCACAAGAAACGAAAATTCTTGATAATGATGAAGCAAAGTATAAACTCCCAGAATAAGATACTAAAAGAGATCAAGAACAGCACAGTCTTATTGAAAAAGTAGCCATATGCTTTGTGCTGGAAGCCAAGAAATCCCAAAAGGGGAATAATAACAAAAGGAAGCTAAAGCTTCACTGCCACAGTTTATAAAGAAAGATGCAATCTCATCTACAAATACCCCTACTAACAACATTTTCGTTTACCTCAAATCACAATAGCTACAAAAAACTTTTCTATTTAGAGTTTTGGCCGCAGGCTCGTTTTCGAGTTCTTTTTCAATGGCTGAAACTGTTTTAGGATTGAATAGAAAAGCATTCTATGTGTTAGGGCTATTTAGTGTTCTGTTACTGACTCAGAGGGGTAATGCTTATGAATTCAAGGTGGGAGGTCCAAAAGGCAGTTGGGCAGTTCCTGGTGATCCTAATGCAGCTAGCTTCAATAAGTGGGCAGAGATGAACAGGTTTCAGACTGGGGACACCCTATGTAAGAAGCACTCTTCCTTTATTTTCTCCACTTCGAATTAGTTTTACAGAACTAGGTGCGTTCTACTTGTAGACGAGAGTAACAATGATAGAATGATTTCATCTTCTTCAAGTTTTTGCTATATTGCAGTGTTTGTTTATCCTGCTGACCAAGACTCTGTGCTACACGTAACGAAGGATGACTACGCAAATTGCAACACGGCAGCACCCCTCGAAAAATTCTCTGATGGCCACACCGTGTTTAAGTTTAATCAATCAGGGCCATGTTACTTCATAAGTGGAGTTGCAGATAACTGTAAGAAAAATGAAAAACTGGTAGTAGTTGTGATGGCAGATAGAAGCAACCATTCTTCAAACTCTGACCAAAAAACACCATCTCCAGCGCCTGCCAGTGAAGAGTCCCATTCTCCACCTCCCTCAGCGGAAGTGCCCCCATCTCCAGCGCCTGCAGGTGAAGAGTCTCCTTCTCCACCTCCCTCTGGGGACGAAAACCCAGCTTCAGCTCCTTCTCAGGAATCTCATCCTCCTCCTCCAAATGGTGCTACTGCAATTTGCTCAACTGCTATTGGCTTCATTGGAGTTTTTGTCGGTTCATCCCTCCTAGTTTTTTGAACTGAAAATATGCATCCAAATCGAAGTTGGCTTTCTATTCTTTCCCCGTGAAGTTCTTTGGTTTGTTTGTCCATAATTTTTCCTTCCTTTTCTTGGTGGATTCAACCACTACAAATTGCTGATACAGTAAAGATATAAGCCGATAGCTTTGCAAAGATTGCACTGGACGCTGCTGAATTATGTATTGATCTACGGCGTAGAAAACAATAAATAATATTAATATAATTTGTGTGGATAATATATATATTTTTTTTTTCCTGTTCAATTTTTCATTCTATCCACATTCCATGAAAGGAAAAACTACAAACCGAAATGATAAATATCATCACCTCCAAGTTCAATGGTGAAGATACTACACATTTTAATTTATCGCGTAAGGGAGGCTTATCAATTAGTTGCAAGCTACACTTTCTGTGTATAACACGTGCTTCAGTGCACAAACGTGGACTTCAAGTATCACTAGCATTCCTCTTCAAACAAATACTACCAGTTACAGTAGCAACTGGAGCAAAAAATAAATGGCATTCACTAACAACACTTCAAACTTTTCAACAGCAGAAAACAGTGTCGAATTTACTTTATTAAAGATGTCGAGTATACATGATTCATTTTGTTTATACACTGACTAAGCTAATTTCCGTTCAAAAGTTTTTTCCCAGTTCAACTTTCTTGATCATTCTCATAGTGTTGTGCAGAATTGAATCCATAATCCCAACAACCTAAAACGACCAAAAAGTTAATGTCAGTCTGCCTAATTGCACTACAGGATGAAAATGAAATAATGAGAGAGAAAAAGAACAAGTAAACGGTGCATTTATGTAGGCTATGCGACAATTGGATAACACACACACAAACACACATCGAGAAAGAGGGGTATGGTAGAGAGACAACTGACCGTAAAAACACCTCCAATAATGGCACAAACATTGGTAATGAAGTGTGAAAAGGACTTCGAATTTTCTGTTATCAAAACCTGTTAATAAAAGAAAATAGCTATGAATGCAAATAAACAGGTCAATACAATCTTAAGAGTGTACTTCCAAATGAATTAGCTCAAACCTGCATTGGAGATAGATCAAAATGAAATTTTGCAACAGGAACATGAAGACTGTGAACCAAACTACTGTGAGCTGTGTACTCGTACTCCTCAGCAAATTTAGAAAATCTTGTCATCACTTCTGTTTTTACAATTTGAAGATAATGCTCGATCTGCAAAACACCGAAACAAAAATGCAGGATTATTGCAAGATCATAATTGTGCAATTTTGTCTGACTGTATATGCAATTTTGGTCATATGATTCTGTATGAAAACCAATAAAGAATCTGTTAAAAGTGTAGGGTAAGTGTAAAGAGTAGTTAAACTTTGGGTTCATTACCCATTCACACCAAGTGTAATATAGCAAACCTAGCCCAGTTCCACCTCTTAAACATTTGTCAAAATTTTGAACAACATAAAACAAAATTACAAATATTTTCTTTTCTTCAAGAAATTTTGTTGGGAACGAGGCTTAGTTTGTTGTTCTTCAAGAAATTGTTTAAGAAGCTAAACATCATTATTCTGTTACGCACTTTAAAGTCTAAGCCCTTAATCATACTTCGCTTTCTAGCGAAAAAGAGAAGCAAACAGAATAACGGACACTTTTTTTTCTTTCTTCTTTTATAAAAAAAATACCACAAAGCCTAGGCAGGGTTTTTAGGCCTCTACTAGACCCAGTGGACACCTTTCATCCAAAAGGGAGGAAGTGTTGCGAGCAAGAGTGATTAAGCTTACAGTAACATTTGCACTGGAATCACTTGGATTACTGATGTATGACATTCCATTCAACCTGCCATGGCTTCTGCCAAGGTATGGCAGCAATCTCTTCATATTACTCATCATCCTTGAAGAGAACTTTTTACCGAAAGAAAATTGGGAAATTATATGTGACATATTCATTTGAGAAGCATCAAAGGAATGGGCAGCTGAGCGAGCTGATATGATTAGGTTCCCAGGAACCTGAATGACAGAAACCATACTTCAGATCATACCAAAGATGGACATAATAATGAATTCTACAAAACAAAAATTAAGTAAAATGGTTTAGGGGCAGCTAGCAGTACATTGATCACTGCAAGGGGAAACTCTAACCAAGTCGTTTGGTTTAGGACAAAAAATGTTTGGCACCTTACACTAACTTCAGTGGACCTAAATTTTTTACCTTCTTCACACGAACAAAACCCTCGATTCTACATCCTCCTGTTAATGGTGCAGGTCTTTTTGCATCATCAGTCTTGTTAGGCTGACTGTCCGAAGCAACCTCTTGCGATGCCAATGAAATAGGTGCAACCAAATTCTCCATTGTCTGCAAGGATAAAACAGTGTTCACATTCTTGAAAGGGTAGAGATTCACGTCAACAATTACAACAAATAGCTAGCTAAATTCTATGCAGCATGCAATCCAAAGATTCAAGTAAGAATGTCCCTCCCAATCCACAGTTCCTCCATGCATATTCTCTTTTTTCTTAATTCTGTAATTTCTCTATCCAAATAATTATTTTAGGTAATATTAGAATTCTCACCTTGACTAGGCTATCCGTATCTCGGTCCCCATAATACGATTCATGATCATGATGGCCATGATTGTCTCTGTGTCAAAAATGACAAAGCAGTTTAGATGGCTCAAATAAAAATGTCTAGCAACTGATGACCACAGGACATATTTCCTATTAATCAGAAAAAATGAATGATAAAATCCTTCGAGCAAGGGCGCTGGTAGGCGAACCCATTATAAACAAAGCATTTTGTGCAGAAAGTGGCTGGGACTAAAAACTTGCTATTGTTACGTGAACTTTGTACCCCTGCCCGGTTATGGCCTCTAAACAGAACAAAATTAGTAAAAATGCCATGATTAGCAGTTTGCTTAGGTCTAGATAAGCATATTCAACCCAAATTATATGATAGGCTTTCCACAATCAAATACATCTTTGCAACAATATAAAGCTAGTCCCATGCATGTAGAGAGAAGGCAGATCCTGCTTCATACGGCTTGTGTTTGAATCTCATTAAGAGCTTGTTTGGTATGGATTTTTTGGGGAAGACTTGATTTTTGAATAGTGATATGATTGGAAATGTGTGGTTGAAAAAGAAGAAAAAATTATTGATGTGATGGAAAATATTATTTTATTGAAGATTGTGTGGTTGAAAATGAGAATTGATTTACTGTAGAATCAAAAAATCCCTAACAAACACCCCCTAAAATAAGAATAGAATTTTTGGAACAGTGACTGATGGGAGAATGTGTGCTGAAAAAGTGATGAAAAGTTTTAGATTTGTGTGCAATATTATTTATTTGAAGAATGTGTGGTTGAAATGAAGAACGAGAAAAAAATGAGAATGAGATTAAATGGGTGTCAAACAGGGGCAAGGTATTGAATCTGAGAAGTACTCACTACTCAACTAAATCAAGAACTTTGTTTCAGTAGTATTAAGTTATATAATATGTTCAGGAGGTTAATGACTTGCAAAGAGACAAAGACAGAGATAGAGGCAGACACAAAAAACAAGTCTCAAAACAGAGCAAAATTTTCATTTTAACTGCACCAAGTTTCCTCTTAAGAAAATGCTCAATGTCATGGACTCGTGATGAATGAAATTGGAAATGAAAGAAATCTAAAGATTCATAAAATCATAACTGAAATAAACAGTAGAAGAGATGGTAAAAAATAAAATTACAAAACGCATTCGATAAGAGATGGTAAAAGATGCATTATTTTTTACCTGACATTAGTTCCTTTACGGAAGATACGAATAGATGGATAACCTTGTATGTGATTCCTGAAATTAAAAAACAAGAGATTTAATCAACAGAATAGAGAACTGCAAGAAATTAAAAATTAAAAGAGCAGTATGCTGGCACCAAGCAATTAATTCAGAGTTTCAGAAAGGTACAGGGATCCAGACATGAAAGAAACTACTACATGTATGATGATCTTCTATATGGGAACTTCAAAAAGAGTAACCAATTGTATTAAAAAATAAAAAATGGATAACACAACTCAAGTCAAAAAATTAATTAGCCATAATGATTGCCAGGCAAAAATTCAGCCATAACTATACTTTTTGGCACTTTAGAAATATACCAGCAAAGACGACTATTTCATCTCTACAGAACTTCAATCACTGTACACATAATTCAAAGACGATGTGTGAGGGAAAAAAAGAACGTCAAATTAACCAACACATATTACCAGCAAATTTTTTAGACCTAAAAAATATATTATCATGTGCTCAAATGGTTAATCAAAATTTAAAAAAAAAAAAAAAAAACATAAAACACTTAAAAAAATTAAACCCAAATAGCCAAACTGATATCAAATCTTACACAAATTGACACCTAAATAGGCATATCCAAGTTCATGTCCAAGGGTACCAACAAATATCCTACTAGTATGAATACATAAAAATGATAGTTTTACTTACTGAAAAATGAAAAGAAAGTAATCACCGGAATCAGAAAAGAACATATTTACAGATTGTCGTACAGACAGATAAGCAAAATGATAATCAAGAAAATACCTTTTACACAGTTCAATTTCTTCAGTGCAATCAACCTTCCCCAGAAGAATGCGTCCATCCATTTCCGGGTCATACCTAAACCCAAAGTTTTTCAAGTGAGATTTTGAATGGAACAATACCATAGAAAATATACTCCATTTTCAGAACTGAGTGAACGGCCAAGTACATAGTTTATTTATATTTATTGAGCAATAATAATAGACCGTTAAAGGATTAGACCTTTCCATCATAATTTTGGCTGCTTTTTCCCATGAAGGTTTCTGGAATGAATTCGTGCAAAAGGCAAAAAAGCGTTAGCAAATCCATAATTGTCATTTCATATTATTGATTCAGAGCCAGAGTGAATAGTTACTATGAAGGAAATTGAGAAAGCAATCCAAGGCACTAGGTTGCAAAAATTTATAATAGTAATAATACCAGGCGGTTGCTCCAATAGCACCAAGGAGCATAGAAATTTACTACCAAAATTGCATGCCTACAACGATGCAAATCAACAGTATACAATATAAGAAGAGAAACATAACATGCACAATGTAATAAGAAAACAAATAACAGGGTTAGAAATTTGAAGTTCTGCAAGCTGTATACAATCAACTTACTGGTGTGCGATTCTATCAAAATTGTACGTATTCAGTGTAACAGAACCTTCACCATATTCCTCATCATATTCCTCATCGTGCTTAATTGCCTTTGTAATTGGTCCTGACTCAAACTCAGAGCCAGTTGTCTTTAAATTTGAATCTATTGAATACTTACGAACAGTTTTAGTTATATTCAACCTATTCTGTGAAAAGATGACATCTGCTCAGTAATATATATTAAGTAATATGCACAATACATATCAAATCTGCCGGATGGATTATGATAGAAGGAAAGCAATCATACAGCAGAAACTGTTAGAATAGTATGATTGCTTGTTATTTAATTCCAAACAAGAAACCAAGAACCTTGTCAAATAAATAAATAGTCAAGGGAAAATTATACTAAGCCATTTCAGATATCCCATTTACAACACAGCTCGCTTTGAAAACATACAATCAATCCCTCATTTCTATACTCTCCCTATAGGCAATAGACAACAATCGTAGTCAATAAGAGGAACGTTGATCTAGACGAATCTACAAGTACATTTCCACAAGTGTATATCAATTAATTCATTGGAGAACATGTTAAAGCCCCAAAAAATAAAAATTAAAAAAAGAAAGAAAGAAAATAAAATATAGATTATACAACCACAACCACCACCTTCAATTGTAGGTTCCACCGCAAAAACAATATTTCACACTTGGTGCTTGTCAGGGATAGCTTAAAAAGTTGCCAAAAAGTTGAGGACAATGTCAACAATTAATTTTAACCGCACATTTCATCAACTTTTATCAAAATATGCAAACATTTTCATAAAAAGCTTTGTCAAAACAACCCCTTAATGTATCAAAGGTCATTTGCAGATTGATTCGAAAAACACTATTTTATGTTCACTATCATCTATGGTAAGAACCCAAGTTCAAGGAAAGGTTATCTGTTTGGTATATGACACCCTGGAGGTAATCAGCTCAAATATTGAGAAAGTTTATTAAAGTCAACAATATCATTCCACAAGCACCTTTGGTATTTAGGATAACTTCTGAATTAACACCCAAAAGAAGTAAATGAAAGAAACTCACCGTTCCCAAGACGTCACTGACATCGATGGATGCAAATTCACAGGACAATGCTGGAAAACTACAAAAGTATCAGAGCAATATGTGGTACACGGGTTAAAAGGAAAAAAATGACACAGGACAGAAACTGGTGATGTCAAGCATAAAATAAGAGAAATGAAGCATATGAGAAGCAACAAAAAGATATTTGCACAATTTCATGAAATATTATCAATGGCAACAAATATCCAGAGTATTTCTAATACCAAAGGAAATATAATTAGCCTAACAGTTGTGAATATATCACTTTTAATACATGAAGGTTTTTTTTTTTTTTTTGTGGGGTGGGGGTTGTCTACACCAAATCGAAGAAAATAATTGAGAGAATCATAAGTATCAGACACAAGAAGAAAATAATAGGAATCCAAACAGAGTTACCAGCCTTAAAATCAGTCAAAGAAATCAAGGATGGCTGAAACGTATGACAGCCAGAAAGAAGACCTTGGCACCTTTTTTTTTTCCAAACATTTCATTGTAGCTTTTGCGGAAAATGAATTTTTTTTCCTTTTTTGGGTGAGAAGTAAATGAACATTATACCAGAGAATATGAGAAAAACAAGATGTTAATGAAAATAACAAGTTAATATTTCGAATTTTAGTTCCAGCTTTTGATTTAAAATTGAAGAAAAGCTTTAACATAGAAATACTTATGCTGCGATTTGACAATGAAGACTAGAGGAAATCACTAGTTAAGAATGATTTCTAACATGATCGTTCATCCATTGAAAAAATCCCATGATGCATTTTTCTTATTTCGAAATATAACTGTTATCACAACTATCTTGCACTTTCAAACTTGAACTTATAAAATCGCACACATTTACAGAAGGAAATTCCAATAAAACACCACAAAAAAATGTTTTAATTTATGTGGTAGAATCTAACCAAAAATAAATAAATAAAATGAACAAACAATTATCAAAATGCCCCTGAATTTGATCGTTTCACGAAATGAAGACAGTCCCCAGCCTTTCAGATTAGTGACATTGTAGTAGGTATTTACATCAGGAAGAAGAAAACACAATGATAGATGGTTTATGATTAAGAAAATTGAATGAGTACTCTTCTACCTAATATTGAAATCAATTCGTAAGAAGTCTCCATCAGAACTATTGTCAACTACAATCGAGGTAGAGGTGTTCACCCTCAAATAATCATTTAATTCCTGCAATATGAAAGCATAAGCACAAGTTGGTTACACTCCAGTTCGCTATGACAATAGCTGTAAAATACCTATAAGGTAAAATAGCAGTTAGAATATTGATAATGAAGAAGACACACAGCTATTGCTATTCCATTAATGACTAAGTTTAGAGCAGTCATATCTTATTATTATCCTGTTCTACATCTGTGCAAAAATCTACTAATCATCGACAAGCAAGAAGTCAACTTCCTACCATTCCAAATAGAAAGATCATAGAAAAGGCTGCTATAAGTGACAGCCCAGCACCTGACAATGATGCCTCGGTCAGGTCTCTGGGAATTTTCCTGCAAAGAAAATGAAAAGAAAAAAGGGATTTTCAGTTTGATAAAATGCTAGAATGACTGGGACCAAAACTCAGGCATACAGTACATATTCGAACTCTCCACAGTACCAAAATCTCAATTGCTAAGGGGCTGTTCTCTTTGTGTTTCAGTTTTGTGTTTTGGGTTTTGAATTCATTTTGAGTTTTTTGTTTTGAGTGTCTATTTTGAGATTTTTGAAAACGTGTTCTTTTTGGCATTTTGAAAAATGGTTTTCAAAAATTAGAAAATGTAAAACACATTCTCTTTCCCTTCCTCACTTCACTGTGTCTCTTTCTCTCTCGTGCCTCTCTCCCCCCCCCCCCCACCCATCTTCTTCCCCAACTTCTTCACAGGAGGTTGTTGGTTTGGGTGTTGTGGTTGGATGTTAGGTTGCGACGTTGCGGTGGTTGGGTTGCGATGTCGCGGTGGTGGGAAAGCGATTTTTTACTGTGGCGATTTTGGCTGTGGTTGGGCCACGACGCTGCTGTGGCGGCTATGGTGGCGGTTGGGTCGCGATTTTTTGGCTGTGGCGATTGGGGTATTGGCTGTGGTGGTTGGATCGCGATTTTGGCTGCTGTTGTGTCTTGATTTTGGCTGTGGTTGGGTGGCTATTCTGGTAGCGATTTTGCGGTGGTGGGTCGCCATTTTGGCTGGGCGGTGGTGGTCTTTCTGGTGACGATTTTGGCTGTTTCGGTGGAGATATTTGTGGTGGCAATTTTTCGGAGGTTGGGTCGTGATTTTGGCTGTAGCAGTGGTGGTTTCTAGTAACGATTTTGGTGGTGGTGGACCGGTGGTGCAGTGGTAGTTGGGTTCCGGTGGTGTAGTGGTCGTCAAGAAAGAACAACCGGCCCCAGAGGGAAGGAATTGGAATTGTGGTAGTGGAGGCGTTATTGGATTGAAAATGGTCATTTCCCTTGTTTTGCAATTTTTCCCTGTTTTTGCTTGAAAATGGCCAAAACGATGTTTTTATCGTTTTGTGTACAAATTTTTTATCGTTTTCAAAAATGCATTTTCAAAAATAGGAAAGAAAACGCGTTTTCATTGTTTTGGAAAATCGAAAACAGAAAACGACCCAAAATGGCCTAAGAGAACACCACCTAAAATTATCAGCATCACCGTTCTTGTCCACATTCATTCAAACCGTTCCCAGTTTAAACAAAATACTTGATCAAAATGTGCATATTATCCAAACATAGTTCTTCCATTGTTCTAAATGGTTGGTATAACAATGCCCCCACATCATGCATCATATCTGTTGACTGTTTCACTGAGTAACAAAAGTTTCCACTAGCCTACTGTCCTACCATCGTCGTTTATTGGAGGATTTTTCTGGATGCAATTCACTAAACTATTTCCAAAAGCAATGCTTTGATGTAATCGTCCTATATCCCCTGTGGTCCACTATCATACACCTAAACAGCACACATCCGACAAAGTATCTGAACTACAAAACAAATCCTTACAGACAAAAAAAAAGAGTTTTTAATTTCTGGATTTTACACGATTAATCATATCCATTGACAATTTCGTATTCATGATCGAATAAAATAGGACGGCATACACACAATAAGCATAAAAATTCCGAACAAAGAGCTAACCTGTAGAAATCAACGGATTTGATTTTACTTGTCGAAACCATGACTACTGGAAAAATTATTACGACACAAAAAAATATTCTAAAATTATTAACAGTCTTGAAATCAATAACAGATCTGTAAAAGAAGGGTCTACTTAAAATCCAGAATCGAAAGCGAAAAGATTCTATTTCTTCAGAACGTAAGTAATCCAATGGGAATGGATGTTACAATATGCAATGCAGGCGTTTTAAGCGGGATTGTTTTGTGTGTTCAGTGCGTTGCGAATTAATTTAATGCGTTGCAAATTAATTGAAAATTAAAAGCAAAAATGGGGTTTTGCGTTCATGTTAGAGGGTCCAGTGGAAATAGTAACTTAATGGACCCCACTCTATGTGGATCCACTAAGGTTTGACAAACCGCAATACTTAGAGGGTATTCCGCGGTGAATAAAATTAGATTTTTAGCGGATTGTGATCGAAATTTTTAAAATGTGTGGTTGAAATGTTGTGGAACTCATAAAAGATGTGGTTAATATTGATTTTTTTACTTTAACTTGACGTTGGCTTAATTTTCTCCTCGAATAGAAGGGTCGAGGAAAATTTCTCTGTGTAACATTTTTTTTTTTGTTTGTTTTTTGGCGAATTTAAAACTCCACTCAATTTCTATCTCAATTGCAATTAAGTTATTGAACTTTATCTTACAACAATCGGGTCACTCAACTTCAATTTAATTATGATCAAATCATTGCATTCCACCAATCTACATGACAGAATATGGTTAATTGGCCGTTAAAATTATGATCAAATCATCAGTTTGCATTCCATCAATCTACGTAACAGATTATGCATAATTGGCCGTTAAAATTAATTTCTACAAAAGTTAACCATCGTATAGGCTTGTTACACGTGCTTCACTGCAATTGAACTAAAGTTAAGTAATCCGATTACAATAAATTGAAATTCAGTGACCTAATCGCAATGGAGATGAAAGCTGGGTGGATTTGAATTAAACTTGGAAATGACTTATTTCATCATTCAAAATACGAAAATTAATATTTCGTATATTAAACACGATAATTAATATTTCATAAGTCAATCTCTAAAAATAATAATATTTCAAGAGTTATAAATGCATATATTTTAGACTACTTTTAATATTATTTTCTAAACGTGCTTTGCATGTTGCATAATACGATAATATGTTTTTATATTTTAATAATGTTGAGAATTATATTCAATAAAAATTATCTTAATATCCTCAAAACATTAAACATGTGTATAAGTCAAATTACAACTTGTACACATCATTATCTTACTATCAGTGCATAGAATTATCTTACATATGCTAGCATTGTGGTGCCAATCATCCAACATTAGATTTGGTAATGTAAAGAATTGAATGATTAAAAAAAGATTCATGTAATTATTCTCGTACTCCTAACCCTTTTATATAGGGTCTTTATTAAGTGGAGGCTGTACAACATCGACAACATTAAAAAAAAAAGGAAACTAAAATCTTTTCTTTTGTACTTTCTTGTTCGACCTATTACTGAACACCAAACACCCTCGTAAAGTTCAGAAGTCGATGATGGGTTCACCAATTGTCAAATTTCTTTCTAGAGTCCATGGCAGGTTAAAGAGATTGGCCATGATGAACTTGAAGATCTTGTTCACATTGATGTTGTGTGTTGCACTTGAGAAGAAGAGGGTTGCTTTCATAGCCCTGGCATATGCCCTTGCCTGCTTTACCACATATATTAATACAAAATTATATTTATATTCATAATCATAGCATATAATCATAATCAACGAATCTAGAAAAAGTCATTGACTAAAAAAATTACTCCCTCTGTCTCAATTATATAGATTTATTTCGTTTTTCACGCGGATTAATAAAGCTTCTATAATATCATTGAAAAATTAATTTTTGCCAAGATCTTTCCTAATTTACCCATATTTAATTTTCAGTATGTAATAATAAATTATTGTTGGAATTAATAAATAATTTGAAGAAGAAGAAGTGAGAGTTGTTCCATATTCCAAGATGTGAGAAATGTGTGTATTTGGATGATTTCAAGAAGTTCGCATATTAGATGGAGAAAATTTAATAAGAGTATATTGGTAAAAGAATACAACAAAATATTCTACATTAGGAAACATGCACATATATTTGGAACAAGAGAAAAGAAAACTCAAAACTATATAATTGAGACCGACGGGGTATTACTTTGCACAAATTCGAATTTAACTTTGTTTTTAGTCATAGAATTTTGCTTTTGTGAACTTCAAGATAAATTTTGATTTTCACAAGAACCAAAAAAAAAAATTTTTTTTTATTATATATAATCTTTTATAAGCAAGAAGAAATTTTTACCTGAGTCACAATAGTCCATTGAATATCTGGTGGAAGTCGGACAAAATCATCAAACTTTGTTCCGATTAATATAGGAATTGCATTCTGCAATTAACAATTCTTGTTTAATTTTATAGGACAACAAATCCACGTATGAAAAGAGTAGGTGACGTTCGTACCCGATTCCACTTCGTTGCCTCGTTATACCATCCAATAATACTACAACGACACAAAAACGCCCCCATTAAAATATTTATTTTTATATTATTATCAAATTTAAGAAAATAAGATTAAACATACCTGTTGAGTGTACATCTACTAGTAAGATCAAACATAAATAAAATTGCGACAGCATCTTTGCAAGAAATTGGAACCTGATCAAAAGAACTTTTGTCGCCTGCATTATGATTTGGAAAATAAATTTTAATTTAATTTAATTACATAGTAAATTAAATATAGGAATTAATTTTTTTTAATCATACCTCCCACATCCCATATTCTAAAAGCAATCCTTGCACCTCGAACATGGAAAATTTTGTCCATTAAATTTATTCCTTTCATCTGAAGTCCTCTTTTTTCTTGTTCATCCCCTACATACTTTATCTAAAACATTGAACCAAATGAAAATTAATATAAAAATATTAAACACCAGATGATCTCTTCCAGCAGCAAGAAACCCGTAATCGAAAAAGTAATATTCTCGATAAATTTAGTGTCGACTACTGAAAAAAAAAATGAGAGAGAGACGATACTCACCATAAAGCTTGTTTTTCCAATCTGGCAATCCCCCAAAAGACTGATTTTTAAGGCAACTAAATCTGAATCACTCATGTCCTCTTCATAGCTACTGCTGCATGTAGTCGTGGGGTCTTCTTCGTGTCCTATGCCAGACTCTATAGCTTCCATGGACGACGGCAAAGAAGAAGAAGAATTAGGGGATCTTCGGGACAATCTCCTGTACCGAATAGGCCTTCCAATTGAACAAACAAGAATTCTATCCCAAATGAATCCAAAGAACTGCCGGAATATTGAAACTTTGTCTATTATGCTCCACCGGATATTGACGTGGACGATTCTCCGGCAGAGTTGCATCATCTTTCCGGCAGCTTCATGAATTCTTATAGCAGCCCCAGCCATGAGTGTTATATGGTCTAGTGGCTTCTTGTTTACTCATGCTCTTGGTTAATAGTAAAAATGAATTAATCTAAGGTGGGTGTTATCATGGGGCGGGTTTTGACCCGTGTTGGGTTGTGTGGACAACGGAAACGGTCCAAGTTGCCGGCTCATTGCTTTCTACGTAGCTTGGTTATATAGGTCAACTAAGATAAGTTACATAAGTATCATGAATTGTTTATATATATATATAAAATATTACGGAATTACCCATTAGAATCTATTGAGAAATTAAACCCCCTATTTATATGGATTAAAATTAGATTTTGATAAAAATTGATAAAATGTATAATTGAAAATGTGTGAATATCATAAACTGTGATTAAAATTAATTGTTGATTTAAAATTTTAATTTCAATTTCTATAAATCATGATTATATAATTTATTTAATTATAAATTAATAATCAGTGGACCATACATTTGATTGGTTAAACCCCCTATTTATATGGATTAAAATTAGATTTTGATAAAAATTGATAAAATGTATAATTGAAAATGTGTGAATATCATAAACTGTGATTAAAATTAATTGTTGATTTAAAATTTTAATTTCAATTTCTATAAATCATGATTATATAATTTATTTAATTATAAATTAATAATCAGTGGACCATACATTTGATTGGTGGATCTAGATCAAGCAAAAAATAATATAGTTTTATATACTTAATAAGAATATAGAAAAAGCTGCAAACCCCATAGCCATGAGCATGACACATATATATAATTCTTATCCTATCTATAAAGCATTCCCTATATAAAATATATTCATCTTGCCCCTCTTTTGCCCTGCCAAGCATCCCAAAACAAGAGATTAAAGTCTAAAGTACAATCAAAAGTTATATTCTTTAATCTTTATCAATGTGAAAATTAGTGAAGTTGAAAATTGAAAAAAGATTTAAATCTCTTTTCATGGTGTAAAAAAGAGCATAAATCAATTATAAGTGAATTTGATTTTTTTTTTAAATAAAAAAAATAAAGTCAATACACTTAGGGCCCACTTGGCAAGACTTCCGAAAAATCAAAAGATATTTCTAAGATTAAAAAGTTACTTTTGAACATATTCGAATAATTTTCTACAAAGTGTTATGTATTGCGGAAAGAGCATTTTTAGAGGAAATTGATTTAAAGAGACTTTTTACAAGAAGCACAAGCCCTATCCAATGGGTCATTAATCTACATCATATTTTATTTTTGTTCGTTACCCATCAACTCTGCCTTCAACACGGTCATAAAGAATGTGTATCTTGTCAATTCTTCATAGAACGACCATCAAAATGATTTTTTTTTTTTAATTTTGGTTAAATAGAATACACCAAACGCACCTATGCCTATAAGTGTTGAGAACTTGAGGGCCTTGGGTGTTGCGTGATGGTCCAAAGAAAGACACCTAGAGCAAACTACCTAACTAATTTTGAATATTAGTTGCTGAAACCTAAGGTCATGGGGGTTGGGTGAGATTTTTTTATAAATCAGCACCAAACTCAATATCAATTATTAAAAGGAAAATTTGAAGCAACAGTCCCTATTTTTTTAAATTGTTGCGGACTTTACCTTAATTTTCATTTTGTGCCAACAAATGTCCCTAACCTTTTACCAAATGTGTAGTTGGAGTCCAAATGAATGGTTGAACTTGACCGTTAGTTGAGAAAAAAGTGGACTTTGACCAATTTTGACAAAATTGAAAGACGTAAAATAATACTTTACATTTTCTCCATATTAAAAAAGTTAAAAATTAAATTAAAAACCCCAAAAATAAAAATAAATAATAAACCCACCCCACCCCACACCACAATATAAATCGACAAGGTCTCTTCTTCTTCGACAAGACCTTACTCAACACCGCCAACCCACGCCCATGCTGCCACCACAACTCCTACTCACCACCACACACTATCAGTGCAGCACCGTCCGTCGCCACCTTCCAGTTAACTGCACATTTGAAAATCAAACCAAGAAAAATCATTGATTTCATCTCTATCAAAAACCTAGAAATCAAATCCCACCCTACCCAAATCAAAACCAGAATTGGATTTCTCCCGAGTAAGTTTGTGAATGGGAATTTTGAAGCAGTGCGAGATCGGGATTTGAAATCCTAAAAGCTGCATTGATTGTTTGTCGCCTATTTGTTGAAATATTATCATTAGATTAGAAGTTTGGATTGTGGAAGTCAACCGGTGATACTCCACAATGGTGGGTGTGATCGAAGGAAGAGTTGTCGACAGTTTTTGAGTTCTCAAGTTGAGGATTTTTGGTGGTTATTCCCGTGACATATGGTGGAGTTGGGGTTTGTGGTTGGGTGGGATGTGTAAAGGGGAATGATGGCTTTTCGGTGATGTGTGGGTTCGATGGTTTGGGCGGTGTTTGGGAAGAATATAACTGATGGTGGTAACCGAATTTCAGTTGTGGGGGTTAAGCTGGGGGAAGAAGAAACTATTTTTTATTTCTTTGATTTTATTTATTTATTTAATGTGGTAATTTTAAACTTACCATTTTACCCCTTCCAATTTAGTCAAAATTGATCAAATTTCAATTTTCTTGATCAACTAACGGTCAAGTAGATATTTTCCATTCATTTTGACTTCATATGCATATTTATGAAAGGTTGAGACATTCGTTGGCACAAAATAAGAATTAAGATAAAATTTGCAAAAATTGAAAATGTTATGACCGTTGCTGCAACTTTCCCTATTAAAAAAGGCTAGTTTTATATCGTCAGGACATCAAATGTAATAGATTTAAGATTAAGATATGAACAAAACCTTTTAATAAGTATCATTAGGTATGGTAATTTTCAATATGTTGTAGACACGTGTAGGCACATCAAAGAAAGCTAAAAACCACACATATCTCAAATGATAAGAGGCGGCAAGATGTGTGCCAATTGCAATTGATTGATTGCTACCTTCTAAAATAGACTTGTCCCTACCATTTTGCTTGGATTAAACTAGATGTACTCCATGATTTACTCCATGGATTACTACATGGCCAAGTGGCGGCCATGTATTGGAGCCTCGGGGGTGGGGCCGAGGCCCCACCCCCGAGGCTCCAATACATGGCCGCCACTTGGCCATGTAGTAATCCATGGAGTAAACCATGGAGTACTTGTAGCATCCTCCATTTTGCTTTTATATATATGTATTTTTTGGCGTAGGCTTTCGTCTCAGACTTAGGTGGTGACTTATACCCATCACATACTTGTGATTTAATGTTAGGGTTCGTTTAATTGCAATAGTAAAAAATGAGTGGAAAGAAAATAAATTTTAAGGAAAGTAATTGCCTAAAAATTATTTTGCAGGGGATTGTTAATTTAGTGTGTTTGATTGATATAATTTTTCACCCAAAAAATTTTTAAATTTTGTGTTCGTTTGACTTTGTTTTACGTGAAAATTGTCCATTAAAGTGATAATTTTTTCCACAATTTGTTAAAAGTTTTCCCTAGAAAATTGGAATAATGCTACTTTGTCAAAAAAATGTGACTTAATAGTTGACAAAATAAGTGTTAGCAGGATGTGATTGATTGAAAAAGTTGGCTGTATTTTAAACAGTCCAATGATAAGTTGACATGTGGTATTATGTCAATGATTATGTCAATCATTATGTTCATGTAACATTTCCCAATTGACCAAGAAAATGGAATTCCTTTTTCAAGTTCTAGGGAAAATAACACCAATCAAACATGACCTTAATGATTTAGGTTGGTACAGTTAATTTCGAGAGATTATTTTCTTTTATACATGATGAGTTACACGCTTATTGAGATTAAATTTACTTAATATTTGATTATTTGAACATATTTTAATTCATAGTAAGCTTATGATTTAAAGATCCAAGTAAAAGGAAGGAAAGATCAGACGTTGCAAAACGAAGAACCTATGTACATAGTATGTGCGGAAATTAGTGCACACAATTTTGTACAAAAATCTACACAGGAAAAATGATTTACAATTAAAAAGATACTTGAATTTGAAGTTCAACCAAAAAAGAAATCACCATTTAGAGTTGTGGATCAAAATTTATGGTCTTTCAAAGCTCATTGTCACGGTACAAGAACTTTAGCTTGTCCTCGTGCGGCACTTAGTCGATTGTTTTCCCCAAAATCCAACTAAGTCAGCCTTCCCACAAAATGGAAGCTTAGGTAAGCACACTTTCTCACAATGCACAAGAGTTTTGGAATGCTCAAAGAGAGGTTTTTATTATGTACAAATGGTATGTATAAGTAAGAGTAAAAAGGAGCACAATAGAGCACTAGAGCTTTTTTTGAGCACTAGAGCACTTTTTCTACGTGTGTATGTATGTATATTACACATGTCCTAGGTGGGTATTTATAGGCATCCCACCTCCTTAATATGTGGTGGAGATTCTAGAATTCTCTATACAATTCCCAAGCATACAACTATGTCTAGAATGTTCTAGAATCTTTCCATGCCTTAGGTACATTCTTTAAGTAGTTCTAGAATGTTGGGGAGATTTCTTACCCATTTGAAGTTGCTAGATATTTCCTTAAATTACCGGAAAGTTCCAGCCCTCTCCACAAGCTTCTAGAAACTTCCGCATAGGCAATTTTAGCTTTTCCCCTTTCTATTGGCTTTCTTAGCCAATTTTTCACGTCCAACTCTTGTATGCTCACACTCTCCCCCACCAAAGTCCTTGACGCCGTCGTCAAGATACTTAGTTTTATAGGTGTCAATAACCTCCTTAAATTACCAGAAGTCCGTTTCCTTTTCCCAACTTACCTCGTCATCAGGCAAGCCTTTCCACTTTACTAGGAACTCCATATGATTAGGAACATCCCGCTACTGAATGATCCTACTCACAAGTATTTCTTCTACTTCACGGTCGTACGAAGTAATCATGATGGGCGGCGCACTGTGTGACTCTCCTCGACTTGGGTCATCCTTGTCCCAATGATAAGGCTTTAGCACGCTTACGTGGAAGACGAGATGAACCTTCAGTTGTGAAAGTAATTCCACTTGATATGAGACATTTCCAACCTTCTGACGATTGGAAAGGGACCTTCGTAGCGTCGCACTAGCCCTTTGTGCACTTGACGATAGGCTTTGAATTGTTGGGGGGCATCTTAACCATCACAAAGGTCACCCACTTGGAACTCCAAATGCCTTCTTCTCATATCAGGCCACTTTTTCATTTTCTTCGAGGCCTTATCCAAGTAAACCCTTACCATGTCGAGTTGCTCATGCCAACCCTTTGCCCATTTATATGCCGAAGGACTTGAACCTGTATATCCTGCTGCTATGGCATGAAGCGTTAGGGGTTGTTGACCCATCACTATCTCGAAGGGACTTTACTGCATTGCTTCACTACGCTGTAGGTTATAGGAAAACTGTGCCACATCCAACAACTTTGCCCGATCTCGCTGATTGGCGCTCACAAAGTGTCGCAGATATAACTCCAATAATGTATTGATCCTTTTCGTCTGTCCTCCGTTTGCGGATGGAATGATGTAGAGAAGTGGAGGTCTGATCCTATCATCTTAAACAACTCTTTCCAAAACTTCCCCGTGAAACGTGGGTCTCGATCACTTATAATGCTTCTTGGAAGGCCCCAATACTTTACCATATACTTGAAGAACAAGTGTGCGGCTTCTTCTGCTTTGCAATCTCACGGGGCAGGAATGAATGTTCCCTATATGGATAATCTATCCACCACGACCATGATGGAACCACATCCCTCTGACTTAGGTAGCGCCGAGATGAAGTCCATCGTAACGCTATCCCATGGCCTCTCTGGTGTAGGCAATGGTTTTAGCAATCCTGCGGGCCTTCTTTGCTCCACCTTGTCTTGCTGGCACACAAGACAAGTTTTTACATATGCTTCAATGTCATCCTCCATTCTTGGCCAATAGTATGATTTTTCAATCAATGCCATGGTCCTTTGGATACTCAGATGACCAGCCCACATTGAGTCATGGCACTCCTTCATCAATTCCCCTGCAAGTTTCCCCATCGAGGAATAAAGAGACGATTCCCAATAGTGTATACTAACCCATCTTGCTCCCAAAATCGCCTCGTCTTGCCTTCCTAACATAATTGTAGTAGATTCTTAGCAAAATCATCATCAGCCATGCCTTTTTTGACCCGCTCGAGTAGGTTGCTTTCTACACCAGTGATGGAAGCAAATTCCGCCTTGCGACATAACGCATCCGCAACCACATTAGTCTTGCTCGGCTTATACTCAAGCTCGTAATCAAACTCGGCTAAGAAGTCTTGCCATCTTGCTTGTTTGGAGGTGAGCTTCTTTTGCTTCTGGAAGTAGCTCGTGGCAACATTGTCTGTCTTGATTACAAACCTACTCTCAAGTAAGTAATGCCTCCATACCCGCAAGCAATGAATGATAGCGGTTATCTCTTTGTCATGTATCGGATATCGCTTCTCCGTATCATTCAGCTTGCGACTCTCGTAAGCTATGGGGTGCTTTTCTTGCATTAGCACTCCCCCGATGGCGAATTCTGATGCGTCTGTGTGAACTTCGAAGGGCTTAGAGTAATTAGGCAGTGCTAGTACTGGTTGCAACAGCTTGCTTAAGGTCTTCAAAAGCCCAATGACATTCATCATCCCACGCCCAAGGGACATTCTTCTTAAGCAAGTTAGTCAAGGGTGTCGCCCTTCTAGAGTGCCCTTAGATAAATTTTCGATAATAATTAACTAGACCAAGGAATGATCGCAATCCCGTCACCGTTGTGGGAGGTTCCCATTCAATAATAGCACGTACCTTGGCCATATCCATGTTGATCTTCCCACCAGCAATCTTGTGCGCCAAGAACATCACCTCCTGTAGCGCGAATGAGCATTTCTCCCTCTTCACATATAGCTCATTTTCTCGCAATACTTGGACCACTTTCCTTAAATGTTGGACATGGTCGTCCAAGCTTTCACTGTAGACTACTATGTCATCTAAGTATAGCACCACGAATTTATCCAAGAATGGGTGAAAAATCTTGTTCATAAGGGTGCAGAACGTTGCTGGCGCATTAGTAAGACCGAATGGCATGACTAGGAATTCGAACGAGCCATACCTGGTTACACACGTCGTCTTAGCCTCATCACCTTCGGCAATACGCACTTGCCAATAGCCCGATCTCAAGTCCAGCTTTGTAAACCACTGTGCCTTGCCCAACCGGTCGAACAAGTCATCCACCAAGGGGATAGGATACTTGTTCTTAATAGTTACTTTGTTCAGCGCCCGATAATCTATACACATTCGAAGGCTCCCATCATGTTTCCATTGAAATAGTACTGGGGCACCATAGGGTGCCTTAGAGGGACGAATGTACCCTGCATCAAGTAGTTCCTTCAATTGCTTTCGCAATTCCTCAAGTTCCGGGGGTGCCATTCAATAAGGTACCATAGCTGGAGGTTTAGCACCTGGTTCCAGCTCTATAGCATGATCCACTTCCCTCCTAGGTGGGAGTCTCTTGGGCAGCTCCATGGGCATAACATCCTCAAATTCTCGCAATAAGTTATGAACTTCAGAAGGAATGTCAAGAGAATCAAGGGACTCACCTTCTTCCTTGCACGTCACAAGGAGGTTTGTTATCGTCTTTTGACCCCTTTGCTTACTTGCATAGCCGATAGGACTCTAGCGTTCACCGGAATGCGCTCTACGGTAACCTTGTGGTCTTTCCACCACTCCTAAATTGTATGCACCCATCATCTGTGAGAGAGAAAGGCAGGACTCTCTACATGAAGACCAGGCCGATCACCATTTTGTAATCCTTCATTGGCACAATGTTCACGTCAATCATGCCAATCTAAGTGCCCATTTTCATCGGGACTCCTCGGGCAATGCCAAGTAGTGGCCTTGCTCGTTGGTCCACCGTCGTGATCCAACCGGGTTCCTTGGCGAATTTGAGACCCAATCTTCCCGCTTCATCGCTTGACACCAAGTTTTGATTGGCACCGCTATCTAGTAATGCTTTGATATCTATCCCATTTACTTTGGCATCAATGTAGGTTAAGGTCTTACCTGGTCGAAGTTTGGGCTCGACCTTGGCCTTGGCTACCTCAACCTTAGGCTCTTCTTGCGCCTAGGCCTTTACCGAGGAAAGCACACGCAGTGACCCCAGTGCACCTTCACCTTGCTGAGCGATCCCCTCGCATAAGGATATGATGGCATTTAACTTGCTACAGTTCGGGCATTCCCTTACAAAGTGCGGCCCACCACACAGAAAACAGTCTCGTCGTGCCTTGGGCTGTTCCTTGTTGCCGTCTCCTTGCCTTTCCTTTCCCTTGAAAGGTTTGGCTGCCTTGTGGGGTTTGTCTCCCCCACCCTTGCCAAAGTTACTCCCCTTCTTTACCTTATCCTTCTTCGAAGACTCTTTTGAAAACTCCACCAAGGATTCGGCGACCGCAATGGCACTAGTAAGATCTTGGACACCTCGCCTTTTAAGCTCTTGTTCTGCCCATCGTTGTAATCCATCAAGAAAGTACAACAAGCGGCTCTTATCGGGCATATCCGGAATTTCCAACATCAACGATGAATACTCTCTAATATAGTCCATGAGAAAACCCGTATGTTTAAGCCCAAGTAATTTCTTTATAGCCACTTCTTCCGCATTTTCGGGGTAGAACTGTTTCTTTAGTTCTCCTTTGAATGCATCCCAAGTGTTTATTTCTACCAGTCCTCTCTCCATCTCGGCATGCCTTCGTCTCCACCATAGGGTGGCATCATGCTCAAGATATAAGGTAGATGTACTTACCTTGGTAGCGTCATCCGTTATGTGCATGGTATCCAAATATCTTTCAATTGCCCAAATGAAGTTATCCAACTCTTTAGCATCTCGTTTACCACCGAATTTTGGTGGTTCAGGTATTTTAACCTTTGGGGTAGCACTCGTCGATGCTCCCACGGCTAGGGCAGCCTTACATAACGTGAGGTCTCCCTTTACCTTACAAAGTTCCTCCTTTAGGGACTTAATTTCCCCACTAATGGTGCTACAAAATTCTTCCATAGATTTATTCACACTATCAATGAAAGAATTGAGCGCCTTGTCTTCATCTCTTTGTCCCTACTCTCTTGTTCATCTTCCCGCGAGTCAGGAGTGTCAAGGATTTCTCCCATGGCCAACTTCACCTTAGCCAGCCTTGTATTGAAGGCCTCAACTATGTCCACAGAGACACTTGTCTCATCCCTGGTCTCCTTGGACTTTGCCCTCCTCTTTGGCTGAACTCGAGTATCCTCACGCCCTCGTTCCTCTTGTACTTCGGTGACGTTGCCAACTTCCACTTCGCTCCCAAACATGGTTACTTACACCCCTTGTAATGTAACCTAGGCGCTGATCCCTCGTGTCACGGTACAAAAACTTTAGCTTGTCCTCGTGCGGCACTTAGTCGATTGTTTTCCCCAAAATCCAACTAAGTCGACCATCCCACAAAATGGAAGCTTAGGTAGGCACACTTTCTCCCAATGCACAAGAGTTTTGGAATGCTCAAATAGAGGTTTTTATTATGTACAAATGATATGTACAAGTAAGAGTAAAAAGGAGCACAATAAAGCACTAGAGCTTTTTTCGAGCACTAGAGCACTTTTTCTATGTATGTATATTACACGTCCTACGTGGGTATTTATAGGCATCCGACCTCCTTAATATGTGGTGGAGATTCTAGAATTCTCTATACAATTCTCAAGCGTACAACTATGTCTAGGATGTTTTAAAATCTTCTCATGCCTTAGGTACGTTCTCTAGGTAGTTCTAGAATGTTGGGGAGATTTCTTACCCATTTGAAATTGCTAGATATTTCCTTAAATTACCGGAAAGTTCCAGCCCTTTCCGCAAGCTTCTAGAAACTTCCGCATAGGCAATTTTAGCTTTTTCCCTTTCTATTGGCTTTCTTAGCCAATTTTTCACGTACAACTCTTGTATGCTCACATCGTGGACTAAACCAACGGACCAAAAGCATATGAACATTCCAAAGGTCGTAGCAAGCATAGCTGCGACTGGCGACTGCAGCTGATGAATTTTCGGCCAAACTACAGGCCTATTTGTCACAGTCAACAACAGTCCATAGCAGCCTACTGCAGTCGAGTGACTCGAGTCCGACTAGTACAAGGAAAGTTTGTTCTCTTTCCGAATCCAATGGTACATTGGCCAATTCATGTTCATGACTTTCATGGAACTTGAAGCACTATATAAAGATCAAGTGTAGGTCAAATAACGGGGATTCCATGCCACTCAATAGAAAACTATAGAGATAATTCAACACCGAAAAAACCAATAATTTCTTGGGAGCAAAATTACAAAGATTTTAGGAGGCTTTAGATGATTTTGAAGAAGGGTCATCACATTATGCCCTTTGAACTGAAAATCCAAGAATGAAGTCCTTGATTTCATCACTTGCTGCCTTTTCAAGGGCACTCCGGCCTTCTGAATCTTTGACAGTGTAATCAGCTCCAGCTCTTAGCAGTTCTTCAATCTTCGGCTTGTCACCCTCTGAGGCTGCCATCATCAGCAAGATGTCGACTGGGTGGATGTTTTGGTTCAAAAGAGCCTCCATCTTATCATATGTACCTTCCACAGCTAGCATTCCCATGTAATTGAAGTACTGCTCAAAACAGATAGTATTATCGTCAAACTTCTTCCAGTCCATTAACTACTCATCACATAAATGACTATTTCCAGATTCACTGAATAGTTAAAACTAGCATAATGATCAAAATTTAAACAAGAAGCAAAACTTCGATTTACTTAACAATTTTCTGCCATTTCAGCTGCCATGGGGCAAGAAGACACTTTTCATATGGCAAATTATACTGTCATGTAATGCATAGATTTTTAACTGCGCCCCTTAATCAACTGAAAGCCCACGGTACAATTTCTATCACGACTTCTTATCTAAGCAAATCAAGCTACAGTTATAGATCGAACTTCCTCAACAAGCTATTAAACGTCTAAAACCAGCACCTGCCTATCTTTCTACCAAAACTATTTCCAGCTTCTTTACTCCGTCAGCAGGCTAATCATAATTACTTTCCTCATGCAAGCAAACTTTCACCATCTCTTTTATAATTCTGTTCTATATTTCTATATTATCTGTTTCAAGCTGCTATACAAACACCAGTACAGACTACTGATACTAATGACTAATCCACTTCATATATTTAATGGGCAATTTGATAGAATCCATAGTATCATAAAATTTCGCAGAGATTTTTCAGAAGCACTTATGTTACATACAACCTCAAGAACTTGACAAAAGCAATCTTGATATTACTTTACAAGAAAATGCGACTCAAATCTAATATTTTAGCACTGACTCTGCTCAAAGTATCAACCTGTCATAAACAGGGTAAATAGAAAATTACCCCTTTTGGTTTCAAATTCTTAATATCACCCTGTGGCTGTGATCAGTCTTCTAACCGCCTATTTTTATTTAAATCAAGATCTTGTTAATTACCCCCTAGCTCTAACCTGACCAAATGGTGTTAAATCTTTCTAATACCTCTAGCCGTTGTCTTCATAGTTCTTACAATGTAATAAGGAAATAAAAGTTACTTTCACACCCCAAAAAGTATCCAGGTGCGGTAGGTGAGCCAAATTACAAGGGACAAGCAATAGAAACTCAAAACCTTACAGGATGCATCTCAATTTCCCTGTAGAATATAAACAGGAAACACTAATGGGATACAGTAAAAGCATAGAAACAAATTTTGGGGGCAAGCACATCAAAATGGCTTCAGTGGTTGAACGAAAAATTCAGCTAAAGAAAGAATCTTTTCAATTTAAGCTCTAGGAAAACTCTACCTGAGCTAAAAAATATAGCTCACATCCTACATACATTAACATTACCAAAAACAAATTAATAGAACTATTACAAATTCCTAGAATAGAATGGGATAAGTGATACCTGTTCAACATCGTCACGGTCAAAATCATCACGGGTCTGGCTACCGTAAATTCCAGCACCTTCAGCATCAACGCCATTTTTGCCAAACTTGAACCAGCACGTGGTTCTTGAACCAGAGCATGGACCAAGTCTTGTCATGGGTCTGCACCATCCTAGAGTTTTCGTTCTTGGGCTACCCAGAAACTTAGAATTGAGCTTGGAGAAATATGCAGTAGACCAAGTTGAAGAAGAATTAGTGGGTCTTGATAAGAAGCAACTTAGCTGGAGAGTACTCGAAATTGTGGCCATTTTTCAGTTTCAGACACCCCCGAACCAAGTAGCAGCCTTATCATTGGCACGAACGTACAATTTCTAATTTATATATTTAGAGATAGGATTTGGACAACAAATCAGAGTGGCGCAGCGGAAGCGTGGTGGGCCCATAACCCACAGGTCCCAGGATCGAAACCTGGCTCTGATAAGAGAGCAAGCTTCTCTTCCCACTCAATTTTTTTGTTGATCAGATTTTTATTTCTTCAATCAAATAAAGCATTTTCATGAGAGAATAAAAAATGTGTTTATTAATTCATATAATTAATTAGAAAAAAAAAATCTTTGATGAACCAAAAAGTTTTAAGATATTTTTAAATAAAACAATGGATTATTACGCCTTTTCAAATTGTATAAAAAATATTTACTAATTTTTAGTTTTATTAAAAAATGAGTATGGTTATTGTAAATCCAATTAATTTAGAGAAAATTCTTATTGTTTTATATAATTTTCTAAGATGATTTCTAGTGCAAAATGGCAAAGTGTGATTTTATTTAATCTCTGTTAAAATTATAATTCATTTTTTCTTTTCGTTCTTATCAACCACACATTCTCTCCAATAAAATAATATTACATGTAGTCTCCAAAAAATTTCTTATTTTTTAACCACACATTTTTCAAAAAAAAGCATTATTCAAACCATTAAAATTTTAAATAACGAAGGCCAAAAGGGGGCTTAGTTTAATCATCGTAAAAAGACTCGTAATATCATATTAAAAAAAAACGATATACCAAAAACTATAGCATTGGAGGCTGGACCCTACCGGTTTGACACCTCTATATTCACCGCCATTTACGGCTGGTGCGAAAAGGGAAAACTCAGAATTTGATTCTTTTAGTACCTTCGAATTATTTACCTCATGCTCATTCTATATTTTTTTCCTTGATTGATGCTAAGGCACAATGCAAAAAATTTGTGCAACTTCAACATTTAGGTTTTAACTGATTTACAATGAATAGACAAGTCCCGGAATAGTGCAGGAAAGAAACTTCAATTGCTGAATGCAGATGAATTCAGTGACCACATAATCACACAATGCTGCCTATTCTCCATTTCAGATAAAGGATTTAAGTTTAAAAAATTCACACAAAAGCTTAAGGGATAGGATCAAATCATGATCCCAATTACTACAAGGGAATCCCCTACCAATAGAATATCCAAAACCACCTCTTGAACCACAACCCTCAACTTACACTCCTACCCTATAAAAGATAGTGCACAAATTCAATGGAGTTGGCTCGATGATTCTCGAGCAAATGGCTTGAAAAATTAACTTGATGATATTGGCATTGTTTGATCTCCATAATACAAGAAATGGGGTACCTTAGCAGGCTAGAATTAGGCTGTCAAAGTAGCTTTCCACACAACCTGGCTTATACAGGTGACTTAGCCAAACTAAAGCTTGAATTGCTGGTCATGGTTAAGAACCGAGCACATGTTATATGGTGGAGGTTGCAGTAAGCAATCGGACCGATCACATTTTCTGGGTTCACTAAAAGAATCTGAAGGCTGATCTTGAAAGGTTGCATTATTAGACAGCGCTCTCAGATAATTTCGAGAAACCAAGCTTCTTTAAACGATTACGTATAGGGTTTGCCCACTTACTGTCCGGATTCCCACATGTTATGTCCACGACTTCAACCATGCCAGGTGCCTTTTTGACAGGTTTTTGCCTTATAGGAGTTCCATCCATGGGTGCATTATCAGCTTTAAGCATAGGAATTAGATGAGTTGCAGTGTGCCTTTTCCTTGTAACTTCAGGGGCTTCATGATTTTGGTCGCTGCTACTTGCTTCACCCACTGACATTCTGGATTTCAGCCTTCTCAGAGTGCTGTCACCTGACTGCACTGAGGAAGAAACTGGAGAAGAATCATTTCCAAACGACACTGGAATCTGAGATGCAAATTTCCCGGATTCTAATTCCCGAGACATGAGGGCACTGATTTTTCCAGTGGTTCCTACTTTAATGGATCCTCCACCACCTTTGATAGCTTCTAATGTCTGAACCATAGCTTTTCCCATCTACATGTAAAGATCAAAATAATCCTTTTAAGTTTTAACAGGTGAACTTGTATAATTTTTAAAGCTAATTCAAATGTGGGATCAAATCAGTTAAGGAAGTGTAAGCACGCATGCAAATGTAGCAAATCTATGTTTATACATATCAAAACTTTTGCATTCTTGTTTCCAAATTTCAAGGGCAACAAACGCTCTCAATGGACCTCCAATCTATAAGCATTTTTGGGAAGTGTTTATAAATTGTTTAAATTATAAATAGATAAAAATGATTTGTAAATAAGTAGATAGTAATTGTGGATCTCTCGAAATGTGTGGATAAAAAGTGGCCTGAGTATTTATAGACAACTTATAAATATGAGCCAAACATAGGCTAAGATAAAGCAAAAAATAAATTAATTTGTTCACCAAACAGCATATAAAGCTCACTATAACAATTATAGATAAAGCATTCTAGCTACAGTAACAGAAGTTTGTAGTATTTATGATGTAAATCATTGGAACATAAAGCAGAGGATATAACCATATTAAGAACAAAAATGCACCTATTTGACATCGCTGGATCACTAAAAGATAAACAAGAGTGATTCTAGTGCTCCATCATTTCAAATTCAACGTAATGTAACCAACTTCTTCATCAAATGTATAAATTAGTGACTTTTTAAATCTCAAAGTATTATATAAACTCGTGATTTACCAGTTACTTATGCCATCTTGAAAAATCATACGACTTTTTGTACTATTTAGAAAAGGACCAAGCAAAGTTGAACTTTGATCATATATTCATAAGCCTGTGTTAGACTCTGCTTTATAAATCAACTATTAGGCTCCAGTCGTTATACAGCTCAGTGTACAATAAAAGTTATTACTGTGAACACAAGCTAAAGCAGTGAATCAATGGCGACAACACGTGTATAAAAGAAGATAATTGACTCCTAAACCCATGAATCAGAGAACCCAAAAGGCTGGACTATTGGGAGCTGCTAAGTTATTGGCTCCTAAACCGGCAATCAAATTCACAAACTCGCACCTTGAAAATTGAACACTTTCATCTTAAAAACTATGTCCTAACTTAGGCATCACCACACCACGTCACCACCATCTAGGAAACCACCCCTGACTAACACAGCTTTCATTTAGAGCAGACTCTCAGCAAATAGTTCATCTCAAGGTCATTTACAGGTTTAACTAGCACCACTACTTATTTACAGCAGCAACAAAGAATGCAGACAGAATCTTGGGCATAAAATTAACAAGAATTTAACTATAAGAAAATAGTACAATAGTTGAATAGAAGAAAGATCAAAATCCAATAACAATAATCATACAGAAATATAACAATAATCAATAAGAAAAAACCATCGGTTGACCCAAAAAATTAAATCCCACCAATAAAATTAAGGACAGTAGAAGATTACCAAAAAAATCAAGCCTGAATCTTCAAAGAGAAAATTCTGTGGAAAGGGTCAGGAAGAGAGGGTTTAGATTATACGAAGCCCAAAAAGTATGAATAAGATTGAAATCTTCAAAACCTGAATATTCAAAGAGAAATAAATTACATTACTATCTTCACATCGCTTTCAATAAATCTACTCCAAGATTAATTAATTGTTTACCTGTGTTTATCTAGCTCACAAATCACAATGGAGCTCTGGCAAGATCTGAATATATTATCTTATATTTTCTGGGATGGATGAAGCAACCCCTTCCTGGCCCACTTCGCATATTTTACTCCTTTTGGTTTGAAAGTTCTTTTCATTTTAATTCAAAAATTTCTACTGTGTACTACTTGTGACCACTCGGGACTAGATTGGTGGGAGCGAATTATTTCAAAATCATTGAACTTATACTATCGTCATGGACTGCTCATCGAATTTCATTCTACTTCACAGTACTCATTCGACTTTGTCATTTACCTCTCCATCCATCACTGTCAAAAAATTCGTTTGTTGGGCGCTAACGTGACGAACGGAATTCCTACGTGGCGTCTGACGGCCGTTAAAAAATTACAAAGCAGCAAAATCATTGTTTCATCACTCATCCAACTTACACTGTGTCACAGTTTACTCACCGAACTTCAAAATGCTTCCCAGTGGTCACTCATCTTTGAGATATTGCACTTCATCCATTATCCGTCATATTTCGTTCACTTCGTTGCTAATGTTCGTATAGAAAATTCACATAATAAGTTACATCAATTTACTAAAATCACCATGTGTGAAACATGACTTCCACGGCCTCATAAACTTTTTTAAAACTCAATAAAGCGTCATCAATTATTCTTTATAAATATCATTTTTATAATTTGAACGTTTATTATATGAAAAATAGGTTTCAATCTAAAGCTGAAAATCGAAAAGTTAACTTGATTTGTGAAAATATTTTGTCTATATTTCACCCATTTTACTTTTAATTGTATCCAATTGATCATGTGGTGATTTCCATGTGTTGATGGTTTGGTTGAGTTATAATTTTTTTGATGATTTTGATTACCCATGAAATTTTCAAACAATAAATTAGCAACGAAGTGAATAAAATATGACGAATAATTGATGTAGTGCAATTCTTAAAGATGAGTGACCACTGGGAAGTATTTTGAAGTTCGATGAGTAAATTGTGACATTTTGTAAGTTGGATGAGTGATGAAACAATGATTTTTGCTGATTTGTAATTTTTAACGGCCGTTCGACGCCACCTAGGAATTCCATCCGCCACATCAGCGCCGAATTTTTTGACAGTGGTGGATGGAAAGGTAAATGACAAAGTTGAGTGAGTACTGTGAAGCAGAATGAAATTCGATGAGCAATCCGTGACGATTGTATAAATTCAGTGATTTTTGAAATAATTCACTCGATTGATGAAATCGTATTTTTCCTCTTTCTCTAGTGAAAGATAAGTGATTTTTACAATAGCTATCGTTTTTCAATGATCTTTCGATTTGAATTTATCGTACAATCACTTCATTTTCTTACTATTTGAAACTCAATTTCACTAACACCAACATTGTTGTTGCTAGATGTGTCCCATATCTTATGTGTGCTCTTCTAATTGTTTAATATAGATATATTTATTTGCATTTGAAAAATAGAGCAAGAAGAAACTAGATAGTTAATAAATGATATTCAACAAATATATCAAGCGCCTTTTTATGAACCGTGCCTAAAGGGTAACATTTTTTTGTTGAAGGGAGTAAGCTCTCGTTTGGTGCATATTTTTTAAAAAAAGAATGCATTTTTTCTATTGATGAGATGGGGAATATGTAGTTGAAAAAGAAGGAAAAGTTATTGACGTGATAGAAAATATTATTTTATTGAAGAATGTGTGATTAAAAATGAGTAAAAGAATGAGAATGAAAAAAATAATATGGCTCAAACAGGGCTTAAATGTTTTCTGTATTGGTATACGAATATTAGGTGGATCATGGATGGACTATCTTGATCATGCCATGTCCATGTGGTTGCTTAGTCATACAATGGCCTACTAGTTCAATTAGAAAAAAGACCTCACTTTCTGTTGAAATTGATTTCAAAATTTTATCTCAGATTGAGCCTCTGTTTGGTATTCATTCTTTTTTTCATTCGCATTCTTCTATTAATTTTCAACCACACATTCATCAATAAAATAATAGTTTCCATCACATCAATAACATTTCCTTCATTTTCAATCACAAAAAAGATATGATTTGACACAAAGAATGCATTTTTTTCTAGAATAATGGTTACCAAACGGTGCCTGAGTCAATGAATTTAAACTTTTATTTCACGGCATGTGACCGACTAACGAAAAATGTTAGTACTAACTAGTAAATGATCATATAGATATTGAAATGGGATCCAAGATACTCACAAATTGAAATTTGCATGTGCTTCTGTTTGACCATGACTCAAATTATTTCTATTACTTTAAATATTTTTCTATCTTTTATTTTCAATCAAAAATTATTCGATAAATAATATTAAGAGCTTGTTTGTGAATGATTTTAATCCAATTAAAATTGAAAATGTAGTCGTTATTGGGTCTCATCCGTCTAATAAAAGTCAACAATAACTGTTAATTTTTCAATTTTAATCCTTCCCAAATAAGAACATGAATTCAAAATTTTATATATTTTTTAATCACACATTCTTAGTCAAAACATCATTTCAAAATGCATTTTGAAAAAAAAAAGCGGCTCAAACAATACTTCATGTATTAATTAATGCATTGTCTGGGTGTGATTAAATTGGGATTAAAATCATTTTTTTGACCTATTTTTTTGCTTCAACGGTTCCAATTTCAATTAAATGGCCTGACACCTTGTGAGAGAAAGTCAACAAAAACGGCCTGAAAATCAATTTTGCAAAAACAGGGAATCTATACCAGACAAAACCTAAATACTATCTATGAGTTTGAACCACATTATTTTGGAAGGATGTATTTTGAAATAGTAGATTGATGGAAAATGTGCGGTTGAAAAAAAAAAAGAAAAGTTATTGATGTAATGAAAAATATTATTTTATTGAAAAAAGTGTGGTTGAAAATGAGTATAAGAATGGGCCAGGCTTAATCCATTTTTTCAAATTTAATTTCTTTTTTTTTTTTCAAAAAAAATCTCGAAGAACAAAAACAATGAATGCAGATCTCACTTCCATGTCTACCAAACCAAGCTCTCATTTTGCTTTCATTCTTCAATAACCAGTAATCTCCATACCTTAATTCTCACACTTCCTCTCCCCCACACCCCCCCCAAAAGCCTCTTCACTTCACATTCGTTCTTAAGACCTCACATTGCTCAGTATCTCTCTAAAATTTAAAGTTCTTGAAAGTTTCTGCGCAGTAACATTGTTGGTTAATTCTTTTATCAAGATTTCAAAATGAGTTCGCGGAGATCCTCAAAACCCACAAAATCCCCTAACCAATCAACCCCTTCAAGATTATCTTCTGCTTCATCTTCATCTTCTTTATCATCCCATTTAGCCATGGTTGAATTGAAGCAGAAAATCATCAACTCTCTATCTAAACTTTCAGACCGCGACACCCACCAGATAGCCGTGGAGGACCTTGAAAAAATTATAAGTTCACTATCAAATGACGGTGTTTCGATGCTCCTCAACTGCCTCTATGACGCTGGCAATGATTCGAAACCCGCCGTGAAGAAGGAGAGCCTCCGTCTCCTTGCTGTTCTCTGCGCCGCGCATTCGGATCCCTGCGCCACCCACTTGACAAAAATAATTGCCCACATTGTCAAGAAGCTCAAGGACTCAGATTCACAGGTCAGGGAAGCATGCCGCGAGGCTATTGGCTCGCTTGCTACGCTGTACTTGAAGGGCGGCAATGGCAGTGAGGGAGTTGTTTCGCTATTCGTGAAGCCACTGTTCGAGGTTATGAGTGAAAATAACAAGACTGCGCAAGGTGGGGCGGCAATGTGCATTGCTAAGATGATCGAATGCGCCTCCGACCCACCTTTGCCTGCGTTTCAAAAGCTCTGCCCGAGGGTCTGCAAATACTTGAATAGCCCCAATTTCATGGCAAAGGCTTCACTATTGCCAGTTTTATCGAGATTATCCCAGGTTTGTGGAATTTGACTTCTTGTTTATAACGTTATAGAGTCTGAACTAATGGTGCTTGTTTAACTATGTATGATAATGAGGTTGGGAGCGATCCATTGTATGAATCATTGTTTAATCATATCAGAACTCATCCACATTTGATGAATTAGTTGGTGTTTTGTAAATATTTTGGTGATACCAAAATGCAGGAAAACAAAAGTGGAATCTTGACTCGTTGTGATGTTGATTTTGATACTTCAATTCCATGGCTTAAAAGCTGTGGGGAAGAGTGCAAAGTTGCAATTGTGTTGTAAAACTTTGCTGAACTCTGTGGTTGAATTAAGGCTACATAAGATTAAAGAATTAATATAGTCGAGATAAATTTATGTAAGATCACCCTTATGGTTTACAATGAAAAATGACATGGAAAGTCTCAGAGGACCTTTGTAAGGGAAGAAGTATATACATTTTTTAAGTAAAAAAGTCAAACACGTTTGGGTATGCTAGTGGATGGCTAAATGATGGGAATCAATTTAAGAACATCAAACCACAAGCATATTTCTTCCCCTTTTCCGTCCTTTGGTTTTCAGTTTGTCAAATATGATTTTGGGTCATATTTCATGGTTTGTTAAGTTATGGTGTATACTATGTAGCAGAGTCCTGTTCTCTTTCTATTAAATATGAAATAATTCTCTTATTGTCAAATGGTCACCTGAAATATGCATCATCCACTGTCAACGGTTCCCTTTATGACCATGTTGCCTTGTATATTAGTCCATAACTTGGTGTGCTACCCTCCTGTATTTGTAATAGACAGACTGAGCATGGTTTTGACATTTTGAATGAGTCAATGTGGTCAGACTATGTGAAGATTAAGTTATTTATCTGATGTGCATGTCGTATAACAATGTCACTTGGCAAAGAAGAATTAGGACGTTTATTTCACAGTACCAATCTGAGTTTCTATATCATATTGCAGGTTGGAGCAATAGCACCACAAAGTTTGGAAACCTTACTGCAAAGTATTCATGAGTGCCTTGGCAGTTCAGATTGGGCTACTCGAAAGGCTGCAGCCGATACATTAAATGCTTTGGCACTTCATTCAAGCAACTTGATCGCAGACAGAGCTGCTTCCACGTCGAATGTGCTCGAGGCTTGCCGGTTTGACAAGGTGAGCTCCTAAATTTTTTCCTCAGAAAAATATTTAACACTTACATGCCAAAAGTTTATGAAGTTATGAGCTATTTAATGCAGCAGAGACCAGCTAACACTGTTTCGCTTCTTTTTCCCATTTTCTCAGTTGGATTTTCTGAAGAAATAATTGTTAACTTGGTCTTTGTTGTCTTTCACACAGTTAGCTCTTTTATGCTTTCTCGTTTGACAATTAATGTCAACCTCTACCTAATACGAGTCCTCTATTATTTGAGTGGTGTGTTTACATACTGCAGATGATGCCAGGAAAACTGTACTGCAGTTACCCACCCTTGTGTACGTGCATCTTGTTGATGCATAGAAAATCTTTTATTGATACCATGTTGAATCACTTAATTTAAAAGCTTAGGACAACAGAAAGGGATCAAATTTTATTTATGTAAATTTTATCTTCAACATAACTTACAGAGAAGTTGCAGGTTTATTGACCTTTTTGTATTCAATGTTTATCTCTTCCATGATGGAAAAGTTATTCTACTTAGAATATTGCTTTGGCGGAGCTACTTTTCATCCAGAATATGGATGTCCATTGCTAGTAATTTTCCATTAGACTTAAATATTAATTTTGGGATATGTGAAGAGCCGTCTTAGGTTAAGCCCAGTTTGTTTGCATATCATGGCTGAAAACTCACTCAACAAAAAGCATTTTTTTTCACCAGATAAAACCTGTCAGAGATAGTATGACAGAGGCTTTGCAGCTTTGGAAGAAAATTGCAGGAAAAGGAGATGAATCTTCAGATGACCAAAAGGTTTTGTCTCATGGTAGGAATGGGATCAAAATATTCTTCATTTGAACTTTTTTTACTTAGCAATGTTATGTAACCCTCTCATACGCTGGTCAATCCGTCAGATGGCAAAGCTTCTGCATCAGCTGACCATCTTGAGAAGAATGATCATCCAAGTCTTGAGGAGAGAAGAAGTGAAAAATTTGCAAAGGACTCATCCAGTGGATCTTCGCCTGCCGATTCTACTTCCAAAGATAAGGGTAACAACATTTCAGACAAGGCAGTTGGGATACTGAAGAAGAAGCCCCCAGCGTTAACTGACAAAGAATTTAACCCAGAGTTCTTCCAGAAACTTGAAAGGAGGGGTTCAGATGATTTGCCTGTAGAAGTGATTGTCCCTCGTCGGTGTCTTAATACTTCAGATCTGCCAAATGAGGAAGAGTCAGAGTCAAGTGATATGGACTCGAAGGGAAGGATGGGGAAATTCCAGCCAGATGATGAACACGTTAAGATAAATTACAAAAACTTGGAGAGAGGAACTTCTGGTTCAATATTTAGGGAAAGGCACATAGGTGATAGGAGTGATGCAAATCAGAGGGAGTCATCCAGCATTCATGCAGATTTTTCTAAAACTCCTAGTCAATCTGAGGGATTTATGAATAATAAAGGAAATTGGTTGACTATTCAGAGGCAATTGTTACAGTTAGAGAGGCAACAATCCCATCTCATGAATATGTTGCAAGTATGATTAGTTTGTTTGCATTCTGGAGATGAGTCCTGTGTTATTTCTGCCTAACTTTTCTCTTGTATTTCAGGATTTTATGGGAGGGTCTCATGATAACATGATGACCCTTGAGAACAGAGTACGGGGTCTCGAGAGAGTTGTTGAAGACATGGCACGAGATTTGTCAATATCAACAGGTAGAAGAGCCGGTGGTGTTATGGCTGGATTCGAGGGTTCTTCCAGTAGGCATCTAGGAAAGTATAATGGCTTCCCAGATTACTCTACTTCCAAGTTAGGAAGAGGTAGTAACGATGGGCGTATTCCATTTGGGGAGAGATATGCAGCATTTGATGGTATTTCGCCAGGCATGCGAGGTAGGGTCCCATCTTGGAGATCTGACACACCTGATGCTTCGTACTTCCATGCGTATGGTAAGAGCGGACAAAGGAAAATGGCAGGTGGCGGTGCTGTAGATGTTAGGTCCTCTAAATCGGAAAATGAGACTGATCAGGTCAGCGGCAGGAGAGCTTGGGAAAAAGGAACTGGACCTGTTAGGTTTGGTGAGGGGCCTTCTGCTAGAAGTGTGTGGCAAGCTTCAAAGGATGAAGCAACTTTGGAAGCTATTCGGTTTGCTGGCGAAGATAATGGAGATTCTCGAAGTGCTCGAGTAGCTATACCAGAAATGGAATCTGAAGCATTAGAAAATGATGGTACATTGCAAGAACGTGACCCCACCTGGACTTCTTGGAGCAATGCAATGGATGCACTTCATGTTGGTGATATGGATTCAGCTTTTTCTGAAGTTTTGTTAGCTGGAGATGATCTATTGCTTGCAAAGCTCATGGACAGATCAGGCCCTGTAATTGATCAACTATCGCTTGACGTGGCAACTGAAGTTTTGCATGCTGTTGCACAGTTTTTCCTGGAGCCAAACTTGTTTGACATCTGCTTATGTTGGGTTCAACAGGTATATTTTCTAATAATTAGTACCTTGAGATTTTGACTTCTATGACAGGACCAATTATTTACTGCATTTTCACTTTCTAAAATGAATCTACAAATTATTGCTTCAGTACGTAGGAAGGAGGCATCAACACCTGTTCTCATTTTTGTTAGTGTTTATCGGTTGGTTTGGAAACCAGATTCTTGTTGGGGTGTAAAAGTTTATGCCTGCAAATTCGATTCTCGAGTTCAAGTCATTGATCTTTTTACTTGCATTTTCTTAGTCCTGAATGAATAAAAATAGGGAGTTCATGAATGCAACGTTTAATTCTTCCTGTGTAAGTGAACTTGAAGGGGTTTCTTCTCATCCTATAGATAAGTTAACTAGCATTGTAAAGTGAGGATCAATATTTTGACAGTGTGTTTACTCCCTGTTCTCAGTTGGTAGATATTGTGATGGAAAATGGGCCTGATGTGCTGGGCATTCCCATGGAAGTAAAAAGAGAAATTTTGTTGAATTTACACGAAGCTTCTTCATCGGTTGAACTACCTGAGGACTGGGAAGGTGAAACTCCAGATCAACTCTTACTGCAGTTGGCATCAGCTTGGGAAATTGATCTGCAACACTTGGATAAATAGCTTGCCTAACTACCAATTTTTGTTCAAGTGTTCTGTAGTTACAAATCTTGTATCCGTTTGGGACGTGTTTGGTGTGTAATACTAGATAGATCTCGACAGCATCTTAGACAAAATTTTAGCTTTTTTTCTTCTTCTTGGAATGATGTCCAGTACGAGCCTGTATAGATCTTACCAGACAAGCCATTAAGGTCTACCACCTGGGAAACAACAATCCACTTAAATGTAATATTTATAGTTACTTTGGGCTTTAATTTTTATTTTTTCACCAGAATAATTCTCAGATTTTATTGAATGCAAATAAAGTTCAAATTGCCATCGCTTTAGCCTGACTACTTGGCTATTGGTTGAATTTTCCTGTTATTGACTTAAAATTAGAGACAATATCAGAAGTACCTTTTAGGCTTTACGACAATATATGATACGTTTAGAAAATCTTATTAACCTCTCTCGTTTCTAATTTTGAGTATTATATGCATGTCATGACTACTTTTTGAGCCATATATAATTTGAAATGAGGTTTATATAGCTAAAACGTCCTTGTGAGAGAAAAATAAATAAATTTCTTATCATTAGGGCGTGTTCGGTCGTGCTTAAAATCCAATTAAAATTGAAAATATAGTCGTTATTGAGTTATATTCGTCTAATAAAAGTCAACAATAATAACTAATTTTTCAATTTTAATTGATTTTAATCTCTACCGAACACGCCCATAGTTAATTTGCTTGAACTAGATTATATATATTGATATGTTATATAGAGAGCTCGTTCAACATAGTTTACATTTTATCATATAATTTACTTTTTTTGTAAGTGAATTTATCTTTCTTAATATATTTGTAGATAAATTATATATCAACTTACCAAAATGTATATAATGAATTAACAATGTATTCTAATAAATAACACAATCATCATATAATAATAAGTTTTGAAGATATGTAATATTTTAATGAGCTAATGTGTACTATTTTTAAGCTAAATTACTTGAATAATAAAAAAAAGTATATTTTTATCTTTAACATCTTTTTTTAGTTTAAAAATTTATAAAAATTGCTCCAAAAGTGGTAATTGAATGTATGTAATATTTAAAACTAGAAATAAGAGAGGCTAGTTTGATATTCTAAACTTGAGGAAATATATTTGATAAGTATAAAATTCAAGGGATGTCTTTGATATTGACTTTACAAGATCACTATTTGGAAAACTAATTGGAGAACGTGTGTTTTCGAAAATTAGGTTTCAACTTATTAGATACTAACGAGACGTGCACAATATTTGTAGTGTTGTTGCGTTTGAATCTAGTTGAATACGTACATAATGGAAGTTAAATAATGATTTACATAATACAACCGTTATATATCCTTCAAAATGTAAAAATAAAAAATGACTTGAATATTCATGAAGCGTGAGCCACACAAGCTCTGTTGCAATGCACATCTATAGCCCATGTGAGACATTCTTATCTGATGTGATCCAGGTGCAAATCACGATCAAGAACAGCAACGTTGTATGTATCTATTGTCCGTGCAAGACATTCTTATAAGGTTGCAATAAGAAAGGCCACAAGGAAAGGCTGTTCCTTATTTTCCTCCCCAAACCAATTTCAACACAAGTGAATTCGAGCAATGTTGATCATACAAACACATCCCTCTAAGTGACAAGATTGGTGTATATACAGCTCAAAAAACTAATTTATAAATGCCCAAATTGAATTACAAAATGCTGAACCGCCCCCATATCCATCTTCCTTCCCTATCTACATTCATACCACCATCAGACGACAAGAATGTAAGTTCGCAAGGAGGGTAGAGAGGATTAACAAAATTTCACTCGTTTGTAGGTAATAAAAAAAATGAAAATTGTTATCTACTTGGCTGAATACCAGTTCTTCGCACATTTGGCGTCAACAGATAAATCAACGTTAAGGATATTCTTTCCATCAAAAGGTTTCGACATGCAGTCAACCACAATGGCCTTGGCGACCTCAGCAGACTCTGTGGGCCCTTCCAGTATCACTTCGTCGTGAACCTATCCAGAGAGAGAAGTTAATCTTGAAATTTCAGCATGACAAATCTTGTGAGCTAACAAGATGAGATATCAACTCATTTCGAAAAAATTAGAAAGATAACACTTTTGCATGAAGACAGGAGAGACAGCCTCATTGGCAATAACACAACTTCCACACCATAATTCAGAAGCTTGAAAGTACATTAAAAATAAATTCTTAATTACAATTGCAAAGGAAAAAAAAAAGCCCCGCATGGGAAGAGAGAAATCACATAGATTTAATCACAGTGATTAATAAACCTGATTATTTACAAGGTCACAGGTCGGATTAGCTTATCTGTGGAAATTTTCATAAAAAAAGCAAGCTAGACACTTCATATTGAAGGCAAAGACAATAAAAATATAATAGTGGGCTCATAATATGTAATGGCAAAAACAGTTAATTGATTTCTTGAAATAAATTGTTCCAAAAGAACACCACTTTTTATTGTTTATTAATTTTATTAATTTATTATATTTTGAGGGTTGGGGTAAGAGGAAGTGATCTACACAACTCACCTGTAAAAGAAGCCTCCATCCAAGCTCCTTCAGTTGTGCATTCTTTGATATTTCTAACATAGCACACATTGCAACATCAGCAGCACTTCCCTGTCAAAAATTTTCAAGTCAGACGATGCCCATACAGTGGGAAGGACAGAGCAAAGAGGGAGGAGCTTCAAAAGTTGAGGCAACAGGAAAAAAAGACCTGCACTGGGGTATTGATGGCAGCCCGTTCAATATGATTCTTGTGCCATGGAGTTGCATTTCTCAAAGATGGGAACATGCGAGCCCGTCCTAACAATGTGTGAACACACCCATTTACAACTGCTTCTTTTTTGCGTTTTTCCTGCCAAGACAATACTTCTTGCCGATCACTATACCAGCGATCAACTGTTTCCTTGGCTTCCTTGATAGAAACCTGAGAATTTGTGATAGCAATCGGAATCCATATCAATAACTGTGTTTCAACTGCAAAGAATGGAATTTGTTGTTATGTCAGGTTGAAAAAAGCTGACATGCCTTCCAATCACGGGCAAGCCCCACCGTAGTTTTCCCGTATGCAATGGAAAAGTTAAGCATCTTGGCTTTTCGTCTTTCAGAAGCAAAAGCATCCTGAAAGAATAAATCATATTGGTTTCAATTGAGGCAGAAGCACTTGAATACAACAAAAAACAAGTAAAATTTGCGTATACGGTTTCCATTTTCCATTCTACAAGTAAATGAGGACTTGGATCCCCATTTTAATTTTCTTGGCAATTGCAGAAGAAGATCATCAAAAATACCCCGGATAAAACAGCCTCGTATGTGATATGTGACGTTTCAATGGAACATTTGGAAGTCAGCGGAGACAAGTTTGGCAAAAAAAATTAGAAGGAACATCCAAGTTGTTTAGAGTAATAAACAAGGGCTTTTGGAAAACTATGGGCCTAGGTAGCTTGTCTTCAGAAAGTAAGGTAGAGGAAATTTCTCGAACAAGAATCCAGAAGCCAACTTTAATTAAATCCACACCAACAAATAAAAAAATATAAAAAAAATGCATTGCCTATGTAATGACTTCCCGAATTTCCTCTTGCCAAAGCCTCATTCCTCAAAAGATATTCCTTTCGAAGGGTCATTTTTAAAAAAGACCTTTATGCAACAGAAAATATGCAAACAGACCATTAGTCATCTGTAACTTTATTGCCCTAAAATTCCATCAGAGTACATATGATTTGCTTATTTAAATAAGGCAATTCTGAAAGATTTTGGTAATCTTAAATTTACTCTGAAGACAACAATAGCTTAGCTTGCTACTAGGGAGTCATATTAGAAATAGCATTCAGGTGAACTGGCGAAGGATCCAATGGCCGATTGGAACTATGTACCACATGCCTAGCCCCTCAGAATTAGAAAAGTTGACTAAACCTAATGCAGTTAAGATGGTTATACTATACAATTAACTAGTGAGCTTAGCGAGAACTAGACAACTGATGTTTATAGTCCCTCAGGAATCAGTTTGTGGAAACCAAAAGTGGATTTTTGTGTCTAATCTTAGGTTACTACTCGCACAATTCTATTAATAATTTAAAGCAGTATATGTTATCAAGTTCTATTTCTTCGAAAAGAATAAATCATGTATCATAAAAATCATGTGATTGTGATGTATATCTCCATCATCTAATATCACTATACCGACTGCTGCTAAGATTTCTAATATCACTAATGCTACTACAATTCTTATCAATAGTCTTCATTTTTACATGTAGCACATTAATTTTTTTCAACGAAACCCAGATTTATATTAGCCTCCAGCCAACTGATTAAATAAAGAACATATTAAGATGCTGTTATATTACTGTTGCTATTTCAAGAAAACCACACCATAAAACTAAGAGGACTAAGAGGAAGCTATCATAGTAAACCTTTAGTAAAGGAGCTGGAGGCTTATCTTCACCAGGTTCAGGATGCCACTCGAGAAGCACGTGCTTCTGTTCAACAGCTTCACGAATGTGCGGATACATGTTCATTGCAGTCCTTGAATGGAAGTCTCCACCTGCTTTGAAAGCATCCAACATGCTCTTACAGTCGGCAAGATGTGCAAGAATCCTAAGTTCCAACTGATTAGAGAAACTTGTTCAATACACGTACAAAATCACATAAGAATGCCAGAGACAAAAGATGTAACAGTTGGGTGTGGGGGGGGGGGGGGGGGTGCAACTCACCTGCCCATAATCAGCAACTATCAGAGAGTTGTCAGGTGCAGCTATAAATGCCTGACGAATCTTATACCGGTCTTTCTCTAAAGCAGGTTGGTTCTGGTTTGGAGAAATTATAATTAGCACTACTAAACATTATCTTGAAAGAAAATAAATAAAATATGAAGTTGAAACATTGTACTCTTTTCAGACCCGTATAGGTGTAACTCACAAAGAACATATAAACATTGAGGCGATAAAATCATTAACCAAAGAATCCCTCTCTTTACGCCATAAAGTCAACCTTGGCCCTTATTGTCCCAGATGCTATGAACATGAATTGCAGTTAGGATAGACTTGTTATATTTTTATTGAGGGTATCTTAACGTGGTGATACTCTGGCAGATAATTAATCGGACTGGCAGCAACTCTTTAATTAAATCAGTCTCCAGCTATATTTTATTTTTTTGCATGATATTGTTTCATGTGCTCTAAAGAACATCTTTTCCTCCATATTTGTACATATTCCTACCATTAATAATTTTATTTTCTTTTCATTTTTTTTGGCAGCACGAGTGTTTATATAAAACAAACTAATTACTTCTTTTTTTATCCGTAAAAAAAAAATTAACTACTTGAGACTAAAGTATCGTCGTAAGAAAAATATTGGTGTAAGAAAAAGTTAATAACATCGAAAGAACAGAGAGAGCCCATTTTCTGCAGGTGGCGAAGAAGGCCCTCTTAGAGATAAAAGGTGTTATCGCTGTGGGACTAGATGCATTTCTGTAAAGGTCTGAAAGTGTCTTGGAGAAGTTGAAAGATATTTGACCATATGATTTTAACCAGAAACATGCCAGATACAGGAAGGCATTTTACTCCCCAATAACAAAACTGACTGAGATTTTCTATATTATTTGTCATTGAGTTAACGAGTTACAAAATGAAACTTCAGGGAGAGAGTAAATGAGTCACGACTTAGGCTTAAAACCATGGCATCATAGAAATCCATTTGAATTTATGCATGGAAATTAGAAAAGGGGGATCAACTTCGTGTTGTTTAATATGATAATTTCCTAAGAGGGGGCTTCGAGTAAAGGCTCCATGAATCAACCAAATGTAGGCATGGGAAACGCCTTATTGAGTTCATAAACTTGTTTATAAAAGAGAAGGACAAAATGAAACAGAATTATATTTGTTAGTTACACTTTCATATTTGTGTTAGATTCGTACTCAGATTTATCATCACAGTCAAAATTGAAATAGGAAGAACGTTGAAAAGTACAATCACAAATCAGTATAAAAGCTGTATCAGAATAGTTAACTATGTGATCTTCAGAAGATTGCATAAATTATACGACAGACCTGCAAATTCGGTCTTCTGGCAGACAAGCGACCAGTTTCTGTGTTAATATTCAGTGAACAATGGATTCGCCAATCCTTGCCTGATATATGATTACCCTGAGGTAGAAGATATGATTAAAATATCACACACTCTCAAGATTTTTCTCTTTCCCAATGATGTATTCTTATTTCGAAAGAATAAAGTTAATTACGGAAAAAATTAGCTATCACAAATATCAATAACATCCTTCCATGAAGTACAAGCAAATTTTTTTGAGCTCACTTAAGAATCTCAATAGTGCTCAAGATCAGTTAAGATGACAAAAAACGATACATTTTTTTCCTGAATAACTGACAGGGAAAAAATATACATGCTTATCTAAATTACGAAAGGTGGTATGAGATATGAACCCGGACATCTTTGCCATAGTTGCAGATGTGGTAGATAGAAAGAAAAATGTGCAGAATTTTCAGTATGAACACAAGGATGGTCACTTGTTGATAATAATACGATCAGATTAACTATCTGGAGATAAGAATCTCTGCAAAGCAAACCAGAGCTACGCAAGGGAAAACATAAACAATTGAGATTACCGAGCCTCACAAATACTTGCCGCAGTTAGATCACAAATACAGTACTTCAGAGCGAAATCATCACATATTGTTACTACCCATAGCATGTAATGACATTCATGCATGCAAAGATCGAGGACATAATTGAGAAAATTTGAGGAAAAAAAGAAGAAAAAACTAGAACCTGAAAGTGTCAAACGTGCTTTCTGACAATCTTCTTCAAATTTTTAAACCAAAGTGAGCATTTTTCCAAGGAGAATTTTTAGAAAATGTGGTGCTGAAGCATTTAGAAATTCTTGTAATAAGAATTGAAAATAAGTACTATATCGGAATAATCTTGCTTTGTATTAATTTATGATTGATTGTGATGAAAAGTGTACAATGACTCTTTAGGCAAAATTATTCCCTAATCTTATTAATACAAGGAAACCAAAATAAGGAAATACATTAATCCTAATCTAAACAAGACTTGAATAAAACTTATTACAACTAAAAAAGATGATTAAAAAAGACAAACTCCTAGATAAAGTGAAACTATTAATTGTAGTTATGATGTACTACATCAAAATGAATCTTAATTACTTGAATGAAAGACAAGAAATCAATTTTGTACCATAATATTTTCCATTCCTAAATCAATAAATATTAATGGGCTGAATGAAGACTTTTCTTTTTGTTTCCAATGCAGATCGGCTAATAAGCCTTTCGTGTTTCACTAGAAAATTTTCAAGTACCAAATGCAAGCTAATAAAATTATGTAGAAAAAGCAAAACAGGAGTCTCCCCACAAAAGTTCCAAGTATAGAAAGTTACTTAGGATTTTAAATCGTGTCGCCAAGAAAGTTGAGGTAGCAAATAACCTGCAAGGGTAGAATAAAGTTGGATATCAAAGAGTCTATTGAACAAACTTCACATAAAGCAGCAATGGCATGGCAAGCCTCAACTCCAGCCTGCCCACCACCAAATGCAGTGTAAGCTGCTCCATAATCAGACTTATCAGGGTTCTTGAAAGCTTCACCGACCCCTGCATTAGGAACTTCTTCAACACTCTCTTCATCCATGAAGTCATAATCAACAGAAACCTTCCCAGCAAGATTCTTTAAAACACCACCACTAACAGAAGGCCAACCACTTGCAGTGTAAACATCAGCCTCTATATTAACATCAAGGGGCTTATGCAGTGTAATTTTGCGATATTTTGTTGGAGTCTTCTTGCCTTCTTCAATTATTTTGTCTGTGTTCGGAATTTTGAAATCCTTCTCTAGTGGAAGAAACTCATTTGCATTTCTTCTGTAGATAGATTATGAAAAAAGAACAAGTCACTACATGGCAGTGACCATGGCTATTCCAATATATTGAGCAGTATTGCAATCAACAAGAAAATCAAACCTTTAAAAGAAAAAAGAAAGCAGCACATGGCTACTTCGGTTATTACCTGTATCACTTTCTTGCAAACAAAGAACGAAATCTAATTGCAAATAAAAATAAATATTGCAGTCATTTCGTGCAAAAGTTAGGCCAATTTTCCGAAGCTCGTCCCACCTGTCACTCCACCTTCTCCTATGGATCAGAAACACATTATTCCTTTGATTTAAGCATAGATAATGGACAGACAGTAGTGAAGAGTGGGAGTTGCCGAGGCAGTTGCCCCTCCAACCCAAAAATTTCTTCTTGTTGAGAATCCTATTATTAGGATGTAGAGCAGAAGGCAACAGCCATCTCAGGAATTGAGATCACATTCGCACAACAGACACAAAATTACAACAATAAATCACTGGACTAGATTGTCATTTTGTCAAAATGAATCTCACTGAATTTCGTGACTATGTCAGTCTATACCAAATACAATAATAAAGAGATAATTCATTTTAAGAGCTAAAGCACGCGGTTTTGTTATCAACTTTCACATGACTAGAGTCCATAAATTGCATACTTCATTGGGCTCCACGACCTCCCTCATCTCATATTCTATTAATTAAAGATACGGGAAGCAGTTTCATACCTGTTCTGAATACCACCAAAAAAGAATTGGCGCAACTGTGCATCACTACCCACATTCATGTACTGAGCATCTGGGCAGTGTTTGGATGCCCACTTGCGAAATCTATCAGCGGCAACTTGCTGTTCTGCTTTAGCCACCTTTTCAACCTCAGCAAGATAGGCACGATCAACCAACATTCCCTCGGTTTCCATTTTTACTAGAAGCTCACCAAATGGACGCCAATATTTCTCATAGAAGTTGAACATTGATCCTTTCGCAACTCCATCAAGATTCCAAGGCATTTTAGACAGTTTACTCCTCAAACTTTCATATAGCTTCAGTGTGCTCATTGAATCTAAAGCAGAATAACAAATCCATAGTTTTCGCTCAACTCTTTGCAGCTCTTCAACTGGCGGGATGACCATTATTTTTCCCTCAGATCCATCTTTTTTCAATTTTTTCCTGCCAAAGATGGTTTTCATTGATACTTTACCAATCATCTCTTCACCAAGGCGCAGCTTAGCATTAGACATGACAGAGGGATCACCTGTAAGTGCTTCTAAAGAATACCCACCCTCAGTTCGCCTAGATGAATTCCACAGCCTAGCCATGTGCATTGTATCGGCAAAAAAACCAGAAACTTTGAGCCCATAATTCTCTACTATGTGATTATCAAAGCTGTAATTGTGCCACACCTACAAAAAGCATGAGGAAGCTAATTAATAGGTTGATGGTGCAATATAGACCCAATTACCTGACTATATCTTGGTTAGATATGCTTGCTTAAGTTTTTAAACTGCGATATAGGCAGGTCAAAATGACAACCAATAGAAGGTGCCTTCATAAAATGATACATCAGAAAAAGCATTTACTTTTTTAATGGACGAGTCCTCAAAAAATCGAGCAAACTCGGCCATGAGATTCTTGCCACCACCATCAAGAACATCCACCCAGACACAAGATTTTCCATTGCCAAAATCGACATCTGGACCAGAATATATACTAAAACATATAATTTCTCCATGGTCCACAGGTGTCTCCTCCTTGACATCAATCTTGGCTACCTGCTTAGTATCATCAATAACATTAAACAAAATAAAGTGTTTACATTTGTGACTGAAGTAATTTCAACTTTAAAAAAATCTCTATTTCCTCTGTATTCAAATGGAAAAGAAATGTAAATGAATCCAGTGGATACGTGCCTCAGTATCACATGCGTGAACAAGATGCCTGTATTGATTTGTGAGCAAACCAACCACTTCCCTAGCTGCGGAAATGCTATCAACTACAAGAACCTTGTCATATACGGTATGAAGCCTCTCAAAAGTATTCTTGGATTCGCGTGTAATTTGCTCGATCTGAGTTCCGTTAGCAATGTCAGTGACAATACATTTATGATAACCTGCATTATTTTTTATTTCATCGATCACGAGTTCGTTGCCGATTTTGGAAACTTCATCTTTCACATGTTCCACATTATCCTCCAACAATAACCTATTAGGCAGAGCACCTTCCAACAATGATCGATTTTGCAACGACATTGAACCATCACCATTATTCATGTATACTTTGTTACTTCTAATATTATCGGCAAAGGAAGGATTATGGGAAACATGCGGCCTGACTTGTCCTACATTGACACTGTATTCCATTTCTTTACTGATTGGTCTACTTCCATCTCCTTTATACTGCCAAAAGAAAAGTCATAATTGCAATGCTTCTATATAGACATTAAGTCCCTGTTTGATTTAGATAAAAATCATATTTTTAGTAGATTTCGATAAAAGTTGATGAAATGTGATTGAAAATTTGTGAGTCCCATGTAATGTGTAACTAAAATTAATTGTTGACTTTGACTAAGATTTTGATTCAAATTTTTAGCCGAACCAAACAGGGGCTAAGGATACTCAATAATGCAAACAATAACTTGTGCATTCTTGGTTTAATTAGTATCTTACTCTTTTGATACACTCAGATGAATATTCTATGACTCCCAACTTAGCTCCTTTTGCAGTATCTTCTTCTGGAAGGGTTTTAAGATTCACAGCAATGTTTTCTTTATGTGCAAATAATGCCTTGTTCTTTTTACATTCTTCAGCAGCTTTACCCCAAGCTTCAGCAGTATGTCCAAGAGTCACGATGCTGCCACAAACTTCTCCATTTACATCCTCTCTCCTTTTTCCCCCTCTATGCACATAAGGCATCTTCGAGTGAGGAGATGGGTAAGTATATTTTCGTTGATAGTGAATTTGACTTTCATCATGTTGCATGGTACTATAACTCGATCTACGTTTTAACTGATGGGAATCAACATTAAGAGTTCCAGTAGATAAGGAACCACTTGCAGTTTCGAGTTTGAAAGCCTCCAGCCTGCAAATTATTATTACATAAAATGTTAAAACATAGATGACAGCTTATTATTCAGTCTAAACCCTCTAAAACCAGCTCAATCCCAATGCAGCTACATTACAAGCCTCCAAAACATTATCAATGTGACTGCTATTTCAAATTTCTATATTAACTGCCAGTAGAGGAAGCTCCTGACATTAACATGTTCATCCCTTTCCTCTTTCATTTTTCTTCAACAACAAAAACTTGAAGGAAAACTCATGCAGGTTCTAAAGATATTATTTTTTCAATAACTGCCACAAAATAATATATAAAATGTCCTTATAATTCCGCAAGACAGTTGGAAATGACAATAAAAATAAAGGGGGGAAATTTCCGGGTCCATCCCCAATAACCCAACAAAAATAAAAAAAATAAAAAAATTAATGAAGAACGCGAAGAATCAAAAACCCATATGATAAAATGTAACGAAATCCCAGAGAGTAGAAAACCAGTGAATTTGAAAGAAACTGTACCTTCGGAGGGTCTTTCTAGAACTAGCCCAAACAGTACGAGAAGAAGAGGAGTAAACATTAGTACAAGAACGACAGAACCAGAAATAAGGGGGAGAAAAAGAGGAAGGCCTAAAGGGGTTTGTCTGAGTAGAGAAACCCATTTTAGCCATGGTTTCTGCAACTCTTCCTAGCTTATTGCTAGTGCTGCTAATGAAACTACAAGAAGCGGCCGTTTCGATAATATTTCTTAAACAACAGGTCAATTACTTTCACTGTTTGTGGTCACAGTGAATAAAAGGGTTATCCAGGGGGTTTTACTTTTTGTCTCCGACTCTTAGTGAGGAGTGGCAGCCGCAGAGCACATGCTTTGTAGAGAGGGAAAGGGCGGGGGTGAGGAAGAGGGAAAGGAATTGAAAGCTGAAAAATAGGGATTCTAAGTTTTAGCCTTCATCGTCTCCTCTTGTTTGTTGTGGCCTTGTGCTGGGGACAGTTTTAGATGAGTTTACCTAAAATGGAATAGGAAGTGAGAAAATGAAAAAAGTTCTCTCCATTTTATACCTTCTTGAAAATAGACTCACCTCCATCTCAATCTTTTAAACACGTTTTAAAGTATTTATAAATATATAAAAATATATTTTCTCAATATTAATATGCACTTGACCTATGTATCTCGTGGACATTATTGTTCCAAATTAATGGGTTAGAATTGAGACAACACCTATAATTGAACCAAAGAATGTTAATAAGCCAAGCTAGTCATATCAAATTTTATAAAATCTGCATTGTACGTGGTTAATGAGAGTGAGCTCAAACTTTGTTAAGGTAACAAACCTTTACAAATTTTAGTTATTTTTGAAAAGACTCTTATAGAGTTTTTGTATAGAATTCACTTCTATACGTTATTTCTATATAGGTAATTTGTAAGTGACGAGAAAGTTACCGTGCACTTTGTGAAGAAAGGCTAAGAACGAGAATTTTCATTTCAAAATCAGAGGGAAATTTTTTTAATCAAAATGAATAAAAGTCTTATCTCCAGAATGTTCAGAATTGTTTTCTTTTAGGCCGTTTTGAATGAATTTATGGGTATCATTTAGAATCTAATTTCTGAATAATTAGGCGATGTAAAATTTGGCAGGATTGATAATTTAACAGGCATCAAATTCAGAATAGCAACAATATCAAGCATCAAATTCACTTCATGTGTTCAAAAAGTCATGTGTTCAAAAATCATATCTAAATCAACAATAATGTCATTTCTACATCAATAACACGATAACTCTTATCAACTAGAACAATTGACAAAATTATAGCAAGATGTTTTGTATTATAACGAACTCGAGATCTTCATAAGAAAACATTATATTCGACATGCTAATTACTAGATGTCGTCATTTCACCATCGAACTATAGATTATGTATAACATCCGTTCGAAATTCCCTTCTATTGAAAAGAAAAATGTGCTTTAGGATTTATATATCATTAGAATTGATTTGGAGGTTGAAGTTTGGGAATTAAATGAAAGAAGAAAACATTATTTAGGGTTGAACGATTTGTTTTGGAGGGACAGTTTCATCCAGGCGGCAATTTTATTAATTCAACCATGGTGAATTTTAATTCTGACCTTTTTATCTCGATGATGTTATCCAATGACAAAATTTGTAAGCACTTCCAACTTCAGTGAATATTCTAATAGGGAAATAACTTTTATGGAAGTTTTGAAATTATTTTCAAACTTCAATAAGGCCTGTTCGATAGGAAAAAAATTTCATGAAGGTTGAAAATTATTTTTCATTTTTCATCTTTTATTAGGCTGTTTGATAGGAAAAATTTTATAGGCAATTGGTTTTCCAACTTATATCTCACGTGACCCCATTTTCCACATTTTTCCTTAAATTGGTTTTCCCATAGATTTGGTGGTTTTTAGTTTTCTAGGCAATTTTATTTTTTTTGAAAAAAATTATATCCGGACAATTTTCATTGAAAACAAAGTCGAACGAATACCAAAAGATCCAAAATTTCAATATTTTTCAGATGAAAAATTATACAAATCAAACACAAAAAATTGACAATTTTCAATAAAACAAATTATTGACAATTCAATTTTCTGAAATTCAATTTTTTTCTATTCAAATTTCATTCTTGCAATCAAACGGATCCGAAAGTAGCTGAAATTAACCCAGTCTAGCAAATAAAGTCAAGTTATTGCCGACAGGGGAGATAAATGCGACTACTGATTTTCAGTTACTGAAACACCGATTTTAGCACCCCAACCATTTTTCATAAAGGTCACGAAAGAATACGCGTGAGCATAGCTTCAATTTCCTTCCACACACGAATGGATTCCGAGTTGAGGAACGTATTGGCGGCAGTTTACTTGACAATCACGGCCACGATCTTGATGTCAAATGGAGTGAAAGCGTGGACAGGTGAAATCCATGGGAGAGTGGTGTGTGATGTGTGTGGGGATTCTTCTATCGGCCCTGAAGATCATGTTTTATCGGGCAAGTCCACTGCCTTTTGTTTCCCTTTATCAGTTTTATTAACTTGTTTTTCTGGGGTTGGTATTTTGATCAATTTGATGTTCATTGGAAAAGGGTTTAAAGATTGTGGCTTGATGGTTCCCTGTGATGACTGGATTTAGTTGATTGTCTATTATTATTTGCTCAATTTCCTTTTTTGATGTGGAAAATTGCAGGACCTTTTAGAATACTAGTTAATAGCTATTGAACTGTTTATTCCTGAATATCTTTTTTTGAGCTCGGCCACACTCACGAGGGATGGTTTGATCCCACTCGGACAAGCAACAAGAAGAAAAGATAAAAACTTTAAACAGAACTTAAATAAAGGGCTGTAGTTACAATCAGAATAAAAAATCCTCATTACACAGAAAAAGTGAGCCACCATTAGGTTCAAGAAACTATCAATGCGATTGCCTGGGAGCCAATTCTGATTGGTCCATGAAAATCAATTTCAACGTTGTCCCTTTTTTCTGTTGGGGGGGTGGACTCTAAGCGAGGATTAATTTGATATTTTTCCTAACATTTTATTATAAACCCCAGTACAGTGCCTAGTTCAGGCCCCTGCAGGCTGCATGCATAAAGCTCCCAACAGAAGAAGCAGAAATTTCCATTTGTTCTCGTTCCAATTCATTTTGGAGACATTGATTGAACGGAATTCGTCCCCTCTTGACAATAGGTGTTATGATTCAGATTCAAACTAAATTTCCAGCTTCTCCAATTCTTAGATTGTGAATGATAAACTATCCTAGCCCTTTTGAAGTTGATTGCATGGCTGATGAATAACCACTTTCAGTTCTTTCATTTGATTTCTTTATGTCCAGGTTATAAATCCCAGAACTATTTAGGGAGGATTATTTGAGACTTAGAAAGATAGCAACTATACCAATTAGATATTCAATCTACAGGTATACAATATAATTTAACTTAAACCCACCAGGATAATTGTGAGCGTAAACTGCAGCCCTTCTCATTTTGTATTAATTTTCTGCACTTGTAGAATATTCTATCACAAGGACTAAATAATATACAAGTCGACTTCAATAATTCTTGATGAATCACGTTAGGGAGGGAACTTTCCTGCTGCTTTTAGATTATCTGAATTTTCAAAGAAACTCTATTAACATTGAATACCTGGGATAGGAATAGACCAAATATAGTCCTCAATTCTATCTTGTTGCAATTTTATGGTCAGACCTGCAGATAAACAGAACAAATCTTTATCGACTCGTATAGGTTCTCTTTACATTAACTGCCTGATTTATGAGGGATGAATGCATAATTACCTGAATACCCAGTCAACGACTTCGGGATTTGAAGGAACTAGAAAGTCTATTCACGAAGTTGCTCATTTGAGAAAGAATGTCGACTCCTATCACTTACCATTACAAGTGCCTATACCAAGAGATATGTGTATAAAGATTACTCATGTGTCTTAATACATGCATACCAATTCTGTGTTTCCAAATGGTTGGTTCATTTGAACAATACATGACTAACCACAGTTTTCACATTCATCCCATGTCCCATTAGAATGAATGAAGAAAGAATGAATCACACATCACGTGGGCACTTTGCTTACCGTTGTACACCCATTGGAGGGACGTATTTAGTTGGGTATGGGGAGCTCAAATATTTTCTTAGTTGGTTTTTTTTTTTTAACAATCAAGACAGTAAGGCTCTTATACAAATATATTATAGGCATGCGTGTGGCAAACACGGCACCCATAAGCTGGCTAAGCAGTGGACCTATACCTTTATAGGTTTCCGAGCAGGCTACCGTGTCGAGAGCCCAATTGCCGAGATGACTGCAAATTCTAACCGTAGGATACACATAGCGCCTCCTTGGCATCTTGTCAGATCTCGACCTCATGTCAGACCATGGGCCCAGTTGTATAAGCCCTTAAAACCTTCTCAGCGTCTGACAATTCCCACGTGCGTCTACCTACCTTCTGGACTGATATGGGTTTTCTAATATGTGACAATGGGCATGATAGAGGATTTGACACCTCCACCTGACACCATCTCTGCCTAACATGGAACTTCACCCCCGATCAAAAAGAGGTAAAGGTTTGTAGGGTTTTCTAAAGGAAATTTAGTCTTATGTGAAATTCATAGACATTCCTTAAGAAATATAAACATAAAAGATAAAGCTAACGTGGCTGGTCGTATACTAAAGTCTTTTTTAATTAAGGAGAAATTTCTTTTCTTCAGTTGGTTAGTTAATTTTCAAGCATTCTTAGTGTTTTACCATCATGTTTACAAGAACATATATTCTTGTGAGTTGTGATCTGGTAAAATGTGAAAATTATAGGTGTTGTTACTTGTTTCCTTGTGCAACTTTTGTATTTTTACTTTGTTTGTAGAGAAGTAAAGTATTTTTTGTAGCAGGTGCTGAGGTGGCTGTGCTTTGCATAACCAAGTCAGGCGAAGTTCTAAACTATCAGGCATTCACTAATTCAAATGGGATATACACAGTTGCAGAGACGATGCCAGCGAGTGACCAGTGGGATGCATGTTTAGCAAGACCGATCAGCAGTTTCCATGATCACTGCACACATCTCGGAGATGGTAGTACCGGTGTCAAGTTCAGTTACAATCATCCATCAGGCTTTTCGCATGCTGTTAAACCCTTTGTTTATCGTCCTGCTAGTGTTCCTACATACTGCATTTAGAAAATGTTACACGCTGTGAACAAATAAATATTTAAAATGAAAAAAATGCTATGCACTATTGTATAATGTAATAGAGAGCAGTCGATATTTATTGTAAGTTGTTCCTTTATCTTGTTGTATTTAACTATTTCAAGTGAATTGTGGAGTGCAAGAGGCTAAAGTTGAAATTCAGTAATGTTTTCAATCAATTAGATGTATTTGTGATTTGATTTTGCACGATGTGAATTTATTTTAAGAACATTTAATTCGACGGAGTTTGGGGTTCTATTTTTGTTTGGGCTTCTTATCTTTTAAGTTTAATTCCTTGTAGAATCATGACTACGAGATTTTCTTGTTCATTTCTGCTTCTATATTTACATGTTAAATATGTACTTCTGTTTTAGGAGAGTAACGAGAGTATGGATAGGTTAGAGCATGTTTGGTACTTGGAATTGAACAATGGAATAGATAGAGGTCTTGCATACTTGTCACTTGAACATGTTTTTTAAGAAGGTATCATTTGAGTAATTACGATTTTGTTATTTGTGATCATTAAGCCTCTGTTTGTTGCTCATTAGTAGAAGAAAAATAATCGTTGTGACAGTGGCCCTGCCTACCATTTTTGACCATTTGTGTCTTGTTGGGATCCACCAACTTTAAAAAAAACGGTCCTATTTATTCTATTAATGGGGAAATAAGTTGGAACAAACAGAGGCTAAATGAATGAATTAGCCATAAGTTACGTGCAAACATCAAATACTTTGTTAAATAGGTAAATAAAACTAAGTTTTTATCTACAATTAAATTTTTCATGACTTTACACCCTTTGATCGAAAAAAAAAAGTATCCAAAATAATGCAATCCTAATGAAATTTATGATGACAATAATTACGATACATCTACTACGAATAGAAGTCCTCAATGAAAGTAGAGGATGATGTACGTAGGAAATATTCTTTTCAGCCTTTTCACCATTTATCTGCCAAATTTCGAGGATTCTGAGCATTTTTGGAAAGACCTATTTGTTCTTGAAATATAGAGGAGGGTAATATATTTTATTTAAATTTTATTAAAAGGTACAAATTTTATTTGAATATCGAGTTAGCATAGTTTTTAATTTAAATCTCTAGTTGGTGTCTGAATCTCTTAATATTGAGAAATATTGGTGTAATTTGTATCCGGACCTTTCATTTTGACGTGTTTAGTTTCTTTACAATATTAGGAACGTCAAAATTGTGCTTGACAGAATAAGATAATTTTATAAGAGAAAATTACCCAAAATTCTATATCTCAAATATAGAATTCAAAAACAAGGAGGGTGAAGTTTAAAATTCACTAATCAGGTGTTAATATAAATTTAATAAATTAGTTAATACATATTTATTATAACAAACAATCCACCCCACCCCAAATTCCAATTTCTGACATCTTTCCCCAATTTATTTCTCTTTTTTCCCAATTCATTTCTCTTTCTTCAATGTCTACATCATCTCTTTTCCCAATTCATTTCTATCTCTTCAATGTCTGCATCATCTCTTTCCACAATTCATTTCTCTCCCTTCAATCTCTGCATCTTCTCTTTCTTCACTCTACCCTCTTTCTCTATTAACCACACACCATATCCACCACTACCCCCCGCCATCGAAGCCAAGTTATCATCGCCACCATCGTGACGTAAGCAGCTCCCTTATGACGGTGTCGTGCAAACACCACACGTGGCGACGACGAGCGGGGCAATGGCACAGTAAGGCGTCGCTGTTACTACGAGCAGCGCCGCCTTGCTTCGTCGTCGTAACTGAAGCGATGAGCTGTTCGTAGCGTCGTTGCTAGCAGGAAATGTCCAGTCTTACATTTTTGTTGAGCAATATCTTGTTGACGGTGCTAAAAGGGTAAGTTGTTCTCGCTCAACTATCTTCTTCATCTCTACCCCTGAGAATTTAAGGTTTGAATTGATAAATTCGTGTAAAAGTGAAAGAAAAATATTTGAGATTGATTTAGTGGGTGGTTGTATTGATCAGATCTATTGTTTGATGTGGTGGTGTAGGCAATTGTTTGATCAGATGTGGTGAGTGGTTATTTCATCAGATTTGTTGTTTAGCCAGTTGTGATGGTAATTGGTGTTTTGCAAATGGTGTTTGTGATTTCCTGATCTGTGGTGTGGTTTTGTTGTTGTTGTTAGTTATATTGGTGGTGAATGGTGTTATATGCGGTGGTACGATATGCTGGTCGCAGCTACAAGCATTGGATCTTCATGTGGCGGCGGTTGTGCGGTATGTTGGTGGTTGTCGTGACTGTTTGTGACCAATTTTGTGTTGATTGTGACCGTTTATGACTTGAGATTGACTTGGTCACAGACAGACACACTCAATACAAATTTGGTCACAATTAGTCACGGATGACAAGTATCAGCGAATGGGGGTGGTGGTAGGTGGATCCATGGGGTGGGAGTGTGATTTTCAATTTTTAATTTTCTGAAAATTTTTAAGTCGTCGGAGCAATCGCTGCAACTGTCACCGGAGCTGTCGTCGCAACAGTTGTCGGAGCAGCACTGGAGCCGGTGGTTGTCTCCGGTGGAGAGGTAGAGGGAAGGTAGTGTAATGGGGTGATATGATGGGGTAGGTGAGGTGGCATGGGTAAAAATAATTAATGTATATTAATATTATATTTTAATATTTAATAAATTTATTTGGGTTAATTTCACAAATGGTCACTGAAATTACCTGAAAATTTCAAAACGGTCACTGAAGTTTTAAAGTTTCAGAAACGGTCACTGAAACTTGAAATTTCTTTCAAAATGGTCACTGAATTTTCAGATTTTTTTGGCCAAGTTTGAGGCAATTATTCGGCAACTTCTGACCACCAAAATCGCCGATTTCGGATACCGTTGGAAAGCCCACGATGTCCTCTTCAATTACCACCAAAAATCTCCCCAAAACTCCAAGTGATTCGGCCGGAATAAAGCCACGAAGTTGGCAATCGAAAATTGTGAAAATCTCCCCAGATTTTCAGATTTTTTGGGCAAGTTTGAGGCAATTTTTCGGCAACTTCCGACCACCAAAACGGTCGATTTCGGACACCGTTGGAAAGCCCATATGTCCTCTTTAATTACCACCAAAAATCTCCCCATAATTCCAAGGGATTCGGCCGGAATAAACCCACAAAGTCAGCTACCAAAAAAGTCCGAAAATCTGCCCAGTTTGGGTAGCTGACTTCGTGGGTTTATTCCGGCCGAATCACTTGGAGTTTTGGGGAGATTTTTGGTGGTAATTGAAGAGGACATTGTGGGCTTTTCAACGGTATCCGAAATCGACGGTTTTGGTGGTCGGAAGTTGTCGAAAAATTGCCTCAAACTTGCCCAAAAAATCTGAAAATCTGGGCAGATTTTCACAATTTTCGGTTGCTGACTTCGTGGCTTTATTCCGGCCGAATCACTTGGAGTTTTGGGGAGATTTTTGGTGGTAATTGAAGAGAACATCGTGGGCTTTCCAACGGTATCCGAAATCGGGGGTTTTGGTGGTCGGAAGTTGTCGAAAAATTGCCTCAAACTTGGCCAAAAAATCTGAAAATTCAGTGACCGTTTTGAAAGAAATTTCAAATTTCAGTGACCGTTTCTAAAATTTTGAAACTTTAGTGACCGTTTTGAAATTTTCAGGTAACTTCAGTGACCATTTGTGAAATTAACCCAAATTTATTTACCACCTGAATTTTGAAATATTTTAATGAGTTTGTTATTTATGAAATGTATGAATTATGTATTGTTCCATTTTATAAATACCGTGCATATTTGTGTAGTTATAAAAATAATTAATAACGTGTAATTTCGGCCTTTTAGGTTTTGGCTAAAATTTTATATGCTCTTCAATTTTTACATGACTCAATTATTTTAGTTAATGTTTGCTGGATGTACGGAGCCAAAAATTTTGATTTAGTGGGGACATAATACATATCTTTAAATATAATGTTTCAAAAATATAATAATGTTCTTTTAAAACTCTTACTTTCAATATCTAACTCTCTCCATGGTGATCATATATTATGATTTATATATTTTTTCTAAATTATTTTTTGTAGATATGTTTTTATGAACTTTTATTCAAATGTTACAAGTTTCTTATATTTTCTTAAATAGAACCTTTAATTACAAAATCCTTTTGACTTCTTTTTATTGTAGAATATTTCAACAAATTTCTCTCCGTTATTCTCATGTCTTCCCGCAGAAACCTCTTTAAAGTTCCACCAAATATATAGGTAAGGCGTATACATTGCTAGCTAATCTTAAACTTCAATCCGTTTGCATCTTACACGCCCATACGTCTTTTATGCAATCTAGTGCATTCTCGAGTGCAAACTGTAACTGCATTTACGAGTATTCAGTTATTAGTAATGAGATGTAACATACCGCTACCACAATTAAAAATTGTAAATATTTTTAAATATCTATAACTTTTATATTGAAATTCTACGAGAAAAAGTTACAATTGTCAAAAATAAAGTTACATATATGAGACGGACCACAATTTAGATTATTTTTTAGAATATTTTGTTCATTTTAAATGGTAATCAAATAATTATTATTATAAACAAATACACCAAACTACAAATCAATTTAAAATTCGCATTAATACCATAACAAAAAATAAAAAATAAAACAGTGCATCTTATTCTTTCAATATAAATTCTTAATTTTGATTAATTATTTAATCGAAATAATTTACAATATTTTGTTCATTTTAATGGTAATCAAATAATTATTATTATAAACAAATACACCAAACTACAAATTATCAAGTTAATTCAATTTAAAATTCGTATTAATCCCATAACAAAAAAAATAGTGCATCTTATTCTTTTAATATAAATTCTTAATTTTGATTTGAGGAAATTACACCAAACCATGTGTTTTCTTTTACATTTTAAAAATTCAGGTTTTTAAGTTTTTTATTCAATTATCAGGTTTTTATAATTTTAATTAATAATGATTTTATAAAATTAAAATAACATATATACCCACCCCACTATCTACCCCCACCCACTTTATTTTAAATATAACATCTATCCAAACCCTAATCCATTTCACACCTCCTCCCTCTCTCACCTGCCGCCACCACCACCGCCCGACGTCGCCGCCGCCTCCACCCCCCTCTCCCCTTTCTTCCCCCCTTCCCCTCCCCCGCCGTTTCTCCCCCGCATCGGCTGCAAATCGCGAAGCGGCGGCAACGCTAGCTGCGACCGGCAAGAAGACGTCTCTTCTTGCACGTTGCGGCGGCGACGTCTCAGCGCTTGCACGGAGACGCTGCGGCCTCGCATTTTTTTCTTTCCTTCTTCCTACTACCAGATTTTGGGTTTTTGAGTTATGGTGATATTGGGTTTTTTTGAAAATGAAAATGGTGAGGTGGTGATTATTTTTACGTTTTGGTGGTGTTGGAACTGTTGTGACGATGGTTCTGTGTTGTTGTGACGGGTCGAAGGCGTTGGAGGTGGCGATCGCGAGTATCTGTGACCTAGGTAGGTGCCTGTGACCTAGGAATTGTGTCTGTGACTCGTTGAAATAAAGTTTAGGTGATTGTGACCTACCTATTGTGGTTCTTTTTGGTGTCTGTGACCTTACTATTGACCCATGACTTTGAAATTGTTAATTTGTAACTTAAAAAGGGAATCTGTGACCTTAATTTTTTTCACCTGTGACCTCGAAATAATCTGTGACTTATAAAATTTTAAATTTGTGACCTCGAAATAATCTGCGATCTACAAATTTTTTTATCCGTGACCTCGAAATTACCCGTGACCTACAAATTTCTTGATCAGTGACCTCGAAAAAGTCGCCGGATCGGAGCAGTCGCCGATCGCCGGAGTAGTAGACGGAGCAATGGTGGCGGTGTAGGTGGGGTGAGGTGGGGTGGGGTGATTTTATTATATTACAGTTAAATATTTAATTTAATATAATAATTATGAAATGTAATTAATTAATTTAAGAAAAACCTGATTTTTGTAATTTTAAACTGTTGGGCTTGATTTTTAATTTTAGAATAGTAAACACTTGACCCATGAACTTTTCCCTTTTGATTTATTTAATATTATTGCCTATTGAAAATTTTTATTTTTACTTATTATTCGATTGAAGCCCATCTCAAAAATGGATTAGAATTTGATAGGAGCCCATTCTGTTATATTTTCCTTTATGGATAGTTTTTGTAAAGCCCAAATAAATGGCATGCATATCCAACTATATTCCAGCACATAATTGTGAAGTCTTATTCATGGTGCAAAGGACAGGCGACTAAGGGTTTCTCCCTCGGCATTACACTAAAAATTGGGAAAATTTTGTTGTGAAGGAGGGGCAAAAAGCTAGACATATTCATCACCCCTTGGCACCGTTGCAGTGATTTCTACTCAACTTCTTCATCACCAAACTTGGGAGGTAGTATCGGATTTTATAGTCTAAAAATGGGCACTTGATCTGATTGTTGTGAATGATTTAATTTCAACTAACTCCTTATAATTTATTTATTTTTCCAAAATTGTTGTTTCTTGATGGTATCTTCCTCTAGCAACAGTATTTTTTCGACAATATTTCTCTTGAATTTCTGATGCGGTTGCTTTTGGTTTTCTCTTTGCCTTAAAAACTGGCTGCCCCTCAAGTGCAATAGGTGAAATACTCTAGATCAGTTAGGGATGGACAAAATGACCAAACCAAATCAGAACAAACCAGAACCAAATCAAACCGAGGGGTCCAGTTCAGTTCTACCAAAAAAAAAAATGATTCTGGTTCTTAGATTTGAGAACCATTTGGTTTTGATTTTAGTTCAGTTCTAGTTCTAAAACCAAGAACCAAATCCAATATTTAAATTTTATTATATATACATATTTACAAATTAGTGAATCACAATTCACACCAACTAATTGAAAATAGACCAAAAGGTCGTGTATCTTCGGTTTCTCATTTCCCAGTGTGGAGATTGGAGACCCTGATTCATTTTGGGGACACAGACCTAATTCATTTCTCATTTTTCTCTCATTTTCAATTTATGCACTGACCATTTCATGGAGAGTCGGAGACCAACAACTACCCCATGCCATCTATCATCGCGCTCAGCCACAACCGTAGCATGATTTTCTGAAATTGGAGCCTTAACCTTCGGTTTTTCTCCCTCAAAATTTTTTTTTTCTCATTTTTCTCAATCAATAATAAAATTAGAACCAAACCAAGCCAAAGTAGAACCGAATGGTCCGGTTCCATATCTTTAAAAAAACCATTTGGTTCCATTATAAAAAAAATATTTGGTTCATGGTTTGGTCTGGTTCTCTTAAAACCACAACCAAATGAAACCATATCCACCCCTAGGATCAATGGAGGCAACCCCAGGTGGCTCCGCCCCTGGCTGGATGATGAAATTCTTAGTGTAGTGAGATTTTTTTTATTATGAAGATTAGTCATTGGTTTATTGAAATTGGATGGACGAGGAATTGAGACAGAAGCTTTAATTGGAATTTGTGGTTTGATTTTGAAGTGTACTGTATGTGCTTTCAAAGTTTCAGTATGCAATTGAGCTTGATGATTTGGTTTTCACTTTTCATCATCATTCTCGATATTCTTCAGTTTCTTTTCATTATTACTTTAAAAAGTTTGGCACCCTCTGAATTTGTTTGTACTTTGACAAAAAATAAATATTTCCACTGTTTATTGCTCCATTTGTCCAGTAACTTCTGTTTTTAACACTTCATAAAAAAGAAGAAGTTTTATGTGGTTAATCATTAATGAGATTGCTTTTAGCTTTTCTTTTTCCTCTCGAATAAGTTCCTTGCTGGTGAAATATATTCGCTTATTATCTCAAACAGAGGCCAATTATTCATGAATTCATCTTCGACCCTATTATTTGATTATAATATAAATATATTTTGTTTGCCTTTTTATTGTTGGGTTTTGATTTTTGAGTTTATAAATTCAGTTCTTGAAAAAGCTTATGGAGAAATTTTTTTGAATGCATACTACAATTTTGAGAGCCCAACCTTTAGAGTTGGTTCATGTGTGAAAATCTCAGGTCTGGTCCTGATCGCAAAGCAATTCGATTCAAGAAGTACGGAAATCAGAATTGAAGAATGAGGCGAAGACCTGGAATTGGAGGTCTACAGAATGCTGCCGCAGCTAGAGTTTGTTCACCATCTTATTCTTCATTAATTAATAATCATTACAATTTACACTCATATACTGTGTTTGTGTGATTCTACATTAGTTTTTATGTGTATATGTGTATTTATCTTGAGTGTGTGTGTTTGAAATTTGATTTTATGATGAAAGGATCAATATCGTTTGCTGGGAGAAAATGTGGCGAAGTTGCGAACTGATGTCCTGAAAGAACAGCTTTCGACTTTTCGCTCTCAGCTGGAAGACTTTGCCCGCAAACACAAGGTCCCTTTTTTTAGGCAGATTCAAGTTTTCATTTAGTTTTGTTAAGTATCTACTTAATTATTTAATTCCCCACTTTTATATTGGTTATCGATTAATCATTTCCTGCTAATTCATATTGATACGAAAACATTTACTTAATTAAGGACAAAAGGACTTAAGGGTTGCTGAACTGCTGGAGTATTCGAATTATGCTCACTGATGGGTAGAAGATTATGAAAAAGAAGATAGAAAATAATTTACTTGTCATGGTTTATGCAGAATGATATACGCAAGAATCCTGCATTCAGGGCACAGTTCCATGAGATGTGTGCTAAAGTAGGTGTGGATCCGCTGGCCTCGAATAAAGGTTTTTGGGCTGAGCTATTGGGGATTGGTGACTTCTATTATGAACTTGGTTGGTATCAATCTTCTTCTTGGCTTTGGTTTCTTGCAGTAATTGTCTCTTTGTCTTTATTGTCATCACTGTAAAGCGGGGAGTTTTGAGATCAATAATTACCATGAAATTTGAGACGTAAATGAAAACACATCATAAGTTACTTTATACTTGGCTAAAATTCAGTCTAGTATGCCGCAGTTGTTCTGGAAGGTATTCAGTCATTGGTTCTTTATGATATATGGTTAAGCCTTTTGCAGCCTTTAGTTTCAGTCTTTTGGTATTCTTTAGCAGTGCTTTATTTCCAATATTTGATTTCACAGCCTGTATACTTCTTTGCATTGAAAGTCCGGATTTTTTATTTTCAAGTTTAATTTAAGGTGAATTTGTCTATCTAGACAGGAGTGCAAATTGTTGACATTTGCTTGGCTACTAGACCTCACAATGGTGGCCTAATTAGCTTAGAAGATCTCTGTAAACTTCTTGGTCAAAGGAGGAAGGGTGCTCGTGAAGCAGTTTCTGAGGATGATTGCTTGCGTGCGATAAGTAAGCTAAAGGTATTGTGGTTACGATTTTCTCTTCTTTTTTTCGCATGCTACTGTGGGCCTAAAATATTTATACTAGGCACATGGCATTCGCTATTGCACACCTCCAGCCCATTTACGGAACCTTGTTTACTGAGCGCGTACTATTTTACGAGGATCCACAATTGTTCTGAATTTTAAGAAGTGATAATGGCGTGGTTGACATAATATGTATGCTTCCATTTCATGTTGTACAATTATATGAGCACTGTGCCCCAAACAAGAAATCTATTGATAGACTGCGGCAGGCTAGGTGTAGGCCGCCGTTGGCTCAAATTTCTCATTTGTAATCGTCAAGCTGTAAAGTACAATTTTGAGGAATAAAAAGCTTTATCTCACTCGAGCTCTTGTCCATCTCTCTCATGTTTGCAGTTTCCCTGATTTTATACTTAGCTTCCACGCTGCCTCGTTGTAGCTTAAGGTCTTTTGAAAGCTAGTAATTTATTTATGCTTAACATCAGGCATCACTTTCGACTAACCAAGCTTCTGCATCACTTAATTGACTGATTCATGCAGTATGTTTTAAGACTACCAAGTGTTGCATGAGCACTTGTAAGAGTTAAGTATGAGACACTTAATCCAGGTTTTTGGTTTGATAAGGGGATGCTTAGGACTGTACCTGAATTGGAAAGAACCAATCTATTTGATCACCTGATGTTCACATTGAATTGGAATTATTCTGAACCACTTCTTATGCTTCACTATTAGCTGAGAGTAAAGTAGGACTTCTCTTTCAACTGTTGCCCTACTATATCATCAATTTGTTGTTTCAGCGCAGATTTCTCACTACCATGCCTCTCCTTTTGCCCTGATGACTGATTAAGACGTTGCACATTTTTCTCTGCTCCATGCATGATATATAGGTTTCTTTTCACTTCTAGCGGTGTTATTCATCTGTTGCCTATTTTTCTTTCATTAACTTGCTTTCTCTTCCTTCTCTCTCTAAAAATCGACTTGACGTGATATTTTACTGTGGTATATGTTATAGTAACAAAGAAACTTTTCAGGTACTAGGTAATGGATTTGAGGTGATTTCTGTTGGAAAAAAGAAGCTTGTTCGGTCCGTTCCTACGGAATTGAATAAGGACCATAATGAAATTCTGGAGCTGGCTCAGGTTTCCCCTTTGACTATATATTTTCATCAAACTTGCATTTCTGATATTTCTTTTGCATGTCAATATAGCATGTAACTGCATGGCTATTTGCAGAAAGCCGTTTTCAGATTTGTATTTTTAGTATTGCTTTTTGCTATTGTTGTTCTCTTAGGGCCAAGGCTTTGTGACGGTTGATGAGGTACAGAAACGATTCTCTTGGTCTTCTGGTCGTGCAACTGATGCTCTTGAAACTTTATTAGAAGTATGTCACTGGTGTTGTTTTTTCTATTCTATTCGATACTTTTGTTCTGTGCCTGTGAGCTATTTATTTAATCGAGCTAATAAGACTCTTTTGGGTAATATAATACAGGAAGGACTTGCAATGATTGATGATGGCCATAGAGATGGCAGACGTCGATATTGGTTTCCGTGTGTATCTAGTGTCTCCTCTTATGCAGGTGACACGCTCTGAGGATTCCTCTGTTTGAATTTTTTTTACCCTTTTTTTGCAAGAAAATGTAATATGTGAAGATGTCCTGAGATTCTGGAAATGAATTCGGATTATGTCAAGTGTCAGTGTGAAAATTCCTCTTTTTCCTTGTTTCTTCTGTAGAAAGAAGTGTGTTCATTGACTTGTATGAAATGTAGTTTTCTGCTTGATTGAGTTCATTCGGTTTAGTCTGAGAGTGTTAGCGCTCTGTATAGTCTTACTAGTTAGCATAGAACTGTCAGTCTGTCATGGTAAACGTCACTCAGGCATGGTCACTGTGGCCCCTCCTTCACGAAATAGGCATTCATTATAAGTAATTTTATGAGATTAAGGGTGTGTTTGATTGTCTTTATTTTCTATGGAAATGTTCGTTTTCCACCCAAGTTTCAACTTTTGGAGCGTTCGATTGATATTTTTTTCCCGGGAAAATATTTTCCAAAAGTTGATCACGTGAATATAGTGCTTGTTTGTCTCCCATTTTGGGAGAAGAAATAGAGTTTTGAATAGTATTTTTTGGAGAATGTGTGGTTGAAAAATAAAGTAAGTTTATTGATTTTTGTGTAGAATATTTTATTGAGCCTCCGTTTGATTTACATTATTATTTCATTAAAATGAAAAATATGACCGTTATTCATCACATCAACATTTAAATTCAAATTTTCTATCTCTTGTGTGGGTCCCAATAACGGCTATATTTTTCATTCTCATTTTATAATAATTTGGCTCAAATAGGGTTTGATTGAATATGTGATGGAGATTGTTTATTGTAGCAAACAATGTTTGATAAATGGATGACAAATATAGACATATTTTTCTCAAAAACAACGAAAATATTTTTATTTGGAGGAGTATGTCTTTATTTTCAAGACAATTATCTCTCTCTCACATATTCTCTCTTTTATCTACATATCCATAAAATATGGATAAGTATAACATTTTATAGGCTGAAAATTAAATCAATCAAATATATTTAATTAATAGTTTTCATGCAAATAAGTTCTAATCAATTCAATTTACTAGAATTTATTTTCTTCCCACGTAAACTTTCTTCTTGCAATTAAACACATCATAAGAGTTGCACACATTTGCAGGAACCTGGCAATACATTGCTAACAACAAATGTTCACGCTTTTTATTTGGAGTGATATACAGCTAAAATGCAGCCGATACTTAGGTGTCACAATAGAGCTTTCTTGCATATTCTTCAGTCCAAGATCTTAGGGGTCGACTCAGAGTTCGTCTCAGTCCATGATAGTGGTCGATCTCCAAGCATAAAGAACTAGTATCTTTTCCAGTGCCACAAAAAAACCTGGACTCGTCCAAAAACATGTCCCACATTCCACTCACAATGCAGCAATTGTTGTTAGATGGAGGACGATGATGTGTTGCATGCTTTGGTGATGATACGATTATTCTTGCAAGTTGCAGCGCCACAACAAGGGGTGGAAGCTTGTTTTTTGTACAGTGAGCCCATACATGGATTTGCAGCTAAACAAAACAAATCCTGCGAATGCTCCCACAAATCCAAGAAATGCAGGATCAGAGCAAAGGGGAACTATAGGAAGCACCATGAAAGTAAAAATTTTAGCTTTAATATGCAAGCTTTTAGCCATTTGTTGCCTTGCGATTGTCCATGGCGTTTCATTGTGGAGTTGTAACAATCTTATTTGATTTCCAAAACTAGGAGTTTTTGCGTTTCCATAATTGTCTCAGTGGTATATTCCAAAGAAAAATCTATCATCACCTAGCCAACCATGTATGATGATATTAACTCGAGCCATCTACGGGAATTGGATGTCATCATATTAAAAACTGGATCTCATTCGCTCATGAACTAACGAGCCGAATGATCTTGTCAATTATCATTTCACATATTTTGCTACATCAGTTTGGTTTCAGAGGACAATCATATACTTCGGTGGAAGAACTTCTGTAGTGAATTCTCTTGAAGATAATTTTGAAGTCGTGAACATGAACAGCTGAACAAAGCAAATTGAAAGAGAGTATTTTCTGAAAGAAAAATTAAACGAGTGGATTTACGCACTCAAAGGGACATTACTTGCAATAGCTTGTTCGTTGAAACATAAAGAAAAATCCAGGATGTATCCCAGCTTAACACTCCAATTGTAATATTTGTGTATCTGAAAAAGAGGATTTTCTTGACTTCTAGATTTGTTTCATACTGTGTTATTTTCTTTGTTGATTGAGATACATCGTAATGTATATTGTAATTTTTAATTATGTGAATGAACAAGATAGAACCAACAAGCAAAAACTCCTTTTCTTTTCCACCAAACTTTGAAGCATATTGAATCGAAATGAAAGAACATGAGATTGTTAGAACAGCAGTAGTTGCGAACAAAGGCTTTTCAAGAAAGCTAAGGACACATCATTTGTATCATATAGATATGTTAAGTTCCTTAGTCATTTTTTGGAAGGTTTTGTGGAGTAAGTTATATTATTATCTACAAATGGATGGACAAACTGAGGTTGTTAGTAGGACTATGATATAATTATTGTGCACTATAGTCAATATAAGAACTTGAAGAGTTGGGAGAATTGCTTGTCATTCATAGAATTTGCATATAGGGTGTGTTTGAGCTACATTATTTTGGAAGAATGTATTTTGGAATAGTAGATTGATGGAGAATGTGTGGTTGAAAAAGAAAAAAAAGTTATTGATGTGATGAAAAATATTATTTTATTGAAATGTGTGGTTTAAAATGAGTAGAAAATTTTAATGTGGCTCAAACATGGACATAATATGGTTACTCATTCTACTACTTCTTTATACTCCATTTGAAATTGTTTATGATTTTAATCCACTAACACCTTTGGATTTAATTCATTTATTTATTGATGAGAGAGGTAGCTTAGATGGAAAGAAGAATGTCGAGTTGGTAAGATCCCTCCATGATAAAGTACGATGTCAGATTGAGAAAAAAATAAGCATTATGTTTTTCAAGTAAATAAATGATGAAAGCGCGTTATATTTGAAATATGAGATTTGGTTTGGGAGTATATGAGAAATGAACGCTTTCCGACTTAAAGGAAATCAAAGTTGTAATCGAGAGAAGATGGATCGTTTCAAGTGCTTGAAAAGATCAACGACAATGCCTGTAAATTGGATCTTCCAGGTGAGTATAATATTTTTGCTACTTTCAATGTTTCTGATATTTTCTTATTTGATAGCAGATGAAGATTCCAAGACAAATTCTTTTGAAGATTCCAGGACAAATTCTTTTGAAGAGAAAGGGAAGATGAGGACCATGGAACGGGAGCTAGCAAGAACGAAGACCCGTTGATTGTAGATGAATGATTAATGACTAGGTCACGAGTAATGAATGTTAAAGAAGCCATGTGATTACTTGTTCAAACTACAGTGAATAAAACATCTATCACAACAAGTTAAAGTGCAAATTTCATATTAGGTTTGGAAGAGGGAACAAGATGGATCAACTTGGTTTAAATAACAGACGAGGGAGCTGAAAGGAAAAGCTATACGATCGCATAGTACATTTGGCCGCATGCCTCCATACTAAAACCACACTAAAGGTTGAAGAAATGTCTATGCAACTGCATGCTCTACACCTATGCGGCTGCATAGTGTCAAATTGTGATTTTTTTTTTCTTTTCAAATTTTGTTTATAATTCTATTTTAGTTAAAACTCTTTTGTGGTATCTTTTGATATGTTTTAATTGTAATTCCCTTTTTAACTAGGTTTTATGGATTTCGTATAAAAATGATTATTCTTTTTATTGTAAAAACGCACAATTTGAGAGATATTATTTCGAGATATATTACTTTCAACTCATTCTTCATTGAATTAATTTCGCACTTATAAATAATTAAATTTTTGTGATGTTCAACAATTTAAGTAAAGTTTATAAGTTTATGATCACGAGGTCAAGATATTATTGGCGAATGTCTTGGTTCTTTGGTTAAATAATTTATTGGATCGAGCTTTTTCAACATTGATTCTTCATTTTTTTGGATTAGATCTAATCTGTCGTGGATTTCGTAATTTCAATTGCTACATGAGCTGGATTTCGTAATTTCAATTGCTACATGAGCTCGTATCAAAATCCACATGCTCATTATTTGAGTTTTAATCCTATCGAATTACTCGTTGAAATTTAATGGACTCTATTACCATGTTAAGAATTGTGGTTCCATCTTAAAAGGTCAACCTTATTAAAAGAAGTGGGCTAAATTTTTATAAATTAATCTATATTTTCATCTTTATTCGATATATAATTTTATTCTTTTAAGAGTTCTAAGTCCACACCAGTTATAGCTTGCCGGACTCAGTCAGTATTCTTGTCTCAGTTTGTTAATTATGAAAAATTCTTTAGTATTCAGAAAAAAATTTGTAACAAGAATCCAAAAACAAAAAAATGTTTGTGGTATAGGATCGCAATGATATATACACAGTAGCCTTCCTGCTTGCCAAAAAACTGACAAAAATTACAAATATCTTAAGAAATAACAACTCAAACCACAAAATGGAAACTATCTGCACTAAAGGTCAACCCTTCCTGTAAAAATCTCTATCTATCTCCTCTCTCTGGAAAGTTTCATTAGCCATGACACTTTTCTTCAAAAACCATCAATTAATCCTGTTATTAATCACAATCCATGCCATTTCATATCCAAAAGTACAAGCCTTTAAAGAACCCTTTCATCCCAGAGACATACTGCCGTTTCTACCAAGACAGGTGTCTTGGCCTATTCTGAATACTCTCAACAGTGCAGTTGACCTTCTGCCCACTTTTGTGGGCACTGCCACTCCTGTCGAGAATTCTCTACAGTGGAAAGGTGCTTGCTTTTACAACAATAGCGCTTGGTTGGAGTTCAACAACAAAAGTAAAACTGAATTTGGGGGTGGCACTCTTCATATCAAGGTTTGATTACTTCTTTTCTTGATTTTATTGTAATCTAAATTGAGCTGTTTTGGATTATTTGTGGTAATTGTTTAAATTGCTGAAGTATAGGCAATTTGGATGTTAGTTAGCTTCGTTTGTGAGGTTGAATGTTTTTCTTGAGAAACTTTCTATAATGAGATAAGATCTGCAATTTTTTATGTTTTCGGTGAGCGAATGCTTGTTTGAATTTGCGATTGTTATGTGTGGGGATTGCGGGTAACTGTGAGGGTGGTTGGTAGAGATTAAAATCGGATTAAAATTGAAAAACTAGCCGTTATTGTTGACTTTTATTAGATGAGTAGGACCAATAACGGTTATATTTTCAATTTTAATTGGATTTTTAGCCGTACCAAACAGGCCCTGTGATTGTGAAGTTTGGTCCTCTAAATTAAGCCTCATTTTTTATTTTTTTTGGGAAAAAGGAAGAAGGAAAAAACTTATTTTCTATCAAAAGCCTGGAAGTGAGCCATATTAAAAGGCGTATTAGTGATATTTTAGTTGATTATGACAAAGGCGGCTGATGCTATAATTCACGGCAAAGATATGAACCAGAACTGTATTTTGTTGAAATGGATTGCTTATATCCGTCATTTCTTGGGTTTGTCTAAATCTGGTTTGCTTATACAAGGAGATGTCTTTAAGAGTGCTGCTGCTGTCTGAATAACGTTTGATGGTTTTATTTTTGTTTCAAGTTTTACTTTTAATTAGTGAATTTGTTTTCTTACATTGATTTCAGGAGTGAGTTTCTCTTCTGCTTGCTTTCATTAGATGCTATAGTTTTTAAAGCTCCATTTTTATATCTGCCTGTTATTGGAAAATTTGTTGTCAAACATCTTTTTAAGATGGATTAAATTGAAAGTACGTTAATATGAGCTATTAAGATACTGATGTTGTTGATCTTGTTCTCGTGCTACGATTCTCCATATGCTCCAGGAAAGGTTGATAGAATTTTGCACCATTGTTTTTTCTGCCCCTCTCTAGTCATAGAAAAACCAGAGTGCCACATCTTGTCGTTATCTTTCTTTGATTTCTATAGTTAGATGGGGAAATGAGGCGTGAAAGAAGTGGTGTGATGACGTTTAGTTAATATTTGTACATCTTTATTTCATTCTTTTGTGCATGCAGGTTAGCAATGCTCATAGTTGGACATGCATGGATCTTTATCTGTTTGCAACTCCTTATCGTGTAACATGGGATTATTATTTTTTGTCCCGTGAACACACCCTCGAATTTGAAGAGTGGCAATCAAAAGCTGAATATGAATATGTGAGTTAAACAATCTTAATCAAAGATATATAAGTATGAATTTCGAAGCATGACAACTTAATCATGATTACCCTATTTGACAACAGGTGAAACACAAGGGGATTTCAATTTTCCTCATGCAAGCAGGGATGCTAGGAACTCTTGAAGCATTGTGGGAAGTATTACCTTTATTCACAGACACTAATTGGGGCGAGAACTCAAATGTTGCATTTCTTCGAAAGCACATGGGTGCCACCTTTGAAGAACGTCCTCAGCCATGGGTTACAAACATTAGTGCTGACGATATACACTCTGGAGATTTCCTAGTTCTATCTAAAATTCGGGGTCGTTGGGGTGGTTTTGAGACTCTTGAGAAGTGGGTTACTGGATCTTATGCTGGTCATACTGCTGTTTGCTTAAGGGACTCTGAAGGAAAGCTATGGGTTGGAGAATCAGGACATGAGAATGAGGAGGTAATACTTTAAAAGTCTTCCAAATATTTGCAAGCATTTTTGCTGTTGGAGCATGTTTGGGTAAGCCTAAAAAGCGGTAAAATTTCTTTTATGGAAAGTAAATAAAAATATTTACTATTTTTAGGCCTAGCCAAACATGCTCTTGAATTTGTTGAATTTTCTCAGTTTATGCCTGGCTCTCCTATGTTGCAACTTATGGCACTTAACATATTCAATGAATTCTTAGAGATCACGACGCCTCTCTTATCCAGAACATTGCCTTTTCAGAAACTTTTGAATGTGGAATATAATATGTTATATCTTGTTAAGTTGCCATTTGTTAAATTCTATGAATGGCCTTCTCAAATGTTGTTTCAATTTAGTTAGTATATTATTAAGTGTGATTCAAGAGGCAAACATATCCTATGTACATAAGAGGATGACTGGCAAGGTGCCTCGCCCAAATTAAAGCTCATTAATTTTTCTGAGAGAGAAGGGGAAACAAAATGAAAGAAGAGAACAACATTGTGTGCCAACTCAAAGAGGTTTTCTTTTCTGGTCGTATTGGAGATGCCTATAAGGTGAAGACTGAGTTTGACAAATAACTGCGTGTGCCCCCTCTCTGAAAGCATAAGCTTTTAGATTAGGTGGTTAACTCTACAGCTAATAATTGGTAGTTAAAACTGGAACCAAATAATGATGGATAACTTGAATGTATGTTTGGGATCTTGAATTTGTGAGGACTTAAAAGGCTATTGGTTTGTACAGTAGTCGATTATAGTTCCATATATTTAAGTTATTCTCGTGGGGGATAACATCTAATTCTTTTCTCATATATGTCTAACCGTTTTGATTTCTTATTTGTAATATAGGGAGAGGATATTATTGCTATTATGACGTGGGAGGAATGGTGGGATTATGAGCTGACAAAAGATGACGCCAATCCACATATTGCATTGCTTCCTTTGCATCCTGACCTCCGGGCCAAGTTCAACGAAACTGCTGCCTGGGAGTATGCTCGAAGCATGACGGGACTACCTTATGGTTATCATAACTTGATATTTAGCTGGATAGACACGATTAATGGAAATTATCCATCTCCCCTGGATGCTCACTTGGTATTGCATTTACTTGTCCTAAATAGTTTGCGTTAGTGTCGAGGCCAGCTCTCTCCGCAGCTCCCACCCTTGTTCAGAATGCTGCATTTTCTGGAAATTTTTTCCGGTTTCTTTTGACTTATGGCCATTTTACAGGTTGCTTCTGTTATGACGGTTTGGACTCAATTCCAGCCTGCATATGCTGGTAACATGTGGAATGAAGCATTGAACAAGCGCCTTGGAACTCAGGTTACATTAATTTCCATCTCATTTATCAAACACATACCATTGTGAAGCACATATTTAGTGGATCAAACGTAAGAGAGGAAGTAGATCGTAATACTGTTAATAACCTTGCCATTTGATTGTCTAAAACCTTGGCATTTGTATCTGAAACATGAATTTCTGTTGAAATGATTTAGAGTTGTCAAGTGAAAACCTTTGCGACCCCTTCTAGGGGTTTCTATGAATGTGATGTGTCATTATAAGGTTCTTCCACCCCCGACATTACGTATACTTTCGGTGTAGATATGGTGAGGAGAAAACCTGAATCATTTAATGTTGTGTGCATATGTTTACAAGTTGGCTACTCATGAAGTTCCGAGAAAAGTTCTTGGACCTAGGGTTAGGTAATTCATAAATCTGCTTGATCGTACAGTGCAGACTTCACTGTATATCCAGCTCACGATATTCAACAATGGTACATTCTGTGTTTGCAGAACCTCAGTCTTTCTGAAATTCTTGTCGAAGTTGAGAAGCGTGGATCATCTTTTGGTGAATTATTGGCAATTCCAGAACAGGACAATTGGGTTTACGTTGATGGGAAGTCAACATCATGTGTTGCTTTCGTCTTTGAATTGTACAAAGAAGCGGGACTTTTTGGTTCACTTGCAAGCTCCATTCAAGTTACTGAGTTCACAGTAAGTCAATGTCAAATGTGATGAAATATTTTACACCAATGTTTCTGTTGTTTCCTGTGTGCCCGCTTTGTATCTTAGTTTCACATGAAAAAGCTCATAGCAGTACTTTGAAAACATCAAAAATATTGAGGGTAAAGTAGATTTATACTGAAAGAGGTGATGCTCAGTAATTGAATGTGAATTATTATTCTCAAAGAATTCTATGAATATCGTGTGGTGTAATCATTTTTTTAACAACTGCAGATAAAAGATGCTTACACACTCAAGTTTTTTGAAAACAATTCAAGCCGGTTGCCTAAGTGGTGCAATGACGCGGACACAATGAAGCTTCCTTATTGTCAAATTCTAGGGAGATACCGGATGGAACTACCTGGATACAATACAATGGATCCATACCCCCACATGAACGAAAGGTGCCCATCCTTGCCACCGAAGTATTTGAGACCAGCAGGTTGCTGATAGGCTATGTTGCCCTCATTTTTGGGTCTTCATGCCCAATACTTCGTATACTTTTAGCTTGTATATAATTTTCTTCTGTGTACGACTTGTATATTAAGAGCATCTTCAATCGTGGTGTAAAATTGGGTGTAAATGGGTATCTCCAAAACCACTTTTGCATTCTCATTTACATCCATGTGGATCTAAATCCAGTTTTTGCCTCTCGTGGATGTTAAAAAAAAAAAAAAGGGATGTAAATTTACATCTTTTTTACATTTTATGCCGAAACATGCAATTCACATTTTATTTGCATCTCTCCACAGGAAAGGTTTCCGACCACTTTGGACTCTAAATCACCATTTACATTTATTTTACACCACGACTGGAGATGTTCTAAGGAAACATGTCTGTGTTACTGTATGCAACTTGTATGTTCCAATAGGTTAACATGTAACATTAAAGAAGCTTGATGATGGTTACTAATTGAAGTAAAAAGTGGCTCGTGAGGCGAAAACACAGTCGTGATTGTATGCAACACACTTAGAAATTTTATGTAGTATGAGATTTCAATTTCTTGTTATGGCATTTGAAGCAATTTCTTGGAGCATGTTTGGCTGTGTAATGATCATGCATTTTGAATAACAGTTTCTTTGAAAAAGATTAGAACTTCATGGGTTTGAAGTTAACTTTCAGAGATCAAGAAGGAAAAAGATTGAGCGTCTGTGAATCTTTAGAACCTGAACCCGAAAGTTTCAGTGATTCAGTTGGTCAAAATGCTAGACGCCCATTATCAGGCCTTTTGTGTATATTCAGAAATTTCAATGATTCAGTTGATCAAAATGTCCATCGTGTCCTCAGTTATGGGGATGCATTTCTTACTCAAGCTGAGCATGCCTACAACATTATAATTAGAGAAGTGCTACATGTACATAAATTTATACATAATTGTGTCCATAATTACACGTGGCACTGGATCTTATCATTAATTTAAATCTCACACTTTCACATTAACAACAGGATTTTGTCCACATCACATTATAGACACTATTATGTACATATATTATGTACATGTGGACTTTTCCTTATAATTAATTGGTCCACAGGGGGAGTGGCATTTTCCGTAGTTTATATAAAGTTCCTAACCAAACGTTGATCTTATTAATTTCCCAAAACTCGCAAGTGAACCTGTTGAGAATTTGGCTGAAAAGGTTACTCAAATGCACCAAGAAGTATAACTGAAGCTGCAGGAAGACAACGCACTGTATTAAGGCAGTTGCTGACCATCACAAGAGACGAAATAGTTTCTAGGAGGGTGACCTGGCGATGGTTCATGTCCACATTAGAAAAAGATTATGAAATTTCTTTCCAGGTAATTTGATAAACATTTAACTTAGTTAACTTATTTTAAATACATTCATCTGAAATAATGATCAAGCCATATCTTTTCATTAGGCAAGAACAATTAAATGAACAGTAGGTTTCTTGATTCTCCAAACCGTGATTTTAACAGCATTGCCAAGCCAAATTCTCTCGATACATTCCTCAAAAAACCCAAGCCAATTTATAACGGTTACTTTGGCCATATTTGAATTGGAAGTCCTTGAGCAGGTACTGGTATTGGATCCCTTCTAATGGAGTTGTCATTGCAGCATAGTTTCCAAGTAAATTGAGTAACCAGATAATGAACAGTGACCAGAGTTTCAATTCTTACGAACTCATATCCTGGACACCCCCCTCCAAATGGAATATAGCAGTAAGGTGGTATGGGTGCCTGATTTTCAAATCGAGAAGGGTTGAATTTCGAGGGTTCTTGAAATATGTTCTCGTCCATGTGAGTCATATCGGTAACCCAAAACACCTAGTTGCCAATAAGAAGGTTTTTAAGTTTAAACCCGTTGATTATCATATAGAAAATGTTTGCAGGAAATATGTTAGTTTTGGTCTACCCATTCCTCTTCTAACGTGGTTTATGACATGATATCAGTACTCTAGTGAATGGGAGCCTATTTACATTTACACAAAACATTGTCCCAACAACCTGAGGAGTGCATTAGGCCATTGCAAAACTACTTGTTAACCATATATTTTGTAGGATCTACAAATACTATCCACTTATCCATACCTCATTTATATTTGTTTATAATTTAAATCATTTATAACAACTCCCAAACATGCTATTCATGTCATGAGATTTGACAAAACTTTACAATGGCCATTAACCTGCTTCAACCCTTCTCCTTTGATGATCGGAAGAAAAACTGTGTTATGTTAGGTACTAGTGTAAATAAATTAGTAGCAGGGTCTAAAGAGTTTCTCTTACTTGCCATCCTTTTGGAAAGAGGTGCTTCATACTCGATGTCTTTTAATGTCTTTCTGAACCCTCCAAAAACTGGAGGAATCATTCTCAGAGTCTCCATTGCCACTCTCCCAGTGTACTTCATCTTGGCAAGATCTTCCCATGTCAAGAACTCTCCAGAGGGCTTGTTCTTTTTGATCTCTTCGTGTTCTGTAAATCCCGGACAACAAATGGTCGAAATTCAATTAAATTTCAAATCAGCGGGAAAAAATGCTTCCTGTATCAGCACCCTGGTATTCAAGTAGTCGTCATGTTCATCATTTTCCATGAAAACATTGAGAGTTCAATACTGTAAACAGAATGGGGAATTATACGTTTCAGAACAGCTGCATATATGGCTGGATCATTTGCTAAAAGTCGGATGATAAAAGAAATCAGGACTGCTGAGGTGTCATGCCCTGCAACCATAACGAGCATGATATTGTGTACAATCTCGTCTTCGGACACCAATTCTCTGTTGTCTTCTCCACGAATGTTGAGTAAGTTGGTAATGAGGTCTCGATGAGATGAAGCTGCACTTTCCAGTTCAACATGTTTCTCACGTAGAAGGTCTTTCAATATATTCTGGACCTTGCACTGGCCTTGAGGCCACGGTTGAAGCGTGTGAAAGGAAAATTAACTGGGATTGACCACACTCCTTCAAGTATCTCTTGAAAATACTGGACCAGTTTAACTCTCCGCGCTCCTCGTTCAACACCAAAAGAAGAGTGCATATTATGTTGAATGTAAGACCTAGGAAATGAAGGTAACAACATTATATGCAAACATATTCAAGGCTCAGACATATTTGAGCTGATATGTTCGTGACCTTGGATGAAATCGAATGAGTTACAAGCAAGAACCAAAAAGTCCCAAAGAATAAGGGAGTAAAGTATCTTGCTTGAGGTTCACGTTAAGGATCCGTTTTCAGTAAGTTTAATCTTATAATCCTATAACAAGTTTGGCTAAGCTTACGAGGAAATACTACAGTGTCTGCAGAATAAGCATAAAACAGAATATGACGTTATAGGATAAGTAGTTCAAAATTATAAAATACTACACACCGTGATGTACTAATGTTCTTCTTCCCATTCCAATGCATCTCAAGGTGCCTCCTGACCTCTTCTTCCATTTCTCCAATATACAGCTTAAAACATTCCGGCTTCAGGAAAGAAGCAAGAGCACTCGGTACTCGCTTACGATCTTCACCACTGAGTTCAGACAAACACCTATCACCCAAAATCATTTTAATTGACTCAGTCTGATGGTTATTTATTATACTGTCATTACTAGTGAGGACAAACTTGTTAGCAGCCTGTCCATGTATAAAAACTTCTGGTTTTCCAAAGAGACTAAGCTTCGAGATTGGACCGTGTCCAGTGGCGGACGCAGACCTTAAAAGTTGGGGGGCACAATTGAACTTGCAAAAAAGTTGGGAGAAATTTTACAATCGAAAATTTACGTCCAAAAAAATCACACCTCATGTAATTTTACATCCAAAAATTTAAATGGAATATGACTTTTTCGGATGTAAAATTTCGAAATTTTTTGATGTCATATTTCATATAAAATTTCCTAATAAAATGATGAAAATTATATTGAGAAATTTGTATCGCAAAAATAATAAATGTTAATGAAATAATTGAATTTTTTAAAAAAAATGCGAATTAGACTTTTTTTTTAAAACTCACGTTTAACGTATTTTTAACTATTTTTGATATCTGTTTGGACTATTTGATATGCCCATAATATAGTTCTCGAAATAAGCTTTAAAATGACATAAGCAATTTGTAGATTCGATTATCGTACGATCGTCAGAGAATTTTTAAAATTAGCATGTTATCGAAATTCAAATTTATTGTGATTTTGCCCCTATTTGGAGGAGATTAAAATCAAATTTTTAGTAAATTTTGATAAAAGTTAAACAGCTATGGAATCTATAAAATATGTTATTAAAATTAATTGTTAACTTTGATTTAGATTAAAATTTAGATTTCAATCGATACCAAACACGATTTTATAAAAAAAAAAAAAAGAAAAAAAAATTCAAAAGTTGGAGGGCACTTGCCCCCCCTAAGTCCGCCGATGACCGTGTCTTTTCGCTTGTTCGGCTATCCATCTGTCAGCAGTGTTGGCCCTCATTGCCCACAGAAAGCCAAGGCTTTGGCCAATGACTGGTACACCTAGAGATCCGGGGGGTAGCCTGTCTGATGATCTTCTTCTCCTGACTAGGAGACATAAAATAGGCAAAAGAAGGTAAAGAAATATATTCATTGTTTAGACTTGAGAGAGAGAGAGAGAGAGCCTGATTGGTAGACTGTAGTAGTGTCAACCAGTCGAGTTCGAGCCGAAAAAAAAAAAGCTTGAGCTGAGCCCGAGCTTTTTTTGGACCGAGCCGAGCCCGACCAAAAAAATTAGGCTCGGCCCGAGCCTTAGCAGGCCGAGTCGGCTCGTTGTTTTTTTTCTTTAATCTACATTTAAAAAAAAAAAATTGTACATTTTATGCGTGTTATAAATTAAAGAAATTATAAAAGTTAAAACCCTCCTCCTTTATCCGGGCTTGGGATCGACTACAATTATTGTAGGCGTAGTTAAAATTGTACACGAATAAAATATTTCGTATACAATTTTTCTTAAAAAAAAAATTTAAAAATTACGTATTTTTTTGAAACTAAACAATTTAAAAACTTACAATATCTTATGCTTTAACCTTTAATTTGTTGTAACTATTCGGCAATTATACTATCAACTTGTTCTTGAAGACGTAATTCCGCACATTCCCAGTCCTTCAAACATATTAAAGCCTCCAATATATCTTCTTTTAGTCTTGATCGTTCGTCACATAAAACTCGACCACCTAAATTAAATGCAGCCTCCGATGCTACTGTAGATACCGGCGGTGTTAGTAGATCGCGAGCAATTTTTGATACAATTGGATACTGCCTTTCGTTACATCTCCACCATGATAAAAGACTAAATTCATGTAATTCTTGTGATTTTGTGCCAGTTAAATTAAGTCGAGGGTCCATCGCCGAAACTAATAAAAATAAAGAGGGTATCTCTTCTCAATATTTACGAAATTTTGACTCCATAGAATAAACTATATCAACAAAAATTGACAAATTCCTATATATTTGAAATACTTGTGCAAAATAGAAAAAATGTTGTAAAACAAGTGAAGATGTTGGGTAATAAACAAGAAGACCAAATTGTATTGTTTTAAGACAACCTTTTTTTTTTTTGTAGTAGCAGGCGGGGGCAGCTTTAATTTGAAATCAAAATTTTAATTTTTTATTAATGCTTGACACGGGTCGGCCCGAGCCTCGGCTCGGTTCAACCGAGCTCGAGCCGTGCTAGCCTGCAGATGAGGTGCATATATAATAGAGTTTACAAAGATGGATTCAATGAAAGTTGAATTAATCGACTCATTTAATGCTATATTAGTACCACCCAAACTAGTGTTTTGGACAAGTGGTGCTACAATACGTGTTTAGATGACATTAAGTGATGAACTTAAAGAAAGATATAATAGGTGATTATTTAATTATACATTTTATTTAATATCACATTAGTACCATATAAACTGATGTTTATATAGTGTCGAATTAAATGATTCATTTAATTATACTTCTTATTTATAGTCTGTTTGAGCCCCCTACCTCCCCCTTTTAAGAATGCATTTTGAAATAATAGATTGATGGAAATGTGTTGTTAAAAATGAAGGAAAAAGTTATGGGTTACGTGTGATATTATTTTATTAAAGAATGTGTGGTTAAGATGAAAAGAAAAAAAATGTATTTTAAAAAAATGAAGATCAAAAAAAGACTTAATAACACGTTAATATCACCTAGATTAATATTTTAAATTAGTGGTGCTACAACACCAATCATGTGGCGCTAAGTAATACTCCCTCATCTCAATTATATACGTTTGTTTTGTTTTTCATACGGATAATGTCATTGGAAAATTAATTTTTGCGAAAATCTTTCCTTATTTACCTCGATTTAATTTTCAGTATGTAAAACTAAATTATTGTTGGAACTAATAAATAATTTGAAGAAGAAATGAGAGTTGTTCCATGTTTTCAAGAAGTGAGAAATATGTGTATTTGGATGATTTATAGAAGTTAGCATATTAAGTGGAGAAGATTTAATAAGGATATATCGATAAAGGAACACAACAAAATATTTTACATTAGGAAACATACCTATATATTTGGGACAAGAGAAAAATTAAACATAACCTATATAATTGGGACGGAGGGAGTATGTTTAATGAAAGGTAAAATCAAATTATTCATTTAATTATACATCTCATTTAATACCGTATTAGAACCATGTAGATATTTGTTTTAAACTAATGATACGGGATATCATTATTCTTTCAAAATAATTAAATGATTAATGTTATTTAGAGCTGCTGGTGTACAAAACCAATATTGGTGGAGTTAAGTGATGGGCTCGGTGAAAAAAATAATTAAGAACGACACATGAGTACTATCTAGATTGATGGTTGACAAAGCACGCAAAGTATTAGAGTGTGTTTGGTGGAGATTAAAATTAAATTTTTAGTGGATAGTGATAAAAGTTTTTGAAATGTGTGGTTGAAAAAACGTGAAAGACCCATGAAAGACGTAGTTAATATTGATTGTTTGATTTTAATTTGAATTAAAATCAGATTTTAATTCGACCCAAACACGCTCTAACTAAAAATTAAAAAGCTCTATTCATGATAATCGTGCCAAGTGGAGCTTTGACCAAACAATGAGAGTACCAGGGTGAAATACACTATTCAAAACGAAAATCACATAAACACTCATCCTTTTTCCTGGTTAGGAAATTGCGTCATGTTCATTTGGACCATAACGTTTCCAAAGAAGTAAAAGAGTCCTTCCATTCTTCACTAAAATCCCAAGTCTTGTTAACAATTCAATTTCAAACTCGATCATATATGTGTACATATAATTACTCACAGGGAGAAATGGGTTTCAGAAACGACGGCCTTAGGGAGGAAGAGAACAACGCGATGGCGGCTTCACCGACAACGAGCGACGCTTTGCTATTGGCAACCATGTGCATCGTTGAGCTCCCAGTGGATGTTCATGCAAAGGATGGCTCCATTTATTCTGGAATTTTTTACACCGCCCGTGTCGACAAGGACTATGGTACTATTGAAATTCCGAAGAATCCCTCCCGAGTTTTGTTTATCACTTCTCATCCTTTATGGGTTCTGGCTATGTTGAGAAATTATGGTTACTTTTACTTGTTTTGTGACGATTTGTTTTTCAATTTTGCCGATTGACCTTCGATTTTTTATTTTTTTGGTTTTTTCCAACGCAGTTAACTCAATAATAATTTATTAGCTGATTAAGCCCCTGTTTGACATCCATTTTAATGAGTTTTTTTTTTTATGAGTTTTGGAATAGTTATTTTTCTATGGGAGAATGTGCACTTAAAATGTAGTAAAAAGTTTTGGATTTATGTAAAAATATTTTAGTGTGTAAATCCGGGGTTGAAAATGAGTTCGATAAAAAATAGTTTTGATTTAATGGATGTGGGCTAAATTAAAAGTCTAGATTTTTGAGTTTTGGATTATGTTAATTTATCATATTCTACCGTAGGATTGGTAAAAGTTATGGCAATTGTTTATTTGTACAAATTGAAGAAATTGTAAATTAAGTACCTTTTCAATTTATAGAACTGCTCACTTGCCAATCACAGTGATGATGATTAGAGTTATTGGGTTATTGCCTCGTTACCTTTTTAATTGATTTATATATGTTTGGTCCAGCTATAGTGCTGAAGAACGCGAGGATGATTAAAAAGGGGAACTGGGCTTCAAATGTTGCAAATGGGAGTATGATAGAAACACTTATAGTTTCGTCAGAAGATCTTGTACAAGTTGTTGCTAAGGCATGTCCATGTGCTTTTGTTGATTTAATCTTCATTTCCTGTTGGATTAAAATCTGATTGCAAATTTTTGTAATAAATTTTGGCCTATGTTTAGGAAGTTCCTATTCCTTCAAATGGAGTTTCTAGATATCTAAGGAGGGATGGTTTAGAGGCCATTGCAGGCACTAATGAATGTCCAGAGAGGGAGGCAAAAGCTAACGAGTCCAATGGAGATAAAAAGCACCGAAGTGAGACAAGGTGCTATATCCACAACACTGTCCACTACATTAATACTTAGCTGATAGGCAATTATTACAAGATTCATTGTCATCATGCCACTCGGTATCAGTTGATAGGCTGTCATACACCGGCTGCAGTATAGCATCTTTGACGAGGCTTTAAGCTTGTTGCTTGAGATGCTAGATTGTTGAGAGCATTTTAATTTTATGGAAACAATTAGTAGGGATCATATTCTTAAACTCCAAATTACATGCAGGTTTTCAGCCAGCTCAGAGAATGATGTTGCTCATAGTTTTGCATCTGATGTGGAAAGTCACTTGAGCAGATCCACAGAAGAAGAAAATGAGAGATCAGATGGCACTGATTTTGGAAAGGTGAACCTTAAATTGAAGAATGGTTTATTACCCACTGGAAGAATAATTGCAATTTATTTTTACAGGACGGGATGTAGTAAAGTACCAGAGGACATCTGCATGCTATATGTGCCTTTATACTTATTCATGCTATGCATATTGTACTTTTCACATGATAAATTAGAATCTAAATTGGAGGGGCTTATTAAGGCCCTGTTTGTTTCGGATTAAAATCAGATTTTAATCTAAGTCAAAGTCAAACAATCAATATTAACTACATCTTTCATGGGTTCTACAACTTTTCAACCACACATTTCAAAAATTTCTATCACAATTTATTGAAAATCTAATTTTAATCCCCATTAAACACCCACTAAATATTTTTTTTCACCTTTTCTGTTGTTGCAGATGGGAGATGCACATATAGTTTTGGTTGATGGAAGGTAGATTTTGTAGTATATTGATTTCCTCACTTTGTATTTCCCTTTTCTTTTTTACTTCTATCTTGTGTATTTATTGTGGTTGTCGTGCATTTAACTTGAGTTCTTTTGCCTGTTGAATGGATATCTTGGCATTTATCTTGTGTGGTTTCTTCTTACTAACTCATCTGTAAACTGCATATTCTACCCTTAGTTTCACAATATTCATGAGTACCTTGTGTTGTATTGGGACATTGCGAAATGCATCAATTAGCGATCCTTTTTTTGTATTTATTTTTATTGTCATCTGGTCACTCTTTAAGTCTATCTAATGTTGGCATGCTTACCTATTTTATCATGAATTGTTGTTTTTCTTCTTTGTTCTTGAGATTGTTCTAGTTTTTCAAAATCCTAGATTTTTTTTTCCTTCTTTGTCCTCATGTTCTTGTACTTTCAACATAGTTTTCCCTTTTTTCGAGTTTCATTTTTTTTTTCTAAGTAAGTTTACATCATCATCCACAAATTCCTTTGGTTTATCATTGCCAGACAAATTGGGGATGTCTCGGGGGGGAAACAGAGCAATCACGGAGAGAACCCTGAGTTTCAAGATGGAAAAATTGTATGTTAATATCAGAATATTCCAATTCATTTAGTGAAAGTTTTAATTTTTCTAGTTCTTTGTCAGTTGGCATAATTCATCTCTCTTTATTTTGCAGACCTGTGAAGTTCAAGGCTCAAGTTTAAGTTGTGAGTTTCTTTCGTACTTCTTATTAGTTGCAATAATTTGATAACATATTTTGGATGCCTGGTACTTTGTAGGGCAAACAAGGGTCTCTCTTGGAACTAAAAATGATATTGGGAGGAAAATTTAAGAGATCGAATTGCGTTTTTGTTTCTGCTCACCAAAATCTTGAGAAAATGTCTTGAGGGCAAGATAGACATTCTTGAGGTGTGTTTGAACCATGTTATTTTGAAAGAATATATTTTGGAATAGTGGATTGATGGAGAATGTGTGGTTGAAAAAGAAGGAAAAGTTATTGATGTGATGTAAAATATTATTTTATTAAAGAATGTATGGTTGAAAATGAGTAGAAAAATGAGAATGAAAATTTTAATGTGGCCCAAACAGGGGCTTGCTCTTGGTCTGTTCAGGGGTTGTGAATATCACCCAAGAACATTACCTCTATCGATTTAGGGAATTTAAATATTTGTGGATTATGAGTTGAGGAAAAGGGTTGGTTGGGAAATGTGACCAAAGTTAAAGCATTATATTATCACCTTGTTGAATTTAAACCTGTAACTGCGGAATATTATAAAAGAAATGAGGGTTTGCATACAATAAATTGCACTACTTCCCTGGTACCACAACCTAGGTTGGAATTGCAATTGCATTGCAGATAATCTATAATTACTTGGTCCGTGATGAATGGAAGCTTTGCTTGATTTTGTATGGGAAGCAGAAAAGATTTCCTTGGTATTATTATGTATTTTTTGGTCGATATGAAACTTGATTTTTTTTTTTTTGCTTGTCTAATTGAAACAATGTCTTGGTCCCGAAGAAGACAGCCGAGTTGTAGCAACTACCATTTATCAGAGATTAACCAGGATTTGTTAAGCTAAATTGCAGCATGGTGGATACACAAAGCTTGGTAGTTAAAGGGGATATTTGAACAAAGCATTCTGCTAGATGGCATCTGAATGTGGATGTTGTTAGTTGCTGTTTGAATGCTAGCATCCTTACTAGTACAAGTGTCCAGCAATGAGAAACTTAGTTTCGGGTCATGCTATGAGTGTTATCCTTGCTCTCCTATCTATACATTTTACTGGGCTAAGCTGATTGATTTTCTACTTTATGAGACGTTCCGTACTTCTTTTATTCTTGCTCCATATAGTTCTATTTCTTTGCATATAGTGGATGCTTGTCAATCTCAATCAACTGCTGCTGAGATTATGTTGGGGGAAATGGATATGCAAAATACTCTGAAAGGATTATCTTCTGGTAGTCATGCTGCCACCATGGTTAAACTGGAGAATCAGAATCATAAAAGGCCCGCTTCAGAAAAACCCAGAAGTCCAGATGCTCTTTCATCTAGTGTTTCTGTAGCTGTGACCCCGACCGTGGTTGTGTCTTCGGAGTCAAACCCCAGTTCATCCTCGGCTTCTACTCCATCAGTGCCTCTAAAAGGTTCCAATTTAAATAGAACTGCTAAGGTAAAGTGGATTTTCGGGATGATTTAAGCTTTTACCTAACATATGAGTTCCCAGTTTATAAATTATTTTAAATTTATCTAAACCCTAAACCACATTTGCAAAGATCTTGGTGTTTGTGATGTTGGATACTTGGGGCCTGCTTGGGAGTTTTAATTTCATCGGTTCTCTCAACCCATCAAATTGGTGGTTTTTGGTCATTTCTCAAATTCTCTTCTAATTTTATCCTTTCTAAAACAATTATTTCCAACAAACTTATTTTGTTTAATACTAACTTATAAATAAAAATATACTAATTAAAAATATTATTTATAAGCAAAAAAATTATATTATAATTAAAAAAATACTTATAAGATAAAAAAATTATATTTGTGAAAAAATCTTATAAGTAAAAAATTCGATTATGTGTAAAAATTATTTTAAAAGTACAAAATTAACTTATAATTATAAAGTTTATATATAACTAAGAAATACTAACATAAAATTTTAAGTAAATATTTAACTTTATTTAACTTTTTAAGTTAAATATTAACATATATGTAAAAAAAATTACATACAAGTAAAATATTACTTATAAGTAAAAAATTTCATACAAAGAAATCATAAATTCAAAATTATGTAACTTTATTTTTTTTAAAAAAATTCAGAATTGGTGGATAATGAACTCCTAAACATGGGTTAGACTGTTTTAAAAACCTCGACTAAAACCGCTCATAACCGGTCTGTTCATAAACACTCAAAATCGGTACTTTAAAATACACTCATAAACGGTACGCCGAAACTCCCAAGCAGACCCTCAAGTTCTGTTGTTCATTCAGCCAGAATTACTATCCTTTATCAAATGTTCTTTCAAAATTTTCAGGAACATTTGTAATTGTTCAGTTATTGAGTTTGAGAATATAGATATAAGAACTTGAGTTAATAAAGCATAAAAAAGTTGAACTGTTATAAGTTGAGCACATTATTGAGTTAATTAAACAAAAAATGTTAACTGTAATAGGTTGAGCTCATTATTTAGTTCACAAGCCAGTATTCCCTCCTGTTTAGGAATTCAAGCTCAATCCTGAAGCAAAAATATTTTCTCCCTCGCCATTGCACCATAGATCAGTGACTCCTGCAGTGCAAACAGAAGCAAGTGTAGTCTACGCCATGGTACCCATTGCTACTGCAGAAAACGAAGATGACATCAGTTTGTTTGCTCCTCATTCTTCTCTGCCTGTGACGTTTGTCCCATACAATGATGTCATCATTGGAAATGGCAGCAGTGATGCACCATATGCCCAACCTGTAAGCATTGTTGTTTTAAAATAACTATAGATTGTTGTTTTCCTATTTCAAATTTACTTCTATTTTTCACGAAAACATTAATCATTAAATTGTTGTTATTTCCTTTTACAAAACTCTGATGTATCGTTTTGATTCTTTTCCCATCTCATTCTTCCCTAGCCAATTCATTGTTCAATGACACACTTGTTTTAGGTTATTCATTACCTTTATCTCTCTGTTTTAGAGAATGTGCTGAAAGCTACGGTGTTTCTAAAATATTTGATGCTGCTATATTTATCATTGTTTCTTTTTCCATGTGTAGGTTGTTTGCCAAGTTTTAAGCAGGACACAACCAATTAGATATGCCAGTCAATATCATAACCTCCAAGCTGGGACTGCTTATGTGTATCCAAATTCTCAAAATGTATGTAGTATGGTTGTTTACACTCTTATTTACTGCAATATCATTGTATTAGAAATCAAATGTTTTGCAATGGGGTGGCTGATATTTTACCGATCGATGCTGTCAGGTTATTGCAGGACGAGCGGGGCCCCTTGTTTGTGTGTATCCCTTTTCAGTAAGACACAACCCATGACCGAGCATGTCGAAATTATAATGCTTTATATTCTCCAAACACGCACTTACATGTATGAACGTTGTCATATGCACATCAGTGAAGAAACTACAAAATAATCTCTCTTATACTCGTGCAACCAAAAAGCTTGCTCGATGCAATTTTTCTTATTTGTTCGTCTTTGCTTGTGTTTTTTCTCATCTTCTGCTTTTGTTATTGGTGGCACCTTTGATCTGCTATCATCCAACTTCATAATTGTTTATTCCCTTGTATGCTTGTTTAAGGACACCATTCAGAGTGCAGCAGGATATTCTCAAGCAGCTACAGGATCTCTCTCGACTCCACATCAAATGCATCTTCCCAAGTACCAAGGTATAAGCTATACGAGTTTATGGTTAATCAGTAAAGTGCATTACAGAAAGTCGGATTATTTCTGCAATTGTTCTTTTATTTGTGTGTAATAGAAGTTAAAAGTGGGAAAAGAAATTGTCAGTTGTCCTGCTTGTTTCCTTGATATTTGATGTGTAAGCATACCCTTTATCATTCAGCTCTTAGACATATAGTTTTTACTTCATGTCATGATTGTAGAAGAATGTCACCAAGCAGGTAGCGGTAGTTCAGGTGTTTTGGCTTCAAGTCATGATTCAATCAGATGGTCTATTAGGTTATTTTTTTTGAAGGTTGCAGTTTATATTCTATGATCATTTTGAAGGTAGCGGCAGTTCCAAGTGTTTTGATTATAAAGTGAATCAAAGCATGGATTAGACAACCTTCAAATCAGAATGCAGTTGTCTTTCAGGGAAATTGAAACCGGAAGTCCCCAACCTTTTGCATAAGTTGGCATTTGGGCCACTAATTTTTCTTGATACTTGGGTCCCACTTATGGGGTCCATCCAAAAAGAACCGTTAAATAATCAAGTGATTTGCACAATGTATTGTTTGAGGGTTAACATGTAAGCTCACAAAATCTCCAATCAGCTAGCTATATTTAATATTTTCTCGTCGCAACAGGACCGATAACCAATGATCAGATCAGTTTTTGCAGGAAGACAGTGACTTGCCATAATAGTTTCTGAGGGGACAGTGGCAGGGGGTTGCTGCCTTGCTGAACGGGGGTGGGGGACAGAGGGATGGACTGGTGATCAGATCAGTTTTTGGCAGGAAGACAGTGACTGTCCATAATATTTTCTGAGGGGACAGTGGCAGGGGTTGCTCTTTGCTGAACGGGGTGTGGTGGACAGAGGGCTGGACTGGGGTGCAGTGGAGGTGGGGAAGAAGATAATTTTTCTTTTCTTTTGCAATGCACTGAAGGGAGCGGAAAAGGATTCATTCAGTCAATCCCAAATATATTTAAGAAAAAAGGCTTAGTTTGTTGTTCCGTTTCTTTTCCTTTGTATGCCCCTCGAACAACATGTCAACTGCTAATCATGTGACCATCCAAGTCCTAGAATTATTAGAGAATGGGGACCCCAAATTCAAATTTATGCAAAGGCTGGGGACCTCTGTTGCCAATTTCCCCAACTTTTATTTCTATTGTCCCTATTCCTGATGCACGAACTTGTGTTTATGGATGTTTTCTGAAGTTGGCAATTGTGAGCAAAGGATTTTATTAAGGTTTATCATTATTTTTGGTGCAGATTCAGATCAAATGAAATATGTGCAGCCTGATTCATAGTTACCTTGACACATGGACGAGCCTGGGCGATAGCTATGATCCAATGCGTAGTCGCCTAAGTGACAACCATTCAGCCCCAAAATAATGGCAGAAACAACGAGAAATGAAGACTACTTCAAGAGAACGATGATCAAGCTCATTTCAACTTATAGCTCTCTCCTTTGTCCTGACTTCTTCCTTTTCCCTATATTTATGTTCTGGATATTTTACATTGTTGATGGTATATACTTCGGCAAATATCGAGCTACCTATTGCCGCCTGGGTAGTCGCCAACATGTTTGGACTAAACTTGGGTGCCAAAGCTGTTGCTTATAGCCTAGTAAGGTGCCCGTGACATGATATTAATTAATTATGTGAAATAAATGTGAATTTCATGATATTTTGTGGAAATGTTCGTGGAATATTACGTTGGTTTAATCACATGATATTTTATGCCGTGCATGTGAACCCCAACCCTGAACCCGGAATGCATGTTCCTTGTGTAGTATTCGATTTACTAGACAGCGTAATAGACTATTTTAACTTCTGTTGACCTAAAAACGATGGAGTGGCCTGATCACCTTCCTATTCATCTAAGCATCACATGTATGTCGGAACACATTATTAGGGTGCAAAGACCATTGTCCCTGAAGAAAAGTACAATGATCGTTTACGCTAAGATGTCAACTCGATTGTCAAAAATGGGATGGAGTAAGTGCGACTGTGCGAGTGAGGGGGAATTTGGCTAGGGTTCATATAAAATGTACTTTAGGTGAAAAATAAATTAACATGTATGTAGAAGAAAAACATGCCAAGATGAGTTAGTGAATTGAGTCCAAATTCTAGAAGAGGTTGTTTGATTTAATCGATTCAATTCATTTGAGATCATCGACATCCAATTAGCTAATGTAGGATCCTCTCTGTCGTGTAAATGCTATGCAATTTACAGATATGACTACTTTTTTTTATTTAACTTATAAATCAATTGCGAACGAGTGAAAATAACATCCTGACCAATATCTCGTTGATTCAAATGAATATTGAGAAGGATCGAATGATTTGGATAATCTCCAATTCCTTTGAATTTCATCAAAAGCAATTCTCATAAAAATGACATAGCTAAGCTTATAAATAATCTGGAGTTCTAACAGCAAATAAGGTACATATCAATTAAAAAAAGGAGTTACAAATAAATAATGAAAGAAGCAATAAAGAAAATGGAACAATTGAAGGACCTGTCACCAGGTGTCCAGCCAATAAAATATTTCTTTGAGGAATAAATTTAAATTATTTAAATATATATATATATATAAATAAATAAAAATATGTATATATAAAGTTTAATGGCATGCAAAGAAGTTTCCAACAACAAAATGCAATAATTTTCTATTAACAAAAATATAAACACAAAACTTTACAAGAACAACTTTCTACCCGCTAATTTCAATGAACATGCCACAAAATTTTCCAAACCCACCCTTCTAACCCTATTTTATCTACCAGAGATCATGAAACTCTTCAACAGAAAATTTCTATACAAAAATCTCATTCAGGTATACTTTGCAGGGCAGGCTTCCAGGACCGTTGATGAGTCTCAAATCCATCACTGACGTTCATTAATTGTGTTAGAATTTGCTGTACTGATAGTCCCTGACTATTTTCCCTGCTTAAAAGCTCCTCCAGTTGCTTCTTGGAGATTTTGATTTTGACTTCTCTTCCTGTTTCTGCAGAAGGGCTCTTTGCTTCTGCAATATCCATCGAGTTGCTGTATAGATTTGTATGAGTTTTGGAATCGAAAGAGCCCCAATCTTCACCACCCCACAGCATTGAGGATTCTTTTCTGAAGCAATTTCCCATAGATTCTATGTATAATTTTTGTATGCACTTTGTAGGAAGATTTTCACAAAAGACGAGTCTGCTTTTTATATATAGGCGTGTGGGTGGGTAAGGGTGCGGTGTCCTACTTGGCAGTTGATGGAAGGTTTGACCTCGTTTCCCTGAGGGCCCCACGCCACCTATTTCGGATTGGTTCAAGTTAATGTGGCGTCGAGTCGGTGGACCAGCTCGGCTAAATGAGCTGGTTTGAAATGGAGTATTATTTTGAATTGATTAGCCGTGCAAGATAAATATTACTAGAAAGGAAGTCAATGGTCATCTTTGCTTGATATGTCATCTTGATGAGGTAAACTTTTTAAATTAACTTCATGTGTCTAATCATGTGATTTCATATGCATTGTCTGTCAAAAAAATTACGTAAACATATGTTGAAAGGCGATAAGAATGAATAGTCAAGTTGAATAAAGTTGATCTTTATCTTTATGAGATATTTAATTAAGTATCATTTTTTGGAGAAACTTCTCATACTCTATTGTTCAAATTGACTAAGGGTGCGTTCGATTGTAAGGGTGAAAAATGGGTGGAAAGAAAATGATTTTCAGGGAAAATAATTGTCTAGAAATTATTTTGCAGGGAATTGTTAATTAAGTGTGTTTGATTGGTATAATTTTCCACCCGAAAATTTTTTAAATTTTATGCTCGTTTGACTTTATTTTACATGTAAATTGTCCATTAAAGTGATAATTTTTTCCACAATTGGTTATAAAATTTATTTCAATTGCCAAAAAGTAAAAAAAAATGTTTCCGACAAAATCATTTTTTCCATCAAAGTTTAGTGTTCGTTTGACTTGTTTTACATGAAAATTGTCCATTAAAATGAATTTTTTTTTTACAATTAGTTATAACATTTGTGAATGTAACTAAAAAAAAGGAAAAAAAAAATTTTATCGGCTGCCTGAAAAATCATTTCCCACCAAAAACCAAGAAAATCAGCACGTGTACTGGCGGCTGGGAAAACATTTTCCCTGGAAAAAAGTGGCTGTCAAACAGGGCCTAAGATCTATCGAGCAAAATTTATATATATAGGAAAAACATATTTAAGAAATATTTAAGAAAATGTGTCCGAATTGCACAATAAAAACATAATATCTTAAGAGGATAATCTTGATTAAACATTACATCTAATTTGTCTTTCTTTATTTGAATTCACATTTTAAGTACCATTCATTCATTGGAGACCAACTTCGCCCTCGATTGAATTAGTTAAAAAAGTTGATAAAAATTTAAGTCAAAAATAAGAAAATAATTATAAATACATATTTCATGGGAATTAAAATTTTATCAACTTTTCTAACATCCATTACATTTAACTTTTATAAAAATATACTATAAATCTTATTTTTAACTAAACCGAACAGATGGCAACATAAATTTTATTTTGAGAAAACATCACAATACCTATAATGAAAAGTGACTATTTAAATATAAATAAAAAATAAATAAAAATATTGGATAAGATATAATCAATTTGAGTGTGTATAGACGTAGAAATGATCTATTATGCACTGTCATTGCCCCCAGGGCACATCTCCAAGTGGTAAAAGGGGAAGGTGGAAAAACTCCAATTTTGCTTGAGGCTGCTGCGTCAAGGGTTCGAATCCTGAAATATGGATTTGGCTATTGGGTAAGTGCAAGTGTACAAGTAACATTTCACCATGTACCCTTGGAAGCATAACATGCGATTTACCTCTTTCACTAATGCTCAAGGCAGGGCAGGTGGGGGCCGCTAAGGATGCGGTTCATCCTTTTATTATGCACTGCCACTAAACTTATACTAAGCAATAATGACATATAATATCAATTCAATAAATCTAATTTAATTTATTGGAAGCTCCATATCAATTAATTGATGTATAAGAAGTTAATAGATCATTTCTCAACAACGACGTATTGAATTATGTAAATTATTAAAAAAATAATAATAACTATTTTATTTTTCAAAATACATTTTTCTTTCCATTCTTTTCAACCACAAAATTTTCAATAAAAATAATATTAACGCAACCCAAAAGTTTTTCGCGCATTTTTATTCTCCATCAATATACTATTTCAAAATGTATTTTACAATAAAAATGAAGTTCAAACGGGCCCTAAACCACAACTTGTATTTGAGTTGATACTGATTTTAAATTGGCACGAAACTCAATTTAATTGGTACGAAATAAACAGATTTTGAACTTTAAATGAAGAACACTATGGTCATTAATTTTGAAATCTTATCATTTACTCATTCAAAAAATTCATTGTTCCTATCCATACACGAAATGCAGATTTGAATTAATAAAGCTAAAATAGTAAAATATGCAATGCGTAATATTGTTTCCAAGTGGTCAATAATATAAAGCCGAGGCTTAAGACTCAAGCGAGCCGAATATCGGCTGAGAAAGGGATAGATTTATACCAACGCCACCTAGTGTGAAAGGGTCTGGCATAGAATCTTTGACATTAAAGTTCACAGAAATTGCAACAAAGGTCCTCATATTATTAAATTTGTGAAAACAGATTCTCAAACTATATCTCTTTGCAATTGAGTCCTCAATCTATTTTTATGTTGACGGCTCAGTCTCCAACTATTAGACATTCCAGCGTTATTGTCCACTTAGTTAAAGTAGTCATGTGGAATGCTTGTTTTAAGACACCACTCGATCTATTGCCTCAGCTGCGAAACCCCTTCTTTGTTTCCCCCTCTTCCACTCTTTCTTTAGTGAGGTGGAGATGAGAGTGGGTTGAGAGATGGAGAGGATAAATTTATTTTATTTACCTTTTATGTTAATTGAAAATGATAGTGTAATTGTCCTAGGAAAAGTCTAACCTTTTGATAGTAAAATAGGCAAAATCGTAACGGGGGATCAATATGTTACAACTTTTAAAGGTTAAGGATGTAAATACCTATAAGTAAAATTGAGGGATCTACTTGCCGTCAATGCAATCTTCTCTAAAACAATGTGAACACATCTATGGATATGGAATATATGATCTACGTAATTTACTGCACTTTCACGCGGGATTCCTTTTCGTCGATATCTTGCATTGTCATAATTTGGAACTTTGTTCCCTAGTCCATTTTTATCATAATAACGTTTACATAATGAAATTACATAATAATTTATATATAGATAAGATGTCAAAAAGATGATGGAAAAGTTTTTTCCTTTCAACTGGTTGAAAAAATTCTGACCCAATCATTTCTTTACATATCATGTGCATGTATACCGTTACATAAATCATTATGTACATATAGCACAACATTAATCATTATTCTCATCAACCTAACTGACTCGGTAATAAGTACCACTGCTACTTCACTTGTTTGGCAACCTAAGTTTAGTTAAGTGGGCGTTGTTTTGCATACAATGAATTGTTGATAAATATTTCCGTCGAAGTAGATAACAATACCTCCAATGATAATACAAATGGAACTCAAAAAATATATGCAAAACACAAAACAAAGATGGAAGAATAAGAAGAGAATGAAAAAGACTTGAATCGCATAGAATGCTATCCTAAAATCTTTATTTACTCCCTCTCGGTAATGAGAATGCTAAAGAACCAATACACAAATAGTTTTAGCGGATTTCAAGTCAAGAAATCGGGTTGTAATTAGCACTATTGAAACTCGAAAAGAATGAACAAAAAGAATATGAAAATAATTCTAAGTATAATTTGGGAGAATTTTAGGATGATAATTTCAAAGTATAAAAATGAGAAATTAGTGTGTTTAATCCATGAATTCTATTCCTATTTATATAATTACTTCATACACTTTCGCATGGGTGCCAACTTTTCACAAAAAAAGATGGAAATTGAGGTTTAATGTGCCAAAACTGTCCAAAAATTGTTCAACTATTTTTTCAATTTTTAATCTATTTTCAACCACATTTGATCAATTTCTCATTTATCAATATTTGAACAACGCAATTATATAACAATCCTCCACTTGTTAAAATATTATAACTCAACTTAGAACCATAAACGATGTCACGCATAGGATAAAAGGATCTTTCGATTCAAACCTTACATTAGTGCTAATATTGCAAAGTAATATCGAGATTCCATGTAGCCTTAGCTTTGAACCAGTTATTATCCCTTATGACATTACCCACGATATCACACACGTGATCATTCTATCTCAATATGTTCCACATAATTGTACTTTGGTGCGTTAATGACCTTGCACCCATCCATATTCATGAATTTTTCAAAAAGGAACTCCAACTTTCCTTGAAGCGGCACCACTTCTAAGTTCATATAGGAGAAATTCTTACAGTGTCTTGGTTATGTTTAAAGGCACTTATACTACTTATTGAATTTCTTTAAGTTTTATTCAACCATCAATACCATAACCCCAAAACTTATATCTTTATGATAGAGCTTTAAATTATATATACTAAGTGCTGTAATCAATTCACTTATCAAATGACTTGTTGTTACCCTTTGAACCCGTTAATTACTTATTTCGTAATAACAGGTAGAGTTGTCATCATTGATGAATTTTATTTAAGGAGTTTAAGCCTCATCCTACTTGATGTTAGTCTTACCAACTCTTTGGTAAGTGGTTTTGTAAGTGGATCGGCCAAGTTCTAACTTGATCTTACATATGTAAGTGAAATTATTCTGTCTTTTATTAATTTTCTTACATAATCATGTCTAAGACTCGTGTCTAGACTTTCCGTTGTAGACTTCACTATAAGCCCTTGCTGGAGTGGCTTGACTATCACGTAGTATAGATATTGAAGACTCATTCTTCGTATCTAATGGAACTTCATAAAGAAGATCTTTAAGCCACCCAACTTCTTTTCCCCGTTTCAGCTAATGCTACAAACTCGGATTCCATTGTGGAATGTGTAATCATAGTTTGTTTATTTGATCTCCAAGAAAATGCACTACCTCCAAGAGTGAACAACCAACCTAATGTTGATTTATTTTCACCAGCACTTAATATCCAACTAGCATCGGTATATCCTTCAAGTATAGCTGGAAATTTAGAATATTGGAGTCCAAGATTTTTGGTTCTCTTTAAATAACCAAGTACCCTTCCAATTGCCTTCCCGTGGTCAATACTTGGATTACTTGTAAACCTACTAAGTTTACTTACAGCAAATGCAATATCCGATCTTGTACATTGTATGACATTCATTAAACTACCAATTTCACTTGCATATTCAAGTTGTCCGACATCTCTTCCAACATTCTTCACGAGTTTGATACTTGAATCAAACGGAGTATTTGCCTCTTTAATGTTCAAATGTTTGAACTTTTCAATTACATTATCAATATAATGTGATTGAGTTAATGCAAATCTCAAATTATTCTCGACCACTTTTATACCCAATATGGTATCTACATGACCAAGATATTTCATTTTGAATGTTGAAGATAGAAACCTTTTTGTTTCTATGATATCATTCATGTGACTACTAATAATAAAAATGTCGTCAACATATAAGCATACAAATATAATATAATTATCACATTTTTTAGCATATAGACATTTATCCACCGTATTATGCAAAAAAACAAAAATCATGATAGCATTATCAAATTTCTCATACCATTTTTTAGGAGCTTGATTTTAAACCATATAAAGATTTTACAAGTCTACAAACTTTGTTTTCATTACCCGGAAGAATGAAACCTTCCGGTTGTTCCATGTAAACTTCTTCATCTAATTCTCCATTTAAAAATGCAGTTTTAACATCCATTTGATGTACACATAAATCATATATAATAGATAATGCAAAAAGAATTCTAATAGTAGTAATTCTAGTTACGGGTGCATAAGTATCAAAATAATCAATTCCCTCATTTTGTCGAAAACCTTTAGCAACTAATCTTGCTTTGTAAATTTGGATTGAACCATCGGTATTGTATTTCCTGCGAAATACCCATTTACAACCAATCGCTTTTGATCCAGCCGGTAAGTCAACAATCGTCCAAGTATTGCTGGATATTATAGAATCCATTTCATCATTTATAGCTTCTTTCCAAAACGTGCTATCTCTAAAAGTTATTGCTTCTTTATAGATTTTAGGATCACTTTCAATTTGAAGTACATAAGGAATTGTTCTTACTACATCTTCTCTACTTGCTTCACCAAGTATAGAGAAATCATTTGAGAATCAATCTCATCATATCCTAATACCTTCTCTTTAGGAGTTCTCTTGCTTCTTCTAGGTTCACTAGACTCATTTACATCTTGTGAAGATGGTTCTAATGATTTAATGGAAGCCGGAATTTCTTTTTGATTTTCCAATGGATTTTGAGCAATTTCATCCATACTTAATAAATTCTCAAAAAAGTTCACATCTCGTGATTCTATAATAACATTGGACGTTAGATCAAGTAGCCTATATGCTTTACTATTTATTGCATATCCAACAAAAAAAACACTCTTGATCCCTCTTGGTCCTAGTTTTGTTCTTCTAGGATCGGTGTTTTTATAATAAGCTAAGCACCCCCACACTTTAAAATATCAAATGTTTGGTTTTCTTTCTTTCCATAATTTATAGGGAGACACTTTAAGTTTCTTTGAAGGAATTCTATTACATACATGATATGCAGCAAATAATGCATCTTCCCATAAATTATTAGGCAATTTAGACCTTGGTAACATAGCATTTACCATTTCAACTAAGGTTCTATTTTTCCTTTCTGCTAAACCATTTTGTTTTGGAGTTCTAGGTGCGCTACACTGATGTATTATGACATGCTCTTCACAAAAGATGTCAAATTCTCTTGAAAAATTCTCACCACCTCTATCATTTCTAAAAATTTTAATAGTTTTATTCTTTTGATTTTCTACTTCATTTTTATATACTTTAAACATATGAAAGGCCTCATCTTTGTGTTTCATTAAATAAACATAACAAAATCTAGCTATTCTAAAAGCTTTATTTGCGTCCTCTCGGTAATGAGAATGCTAAATGACCAACACACAAATAGTTTTAATGGATTTCAAGTCAAGAAACCGGGTTGCAATTAGCACTATTGAAACTCGGAAAGAAGGAACAAAAAAAATATGAAAATAAATCTAAGTATAATTTGGGAGAATTTTGGGATGATAATTTCAAAGTATAAAAATGAGAAATTAGTGTGTTTAATTCATGAATTCTATTCCTATTTATAAAATTCCTTCATAAACTTTCGTATAAGTGCCAACTTTTCACAAAAAGATGGAAATTGAGGTTGAAAAGATGCCAAAACTGTCCAAAAATTGTTCAATTGTTTTTTCAATTTTTAATCTCTTTTCTACCATATTTGATCAATTTCTCATTTACCAATATTTGAACAACACAATTATAAAACATAAATATGCTTATCGATGACCTTGGTTCGACTCTTGCAACTTTTGTGTGACCCAGTAGAACCTTTGACCTTAAGATGACTTTTGTGAATGACAAAAACTCTTTAAATCAATATCGGACATGCTTCATCCATTCTTGAACTACATGCATATGTTATTCTTTAATTTTTTTTTTTTGCAATAAAAATTCTAGCATAAACCCAATGGTACGTACATCGGTACATGATAATTGTACGCGACATACTTGCACATAAACAAAGGCACATGCTACACCAATAAGCTCTCTATTGTATTTTCAATAATTTTGGTCGACCCATGAGTCAATCTATGCCCCTCTTTTGAATTGTTGTTAAATCTCTTCAAAAATATCAATGCGATCAAATTATTTACCCTTAGGATGCGTTTGATTGCAAGGGTGGAAAATTGGTAGAAAGAAAATGTTTTACAGGGAAAAGATTTGTCTAGAAAATGTTTTGTAGGGAAAATGATTTCAAGTGTGTTTGATTGGTATAATTTTCCACCTGAAAAATTTTTAAATTTTCTAGTCGTTTGGCTTTATTTTACATGAAAATTGTCCATTAAAGTGATATTTTTTTCCACACTTGGCTATAAAATTTGTTTCCATTGGCAAAAAGTAAAAAAAAAAAAAAAAAGGAAAAAAAAATTGTTTCCTAAAAAATCATTTTTTTATCAAAGTTTAGTGTTCGTTTGATTTTGTTTTACATGAAAATTGTCCATTAAAGTGAAATTTTTTTTTACCATTGGTTATGACATTTGTTTCCATTGCAAAAAAAAAAAAAAAAAATTCCAGCCAGCCTGGAAAATATTTTCCCACCAAAAAGGCGGGAAAACATTTTCATAAAAAATCGGGAAAATGCACACGTGTGAGAAAAATTCGAAAAATATTTTTCGTGGAAAATTTCGCCTATCAAACAGCCAAAAAAGTAGAAAGTGGAAAATAGTTTCCTACTTCCCCGGAAAACACGACCTATCAAACACGGCCTTACATTAAGTCATGTCGTATTTTGATGTAATATTTCTCTTCCACTAGCTTCCAATTTTTAGACAAATGTATGCATGTGAAGAATGTTATAGGCAGAGGTATATTATTACTTGTGCTAGAATTTTGAACAATCAGCATAAAAGTCTCCCTTCAAACAAGATATACCCATTTTTTGCTCTTATCTTCTTAAACCTATGCTTGGTATTTGGTCTCGTGGGGACTTTATGCAAGCCTTCACAGGTTGGTTAGAAGTCAGTCTTGTTCATCCCTATCTTTTGTGTATAAGAATTCGGTGTCCGACACGATCTCCCTCTTCAGATTACTTTACAGGTATAGTCATCTTTGTGACGGAACTAAATGTCTTATTGATAGGGATATGATTTCCATCAAGAAATAAGAGTTTATTGATTAATGTAGCATACAGAAGATAATGAGCGAGTGTGTAGTCTTTCAACAATATCTTAGTAGTTGTGCTACACAACCAGAGTGAGTGACAAGATTTTTTTTTCTAGACAACACTTGACAGTTTTTTATTGAAAATTGAAAAAAAAAAAAGAAAAGAAAGACAAACACTCGTATCAGGGACTGTCAAATCACCCCGTCACTGAACCTGTTTTTTCCGTGTATCTTAGTCCAACTTGGCTCCTACTAGTGGATGGGTTAATCCATTTGTATATAATGGATTACCCCCTCACATAATGCGCGTGGCCTGCATATATTTAAAAATTTAGACAATGTGGTCCACATCCCCATTGTGAGTAGTAAGTAAAAAATTCGGCAAAATAATCCATCTATCGATAGTTCACCATTAATCTTGTCAAGCTTCAAGTTTTGGGAAATTTTGATGGTTTTGCACCTAAAATCATATATCGTATAGAATTCCAAGTGCATATTTTCTCTGTGACTGAATTCTTGCCTTTGACCAAACAACCTCAATCCCCAAAAAGCATTTCAAGTATCCAATGTCTTTGAGTATGAAACGGTTATTCAAAAACCATTTTAAGTTCTTGAATTTTCTCCAAGTCATTTCTTGCCACAACGATGTCATCTACATAGACAGAAAAAAAATCAACAAAACTTTTTCCCTCTGATAGAACAAATAATGAATATTTTGCCTTTGATTGCTTATACCCTGCTTCACTAAGGGCTAAAGAAAACTTAACAATATCACGACAGTCTAAAGAAAACTTAACAAAATATGTAAGTGACATTTTTGACAAAAATGGATTTAATAAAAGTTGACACTAGTTAAAAATTAAAATCAAAATCTTGTTCACTGTTAGTAATTTCACTCCAAATATACCTTTGAATTAATTAAATGGTTTGGGCCGAGGCTTGCTAAGGTCCAATTTAATCCTATTGGTCTAAATTGGTCTGATAATTTTGGTCTACAAATGCATAGGATTAAATTGGGGAAACAATACATAAATAAGGTATTTAAGTATCACCATTTCAAAATTAAGGATAGATGTTTTAAATTTCAAAAATCAGGTTTTTATTAAAATTTATTTATGATTTAATTAATTAATTAATTATATATATTAAGGTCACAGATCTATACAATTTGATCACAAATTAACCATTTAATTAGTCATATATTATTTTTCGGTCACAAATCAGAATTTTTATGTCACAAATTATTTTACGATCATAATTCAAAAAATTTATAGATCACAGGTTTTTCATCGGTCACAAATTAAAAATTTAAAAGTCACAATTTATTTATCGATCACAAATTTATCAAATTAATAAGTTACATATTATTTTTTAGGTCACATATTATTTATTCGTCACAAAATATCCAATTTATTGGTCACAAAATATCAAATTTATTGGTCACAATATCAATTTATCGGTCACAAATCAAAAATGTTAAAGTCACAATTCACATTTTTAGGTCACATATTATTTATTGGTCACAAAATATACAATTTATTGGTCACAATCTCAAATAATTGGTCATAGTCAACCAAATAATCTGTGACCACCACCAACGCTTACAACAATCACATCGCCACTATCTCTAGTAGCAGCAACATCACCACTACCACCACCGTCGCCGCCCAATAGCAACATCACCATCTCAAACAAACCAACACCACAACCTCCCAATACCAATGTCACCATATATCCCGATTCACCACTAATACTTCGTCACAAATCAATCAAATAATTGGTCACAGACACTATCACACAGCAGCCACTACCACAACACCACCACCACTAGATCTAATACACTCCCACCAAAAATGATCACCACCACCTTGCCATCGCCGCCACCGCCACCATTTTTGCAACACCACCACCGCAGTACCATACCCAACTGCCAATCACCGCACCACCGCCACGACCCGCAACATAGATATAGACATAGCCCTAACAACCCACCACTATCAACCACCCAAACACAACCAAAAAATAAAATCCAAATTTACTAATTACCGCCCACCACCACCAACATCACACCACCTATGCCTCCTTCATTTCCTCACCCATATCCCGAACCATAGCCCAAAATTAGATCCAAAACCAGAACGCAGCCAACATCACCATCACATCTACATCACCACCTACATCACTCATCACCACCACCAATTACAAACATCGTCAACAAAATCATTGCACAACCTGATCCAACATCAGATTGCATCAACTGTAGTAGCAGCGACATCGACATCATCGCATAAATCCAAAACGAGATCCAATCGACTGCACACAGGATCCAATCCAAAACGAGATCCGATGGACTAGGCAGAGGTTGCGCGACGCACTTGGGGGCAGAGGCCCTCACGGCTGTGGCGTTCCCGAGCAGAGGCACTTATGGGCAGAGGTCCACACAGTCGACGCTGTTGCAAGAGAGCAGCGTTGATCCTCTTGCAACAGCAGTGGTGTCGAAGTTTGTGGTAGAGAAAGGGAATATGTTGGGAAATGAATTAGGTATGTAAGTGAAATTGGGTTGGGATAGATGGGTGGAGTGGGTGGGTGTATATATTAATTTAATTTTATAATATCAGTATTAATATTTAATAATTAAATTATTACCTAATTTTTGATAAAATAAACTTTACATCTTATTTTTGAATTGTCATCTTTAAAAACATGTCTGTGTGTAATTTCCTCCTGCTAATTTTGGTCTTCAAATGCAGGGATTAAGCCCATTAATTATTTGGTTTGGGCGGAGTCTTCCTAAAGCCTCACTCACTCCTATTATATTTGGCTGATAAGACTCCATGCGACACCGTTTCAATGATCGTTAGCTGACATCTTTAGCCGTTGACTATATAATCACTCTCTCTCTCTCTCACGCAGAGTGAGGACTACTTTCTGCAGCTCTCCTCCACTCTCTGAAAGAGATCACAGGATCCCGCACCGCACCGCACCGCACCGCACCGCGCTCACCCACATCCACATGGACCCACCTCAAGGAGGAAGGACTTACATCAAAAACCCCAAAACAAGTTCAACTAAATGGAATAGGTCTGTAATGGCTGGATCTGAGCTACAGCAACAATGAAGATAACTTTAGAAAAGATCAACGCACCCACCCTAGAAATCCCACTTCCCAAAGCAACTCTCAATCCATTGATGAAATTAGATTTGTCTGAAATCCCCACTTTCCTAAGTAAGCCGCCTCATCGGAAAACCAAGGCTTCCGGCACTGGAGTTCGGTTAAGGAAGGAAGTTGGAGTCTCATATGGGAAAAGGAACAGCCGCCCCGAGACCCCTTTAGTCAGATGGAAGTTTGACGAAGATAAGGACAACGATGCTTCAACTGAAGAGGAGAAATCGTTAGCTGAAGTTCGCCGCCAAAGTAGAAGGAGAGCTAGGCTTAATGGCTCGGCTAGGAAACTTGCTGCCGGACTCTGGCGGCTTCAATTGCCGGAGTTTGAGACTAATGGTGGCCAAAGGTTAGGGTTTCAGGTACTGTCCATTCAAATTTTTAAAAGATGCTTTTCGGAGCTTTTCACTTTGTTTTATATTTGCGTTTCTATTTGGAGTTCATAATTAGACTTTAATCTGGATCTTATGTACTAATTTTCCTTAATCTATATCAAGGGTGTTTTGAGTACATTGATTTTGCTCGTTACTTCAGAATCCAAAGAAAAAACTAGAAAAAGAGAAGTCGAAATTACGTTGTAATTGCAGTCTGGTTAATTTACATTTCATTTTAAATTATTGATTCCCATTAAGAGAATACTTATGCATTCTTAATGTTGCATTTACCTTTAATAAAGTATTAATTTGCACATATTTGTTCTTTAGTTGAGGTTTGTGATGACAACACTTTGGGGACCATAATCTTCTTTTTTATGGTACTACATGACATCTGTACACAGACCAAAATCTGTGGTTTTGGTGTATTTTAAGTCTTTAGCTGGTAGGTATGGTTTTGAAGTCCATTGAAGTTTTCCTTTGCCAGTTCTTGACAATTATTATTCATTCTACCCGTTGTTTGTTTATGCAGTCTGGAGGTGCTTATATTGGTGTGGTCCCCGTCCCTGTTAACGGTCACTTATGTACTAATTTTCCTTAATCTATATCAAGGGTGTTTTGAGTACATTGATTTTGCTCGTTACTTCAGAATCCAAAGAAAAAACTAGAAAAAGAGAAGTCCAAATTACGTTGTAATTGCAGTCTGGTTAATTTACATTTCATTTTAAATTATTGATTCCCATTAAGAGAATCCTTATGCATTCTTAATGTTGCATTTACCTTTAATAAAGTATTAATTTGCACATATTTGTTCTTTAGTTGAGGTTTGTGATGACAACACTTTGGGGACCATAATCTTCTTTTTTATGGTACTACATGACATCTGTACACAGACCAATTTCTGTGGTTTTGGTGTATTTTAAGTCTTTAGCTGGTAGGTATGGTTTTGAAGTCCATTGAAGTTTTCCTTTGCCAGTTCTTGACAATTATTATTCATGCTACCCGTTGTTTGTTTATGCAGTCTGGAGGTGCTTATATTGGTGTGGTCCCCGTCCCTGTTAACGGTCATCTTGTTAGTAAAGTGCTTAATTCTCCTGTAAAGGATCTCGTGCATAGTCCACATTTTGTGTCTGGCCCAAGAAATGGGCTTTCATTTAAGGTACGCCTTTTTCTAATAGATTTATGAACTGTTTTGTTATTCCAAAATGACCATGCGTAAACTGCTAGATACGTGATCTTATATAATGTGATTCATTTGGCTCAACGTGATACACCGTGTTAGATTCTTGCTTATAGTTGACCCTTCGTTTCAATATTACTTGTAAAATTGATTCAATTTCCTCTTTTTTGGGCTTTTGCATCTTTGAGATTTTTACTTATCGAATCTAGACATGTTCACATTCCTTGTAGGTTGACCAATGGCTTCAATTGTCAAATTCTGCAATGGAGGGAGCTACAAAGTGGGATCCTGTTGGCTGGCAGGCATCAGATGACATAAAGCAGATATTTAAACAACAAAAACACCTTGACAAACAAGGAAGTGCTGCTCCAGTAATATCTGCACTTGAGGCAGAACTTGAGCAGGCTCAAGCCAGAATCAATGAACTTGAGACTGAGCGGCGGTCTTTGAAAAAGAAACTCGAGCATTTCTTGAAGAAACTTAGTGAGGAAAGGGCCACATGGCGTAGCCGAGAACATGAGAAAATTCGTGCAATTATAGATGATATAAGAGCTGACTTGAGCAGAGAGAAGAAGAACCGTCGAAGGCTGGAAATAGTCAATTCTAATTTGCTCAATGAGTTAGCTGATGCCAAGTTATCAGCTAAACGCTATGTGCATGATTATGAGAAAGAGCGAAGGGCCAGAGAGTTGATAGAGGAAGTCTGTGATGAACTAGCCAAGGAAATTGGAGAGGATAAAGCTGAAGTCGAAGCACTGAAGGGAGAATCCATGAAATTCCAACAGGAGGTGGAAGATGAGAGGAAAATGTTGCAGATGGCCGAGGTCTGGCGTGAAGAACGAGTCCAGATGAAGCTAGTCGATGCAAAGGTGATGCTCGAAGAGAAGTATTCTCAGATGAACATGCTAATAGCAGAACTCGAATCCTTTCTAAATTCTCGAAGCGCAAACCCAAATGCGGAGGAGATGAAGAAGGCAGAGTTCTTTCTACAGGCAGCTGCATCGGTGAATATACAAGACATCCAGGATTTCACTTATGAGCCCCCAAATCCAGACGACATGTTTTCCGTCTTTGAAGATGTTAATTTTGGCGAAGCCAATGAGAGGGAGATCGAACCATGTGTTCCGTGCAGCCCTGCTAGTCCCGCCTCCAAAATTCTTACCGTGAGTCCTGAAGTGAATATGTTCAACAAAGACTATTATGCTAATAGACATTCTAATGCATATCTCGACCGAAGTGGTGAATTAGAAGAAGACACAAGTGAATGGGAAACGGTGAGCCGCCTTGAAGATCAGGGTTCAAGTTATTCCCCCGATGGAAGTGATCCTTCAATCAACAAAAATTTTCGACCAAGTAGTGTTTCAAGAAGTGGAAATGAGTGGGATGAAAATGTGGGCGAGGAGACACCAGTCACTGAAATTAGTGAAATCTGCTCTATGCCAACACGGCATCCGAAAAAGGTATCTTCCCTATTCAGGCTCTGGAGATCATACCCAACCAATGGTGGTGACGATTACAAGATCATTTCAGTCGAAGGAGTAAATGGAAGGCTTTCAAACGTAGGGCTTTCTAATGGGGCTACCATGTCTTCAGACTGTGGTTCGGTTAAAGATGGGCTTAGTCCCCAAGATTTGGCTGGAGAATGGAGCCCACCTGACTCGAGGAATCCACATATAACGCGAGGAACGAAAGGGTGCATTGAATGGCCACGTAGTGCACAGAAGAGTAGTTTGAAATCTAAACTTTTGGAAGCTAGGATGGAAAGTGAAAAAATCCAGTTGCGCCAGGTCTTAAAGCAAAAGATTTAATAAACGGCAAGTTCTGCATGCCTAGAGCCTGCTCAGGAGTCAGTAGACCGACCAGCAAGCCAGGTTTCAATCTCGAACCATGAAAATGCTCATATTCTTCTGGCTGAAACTATTCGTACCTTATGATGAAACCCGTGAATAGATGCATACCCTAAATGTTGCGGAATTGTTTTTTCTGGTTCTCCATTCCTTCTTGTAACGAGGACTGACAAGGATTTGCCATTCCATAATTTAAACAAAGCCGAGGACAATACCATGATTGAGCCGGTGGGAAAATGAGGAGAGGCTTTATTTTTATTTATTCAGATAAATTAGCATCCATTTTGTAGATGATCAGCTTATTGTAATATTTGTAACGCACTCTTTTATGGGTTAAATATCAGTGACTTCAAAATGGAACTTGGCTAGTCTCCTCAGGGCCACTGAAGTGAGTACCCGGCCGTAAACATCAGGGCCCTGTGGAATTAGTCGAGGTGTGCGCAAGCTGATCCGGACATCCACGGTTATCAAAAAAAAAAAAAACGATTGTATGCATGTTTAAAGTGGGTCGGGTTAGGTTAGCTCGAGCAAAAAGTACGGGCCGTGTGGGCAAAAGGAAGACGAAGAGTTTTCTTGTGGCATGCTTATTACGAGAAATTGATTGTTGTAGCTTGATAGATACATGTCGAGATTTCGTAAGCACCAAGCGTGTGACAATTCATGTAAAAAAAGTCAAACTCCCATCTCAATCAAATCATACGAGTTAATGAGTTATTTAATTTTTGGTCTAAAATTTCATCTCTATCCCAATTTTTCTGATAGTCTCCATTATCCCGATTACTAATTTGCTTATGCCATAATGACTTAATTTTAAATTTCCTAAACCGATTTATTCACTGGACAAGGACAAGTTATGGGGATGTTATTGCTTGCACGTAATACTTACTTTTGAATAAAACGTGTCGTTTTCGAATCAAAATCGCGTTATAGATAAATCCGTTTCATTACTAACTTTTTCTTCCCCCACAAAACGACCTTCCATAGTTGCAATCCCCGCCCCGGAGAACAATTCACGACAAAATCATGTTTTTGATTGGCTTTATTTTTCATTCAAGTTTCTACTTAGATAGTGTTTGATTGAATTTTTTTTCATGGAAAATATTTTCCAAAAGTTGATCACATTACCATATTTTCCTTAAAAAATAAGAAAACATTTTCTTTAGAAAAGAATAGATTTTTATTTTCCAAATAATTCAATATCTCTCATCTACCTATCTCTCTCATCTATCAACCAATAAAAGATAGACAAGTATAATATATTTTAGGTTGAAAATTAAATCAATCAAACACGTTTAATTAATTTCTATACAAATAAGTTAATTATTTAAATTATATAAGGGCTTAATGCGAAAATACATCTTTTGCTGGAGTCAAAGGCTATGAAAGTATTAAATTATGGCTGAAATAATGGCGCATTTGCTGTAACAGGCCACACTTTTGTTAATGTTGCCTCCATAACTATTATACTATATTCATAATTCAATTCAATATTCTTTCACTGTTCCATAATCCTTTTTAAATTTCAAGACTTGTTCAACTCATTCGTTACCTGTATCAACTTCAAGTCTAATTTCCTCGTTGTTTCTTCAATTTAGACTTTTCAGAGTCTTCTGGGAGAAGAAATTAGCTTTTTATCCACGACGTTAGAACCCAATTACATAGTCTCTGTTCTGATTCATTTGCTTCAGATTTTTTTTTGTGAATTTCCATCTGTATTTTGCATGCTGGGTCCTTTTTTTGTACTGTAAGAATCAAATTTGAGTGATTGGATGAGAGAGAATGGGGATTTGTATAAGCAAAGAGAAGCCTGTAAAGTCGAACGCTAACGGGCATAGAGCTGGAAATGGAGTGCATCATAATCAGACTCCAATTCAATACACAATGTCTCCAGGCTATGCCGCCCAATTGCCTATAATCCCCCCAGCAAGCCCTAAACGAGTTGTTCAAAAAGCAAACACCATTTTAGGAAAGCCATATGAAGATATCAAAGCCCATTACAGCCTTGGAAAAGAATTGGGAAGAGGGCAATTTGGTGTTACTCGTCTTTGTGCAGATATTGCAACTGGTCTACAGTATGCTTGCAAATCAATTTCCAAAAAGAAGCTTGTTACCAAGAGTGATAAAGATGATATGAGAAGAGAGATTCAGATTATGCAGCATTTGAGTGGGCAATCTAATATTGTTGAATTCAGGGGTGCTTATGAGGATAAACAGTCAGTGCATCTTGTGATGGAATTGTGTGCTGGTGGAGAGCTTTTCGATCGGATCATTGCTAAGGGACATTACAGTGAAAGAGCTGCTGCTTCAATCTGTAGGTCTATTGTGAAAGTTGTGCAGATTTGCCATTTCATGGGCGTCATGCACCGGGACCTTAAGCCGGAGAATTTCTTGTTGTCAGACAAGAGTGAAAAGGCTCTGCTCAAAGCAACGGATTTCGGATTATCAGTTTTCATTGAAGAGGGTAAACCTTTGTCATTTCATTTTTCGTCCACTGTAATTGATTATCTTCTGATTACTTTGAATGGCGGCATATAAAGAATGCCTGTAATATTATATACTCAAGGATCATTGACATAAATGCTATTAATATCTCTGTAGCTTGATAATTTTGTCTCGTGCTCTTACGCTACAGATTTTATGAATTACTTAACCATTAAGTATGATGCATTAGACAACATTGGACAGGACTAAAAGAAGAAATTGTGTCGTGCAGCATTGTTCAAAATTGTGTGCCAAATATGTCCTCAGATGGTTTTAATTTTACCAAATCTGTGTTGCTGGTTTATGTAGCTTCAATTAATCATTTCAGACGGCTCGAGTTCATCTCTGTGCTAAATCAGAGAATTTAATTGCGCACTCGTATATCCGAAAAGAGGTTTGAAATGCAGATCATATGTTTAGGTCTTCTTGGGCGGATATCCAAAAGTTGTATATGATTTATTCCGTATAATCAACATATGTCCAGTCTTCTAGCATCTTTAAGGTTTTAAAATTTTTTCATCCGTCTTCTGTCCACTGCTTATCTGGTCACCACCTCTTTAGGTCTTCCCTTTTCAATAAACATGAAGAAATATCCTAAATTCCACTGCAAGATCTCATCACTAGAGTTTTATAAATCAGGGTAGATTGATATGAGGATTGCAAACTTATGTTTCCATACTGTCTTTGCTCCATTAAAATTGTCTAAAAAGCTTTTCTATTAGCGTTTGTAATCTGTTCTTTGAACTTTAGCTGCATGAGTAAATACTCGCATATATAGTTTCTCGTGAACTTGTATTTATCATAATTTTCTTGTAATGGCTACACTTGGCAGGGAAGGTATATAAGGATTTAGTTGGAAGTGCTTATTATGTAGCTCCTGAAGTATTACGCCGCAGATATGGGAAGGAAGCTGATATTTGGAGTGCAGGAGTCATGTTATACATATTACTCAGTGGTGTACCCCCTTTCTGGGCCGGTAAACTCAATATTTCTATCTTCTTTCTGCTTGAAAATGTTGTTATTTACTCACCAAAACTAAAAATAAAATGGAAAATAAAACAGTTTCTCGTGGTCTCACTTTTCATCTGCTTCTCATGGCTGAAACATTCAAGATTTGTATTGCAGAAACTGAGAAGGGAATATTTGATGCCATATTGAGGGGACATGTTGATTTTGATAGCAAACCTTGGCAGTCGATATCTAATAGTGCAAAGGACCTGGTCCTCAGGATGCTGACACAGGATCCAGAGGAACGCATTACAGCTGCTGAAGTTCTTGGTAAGCCTACTACTGCATGAGTATTCATCAGCTTAAGAATACATTTATTTCAGAATGAGTTTCTCTTTCTTCTACCGTAGTGCGCTATCTTCGAGAAGTAGAGTGCTATGAGGCATGGCTTCTTTCCATCTCATTCGGAATGCTTTGCTCATTTCTCTTCCTAAGAATCCAAATGTGGCCTTAGGACGTTGTCAAGCATTAAGATAGCATGTAATTATGTTTTTGGATATCGTGACTAAGCCATCTAAAAAGTCCAAAATCTGAAAGATTTGTTCCATGGTCAGGCTTCTCTCATTACATTGTCAGTCTGATTTACAAAGTTCCACAGTATAACTGAAAAATATTTAGAAGATTTGCTGAAGAATATTCTTCTTACACTAATTTTTCATTGTTCAAAGGTGTCTTCTCCGTCGTAATTTTAAAGGAGCTATAGCGTCTTTCATTCTTTAGCCGTGCTCTATCTTCTTAATTTGATCAGACAAGCATTTATTCATTTTTTTTTGTTGTCTTCTTAGAGATTTAGTAACCTCATTTTGCTCCATAGCAAAGAAGATCCTAGGATTTATTATACTTAAATGTCAAATTTGTTTAAATTTTTTGTTAAAAATGGTCTATATAGCTTTGTTTCTTTTGCATTCACTGTTCTGGAATCAACAGATTTCTGCAGCATAGCCTATATTCTCTAACGGCTTTTTAAAAATATTTTTGTCTTGTATAGAACATCCATGGATGAGAGAAGGCGGAGATGCATCAGATAAACCAATAGACAGTGCAGTTCTCTCTAGGATGAAGCAATTCAGAGCAATGAACAAACTCAAGAAACTCGCATTGAAGGTATAGTTTGCTGTTATAGATTTATTTCATCTAGTTCAAAGAATTAAATAAATATTTATACTAGTACAATTTACGAAGCAATAACCCCTCTGAGCATCATACAGATATGAAGAACTGTTTATTATTGATTCTAACTGTTTCATTAGTTTAATTAATTTGTTCCTTTCTCGTCGTAATTTTGTTTTGATAATTTATCCCAGGTTATCGCGGAGAATTTATCTACAGAAGAAATTCATGGGCTGAAAGCAACGTTCTCAAATATGGACACTGACAACAGTGGAACAATCACTTATGAAGAACTTAAAACTGGATTGGATCGACTTGGTTCAAAGCTCACAGAGACTGAAGTTAAGCAGCTTATGGAAGCTGTAAGATATTAGACATTTATTCTCAGATAATTTGCCTACAATTTTTCCGTTCTCTTATCTCATACTGGATTGAGAGAAACTAATTGATCGTGCACCAACAGGCTGATGTTGATGGAAATGGGACGATTGACTACATTGAGTTCATTACTGCTACAATGCATAGACACAGATTAGAAAGAGAGGAAAACCTTAACAAAGCATTTCAGTACTTTGATAAAGACAATAGTGGGTGAGTGCTTCGAGCAAGATTTTAAAGCTTATAACTCTTTGTATATTACTGAATAAGTTTATTTCACTTGCTATAGGTTTATCACAAGAGATGAACTAGAAACAGCCATGAAAGAGTATGGAATGGGCGACCCGGCCACCATAAAGGAAATAATATCTGAAGTGGACACTGACAATGTGAGTTTGTTTACTAAGATTAAACGTCAAATTTTTCCTTGAAATATGGGTCTCACCTAGTCCTGTCAAATTTCCAGGATGGAAGAATCAATTACGAAGAATTTTGCACCATGATGAGAACTGGAACACAACAGCCTGACAGACTCTTTTAGCAGTATTGAGCACCCCTCTGTATCAATGCGAGTGTAAGAATTGAAACTTTCAGAGAGTTAATTTGCTGAATCGAGATCCTCAGAAACTACATGGCATCTCCACCCGAAGTTAAGACCTTTAAACCCTCTGAAGCTCAGATTTGGATTTTTTTTTTCAGTAGATATTGCGAATTAGTCATTGTTTGCACCGTTGAGTTACTTTCTGTCTGTCTGTTCTCGTCCCCTTTGTGGGAGATTTTTATGCACAAATTCTCTCTGTAGTTATTCTCTGATTCCCTGAAGAAATCTTCTCATTTTTTTTCAATAGTATGTGATTTGTTGACAATTGTCAAGGGCGGAGGCAGCTATGGACCAGTGCAGGCCACCCCTGCACTGGAATTTTGGGCCTAACCCAACTCTTTCATTTTTGGGGTACTAACAAAAATACCCTTAAAATTATGTGTGTTTTGAAAAATCATATGAAAAGTTTTTAGGAAATAAAAAATGGGAAGTCTACATAAATCAGGTTTTTATTTATTACCATTTCAAAATTAAGATTAGATATTTTAAATTTCAAAAATCAAGTTTTTATTTAAATTTATTTATGAATTACTTAATTAATTATATGTTTTATTAATAAATATATAACGGTCACAGATCTATACAATTTGGTCACAATTCATAAATTTTAAGGTCACAATTCATTCATCGGTCGAAACGTAAAAATTTAAAAGTCACAATTATTTAATCGGTCACAAATCATAAAATTTTTAAGTCACAATACTTATTTAGGTCACAAATTATCAATTTATTGGTCACAATTAATACTTTTTAGATCAAAAATTAATAATTTTTATGTCACAATTAATAATTTTTTGAGTCACATAGTATTTCTTAGTTACAATGTATTATTATTGGCCACACACCAACAAATTTATTGATCACAATTTGTGACCACCACCAACACAACACCGCCATCGTCAACACCGCCACCACCACATCCCAGCAACAAAATGCCCATCCCAATGCCAACATTTTCACCACCACACCTTCACCGCCACCGCCACGACACAGCATCACCGTAAAAAAAAACACTGCACATCCACCTCCACCTCCACCGCACCATACCACCACCACGCACAACTCACACCACCACCTCCATCGCACACAGCAGCACACAAGTCATCGCACCACCACCGTATCTGCAGCACCACAAAGCACATCACCGCCGCACCCACTACCGCACCGCACACCTCCACCACCGCACCGTCATCACCACACCACTCAAAAACTAAAAAAAAAGGGGGAAGAAAAATGCACTGGGAGTGGAGCAGATCGCGAGCGGCTCCGCAAGGTTCAAATCGCAGCAGAAACGAAGAGAGAAAGAGGGAGATGGAGAGGAGGTAGGCTTGGTGGCGACTCAGTGGGCATGGTGGCGGATTGAAATGAGAGAGACGAATGTGCCTGCTATTAAAATGCTATTTCACCGGATCTGCGAAACCCCAGTGAAAGAGACGAGATAAGAGTGGAGATGAGAGGGGGAGAGAAGGAAAAAGAGCAGCCACCGCCGCCCGCGACGTAGGGCAGAGAGACGGGAGGAGATGAGAGGTGATAATTGATTTTAGGGCTTGAATGTTTGATTGGGGTAAATATGGTAGGGAAATATATATAAATTAATTTACAGTGTATATAGATATAAAAATAAAAATAAAAAAATATTTTTAAATTTTTAATTAAAACCTGATTTTTGCAATGTGATACTTAATTCAAGATTTATGAAAATGAAATTCTAAAACCAGGCCTAGATGTAATTTCCTCATAAAAAATACTGTGTAAAATAAAAAAGTGATACAATGTCACCCTTTTTATAAAAATTGTCACTTTTTTTCATTTTCAAAAAAGTGACAAAATTCAAAAAAAAGTGATAAACATTCAAAAAGCGATACAAACTAAAAAAAAGTGACAAATACCAAAATAATACCATCCATTTGTGTAGCACCAGTATTCATGTTCTTAAAATAATTAGTACGTCCAAATCAATCCATATGCTGATTATAAAAAAAGTGACAAATACTTAAAAAAGTGACAAAACTTCAATCAAAACCTATGTTTGTTATTTAAAAAAGTGATAGAAGTTTTTAAAAAGTAACAAACAATAAAAGTGAATTTTTTTTCAGAAAAGTGACAAAAAAAAGGTGACAAACGCTCAAAAAAGTTACAAACATACAAAAAAAGTGATAAAATTGTAAAAAAGTAACACGATGTCACTTTTTAAAGTTTAGTGTCATTTTTTATGATACACAATCTCACTTTTATTAAAAAAGTGATATTTGTCACTAAAAAAGTGATAGAAATTTCAAGAAAAAGACTGAAAAAAAAGTGACAACCGCTAAAGAAAGTGACAAAAATTCAAAAAAATGACATAAATTTTAAAAAAGTCGATAAAATGCTGATAAAATGTTCATTACATATAATCACACTCCACAAAACCCATCAAATACCAACCCCAGAAATATGTTTTCTTCGTGCAGCCTCTTCTAAATTCTTCCTCACAACACTAAAACAGGAAGGCAATGATAAAGAACAAGATTACAATCTTTTTTTTTTTGCATCCATTGAGTATAATGAAATCTCCAATTTCAATATGCATTATCTACAAAGTACGATAACAAATGCATAAAATTCTAAAGAATTTTCATTGCAAACATTCTTTTCAAATCGTATTACTTCATCTTTTAAGTATACGTCCCAATAATCGCCAACAAGAACAACAATGATTCTATGTTAAGAGCATACATATGTGCTCTTGACAAAGAAACCCCAGTATTCCTTGCATTATCCTGCTCCTAATACACACACATCGGAACGCAGTATCATCCGCACCTTTATGCGTCCTCACCACATGAACAAGCTTGTATTTCGCCCTCCTTCTATCAACTGACTTATTAGACAACAACACCGCTGAACCTTCAACTCTAAATAAACAATTGGGTATCAACATTGACTTCTTGTTCCCAAAAAATTGATGTCTGTAATCAAAATTGGCAGGATTGGTCAAAAATACATTTGCCAAATACAACTGTGCTACTGTAGCTACGGATAGCCAGAAAGAGAGAGGTAATGGTTATAGATTTGCCAAAGAAAAAAGAAGTCACAAATACAAGAGAACTATCTGAAGAAATAGAAACCACGGGAAATTACATAGCACTACATAACCAGATTTACATATATGTTATAACTGAAAATTGGAAACCCACAATTCAATCCATAACAATTGACCACTCCACTGTATGCCCATTCATGAAGATTTCCTCATTCATACGGAGAAACGCAACATAGGCAAAAGAAATTGTTTTAACAAATAATTAAATAAGTTAGAACTAGGTTGTATAATCAAATAATGGATCAAAACAGTGTATAGAATAATAGATATACAAACGTATAATATTTGATGATACTGCTTCTTTCAAAAATTCAGTAACAAAATATAAATAAATAAATAGCAACAAAATTCCCAAAAATCATCGTTTATCTTCTGAGGAATAACAGTTAACAAAAGCATCCAAATCTCCCAAAATCCTCCATGATTTACCCACAGCATCATCAAAAATCGGATCTCTATCATCTTCCATGTCTAAAGCCACAACCTCCAACGTTACGAAGCCGTGCAGGAATATCTTTGTCTTCTCCGCAGCAGACATCTCCGACGCCATCATGGAAAGCCACTTCATCAATGAGCTCAAACCAGAGATTAGAACATATAGACATAGTATATAAGATTTATCTCTGTAATCGGCTAGTTTTGTGGGGTTGGGAGATTTTAGGGCGTAATTATTACGGTTATTAGAAGTTTTAATTTGTTCAAGTGTATTAATCTAATTTGTTCACTTTTTAGAGTAAGGAGCCTAATTTCCCCTTCATTTTTTTAAAGTAGTAGCCTATTGGACTTTCCACCTATCCAGCCCAAAGGAAAAAAAAATTGAAACAGAAATTGACCCAACCCAAAACTAACTATTCCTTATGTGCTGAAATTGAAACCACGAAATTCCCAGATCCACTCTCTGAGCTTCTCAATCTCCAACTCTCTGCGCAACGCTCTCGAGCCTGCTCCCTGAATATGGAGTCTATATCCTTGAATTGAAGGTCCCTACCTCTGTTTGAGCACTTATTTTTTGAATATTTGAGCAGAGATTTAATTGTGTGGGTAATATGTTTGACTTAGTGACTTTGAGCAAAGTTGTTAATATGTGTGTGTGATTTGAAGGTAATGGTATGGATGTTGATTTAGTGATTTGGGTACCATAGAATTGACCAAATTGAGAATAGATTTTGCTTGATTTGACTTGAAAGACTGATTGATTAAGCGCAAAAATCAATGGGTTCTGTAGATTCTTTTTTTAAGCGCATTGTGATTTATTGTTTTCTTTAGATATCAAATGAAGAGATTCTTTGAAATGACATCCATTGTAGAAAATGTTGATGGAGAGTTATCGAATAAAGTAAATTTTGATGTTACACAATTCCCTACTAATCTGGATTAAGGATACCAATTTTGGATTAGCTAATATCCGATATCAAGTTTGAAGAATATATATGGCAAATGGTCCGTATCAGCTTAAAGATAATGATAGCATAATTGCTATCGCAGCATTTTCTGTAATGAGTATGGTAAATGATTTATTGCGCAATTGGATGAGTGATTAGTAGATGAATGATAATACAATTATTTATATAGAAAATATATTTTTTTGAAAATTGATAAATGAAATCATTGTACAACGACAACCCTGAGGGGTTGCTCAATTTGTCATGCATTGGGTTTGCTCTCCAATGGTCACCAGTTCGAGTTCCCTCAGGGCCACTGAGGTGAGTACCCGACCGTAAACTTCAGGGTCCCGTGGAATTAGTCGAGGTGCGCGCAAGTTGACCCGAACATCCACGGTTATAAAAAAAAAAATCATTGTACAACGATATCAAAGTATGAAAGCTGTAAGAAGCAAGTGTAATTTATGAATTATGTCATTTTTAGTATTGTCGTAATATTGTTTATGTTTTTATAATCATTAAGTCCATGGCAAAAAAACTCAGTTCGGAGTTGATTAAATTATGTCCGGATTGAATAATATTTCTGGCTCTGTCCCTGTTAGTCATGATTAGCATCTTCTCCGATTTTCTCTTGTTCTGGATTAAATATAATTCTGGGGAGTACATATGAATCCTTCGAAATACACTGATAAAAGTGATGGTTTATAAACATGAGTCAAACATAGGCTGAATCAAGGTTGAATTATTCTTTACAAGGGTTAAGACAGACATCCTTGTCAGAACCGAAAGTTGGTTATTCCAAGATAAATGGCTGTGGTTTGATTTCTAATATGTGGTATAAACCATCAAGTTCGCATTGTTCAACTAACTTTAATTGTTTCGATTAGATGATCTTTAACTTCTAGTATTGTTTCGATTTGATCATTCAATTTGTAACTCCCATTTCAATCCGACTGTTCTGTTGTAATCATTATGAAAACTGAATGAATGAGTGACCTAAACGATGGAAATTAATGACTGTCAGTCCAATATTTATATTGCCCCCGTTTGACACCCATTTTTTATCTCATTCTCATTCTCATTCTCATTCTCATTTTTCTACAGTACTCATTTCTAATTTTATCTCATTCTCATTCTCATTTTTCTACAGTACTCATTTCTAACCACACATTCTCCAAATAAAATAATATTACACATAAACCTAAAAAATTTTCTTACTTTTTAACCACACATTCTTTACATCAATCACTATTCAAAAACTCATTCTTCAAAAGAATGGGTGCCAAACACCTCCATTATGTCACCATGGAAAAAATGTGAAATTTTTAATTTTTAATAGACGGAATGATCGAATTGAAACAAAAATATAAGTCAGGTAAATCAACTATAAACAAATTAAAGTTTACGGACAAACATGAAACAAAGACGTAACTTAAGTGTCTTCTAGTGAAAGTTCGCATATTTTCCGCCCAAATTTTTTTTTTGAAAAATTTCATATTTAAGAGATTACGTATAACTAATTTCAAAACTAAGAAATAAGGTTTATTATTTCAAATATTTGATATTAAATAAATTTTATTTATGAAATAATTAATTAAAAATATATTTTATTAATTTATTTATTATGGTCACAATTACGTATTTATAGGTCACAACTTATTTTCGATCACATATTATCAAATTAATTAATCACAAATTATTTTTCAGTTACAAATTAAAAATTTTATAAGTCAACTTATTTCTCATTTACAAATAACAAATTTTATAGGTCACAATTTATTTTACGATCACAAATTATCGAATTAATTTGTCAAATTTACTAAATTCTAAGTCATAATTACAAATTAAGTCACAATCACACATTCATCTAGATTACCAATCACAAATTAACAATTTATTGGTCACAACACTCAAATAATTGATTACAAATATTATTCTCATCCTTCTCCCACCACCCACCAACACAACACCCCGACCACCATGAGCACCACTGCACACACATCACACAACAACCGCCGCTGCTATCTCATTTATCTCCATCTATACCACGCTACAACTACCATCCCCATAAAAAAATCCACAAGCCCGCTACCACCACCGCCGCATAATAACACCACTATACCTACCTCAAAACTCACTACAAAACATGCCTCAAAATCACTAAAAAAAATAATCGATATGTGTATCGACAAAAACCACGATCAATGACGAGGCAAAATCACTACAAAAATCACCGAGAAATCATTGGAGTGCCGCAATTTGTGTGTACCAGGCAAAACCACGAATCGTCGTTGCTCGTAGAGGTGCAGCACCGTGCGAAAGGACACACTTCCTCACCTCAATGCCGGAAGTGTCTTGTCGCCGAATGTGGTGTGTTGGCGGAGAAGAGAGAAGGATTGTGGAACTGCACCGTTTGCACCACTAGATGCTATGGTTTGCGGCGTTGATGTCAACACCAGCATCGAGTGGCAATCTTCCTCCGACGATAAGAATAGAGAGAGATGGGAGAGAGGTCTACGGGCTCGAATGATTGCTCATCGTGTAAGAGAGGGGGAAAGAGGGGGAGAGAAATAGAGAGAAAATTTTAGGATTTGGATTAAATTTAGTAGGTTGGATGGAATTAGGTGGGGGTGAATATTTTATATAATATTAATATTAATTGTTGAAATATTATCTCATTTATGAATTATGATTAAGTAAACTTTAAATCTCATTTTTGAAATACAATCTTTAAGAGTATGTCCCGATGTAATTTTCACATTTTTTTTATGGTGTAAAAATGGGCCAGTAATCTCTCTGGACTGGGGCCGGTCCTCCTCTTGAAAGACTTGAATGCAGAGTGGCAGAAGAGCAGATTCTATTTCCAGTGATTTTTTTTTAAAAAAATAATACCTGTCAAAGTCACCATGCGCCACACATTATAATACTAATACTATTCTTATTGCACGATACCAAACATGTCACACTTTTTAAAGTAGCGGATTCAAACTACAGGCCATGGGTTGTATTGTTTGGTTTTGGATTGTCAATCCCTAAACTATGTAATCTGTTGGATTAAGAGCGGACACTTTAGTGGAAGTTTTTTATCAATCCTTGTGTAATTCTTGTTAAAGCATATAGTCAAAGGTCGGGGCAGATGATTTTAAAGTAGACTATGGATTCATTATATGGAGAAAGACCACTAAAATTTCTTCATTCACCGTCGAACTTATTCTAATTTCAAATTCCAAGAGCTTAGGTCAAATCATATTGATATATCTACCCGAGCTCTATTATTGAACTGCTCATTCAATGAGAGGTTGCAACTCCACTGATTGTGAACTTGATTTGATCGAACAAAACAAGAATGAAATAAAGCACATGATCAATCAAGCATTTATATCAAAGTCATAAAGTACCAAGATTCCTTGGTTGTATTTTAGGTAAATTGAAAATTTAAAAGCGGCTTGAGCACAGCCAAAAGTCGAAGACCTAATCAAATTCTCATGTTATCTTGTCTTCAACACTGGAAGAAAAATCTGAGGGAGCCAAATTCATTGAATGGCGGCAGCTTCCTTTTGGGCGTGGGACACATTTGATGGACGATAAGAAGTGCAATCAAATGGACCAAATTTTCTCCATGTTACTGTTTAATTTCATACTTATTTGTTCTTGTTAGATCCTGTCTTGCATTGTCATTGAGTGTGACAACAAGTTGATCATGTATTAACCCAAATGATCATTTCACTATATCCCGATTCACAAATTATATTAGTCTAGCACGTCTCTAATCTGACGTGATCCCTATTTTAATTTTAAGCTTGTTCAGATAGGCATACTTAAGCTTAACTTGACAAACATTGTCGACGAGTAATTACTTACTAGACTATTTTAATTTTTTTTTGGCAATGGAAACAAATTATATTCCCAATTGTAATTTTTTTCTTTAATAGACAATTTCTATATAAAACAAAGCCAAACGAATACTAAAAGATCCAGAATTTCAATATTTTCCACGTGAAAAATTATACTAATCAAACACAATTCATTGACAATTTTAAGAAAAATAATTTTAGACAATTTAATTTCCTGAAATTCATTTTCTTTTCACCCAAATTTCACTATTGCAATCAAATGGATCTACGATCTATTCGTGAAAGAAAGTATTCAAACTTGATGTCATTTAGACAAGTGGTGGGAGGCAGGTGGAAGCCAGTGGTGTCAGGCTCCCACTTAAATCTTAAAAAAAAAAAAAAAAGAGATTGTATGGATTGTTCATTTTAATATTATTATATCTAATGCGAAAAAAAAAAAAAAAATTCTACAGTTAAATTATGTCCCCACTAACTTTTTTCTTTTTTTTCTGACTCGGGTGTCCAATTTTTGCCCCGACTAATCCTGAGGAGTGGCGGTCTTCCCCTCTCGTTCGTCACCCGAATTAATTCGAATGCGATCACAGTTTATACTTTATACTAGGGATAGCAACGGAGCAGGTTTGGGGCGGGGCGCCCCTACCCCATCACGCCCCTACCCACAACTCCCATGCTTTGTCCCGCCCCGCACCTCGCCCTGCCTTAGAGGGGGCGGGCCGCAAGGCGGGGCCATTTCCGTGCCCTGTTTATTTTTTTTTGCCCTAAAAAATTTTCAATTAGTGGTAAGAAAAAATATAACTCTACTTCTAAAAAATATTTGTTCATCAAATTTAAAAACATAAATCTATAACTCTACTTCCAAAAAATATTTGTTCATCGTGTAAGAATACATTGATACTTTTTTTTGAATGGTTCACGGGACGGGGCATCTCCGCCTCACCCCACCCCGAGACCCGAGATGGGGCTCCCCTCCTCACCCCGGCCCGCCACGCCCCGCCCTGCCAACCCGTTCAGGGCGGGGCCATTTTTTTTGCCATCTCTAGTTTATACGCACTTGGGTCGGATATTCGGCGGTTCTTCTTCGTATGGACATCTACCTTCCAACATTTAAATGTTGCATTCCAACATAAATGTTGCCTTCCACGATAAAGTTTAATCGACTCCCAAAATCTACTCAAAGTTGACCATTAGTCACCTTACAAACCATTTTTCCAATCGAAAAGACTTCCACTTAGCTTTTAAGCCTCCCTCTTTTCATTTCACTAGTGATAATAATTGCTTCAGATAGTACTTTAATCTATATTATGGAATCTTTTTATATCCCTGATTAATTAGCCTCTAAATCATCTTGGCCTTGCCCTACACAAAGTCCAGCATTTTAAAGACAGAAAGCGATATGGACGGTTACCAATTATTTAACAAATCTTTTGTCCATCTGCAGTCCTTCTCTCCTTTAAGTTCCAAAATTTACACTTCAAATTTCTATCACGAAACCCTATCTACTGTGAGAAAATTGCGTACTAACACAGGTGATCTCGACCATCACTAACGATAAACATCATGTCTATGTACAGACGTTCGAGAAAATCCCAGTCGAGGAATGAAGAATTTCAAGAACAAGATTTGTGGGAAGTTGTGAATGAAAGAAAGGAGCCCAGTTTCACATCAAAACGCCAGCCAACAGCAGCCAGAATAATGATCCGGACAGACAATAAAAATCATAACATCGATGAACCTAGAACTGTTCAAAACTCAGCCCCTGTCAGCATTCCTGACTGGTCCAAAATTTATGGGGAAAGCTCAAAGAATGGCAATGGTGATGATTTTGTAAGAAGTAGTTGGGAAAGTGATGGAGATGAAGATGAGGATGATGATGGGAATCTGATACCACCACATGAATTTATTGCTAGAAAGCTTGCAAGGAAACAAATTTCTTCATTCTCAGTGTGTGAAGGTGCTGGAAGAACCCTCAAAGGGAGAGACCTAAGCACGGTAAGAAATGCTATTTTAACCAAAACTGGCTTTCTTGAATAAAATTGTATTTTATTGCTCGACTTCAAGGCACGAATAGTATTAAGAATAATTAAAATTTATCGATTGTATTATTTAGTCCCGTCCTCTCAAATGTGGCCTTGATGGGAATGCCTTAGTTTAATGTAGTTCCATGTATATTATTAATGAAATTCTATGTTCTAAATTGGTTTTGTTGAATTTAGTTCCATTTGAATGTAATTAAATGTAAATCATAATGATTTCTCCGTTTTTCGATCTGTTTCTTCTTCTTTCTTGTAAATATAGTTCAGCTTTGTTACATTTACATCTTAGTTGACATTCTACGTGATATTCTATGATGTGGTAATCAATTTTGTCATTGATTTCTTCAACACTCACGGCCTTGTTTTGTACACATTGTGGGTGTGTTTGAACCACATTATTTTGGAAGAATATATTTTGAAATTGTAAATTGATGGAGAATATGTGGTTGAAAAAGAAGGAAAAGTTATTGATGTGATGAAAAATATTATTTTGTTGAAGAATGTGTGGTTGAAAATGAGTAGAATGAGAATGAAAATGAAAATGTGGTTGAATCTACAAGTAGGTCAATCCAATATAGTAATATTTGTGCTAACACAATGTCAAGTTAGAAAGATTTGATGAGGGTGTTTTTCAATATTAAGATTTGACAACTTGTTTAGATTTCCGTAATATATTAAGTTGCTTGACATCTTGATCATAAAAATATTAATTTTTTCTAATCTTTTAATAAATGCAATTGGTCGATCATATATAGTAAAATGTAAATTTTACAAAAGACCCTTTTAAAAATGAATAACGAACAGTCATCAACTTATTTAATAAGGGTAATGCTACATGTACATAACCATTCACATAATGGTTCACATAATTACACGTGGCATGTGATCCTGTCTTTAATTCAACTTTCACACTTACACATCAATAAGTGGATGATTGCCACGTCATCATTATGTGAACCATTATGTAGAGGGTTATGTACAATTAGATTAATCCATTTAATAAAGCATAAAATGTTAAATATATTTTATTATAAAGTATTTGTACGATCGTAAACTTTACTCTTCATTCGACGGATAGTGTTAACATAGACCCTAGATATCTATTAATTCCCCTCCGTATCCTTCTAGATAGACAAAGTAAAATATTGCACCTCTTAGTTGCTGGCAGACCTCTAGTTCGATTCACGAGGCTCTTGGAAGGCAGGGGTTCTCCTGGTCCTAGAAGACAATGTGCAACATGTGTTGACTCGCTCGATACTTTGGCAGATCAATGGAGGGGACCTTTGGACCCTGGCCAGTTTGGGGCGCATTTTGCGGTTTACCTGATCCGCATCTTGATGGGCTAAGGCGTAGACCCCAGAATTAATTGTCGAAGGTGGACATCTGAGTATATATAAAAAAAAAAAGAACGAAAAAAGTAATTTTACACTTTCGTCACAATTTTGAGTTATGAAATATTGAATATAGAAAAGGACATTCCACCATCTTCATTTTTTAAAGAAAAAATGAGTTAATTATTTTATTCCGGTTCGTGAATTCTTCCAATTTTGACGGAAGAACACACTAGAGAACAAATTTCCTTTCACTTTCGCCCCATATTACTTTTGTCTGCATCTCACTCAGCAACTCAATTTGATTTCCAAACTGGCAATTATGGCATTAGACACTACATAATTAATTATACATAATACAATCAATTATACACCGCTATGTAACGTAGTTTCTTACCGATTTCATATTTTTGGATTAATACAACAAATTCTTTAAAATATTTTTTGAGAAAATTTAAAGAATAATGCTCTACAGCACATGCTAGTGTAGTTGTGTCAATTTGGCTCGTCGCTAGGGAGGCTCATGGCTCGATCCGAGCCCGACCCGAGCACATGTGGCTTGCCGGCCCGTGAGGAGCAAATTTCAAAAATTAATGCATTTGGCAACTACTGCCGCTTGCAGCCAACAATAACAGCGATGTCTGCTACCTTGTTTATTTAAAAAAAAAAAATCACGAGTCGGCCTTGCTGGCTCGATAAGGTCCAACACGAAAGCTCGGGTCGAGCTTAGATTTTTTTGCTAAGCAAAAGCTCCGCTCGGCTTGGCTGGGGCCAAAGAAAGCTCAAACCATTTTACTCAAGTCGAGTTCAAACTTCGAGTTTTAGCTCAGCTCGTTGACATCTCTATGCTAATCTAGGTCATAATAGATCCACATCCTACACTAGCTAAAATTAAACAAAAACTATAGCTAATTGCTAATTGTACACCATAAAAAATTAAGTAATAGTAGAAAGTGATTTGTATATATGTAGCTTTATTAATATTCCATTTTCTCATTCTAATATAAACATTCAAATTAGTTTTGACTTAATCATCGGAGTGATCTAAGATGTATCATGCTAAACAAAGGCTTGAAATCAGTTCAACCTTCGTCCCGTCGAAGATTTCTAATTCCTTAAGAGCCAAAACTCTCAATTTCTCTATTTTTTCTTCTATTAATCCCTCTTTATTTTTTCCAATTCCATTTAACATCCCATGAATCATTCCAACATAAAGCCCATATTTTCTCAACTTTTGAATTTCCACTTCATCTCCACCACCCAATATGGCCCCACAAGCTGCTCCACATGCATGCAACTCACCATATTTCTTATTGCACACGTAATCCATAACCCGACCCGTATTTGCCTGTGATAGATCCATTTCCATTTCTCGGAATAGCCCATCTATCATGCCCTGTGAGCCTATGGCCCGGGTGATCTCTAGAATTACCCTAAGGATCTGACCTGGATCATTTGGGCCTTGGTCCATAGACCTAGCCAACAGCTCAAGCCCAAATGGCACTATCCCATCGCCGGCTAGAAGCTCAACATTTGGGCCGAATTTGTGCTGGACTTCTGGTTTGGGCATGGGCCTGTCTGTCACTGGTAGGTTCTCATGGGTAAAGATTGCAGCATTCATGAGATGTAAAGCTGCCGCTGCAGCCATGGCTTGGCTCCGGTCACCATCGGTCAATTCGCACGATGCAACGCACAAAACTGGTGCTTTACTCCGTGGAGCCTCAAACGTCAAATGATGCATAGGCTCAAAAACTGAAACTGGTGGCCTAATGGGAATAGCTTTTTTTAAGTATTCTTCGATGTGAACTTCAGTTGACACACAGTAAGATTGATTTCGGACCATCGTGACAACCATTGGCCTATAACATGGCGATTGACGGCTTCGATTAGATCTGATGTGAGTTAAGAAGGCCGATTTTCTGTGACTTGTTGCCATTGAATATACAGAATATAGTAATTATGCAATAAAATTACAAAAGACGATCATGTAAATTGGAAGATGATTCCTAGAACTCTTATAAAGGAGGAAATTTTGGGTGTTTCACGCTCAATAAAGAGAGAGTGACGGAATAAATTTACATCAATTGAATCTTACAATAATTGAATTATTTAATTAGTGCGTGTCTTGTATTTTTGTACAAGTATTAATTTTGGAGAAGGTTCTAGTTAGATTGTGGTGTACTTTTAATAAATTTAATTTAATGGGCTAAATGTCTGTTTCTTTAGTTGCCAATAGTATGACCTATAATTTAGAAAAGTGATTTGAAACATGAATGTTATGAAGACGTAAGTCAACACAGAAACTTATAAAATTAAACTAAGTGTCCAGTTAGAATTGGTACACGTAAATTCATGAATATTTTTGAACGGAAAGAACTCTCGTTCGGTGTAGCATCATTCTCGATAATTTTTTACATCAATACTTTTCTATGGATCTTAGAACAAAAAGAATTTTGTTGACCCTGAAAAATAGTTTTGACACATGATCAACAGAACGAAACTCCACGTAAGCTCTTCTCTGCGCACAGTAGTACATCGTCAGTCACTCGTGGCCTTTTTCCGGCAGGGGTGGAGGCTGCAGCTAGCACTCGACGGTCAAGTCAGTATTTCAGTCAACCGGAAAGTGGTGTTCGGCGGTGAGGTGATCGCCGGGACGAGGTTGATAATGTGTAAATGTAGTGGAGTGCTCCTTTAAAGTAAAGACTAGAATGCAAATATTAAAATGGGAACCCCTTATACTTACCAGTATGAGAGTATCTATACTAGAAAATGGAAGATGTGGATAGTTGGATAAAGGGACACGTTGCTTCAGATCCCGTATGAGTCATCCTCTCATAGGCGTTAATCTGTCAATCCATAGGTTATCAGACATTAAATGATTTTTGACATATCAGCTAAGTGACCGTTTGTAGCCTGCCACACGTCCCATCAATCAATCAGGAGCTTGACTTTGGAGATCTTGGTGAGGATGCGGTGAGGAGGATTGCAAAGTACAATGAGCGTCAGAGTGCGGGCCTTTGCATCCGTCGTGAAGGGCAGATGAGTTCGGGTCTTCTACTGAGTAGGGCAATGGTATTTCAGTTCGGACCTATGGGTTCAATTCGGCCAACACGTGGTGGATGGACGAGGTGGAGGGCCTCAGAGGGTTCGTAACAAATTTATTGTTGTTTTGAGTGATGCTTCTAGATTTAACTCTTTTTTTTTGTTAGACACTCATAATTTGAAATAATTTAGAATTGATTATTTCAGTATTACTTTTCGCTTTGCGCTTGGTCACAAGTGGGACGAATATTTGTAATTGGTTTTGCAGTATTTTTAGTTTGAACAGTGTATAAATTTCACAAATGTTTTGACTTGATTGTTACGTGCAATTTGAAAGAATAGCATCTACTCTATGTAGCTATCGAAGCACAAGATAAAGACACATGGAAAGTTTTCGAGATTGGTAGTGTAATTATCTCTTGTTTCTCTTTCAATTTTTTAATAGAAGAATACTACATGGCTTCTCTTACTAATGCCATGTTGTCTGGGAACATAACAAGGAGTACTTTGAACTCTAGGCAAAACAATCTTGTTGATCCTAGAATCGAGTTATGTATAGTTTCAAAGAGTTGTATGTAATATCTATGTTTAATATGAGAAAAAACAGAGAGGAGATGAGAGGACGACTCGAGGGGAGTGGGCAGAATTGCAAGTGTGCTCCTTTCGACGAGAGGAGAAGATTATTATAGCAAACATCTTAGAAAGAAAGTGTAAAAGAACATTATTTAAATGTTTAGAAGATCAGATTGCTTATAGATTAATTAAATTATATTTTTATTTGTACATTTCGTAAGAAACATGCATACACGAATAAGAGTATTTCGAAAATTGTGTTTTTGTCTAACTATAAAATAAGTTGTTTATTTTAGGTCAAAATACTTATTTATGTAAAGGGTAATGCTACATGTACACACATACTTTTACACAATTTTTTACACTTCTCTCACATGGAGGGGGGTCCACGATTATTTTATTATGTGTGGGCCCCCTTCCATGTGAGAGAGGTGTAAAAGATTGTGTACATTTAGCATTATTTTTATGTAAACGTGGCTCACACACTTATGCAACATCAAAATAGTAAATTGAGGAGCACAGGACAATTGAGAAACGCGCGCACTCAATTTCTTTCCATTTGGTAAAGTGCCTTTTCCTTTTCTCCATAAATACATTACATAATTCTCTAATTTTCGCCAAAAAAAAAAAAAAAAATCCTAAATCTCTTCCTTTTTTTCTTCAATATTCAGTTAACGAATTGGAGCTGTCATCTGATAACCATGGCCAAAAGCTCCTTTAAGTTGGAACAGCCCCTCGGTATATATTTTCGAATCCTTACACACATCTTTGGTGATCCGATAGTTTATTAACCCTAGTTTTTTTAATTGCTTTAAATGATAGAATCTATATATTTGGTTGATTATTTTATAGTTTTGCCTCTAAATTCCATTACATTTTGTAAAATCCTTTTGACTGGATCATCGATTTGTGCGTTTGGGTGCAATATATGGTTAAATATGATGTAATCTATTTTTTTCTAATTTATTATGTTACATTATGAAAATATTTATGCCCTTGGATGAGAGTGTTATCGTTGTTGCATTAACACTTTTTTTTCCCTCTAAGGGCTGTGAGCTCTGTGCAAACTGAGAAACTGTGTAAAATTTAACTATTTTCTAATAAGAAGTTTATTTCCTATTTTATGTGAAATTGAAATCATTAATGAGTATGAATTGTATTTACCATCACATGTAATGGAAGGAAATCTTCTCCCCGTTATAGCTAAGTCAGAAACATTGATAATCATTGATTTTTTTTTTACTTTCTGTTTGTAGATTGTTTGGACACTTTTTTTACAAATTTGGTTTCATAGATATCTTATTACCATATTGTAGAATAGAAACAAAAATGTTGTTTTGATTATGTACTTGTGGAATGGAATAATTAGGAAAGCGGCAAAAGTCTTAACAAGTTGCAATTTACTGTAATTCCTTGAAATGCAATTGTATAGCATTCCTCTCATGTACATGTCCACTTAATGCTCATTGCCTCTTGAAGATTACACAATGTGAAGCACAACCACAGATTGAATTCTTGTTATCTCAGTTACTAGAAGAAAAAGGCTTAAATTATTATTGATGTGCAAAGTAAAAAATAGCTGCACGTGTAACTACAATTCTGTGCAGTTCAAATTATTATCTTGAAGCCATACAAGAAAGCTTGAATGATTGCAAGACTATTGTGCTATTTTGATGTTGAACATTCTTTGACCCATTGTCCATTATATTTGTTTGTAGATGTTTTAAAAACACTAATTCAATTGTTGCAGAGAGGCGTCAAGCAGAAGCTGCTCGTATCAGAGAGAAGTACCCAGATAGAATCCCGGTAATTTTTAATAATATTCAAGATTGTCGTCTTTTAGATGATTTGACATTTTATCTTTTGTTCGATTTTTTCTTTTCAAATGTAGGTTATTGTGGAGAAGGCTGAAAGGAGTGACATACCTGATATTGACAAGAAGAAGTCAGTTGCTTTTATTATCTTTTCTATACCTAGTCTTTTGTAGTGTATATATGAATGCATTGCCTACAAGCTTAAGTGATCAAGGTCTCCCTGTTATTCCCCTTTTGTTAGTTGATGATGTTTTGAGTTGTTGACACTTGACATACAGGCTTGAACGTTCATTTTATGGATTTGAAAGCTTTAGTTAGTCACTATTCTATGAACAAGGATAATGAAGTGATATAGTTGCAGCATTGGTTGACTATGACATGCTATAAAGATAGACTGCATTCAAAATAGTGTAACATCTCTTTCTGTGATGAGTGATAACTGATGCTGTGATGCATACGCTATGACACTAGCACATGCTACCATATAACTCTAATTATTATCATCATTGTTAATAATAATTGTTTTGTTTGGGGGTTTGTAAAAAACTTACATTCTTTTTTGAGCATTAAGTTTTCTTAAATGCCTTTGAATCGTTAACATCTTATGACTCACTTTTCTGTAAACTGCACCACCATCCTCTCTCTCCCACAGCATAATTCACTTGTATCATGATATGTTAAATCATAATGAATGCAGATATCTGGTTCCTGCTGATCTGACTGTTGGGCAGTTTGTGTATGTTGTCCGAAAGAGGATTAAGCTCGGTGCCGAGAAGGCCATATTCATATTTGTCAAGAACATTCTCCCTCCTACTGGTGAGGAGAAATGTTTTGTGGTGTTAGCATTATTATAATTGCTTACTCTGTATGCAATGTTTATTTTAATTTTGTTTAAGATATTTCATCGCTCTATGTCATTGCAGCTGTCATGATGTCCACAATTTATGAGGATAACAAAGATGAGGACGGTTTCCTATACATGACTTACAGTGGTGAAAATACATTTGGGTCATTCTGAACTTAAAGTCAAGCTTCAGTGCTGAACTATGTACATAATCGAAGAAAATGTGTACATTCTCCTTGATTATCTATCCTGATGTTATCTTTAATGCAAACATTGCTTTGTTCGAAATAATGTCTACTATTTAAATTTGGAACTGTTAATATATGTCATTTGATCTTATATTTGTTCTGTTTCTCATTGGATTTAGTTTGTATTGGGAAATGGTACGTCCTTTCTAATCTGGAAAAAATCAGTCCATGAATTGATATGGAAAAAGTAAAGGTTAGACAAGTGTAACTGAGAATTGAACTGGTGATAATAGACTTTTTCTTTTTAAAGAAAGAACAGGTAAAATCTACTACTATGTAACTGATTTTTCAAGTGAGCCAGTTGATTCTTGAACTTCTAATGGATTTTAATTTTTCAATTTTCGTACATGTAACTCAATTAGAGGACCAATTTTCGATTTTTGCTTTTGAATGGACCAGTCCAGTCCAATCCAATTTTTTTTTTTTAACATTGGTTAAATGTGGTATTATAGTTAAGTTCAATAAAGTTTTAGTGGGATTCTTGATTATTCATATCTTTGGCATGTAGTGTGGCCTTTAGTATCTATAGTTAATGGAAAAAGATACACTTACAGAACTATTCACTTACAGAATAGTTACAGAAATAAAAATTTTCCAAAATACCCTTTATATCTAAATTGCAACTAGAAGCCACTACAAGAATATAAAAACTTCAAATTAGTCCCAAAAGATTTATGAGTGCAAAATTTATTCCGCTGACTCTGCGCACTCCATTAAAAATGGTATCAGAGCCATGTTAGATCATGGAAATTGAGATAATTAAAAATAATTGGTATTATATATTAAGAGAAAAAGATGGTTTAAGTTATATATTTACAGACCCCATCTCTAGGAGATTAAAAATATTAACATTAATGATAATTAAAAAACTACCAATAAAAATAAGAAAAAAAATATTAGAAAAATTAGAATTAGGATACATAAGAGATGAATATTTATATCAAAAAATAATGATAGAATTTGAAAAAGAAGAAGTTGAATTTTATTGTAAAAATATGTATGAGCCTGAAATATATTACGAAACTAAATATTATGAACCAAAAGTCATGATGAATATAGTTGATGAAGATAATATAATTGAAGAATTTTTTAGAAAAGTCGAAAAACATAAGAAACCTTGTTATCCTTACTTACCTAAGAATAGTACAAATGAAAGTTTTGAGGATATACATAAAAGATTGGAAAATCTAGAATATAATATACAAATAGGAAATGCCCTATTAGATAAGAAACTTGAAGGAAAAGATAGGATTATAATTAATCCACCTCAAGATTTTAGAATAAAAGGAAAAAATCATGAAATAAAACAATATATGATAACAGAAGTAGAAGAATTAGAACAAAAATTCTTAGAATCTACTGGTGAGGAATATGAAGAATATAAAAAACAGTTAGAAGAATTAACTGAAAAACTGGAAAATACAAAAAATGAATACTAATCCATCATCTAGTCGAAATATAAAAATAGAATTTAGCAGTAATGAAGAGTATGAAAATTATCCTTATGGTACACCCATATCTAATAAAGAAGGAATTAACCAATATAGAAAGACACAAAAAAGATACACGGGAAATATAAGGAAGCAATCCATTAAATAGATAAACCCAATGAAATCTTACAATGAACCAATCCATACAACTGGAATATGGTTAGATTTAGACTGTGTAGATAAAAATAAAGCTATAGAAACATGGATAAAAAGTACTGACCTAGCTATACAATTTAACAAATGGGAAACATACACAGCCTTTAGATTTATAGAACATACCTTTAGAGGAATTGTATCAGACTGGTGGAGAAAACTATCAGAAAATATAAAAAGAAGTATAAAATATGGAGAAAATCCAATTGAAATAATAGATAACAGGAATGCTTTAAATGAACAAAGCATCCAAGAAATATTAAGAAGGCTAGAAAGAGCTCTAAGAACAGAATTCTTAGGAAATAGATTTACAATAGACGAAGAAACTAGAAAGCAAGAAGAATATAATGAAGGAATGATAGCAATGGAAAACCTAAAGATATGTGATATGTGTGAACTTGAAAGATACACATGTAAGTTTGAAGAAATATATTATGTATTAAATCAAGGAAATTATCAAGAAAATAAACCTACATTAAGATCCTATTTTACAAAATTACCATTTCCATGGGGAATGAAATTACTAAAAGAATATAAAAAATTATTACCTTTCGGAGAAGAAGATGGAATTAATAAAGATAGTTTAGGATGTAGGATTGAATTTACAAAAAGAATGATAGGAATATGGTGTAGAGAAACCTTAGAAAATAAGAAAGCATATAAAATGAGAAAAAACTCCATATGTTGCTACAAAGATATAGGACAAATTGAACAATTTGGTTGTCATAAAAGGAAATATAAACCATATAAGAAATACAAAAGAAAGTTTAAAAACTATAAGAAGTTTAAGAAAAGATTTTTTAAACTTCATAAAAAATATTTTAAAAGAAAAGACTGGACTAAGAAGCTCAAGCCTAAATATATCAAAAAATGTAGATGTTTTATCTGCAATGAAGAAGGACATATAGCTCCTCAATGTCCTAAAAGAAAAGATAAACAAAATAAAAAAACTCTTAGAATATATGAAGAATTTCAAAATGATAGTGACATAGAACCAATTGAGAATTTCGAGGATTTAAGTAGTGAATGCAGTAGCATTTATGAGTTAGATACATCATCTTCAGAAGAAGATTCTGAAGAGATAGTATATATGAATCAAGAAATACAACAAATAGATCAAGAAATAGAGGTAGAAACAACTGAGGAAGTTGAAGATTCAGTAGAAGGTATAAACCAAGAAATTACCTTTGATGCTAGAAAATACAAAGGAATAACAAAGAAAATATTAGATTTACAAGAAAAAGATGTATTCCATCAAGGATTCTTAGGAATACTACCAAGAGTAAATAAAACAATTGTAAGTATGAATTACAAAGAAATATCTATTAACATAGAAGATACAATGGGAAAAGCAAGAATACCTATAATTACAAAAGAATGGGTAAGACAAAAGCTATCTAAAATCCCAGAAAATGTAAGAAGCAAACTAAAATGTATTGAGATAGGAGGAATCCAAATTATGGTAAAATGATTCTTTAGAGAATGGATGAATATACCAATAGAAATATATTGCATGGACAATAGAATCTTACAAGATCCTGTAGATGCTCTATTAGGAACTATTGTAGGAAATCTAGTCTATCAAAAGATAATATTTACAGTAAAACCAAATTATGCATTTTCACTGATTGATGAAAATATTGATCAAAGTTTCAATTTATATTATAGAATTGGAAATTTAAAAATGTTAAGAAAAAGTAAGGCTATTAGTATAAGTATAAAATCAATTTTTGCTTTTAGTACTAGCCACCATAACAATTTAAGAAAAATAACTGATAATATCATTATACATAAAGATTTTGAGGAATTAGCTCAATATATACCCCCTAGAAAATACCAAGAACATGAAGTGACAATACCTCAACAAATAATGCTTGATTTTCACAAACAAGCAAGAGAAATCAATTCTGAAGGAAAATTGATAAGAAGAAATAGTGTCAGTCTAGAAGGAGATAATCTTATTGCAAGATTTCCCCCTAGACAAAATCTTAAGATAAGTCAAGTTAAAAAACTCAGTATTGCTGAACCAACAAATTCACAATACTATATCAAAACAAGATATGTTAATCAAAAAGGATACAAGAAGAATCTTCTTGTCCTTATAGATACTGGAGCAGAACAAAGCCATGAAAATGCTAAATTTGTTAGCCATTTACTAGATTTTGAATTAACAGAATCTTATATATTCAAAGATTATTTGGGAAATAATCTTAAAATTAAAAAATATGTTAAGTTCCCTCTTATATTTATAGGAGAGGATCAGAAAGAATATAAAAAAGAAATAATTCTATATAAAGATGAATCATATGGAATCAAATGTTCACCTATATTATTAGGAATGAACTTCCTTGAAAAATTTAGTCCCTATAAAATTTGTCAAGGATATTTAAAAATAACAGTTGATGATAATCCAATCATCATATCAAGAATAGATGAAAATATGAAAACAATGTTATCATGGAAAGAGTAATTAATACTAATCCCATGAGCCCATATATTGAAATTATACTCAATATAAAAAATTATTGCAGAATTAAATTTCATGCTTATCTAGATACAGGAAGCACGATAAGTTTGTGTTTACCAAATGTATTACCAAATGAATACTGGAAATATGATTCAAAAAAGATTGTCACTGCTACAACAGCAGGAGGAAACAAAGTAATATATAGTAAATATGCTACACAAGTACCTTTTCTAATATCCTTTAGGGAAGTATTTGTTGACACAATATATATGTCTTCTACAATTGGATGTGATATTTTATTAGGACAAAATTTCCTATTAAAATATGCACCATTTACACAATATGTAGATAGATATATGTTCACAACTCCTTGTGCACATAAAATATTTACACCTAAGATAACTAAAGCTGTTAGCATAGCGCACACACAAATTAATCATCAGAGTTCCTCAACCCAGCGTGGTGGATGTTGGAATACAGAAAAAATTAAATCAGTTACAGTCTTAAAAATGACAACAGAAAATAAGTTAGAAAAATTGAAAAAAGAAATTTCTGAAACATATTCTGAAAATCCATTAGAAAAATGGAACATAAACAAAGTAAAAGCAAAAATAGAACTTATCAATCCAGACACTATAGTAAGAGTTAAATCAATGAAATATAGTGTTGATGATCAAAAGGAATTTAAGAATCAAATAAAAGAATTATTAGAATTGAAATTGATTAGGCCTAGTAAAAGTCCACATAGTAGTCCAGCCTTTATGGTAAGAAAACACAGTGAGATAAAGAGAGGAAAAGCCAGAATGGTGATAAATTATAAGAAGTTAAATGAAGTTACCAAATTTGATGGATATTACTTGTCTAATAAGGACACCCTTATTAAACAAGTACAAAACAAGAAAATATTTTCAAAATTTGATTGTAAGTCAGGTTTTTGGCAAATCATGCTTACAGAAGAAAGTAGACCTTTAACTGCATTTAGTACTCCCAGTCCTTTAGGACAATATGAATGGAATGTAATGCCATTTGGATTGAAAAATGCACCACAGATATTTCAAAGACGAATGGATGAGGTAATCAAACCAATTACTCACTTCTGTATTGCTTATGTTGATGATTTACTAATTCATTCAAATAATATAGATGAACATATAGAACATCTTGAGAAATTCTGTTATATTATGAAAAAACATGGTATTACACTTTCTCAAAAGAAAGCAGAAATAGCCAAAACAGAGATAGAATTTTTGGGATTATTTATAAAAGAAGGAGAATTGCAATTGCAATCTCATATTGGTGAAAAACTTCAAGATTTTCCTGAAGAAATCAGAGATAAAAAACAGTTACAAAGTTTCCTAGGTATATTAAATTATGCTAAAGGATTTATTAAAAATTGTGCCAAATTAAAAAATTATTTTCTTCCAAAATTAAGAAAGAATGTAATATGGTCTTGGGAAGAACAAGATTGTGAAAACATAAGAAAAGTAAAAGAAGAATTAAAAGTTCTGCCTAAACTTATAATTCCACAAGAAGAAGATTTCTTTATCCTTGAAACTGACGCATCAGATAATTACTGGGGCGCAGTATTAAAGGTTAAAAAGAATCACAAAGAATATAAATGTACAAAGGATTGTTCTTGTCCAGAAATACTTGCAGGATATACATCAGGAACATACAAAGAAGTCGAAACAAGGTATGAAATGAACAGAAAAGAACTCATTGCTGTGAAGCGAGGAGTACAGAAATATGAAGATTATCTACTACCAAAAAAGTTCTTGATTAGAACTGATAATACTCAAGTTAAAGCATTCTTAAAAAATAATGTTGATCCATCTATTGCCAACAGATATATCATCAGAATTCAAATTTGGTTTTCTTATTTCAAATTTGATATTGAATATATAAAAGGAAATGCTAACTTTCTTCCTGATTATCTTAGCAGGGATGGAGCTAGAACAGTTAAGGACGAAAGTCCAGATACTTGAGATAAAAGTTTCCTATTTGGAAGCCCAAATTCAAAATATACAAGATAGTCTTCGAGACAAAAATATAGCCCTCGAGGCAGAAGTAACTTGTACCAAGTCTAGTATCCATTCACAGGGACTCGTGAATACTAGCGCTCTACCCGAGGATAAAGGGAAAGCAAAGAAGGTAATAGGAACCCCTTCACAGGGAAAATTTGAACATATTACTAGTATCCAAGATATCAAAAATAGCAAAGGTAGCTCTTCACAGAGCCATACTTTACCTGAGCTAAATATCGAAAAAATTGATCCAAAAGAAATTGTCAAGATATGTCATGTGACAAAAATATCCAAAAAGGATAACTATGAAGAAATAATTTTCTTTATTGTTGTTTTCAATATATTATCCGATTGGTATCTAGAAGTGGGAAAGTGGATGAAGACCCTCCACTATGGAAGATACAACAAGATAAATTTTTATCCAGAAGCTCCAGCTAACTGGGTGAAAAACTGTTTTGAATTAGGAAATATACTCTGTATATATCCTAGTAAAGATCTCAAGGAGATAGCCCAACTTCCAGCCAACGTCAAGAAAGCCATAAAGAGATATACTGAAGTTGTCAAAACTACAAACATATACATCGATTCTACTCGCAACAATGGAATGGGATCTAGATCTTCAATATATACGACGACATTCCATGTTATCAAATTAGGGCTCACAAACCAACATTTTTTACCAACCGATCAAAAGGTTGTTAAAAATGGTTATCAAGATATCATTAACATGATGCCATATAGAAGAGCCAAGGGATACAGAAATATTTGAACATCTAACTCGGTTAATCACCGAGAAAGAAAAATATGGGTTTACCCATACGAGGAACATATAATCTACTCTAATGCCAGAATAGAGACAAAAGAGGAAGATATCTGTTATCTTGATCATTTATTATCCAAAATAATTTCTAATCAAGTTAGTGGATCTGAGAAGATGGAGAAAGAACTATGCAAATTACTTTGGGATTACAGTGATCACCATTGCGTACATTGTGTGGTAGAAGATATGAGTCAAGTCTCACTCGATGATGAAGAATTCCTATGAGAATTCTTTGAATCAAGAATGGAGAAATAATTGAGATAAGATAGTGACCCTTTATCACTACTTTAATAAAGTCTCTTTATTAAAGAAAAACTGTGGTCACTAAAGAACAGAAGATAGTACAAGAAAGTAGCTGAGATTTTAACTCCCCACCAACTATTAAAGAAAAAGAAGCAAAGTAGCTGTTGAAGATAAGAAAATTTGGTATGACAATGACTCTTCACCAACTTACCAGCTCAAAAGAAGGACAGCTTTGCTACCAAACAAAAGAAGATGGCAGACAAAGAAATAAAGGAGGACAGCTGTGAAGATAAGGTTCCTAACCACTTGAAGAAAAATCCTCTATATAAGAAGATGAGGTCCAAAGACTAGAGGCATCTCTCGAATCCCTGGTATCTCAGATCTCTCTCTAATATCTGTATACACCACTTGTATTCAGAAAAAAGAATTTAGATAGCTTTGAAGATAGAAAAGCTTGTAATAAGGTAATCACTTATGGAGTTCTAAACTTCATAAGGTGAGTACCAAAAGTATGTAAATATAGTAAGCAAGCATGTATTATTTCAATCTTATGAATATTAAGATGAAGTTTTTATGGTTTAAATAAAGTTTCTATGAAAGGATTTCGTTAAGTTTCTCATGATTCCTCGACAGTACAAATAAAGATTTTTAAAGATTTTCAAAATATTAATTTTGAATGGATGTTAGCCATGCCAAAGTACCCGTCTTTGATGAATGTTTTAGGGGAAAATGGCAGTTTTCTAACAAAATTGTAGCACCTTGTGTGTGAGTTATCTTTTAAAATCTTGTTCTAAGTAAGAACTTTTTCTGAAAAGAGTTTGAATAGAGGTGAAAACAGAGACTCTGGATACTGTGAGATAGCGTCTGTGGCAACACGGTTAGTTCTCTAGAATGAGAAATGCAACCTTAATTGAAAAGCCTTTTGCGGAAGCAGTTGTGTACCCCAAATGATTTCAAAAAACATTTTAAATGTTCATCTGATTCAAAAGAATTATTGAATACATGCAAAGCTACTATAAGAACATACTGGATGGAAAGCCTGTTTATTTCCATCGATTACTGTAAGTTATTTACATGCTTTATATGTTTATGTTTTAATCTTTATGAGCACTTTACAAGCATCCACATCTAATGATGATTGTCTTAGATTATATTTAGATAAAAGAGATATTTCATTTCTGCTTAGTATAGTTGAAAAATCTGAAGATATAGTTTCTGTTGGACAAGAAAAACTTAAAAAAATATATTCTAAAATAGATTATGCTTGTAAACATAATATAGGATTTAATCCTGTAGAAATTAGCAAAGAAATAAAGAAAGTTGAAGATGTTATTGAAAAATATAAAGATATAGGAGAAGAAGTCTCAGAAGGAATAGTTTTTGGATTTATAACTGAAAAAGACCAATCGAGAGCTTTTGAAAAATTATCAAAATATAGAGAATATTTAGAACAATTTGAAAGATTAAAGAAATTACATATTGATCCTGATTAATTAATCAAAAAGAGAAGATATTAAAAGTTAAGAATCCCAGAATTAACTTTAAGAAATTACGACCCAAATGGAAGAATTATAAGATACAGGGTAAAGCTTGCAAATAAAATAAAGTAAGGGTAAGATAGTACTTTTATAAGAAATCAATTTTATATTATTAAAAGACTTTGTGGGTATCTGGTAAGGATCTGGCAAAATCCTTCTGGTAGTGTAGCATGATCCATAGTTAATTAGAGTGGTTGGATTAGGTAAACGGGATGTTTCTGTACTAACATTATTGGAATAGGTAGCTTGTCATATCTCATGACTTGAGAACCTGTAGTGTCTATGATACATGTTAAGTAAGCTATTGCATTTGCCAGGCAATCTTGGGATGCCGAGCTCTTAACATGTTGAATTGTAAATTTGTACTTTTTTATTGCATGGAAACTAATTGGCTTCCAGTCAGTTTTTAGGTCTTATCTCCAGCATGACCAAAAAATGGCAATTTATTTTCAGAGAAAGGTTCGCTAACTAGGTTTCCCATGGAAGAAACTGAGGTGTTTAAGGTTTTCTCGCCCTTTCTTGGATCAGTAGCCTGCTCTATTTTTTGCAAGAAATGTTGGTTCCTTGTGCAATTTTCCAGTATTAACACAGGGTTGGAAGAGGCTCGTACTCTCTGACCCAACCACGATCAAATTTGAATCCTTGAGGAAGTGCTTGCTCTATCCTCTTTGAAGCAACTTTCCATGCAACAAAGCAAAACGGGCCAGACTACTAGCGTAGGAGCATTCAGTATGAAGTCCTGCTTATGAGATTGCATGAGATATAAAAGGTCAGACTGGCTTATAATATAAACGATCACATCAGATGTACTAAAAATTATTTGTCTAAATTGGTGTCATTCAAGGAAGAATTTTCCCTTAACAAACCAATCTATGCTACCACTACCAGGCCTCTCAGATACACCAAACTGAAGTGCATTTGAAATTTTCTGCACATCTCATATTCTGTTCTGGCTAGAGCTCCTTCTCTGGGCGTTTACTATTTATCCTTATCTTTTGAAATTTCCTTTCTTTTGCTCTTGGATGGTGCGAGCCTTTAGAATGATTAGAGGACGAAGTTGATCGTTAACCACAAAAAAGAAAGTAAAAAACGAGAGGGCAAATAAAGCTGCAGCCCACCTGCTTATGCTACATGGTATCTGGGGCATTGTATTTCATGGCATTTGAGCAAATCAGGAAAACATCACTCTGCAGAACAGCAAACACGGGCTTGTGACCCCTTATTATAAAACTCTTTTTGGTATATATTCATTTTGCTATACAGTAAAATACTGCACGTAAATTCAAAAATTTTGACTATTTTTTAATCTTATATTCTTCCAAAAATACTATTCAATTTTTTGTTTTTGTGAAATAATGGGCACCAAACATGGACTTCATTCTGGCTACGTGGATTGATCCCAAATTTAGGTGTCAAAGAATAAAGGGGTCCACCATCTAGACCAAAAAAAAAAAAATGATGCCTGTCAGTAAGGAGATTATACAACGAAATGACATGACTGGCCGGTGATTTTAAAAGTCTGTGTCGAAGCCGAAAGTTTGTAGACTAACATAGTAACATTCCCCCCCTCCTCCTCCCAACTTTTCTGCTTTGAGAAATCGGTTAACCTTCGATTTTGCAGTACTTGGTTCATGTTAATGGGTTCTATTCAGAAACCTGTCAAGCCATTGAAAAAAGTTGATGAAACTTGTGAATTCGATTAAATATATGGTTAAAATGCGTTTTAAAAATTTGAGCTAAATAGCGGCTAAATGATTTGACATGAGAAATGCAATTTATTTTTTTATTTTTGACAAAAAGGATTGGATTACATTGAACATTGTTATGGAAAAAAAAAAATTAAAATTTATTCAACTATATAGTCATATATGTTATTTGTCTAAAAAAGTCGCACTCAAAAATTACTTATAAACATAAGTTTTAAAGTGAATTATACGTCGTTGTAAGATTCGATGCCTATCTGACTCTTTTAGAAAAGAATGTAAGGATTAATTTCTTATTTTTTCAATTAATTATCTACTTAGGCTTTGTTTGACTCATATTTATACACTTAAACCGTTGTTTTTTTTTTTATCCATTTCAATGAATCGTAAGTATTATCCACTTATTCATTTGATTATAATTTAAATTGTTTATAGACACTTCTCAAACATCCTATCCTTTCTAACAAAATTAATTCCTAACAATAGCAACCAATTTTTATTTAAAAAAAATATTAAAAATGTTTGAGAGTAAGATATTTCATGTGATAACAAAGTGATGTAGGGTTATCACGTCACTACTTCAACTCAAAACTAAACCTGCTCAATTGGATCTCACATGCTACGAAAATCTCAACATCAAACAATAAAGAACACGGCACAGGCATTTTTCTAAAACTTCATATATTTTTGTTAAGAGAAGGTATTTTATTTATTTATTATATAAAAAATTTAATCTAGGAAAAATAAAAAGCATGACTTTCTGTTGCCATTCTGCTGAGTGCGTTGGAAGCAAAAGTAATAAGTTGAATTTCATGGGCTACATGAAGTACGGCTTTGTTGGCCCAAATAGTATGGGCCTAGTCCAATAAATCAAAAAAAAACCCTTATAATTCAGCTGGCCCAAACATATAAAAAGAATTGTATTGAATTGCGGTGAACGTGGATCGAACACGTGACCTTCAGATCTTCAGTCTGACGCTCTCCCAACTGAGCTATCCCCGCTGGTTGGCAGGTTTATCTTATTACAGAAATAATTTATTTAGACGTTGGCACATCAGAGAGAGAGGCATCTCCTAAGGCAGCTTATATTTGGTGTAGAAGCTCCTCAGATTTTTCATTTTACCCCTGTTTACACTTTATAAAAATGGTTTCTTTCATCTATATCTTTATTTAATATTTTCGTATTAATAGATTTTAACACGATGTTTATTTTTATTTAATATTTATTTTCGAATTTTAATCAATTAATAAGTAATAATTATTTCAACAATAAATTAAAATTGTTCATTAGAAAGTCAAAAGTTATAAATTTGACAATTAGTAAATTAGCACTAGAACAACATACATATATTAAAAACATAATTTGGTATACTTTCTAATTTAATATTTTTTAATAATATAATTTGTGAAATAAAATAATTCAAAATAAAATTTGTTGTAAAATTCAGTGTAAAACCTTTTCTAATGACTACACCAAATTTGGCGTAACTTTTACACCAATTTTGGTGTAGACCATTGTAGATGGTCTTTGCAATGGTGCATAAAATACTGGTGAATGAATTGGGAACGGAGGGTGCATAGGAGCATTGATTGGAAGCAATGATATACTTCAAGAATAAATTGAGGAACGCACTATTTAAGTTTTTTGTATAGGACTTAAGAAAGTTACTTTAATACTATATTAACAAGAACATACGAAGCTCTTGTTTGATGGAGATTAAAATAGAATTTTAGTATATTTTGATTAAAATTGATGAAATATATTGTTAAAAAACTGTAATCACATGAAATATGTGTTAAATTGATTATTGACTTTAATTTAAATTAAAATCTAAAATTTAATCCCTACCAAATAGGTCCTAAAAAGAGAGAACCTACCAAAACTAAATGATATGTAATTATTGAGCATCTTATTGGCTTCGATGCAACCACTAATAGAAATAAAATGGTGAAATTTTTTTTTTCATATAATCCATTTAATATCATGCCCCCATTTGGTATAGATTTTATATAACTCATTTTTCCCAAAATCAATTACAACCACATATTCTCCAAATAAAATCATTTTGCACGTGGACCCCTAAATTTTCCAACTTTTTAATCACGCATTCTTCGATAGTAGATATTTTCAAGATCTACATCAAAGAACTACATAGAAAGTATTTTCATATTTATCAGATCATGTTAGGAAGCTACAACTTTCGAGCTTAGCGTACGGAATCTTTTCCTTCAAATCATACATTTTGTATTGAAATCCAAACAAAGGAGAATCAGCTTCAGAATACATCAATTGGGACAAAAAGCGAAAGAAAGAGTTAAGCCAAATTACAAACCAGCAGTAAGGCAGAATGCATGACTCAGTATTATGACAAGACTGTCATGTATCATAGAAAGAAACTAGTGCTAGTGTAAGTGTTATGCCCTAGATCCAATCGACTCTGGACATAAACACTTTGAATATATATAATGCATATATATGGCAATATCTATTATTTAATTGAATTAATATTCTAATAAATTAAATAATAGAATCCGTAGATTCAAGTCTTGGTGATTTGTTAATCACAAGGAGTTGTGATTGTGAGATACAAATTACATATTACTGAATCTTAAATCCTCCGTGGTCGAGATAATAACGAGATACGGATATCGTTGTTACGGATAGACTATCGCGTGTGGCATTCTTACTTGTGAAGTAAGTAGCTGATCTCACAAGCTAAGGTGTGGTGACATTTGAATGAACACGTGGATGTTTTGTTATAAAACAAAACATTGGAGACCCGCTGAGAGATTCCACATGGATAACTATCTAAGTGTTAGTGGTTAATCTCTAACGTTCGATAGTGGAATTGGTCCTTTGACTTGAGGTCATCATAGTACCTTATATGAAGGCAGACATACTTTGGTGGTGTTGGATATTGCTCTGTCAAGGGTCGCTAATACAGCATTGTTCGGGTATGTCAAGAATCATATGAAGGTTGTGAATGATCAATAGAGGATTCGTCACTCTTAGATAGTAAGAGATTATGATTTACATTTTATCCAGTTAAGTTAATAATGAAATCCTTGGTCAAGGTGAACTCATAAGTCGGAAAAGAGTTTTCGACGTACATTGACTTAACAGTGGGATAAAAGATATGATCGATAATTGAGATTGACACATATCCATATCTCATAATTGATCGGATCATATTGACGAAAGGATTATAGTTTCACGGTAAACGAACAAGTTTGGTTTTGTCATGCTATGTGATATTTCCCATCACATGTATTGCCCTGATACATTGCTAGATGTCAATTTGGGACAACGAAAATGAATTAGTGATAAATTAAAAGGGGCGTTTTAATTTATCGATTTTGATTAGATCAAAATAATAATTCACGTCGTTCGGCATCGTGATCGGGAACCTAATGGGTCACACACAAAAGAGAATTAGAAGAATGAGATTTACCAATTAATTAATTGACAAGTGTTGGATAATTAATTAATTGGGTTGTTTATTAATAGGCTCGAATTAATTAATTGGATTAATTAATTCATGGACCAGATTTAATTAATTTGATTAATTAAATCTTGGATCGAGTTAAGTTTAATAGATGGGCCGAGCCCATCTGGACTTATATTAATAGACTACTAGGGTTTGAAAAGTGTAAGGGATTTTATTATTCTTGCTAGCACAAGAAAAGAAACCCTAGCCGTCATTCTTGTTCTCTGTGTGGATCACCATTGGAGGCTGGACAATTGGACAGCTTGGATTGCAGATCGTGATCATTGGAGTTCAAGAAAAAGCAAAAGAGTTTGTGGAATTCATCAAAGGTATCATTCTCATCACAGTTTCTATCTAAACACATTGCAGATCCTCGTTTGGGAATTGAAAATTGTTTTATTTCCGCTGTGCATGTTAAGTAAATTCCCAGCAGCTAGACGGAGGCCTCAATGAAAAGGTCTAAATGAATATCAAAATAGAGTTCTATCACCTCATCTACGGTTACACAACCCCATTCCCTGTGATAGGCTGAGAGAATTAACGGGGTTTTCATCCTTCTGATGGTGAGAAGGAAAGATATCTTCAAAGAAATGACCCAGATCACCGTTTGAAGTATCAAAAGCTAACATCTTCTCCACAGCCGCCTACGTTTAGTTCCACTCATTAGACAGATTATAAGATATAAACAAGCTTACTCAATTTGAAGATAGTTAATAACACCTTGTATAGCTGATCTTGGGCAGATATGTCTTCACTGCAAACTCGCTCTATATTCCTCTTGTTACCAGTAGCCTCTAGTATACTCTCTGCTCTCTTTATTACTTCCTCTGGAACTCCTATACAAGTTATATGATGCCAAAAGTCAGAAGTAATGAAAAATGAATCCCCTAAGAAACTTCCTTTACCAGTAAAATACAAAAGCATTTGACGTCCGTGGACTCTTACCTAATCAAGTGAAGATAGATAACCAAAGCATCTGAAAGGACTCACTCGATCTTAAGAATATTATACGAAAAAGTATATGATGTGCGAGAATCCCAAAATTCCAACACACTCAGGGAAGTAAAATGAAAATGCAGCTAATTTACAGTATCATGAACAAATAATGCTAAAATCAAATATACAACGACGAACAGTTGATTATATGGTTATCCCATAACCTTGTGCAAAGAGCTGCAGTGCATCATGTATGAGTTTTTATAATGAAAAGCACAGAAATCAGAATTTCATCTAAAACTTATGGTCCATGTCATACTTAGATTCTGAAAAAACAGTTATACATGCTGAGACCAACGACCGCTTCTCAAAGTTCTATAGAAACATACCAGCAAGTAGTGCACAATGCAGACCTGCAAGATGTAACTGGAGTTTAGTGATAGAGAAAACTTATATGTATCATGAGTTCAATGAACAGTTTAATCACTTACCATAGCTAAGATGTGTACATCCAGGAACCAGCCTGCAGGTGTAGGACAACTAGGTTATTGAAATATTATCCCCATGATTACAAATGGAGTTGGGCAAGAATTGTGCATATACTGGATGGAGATAGTAGAGATTCGGTAGTGAAAAGGAAACAAACGATTTGAGAAGAGATGCAATATTGACGCATCATTAAAAGTCTATTCAAGGCACAGACGGAAATAGAGGTTTTTTTTTTTTTGCAATTTGAGACAATTTTAGATTTTATTTACTTGTGTTGTTTCCTACCTAAACTAGGTCATGTTAATACCTATATAAAGAGGGTTGATGCTTGTTTTCAATTCACGCTTTGATATTGAATACGAGAATATTTTCCTCTCTAATTTTCTCTCTCTCTCTAACCTCATGGTTCACCCCCTCTCTCCATCCTCCTCTCTTCTCCCTCTTTCTTCTAAATCCATATACAATTGTGATTGTGTCTGTGCATCCAAAGAAATGAGAACCACCATCTAGTAATCAGATCTTCTCCATTATCCACATAATGATTTAGAATGAACATAGTATAGAAGCAGCATAACATACCTATACAGAAATGTGATGTCTTCAACAGCTGTAGATTTATCATCTGGGCTTAGCACACTCATGGTATAATACTTGATTTTTTCGGACTGTGGTTTTAGAAATATAAATTCATAAAATTCCTGGTGGAGATAGTCTTAAAAAGTTCAAATAAACGAACCATTGCAATAGCATTGCTACCTCGAGTAAATAGTTGTTGTCAAGTATCTCATTCAAGTGAGTACAAACCAGAACCTGCAATATTAGTGGAGGATCCTAACTAAATCAAACAAATACTCCGGTGGAGGATCCCGAATATGGCTTAAATAGTCGACAAGCAGGTGGTTATCATAATATATGGAGTTACTTTCATTACAGCCTCTGAAAACAAGGTGAAGTGATAAAATACTCACATACTTATAAATGAGTAGTCTAACATTAATTATTTAATGCATATTGAGTGCCTTAATAAATATCTAGCATGTGTAAATGAGGAAATAATTGAACACAAGGCAGAGGATTCTAGCTTTCGTGTTTTAACCAATTTTTATTTTATTCTCTGCTTGAAACAGGCAGATGCACATCTCCCTCAAAGGTGGTTTATCCAGTTGCATTTTTGCCTCTGCCATTGAATGCATTCAAGGTTCTGAGAGGATGTAGCACAAACAGTGGCATTGTTGAAATATACCAGGTAATTGTTTCTTTCCCCTGAATGTTCCAAATATCATCATGCAATCTGAAAAGGATGGGTATACTTACCTTTGGAGGATTATTACTTGAGGCAAAATAATTTATAGTTCCACCAAGGAGACCAATGCCATCTGGAAGTGGTATCAAGGAGATGTTAGATAATAATAGCAATAGACTCGTAGTACTTTAGGTATAAAAGGTAGAAATATCGAGTACTCTCACAATAACTAACCTTCAGAAAGAGTTCCCTTTCCAAATTCATCCAATAAACACAAAGAATGAGAGCTTGCATGCCTAAATTTATGTAAATATCTATGTAAAACATGGATGGATCATGAATTATTCACATTTCAAAAATCACACATATGCATAACTTGCAACTCTAGTTACTCCACTTTATTCCCACTGTCACCAGTCTAAATGGGACACACGACATGGAATCATATGTCTCAATAAAAGGAAATTGATATTCAAGAGTTTAATATGCACACATTCTGTATTAGCATACCTCAACATCGTACCCACTTGGTGGAGATCAATCATAAATGTTGATTGTTCAGCAGTCATAAACTTGCTTCCCATTGCACAAAATATCCTTTTTACAGAAGACATATAGCAATCTTATTTTAAATTCCATGATAATATACAGCTGCAACAAGATAAATTCAAAAGGGCTGGATAACCAAGGGATAAACCTATCGGTCAAACCCACAGTAGCTGCATCAGCTGGTACAAAACTTCCAATGTGGGAAAGAAAAACAATCAGTGCTACCTAAAGAAGAAAAATAATGTTAAATGTTCGTGACCGAAATAACAGGAATATGTTCTCTTCAGTTTCCAATATGAATAATTTGCTGAGACCTAGGAAAATTCCCTCCAGAATATCTGCAACTGAAAAACTAGAAAACATTGCTGCCTAAAATGCTATCCAGAAATAATTAAACATGTTTGACATTACAAAAATAGTAAAAATAGATCATTCTTTTTTCTGTTATAATCAAAGCTCTACGCTCTCCATTTTCCAAAAATAGATTAATATACCATAATAATTTATTGTACCGATAGCGAGGTTTCTCAACCCCGTAGAATATCTTTTGTGTTTACCTGTTTTTCCATTCTTCCCCACTCTGCACCCACATGTTGAAAAACGAAACTGATAAAAAAAAAAAAAGATAAAACCAGATTTGCAAGAAAGATCACGGACCTTCTAAGAACAATAAGCAGAAAGTTTGTTCTGTCAAATGCATGTGCAAAGTTGGGTTGGACAGACAAAATTACTCTGAAAAGTTTGGAGTAAATTTTTAGAGGGAACAAACAAACAAAAAGAGACAAACTATTCCACTTGGTATTCTTGTTGCTTTTGTGATTTCTTACTACCAGCTAGATGTTCTCAAAAGTATCAAAATTGACTCAACTGTCTTAAAAGAGCTAACAAAATGACAATTTCACAGGTAACAACAAAGTTATCCAAAAGTTAAATGCTTAGAAACTGGAGAAGTGAATAACTGAATTAAAACAAGCAAGAACCGTAACCAAGAAAAGGTGTTCCCATAGTAAGTCCATTTTGTAAACCTGCTTTATGTAGATACTTTTCCCAGAATAGTTAGGGCCGGTGATGATCTTGATCCGCCCTGGAAAGATGAGACTATGACCTTAATGCGACAATCAACAGGAATGTATGATAATGGGTATGATTATAAAATTAGTCTACAGCTACTTCGATGGGAAGACATTAAAATTCCAAATACCTTCATCCAGAATCTTTGTATCATTGGGAATAAACACGTCTACTGTCATTTCCTGTAAAATATGCCTGATAGAAAAAAAAAAAACAACTTTTTGTGTCACCTTTGATGAATGCAATTTGGTAAAAAAGGTGGTTTAAATCTTAGACAGCTCTAACCTTCCGTTTCTAATATCAAGCATGCTTTCTGTAGTCAAAATAGGCCTCACATAATTGTTCTGACGAGCAACCAATGCTAATGCCAAAGAACTATAGAATAATACCCGTATCAGAAACTTATACTGAACCCGAAGGAATACAGAACTTCAGAGAGAAGAGTAAGGAAGAGTTGCCAGTAAATTTAAGTCCTGCATACCAATCAAGCTCAGCTGCAAAATTAACAGCTTTGAGTATAGGTACCGAGAATTGAAGTATGCGCGTGGCAAGGTCTCTTGTAATTGCTCTCTCCATGTCTTGGAAAGAAACAGTAAAAGAGAAAGAAGAAAGCATAAGTCAATGTGAATAATATGTGAGAATTAGAACAAGTATGTTATAGGCAAAAACAAATGGACGGATTGTGCAAAATTTTTAACATTCAAGTTCGCATACCCAAAATTTTATGATATATATCTCCTAAAAGGTCATCAAGTTCCCGTGTCTTTGAGGTACGGTAGAAAAACTTCTTACAATCTCCATCCTCGTCCGAAAACTACGCATTGCACAAAACATAAACATGATAGATAATAAGATACTCATGATCACATGTATGATAAAATGCGGTACATGTAAGTTGCCGACGTACAGAAAATTCAAAATCCTGAAGTTTCTCTAGAATTTGTTCATCAAGTTTTTCTTCAAAAATGCACATTAAGTATCCTGCAGATATAAACAAACACAAAATTAGTCAGAAAAGGGTGCAGCTTACCTGAAAAAGCTCTGTCCAAGCTCATCTTTAAAATCACTTCATGTTAGACAGAATAAAAGCATGTCTCCTAGATTTACGAGTTTTAAGTCTTGTGAAGCTGTTGTGGCTAGGAACAAGAAAGGAATTGTTAGCCCCTGTTTGGTACCCATTAAAATTTTCATTCTCATTCTTCTACTCATTTTCAACCACACATTCTTCATTAAAATAATATTTTCTATCACATCAATAACTTTTCCTTCTTTTTCAACCACACATTCTCCATCAATCTACTATTCCAGAATACATTCTTCCAAAATAATGTGGCTCAAACACACCCTTAACAAAGCAGCTCATAGGCGGTTGAAGAAGCCAGTGCAAGTTAATCAAATTAAGATTCTATAGATTACTGCGCCCGTGAAAAATGTCCATGATTTGGAAAGAAATTTTACTTTTAATATATTTTATATTTTTTGAAAAGATAGAAAGCAATTGAAATAATTTGCAAGCTCGAGGTTGCAGAATGATACAGATGGCTTGGTGGTGCTGACTAAGACTTAGCCCATGTATGGTTTGGATGAAAATCCAGTTAAAATCATAAGTTAAAATGAACAATTAGTTTTAACCACACATTTCATGGGACCCATAACTTTTCAACCACACATTTCATCAACTTTTATCAAAATCTACTAAAATATAATTTCCAAACAGGGGCTTAAAGTATTATTAGCTATACTGAAATTGAATTGCAATCACCATTCTAAAATATTAAATCAAACATTAAATTTCAAACCAACCTATCTGGTGTATATAAACAATACAAGGAATGAATTTTTCTCTGGATGTATGAGGAAGCCGTGAAAGTTCCAACGATGACACCTGTAACGTGCAGGCAAGCGTCACAATTAACATCTCACACATGGAAATTTTAAACAAACATGATTAACTAAAGAAATCAAATGCTAGCACCTCTTCCAAAAATTCGGGCAGCTCCTCGTATATTTGCCTCAGCTCATCCAACTTAATTGAAGAAAGAGCTTATCAGAACCTCAAAGAATATACAAAAAATATCTGAGTAACAGTGATCTCTAATTGTAAACCAAAAGCCTTAAATGCTGCATAATTACTACCTCGCCGCAGAAGCCGTCTTTTATCACCGTCTCATAATCCTTGTCTTTACTTCGATTAACATCAATAACACCAATTAACTACATCATGGGCAACAAAACATGCAAATTAAAACAGCCATTAATATATTATTAACTATAAGGCTTATAGTATATTAGGTGAAGTTTCATGATTTGATTGATCTAGTAAGTGGAAAACATAGGAAAAAAAATCAGAAAATAGTCATATTTTATATCAAATAAAGTTATATAAATTGAATATCAACTTTATACAGCTGAGAAGATTTTTGGTGGTGTTTAATAACAAGAATAACTCAGGAAACAAATTAACTATTTCCAACATCGTTCTCACCTTTTAAGTGTCTAATCCCCAAATTAATCATTCCCAAGCACAAACCCCCCAAATTTCTTTGAGATTCCCTTGGTGATTGCCATCCCCACGCTGGTTGGAATAGCTCCACTCTAATGTATACGTACATCCTTAAACAAAACTGCCAGTTATCACCAATCCCAGCACCCTCTACCATCCTCTGAAATCACTTCCGTCCCTGCTAAAACCTCTTCCCCCTATCCCCACCCCTGCCCCTCACATTACAGCATCTGGCCTTCCAACACAATCACCAAAATTGAAACTTCCCGACCTCCCTCCCCACCCACACACGCTACACATATCCTGGCCACCCATCTCAATTACTATGACAACTTGTTCATCAAAATCCCCTACTTCACTAATTTCTCCAACCAATATACATAGTCGTTCGTATGCAATCAAGCTCACACATACGCATATATAGAAGTTAGTGATACATTCACTGAATTGTGAAAAAGAGGTGGTAGGCTGGTAGTATCAGTTGACACTGATTATGCGAGGAAAGAGGACATATGGAGAGTGGAAAGTGGTAAACAAGAGAGGGGGTGGGGGGAATGACATGCTGATAGTGGTGACTAGGGTAAATTTTTCAAGTTAATAATAATTCTCTACATTAGACATTTTACAAAGGTAATGCCTAAGATAATTTTACTATGCTATATGGTCGTTATCAATGAAACTAAAGATTAATATAGGTGCATTTTCCTTCTATGGTTTGAGAATTTTGGTCATTTGGTTCCATTCATCTCATGCAGAGGTTCCCTTACTACCTGCAAGTACAGGAATGGATTTTATTCTTGCTCCATTACCAACTAATACCAAGTACAAAAATGAGAAATGTTGTTCAATTACATTATTTATCATTGGAAGATCCACCACTTGTCCTAAGTTCCCTTTGGATACCATCAACATAACAAATGGGAATGATCAAATGACTTCAATAACTATCTTTTAGTGCATCCATTTATTTTCTCTCTTATATAAGGCAAAACTTTAGGTCTCTTGGAGAATGAGAGCTAAAAGCCTAATTACATGTATTATCTAAGCCAAAATCCTTATTGCTACGATGAAAAGCCAAGTATTCAATTGTTCAAACAAAAACTAGGGAGACCAACATATACCAGTTCATAGACATATGCCAGATCCGTGGAGAAGTAAATACCAGCCTGAAATGAAATTTAGGTAGCAATATAAAATAAAATAGAGGACCAAAAAAAGAGTTCAGTAATATAGTTGTATATAAAATGATATGTAGCAATAAGCTAATACCTTCTCAACTACATCCAAGTTTAAATATGCAAGTTGTTCTCGAAGAGTTGCGGAAATGCCTACTTCAAATATCTTGTTGATATGCAACAGTGAACAAATGCTCTAGAAAACAAAATTCTTAAAGTTACATATTTGCAAAGAAGAAATAATATTTTATCAGGTTATAAACAACCTACAAATGGAAATGGAGTGGAAATAAAAAGAAAATTGAGGGGGAAGGGTGGAACTATTGGCATCCAAACATAAAGTTTAAGTCCATGTTTGGCAAAGCTTAAAATATTTTTAAAAAAAAAACTGGTTAAACATACTTTTTGTCCTCACATTTAGCTCTTGTTTGAGCTCCATTATTCGGTAAAAATAGATTTTGGAATAGTGATTTTTTGAGAATGTATGGTTGAAAAGTAGGAAAAAAATTTAGGTTTATGTATAAACTTATTTTATTAAGAGGATGTGTGGTTGGAAATGAATTTGGACAAAAATATATTATTGAAAAATGGGGCTCAAACAAGGGCTTAGTTGGACCAACAACTTAGTATTATTATCACATTCTGTAGCACCCACAACTTATAAGCACTTAAAAGCATGAACGAGCATGCACTGAGTCTTGGTATTATGTCTTGTGCTCCTTGGACATCAACTGTAGCCCAAATATAAACTAGCCCTTTGGTTCTTATCAAAGAAGAAGTAAACCGCTAGATATTCACATCTAGTTTATTAGGTGGTCTCACTTTACTAAAAGATGTAATGTCTCAGTACATAATTCTTCACTTTATTTTATATTAAAAGGTCTTGAGAGTTTACTATCTCATAAATCCTGGAAGATGAACTAGGTTGACAACCATGCAACAAATCTTAATCCTTGCCATTATTTCCAAATATTTGAACACATAGCACATATACTGTGATTTTTAGAGTCTGTTTATCCATTTCTGCCAAATTATGAAATCTTAGATATCAGAACATATATCATATTCTCTGTCAAATACTTTCCTGTGGAAGCAAACAAAATTCTTCAAAATAGAATGCTCAAAGAAAGTGTAGAAATTTATGGGCCTAACTCATCTCACAAAACCGGTTCAGCAAGAGAGATTTGCCACATTGTTTATAAATTGGCCCAAGACATTGTCCACAGGCGATGTGGGATTTATTTCCAACACCCTCCCTCACGTGCAGGCCAGTAATTTTTCTGGTTCTTGTCACGGGATAAGTAGTGTGGACCCACATCAATCCTGTGGTAGGCTCTGATACCATGTAAGGAATATTGAGCTTAACTCCACCTAATAAAACCGGTTTTTTAGGGGAGGATTGTCCTCACCTTATTAAGTGGATCATTAATATTTTCCCAAACAATGTGGGATTCTAATACGCCCCCTCACGCACAGCGTGGATCATGCCAAACAACTGTGAACAAATCGATATTGGGTGGCACCCAACATTGCATAATTGGGCCTAGCTCTGATACCATGTTAAGATTTGGGGGTCCATCTTAAAAGGTCAATCTTATTAAGAGGAGTAGCTCAAGATATTTATTAATTGGTTTGTGTCAACATCTTTATTCGATGTGGGATTATATCCCTTAACAGAAAGGAAGGAAAACAATGACAAAACAGTGCTCACAGCAAAAGCAGTATAGACATATTAACGACCTTTCCCATAACCAAGCAGAACGGCGTACCTTGAGAAAAGCTGACCAGTCACCACTCCTACACACAGAACTCGGAGAGTTGATTTTCTATAAAAACAAAAGATAATTGACTCAAGATCTCTAGAATATACAAAACACGAAGCAGAACACAGAGAAGGAGAAAAGGTTTTATTCAGGGAGAATTCTTTATTCTCATAAACTTCCTGAAAACAACTAGACAAGCTTATCCATAAAAAAAGAATTTACATAATCATAAATGACTAGTTGTAATATATAACAGTCATGTTGGATAAATCTACTCATGTAATAATCATACATTAAAGACATTAGGAAGAGGAAAAAGAGAGAGAGATTTTGTACCTTAAGTATGTGGGGAATATCTTTCACAAACTTCAATGTCTCACGCAAAGAAGCCAACAATTCTTCAGCAGAAAGAAAGAATGATATCTTGATCCATTAAGGAAATGCTCCCATTTTCATGCTGATCAAAGATAGAATATTCATGTATAAAAAGACATTTTTGAATTCCTTGGTAATTATGAAATTGTCTCCATAAAAAAGCTCACGAAAACACATATAACTTTTATGCACTCAGCATCAATGCCTCAGCTCATTCAGATCAACTCTCAAATTTTACCTTCACTGATTGATACTGGTAACTATAAGCTAAGCCCAAAATGACAAGGGTAACTTAGGCCAAGGATACAGTATCAAGACGACTGTTCAACTTATCAAGGTTTAGAATAGGCCTTAGGAACCAGTTCCTAGTTAAAAGAAAATATTAGCTCAAGGCTTCAAGCTTAGCAGCAAGCATAAAATATCTGAATTTAAACATACCTCAGGAGGCGTCTCCCCATTGGTGTAACGCACTGAAAAAGGACAATATATCGCTATGAACATTTTTTTTTTTTTTTTGGGATTGCAATATTTTCAACAAGTAATATCATACCAATTCTAGAAATCAGAAGCCTCAACATACCTTATTCATCATTCCGAATACAGAGAACCTGCAATAGGAAAATATTAGTGTGCAGCCACTAAAGACCTACAATCAATATATTTGCAATGCATTTACCCTTCCTTGGATCTGCCAATTCCCATATGGCTTGGATGCTTGTCAATTTGGAATATTTGCAATGCCTCATGGGCAGCTGAATCGACTTTGAGAAAATTGTTTCTTGACTATTTGTTAAGGCATACATCTTAGCATAATGAATCTAACTTTTTGGGAGAAAAGTATGCAGATATAGCAGAAATACAAAACCCAAGTACGGAATTATTCATAAAAGGAGGAAAAAAGAAAAATAGAGAAGATACAGTGAAATTTCAGTGAACGAGTCAATCGTGATTGATGCAGCCCCAAATTCCTGCTGTTCCATGGTATCTACAATCTTCTCATTCTCTAAAATGGCAAGAAGTCCTCCACTTGCACGGACTTGAACATCACTTCGGATGTCCATCATAGAACTAAGCTACAGTATACAAAAAGGACAATCAGATGTCTATGAACCTTAACAGGGAGGTGTGCTACAATCTTCTGTTAACATTTTGAGTCTAGAAGGACCAAAAGAAAGGAAAACTTAAGGCATGTGGGAACTTCACAATATGCATATTCAACGATCATTTTTGGGTATAAATACAACGGAAGAAATTGGAGATACCAGTGATGATCATTTCTGGAAAGCATTCTGCTAACAAGCCATAAAATGTTGTGATGTTTCTAAAAAAAGGCAGAAGTACATGCTATTATCAGCCTTATAACTTACTTTAGGTTCCTACTTCTTCCAATAGCAATGTCCGCATAATCATTTTGAATGAGTCTATAATAGGGCAATTCACATGTTGTCAACAATCAGAAGCATACGACTGTCAAATAGTCGAGTTCATAAGCATGCTATCTCCAGATTCATAAAGTTTGGTCAATGCTTCACACTGATCAAGGATTGTAAATAAGAGGGTTGCAATTTATTATTCTCTCCTGTATAGAGTTATTAGATCACATTCCAATGGCACGTCTTCCTATAAACAGAAATTTTCTACATGTCGCATTGAGAAACTTTTGCTTCTTATTCCACTTACCAAAAGAGAAAAAATCACAAGTGGCAGCTAAAAGAATTATGCGAAAAATATTGAGAACAAAAAAAAATTGGCTTGTTAATGTGTTACTTGATTGTCTTCCGTCCATGAGAGGAAATGGTAAAGAGATAAACATTACGAGGTAATTAATGCTCTAGAAGAAAGTTGGGCGAAAAAATGAAGTATAAGTAGAAACTTTGAAGCCAAAGTGAAAGGGAAAAAATTAGCAATTGGAAGTATTTTGAAAGAAATGGTTTAAAGAATAAAGCTCTTGTTTGGCCCCCATTATTTGGCATTTTTGATAGTTGAAAATTTTTGGAATAGTGATTGATGGGAGAATGTGTGGTGGAAAAGTAATGAAAAGTTTTAGATTTGTGTGTAATATTATTTTATTTGATGAATGTGTGGTTGTAATGAAGTAATGTAATTTAATTTAATGGGGGTCAAACAGGGGCAAAGAATGGAGAAGGAACATTGTAATCTAGGAACAAGTAGAAGAGGGAGCAGTTTACAAATGTCTTGATGACAATTTAAAAATTTTGACTTCTTGGATAATTAACGTCTATTAATGATTTGGATGTTGGGGGTCTATTGCATGCACTTGGTGCTGGAAAAGGAAAAATGTGATTCAAGTAAAAAAGGATACCTCAAAAAGACCAAATTGATCTCTAAGGTGCAGGGAATTTCTATATTTCTGCATTCAGTCTATTGTTGTAAACAAACAAAGAATGCCATGCCTCTTCTTTTCATTTTCATTTACCCCCAACTATATCATCATAATGCCAGGCCATGATAATATATGTCTCTTCCAACTTCTATCCTTTCTTTGTCATCCATAACTCAATAACTACATGCAATATCACCTGCCTCCCTTTCTCTTTATGATTATATCTTGTTTATATTGTGTGCAAATCTTAAGATACAAGCAACTTGTAAAAGTACATACAAGTAGGGCGGGCGTGTCAATCATGAAAACCCAAGAGATATCACACAACTTGACATGTCAATTTGTATTTTGTAAAGTGAGAGAAAGGCATATTAACTGTGTTGAAAAAAAGAAATGAGTAAAAGAAAGAAAAAACCCAATCATTGCAAAAGTCAAACTTGCAAGTATGCAACTTACAAAAGAGATCCTTTCTTTGATATTTAACCCATCATCCATTCCTGTTACTCTAAGGTACGTTAATCTGCTACGAATAAAAAAACCAATTGAGAAGTATTACTATAAGCGAACTCTAAAGAAAGGTGATAATTGATCAATAGTTTCTGACATAATTTCTAGATTTGTCAAGAATACTTAAAATCAAAATATACTTTATATCATATTCTTAGCCATTTATCAAGCACCAACTGATCAAATGACATAATTTGAGCTCAGATAACTTAAAACTAAAATGCAACTTTACTGCATCACTCAAGATGAAATCTACAAAAGCTTTTCTACTGAAGAATGATGTTATCCTCCATAATGTACATGAATAATATGATCAGCATGGAAATCAAACTCCACAGCAGGAAACCCTATCAATCCCCTTATACTCCATAGGGGAATTAATCAGATAACTCTGCTAGCAACTTCTTCACAACCATACTTTAATCATGTTCATTAGTTTCTGAGAAAATGATGAAAGCACAATTAATAGAAGTGAATACTTATTTTTCCTATAATGTGGATTAAGCATCCAAATGCGCCACGGTAGCTACAGTAATGAGACTATGTCTTTGTGCAGAAAGTGTAGCAGGTGGCAGTTGTTAGTGAGTAGTGATAAACTGAGAATAATCTCCGCAATTCGTGAACTAAATTGAAAATTTTGAAGGATATACGTCAGGGATAATGTTCTGCAATTTCTTCACCTGTGCCATGATTGCTCATAGCTAAATAATGAACTTTTCACGAGCTTTACAGTTGGAGCTTCACTGGTCCCATCTGTATCACTTTCAAAGAGTAAAAAAATGACTCCACCACGGGAAGTTGAATGAGACATTAGGTAAGAAGCTTACCACTTCTTTGTAAAGCAGCCAAGAAGGATTCTTCACTCTTAGTGCTGGTATAGATTGTGCAGGGCTTGGCTTGATATTTTACTAAATCAAAGTCAGTCAGAGAAAATTGCATAAGGTGTATGAACCTAGAAGGCAAACATGCAGCTAGAACATTTTCTTCTAAAACTTTTGGGTGGAATCTAAAGAGCTGATGTTATCTTGAGAAAGAAAACAAAAATGAAGTAAATCCTCCATGTAAAGGAAAGAAGACAAGAAATCAAGTATAATATGTCAACTCTGAAATGGTGCACACAAAAATCTGCTTGGGCCATCCACAATTAAGTCTTGTTGGGGTAAAAGTTCATACTCATATCAATCAACTGAAAATCTTCACTGCCATCTTCCCAAAATTCCAGCACGTGGAGTTGACAAATACTGGAATCAAAATAAGAGACGCCGACTCTGGAAAATGATTTCATTCAAAGTGAGTTTTTCGTTTCTTATTTCAACCTCATCATATAATTCCCAAAATAGTATTCGCTTGCAAGGTAATTATGACCAAAAAATATGTTAAAAAGAGGCTCACCTTCGATCATGCAAGACACATGCCATATAGACCTGTCGCATCCAACCACAGGAAAAAAAAAAAGTTTAGGCATACTCTTGTATGAATAGAAGCATGTCTGAAAACATTTTTAATTTGGAATATGGTACGAGGAAACAATTAAGGGAGTATGCGTATTAATACAGGTTCATTAAAAGAATGAACTGTAGCAATCCAAACCTATTGAGTCAGTCAGGACTCAGGCAAAACACTGTCAGACTTCCCCATATCATGGGAAGTCTACTACTTCTTTTTGGAGGGAGAAAGGAGGAATTGCATATCGAAATCCAAGTGCAAATAGTTTCAAACGTCATAACAAGTGGAATTGTTAATTTCCTACTCTGATACATATATTTTATGAATAATTTTCTAAAATCGTCCCTGTCTTTTAATTCTTCCATAAACTTATAACAATTTCTCTTTCCACTATGAATTCACAACTTGAGTTTAAATTTATTTTTTCAAAAATTCATCAATCCCAGAAGAGTCTATGAAATCTATATAAAATAAGTACTCGTGTTTTCCTACAATTGAAGAGCTTCCCATCCATGCATTAACAGCAATTTTTTTCCACGGACGATACAGAAGCCAAAATTCAGTTCACAAGTCTAAAAATCTAATTAATTCGGAAATTAATCAAATTGATTAATCTGTGAGTTTTGTTGTTGTTTTCCCGCCGTTCTTTACTTTCTCAGATAACAGATCAGACCAAAATTATAAAATACATATACACGAACACTCATAGAGAAAAGAGATGATAATCCAATACGATTATTTGGAGAGGAATGGCGCTTCTTACAGTTCATACGCGGTAAGCGTTGCACTAGAACAAAATTCCAAGACCAAGGAAAGCTGAAATTACAAAAAATCAAAATTAAATACCTGAGGATCGGCTTCCATTTCGTCGATTTCTTCCATTACTTTGTAACCTCAATTTTCCACTCGCACGCTGAAGAGGGGGGGGAGGGGGGGGGGGGGGGGGATATGGATGTAGAGAGAGAGAGGAGCGAAGCAATTTCGAATACCGTTGGCTTTTACGTTAGCGAAAACCAAAAAAGCGGGAAGAATGCACAAGTCGCGCTTGCGCTTTTCGTTAATTATAGCGATTTTAGCTCAAAAATTGGCGCTCCAGTGACGAATTCTTCTGAAGGGTCTATTTTTTATGGCAAAATGCAAAAGAACCTCTATAAAATATTTGCTTAAATTTTCTCTCTCTTTTTTTTTTTTCCCATTTTTTCTGAGAAGTTAATTAGAAGAAGTGTTTGGTTTCATTGCCTGTTATTTTATCTGGTTCAATAATACCGCTTATCCTAACAACTTTTTACGGACCTACTGGCTAGAAGCTTCTCAAGTTCAAGCATTTATTTTTTTCATATATTACGTATGGCACATAAATACTATTATTTATCCATTACTCATTTTTATTTGCTTATAATCGTCTATAAACACTTGTCAGGCAGGGTCTTGAATCTTTGCGGCCACAATATTAGAAAATTTGAGTAATTAATCTCTAATATCAACATCTAAAATCGGAGTTGATAGCCACGTGACGAGAGTGAACGAAGAAGAAAAGGTAGACTTCAACATCTAGCTCTTGTTTGATTCAACTAAAAATTTAGATTAAAATTTAAGTCAAAGTCAACAATCAATTTTAATCATACATTTCATTGGATCCACAACTCTTTAACCATAAATTTTATCAACTTTTATCAAAATACACTAAAAGTTTGATTTTTATCTAAACCAAACGGCCGGCCTAAATCTCTACATTGTTAACAAGGGACTTCCTCATGTCTTTGTGCTATTGAATGGTATATACTAGTGCAGCTGTTCTTGTAGGTACTGATGTCTTATATTCTAAATTTCAGCTAGGTTCAGGACTAGTAGCTCCTTAGACCACTCTCTCCACCCTCTCAAGTTTGTTAATTAATTTGTTCCATCAGTGCAAAAACTATACTGTTGTCACTTGTCGAAAAGGCAGCTGAGTCGAGATAAAATTGTTTGGCTGGTTGGACTTGGGCTGGCATCATGAACAGGGGATTTTGTTGGTCCGGGGCGTAAAATTTTGGGCACGGCTTCAGTGGCCCCTGCTTATCAGATAGATATGAAGGACTAATAAAGATAAACATAAGTGCAAATGAATCAGCTAAATACAAACTCTTGTAATCTTTCTTCATTTGTCTAAGGAAATAAGAAATGGTTTGAGCCATAAGATATGCTACCATCAACCCACATTGAGAAACAGAAAAATGGACTTCTCCGTACATGTTATCATATCTGGGAATCTCAAAGCTTCTTTTCGATCAAATGACCGTGGATTTCCGCCGTTTGTGCTTGCTTGCTAATCATCAGAGAAATTTTTATCATTGGGGCTTTCATTCTCATTTGTCTTATCAAATTGAAGATCCTTGTAGACCATCCGTGGCACGACAAAATTTGCAACCCAGTATAAAAAAAGGAGTAAAGCACTGTCATAGAGGTAAAAGGAGACATCATTGTTAACAGAAATTATTTTCTGGTAAGAGATTTAATTGAAGCATATGCCATGACAAACCTTGTCCGGAGAAAGACTGCTAAGTCAGGGGAGGCAGCGGCCGGAACTGCAGCAAGAAACGGGGAAGAATGCAGAGCCCTGGTCCTAACAGAGAATCTATTCTGAAGCCAGGCAGATTTCTCCATGGAAAAACAAAAGAATTTGGCCGTCTTAATTTCTTGCATATATCGACGCTCAGATAGCATTGGCGATCGAAGTGAGTAACAATCGATGCACCTCATTTCGTAATTAGGTTGAATTTAGTTTTCTGTTCTACAGTTTGGGGCTGATACTAAAATTTGAGTATTGTGGTGTAATGGATATGGATAATGTTTTGGGATACCAGATGGGGTTGGCAAAACAGGTTTTTCTTTTTTATTTATGTGAATTTTTTTGTAGACCTCGAGTGATTGGGGAAGGCATGGATAAGTAGAAGTGGTCCTATAGGATTTTTTGCTTTAGATATTCAATTGTCCCACTTGGCTCCTCTTGGTGACCCACCCCGCCCCCACCATTGCTTGGGATCCTTCGAGTTCAGATTGTCTCGTTAGCCATTCCTCGAATTAAATTTTGATACATCAATGTGACTTTAAAGTGTCAATCTTAATGTGACATAATTTAGCATGGAGGAAAAACATATAAAAACTATGTCCTACTAGAATTTTAATACTTAAATATCACATTAATGTGTAAAAATTCAATGTACAATGCTATAAGTATAGAATTTTTTTCACAAATTGTTTTGACAAATAACACATAGTTCAATTTCATTGAAAGATGGAAAAAAAATCAGGGCCACACAAGTGCTGCCAACGCAACACATATAAAAACCCTGTCAACGATTCCATGTACGTAGAGAATTAATCAAATTCAATGGACATATTTGCTCGAGTCCTTGACCTCTTGAAGCAGGAAAAAATGGATGCATATTTAGATGGTGTTTGGTGGGAATTAAAATTAGATTTTTAGTAGATTGTGATAGAAATTTTTGAAATATGTGGTTGAAAAGATGTGGGACCCATAAAAGATATGGTTAATATTGATTGTTTGACTTTGACTTGGATTAAAATCAGATTTTAATCCGGACCAAACATGGACTTAATAGGTTTGGCACAGGTAGCTCACGACACTATCGATTTATGTCAAATAGGGCTTGAGCCGTGATAAAAACAAGGATTGGACAGTCCGATCCATCTTTACACAAAATATAAAGGATTATATTGTTGGTGATAGGCCCATAATACATTTAAATATTTGTTATCATGGTCTTGCTTGTACACAATATAATTTATTTTTAAAATTTGAACGATATTCATAAATTTCGGATCAAAAGTCAAAAGAACTAAATACGAACATATCATAAAGTTTTCCACAAGGCAAAAATTGTACGATGGAGAAATTTGCCTATTTGAAGTTATTATTGTTGCATGTAATAATTACCTAAGAAATTAGTGGAGAAGGTGAGCATTAATTGATATTTTCAAATGTCTCATTCGAAAATTTATGACTATGTGCCTTTTATATGAGTCCCACACTATTCGACTTTTCATACCATATACACATATTTCTTTAAAAAAGGATCCACAAAATGTTGCCTTTAAAGTGAAATTCATGAACAAAAGAATGATAATTTTGTTTGGCCCCGTAAATATAATGCTAGTCGTGTCAAATTTCCCTTCCACGGTTCCACTCATTTAGGCCATGTTTGAGCAACATTATTTTTTTTTATTTTCATTATTCTACTAATTTTTAAACACACATTGTCAATAAAATAATATGTTTCATCACATCAATAACTTTTCTTTCTTTTTTAACCACAAATTCCCCATCATATCAACAGTAAAAATGCATTCTTTTTCAAAAAATGTGCACCAAACGAAGGCTTATAGATGCCAAACGGATTGAGCAGCTCGTCGGTTCGGCCGCTCGACTCTTGAAAACACGAGCCGCAAGGCGCTCGGGAGCCGAGCCGCAAGTGAGAGATGAGCGAACGAGAGATGAAAAAACTCGTGGACTCGAGGCTTATGGGGCGAGAGATGAGTGAACGAGCCAGCTCGACTCGGATAATTGCCATGAGTGACTCATCCACATACTTCGTCTGCCCCAAATTTTTAAAGAAATGATTTTGTTTAATTTTTTCACTCATAAAAAATATGAATAAATTACTAACAAATTAAAAAGATATTATTTCTTCTTCTCCCCCACCCCCTACCCCCACCCCCGAAGGAATTATATACATATTACCCTCTTTGATTTAGATAAAAATAAGATATTTAGTATATTTTTATAAAAGTGATGGAATGTGTAATTGAAATGTTATGAATTTCATGAATTATTGATTTTAACTTTAGACTTTTATCAAAAAAAAAAATGCTTCCGACACTCTAATTGCGAATAGCTATTTAGACTCTTTTACGAAGTGTTACTCAGTGGCATGAAATGGTAACACAAGGAATGTAAGAAGGGACATTATTAGTATCACTTTTGTCTTTATAGAAGAGACTCGTAACAAGCTTCTCCATTATTGTTTCAAAAGCCAAAATTTTTCTACTTTCTCCAAAAAAAATCACTTCCCACAAAATCTATTTCAAAAAAATATCTACCAAACAGAACAGAAGCGTAATGAATACTTTGTTTCTTAGCCTACCAAAACCAGCGAAGAAAAATAGTTTTCGAATTTCTTCATTTTAATATTTATATATAAGTAGTTTTAGACTAGACAATTCAATCATTATTATTGACGACAAACTAAAATGAGTAAAACAAATGGATACCATCTTGTATATAAATTACAATTATCCGCTAATTTCTTACCCTTATTTTCGTTTCAGAGAAGGCTGCATTAATGTCAGATAATTTTTCAAAGCTGTGAGTTGTTCTCATTAATGTTTCTTTCCGTATCAACTTTGACTCTTTGAATTAGAGTGAAAGAGAGAAGAGGTCTTGCTTGCATGTGCCGAATTTACTATCAGAGACAGAATTTTAAAGGAAAGGTGGGGGTATATACATCAAAAGTCTTGTTAGGGCAACAGTGATTATTAAATCAAGGTGGTTGCATCAACAAATTCGACGCGGTTTACGGATAAGAAGATGGAGTTATTTAAGAGCCTCCTTACCAGTCCATTTCCATAAACAGGAATCCTACTCATTATATAAACCCTAATTTTGAGTCTTGTAATCTCATCGAGAGTTAGTTTTTACTGTCATATATATATATACTTGAAAAGATGAGTTCAAATAAGTTTATTCTCCTTGTTCTTGTTGGTGTTCTTGTTTGCACTGCCACTGCGAGGAAGCTTGCTGGCTCAGAAGGTTCTTTTGAGGATGAAAAAACGCTAGGTGGTGGAGGTTTGGGTGGAGGAACTGGATTTGGTGGGGGTGCAGGTGCAGGTGGTGGGGGTGCAGGTGCAGGTGGTGGGGCTGGAGCTGGTGGAGGTGCTGGAGGAGGAGGAGGTTTTGGTGGTGGTGCAGGAGGTGGAGGCGGATTGGGTGGAGGAGCTGGAGGTGGAGCTGGTGGTGGTTTGGGTGGAGGAGCTGGTGGGGGTGCAGGAGGTGGAGGCGGATTGGGTGGAGGAGCTGGTGGTGGAGCTGGAGGCGGAGCTGGTGGTGGATTGGGTGGAGGAGCTGGCGGCGGATTAGGTGGCGGAGCTGGAGGAGGAGCTGGCGGTGGATTGGGTGGAGGAGCTGGTGGTGGGGCTGGAGGCGGAGCTGGTGGTGGATTGGGTGGAGGAGCTGGCGGCGGATTAGGTGGCGGAGCTGGAGGAGGAGCTGGCGGTGGATTGGGAGGCGGAGCTGGTGGTGGGGCTGGAGGCGGAGCTGGTGGTGGATTAGGTGGAGGAGCTGGTGGGGGATTAGGCGGTGGGGCTGGAGGTGGAGCTGGCGGTGGATTGGGTGGAGGAGCTGGTGGGGGATTAGGCGGTGGGGCTGGAGGCGGAGCTGGAGGTGGATTGGGTGGAGGAGCTGGTGGGGGATTAGGTGGTGGAGCTGGAGGCGGAGCTGGTGGGGGATTAGGCGGTGGAGCTGGAGGCGGAGTAGGAGTAGGAGGTGGATATCCTGGGAAAAAGAATTAATAATTAGTTCTGTTTATTCCAATTGCAACCTTCCAGTCAGGGCCAGGCTAAATAAAATTATTATAATTCAAAAATGGCGTGAATGTGATCATCAATTGTATCGAGTGTGAGTCCAGCTTTATTTGTATTCTGAACTTTTAAGTGAAGACAGTAGCTCTTTAAATAAATGTAAGCAGAATGTTTTCAGTATCTCTTTTTCTCATGCATGCATGTTTCTACGTAGAGAGCGATGCGTCTCCAACAAATATAACTTACGACTTGTCAAAGGCATAACTAAGAGCACGCTTGGCTTTTCTAAAAAGATGGAAAGAAGCAGTCGGCAGTATGACAAGAAAAACAAAAGCTTTTAGGTGAAATCAAACATGCTAATCAAAGGGACAGCAATAACCAAAAAATAGAACCATCAGTTGCCATATATTACTTTTCGCGTTTGATAAAACGTAGCGGTGGATCCTATGAAATGAGTAGAGAAAAAATGAATAGTAATCGTAGTCCAATGTAACCCCCGTTTGGTAGAAATTGAAATTGAAATTTTAATTTAAGTTAAAATGAATAATTAATTTTAATTACATATTTTATGGGATATACAACATTTTAATCATACATTTCACTAACTTTTATTAAGATCTACTAAAAATCTGATTTAAACAAAGGCATTATATGTTATTGAAATTAATTATTGACTTTAACATCAACTTTTTAAGGCCTTGTATGGGAGGGATTAAAATCGGATTAAAATTGAAAATATAGCCGTTATTGTTGACTTTTATTAGACGGGTGGGACCCAATAACGGTCATATTTTCAATTTTAATTGGATTTTAATCACTCCCGAACAGGGCCTAAATCTTTTTTAAGTTTTCCCAAACAAGAACTTACATCATGTTCGATCCACATTCTTTAAAAAAATCATTTTTTTAAAACTCATTTTCAACTACATATTCTTTAATAAAATAATATTATACGCAAATTCAAACAATTTTCTTATTTTTTAATCACATATTTTCCATCAAACCAATATGCATTCTTCACTTAATGTGCATCAAATAGGGTATTAATGTTTTATGTTAGACAACAACCATTATTAATTACTCTATCATTGTCAAGTTCAGTAAGTTGAAAGTCCAAACACAAACAATTCCATAGGTTTAATTTAATTTTTTTTTTTTTTAACTCAAGAAGGAATTAATTATGTATAATTGTAATGGAAATGCAAATGCAAATTAAACCGACATATAATTATGAATACTCTTCAGCAATTAACCCGAATTAAATGTTTTTCTTACTTCTGATGAATGCACGAGTATTTAACTTTGCTTTTATTGTGACAATAATTAGAAACCGATTTAAGCCAAATTTTCACATTTAAGAAAAAGTAGGTAGCATGCTATACTGTCCCTTTTTAAGAACACTGCTTTGGCAGAAAAATAAATAACTAGGAACTGTCAGTTTCTTATTAATTGAATGCATTCCTTCTGTAAAATGATCACCTATTTTGGAGAGTTCAAACCGATGAAGGGTACCCATTACTAAACAGATTAAATGTGCATTTGGGTGAGGTTATTTAAGAACTCCTACATGTGCATTTCAATAGATAGGGAATTCCCCTCATTAAATAATATTATTATTTGGTATCTTAGGTCTCAACAAGAGTTAGTTTTTAATGCGATATATATGCTTGGATAAATGAGTTCGATTAAGTTTTTTCTCCTGTTCTCCTTGGTGTTCTTGTTTGCTGAGTGTTGAAGAAGAGCTAGTCAAACAGATCGAGTCTTCTGGTATCTGATCAACAAGGAATGAGTCTTCTGGTGCTGGAATAACTGATCAGCAAGGAATGAGGAGTTTCATGATCCTAAGAGTCTCTCAAGTAAACGTTAGAATAGTTTGAATGACTGTTAACATACTGCAGATATTTATTGAGTTAGTTATTTTCAATCTTTAAATATGTAAATGTATACGAAACTCGTATCAATGAAAAGCATATTCCAGTTTTACATTGTTTTAGATGGTTCTTTCATTGATGAAAAACACTGGCTTAGAGGGTTCTTTCGTTGATGAAAAACACTTCTTTCGCCACCACAGGGGACATGTTGGCGGGGGATCAGGTGGTGGTGGAGGAGGAGGGGGGTTTTGGTGGTGGATTAGGAGGTGGAGGACCTCGTGCTGGATTTGGTGGAGGACCTGGAGGCGAATTGGGTGGAGGACCTAGAGGTGGATTTGGCTGAGGACCTGGTGGTGGATTTGGTGGAGGATTTGGAGGTGGATTTGGTGGACGGCCTGGTGTTGGTGTGGGAGGACCTGGAGGTGGATTTGGTGCGGGACCTGATGGTGGATTTGGCGGAGTACCTGGACGTGGATTTGGTGGAGGGCCTAGTGGTGGAGTAGGAGGACCTGGAGGTTGATTAGGAGGACCTGGAGGCGGATATGATGGAGGACCTCCAGGTGGCGGCTGTGAGGGAGGACCTCCTGGTGGCGTCTGTGGGGGAGGACCTCCTGGTGGCAACTTTGGTGGAGGACCTAGTGACGGATTTGGTGGAGGCTTTGGTGGAGGACCTGGAACAGGGGAGGATCTAGGGGGTGGCGAGCTAGGGAGGCCACCCTAGCTGGATCCGTCCAGAAGAAATTTTTTTTGTTGAGAATAGATAAAAGATTTATATTATATATCGGATAATTCATTTTATTAACAATCATCCTTGTTAGGTCTGTTGGTTGACGTTTCCTCTATTAAACCAGAGGTCTCGGGTTCAAAACCTTCCAATGCCAATATGTTGTGTAATTTTAGTAAACAATTTTTACCAAAAAAAAGTGCAAAGTGGATTTGTACCCGTGACCTTTGCTAAAGTATATTGATAGATTCACTATCATGGCAAGCATTAATTTGTCACACTTAAGGAAACAAAATAATATATGTTCATTTTTTACTGGTTTTAATGCAAACAGAAACATTTTAACCGGTGATTTGTCCCTCTTCTTGATTATTTTTTTCTCTAATCAATTTATTTGAGAGTTTCGTCAATTAATAAGGAATGAATTTGTAAAAAAAATTGGTCTTAATATCATAAGGAGACTTTCAACAAAACTTATTTAATTAATAAAAAGTTCCACTTTTCTTTCACAAAAAAATCGATTGCGGAAAAGTGAAACACAAGCACATAAAATTGATATAAGCACATAAATATAGTTCAACTTTGTTAATATAATAATGGTTGTTTAATTAACTTTAATTGTAAACTGAATATTGATATTTTGTTAATATATATTGCATGTTTGATTGAAAAATAAATTAGAACATTTTTCAGATTATATAACGATTTTTTCATCCGAAATGAAAGTTGCTACCTAGTTCTAGTTCTAGTTCTAGTGGTGCATTTAGTTTCTAGTTCTAGTCCGTACGATTTTTTGAATATTATTTAATTAAATATTAATAAACAACTCCACTATCACGGACGTTGACCGTTGACTGTAAGCATTCAATGTTGGCCGTAATCCCTAGCTGAACTCGAGCCCTGAATTTGCTCCTGGCCTGGAGGCGGAGATGGTGACCAGCCTGGTGGTGAATTTCCTGGATAAAAGAAGTAGTTATATTTTCAATTCCAACCTTCTACTCAATGCTAAATAATAATTGAAGTTGCTGGCAAGTTAAGATGGGCCATCCTCTAGATTCTCAAGCCATGCATGTTACTCACATTTTCTAAAGCACAATCTAATTGATCTCTGTTCACTAATGTTCACTATCTTGTTACTGTTTTTCCTTTGAATTTCTCATATATCTTATGAATTTCATTTCACACCAGAAACTGTTTTATTAGCAGTTCAAATTTATTATGTTCGATATTGACTGGTCTTAGTTTGACACAGTTTACTCGTTGCTATTTCTGAAACGGTTAATATCTACATTAGCTAACCCTTTCTCGTATACCTGCATTTTATCCATAGCTTCTTCAAAAAGTTCTTCTAGCAAAATAAAACACTTTCTCAAATTTATTCAAATATGTTCAAAAGTCCCGCCAAACAAACCCTTATTATGCTTACGAAATAGAGTAATGCTATTTAGCCGTACTGGAATTATAACTCCAGTTTATATGATGTTAGGTGATAGGCTAATTGAATAGTGAAATTAAATGACTCATTTAATTGTACTTATCATTTGATACCACATTATCGTCACATAGATTGGGGCTAATAGTGTTACTCTACGAAATAAGATGTTGAGTTATTGTGGAGCTCCTCTTTTTCATCTAATACAGTTTGAATTTTTAAATTAAACAAGTAAGAATTGACATTTCCCAATGCAAGATTTTTAGATGCTTGTATGAACCTCAGTGTCATTTAAAAACCTTGCAAATTTGCTTATGGTAAACGGGACTCTAGTGAATGAGTGAACCTCTATATAATCCCATATAGCCTTGTTTTCATTCCATGCAAACATTAATTCCTGTATTGGTCCAAAATGTCTCCTAAGTTTCTCATTTTGGTGTTTTTGTATACTCTTAACACTGTTAATGCTAGTACTCTTAACACTGTTAATGCTAGAGAGTTATCATTCAAAACGGTTCGTCCAGTCGATCTGGTGGTGAGGGAGACGATAATGGCGGTGCATTTGATGGCCATGGCATTGGCACCAATGGGGGCATTGACATTGGAGCTGGTGCTGGAGGAGGGGGTGGTTTTGGTGGCGGAATTGACGTTGGTGTTGGCCGTGGATTGGATATAGGTGGAGGCTTTGGTGGTGGTGCAAGTGGTGGAATAGGTGGAAGGTTGGGTATTGGAGGTGGGCCAGGAGGTGGTTTGCAAGGAGGAGGAGGTGGTGGCAATATTGGCTTAGGAGGTAACGATGGGCAGGATTTGGTGAAGGAGGCAGTGGTGGTGGAGGAGCTCCTTGAAGATGTGTGTCCCGGCTAGTTTCATCTCATATTCAGTTTTAATTAATTAGGAATAAATAAGAGCAATGTAAGGCATTATTCCTGTTGGGATTAAGAATGTCTGTAGTGAAGTTAATGTCGTAGGTTAAATTCGAGTTGTGATGTTTTAGATACCAAAAGTTCAATAATTTTGCAAATAATTGAAAATTTTGAAAATAATCTAGCCCATGTTTGAGGCTTTGAGCTCCATTATATAAAACTTTTTTTCTTTTCAAACTTATTTTTAACCACACATTCTCTGAATAAAAATAATTTTATACTTCAATTCAAAAAAAGTTCTTACTTTTATACTACACATTCTCCAAAAAATCACTATTACTAACCTCATTTTTATGAAAAATGAAGCTCAAACAAGATGCTAGTCACTTTAGAAAATTAATCTCGATTTATAAAATTCCTAGTATTCGTAAAGGACTCCCCACTAGCATAAATATTAATAATTAGTAAAATAAATAAAATCAAGAAAATAATCTTGATCTTTTGTTCGTCCTTGTCCCATCAAGTCCTTGGTGTAGATTAAAAGTTGATAAAAATCTAAAGTCAAAATTAAAAATAAATTTTAATTATATATTTCACGAGTTTCATAATTTTTAACCGTAAATTTTATTCATTTTTATCAAATCTATTAAAAGTTTGATTTTAATCTTCACCAAATATTGGAGAGGTGGAAAAATGCGGAAAGAAATATTTGACGTTATTAATGAAAGTAACTAATTAGCAAGGGCCGATCCAACCCACGTTGGCCTCTTATGTTTTAGAGCGGGCCAACTGAACTCGACTGACTACAAAGTCTAGATAGCATTAAAGCCTCAACGAAATTGGGTTGCAGCGCCCATTCTATACATTAAACATTGGCCTGCTTCAGCATAATCACGATTCAGCCCATTAAAAGTCATTCTCTTTGAATTTTGAATTCCGTTTTTCTCCCTCTAATTCCGTATTTTTACATTTCCTTTTCTAAAGTCGCACAAAAAAGGAAGAAAATTTTTAACAGTAAATTAAAATAATAAGAAGCTACAAGTATCTTCGCTGGCGGCTTTCTTGAGCGTTCTCGATCAGCTACCGTCAAACCCTGCCTCTCTCTTTCTATTCTTTCAAACCAAAGTCAGTTTTTGGTAGAATTCTTCTCGAGATCTGTTTTTGTGTCATTCTTCGTTTTCCATTGTGCACATAATCAAATATTTGCATATTAGTGTTGAGTTTATTTTCTTCCATTTATCTGATTGATAATTTTTTGCCTTTTATTTTTGCAGAGAAGCGATTAATAGCAAGATGCTGGGTGTTTTAAGGCGCAAAGCTGCTTGTGGCGCCTCCTCTTCTGCTTCGGTATTATTCCTCTATTTTTGGATGTACTTGTATGTGGATATATATAATTCGGTACGCTTATTGTGTGCGTGTGTGTGTGTTTGTACTGTTTCTGTATATATGAATATGTAGGAAAACTGAATTATGCACTTGGAACAGGTTTTAGGAAAATCATTGCATAAGATTAGGCCAGCTACGCCAAGAGTATGCTCTTCTCTGCCAGAAGAGGTAAAATGGCGTCTTCTTCTTTTCTTTCTTGTGAAAACATGTATGCAAGCTTGTTGATGAAGGCAAAATAATAATTTCATTTAATTTCGAGTTTGTTCGTTTTTGATGAATTGCTAGTCTAATTTGATTGAAAATGGGACAATGATTACAACTCAGGGCCTTTGGCCCTGATGCACGTCAAATTTTGGGCAAATTCCATTGTTTATGCCCTCAATTAAGCGTTTTTGCTGTTTATGGTAATTTTTGTTTTGTCAATATTTTAGTCAAATAATCTCGGATTTGATTTCCGTTTGTTGGAGGAAGATCATGATGATTAAGAGAATCAAGATCCATCATTATCTCAAATTTTTCCATTTTTGGAAAAAAATAATATTTTTTATTATTAGGTAATTTCTTTCCGAATTTTCTTAGGGTTTTGCTATTTAAACGTTGTAAGCCCTTTGAGGCACCTCAATTTTGAATGAAATAAAGTTTTTCCTTGAATTTTTCATGATTGAAATTCTTTTTGTGAGATTTTTGTCTTTCCTATAATCTTCTCCTGCATCACTTGCCACAGTTGGTTCGATGCAGAACATTAATAACAACAATCGGGTTAAAGATTGGATATGAAACGCTGGAACTAATAGCTACTGAACTTTTAAGTTTAAACGTGGAAATGTTCTCTTAGACTCCCGAAGAGCTACTAATGGCTTTTAGAATGGCAATGAAACTCCGGAAAAAAATAAAATTTGAAGTCAAAAATTTGATTTTATATCTAGTTGATATTTTAAGTTGTTAAACATTATGTCAAAATTTACTTGAGTGGGGTCAGCCACAGAAATGTCATAGTTGCCTAGTCCTTGTAATAGATATGATTACACTGGCCTAATAAGTTGTTAATATTTTGTTCTATTTGTATACTGATTTCTTATGCCAAAGAAGTTCAACTTGTGGACAAGAAAAAGTTTTGCCAATGTTAAAAGTTATGGCCGTAGTTTCATCTCTTTGTAGAGAATTACACCTGGTTGCCAAAATTTACTGTGTGAAAGGCTGAGTTTAGACTTTGTATACAGTTCTATTTGTTCGTCAAGAATCATCCACCGAATCATTTGCAGAACCTAGATGAGGTGGGTGTATTAATGGTCAACATAGTGCTCGTTTGGAAGAATATAATGGGATTATAATGAAAAGGAGTAGTGAGTCCCAATAAGTGGGTATTAGTTTTGAATGTGTGGTTAAAATTAATGTTTGACTTTGACTTCAAATTATAATGAGATTATAATTTATCTAAACAAGCACATGATTGCTTCTAACACATTTGCATCATCATAGCTTATATTTTGAGCATATGAACAGATTATACATCATCCAAGGAGATTTGGTCATGCTCGAACTTTCTGTCACCTTCCTTTAGTTGGTATGGCTACCTTGTTGTGCTCGTGATTAAAATTAATCTATACACGTGCTTGCATTATATCTGAGATTGATCTTCGAATTTGTCATTTTGTTCCAGATTGCTCTATGAGTTTGAGGCCAACAAGGTTAGTTATCCAATACTGACCTATTATTGTTTTCCATGCAAGTATTGCATTTTGACAGCATTGAATGTGATTAATGAAAATTGTGATTAATGAAAATTAAAGCTAAGGCTAGTCAGAGAATTTCCAAATTATAAAAGGAGAGCTAGACAGCAGATTAACTGATTAAGACCGAGGACAAGTTGATGTTTCTTTTGTTGATGCACTTCGCAACCCAACTCCTGTATGGTGCGAAGTTGGGAGGCTGCCCTATTTAATTTTGTGAAGATGCAATCACAAGATGGTTAATTTTAAGGGAAACGTGATTAGGGATGCTCCTTGAAATCACAGCTCTGTATTTATATTACCTACTCACTTCTGTTGAGGCAGGCCAAATTTGTCTTCTACAGTTCCACTCCTGAAACATGTCAAACTCTTAATTTTTCTTTGGATCTTTCAAACATTGATACCTGCAAAACAAAGTCATGTCTGAGGGGATGCTGGGTTTTCCCACCAGGGGCACTGTGATGCTCAAGTACATCAAGGAATTAGGTGCGAAGAGATTCCATGAGGCATTTATATCATAGTTGAATTAATCTAGTTGCTTCCATGAGGCGTTTATATACTTCTGTTATAACCGAGATTTTGTATTGCTCTTATTAGTGTTGGGCATGGTATATTAGAAGCCTCTCTGGTAAAATTCTATAATGTATGACATAAAAGGTTACTCTTTAGATAGGATCTGGATCTGAACACTGTCCTTTAACATGCATTTCTCCGCTATTTTCCTGTTACTGATATCCTTTTATTTGATGTTAATACTTTGTATCTGTTTGACCTAAAAAAAAGAAGAAGAAACCTGTGAGGGTGTTTGGTGGGGATTAAAATTTTAGTGGATTGTGATAGAAGTTTTTGAAATGTGTCCTCAAAAAGATGTGGGACCCATGAAAGATGTGGTTAATATTGATTGTTCCAAACAGGCCATGTGTCTAATCAAACAGCTTTTGCAACTTGTAAACCTTAAGGGTGGTTATTGGTGAAGAAAAAATGTCTGCCAATAAATTTGATTCTTTGCATTATATGCAGGGGAGTTGTAGCCAATCTTCCTCAAGATATTAACATGCAAATATGGAGCAAATCATTCTCTTCCAACAGCGGTATTCATTTGAACCTGAAATTGATTTTTTTCTTACAAGCTGAATATTGCACTGAAACATTCTTGCACTATTAGATATGTTGTTTGATCTACATCTTTCCTTGTTTTTGGGAAAGCCTCGATCTCCATCAATAACATTATATCTTTGTCTTTCTTCTTCTAAAGATAACAACATTGATTTGGGCCATCATAAGGGGAAAACCTAGTTACTGGATTCTTCAAATAAAAACTTAGAACCACAGAAATCTGAGTAGTGATATGTAGTACTGAATTAAATCAGACTAATTATAGTCTCTCTCTTTGTTAATTTTTTCTTCTATTTGTCATTTTTTGGGAGGAAAGGGATAAGAGGATGCATTTGTTCTATTATGATCTTTTATTTATATGTATCTGGTTTGCGTGAAACTATGAAGCAGACTTAGAATAGTCTTTGAATGGATTTTGTTTTACTTTGAGAGTTGCAAATCGTTAAAGGGGGGTAGTTTTGGTATCCATTCTGTTATGTACTAGATTTGAAGGTAATGATGTTGATTTGATTTATGGGACTATCTGAACTTGTGGTGTCTATGCTGTAGTTTTTTATTTCAAGACTCTGCAGTGCTTTGAAACATAGTATTTGCAACTAAAATAAAGCATCTTAGAGCTTATAACTTCTTTTCATAGGCATGCAATCACTTATCAGTCTCTCTTGCAACTTTTCCCTGTTGTCTATATGTCTGTAGAAGGCGATCTTGTTGATGCTGTCGTCCCTCATATGGGTGAATCTATAACTGATGGCACACTGGCAGCTTTCTTGAAGAGTATGTATTTCTTTATTTGTATGTAAACCGTATTCCCTTTCACACAAACAATTATTTTCTGAGCTTATGCCCTTTCTTTTGTTTTTGGGTTTGAGCAGAACCAGGTGACAGGGTAGCAGTTGACGAGCCAATTGCTCAGGTTGAAACTGACAAGGTACTCATTCTTAATAGCAGTTAACCATGAGTATATTATTATATCCATCATTTTTGGTCACGAGGCCTCAAAAAATCGCGACAAGTAAGTGCATATTATTGCTCTGAGGTAATATAACTATTTATGTACATCAAAGCTTCCTTAAATTGCTAATGCGACTACTGTTGTCACTTGGGTTGTTTATCATCCATCAGGTCACCATTGATGTCAATAGTCCCGAAGCAGGTGTAATCCAGGAGGTAGGCTATCAGCAATAATATTGGACTACAGTTTGCTTCTTTCCGACTTCTCTGATCTTTCAGTATTTTAAGCTGATATCCTTTGGAATATTATTAGTTTGTAGCTAAGGAGGGAGACACTGTAGAACCTGGCACTAAAATTGCTGTCATATCAAAATCTGCTGAAGGTGTAACTCATGTTGCACCATCTGATGATAAGTCCTCTGAAAAAGCTGCTCCGCTGCCATCTCCTCCTGCTGAAGAGAAAAAGGAGAAGCCTAAGCCTAAAGTGGAAACCGCTCCTGTCACAGAAAAGCCTAAAGAAGCTTCACCTCCTAAACCCTCTGCAACAGAACCCCAACTGCCCCCTAAGGACAGAGAAAGACGAGTGAGTACCATATTCTTCTTGTTGTATTACATATTGAAGCTTAAAAGAAATGATATCATTATTGCTTTATGTTTGAGCAATTGATTTCTTAATTTTTCTTGCTTCAAAAACTTTAGAATCTGTCAATATGACAGGTGCCTATGACAAGGCTCAGAAAAAGAGTTGCCACCCGATTAAAAGATTCTCAAAATACATTTGCATTGTTGACAACATTCAATGAAGTTGATATGTAAATCTCTCTCTCTCTCTCTCTGTGTTTCTTTTGGTTTCAAGAGTACTACAGCTGATCTATACCAAGTTCCTCTGATTAGATATCTTTGGCATTAGAGAGTTCACTCTGCTTGTCTTGATTGGTGCATGATTTTTCATCTGTGGACTTGTAGCCAAGCTGTATTATAACTGTTAATTATTAGTTTTCCTTGATTAGTTATTTAAGTTCAAGCTAAGTAACTAGATGAGATTAATGTTGTTTTACTATGTGAGCACCTGCGATCTATTTAAGTTTTTGTGATGTTCATTAGTTAATGTGTAATAGATTTTTGGATTTGAAATTAATCTTATTTCCCCATGTTACTGATTGGAATGTAGTTCATTATTTCCGTTACATAAAATTTTATTGAAGAACTTGACAAAATGCGGAGATACCTGAAATTGTCAATTCAAGTTCCCAACAGTATTCTTCCTCTTATGAATGTAAAAATAATCAGTGGGCAAAGATTGACATTTTGTCCATGTTCTTTACTTTGGTTGTAGAATTCTGATATTGTACATTTGTGACTTTGGTACAGGACTAATTTAATGAAACTTCGTTCGGACTACAAGGATGCATTTGTTGAAAAGCATGGTGTGAAGCTGGGTCTTATGTCTGGATTTGTGAAAGTATGTAGATATCCTATTGCAAGTCTTCTCTTCAAATATATCTTCAAGTCTAATGGTTTACTTCGTCTCCCTAAATTTCAGGCTGCTGTTAGTGCACTCCAGAATCAACCTATAGTTAACGCAGTTATTGACAGTGACGATATCATTTACAGAGACTACATTGATATTAGCATAGCTGTTGGCACCCCGAAGGCAAGACATCATTATTTTTCTCTATGCAGTTTGATTTACAAGAAACCATTTTATGTGGAGCTAATGGTATAGATTTGCAACACATTCCATTGAGGCATCCTATATTTTGGTTCAAGTTGTCCACTTGATCACGGAAAATGGGTGACAGGTCTTTCAATAGAGATAGTATTTAACTTTTGTATCAGATGCTAAGCAAGTCTCTTATGTTCAAAGACAAAATCATATGCTGGCAGCGTTTGTGCTACATGACAAACCAAATATTGTTCATAAGTAGCATGTGCTATATGACGAACCAAATATTCTTCATAAGTAGCATGTTGGAAGAAACGAGAAAAATCTTTTATAGCCCTATGAAGTAGGAAAATTTTTGTTTGCCTCTTAATTTTAATTAACCTTTCATTTTTAATAGGGACTTGTGGTTCCTGTTCTCCGCGATGCCGGTGGAATGAATTTTGCGGAAGTTGAGAAAGAGATTAACACCCTTGCTAAGAAGGCAACTGCTGGCACTATATCAATTGATGAGATGGCTGGAGGTACATTTACAATATCCAATGGAGGTGTCTATGGAAGTCTTTTGAGCACTCCCATTATAAATCCTCCTCAGGTTTGGTCCTCCTACTGGTTTTGTATTGGTTGGTTCTTCTGTTCAGCTCGTACCTTATACTCTACTTTGATTCACTTGATATTGTAGTCTGCAATCCTTGGGATGCACTCAATAGTGAACCGTCCAATGGTTGTTAGCGGTAACATAGTTCCAAGACCGATGATGTACATTGCATTGACATATGACCATAGGCTGATTGATGGAAGAGAGGCAGTTTTCTTTTTGAGAAGGATCAAAGATGTTGTGGAAGATCCTCGCCGGCTGCTCTTGGATATATGAAGCTGCATCCACTAATGGTGCAGTTTCATATTTGCTAATATATTTGAGTTTCTCCAAGCTTCACTCGATCGGAGTAAAATGCATCATATTGGAAGTTTTGTTTTACTGTCATTTTTCCTTGCAACCAAATCATTTTCAGTTTGCGGTCAGCTGTGTCTCGGCTTGAAATGAGATCCTTCGTCTATCTCGTTCAACTCCTTATTTTCAGGGTTATTTTGTGTACTGTTCTTGACCTTGTGATTGATTTTAATAATTTGAAGTTTCTGAATATGTGACACTTCAATGTAGGACTGCACGATGGTGGAGAATCGATCCATTATAAGTGTCTACTGCTTCAATGGCTACAATTGATAGCATGGGAAATGCTATGAATCAATAAAATGAATATGCATGTTCTGCACTGTATTTGGCTGTTATTTTGCAATCTTAACGAAAAAACTAATAATTAGCTTTGTTTTACATATGCAACCATTATGTTGTTCTGGCAAGTATAGACAAAAAGCACGTAAGGGAAATGTTTGTAAACTGTTCATATTATTAATAGATACAAATGAGTAATTGACAAAAAGTATGTAAGAGAAATGTTTATAAATGGTTTAAATTATTAATAGATATAAATGAGTAATGAATAAAATATGTAATATTTATGTGTCCTTCAAAAATATTCGAATAAAAATTGACCAATCATATAATATCACAAAAAAAATGTATCAAAGAGAAAGCTAGACAATAGCAAGTACAGTAAACAAGCATTGGACTGTCCCCCAATAGTTGGTAGAATATTTGAATATTTTCTTCAATGTGTACAACATTTCAAAGACGAAAAGATTCAAGATGACAGAAACATGGCAATGTCCAAAAGTATACATTAATGACAGAAACGGTTATAGTACAATGTATAAAAAGTTAAATACCACCATTGGCTAGATTGGAGAATCAAAATTCAAAAATATGCCGAGTGACTATGACATGAGGTCGAATTCATACACAGAACAAACAAAACTGCGGTGAAGACTATGGAGACTGGGCTTTGAGAAGGGAAAATCCCATTACATTCTAACTTCTATGCCTGTCTTTAACAAGTGCTCTTTCACAGATTGAATAGGCACCTGCAATTCATGAAATGATGAACAGAGATCAAAATCAATAATGCATCAATACATGGACAAGCACATTCAGGTTTCTTATTACTTTTACCAATTCAAATGTCTAAAGTTTATTGCTATCACAATATAGGTTAGCTCATAGTTTAGATCAATAACAGCATACCTTGTCATTGATGTAACTGACAGATGTGGCCAAATAGGTATGTTTGGCAGTGTTTAAAATGTATGTCAAACTTATTTTTTTGTTTTATTTTGTCTAACATGATTTTCGAAGTTATTTCTTTTGCTAATGAAACTTACTTTTCTAGAAAGTAAATTTTAACTCACTTTGTAAAAAAGTAACTTCTAAGCATATCGAATATGCTCCTAAGTTCATAGTAGATCATGCACAAGTGGTACATCCTTTATAAGGTACTCAAGCAGAAGCTTCAATGAAACTGAAAGTTTTGTTCATCTGAATACCAAAGCTAAAAATAGAAAGTTTTTAACTTCTGAACAAAATACAATAGAATAAAAAGTTCTGGTCTTTTGTTCAAAATACCTCCTTCCGATGAAAAATGCCAGCAGCAAGGCCAGCAGATGCATTTGTTTCCAAGAAAACTTCTGAGAAGTGTTCAACAGTTCCAGCACCACTACTTGCAATTACAGGAATGCTCACAGCATCTGAGATCAGCTTTATTAGATCTATATCGAAGCCCTTTCCTTGACCTGAAAGGATCAAATAGACAATCAAAAAACTTATTACAGATTGCTGAGAACGCAAAACCAAATGGCATGTGTCCCTTAAGATAACTATACTTTGGAAAAACATCACAACACCCTCTAAAATGACTTCACACACACACGTATAATTTTCGAAGACTAAAGAGCCCATGGTAGTTCTATGGAAGATTGCAAAAAATCATGCGTACCATCACAGTCTATGCAATTTAGGAGTATTTCTCCAGCCCCCAATTCTTCCACAGCTTTTGCAAGCTCGTATGCTCCAATTGGTCGACCTTCTCTCCCGCCATTCACCTTAAGAATGGTCAAGTTTACTGAGCAAAAAGGATCTCAAGATAGCAATACGCAAAGCATGACATAAAAATGAATACTGAAAATGGAAATCTCAATATTTCTCATATCAGATAGTTTTTTAAGTTTAGAGACCAGAAACCATTACAATGTTACATATATGGGAGCTTTTAAATCCCAATTGAATTTCAACAAAAGAGTAATCTACATGCTGTAATCATGGTAAAAAATATGTTGAATGGCTACAAAGTTTGCAGAATAGAACCATTATGCAGGAACCATCAGTCACAATAATTTGCACTTGTCAATCTATGACACACTACAGGGCTAAACTTCCAACACATAGCAGATCTTAGATCAACTGGCGAAGTATTTCATATGTGATGATTGCCAGAACATACGATATACCAAAGTTAGTCTTAATCATTTGCAACCTTCATTCATTTTTTTCTCTCTCACTAGTTTCAAACAAAAGAGGTCATTCTTTTTCATACAGGAGGTTCAGTTAGACTGGCATGAGATACCTGAGAAAGCAATCAAAATGTAGATTTAACTTTGCTGTGCATGCAAGGCAAAAGAGAAAGGAAGGAGTACATACTGTGCATTGGTACCACGCGTATTCTTCTCCATTTGGACCTGAAAATGAACACGAGCAAATTACGCATTTTATCTACTTTTATTTACTTCTTAATACCAGATTTCTCCATTTGCAATTTTTATTTTTTATTTTTTAAGTAGCTGACTGTAGCACTTGTAGAGTTTCAATATGTACAGTTGTAAGTAATAACTGGAAGATTTGTGGACAATGAACAATTACTGACGGCCAGCTCTAAACAAGATCCATTGCACAGCACTATATTGAATCTGCAAATCAAAGGACTCCAGAGCAAATATATATTGTTAAGACTCTTCACTAGTTGCTCACCTGGATTTCTTACTCTTATAGCCTTGAATACTACATCATTGGGGTCCTTCAAGTACACCCTACGAGGATCAATGCTTACAACAACCGCCTGATATTAAAGCAGACAAATTCATTAAAACTGGCAATGCAATTTTGGAAAAGGCAATGTAGAAGCAAGTTGGTGTATGTCATTTTGGTATCAGGAACAAGGAAAGTGAAATTAGAATTGGCAATGAACTCTACCTGATTCCCATAAACTTTGGAGATCTGCTCCAGGCTGCTCTTCCCACTTCTTACCTGAAAAATAAAATAGAAACATTAACTTAAAATAGAAAAAAAAATGTGTATATCTATATATAAAAACAAAAAATGAGGATAAGTACTCCAGTTTTCAAGTATTCTTCAGCTGCATAAACTGCATCACTTCCAATGGAAACCTTATCTGCACCAGATCGGAAATATTCTGAAGCAACTTCCAAACTAGAGTAGTACCTGAGAAAAGTTAACCAGATCTACACAATAAAATTCTTTTGTTGTCGAAGTTCTGCGACCAGTTATTTAATCTATGAATTCAAGTTTTCTACAATCGCAATGGAAAGAAAGCTAAAGAAAACAGCTATACCTGCCAGATCCATCAGTGAAATCACGAATACCTCCTCCAACGGTCAATGGTACAAAAACATTCTCAGATGTATACCTCAATACCTACAAGGGAACACAAATAGAGGCCGTCTTGAACATGCAGAAGTTCTACTGATTGGTGCCAAGAGGGCACCAATCCATGTACATATTTAAAAATTTATCTGAAACCTACCAATAGTGATTATTCCCAAAATTATGATAAGTTTTACATTACAATATTTCGCTACAAGTGCTAAAGCAAGAACAGACCTAAAAGAAAAGGTAAACTAGAAAAACATAAGTTGCCAAAATAGATACGATTTATTTTATCATGGGATTTATGAAGCTGAATGATCATATAGGGAAAGAAAATAGAGCAGTACATCAGATTACAATCGTTGGAAAAACAAACCTGCAACATAGGCAAATCTCCAAGAGGGAAGTCGCGGAAGCCAGTAATATTCAAAAAGCTAACCTGAGTGCAATTTGCAATCAATTTGAGTTTCTGTATTAGACTGCATTTCTGTGTGCTCTGTGAGGGATAAGTAATAAAGTCTCTATGTAACCAAACACGCTGTTAATTTTCCTAGGCTAAGGCATACCTCATCAGCCCCATCCAGGTAATATTGTCCGGCAAGATCAACTGGCTTGCCAAGGTTCCTCACCTACAAGGGAAATATAACATAAAAGTGCATGTTGCAGATCTTATATCAAATGAATTCGTATTTAATTCATCAAGTAAAATGATAGTAACAACCTTTAAATGAACATTATCAAAAGCTCCAACATCCAGTGAATTCATACATCATTCAAGACTCAGAAGATTTTATGTGTATCTGAATAAAGGAGAATCCGTGTTCATAGGCGCTAACTACAAGGAACAATTATAAGAGTTTGAAGTATAATGTAAGGTCCAAGATAGGTCGCTTAGAGGATGTTGAAAAAGAAATTTTCAGTTGAGATCTTAGAATACGGGGACAAGCAAAAGCACTGGATGCAAACAAACGCAAATGTCTAAAATAATTCCAAGTTAGGAAAATGACAAAAAAAAAGGTCTACAAAGTAGATTCCACATAGTCCAGCATCGAATTTGAGGAAAAGACAGGAGGGAATAGAAGGACAGAGGAGGAGGGAGGGAGCATATCAACAATCTAGCAACTCTTGCATAGATTTATAGATCAATCTCTATCGGATATGCATAAATTCATGAACTATTATAAAATGCACCAAGTTATACCTCATTCTCTTTGGTGTGCTCTCTCACGTCATATTGGTCTCCTTTGGTTACAACAAGGTCTCCTTTGTCGTTTGTTCTCACATCAAGACAAGCAATGACCTGAACAGTTGTTAAATCAAGCAATAGTTGGTAAATGAAAGTAGTTTCTTTTCACTGGAACAGCAGATAAAATAAAGTGGAAAGAATCTTACTTCTTGGAACTACATCAAATGCTATATTAGCCAATTGACAAGAATCGCTATGGAATAAGTTAGAAAAGCAATATATCAATCTAACTAGGGAACTCACCCTTTTCGCAAGTTTAGAAGCCTTCCTTTGGACTGGTGGCTTCTGTCTTTACACGAGGATTCAGATTGTTAGATGCTTTAGTGAAATGAGTCAAGAAAATAACAAAATTTACAGGCCTCAAGGCTACCTTTGTTATTTCACACTTTGGATACAAGAACCTTCTCAGAATAGAAAGACCAACATCTGCAGAGTCATTTCCAAAAGAAGTAAACCTCTAAGAAAATATATTTGGTCTCAATAAAAAGTTAAGAACCAGTGCTACAGCAAAGGAAACATTATTTAGCAGAGTCCACTTTACATTCTTGTGTTCACCGAAAAGCTAATATATGAGAAACTAAACTTCTTTCCTGCTTCGAATCAATACTCGCATGAAAACTGCAGCTTACCTCCACTTTTCTCTGGGTGGAACTGAACAGCATGGACATTTCCCCTTCTAACAGAGGCTATGAAGTTCTCACCATAGTTGCAAGTAGATGATATCCATTCTCTATTGTCATCTGACTACATAGAAAAACAATAAGGAAATGGTGGCTTTAAATACAATGTAAACAAGACAAGAAAAATTGAATTCATAAACAAGGGAGGCCCAAAGTGATATAGAAACAAGAAAGAAAGTTTACCGGCATTGCGCGGTAAGAATGAACAAAATAGACATGACGACTTCCAATATCATCCAAAATCTGAGAATCCTCTGTTATTTGGAGAGCATTCCAGCCGATATGAGGTACTCGGAAACCATTTGATGAGTCAAAACGTCCAACTACTCCAGGTATTAAACCAAGTCCCTTCACTGAGGAACACACAAACAGTGAAATTCAGCTTCAAAGAAAAGATATGGGAATTACTAAGAAAAAATAGTCAATCTAAATGTACCAATACAAAAAGTAATTATCATGGCATGAATTAAATTTGAAAAGGTCGATATGCCACTAAAATGAGTAATGCATGTATTAGTACAAAAGATTATCAATACTAGTGATTCTTGTAAAAACTACAGTCATATCTATAAGTAAACTCATGTCATCCATAAATCTTCACAAATCGATAATCATTGTCCAGAAAAAAATGAAGAACTTCTGTAGAAGTATGTGCATGTATGTGGAAAACCTAATGGCAAGAATGCAAGCACCTATTTTGGGAGTATATATGAAAACATGTTCTTTTCCATTTCTGTCATACTATAGAGGATCCCTGTGTAGGAATCGATGCATTTTCTTGAGTTCTTCATTTTTGTTCTACCATCACCAAGGCACAACTTTGTCCACCACTGGTGCACTTCATTGCGCTCGTGTGATCGTTTGCTTTTGTTGCCACCAAGTCCCCTACAGCATCGACGACTCTTCTCTCCCACCCCCACCCCCACCCTCACCCTCACCCCCACCCCCTTCCCTATTGGAAGATAATATATATAGTTGGAACTTAAGTTTCCTTCTCTTCTTGTCAACATTGAACTCAAAGTTGGTAATTTTGGGTTTTCAAATTTCACCTGCAATCAGGGATATGTTCTACCACACTACTAAAGTGAATTGCACAATATTTTCAATTCCACCTACTGCGATGTTGGCTAATTAGAATATACAATAAAATATATTTGAAGTGAGAATATATTCTAAAAACCAAATCCTATTGTCAAACCAATTCTCATAAGAATCTAGAAAATAGGAAATGAGAACAAAATTTAGGAAATTCTACATAGGCACTAAACTTCCAAGCTGTAGTATATGTATTCGGCAAAAAGAATCCTGGAGTCAAATGAATTCAAGACACAGTCGAAGAAATTTTGACCCACAATTGGAATGGTATCTTGGTTCCGAACAGCTGAGACTCATGGGGGCCCTCTCCAACACTATCTAGCAATGGTTTGACGTACAGTCTTTACAGGTACCTGCACACAATCTTTATATGTACATGCACCTCTCTTAAAGGGACTACAACCAACTTAAGGGTAATGAAATCCTAACGACATTAGGCTTAGGACAATTAATAAAAAGTACTGTTCATGCTTGATTTGATACCACCAATACAACACATATCCAATGTCCCAAATTGAGTTAAAAAGATAAGTAAAGAAGGCCTGGTTCGACTCAATTACAATTTTTATAAAACTATAGTTTTAACATTAAAATACTCCGATTAGCATAAGGCTCCTGTCTCTGCTTGAATTTTATAAACCAAAAGTCCAGTCGAGGCTGAACAATCTGTTAAATGGCCCTAATCTCAAAGGAAGTTTAAAATGCAACGAAATCTAGCTAAAAAAAAAAAGGCAAAGTGATTACCTGGTCCATTTTCCTCACTTGATTCAAATAATAATTGCAGTCCAAGACAAATTCCTAAAAATGGACGATCTTTCTCGATGTACGCACAAAGCACTTCAGCCATCCTACAGAATATTTAAAGTAAATTTTTCGAAGATCTTAACTTATTTGCAGAAAGGAACGTGTCATAGTGATTTAGGAAAATTAATCCATATGCTTGCCAGAGTATATGATAAAATGGACTTTTGACAGAGAGGACTGAATCAATAATATGTGCTATTTATGACTGATGGTTCCATCAAAAACTTGCAACAAACATGTGTTTTAAAATTTAATGGTAAAAAAAAAATGATTGAATATCTTTAAAGACACGCCCAAATTATCTTCTTGAAATTCATAACATGAACGTTAGATGATAACATATCGAAAGCTTACTCCTTCTTGTTTAGCACATCCATGGCAGCAGCAAATGCACCTACCCCTGGAAATATGAGGCGTTTAGCATTCATTATGTCCTCGGGTGTTTGTACCTTTAACAAAATACAGATTTGCGTTAATTTCTCATTCTAATAAATTCTACTGTCTTATACTATTTTTTTACAAAAAGAGAGAGAGAGAAAAAAAAAGTTATTTTTCATTTAGGCCGTGTTTGAGCCACCTAGAATGAGAATGAAAAATATAGCCGTTATTGATCGATGGATAGAAAATTTGAATTTAAATGTTGATGCGATGGATAACTAAATGTTGATGTGATGGATAACGATGATATTTTTCATTTTAATAAGATAAAAAGGGCTTAATTCTAATACCTTTTAACTGTTTTTCCCCTTCAAATAGAAATTTATATGAATAATAAACTTGTCACAACGAGAATTATAAAAAAAAATCAGAATTAAAAAAGAAAGTATACAGAGGTAAAATAAATTATAAATTACATCTTTGATGTCAAAGCCAAGAGACCGAATTGCGTTTCTGACACTCCGCACATTCCCAGCTCCGTAATCAAGCAGCGTTACCACTGTCAACATTTTAACCAGAAAGTTCAAAACAAACAAAGGCAATTGAAAATTACAACCAAAAGAATGAAGTCCCACATCTTAACACATAAACAAGCACTTTCTTCCTTGCATTTAGACATATCAATTGTACATCGCATAGTTAACATATGTCTACATTTATACCAGAGTCATCGTCAACAGAAGAAGAGGCGCGAATTGAGAACCCTTTCGAAGGTTTCAACTTGTGAGAACTACGCCTTAAGAACTGGAGGGAGTGAGAACCGGAGGCTTTGAGTGAGGACAGTGTAGAATAAGAGGATCCTGCAGTTGGAATCTGTGTAGCTGAAGTGAATGTCGCCGCCTCCATTTTCGTTGGTGCAATTTTCTGACTGAAGCTCTGAGTTTGTACGGCGGCGTTTTGAGTCAGATTGAAAGTAATGGACGGATTTGTTAGTTTCTTTTCACCGGCCCATACTAAAAAGGAAAATGGGCTAAATAGAACTATAATAGCCCAAACTCTTCTTTTGAAGACCCAAATCAATTTCATTCAACGGAATTAAGAGCTTATTTGGGAGAAATTTTAATCTAATTAAAATTGAAAATATAATCGTTATTGGGTCTCACTCGTCTAATAAAAGTTAATAATAACGGCTAATTTTTCAATTTTAATCTCTACAAAACGAACTCTAAAAGTGGAAAATTGACAAATTTAACACTGACATGAGCCAATTAAAAATTTTAGGAACTTCTTTGTGTTTTTTCACTTTATGAGTCCACTAGTTATAAACGAATATTATATTCAACACAGGATAAGTCGATTTTCAATTTTTTATACTTAATATTCAACATTTAAAATCTGATTTTAATCTAAATCAAAGTCAATAATTATTTTTAATCCTACATTTCGTGAGATTCACAACTTTTCAAAACCACCATTCATCAATTTTTATTGAAATCTAGTATAAATCTACCAAACAGAGGCTTAATTTTGTAAGAGTACAATTTTAGATTGAACATAGAAGTCAACCATGAGAGACGTAATCCTCCACAGGAGTAGGGGATGAGAGCCAAACCAAGGAGACAGTGCGAGCTGAATAGGTTGCGGAGTGGGGCGGGGGTGCGAATGAGAGTGGAAAAGAAGATATAAGGCATCACATGTTACGAAATATAGCAAGCCTATGTCTCAATTTTCCTCTTATGAGTTGATTAATATTGCTGCAAATCAAAGTGTTCATCGCTTTCCAGGAGAAATAATTGGGCTTAAGTTTCAAGGCCGGGAAGGCATTCGATGCGTGATTTCAAGCAGTTTCTTAGAGAAGCATATAGTCTTTGTTTGACCCTCATTATTTTTAAAATACATTTTTTCTCTCTTATTTTCAACCACACATTTTTCAATAAAATAATATTAAACAAAAATTCAAAAATTTTCATTATTTTTTAACCACATTTTCTATCAAAATACTTTTTCAAAACACATTTTCATTAAAAAATGGGACTCAAAAATATCTATAATCTCAAGTTTGGTCAAGTATCCGAAATCAGACGGCCGAATTTAATGATGGTATCTCACATCAAAGCGAAATTTCTATTCAATGCATAATGAAAGTATGATAATTTTTGAAAATTCCCTATCGAGACGGCATATCTAAATAATAGATATCTGTGTAACAATTTCTGTTTTGGAGTTTATATATACTCATCTATTTTGTTATAATAGAAATTGAGAAAGATTTTTTGATTGAAAAACTGGAGAAGACGGAAGAGGAGACGCCCTGCCACTAGACGTCCCCTAAGCGCTGATCCCAAAGAAAGCAGTTGGCTCTTCCAGCATCCATGCATAAAGAATTAGTAAGCAGGGTTCTCAAAATCCGAACTACAAGGAGCACTTCTAGTCTAGTCTAGTAGTTTTTTTTTTATATTAACTCAATAGTGATTAGTTGTCTCAATTTGTATTTTATAATGTCATTAGGAAAACACAAATCCAACTTAAGGAAATTAAGTAAACTCGTGCAGAGTCCTCGTAGGAGATCATGGAGCCGGCCTTACAAACGAGTGGTTCTTGCCTGCTGGTGCAGTTATGGTGCAAGTAGAACTAATCGGCTTGGAATGGCCTGCGACGACTTATTATGGGGATCCAACCCATGCAACGGAAGTGCATTATCTGCCATGCACGATCGAACCGGAGGTGAGCTCACTTTTGGAAGTTTTCGAACGAAATCATACAGTGTTTAAGGACTCCATATCCTTAAGCTTTGAAGTAGGCAGGGAGGTATATCTTTAACGATCAATATTTAAGGATTAATCTTGAAAGGTTTAGGTATCATTTTAACCATGCATTACAGGAGATTCACAATTTTTATCAATTTTTTAAAATTTTTGTCGAACAACCCCTAAATGTGAGCATTGCTTTTAGTTAATTAAAAGAAATTTAAAATTTGTATAATAGTTTCCAAATAAAATTATGAAATACAATTAATATCTTAAAAAACATTATTAAGGATTTGTTTGAGCACCAGTTTTTGTAATAGTAAATTTTTGGAGAATATGTGATTAGAAAGTAAAAATAAATAAATGAATTAGGTTTACGTATAAAAATATTTCATTGAGAGAATGTGGGATTAAAAATAATTTTGAAGTAATTTGAATTTTTAAATAATGAGGATCAAACAAGAGCTAAGGACACGTTCTCTCTATCGTTTTCAAGCCGTTTTCTATTTTCAATTTTTCAAAACAGTTAAACTATTTCCTATTTTCGAAAATGAGCTTTTGAAAACAAGTTAAAAATTTACCAAAAAAATCAAAAACGACAAATTTGTCGTTTTGGGTGTTCTAAATTATAATCAGCCAAAAATTTCAAAACATATTTTGAGAGTTTTCAATTACCGCCAACCACCACCGAGAGAGGGGAGGGGAAAGTAAACGAGTTTTCTATTTTTTTAATTTTTGAAAACAAATTTTTAAAATATCAAAAAGAACACATTTTCAACAATCTCAAAATGGATACTCAAAACACAAAACTCAAAATACAAAATTGAGAACAACTTGTTTCTTTACAAATAATTGACAAATGAATTTTGACATTTGAATGAAGTTCAAAGTTTAAATTTCTTTTCTTCTATCTAGTTCGACTATTAGATCAATCTAGTTTATTCTTTATAAAAAATACAAAAGTTAATCTTGATAAAAATTATAAATTTAAAATAAGAAAAAGGAACACGAGAAAATAAAATAAAAAGTCGTTCGAATTCTATTGTTCTTTAGAAAACACACTTGCGATGCAAATTTGAAGTAATTAATCATTCACATGACTTTTACAAAGCAAAAAATTGTACAGGATGCAGACAAATTAATTATTTTACGTTACCACAATGAAGAGTAAATACGTGTTCTAAGCAAAAAAAAAAAAAGGTGCATGCTCATATGTAATAACTCACTTCCCTGCAAAACTTACATTTCCCATGTTGCTGTCACTGCTATTTTTCGGAGATTTTTTACTGTCAATACCAATATTTGGGTTTAGATTGCCAATGATGGAGCTTAAGGCTTCTGCTATGGCCGCTGTAAAATTTGGGTCCGAGGCAATGGCAGCAGTAGCTGCATTCGTCATATCGTGAGAGCTTTCACTGCCAAAAAATGCAGCATCAGAGACTCGGGGGAGAAATCTCGAATGGTTGCGAAGAGCATGGGCAATGGCCTGTGGCCCATGGCCCAAGTCTCGAGTGAATTGGCCTGGTAGCATTTGCCAGTGTGAATGAGTGGTGGGAGTGGTTGTGAAATCTAATGTAACAGTAGGGAATGGTGCTGAAGCTGAAATTGATGCAAAATTTGTTGAGTAAGGAAGAACAGTTCTAGTGATCATGTTAGGGTTCATGAATCCATCGGCACTTGGCATTGGCCCTGATAGCAACATCGATGCGGCTGCAGAGGTAGTGGCGGCCATTGACATGGCGGCTGGCGGTAGCGGATGGTTGTGGTTGCCCTCATAAGTGGTTATAAGTACCGAACGATCTTCTACGCACCTTTGCACCTGTCACATAAATATAGCCTCCTATAATTTACACTTCAACAAGTAATAATGTTCCCTCGTACACAACTTAAGCATTGCAACCATCTTATATCATAGTGAGAAATCTAGTAACCAACACGAACTAAAAGTATAAAACCCTAATCAGTTGCTTGCACGACGACATTCTAAGCGTTTTAGACGAGTTAAATGCATATTAATATGATTCAAAAGATGTAAATAAAGTAAAATAATAACAAGAAGAAAGCATTAATAATAAGAGTGATGAACCCTACTTGTTTGCGTACTGGACAACCAACAGCCATGGTACAACGATAATAAGCTCTGGGGAAGGGGTTCCCTTTTGCCATTTTTTGCCCATACTTTCTCCATTGGCATCCATCAGAGATCTGTACACAGGTCAATATAAATATTTGAGTGTGCATCATGGAATAAAATTGAACATATATATAATAGACAAAATTTTTAATTTTTCTTAATTATTTGACTTACTATAGGTGCCTCTGATCGTGCTCGAACCGAGACACGGGCCTTTTTCATTGTCGCTTCTGCAGCTTGATCCGTATCCTTGGAAGAAGAATTAAATTTTGGTACTTTATTTGGAATCCATTCTTGAAAATTCTTTTCTGGGCTCTTTTCTCTGTTTGAATTCTTCTGCAATTCATTAGCCATTGACTTCTCCTCCATACACTTGGGGACCAAAAATCGCTGTTTTTCTTCTTCTGTCATCACATCATTAATCTATCAAAATATCGCAAAAAAAGATGATCAAATTGATGGCCCAAAGTTCTCTCTTATAGTTTGACATTGATTAAGACTAAACAGTATAATCGTAGCAATATATATGTATACCTTTCCATCTCCTGTGCTAATTGCACCTTTTAGATTTTGTTGATGCTGTAAGATTGTTCCAATTTGAATTTGTAAAGAATAATATTTACTGTTTATTTGATCCAATATAGCTCTTAATCGTTCATTTTCCAAGTTCACACGATCAAACTCAGACTTGAGAACTAAAAACTGCACAAGAATCAAGCTTCAAGTCAAAGAACAACACGATTAAATAATAAACTCTTCACACAATAGGATCATTCGATCTTACTTCCTTGGAAATTCCCCGCGATGCGTTATTAGTAGATTTGTCACTGGCCGATACGTTTGTCGTCAGAAGATTCAAACCAGTCTATAATCATAAAAACATCGAAAAATAAAACATTGATCTCCCAGAAAAAAAATAGTTTTCATAAGAATAATTAGCATACGCTTATGTTAAGATGAAGATCTTGTTCAACACTGTCAAATTTGGTCTCTTTCTTGAATTGAAACGTTGTTGATGCATCCTTAGAACAATTCTTATCAGCAAAGAAATCCATTTCACTGACAACCCTTTTCTCTCCATGATCATCAAGAGAGTTGATAAACACCGTTCGATCACGTGGGCCGTCCATATTTACATGCAAGATCAAAATACAAACAACTTGATCTTATCTTCAATGGAGAGTCCCCCTCTTTTTCTCTGTCCAAAAAATATGAGTTCTTGAGAGTTTTGAATGTGTGTTGCGTGTTTGTATTTTAGGTCTTGGAAGTCTTATTAGAAGTTTCCGCAATTGACTTGGCTTTAATATGGGGTAATATTAACCATAAGACTTATGACCAGATGGAATGATCCATAGGAAATGGAAGAAAAAATGGAGTAAGGTAAGATGGTTCGTCAAGTATTGTACAGATGGTGGAGAAAGAGCCTACTCGGTGTCAGAAACGAGTTTGACTCGTTCTCACAAATTCACCTCCCCGATTCGCCCGGCGCATTCCACGACCGGGGGTGGGGAAGATAAATTTTGACCTATTTTAGGTGTTTTGTTATCACAATTATAAACCACTTCATTATTCAATTAAGGTTAGAACAATAAATAAAAAATCAAAAAAATATTTCATCTTCCATGACATTTATTCATATATATTTGTATTGGATGATTTTGGAATGTTAACTATCTTGTTCTTGCATTAAACAATGACTAGCATCAAGAATAGTTTAATTACCTTGAATATTGTATGTATAATTTAATTAACTTGAATATTGATTGCATTAATGTAAATAAATTAGGAAAAACGATAGTAAAATTTATTATTTTAACTATATTTTCTTAATCTGTGTAAAAAAAGAAATATGACTATTTTTATGGGATCGAGGGAGTATTTCTTTTTATTAATTGAAGTTTTTCACCTAAATTTTTTGCTCCTTAATTATTGTTCTTGATTGATCTCCTTGATATTTCTGAAGAAAGGTCTCAAAAATAAATATGAAAATAGACCTAATAAAAAATCAACTCACAGATTAGTACGGCGACGACAGAAGAAATATAACTATTTATTATTTTTCGTCATTTATTTTGCAATTCATTGACTATAAGGAACGTTAGTCTTGGCAATCAACTTCATTACATTAATTTAATACTTTCGAAGACGTGCAGATATTGTTTTATGATTTTCATTATAAAATGGAGAATCACATCTCCAGAAATGTAGCGTAGTTTCTTGAATACGTATGCTTGTTAATTAACTGTTTTTTTTTTCATTTTTAATTTTAAACTCACAAATCACAATTTGATTAAAAATTATAGAATTCTCCGCTTTTCAAATTAATGAACAAAAAACAAAAAAAAAGATGGAAAACAAATTCACCCAAAACCAAGAAATGGGTCACGTCCACCCAAAGGAAGAAAACCAATTCCAAGTAAAAAAATGCTATCAAACAACCTGAAAGTGGCAATTGGAAAAGAATATCGGGCATTCTATAAGGGCCTATCAAACAGGCCCTTATAGAATTCTCTCGCTTTTCAAATTAATGAACAAAAAGAATAAATTAATGCCCGATAAAATATTGGTAACTTCTCTTGCAAGAAAATTTTTTCAAACTTTGTTCGTGTTATGTGATCATTTCAGAAATAAATTAAATGTTTAGCTCTACTTAAAAGTTACTTCACTAAAAAGTAATTTAAAAGCTAACTATTTTAAGTAATAATTGAAAAGGTCTAATTTTGAAAGTACTCTAAAAATAAATAAGTAATTTTTCAAAAAATAAAAATAAAATCATTGAGTTTTTAGTGTACATGTACAAGTATAGAAATTAAACAATTGTTACTGATATTATATTTACAATTTGAATTAAAACAAATAAAATAATAATAATAATAATAATAATAATAATTTCCAAAATAATTGACTTCAAAAGTAAATATATATCGCCCATGTCGGCATGGTATTGGCTCGATGGAGACAACGTGATAAGAGCAATCTATTTGTAAGAGGATTGACTCTAAATTTATATTTGACAAGTATTTATAAACATTTTAAATTATAAATATTTTTTATCAAATTACTTTTTATCTTCGCATTTTATAATACTACAAATATTTTCTACTCTTTCATCATCCATTACGAATACTTCTCAAACATATTATACTCATGTTTGCTTTTGCTAAAAAAAAAAAAATTAGTTTTTATAAAAGTTGATAAAATTTGTGGGTCCCATAAAATACGTTATTGAAAATGAGTTTTAAAGAAAAATAAATTTTAGAAAAGGGAGTTTTTGATGATGGTAACATGAAAAGAACAAGTTCATTTGTAGGTTTTTAATTTATTGTATATCATGGAAAAAAAATATCATTTATCACAAAATATGACTATAGTTTGTAAACATGGACCTAAATGTGAAATCATATCAAGTACATATTGTATTAAAGTATCACTATCGCATATTTTATGAAAATAATGAATTCAATAGGCACTTAAATTAAATAAATGTATTCTCAATATATTAAATTTTTAGATAATTATTTTAACAAATATAGTAAAACTTCTATAAAATGATCGAGAAAAATTATTACTTTAAGAGAGTTATTAGTTTATCGTTAAATGAAATTATATACCAAACATAGATTGCGTGATAGCATAATAATTAATTTATTGATAGCTGAATAATTTATTAATTTATCGTAGATTACGTGAAACTATTTATAGTCAATACTTTAAAAATGTGATCAATGTTGAACACATCTTTGATTATCCAGTGAAAATGTTATGATGATGAAAACTTACTTACGAAGAAATTATTCAAAGATTGATGAATATTTTACCAACGATGATCATGATTTAGATTGTATGTATATTTTATCAATTGTTTTTTCAAAGTAACTCTTTCGTTCGCTTCAATTTTTAAATTTTTTTTTTCCTACAAATGAAATACATATTTTCAGAAAAAATAGTAAAGGGTTCAATTATATTATTATAAAATTTTACTTATTTAATCAATTAAATGAAATTATTATCCTATGCAAATATTACAAATTTAGTACAAAGGATCAACTCAAGACAAAAAAAAAAAAAAAAATTATTATTTATGTGAGATTATTTATCAAAATTTTATTGTACGAAAATTATGTTTAGATAATCAAAATTCTATTATAATTTCATTTTTGTGTGAACGCTCTATATGAAAAATATTTTTTTCTCACAAACAGCTAGAAGATTCTTGCCTGATGGAAAAGTTTGCAACTTTGCATTGATTATTCGATAAAATTTTCACGGGAAAACGACAATTAAAGTGGACCTTTCAAGATTGCTCAAAATTATGAGAGATGGTTTCCAAAGTCAATTTTTAACTAGAAGATAATATCATTTAGTCCTTATTTTTGACAATTCTCCTTTCAATTTGATCAACTTGGCTTGAAACGCCCAATATACTCATGGCTATGTTTTCACCCTAGCAAGTAGGGCTCAAGTTAAAAATGACATTTGATAGTGGCCATAAATGATAAGAGAGACCATTTAAAATAAGAAGACTCATAAAATAATTGATGTAAATTGTAATCGAACACTTTTGAAATACTATGCTACGATGTTTCGTAAAGTAGTTGCAGTGATAACTTTCGATGACGTGTTTTTAGAGGCTGCCTTATTGATCACTCGTTGTGCTTTGTGTCTTCTATTGAAATTTTCATATTTTTCGGAAGAGCTAAAAAAAAAATGGTGAAACCCTTTATTTTTGCAATACTTAATATGGTCCAAATTCAGCGCAGAAATAAATTACTGGATTGTTTGCAACCACTACATAAGTGATTTGTTTACGCGACCTTCTATTTAATTTTGGGGTTCATTTCGCGGCTGCAATGCTTTTTTATTGTAACTACAATGGGTAATAGTCAAATTGCAACCAAACCCGTCATAAGGTCATTTCTTCTTCTTTGGTGTGAATTGCAGAGGTGAAAAAGAGGGAAAATGCGCCGATGAGGATTATTCCTCTTCAAGAAACTTATTATAAGCGCATGTTTGAGGCTCATTAATAGTAAAGAAAAATAAAATATGTGACCTTTAGTTTACATTTGAATTGGTGTGAAATAAAAAGTCAAGCATTGCGGTTCAAACGGTTGGATTTCTCATTTTATTGTCTGAATAATGCACCTCAAACAGAGCCTAATTCCATGTTTGGCACGAATTATTTAATATTATATTTTTTAAAATTCATTTTTAATCATACATTTTATGGAACTCACAACTTATATCAACTTTTCAATCATACATTTCATCGACTTTCGTAAATATATTAAAAAATAATTTTTAGTCAAATCAAACGGGGGGCTAATTTGCACGAATGTGTTGGTTCTATAAATCAATAGAGCAGGCTGTGGGCTCAACCATGATAAAGCTTGTTGAGCAATTTTGTTTATCTCGTGTTAATTTTTGGCTTATTATCATATGGTCAATTATGTATGTTTACAAAAGTCAGTTTAATCCAATTAAAAGTCAATTATTAATGCGTAGAATAGATTATAATTCAACTCGAGGGACACGAATTGAAATATATGATCTTCAAATGTAAGACTTTTTGGGTTTGAGTAATCTTTAAAATAATTACTTATTTCGGATTACTCAATTTTTCACCTACTTCTAATTAAACTTATATAGCAATAGAGTTAGGCCGTTGACTAACTTATAACGATGGAAAAGACCAACCAACATACTTTAATTCTACAAATTTCAATAATGATTAATAGGTTACGTGACACGTGCAATTTTTTGAAAGTTTTGTTCATAGAGATTATGTGTTAATTCTACAAATTTGTTGATAGAGATTTTTTCAAGAAAAAAATAATTTGTAGTTAAAAATGATTTCGAGGAAAATAATTTTAAAAAAAAAATCTCTAAGAACAAGTCCAGTCTTTTATTCTTGAATCCTTGCACATTAAGAGCATGTTCGGCAAAATTTTAAATAAAAGTAAGTCTATTCAAAAAGTAACTTAATTTAGCCAAATATGTTAGCCTAAATTTTTTTTAACTTGCTTTCTTTTTTCAATCTCGTTCCGTCGACTTTTTAAAGTTACGTTGTTAACAAACAAAGTTTACAAATATTTTTTAAACAGTAAGTCTCAACTTATTTTATTGAAGAATGTGTGGTTGAAAATGAGAATTAATTTACTGTAGAAAACGAAAATCTGTACCAAACAGGCCCTTAAGGCAAATTTGAGACTAAACATTTTCTCCTGCATGTTGGTAGGTGCACATATCTTAACACCAAGAGAATTGAGCATCCTGGTCAAGTTATAAACCTATTTCACCCTAAAACACATACATCAATACTCCAAAATCTCCATTATCAACTTCTTATTCTTCAACAAACATCTAAGTAGCTATTTCAGCTTCAAAGCTTATTCTTTGCTTTTAAATACAATAATGTTTTAGCTCATTACATATAATTCGAGCTCACCAATTTGAAGGTATAAATTAGATCGATAAACTAACTCACTGTTCTAAAGGAAAACTATTGAACGATGGTTGTTGACTCTTTTTTTTGTAATGGTTACTTGGACAACATATGCCGGACCCACTCGCGTCGAAGCAAGCAAATTTCAACATGTTTTGACTGGAGATTCAGAGGGGAAATGATGACGTTTATGAACATATCAGATGCTTTACGACACGAGTAAAAAATGTTCAAACATCAACAATATGATCAAAGATGATTGAATATAAATAAACAATTATAAACAACTCAACCAGAGTAGAAGTAATCTAAACTCAATCAAATAAATATGGAATAAGCAAGAAAAAAGATTGAGTGTAGTTTCAAGTATAAAATGTTGCATTTTTTTGCAAATGGTATAATCTGTGAGCTTTTATAAAGTTATGGCCGACATGATAACCGTTGGATAATAACCACGTGGCCTCATCTCCCAGATCGAAGCCTCACATCACTAGTCTGCTATGAATTTAATACATTGACAACGGGTCAACCACTCTATACCCTAGACTAATAATCCCGACATTCATTATTACAAATGTTACATCAATCATTCTAAAAGATTCCCTACATATCATCTAAAGGACAGCAAGAGCTTCAACCTCAAGGGCCTCCATATTGGAAGTCTTTAGTGTGAACAGTTTCGGGACAGAGAGCTTTGACAGAAAGCCACGAGAACCCTGTTACCATTCAAGAGTAATATCAATGAGATTTCCCTCGAGCTTGCACCCATATGTTAGTATACTTAAATATAAGTGGTCGGTATTATTTGAATTTAAGAAAGTGGGTTATGGTCCAACACGACTTCCGCACACTTATTGGTTTTCTCTCTTACTCTTTTGCATATCTCACAATGGATCACACGGAATCACAGTTTTCCTTTCAAGTCCTTGTTAAAACATCACCTTGAATGGCAACAGGGTTCTCGTAGCTTTCTCTAACAGCGCCTACACACGGCAACAAGATACTTGCACTAACCATCAAGGTTTTCACCGTTGGAGTATGAGTAAGATAAGAGTTTTTGAGAAAATAATAAGGATAAAAAAACAATGTCTTGAAATAACTTGATTTCATAAAAATATCACACTAATATCTCTTACATAAGAGTACACATACATATTTCGGCTACACTCTTGGTACTTTCTCTAAGGAAATTAGAACTCCATAGAGATTACCTTATTACAAGCTTCACTCCAAAGAAAGAAACTGAAAATGTTACAAGATTTGAAATGCTAGGTAGAGAGATAAATTTTTTAGCTTAAGACTCGAATGCCTTCTTCTATGAATTGGTCCTCAATTTATAGACTTGAAAAATCTCCACAACTGTCCTTCATTATTGTTGTGTTACTGTGTAAGATAATGGGAATCTTACTGCGGCCTAAAGTTCTTTGTCTTAACATGGAAAGTAATGGAGGTAAACCCACAGTTTTTCTTTATCAAAAATGTTTTTGATAAAGTAGTGATAAAGGGGTCCTCTACTTTTCCATATGAGACTCAAACCACTCATTCGGAAATTTATCTGGATCAAGAGAGATTGGTGAGCCATCTTCTTCAATGCTACATCATTCGCACTTATGATTTGGATAACGCCAGAACTGTTTACACAACTCATTTTTTGTCTTAATTGTTCCACTGGCTTGTCCTTCAAAAATATGATCGCACCATGTGTCAATATAGTGTCAATCTTCTTGTTTGGTAGGTGCCACAGCTTTTCTGTAGATTAGGTGATCCTGTGATTCATACACCCAAATATTTTTCTTTTCTTCAATAACATTTTGAATATGCTCAAACTGCTCATTATATCCTTTGGCTCTACGAAAGGCCATCAAATTATTGATGTCTTCTGGCGTAGTATCATGGACTTCACTCTTCTCAGGCTAGAAATACTTGGAAGTAGTGGCCATTCTTATGACATGACTTGCTGGAAGCAGTCTATCTTCTTCATTATCCCATTCGGGACTTGCAGATAAAAATCTAATATATATGTTCTTATATTTAAGAACTTGACAATATCTTTCGATTGCTCGAACTACATCATTTGGTAGCATAGAAATTTCTTTTAAAGATTCTGATGGATATATACATAATATATTTCCCATCTCATATAGAGCACGAACCCAATAAGCTGGAGCTCCTGGATAAATATTGACTTTGTTATAATTTCCATATGTTAAGGTTTTCATCCATCCTCCAATATTGGTAAACCAGCAACACGCTAGATTGAACAATACATATGCTAACATAAAATCATTTTTATTTTTGATATCCATAACACCATGGGTGTTACAGGCCTTGATGATATTTGAGGGATCAAGTTCTTGTATAGAGATACTGTCCTTTGTAAATTTATTCTCATGTGAAGGAGACAAAGTAGTATTCTCTTTGAATGATTCAGATTTATTAGCACTAGGGCCTTCAGATAATATAGCCTTATTGACTTTCTCAGATCTTGGCTTTGCTGTAGCCATTTCCATCAATGTTATCTTGGACTCTATTGCAGTTATCTTTATGTTCATCACAAATTTCAATGCTTCTAACTCCTTCTTGATTTGCTTCATTCCTGGTTAAGAAATCTGGAATAAAATTGTCCTTTCCTTTAATATGAACAATATCAAATTTAAATGGTGCAAACCACATTTGCATTCTAATAAGTGGCATTTCAGCTGCACTTGTTCCAAGTTTATTTGTTAATAGTGGTTTTACTTGAGTATTATCTGTTCTAATAAGAAACTAACTTCTTAGGTAGCAAATAAGGTTCAAATTTTGCTACTCCTTTCTTAAAGGCTGAACATTCTTTACGATTAATATCATACCTGGTTTCGGCATCTTTGAATGTGCCTGAAGTATAAGTAACAAGCTCTTCTGGGCATTTACACAATGGATTCAAAGAAATTCTTTATGATTTTCCTTTCTTTTGAGGATTGCTCCCCAATGTAATAGAGATGCATCCGTTTCTAAGATAAAGAAGTCATCATCATTTTGAATATTTAATTCACGTAGATTTTCACATATTTTCTTAATTTATTTATCATTTCTATATCCTCTTGTGTCCATTCTTATACAACTCTTTTTTTGAGTTTTTTTGGTAAAGTGGATTTTGTATTTCGCACAATTTTTAATAAATTTCTCAGAATAGTTTAACACTCCGATAAAGCTTTGCATCTCTTTCTTGTCTCTAATTTCTTCTGAAAATTCAATAATCTTTTTTCCAATATGAGGTTGTTGAAGTATTTTTTTCAGTAAAAATATATCCTAAGAATTCAATTTCAGTTTTAGCTATTTCTGCTTTTTTCTGATAGCGCTAATCCATATTTTCTGGCAATATAATTGAACTTTTTAAGATGTTCAATATATTCTTTTAGATTTCTACTATGAATAAGGATATCATCCACATAAACTATGCAAAAGTTTTTTGTTGGTCTAATAATCTTATCAATTCTTTGTTGAAATATTGTTGGTGCATTCATTAATCCAAATGGCGTAACATTCCATTCGAATTGTCCTAATGGATTAGAGGTAGTAAAACTAGCTAAAGGTTTTGATGCTTCATCTAGTTTTATTTGCCAATATCCTGATTTACAATCAAATTTAGAATATATTTTACTTCCTTGTATTTGTTTTATTAACAATTCTTTTATTGGTAATTTATAGCTATTTGGTATAGTTTTAGAGTTTAAATCTCTATAATCAATTACCATTCTAGCTTTTTCTCTTTTAATGTCACTATAATTTCTAACCATAAATGTTGGACTATTATATGGATTTATTGATTCTCTTATTATTCCCAATTTTAAGAGTTTTTTAATTTGTATTTCAAATTCTTTTTTATCTTCCTCGATATAAGGAAATTGTTTTCCTGAAATCTTAGCATCTTGGTCTTTTAGTTCAATGGTTGCCATAAGTTTATCTTTGTCCTATTTGGCTAAGGGGTGTCCATGATAACATTCTTTTAGTTCTAATTTAATACTTTCTAATTCTTCTTCTAAATTGCTAATTCCTAATACTGAAATTTTTTGTTTTTGATTAATTTCTGTATAACATCCACCACGATTACCTGCAGAACTCTGATGTCTAGGTTTATGGTGAATTGGTTGATGTGCAATTTCAATGACTTTATAGATTTTTGGTGTTTTAATTTTGTGATTACAAGGTGTGGTAAATTCGAAACTATCTTTATATTGTGTAAAAGGGATATATGTGTAGATAAAATTCTCTCCTAAAAGGACATCACATCCGATTTTATCTTGCATATATTCGAGGTATAAAACATTCTCTATTTCCTATAATTATAGGAACATTTTTTACAAAATCTCTATAGATTTCTACAATATCACAGACAGTTTGTCCATAAGTTGTTTTCTTATAGTCTCTTTTATAATAATGTTCTGAAAACACTTATTTTTTGCATAGGCAAATATTTGATCTGATCAAGTATAGTATGAAATTTTATCATACAGTAGTCTGGTAAATTGAGAGTTATCTTAATATACGGGCTAAATATGCTAGTTTTGATTGACCTTATTCCTTATATCATGTAAATTGGTTCCCTGTTTTTATTAATTTTAGGCATCATTTTTTGTTTACCTTCTATAATTATTTGTAGAGTATTCTTTTGGATATGAAATGGTGAGATTTTCTTAAGAAAGTTCATTCCAAGTAATATTAGGCTAGTATCTTTTCCTTTTCTATAATCTTTATGCATTTTGAGATTTAGTTTAAATTGTTCTCCTTCTAAGTCAATAAAACTTAGTTCAAGATTAACAAATGATCTAATTTCATATTTAATTTCATGATAATTTGTAAGAGTTATTCCTTGTGGTAAATATTCTTCTTGTAAATGGTCAACTAGATCTGCTCTTATACGACTGGTACTAGCTCCTGTATTGACATGGCTATAATTTCTTCGTAATTATTTATATATTCTGTTATAATAAGGAAATTATCTTCCTTACATTTTCTAAGGTCAATATCAATGTTATTTCTAGGCATTATTGTATAGTTTCTACTTGTAGATGGTCTACTAGAATTTGAGAGTTCTTTAGTGCTAATGCTTCTTTCTATTCTTCTACTAGGCATTCTGGCTACAAGTTGTCCAGAAGTATTCAAGGTGACTAATCCTTAATTTCCTACATTATTGTCTATTCTTCTAAATTGCTGATGAAAATCAAGCAATATTTCTTGTGTAAGGAAATGTTATTATTACTTAACATTCTAGGTGGTGTAAATTGTGTTAGGTCTCTGAAGTCTTCATGAATTTGTATGAAGTCTCATGAGATTTTATTGATTTCTTTTTGGTGCGTAGTAGTAAAAGCATATAAAGTTTTACAATGTAAAGTTACAGCTTTACTTCTTGGTGACATAATTAATCTATGAATTATGTGATATAGATTTAGTCCTAGACTTAAATTTTCATCTAGTAAAGATATGGTAAATCCAGGTCTTATGGTAAAAATAATTTTCTTATATACAAGATTTTCAGAGACAACTTCTAATAGAGCATCCATAGGATCATGAAGTATTCTGTTATCCATCAAATACATTTGTATAGGAATATTCATTCCTTCTCTAAAGTATCCTTTAACCATAATTTGGATTCCCCAGATCACAATATTTTTTAATCTTTCTCTAGTTGATCTATTTATTTTTGCTAATTCTCTATTAATCTATTCTTTGGTTATTAGAGGTATAGTAGTGTTGCCTTTAACATTTTCGATGTTAATAGGTACTTCATCATATTTAGCAATGTATATAGTTTTGTTAAACCAAGGTAATATTGGTCTTACAAAAATATCTTTATCTCTTAAAGATATTTATTTTTCTTTTATGGCTCCATATATTTTTTCATCAAATATGACTGTTTGTGAAGTTCCTTCTTCATTATCTAAGTTAGTCTCAATAGTATCTATAATCTCTTGATTCATATAAATTTGTTCAAATTCTGGTTCTTCAATTTCTTCTATATCTAGTTTATAGATTGAGTCAGTTTCTGATAATTCTTCTAAGTCTTCGATTATCTCATAATCTGAGTCAGATTCTATTTCTTCCATTAATCCGATGGCTTTAACATTTTCTTTTTTTATTTCTATTAGGACAGTTGGGAGATATATGTCATATTTCATTACATGTAAAACATTTGCATTTTTTATAAAATTCTTCCTTAGATTTCTTCTGAGGTTTCTTATGTTGGTTATATTCTTTTTTTCCAAGGTTTTTTCTTCTTAAAATATTTCTTATGGCTCTTAAATCATTTATTTCTTTTCCAAAGTTTAAGATTTTTTTAAATTTCCTTTTATAATATGGTTTCTTAGATGGTTTGTGACAACTGAATTGTGATACAACTGTTATTTCTCCATAACAACATAAACTTATTTTTTTACCATGTTTTCTAAATAGGTGTTGGTACATAGATTTTCTGCACCATTCGGATATTTTTCTTTTAGCGAATGAAGTTCTCATTCCTAATATATCAGCTTTGTGATTAGGATCTTCCCATTATATTTTATTCCAATAAATTTGGTAATCTTTAAATAATTTCTCACCCCATGGCTAAGGTAGTTTAAGAAAATATCTATTAAGTAATTTTTTATCTTCTTCAGATAGATTCCATTCTTTTATAGATTTAGAATCTTTGATATATATCTTTTCGAATTTCTTAGTATATTCGTTTAATTCACACATATCACAGATCTTTAATAATTCTATTTCTCTTTCTGCTTGTAAGGCTTCTTGAGTGATCATATCTATTTTAGTTTCTGGTACAACTTCTCCTAAGAGTAAGTGTCTAAAGAAATTTTTCATTCGTTTTAAAACTTCCTTAAAATTTTCAGCATCTAAGCTTTCATTGCTATCTATAGTGATTGTAGATTTTTCTCCATATTTAATTTGGTTTTTTGTTTCTTCAGAAGTTCTTCTCCAAATATCTGAAGTGATTCTTTTAAAGGTGTGAATTATAAAGTTGTATGCTTGAGTTGCAGCTAAATCAGTAGCTTTTGCCCATGAGTCAATGATTTTACTTTTATTATTGATATCATCAACGTCTAACCATACTCCTGTTATAGGAATTTGTTCAGTAAATAGTTTAACTGGATTATTATCCCTAAGGTGTATAGACTTTGTTGATACAGTCTTAGGCACTTTTCTAAAATTATAATCTTCTTGTTCTTCTATTATTCCATGTTCTTTTATCAATTCTAAATTCCAGTATTCAGATTCGACTTGCGTCCAATCTGTAGTGATATTAGTTCTACTTGTTTCTCGGACTATCGGTTGAGTTTCAACTTGTTGATTTAAAGGTGGAGTATTAATTTCAGTAGCTTCCTCTTTGGGTGGAAGATAATTCATATATATATTCTCAGTTTGAATTGCTATTCTAAACTTTGTTTATAAGTTTCTAATTCTTCTCCAGTAGTTTCAAAGAATTTTGTTTCTAATTCTTCTATAACATAAGCAGGTAAATGTGGCTCGATATAAGAATCATTTTTAAGTTTTGATTCTTTAAGTTTCGATTCAATTTGTTTGTATAGGATATTTTGTCCTATTTTAATATTATCATTTACAATTTCTAAATTGGATTCGATATTTTGTATATGAGTTAAAACATCTTGATTTAAAATATCTGTTCTTCCTAATGGTTGAACATAATTATCATATTGTTCTAAAAATTTATTTATTATAATATTTTCTTCTTCATCTTCGAAAAATTCATCTACTAAAATTTGTAATCCTTTATTTTTTATTTTTGTTAATTGTTGAGAATTATTTACTTATTTTATCTCTTCACTTAGAGAGTTATATTTAGTACTTAAATTTGTTGCTAATTCTTGCAATTTAATTCGATTAGTATTAGTTAATATATTAATATTTTGTAATTCTTCTAAAATAAGTTTATCTCTTCTATTCATTTTATAAATTCTAAAAATTTTCTTTAGTTTCGTTACTAGGCTCTAATACCAATTAAAATGGTTAAAATGCGGAAAATAGTTAAAATATAAGGCTTAAGGGTATAATAGACAATGACTAAAACATGAAAGTAAAGAAATAATAGAATAATAGACAATTCAATCTCATCCGTCTATTAAAATTCTTCCAAACCGTACACCTAATTTTGTGAACTATCTTTGTCAACAAACTTGGTACAAATAGATTAATTCAATTCTTCAAGTCTAGACATGACTATTCATCAGTGTTGTAAAATGCGTAATGCGTTGCGATGCATCGAGGTCGAGAATCAAGAATCACAAGTTTAGGCGTGTCAATGAGAAGAATAAGCGACATAATGCGTTTCGTATTTTTAAGGTATTAAATATATTTTTATATAAAAAAAATAGATTTTTTAATATATCATAAAAAAAAAATAGATTAAAAAAAAAAGGATTAGATTAGATAATGCGCGCCTGGGCTCGCATTATTCTTGCATTTTAGATGGAAAACACATTTTTCGCGCATTTCTCGAATTCGACGCGTTTTCGACCCGCGTCGAGCCTAGGCGCACCTAAGCGGCGCACTTTCGCGCATTTTAGAACATGGCTATTTATGTAATGCATGAACTTCCATTATAAAAATTTTGTTTTCTTGGAGAGGTGGTTTTTACCCGACCACAATTGTAATGTTTGATTTTATACTTCTTTGGAAAATGTCGGAATGGGTTCGGTGGCACATCCAATTTCTTAAAATACATTTGGCATGTTTGATACGTTGTATTGAATAGATCGAATGGGCTTATTCTTATTTAAGTAAGCCGCATTTCAATGGAACGTACGCATTATTTTTTACTCATTTCTATTTATTTATTATTTAAATCAGTTATAATATTTTTCAAATATATACAATTATAAATTATATTTTGTAAAGCTAGCAATTTTTTTATTTATTTTTTTGTGGGTTTTGGTTAAACCCTGCAATTCAATTTCAGTTTCTTATCAAGAACCAAACTTTCTAGTTTCTACCTCGTGAACATCACTCTACAGCTGCAATGATTTCCCTCGCGCACACGACTTGGATCCCGTTACTTCCCACGAGCAGCTCTGTTCACAATTTTCCCTTTCCGCAAAGTGACAGAACACATCACCACCATGGCCGCGTTTCCCTTCCAGCCAGTAAAAAGAAGAGGAGAAACAAATGCAAATGCACAGCCGCTGACTATTCACAATCAAAACCTCAGCAACACAGGAAAACTCGACAGCCCGGTGCCGAAAAAGAAGGCGTCGACCCAGTTGGGTTCCTCGCCAAACACGGCATTACTCATAAAGCTTTCGCTCAGTTCCTACGGGAAAGGTAATTAAGCAGATTAATAGAGCTGGTTATTCTCAGTTCCGCTCTCTTGAATTAGTGGAATTAGAGTACCATAAATTTGTGCAAGGATTTTTTAGGGGGATATCGCATGCTTTATGTTAGGCGTTATTGCAGGCATAAAGCATTAAAGGACTTGAAGGACGAAATTTTCAATCGCCACCTCAATCTCATGGAGCTTGCCTCTGGGTTAGAATCTTTTACATGTTTTGTCTTTCTTTATTTCATAGTAACTCTTCACTCGCATGTCTGCATATGAAAATATATTTGGATTATAGTCAATATCAACGAGCACGCTTAATTTTCAAATTCTGTGTGGAAGTTAATGTGCATGGAACTGCATACCAGTTGTTTGTGAAATAGTCCAACTTGTGGGTACTTTGTTATTTAGGCCAGTTTTGTGTTTTCACTAACATTTTTTGTGGTTGCTTTCTAGGTTTGAGATATTGGGTATGCATCGCAATGTCCAACATCGTGTGGATTTCATGGATTGGGCACCAGGTTTGACCTAATGCAATAGGAGAATTTCTAAGCCATGTGTAATCTAGCAAATCGAAGGTAGAATGAAATGAACTAGAAGTCGAGTTAATAAACATAAAATTTACACATATCCACCAATTTATTCATGATGTATCTTCAAGATATTCCTCTAGTGCTCAAAGTCTCAGGCCATTGTCAATGGAAGCAGCAGTCACTTCAATCACACAAGAAATTATGGGTAGAGCTTTTTCCCTTTATCACCGAATTGACACCAACTTTTACTCAAAATAGTTGCAAGAAGAGAAGTTTTGAATGGAGAAGAGAGATGGAAGAAAACAAAGTTTTCATCTCGAGTAGTGATATATAAGTAACCTTTTGGATGTGGTCGTTCATTCAATGGCCTTTTATAAAGTTTTTGAAATTTAATGTGAAATTGTGAATTGTTAGATAAAAATGGCATACAAGATTGAAGGGTGCATCATTTAAAAAGAAGAGATATAATTCTTGCCATACAAGATATTTAGTATTATTATGCGACTTGAAGTTTTCCTGACTACGATAAGGAAAAAGCTACATATAACTTCAATTGTTTTGTGCTTTTGTCCTTACCTGATACATATTAAAAAACCAGTGAGGGAGTATGTAACATACTTAGTTTAGAACTCAGCCAATTGTAGGTTTTAGCATTATACATGAAGTATACAAATTGTACCAAAGTAAGGTGTTTCATATCCATTCAAAAATGTGTGCTGAACTTTTCGAATCAGGTGCCCGCTACTGTGCTCTTGTCGGCGATTTTAATGAGTGGTCACCAACGGAAAATAGTGCCAGAGAGGGTCATTTTGGACATGATGATTATGGGTACTGGTTTATTATTCTTGAAGATAAACTAAGAGAGGGAGAAGAACCCGATAAACTGTACTTTCAACAGTACAGTTATGTTGATGATTATGATAAAGGTGACAGTGGTGTTACAGTTGAAGAAATATTTAAAAAGGCAAATGATGAGTACTGGGAACCTGGTGAAGATCGTTTTATAAAATCACGCTATGAAGTTGCATCAAAGTTGTATGAGCAGATTTTTGGTCCTAATGGGCCTCAAACGGAAGACGAACTGGAAGAAATTCCAGATCCAGAGACAAGATACAAGACCTGGAAAGAGCAGCATAAAGATGATCCACCAAGCAACTTACCACCTTGTGACGTGATTGATAATGGAAAAGAATACGACATTTTCAATATTGTGGACGATCCCGTCTGGAGAGAGAAATTTCGTGCTAAGAAGCCTCCCATTGCCTATTGGTTGGAGACTCGAAAAGGACGGAAAGCATGGTTAAAGAAGTACACTCCTGGCATACCTCATTTAAGCAAATACAGGGTGTACTTCAACACTCCAACGGGGCCTTTGGAGCGAGTGCCTGCTTGGGCTACTTATGTAACTCCAGGTCAGCTAGTCTTCCTTGGATTTGTTTTGTTGCCACACCAATATGGCTTCATCTAGCATGAAATTTTCTACTGTTCTCCTGTAATTTTGACAAATCCACTGTTTAATTCGGCTCTGAAATTACGTCAATCCCTTTTTATCCTTGTTCAGTTACCTTCTTAATTCTTCATCTGCGGTTTTAAATATTCAGATGCAGATGGCAAGCAAGCTTTTGCAGTTCACTGGGAACCACCTCCAGAAACAGCCTACAAATGGAAACACAAGCATCCAATAAAGCCAAAATCTTTGCGCATTTATGAATGTCATGTTGGCATAAGTGGACAAGAGCCTAGAGTTGCTAGTTTCAGTGACTTCACCAAGAAGGTATCTCCTTGATTTTTTCAAGTACCAAGTTTTGTTTGTTGTTTCTCCCTTTTTCTGTACTAGGTATTAAACAATGCTGTTTTTCATAATTGTCATTGTAGGTTCTACCACATGTAAAGGAAGCTGGATACAATGCAATTCAATTGATTGGAGTTCTTGAGCACAAAGATTATTTCACTGTTGGTTATAGAGTGAGTGAGAGTTAAAAGCTAACTTCTTCATTTTTTTTTCGTGTCCACATATGGTGGAATTGCATAAGTGCATTAACACTCCAATTTGGTTATTGTCTTCACTTTGCCTACGGAAAAGACTTATGATTAATAAAATACCAAAAAGAATGAGAAAAGATTAATGAGAAAATATCATATTGTTTTACACTGAAGGTGATAATAAATTATTACTTTTTTCTGGGAAAATGGTTGTCTACTCATATTTTTGTATGCCGGAAAAGACCTCATATATTCTTGATTGGCGTGGCATAGAACCTGAATATAAAAATAGAATCTCAGTTATTTGACCAACAAACAAATATCCAGACACATTTACACACTGTGGAACTTCCTTTCACACTGTTCATATGCATGCTTTTTCATTCTTAATTTTTCAGCGAACTAAAGCCTTTATGTCATCTTAAGTTTCTTCTTTATGCATATTTTTCAAATCATATTCTGCGTTATGTGTTTGAAATTTGGCTGCCTATCTGTATTGTGATCATCTCCATTTTGACCCCCGCGGACTTTGCGCTGCTTCAAACTGGATATTTTACAGAATCTAAGCAGATAGTGTTTCGTGACATGCTACTAATGATTCTAATATAGTCATTCCCTTACGTTGAGCAATTTATAGTTACTACATGAGCATGGTTACATTGCTTGTCTGTATGCAGGTTACAAATTTCTATGCTGTTAGCAGCCGTTTTGGCACTCCTGATGACTTCAAGCGTTTGGTGGATGAAGCCCACGGTAACTATTAATGTCACTACGATAAGAATATTAATGCTTTTGTTAAGCCATCACTATTTAATCAGAGTCATGTACTGTTATATTATGAAATTTGGTTACTCATAACTTGAGAATTTTAAACACGATCTAAAAAATTGATGAACTTTATATGGTTTTGGTAAAAACTATGAAGATGACAACTCTGCAAGTATATGGTATTCCCTGTCTTTTTACATGGGAATACTTTCCTTCCTCTTGGTATGTATTTTTGAGTGAATGACAGTTACTTTCAAATATCACGTCGAAAAGAAAAATTGAAAAGGAATTTTGAACTATAGATGATGGCAAGGTTTCTCCTGTTTGATCTGTTAGATAGTTTGCTAATTGCTACTAAATGTGGCTCAAACTAGTTTGAATGATGGTGATGATTGAGTCCAGAAGTACACTGAGACTGGAAATGAAGAACTAGGGCCCATTTGTGAGCATTCAATCTTTTCTTTCATTTTCTCTGAGTAAATACAGAAGTGGCATTTAGTTTCCAATTCTTGTGGACCTTTTCTTCATTAGGGTTGATCATGCAAGTTTTTTGGAGGTTGTGACTCCAAATTTGTTTGTTTATGTTGCTTCTTCCTACTTAAAAATATAAACTGGAGTTCATCTGAAAGGTTTTATCAAGTCTCCATTACTTAAATACTCTATTTTGTAGATTATTCTATTCCAATCCATCTCCTTTACCACAATAAATTCCAACATTTTGCTAGAGTAATCCACAAGCTTGTCCAAATTTTTCATCAATGCTATGTTGGATAGTTACTAGTTATTTTATGTCTGGCTCAGACTTCTCCTAGCCATTTCTGTCTATTTTAGTCTTTGTATATTACTTCGAGTTTTGAAAAAGGTTTTGTAAGTTGGACCACCCTTATTCTACAGTTTGTTGTTCATTCTCAATCTTACATGAAAGTTGGTTACTTATTGCTCTTTCTATTTTCTTTAGGACTTGGACTACTTGTCTTCTTAGATATGGTCCATTCATACGCTGCAGCCGATGAAATGGTTGGATTATCACTTTTTGATGGATCAAATGATTGCTACTTTCATACGGGTAAGCTTTGTTTAGAGATGAATCTTGGTATGCTCTCATGTTGGTTTAGTATAAAGCTAATTGGAGAAAAATTGAATGGAACAAACCACAAATTTTTTGTTGTTGTACGACTATGTGAATTTCTGTTGTTGAATTACTCATTCAACATTGGAGTTGTATATGTATGATTGCCATGTTTTTAAAGTGAGATTCACTTTTTTTTTTTTGTTAACTTCCATTGCATTTTCTAGCACGCCATGGTCAAGTATGTATTGTCAATGGATTGTGTATGCTTGCATGTATCTATGATTGCATATGTGATTGTGTAATCTGATTAGTACTGTGTTTGGATCCCAGATATAGTAGAAAAAGAAAGAGAATGCAAGCTACACATTCACAGTAACTTCTTTTTTGGTTATGCCAAATGTTGCATGCTTTCCTAACACCCTGCATCGTGTTTCTACCACTTATTTCTAGTTTTGGTTTCTATATCATACGGAAGTGCTTTTTGTTTGTCCTAAGAGAAATCTTGTACCACTGCTTAAAACGTCACATGGTGCAGGGAAGTTCTGATTAGTTAATTTTCATCACCATTGTTACTAAATAAACAGTGTGATTGACTTCCCATCTTGTCCAGAAAACTGCATCTTTCAGTGATATTTGGATTTTCTCTTAGCATATTATGACAAAAGTTGTGACTATGATGGCTATCAAAAAAAGGGCTCTTGCTTTCTTCTAACATGCCATTCAGACTTGGGGTTCCATAAGAGGAGCAGCCCAAATTTTTATATATTAGTCTAGATTTTTATCTTTATTCGATATTTCGATGTGAAATTTTATCCCTTAAAATGCCCCGTAAGATGATGGTTCGTTTGAACAAACCAATCTTGAAATTCGCGTACTCATTTTTTTGAGTTTTAATCGGATCGAATTGTTTGTTGGAGCTTAATGACTCCGATATCATATTAAGAATTGGAATTTTATCTTAAAATGTCAACCTTATTAAGAGGAATATCCAAAATCCTTATATATTAGTCTAGATTTTCATTTTTATTCGAAGTAGAATTTTATCCCTTAACAGTATGTAACTTTTTTTTGCCATAGGTAAAAGAGGTCACCATAAATTTTGGGGCACAAGAATGTTCAAATACGGAGATCATGATGTGTTGCACTTTCTTCTTTCAAATCTAAATTGGTAACTCTGTAGCACACTAGTGCTTCCTTTTAATTTCTTGAAATCTCACGTGTGGCCATTTTTCATGTTTTATAGGCTTATTAATCATCTGATTTTGTGTTTGCATTTTGACTGGTTCTACGTTACTCTCATGTTGATTTTTCACAGGTGGGTACTGGAATACCAGATTGATGGTTTCCATTTCCACTCTCTCCCATCAATGTTGTATACACACAATGGCTTTGCTTCTTTTACTGGTGACATGGAGGAGTAAGGTTTCTGAGACCTTGCTGTTAGCTGTTGAGATGTAGTAGCTCTTGAATTATTGTTGGTCATGGCAAATAATTGATCCTAAATAACATATTTTTCGTTCTGTGTCATAAATGATTTTCTAACTCAATCAGGTTGACTAGGCCTTGTATTCATAGTTTCGTTATTGGTACCTTAGAATATATGACAGGTCTATTGTAGTCACTTTTATGTGGCTTTGTTTCTGTGCTTTCGTATGTGACGCTAGATAGGAGTCAAAATAAACATTATAATGTCTGGCCATATTGAGATCATACTTTGTTACCTTACCTTCATTGATTTTAGAGTTTTCTTAGTCTACAGATAATGGGTTTCTTTGGCAGGTACTGTAATCAGTATGTTGACAAAGATGCGTTGCTGTATCTCATATTGGCAAATGAGATATTGCATGCTCTTCATCCTAATATTATCACGATTGCTGAAGATGTAAGTAATTTCACTTGTTTATTCAGTAGGCAATGATAACGAATATTTTTTTATGTATTGGCGCACAATCTTCTATCTTCTAAACGTTAAAGGAAGTACTCTAATAACCTTTGTTATTGGTTATTATTATGGATTAGGTCAAGTAAGTCACAATACATGAGATATATTTTCCTGTTTCAAAAAAGAAAACACTTTGCTGTGTGGTATTGTAATCAATTTGAGTGTAAATCACTTTGGTGAGAGTATAGGTTTTTATCTCATTTGCTTTGAAAACTTTTAATTGAAGTGAAAATGTAATGAAAATATTCAGTAATGTATTCATTGCACCAATTGGTTTACTTCTGCAAGATTGGTTTCATGACTACTAGAGTAATGAGGGAAGATGGAGAATGGTGAACTCAATTTATAGTTCGTGGGTTCTACAATCTACATCCAGCACCAAAGGTTTCACTTTTGGATTTCAACAAATTCCACTGAAGAATGACAACAAAAATACCCTTTTATTACTGCAGAAGCAACAACTTATCTCCTACTTGAAGGGTTATTCCAGCAGAAGCAACCACCCTATCCCCAGTATTTTCCGTCTTCCTAACAGCTAAAGTTACGTGAAATAGCAGAGAGGATTTTGTGAACTCTAGACCTAGGAGTGTTTATGGGCTTTGAGTGTGTGGAGGTATGTAGACAAGTCACGAAAATAGTTGTGTCTTCTGTTTTGTGACTGGAACACAGCCACATGCTTGTGGCAAGGAAAATTTAATGGCCAAGTTTTGGTTCGGGCAGAACCATAGATGTGCTTCCATGAATTGTTATAGCAGAGTTGCAAAAATGGGTGTCTGGCTGCAACTAGATTGCTGGCTGGGCTATACCTTCTGATTTAAAGTTCGGTTTGTGGCACTGGCACATATTTGTCTCAAAATTTTCTGCGGATGAAATGTTATGACCTGAAGAAATCTCACCTTTCCAAATTTTAACATGTCTTGCTGGACAGCATGGTTCTCTCCATAGATCGGAGGGGGGGAGGGGCTCATAATGTTTTGAGAGCTGCCATTGATAGCTATAAGACAGAACTAGATCAGTAAACTGAAAGTTCGATTGATTCACATTTGAGCATGAAACTCAATGATGGAAAAGATACAAAAGTGGAAATATAGAATCAAGCTGGAAGTTTCATTTGAGCCACTTTTTGATGCACACACTTTTGCATAGCAAACAAAATGACAGAGAAATTTTATTTGAAAAATAGGAAGGGGCAAAATGCGGCGTCTAAAATTACCTAAAAATGCCATGATTATCTTGGGTCATTGGGTTAAAATATTTCAGCGTCAGTAGTTTTCACTTAGCAGTAAATTATATCTGCCCGTGAGAATGACTTGTTTATTAGTCAATTCTTCAGCGGTATAATGTCTGATTGTTCTTTCATGGAAAAAATGCAATCTCCTTGCAAGGAAAAAAGGTTTTTAGTTTAGACTGCAGTAATAAATTTTCTTACGTGAATTTATTTGCTTCTTAGCATGTGTTTTCGGTAATCAGAACCTAAAAACCAAATATCTTCCATCCTATGGTAATTATGTTTTCGAAGCCATTTTCCTCATCCACTTTGTGACTTGCTCACTCGTGGTGATTGTTGTATATATTGCTTAGGCCACACTTTATCCTGGACTTTGTGAGCCAACTTCTCAAGGTGGTTTGGGATTTGATTACTTTGTTAATCTCTCTGCATCAGAGATGTGGTTGTCATTTCTTGAAAATGTTCCAGACCATGAATGGAGTATGAGTAAGGTTGTTCATTCAACTCTAGGTTTCATTTTCCCTCGTAAAAGGTTTTAGTGTATCTGTTTTTGCTGATTATTCCTATGGTTTTTATAATTTCTTAGCTCGTCAACACCTTAATTGGCGAAAGAATCAATGCGGATAAGATGCTTTTGTATGCAGAAAATCACAACCAGGTCATTCACTATCTTCTCTTAATATGATCTTTTATTAATTATTATATGCTTGTCTCTCTCTCCACTTCATCCTTCTCCTCTGATAAGGAGTCTAACTATATCGTCATATTAATTGGTTATTATATAAGTGGTTTGATAAATTATTTTTCTTGCTTGCCAGTCCATATCTGGGGGCCGGTCATTTGCTGAAATCCTGTTTGGTTCTTCGAACACAGAAGAGTCATTATTAAGAGGTTGTTCATTGCACAAGGTACATGTTAACCATGGTTTTTTCCTTGTAACATAAAAGTCTCTGTTTTCCTTAGTTTTGTCAACCCCACGCATGCCCTGCTTATGTAAATACAGGCAGTTGTTTGTATACCATACCTTTCGCTAAAAAAAAAAAAGGCTGAAAATGAAACATTTGTCTCTCAACACTTTTAAAATGAAATTTTATTTTTAAGATAATTTTGACTTAGAAATTGCAGTTTTATGGAAAATATGGGGTTCTTTTAATATTTAGCCTATTGCTAAAAATTGGGAAAACATGTTCCATTGATCAGCGACAATTTTGCAAAATAAAATTTTTGGTTTTTGTCTCACTTTTATCCATCTTTTTTCCATTTTCCGTACTATTTTAATATGCTTTAGTTAATGCAACAGTAACAAATTATAACTATGAATTATTAATTTTCTAGATGATCAGATTAATTACTTTTACAATTGGTGGCCCAGCATACCTCAATTTCATGGGAAATGAATTTGGGCACCCCAAGGTAAGTTCTAATTTCCTAGCGTATGTATAACAACATAATCTTCATAGATTTAATGATTTTACTTATGCCAGGGAGTTGAGTTCCCAATGTCAAGCAATGGTTTCTCATATTCACTTGCTAATCGCCACTGGGATCTTTTGGAAAATGATGGCCTGCACAGCAGATTGTTTGCTTTTGATAAGGTCAGTATTGCTTTACCTGTTCTGTTTTTGCTCTGATTTCACGTTTTTCCAGTGGGAGGCAACTAGGCTTATTTATTTTGACAAGATTTTGGTGATCAACGGGATGGACATTCCTGTGGATTGAACTAGAAGTTTTTAAAATTAACTTATTTATGTATAGACTTTATGGAAAATGTCATAAACCCGTGTAGACAAGAAATATGACCCTGAAGGGGTGGGGGAGGGAATAGGGGAGGTGGATCGAATTATCAGTTGGAATAATTTGCAGAAAAGATTGAACTACACCTCGACAAGCCATTGAGATTCTTATTTCTTTCTTACTTTCAGGATATGATGAAATTGGATTCAAATGAAAGAATACTCTTAAGAGGTTCAAGAGGGCTTCCCAGTATTCACCACGTAAACGACTCTACAATGGTATGACAAGTTCTATTTTAGCACACACCTTTGATTTCTTGTTTCTATTGCTATGTGTGTGGTGCTTTCCAGATGACAAATGACAACTGACTTGAGAGTGAGAGAGCCATGATAACGATAATTATTTAGTGTCTGCTCAGCTTGCTGAAATAATAAATGAGAACTTGTGAAGAGGCATGTGAATTCCTTCTAACTTTCATTTAAATTTTCAACTACATTTCGAAACTTCTGGATTTGCACTTCATTTTTTATCGGAAAAAGAAATGTAATTCATTCTGAATTTTCTTGTGCTTCATGTTTTTTCGCTGAAGTATACGAACCAATGAAGCATTAGGGGGAATTAGAGTCGACTCCCTTTCCCTGCAATTAGACTCGTATCTCTCCTAGACATTGTACAATCATTTCTGATTGCAATCGGTCACATTAAAGTGCACTGCTGACTTAATTTGGCATCCTTCTTGCTCATCTCTATGTTAGATTTAACTGACTTCTCTGCCAGATTACACCAAAAGGAAAACAATCTTTTGTGACCTTTTGCATAGTGCTTCCATGCTATGTATTCTTATAAACATGCATATATCTGAGACATTTCCTTATGGAGCAGGTGATATCTTATATAAGAGGTCCCTTTCTCTTGGTGTTCAATTTTCATCCAGAAAATTCGTATGAAAGATATAATGTGGGTGTTGAAGAAGCTGGAGAGTATCAAGTAAGTGATTCATCAGATTTCCTTAGAAGTTTATGCAAGCAATTGGATTTGTATTAAAATCTTGTAGATACATGTTATGGAGTCAGGTATGATTCTTTGATAAAATGCGTCCTGCGCCTGCATATATCTCTATTCATGCCTTTGAGAATGCTCTCTTGGCTAGGAAAGTACTTTGGGTCCTTCAGTGAATATTAATAATACTATTTGTTAATTTAGTCCCTTATACACGTGCAGAAGCAGTCATTGGATACATCCTGAACGTAGGTTAGTGTTAGAAGCTAACAAAAACAATACACACAAGAAAATACATAAAAAAAGAAACTACAAAAATGTATGGCAAAAATGTATTCATTCCGTGTTATATGTATAATATTCTTTTTCTACGATACATTCGTGTAATGAAGTTCTAAAAGAGGGAGGCGGAGAATTTGCTACATACTATGCCAATTTTTCCGAAAATTCTATATCGCCATTTTTTCCCTTTATTAAGGAGAAAAGTGGAGGTTGGAAATTGGAATCACTTGATTATCATTTCGATTACCAACCTTTTATGTATTATAAGCCCTGAGGGATGTTATCAGAATGATTGCAAAAATAATTGGCTGAAAACTCTTACAGTGGCAAGAACTGTGTGACCACAAATAGTAGCACGTGTTTGGGCCCATTTATCTTGAAATTATGGCCTTTGTTAGTCTTCTCTGTATGCTCTTTCTTGTAGTTTATCACAGTGTTTCATCATTTTCAAGTTGGTCTGGCCAAACTCTGGACATTTATTACCTTGGTAACACAAATATATGAATAACTGGCACAGATCGTAATGAATACGGATGAAAAGATGTATGGAGGTCAAGGTTTAATTGGTCATGACCAGTATGTTCAAAGAACCATCAGTAGAAGGTGAGTTACAATACCCTCATCTTTCTTCCTACCTTGTCTGGGACTGAGTTAGATGTCTGTTTCATTTGCTATATTTTATTTATCTACCTGTTCTTTGATATTGACGTAGAATTTTTAATTTGCAGAATTGATGGTGTAAGATTTTGTTTGGAAGTTCCATTGCCAAGTAGAACTGCTCAGGTCAGGATTATTATTAGATATAAAGCTTCTATCTTCTTCCTTTTCCGGTGGGAAATAACACAGAAAATGGGAAAGAGTAGTATGACGGAATATAGACACATTTAAAAATATGAAAATTTGGGTTTATCCCAAAAGTTCCTAAGAAATTTAGGAATAGATGCATTGACATGCTATACGAAACACAATGGCCCAATTGAAATGAATTTTTTATACCTTTGAAGTTCCTTCCGAGAATTACCCTCATTTCATTATGTTTATAGGTTTTTCATTTGTTCGAACCCTCTGTAATATCTGGTGAATGACACCTTTTCCTCCTGCAGGTCTACAAGTTGACACGTATTCTCAGAGTGTGATTCCTTATGCAGTCCAATCTGTGAAACATACTTGGATTATCGAGAATGGAAAATATTAAGCCTGATACAGCGTGAATTATTCAATAATTGCAGTGACAATTGCTCTTCATGATTCTGAATATTATGGCCATTGACTTTGTGACTTGGTCCTGAATCTTGCTATCTGAACAATGAATATCATGTTATCTCATGCCGAATTCATAAAAGGGCTTAATGTCGGCTGGCTTTCACACCCTTGAAACTCCGAGTTGGAAAGTAAGATACGTCCTGGTCTCTAGAATGATGATTCATGTATTAATCAACTTGCAGTTAATGGACCTTGGTCTTCAAATACGAGGAGTGTTCAGAAGCAGAGATATGTATGTACAGGAGAAAGCTCCCCAGAGTTAATGTTGGGAACTTTCTTCGATTTTATAATGTTTCAGATTTAAATTTTAGAGCTTAACTGCTGTTGTCAGATGCAATTTATATCAACTAATACTGTAATACAGAGAGGGCAATCACTTCTATTTATTTATTTTCATCTCAACTGCTGAGTGTATCATGATACTTTACAAATAGATGCTTGTAAGTCAAAAATAATGTTATTGATCAAAGACCCCTATTGCATGCATAACAAACTTTGTTTCTCCAGAAAAAAACAAAAGAAGTGGGGAAGTAAAAAGGAGAGGAAAAGGGGAAATAATCATGCTATACAAATACGCATAGAGATAGGTTCAGAAGCAGGGGGGACATGTGTTGACGCACGATTAGACAGTTTGAAAAAAAATAAAAATACATTCAATTATTATCTGTCACATCATCATATCCCTCCATCCCTGTCCTTGAACCAATTCAAGGAGAATTATTTGAGGGGAAAACAAAAGAACAATACAACTCTCATGATTCTACAACGGCCATCTTTGGATTAGAATTTTCAACTCGCGGTCATCTCACAGCTAAAAAAGGGAAAAGAAGAAAGTAATTTATAACAACAAAAGTTAGAGCAACGTAAACAAGATAACTTGACAGATTAACTGATGAGATCAATATAACATTATAACCGTCTGCAGGAAGGCAATTGCTCATGCATAGTTCAAGTTGTTACTGGACTAATAGCTCTTGTCACTTGTTAGATCACTAAACCTAACTATATATTCATACCACCTAACAAAAAATTGAAATTGAAAGAAAGAAAATCATGTCAAACAACATTCAAACTCACATTTGATAGATGATCCTACAAGACAAGCAAGCCTGGATTTGGTATTAGCCTTAGCTAGTGGATTAGTATTGAGACTTTTTTTGTTAATCATTTTTATCCTTATTTTTTCAGGTGTGGGTCGTTCAGGATGTCTTCTTCATATAATCATTTGTCTTGCCTGCATCCTCTTCTCCATAACCAACCGTATCCATGTTGTCTTCGCTAGTTAACAAATTGCATATTTCAGTTATGTTATTGATAGTAACAAATATTGATTCTCCTCTAAACGCCAAATGACTTGCAGCTTCTGTATAGGTTCTCGCAAGTGGTGTACGAAAATTTAAATACCAGAAAATTTCACATATGGCCTACAAAGTAAAGAACTAAAACAAGTAATACTTACATCTCCAGCATTAAATATAAATCTCTGCTTGTCAAAAAACAATAGCACCGATGGTGATGTGTCCTGAATATCCATACCATTCCCAAGAATCTGCAAGATAAATATAAAATATCAGTTTAAAATATAAAAGATTAAGGATTGCTCTTCAGTATTTAGCGCCTGTTTGGCACCAATTTGTGAAAGATTTTCAGTAGAATTTTTACCGTTGTTAAACTGCAAATGGGCCACAGTGTGAGGGAACAAGAGAAAACACCCTAGAGGCCTGCCTCACATGACCCATTTTTAAGCCCCTGTTTGAGCAACATTAAAATTCTCATTTTCATTCTTCTACTCATTTTCAACCACACATTCTTCAATAAAATAATATTTTTCATCACATCAATGACTTTTCCTTCTTTTTCAACTACAAATTCTCCATCAATCTACTATTTCAAAATACATTCTTTCAAAATAATATGGCTCAAACACACCGTAAAGCTTACATCTCAATTTACTGAGGCTAACGCCTCAAGACGGTTGAGGTGTGCCACGTTTGTTTGTAAATTTTCATTAGTGGCGTGGCATGTCGATCGATTCTTTTATAGCTTAGAATGTTTTAAGAGATATTTTTTTTTCTTTATTGGTCTATTAACATCAATCAAACGCATCGGTACCCAATTAATTAATTTTAAACAATTATAAACTCGTCTCATCTTTTTGTTGAGTAGTAACCACCCTTTCCCTTCTAAACAAAACCATTTTAAGGGTTGATTGCCCGTTTTAAAATCATCAAGCCCCACTAACCAAACATGAAAAAGTAGTTACTTGCTTAAAGCTCCTACATACATTGAACAGCATTACAGAGAATAAGGCCGGAAGAAAAATTAATACTACTGAGTTTTTCTTCTGTCATTTTTCCAGAGTACAATAGCCAAAGAAGGAGCAAATGCCATATAAGTGAAACCACTATCAACTAAGTCCAGCAAATCCAGTTAACCAAGTACACAAACAGTAAAAAAAAAATCTCTCCTTCACACAGACATGCTGAGAATTACAAAAAGAATAAATAAACATGAACGCAATAAACCTAATTTCAATTGAAACTGAACAGAAAAATTACCAAAAATAACTAATTTTGATACTGTTACTACCTGAACATAGGAAACAGTATTCACGAGATCAAGTTTACGGACTTCAAGCTTCTTGTTGGGCCTATGACTGCCATCTCCTCCCTCAGACCATTTTTTATTAGAACGAACAGACTCACTAGAACGACTATTACTGCCAGTTATTTTATCCATTGCTAGGGAACCACTTTTGTTAGTTCTATTTCTCTTCTTCTCTTTAGTATCTTGAGGAAAAAGGGGGCGAATTTCTTGGAATGGGAGAGAACTCAGAGAAGAGCATTTTGAGGAAGAGGAGAGGGTGGCGTAGATGGGAGTTGCATCATTGTCCCTAACCTTTTTGTCTTGACAAATTTAAACTTGACCAGCCTTATACGTATTTCATCCACAACAAACAAATCGAGTCGATTTCAACACGAACAAAATCCATACTACCTTCCAAGTTTGGAGATGAAGAAGTTGAATAGAAATCACTGATAAATTGGTGCCGAGGGAGTGATGAATATGTTCTTATTTTTAGTGTAAAAAATACCGAGGAAGAAGAGCTAGGCTGCTTGCTCCGGGATTATGACTAAACACTGTGTCAATCGAGCCAAACTGCTCGTGGGCTCGTGTCACAAATTTTTTTTTTTCTACTTTCCTTTTCCTATAAATACCCAACCCATTACAATATTTTTTCCCACCAAAATTTCATTATCTACTCCACTCTCTACTCTTTACAATTTAAAAATCATTATCAACAATATCATTCATTTATTCTATAATTCTCTTCTACATTTTTTACATTATTATCTTAATTTTACAACTCATTTTATACACTACTATATAATCTTCATTCACTTCTCAATTCTACATTTCTACATTCTATTTTAACATTCAATTTCTACTATTCACAAATGGATCCACGAGCATTTGTTGAAAACTTGTTCAGTATGGAAGGCGAAACACTTGCCCAAAATCAATTTGGGAATGAATTTGCCAGTCTCAATGAATTATCAATTCTAGAAAACATTGAAAATTTTACGTTCGTGAAGGTAGTCATCCTGATCCAATAGATTTGTATGACGTTGATGTTGATCCTAGTATTCCAATTGATTTGGAACAAGATTAAGAACCTACATTAAATATTCTCGATGCAAGAGGGAATAGAAATGGGAAGAAGCAGACAAAATGTTGGGACCATTTCAAATTGGTTAACACTGATCGTGTGATCGATGGACTTCCAGAAACCAAAGCAGTATGTAAATATTGTCAACAACGACAAGCATGACAAAAAAACATTAGAATCACTCACCTCAATTGTCACTACAAAACATGTGCGGCCAAACATGGGCTTCTTCCAGCTTGTTAAACGCAACTACAGTTTGGTACTAGTAGCGTCGGTGCTACTACTACGCCACTTTCTACGTGGATGTATTCGGAGGAGGAAGCTCGAACAGGAATGGTGAAGTTCGTCGCCGCAGCGGAGCTGCCACTAGCTATAGTGGACAACCAACATTTCATAAACTATATCAAACAATATCTTCAACAGAGGTGCGTTGGGGTAAGTCGAAATACTCTTTGTTCTAATACAATTGAATATTTTCTTAATGCAAAGAAATTATTGATTGCGGATTTAGAAAAATATGAGGATGTCATATCTTTAACTTTGAATTTGTGGGAAGAGATTAATAAGAGAGGTTATATAACTACAACCGCACATTATATAGACCCACTTTGGGTTATGCACAAACAAATTATTGCTTTTAAAATTGTTGAGTATCCTCATAACGCTCAAACTATATTTAATACTATTATGTTAATAATTAGATAATATAAATGCGAGAGTAAAATTCGTTCTTTTACGTTTGACAATGTTTCCGTAAATAAAGTTGTCATCAATAAATTGCATAAAATACTTTAACCCGATTTCGGTGGTTATTTATTTCATATTCGATGTGTGTGCCATATTTTTAATTTAATTGTACAAGACGGTTTAAAACATGTGAAAGACGAAATTAGCCGAATTAGGAATGCACTTATATATATCACGATTACACCTAGTAGAAAACAAGCATTTGAAGAATTTTGTAAACAAACTGGGAATGAGCTTACAAAAACTTTCATCACTGACGTAGGTCATAGATGGAATTCAACTTACTTATTATTAAAATTCTGTAAAGGTTTTGAAACGTTTATCGCTGAATTTTATAACAGTAGGCACATTAGAGACGAAGACGACAATATCTTAAATGAATTCGATTGGACTACAATTTTTAAAATTAAAAATTTTTTGGCAAGTTTTTAAACGTCTACAAATATATTGTCTGTTGTTTATTATCACACTAGTTTCATGGTTCTTGAACGTCTTTATATAACTGTTAGGGCTTTTAAGAGATATCAAAATGACCCTGATTTGCATGCAGTTATGGAATTAAAATTTAGAAAATATTGGGAAAAATTACCTATATTATTTCCTTTAGCATACGTCATGTACCTCCGATATAATTTATCGGTTACTAAATTTATAATTGACCAAATTTCAAATACTTTAACTTTTAATATGCCTATTACTTATAGGAATTTGGAACAAACGTTAACTGAAATGTATGAATTATATGCTTCACGAATAGGTACTCAAATTACTCGTGTACCTACTCCTCCTCCCACTAATATAAACGACGACGACGCTGAAATTTTAAGTGAAATTTTAAGTTTATTAGAAAACGTAAACTCATATAGATATGATTCAAATGTATATGCATGTGGTTCCTCTAGTAGTAGTAGTTTGTCTTCCACTGCATGTACTCAAACTTCGAGTATTAGTCCAAATGCGTTGTCCTCTGAATTAATTGATTACTTTAGTTATACTATACCTAGTAACAAATCAGTTAAGAAAAATTCAGAAGATGTCATTGAATTCTAGTGAAATAACGAACGTCGATGGCCAGTAGTTTCTGCAATTGCAAAAGATCTATTAACACCTCCGATTAGCACTGTAGTTTCGGAGTCTGCTTTTAGTGTAGGGAAGAGGGTTCTCTCTGAGATCCGAAGTCAACTAAAAGAAGATATTTTGGAAGCGTTAATGTGCGTGAAAGACTAGGAAGACGTTAATTATCGAATTCAACATAAATATGCCGAAATTACATGTAATCAAGTAAGTGATATTTCACTATATTCATTACAAAATTTTATTTTCATACCTTTATAATTTTTAAAAAAAATTGTACAAGTAACAAGTTATTCGTGTACAATTTTAACTCCGTCGACTCGAAATTGAAGTAGCCGGTCCCAAACCCGGATAAAAGAGGAGGGTTTATCTTTTTTTTTAAATAAAAATATTTTAGAAAATGTATATTTATTATTTTAAAAATTATAAATGTTTTGAAAAATATATATTTTAAAAAAAATAGAAAATATGTATATATATTTTTTTGAATTTAAGATTTAGTTATAGTGGCGTTTAAAAAAAAGTCAAATTTGACGAGCCGGCAAGTCGAGCTGCTCGTTTTGGGCGAGCTCGGCTTGCCAAGCTGCTCGTTTTCGACGAGCTCGGGCACAAGCCGAGCTCGCCCAGAATCCAACGAGCCAAGCTTAAGCTCCAACGAGCCACGAGCTCACACGAGCCGAGCTCGTGCGAGTATTGGTCAAACGGCTCAACTCGGCCCATTGACACTACTACTAAACAGACATGGGGTTATTGTTTGATAGACCTGCCTTTTAATTGGGCTGTACAAACATTTTTGAAGAAATTACACTCAGCCCTACTTTTAGATTTCCATTTTCAAAAATCTCATCACAAGTTTAACTTTTCAAAAATCAGATTTTTTATATTTAATTTAATATGAATTATTTAATTTTCATCCCATTAAAATAACCCAAATCAACCCTAAAATTCATTCCACCTACCGTCCCACTCTCTCCCCTCCGACCCATTCTCTCCTCCCCATCCCAGCCCAACTGCACTTCTCCCGCCGGCGATAGCCAACGGTTTCTCTCCCCTCTGTCCCATTCTCTCCTCCCCGTCTCTATGCTTAGAAACCACCGCCCAACCGCATATCTCCTCGCAGGCGAGAGCCCACAGATCCAGATCTATGGTCCTTTCAGCAGCGCAATTTGTACCCACATATCCAGATCCATATCTCATCGCCAGCTATAGCCCACAGATCCGCCGCCCAACCACATATCTCCTCGACTGTGTACGAGAGCTGTGGATTCAGTTGTTTTTCAGCAGCGCAATTTGAACATCACGGAGTGAAGCGACGTTGGATGTCCCTTCTCCGATTCTTCTTTCCCTTGTTTTGAGTGGTGTGGTGATGGATGCTGCGGGGATGTGCACGGTGGTGCTGTAGATGTTGCTGGAAGATATTGCTGGAAATCGGGGTTGGGTTGGGTGGTGGTGCTCGCATGGCTGTGGTGCTCGTGGTTGGGGTTGTGGTGGTGATGCTCGTATGGCTGTGGTCTGCCCATCATGGTAGGGATGATGTGGTTTTTGGGCGTGTTTTCAGTTTGTGGTGGTGTTTGGGTGGCGATCTACTGTAGAGTTAGCTTTGTTTGTTGGCGGCAGATGGTCGAGGTGAGGTGTGGTGTTGTTGTAGACGGTGTTGTTATTGTGGCAGTGGTTGTGGTGGTTTTTGTAGCGGGTGAACGACAGGCGATGGCGATTTTTTTGGTGTTACAGTGCAGGTGATGGCGGTGGTAGTGTGAGGGGGTGAAGGTGGTGGTTTGGGTGGTATTGTGGCGAGGGCGGGAGTGGGGTAGTGTTTGTAACCAATTATTTGATTGGTTTGTGATCAAAACATTGACGAAGGATCGGGACTAGGGTGGGGTGTTTGGTGTATGTGACCGACATTTTAGTTCATTGTGACCCATCGATAAACTGTGATCTATAATTTTTTAAATCGTGACCAATGAATTAAATTGTGACTTATAAAATGTTTAATTTGAGACTTCGAAATAACTTTGTGAGCAATTAATTTGATTTTTGTGATCGTAAAATAAGTTGCGTGACTTATAAATTTTGTGATTTGTGACCGATGAACAATTGTGACTTTTAAAATTTTAATTTGTGACCGATGAACGAACTGTGACCTAAAAAATTTTGAATTGTGACCTAATTTTTTTTTGAACTGTGATCAAATTGCATAGATCTGTGACCTTAATATAGTCGTCCAAATTGGAGTAGTCGTCGAAACGGTTGCCGGAGATCAGTTGTGACCGGAACGGTAACCGGAATAGTTATGTTATATTAGTATTAAATATGTTCATAAATAAAAACTTAAAAAAACCTGATTTTTGAAATTTGAAACTTGTTTTTGTATTTTTAAAATGGTGTAAAGTAAAAATCTTAGATATTCATATGTATTGTTCATTTGTTCCCAACATTTTTCCCTACTTCTCATGGCAAAGGGTTCATCATATAAACTATTCAGCCCAATACTAACTGTGGCCCGTCAAAGATAAGAGACTAGACACGGCCCAAACCAACTCTCTAGCGCGAAACGTCCCAAAACTTTCCAATTTTTTTGCATTTTCGCCTCCAACGTTTTCTTTTTTTCTTTCGTGGGTCCTCGACCTTTGATAAATTAACGACAGTCATCCTCCGTCCATTTTTTTGTTAGTCAAGCCATTGACCAGATTAAAAGGTCATTTCCGGTATTATTATTTGAATTATCGAAAATTAATATTCAGAAAAGAGTTTTTATAAAGTAATAATAATAATATATCTGTTTGGGTGGCATTAAATGATATATTGAGTCTTATATTCCCACTTTTTTTTATTATTTATCACTTAGAGCTTGTTTGTCTCCCATTTTGAAAGAAGAAATAGAGTTTTGAATAATATTTTTTGGAGAATGTAAAATGTAGACCAACACTTTGCACCAAGAATCACCGGGCTCAGTCTCCAAAATCAACACCACAATCAATGAAACCACCACAAACCTTCACCTCCTTTCTTGGTTGCTCAAAACCGAAAATCAACCCACAAAGAGCTATGGAGGAAGAAGGATAAATAGCCAAGAATGTTAACCACACAGGTTAACTTAAGAAGAAGAAGATATTTCACTACCAAGATCACAAAGCAAGGTAAAAGAGAGCACAAAAGAAGCTGTGAAGTCGATTCTCTTCAAGACACAAAGAACGGCTATGTAATTCCCCTCACTTGTTGGACATTAGACTAGGTATGTATAGTGAATGGATTGGGCTTTTAGGTCATAGGCCCAATAACACAAAGAAGAGGTGAGCTATTAACCGGTAAGAGCCGTCCTAATTCGGGTTGGGCCATGAGCAACCCTAATTAAATTAGGTTGCTTCGAATGGCCCAAGTGGGTTACGTGGATAGTTCCATAAATTGTGGTGTCGATATACATTCAGTCAATTGGCCAATGCCGACTGGATAAAAACAATCGAGACTTTCATCATCGCCCAGGGAGGTCGTTTGACAACAAATTGCCTAACAGAGAATGTGTGGTTAAAAAGTAAAGTAATTTTATTAGTTTGTGTTTTAAATATTTTATCGAGTGAATATTTTATCGAGTGAATATTTCCTATTATCCCTATCCCCAGCATAATCAGCATCAACATTTCCCTTTAGTTTAACACCAAACTTTAGACTTACATTACAAGTATCCTTTAAATACCTTAACAACCATTTTAAGGCTTCCCAGTGCTCGGGACCAGGATTAGACATATACCTACTAAGAGTGCTCACAGCGAAAGCTAAATCAGGTCTAGTGCAAACCATCAAATAAATAACAGAGCCAATCACATTTGAATATGGAATTCTACTCATGTATTCTACCTCCTTTTCATTACAAGGAGATTGATCTTTAGATAGAATGAAATGACTAGCTAAAGGTAAAGTAACAGATTTGCACTCATGCATGCCAAATATCTTTAGCACTTTAGAAATATACGATGATTGATGCAAAAACAAGATGGAATTTGACCTATCTCTTTCAATTTCCATACCTAGAATTCTTTTAGCTTTTCCTAGGTCTTTCATGTCAAATTCACCATTCAAACTTGTTTTTATATCACTTATCCATTTAGATGATGAACCAATTAAGAGCATATCATCCACATAAAGCAATAAGAACACATAGTCATTACTAGTATCATTATGTTGGAAATAAAGGCAATGATCAAACTTACTACGATGAAACCCTATAGATAGTACAAAAAGTCAAAACGTTTATACCACCGTCTAGGCGATTGTTTTAAGCCATATAAGGATTTTTTCAGAAAACACACATAGTCAGGTTTTAATTTATCTTTAAAACCTCTTGGTTGATTCATAAAGATTTGCTCATCAAGTTCACCATGTAAAAAAGCAGTTTTTACATCAAGTTGTTCAAGTTCCCAGTCAAAATGTGCAACAAATGCAAGCATGACCCTAATAGTAGTGTACTTAACAACTGGTGAAAAAATCTCATTGTAATCAACTCCCTCCTTCTGAGTGTATCCCTTGGCCACTAATCTAACCTTAAACCTTAAGGGTTCAGTTGCGCTAATACCCTCATTAACCTTAAAACCCACTTACAGTCAACAGTAGATTTATTCTTAGGTTTTGGTACTAACTCCCAAGTTTGATTCTTCTCTAAAGAACTCATCTCATCTTTCATTGCCTTGAACCACTCTTCAGATTGGTCACTCTTCATCGCCTCTTCAAAGGTCTTTGGTTCCCTATCAGCCAGCTCCTCATAACTCGCATGAGCAAAAGCTAGCTCGGATTCATAACCGAATCTCACAGGTGCTCTAGTCTGTCTCCTCTCTCTATCCCTAGCTAAGTTATAGTCTGCTAGAGGATTCTCTTCTTCAGGGTGTTCTTCTACTACTACTTCCTCTCTGTTCTCAACATCAGGTTGTTGTTCCTGAGTCTCCACCTCTCTCTGTGTAACAGTGACAGATGTGCTAGGTTTTTCTAACTCCACTTCCAGCTGACCACTCTCTTCACCTTGAATCTCCTCACTTACAGGTTCAGATTCAGCTCTCAAACATGGCATTTCACTCTCATTGAATGTGACATCTCTACCCACAATGATTTTAACTCCCTTATGGCTCCTATCCCACAACCTATACCCATTGACACCTTCTGGGTAACCTAGAAAAACACATTTTCTAGCTCTCGGTTCAAGCTTTCCCTCACTCTGATGAGAAAATGCAGTGCAGCCAAAAGTTCTAAGCATGGAGTAATCACTTAGTTTACCAAACCATTTTTCATGTGGAGTGTCACCATTCAATGCAGCAGATGGAGTCAAATTAATCAAATAACAAGCAGTCATAACAGCATCGCCCCAAAAGGACTTTGGGACTCCAGAACTTAACATCATGCAACGCACTTTATCAAGTATAGTTCTATTCATCCTTTCCGCTACCCCATTCTGTTGGGGAGTGTAAGGAACCGTTTTATGTCTTGTTATTCCACTTTCCTTGCACATATTATCAAAATCAGTGTTACAAAACTCTAGGCCATTATCAGTTCTCAAAAACTTGATCTTTTTACCAGTTTGATTTTCAACTTGTCTTTTCCAATTATTAAATTTATCGAAAGTGTCGGATTTATCCTTCAAAAGATAAACCCACACTTTCCTAGTGTAGTCATCAATAATTGACAAGAAATACCTATTCCCACCTGGAGTAGGCGTACTGGATGGACCCCACAGGTCCGAATGCACATATTCAAGCATGCCTTTAGTTTTATGAACACTCGAGGAGAAAGTAGTTTTGTGATGTTTACCAAGCACACAATGGTCACAAAAAGGTAAATCAGACACACAGTCATTTCCAAAAGCACCCTTATCATTAAGAAGCTTAATCCCCTTAATACCCACATGTGCAAGTCTATTGTGCCATTTTTGTGTGTGATCAGACTTAGCGGAAGAGATAGAGGAGTTTAAGCCTCTCATCACTTCCCCAGTAGTTATGTAAATATCATTTTTTCTAACACCCTTAATAGAGACAAGTGCACCCTTAATCAATTTCAAAATCCCATTTCCAATTTTACCGGTGAAATCAGATTTCTCAAGTCGTCCTACTGAAATTAAGTTTCTAGACAATTCAGGGATATATCTAACATCTTTTAAAGTATACACAAAGCCAGTATCAAACTTTAAAGTAATATCACCCATGCCAACGACACTGTAAGCAGAATTGTCACACAACACAACATGCCCATCATTTGATTCATGCAAATTTTCAAACCAATCTTTATGCGATGTCACATGAAAAGATGCACCAGAATCAAGAATTCACTCATGAAAACGAGAATTGGCAGTTAAGTTCAATTCGGCAGGAGAAACATCAGGACTTGTAATCAAATAGACTTCACCATCACAATCATCAGAAACAGAAGATAACACATTAACCTCATCTCGATCTCCCCCCTTTTTCTTGTTTTTCTCTTTATAGCAATCCTTTATAAAATGCCCCGTGTTCCCACAGCCATAGCATTTTCGTTCCTTAGTCCTAGACTTGGACCTAGGTTTACCCTTGCCCTTCTTTCTATGTCCATTACTACTTGACTCGCCACTACTTTGGTAACCATCATGACTGTTTTGCCTAAACTGAGTTCTACCTCTCATCATGTGAATCTCACCGCTTTTCTTATCATGTTTTTCAGCTCTCATCTCCATCTCCTTACTTCTAAGGGAGTCAACGACAATTTCGGGTGTCAACGTGTCTCTACCATACTTAATAGCATTTTTGACTTCACGATAAGTATCAGGTATAGCATTTAGCAAAATGATAGCCTTGTATGTTTCAGACACTGACTCACCACAGTTAACAATATCTTGAACAAGTTTATTAAACACATCCAAATTGTCATCCAATTCTTTTGAAGAATCCATTTTGAAACTGAAAAAACGCTAAAGTAAGTAAAGCTTGTTGGGAGTAGATTTTAGCAAATACAGATCTTCCAACTTTTTCCAAAGTTCTTCAGTGGTTTTTAGTTTACCCACTTTTCTTAAAACAAATCGCCCAAGTGTAAAATAATAGAGGTGTAAGCGAGCTCATCAGCCTCTTCTTTTTGTTCTTTTGAAAAATCAGCGGGAAAACTGCCATCAATGGCTTTTGAAACTTTTTGTTGAACCAAAATACCCCTCATTTTCTGTTGCCAAATAGAAAAATCACATTTTTCAGTAAAAGTCCCCAAATCAAAATTGCGCGTTGTCATTTTCAAACAAGAAACACAAAATCACAATTAAGCCACACAAAGCAGACCTAGGTTCACAAATATACACCGTTTTTAGATTCCCAGGGTTTCGTAAGATTCACGATCTTAGATCAAGGAAATTTTCAAACGGGTAAGGTCTATGTATTTTAGAGACTTAACAAAAGCAACCAGAGAGATAATAACAAAAAATAGTTTCACTCACAGTATATCAGAAAATCGATAAAATGCTGTAATTAATCAAAAGAGCAAATTCCAATTACGTAACGAACGAAGAGAGAAATTACTTCCTAATTTCTAGCACAAGCAATGGTTACCCCTTCACGGTAACCCCAAACCTAATGTCACCCCACACGATGACGCGCTAGTGCTGAAAATTAACGAGAGGATCGGCCAATTTACCAGAGCGGACTTGTCTGAGTCCGTAATTATCGAGAGTTGCGAGATTACTGCTTTAGAGCCACAATTTATGGTCTAAAGTAATTCAGTAAGCGTTTTGCAGCCTCGACCGTCGAACAACCGGGGGTAAAATCGTCCAACTTTTCCTGCGTAACCCGAAACACTTAAACAAAAATATCAGTACGTTCAGGAAATCAAGACAAACAAACTGCCTGAAGAAGTCGAGGCCTGAAAACGCCCCACGCGCCGCCATGCGCCGCTCTCCTCCTCTGCACGTGGGCTTCACGCGCCGCCACACGCGCCGGCCGGAATCTCACGCGCCGGTCAGGGAGGATCGCCTCCACCTGCAGAAGCCTCCTGTGGTGTTGGTTTCTTGAAAAGCCAAAAACGTACTCGGACTGATTGAAGAAACCTGTCCAGAATTTTGGCAGCACTGTTCACGCGATTCCAGGTCTGTTCTTGGTCGATTTTGGGTCCGAAAATCACTCCTAAAGCTCTGATACCATATGTAAAATGTAGACCAACACTTTGCACCAAGAATCACCGGGCTCAGTCTCCAAAATCAACACCACAATCAATGAAACCACCACAAACCTTCACCTCCTTTCTTGGTTGCTCAAAACCGAAAATCAGCCCACAAAGAGCTATGGAGGAAGAAGGATAAATAGCCAAGAATGTTAACCACACAGGTTAACTTAAGAAGAAGAAGAGATTTCACTACCAAGATCACAAAGCAAGGTAAAAGAGAGCACAAAAGAAGCTGTGAAGTCGATTCTCTTCAAGACACAAAGAACGGCTATGTAATTCCCCTCACTTGTTGGACATTAGACTAGGTATGTATAGTGAATGGATTGGGCTTTTAGGTCATAGGCCCAATAACACAAAGAAGAGGTGGGCTATTAACCGGTAAGAGCCGTCCTAATTCGGGTTGGGCCATGAGCAACCCTAATTAAATTAGGTTGCTTCGAATGGCCCAAGTGGGTTACGTGGATAGTTCCATAAATTGTGGTGTCGATATACATTCAGTCAATTGGCCAATGCCGACTGGATAAAAACAATCGAGACTTTCATCATCGCCCAGGGAGGTCGTTTGACAACAAATTGCCTAACAGAGAATGTGTGGTTAAAAAGTAAAGTAATTTTATTAGTTTGTGTTTTAAATATTTTATCGAGTGAATATGTAGTGAAGATTGTTTATTGTAGCAAATAATGTTTGATAAAATGGATTAAAAAACAGGGTTTTAATGTCGTGTAGATTATTATACAATATCAATAGTGCATCTAGCATTATTTTAAAATTTTAGGGTAGCTTTGCCCGTGAAAATAATGCAATAATTCAATGAACTTGTCGTAGCTTCAACTAATGCTATGAATGCAAATTAGACCAACATCCCATGGACAAATTTTTCAATGTCACGTGATACTCCTTTGTTTGGAAGGGGAGAGCCAAAAGTGATAGAAGTGAATAGTAGCATAGGTTTTAACTCGTAAATAGTCGATACAACATTGATTTCTCGCTTCTCGACTTCACAAAAAATAATCATTTACAAATATTTTACAATTAAAAAATATTAAATTTAATGTGGTCATAGAGATTTTTTGCAGACTTAGCCCCTGTTTGGGGCAAATTATTTGCCCAAAATAATGAGAATTATAACCATTAACCATCAAATCATCTGAAAATTATTGACTTCTCAAGTCTTGTGTGGGGCCCAGCTTTGACTCCAACGACTGAAATTCTCATTCTTTTGCCTAAAATAATGAGTCTCAAACAGTGGCTTAGATATCTCTTTACATCATGATAATATATATAGTGTATGAATCAAATCCAATTTCTAGCGAGTTTTGTTAAGTAAAGGATTGTAAGGTCCTACAGAATTGACACAATTAAATTTTTTTGCATATTGGATAACGAAATGAGTAGTCTATTGGCTTCCACCTTGTCATTGCACCCCCCGCGAAATTTCTCATCCTTGTCCTTTTTGATTGCTTGTATCTATTATAAACTATTCTCCTCTATAATTTTATACCAACCAAAATAGTAGTAATACAATAAAGAAAAAAAAAACACGTGTTGATGACCATTTCGTGTTACTTGTGAAAATTACACATCAAGTCTTCCAACTTATGAAGCGTCAAAGTCTTTTTTTAAGTCGAATATTTGGGTCTTTATATCATAAAGCGAGCATTCTTTATTCCATTTTGTTTCAAAAAATTAAAATAAAAAAGAGTGAGAAAGAAATAGTTGATTATAAGAAGGGTAAATTGCATCAGAGATCACAAACCTTTCAAAAATGTGTTGTGGGGCCGAACCTTTAAATAAATATGCAAGGTAAGGTCCCTCGACTGTTTTCAAATATTTGACTAATTTGTAGAGGTCAAAATGGTCTTTCAACATTATTTCATTTAAAACAAGGGGGGGTTATATTACCACCAAAATTTTTATTTCAAATACCACATTTTAATAGTAGTTAAGTTCACCAATCTCTGCTTTTATAATAATTATTTTCTTAACTTTTTTTAATTGAATTCTTATTTTTATCATCCATTAATTAGTACGTCTCATCTTTGATGATGATCTATATCAAAATATTATGTTTTCATTATTTGAAATGAGGGAAAAATATTTCTTTTGCACTTTTTATTTGATTATTTAAAAAAAAAATGATGAAAAGATAAGTTGTTTTATGCCATTTCGATGGATTTTTGGACACAAAAATATTATCAAATACAAAATGTGTTAACTAATGAAAAGTTTAAGAATAAAAATGACATGAAAATTTTTTAGGGACATAAGTGTTATGACGAACAAATATTAAGAACATTAAATACAGTTAAAAATTTAGTGCAAAAAATAAAAATTGTGGTATGAATATAATTACCATTAAAACAATTAAAGTAATAAAAGAAGAGAAATAAAATACTAAAATATGAAAAGAGTGAGAAATTGATTAACCAAAAATGATAATAGTTCATCTTCTCCGTCTAAACCCTTGCACTCCAACCACTTCCACCCCACACTACCGATCAAACCCACCCATATCCAATCCGACAATCGTCGATATGAGACCATCGACACCACCCCATACCCAGTGAAACCATTCCAGAATATCTAGACTAGGTTCTCTTATTCACTAGAGAAAATTAGAATTTCTGGATTAATTTCACAATGAATAAAACTCGAATCTTTTGTTTCGTTGAAAAGCCAAAGATCTAGTATGGGTTGCTGATTTCCCAATGGAACAAGGGGTTCGACAGTGATTTCACAACGAAATCAGTCCAGAAACCACAGTTTCGTTAGAAAATCAAATATCTAATCTTGTTTGCACAAAATCAGACTAGATTCTCTATTTCACGTGTGAAACCAATCAAATTTCACAGTGCAATCAGATTAAGTAGTAACGGGTGATGGTGAGAGTGGGGTTGTGCCAACGATAATGGGGCAATTTTTAATTTTTAATTTTTTTTTTGCATTTCTCTCTTTTTAATCATTTTAATTGTTTTAAATAAATTAATATGAAAATATAATTTTGTCATTCTATAAATTGGTCAAATTTTTGGACCGTGTGGGATTTGTGTCAATTTATAGTTTCTTAATGAAAACCATTTAAGGGATCTTACTCTGCATGTTAATTAAAAGTTTTGGCTACAAAAATAAAAGATTTGGGATCCACGACATTTTTTAAAAGTTTGGGGACCATTGGTATAATTTACCCATATAAGAATTATAATAAGAAAGAAAATTGGGGAAATAATGCGTGCTCCATGCTAGTGACTTAAACAATAGATACGTAATCTTGATTATAACCCCAAATAATATGATATTTCTCTAATTAAGACAATTCAACTACCACAAATTTAATAAACTGGCCATGAAAGACAGAAGATAGAAAAGTTGGAGATTAAGGGCGTGTTCGATCGTGTTTAAAATCCAATTAAAATTGAAAATATAGTCGTTATTAGGTTCCACTCGTCTAATAAAAGTCAACAATAACTGGTAGTTTTTCAATTTTAATCCGATTTTAATCTCTACCAAACACGCCCTAAATAATACTGAGCATGACAAAAAATAAGATTAAAATTAAATTTTATGTTCACATTTTAATACAAAGATAAAAAAATCAAAATTGGAGGCGTAGTTTTTTAACTCTATTTTATCCATCTCCGTACCTAGTAGAAAAATCAACGAGATTAAATGTTTTATATTCACGTTTTAATACTATGATAAAAATATTAAAACCTTCATTGATTTTTCTTTGCTTCGATAATTTATAACTACAGAGGTATTAAAAAGTTGAATTAAGGTCTACATTATAATATATGAAAACTAATGGCACGTTCTCTTTGTTGTTTTCATGCCATTTTCAGTTTTCGAAAACACTGAAAACACGTTTACTTATCTATTTTTAAAAACGATTTTTCAAAAACGAATTTAAAATTTAAAACCAAGCCAAAATTTCATTTTATTTTTTTGAAAATAATTTTTCAAAATGATAAAAAGAACTCATTTTCAGTAATTTCAAAATGGACACTCAAAATACAAAACTCAAAATGAATTCAAAACTCAAAATTAAAAAATGAAACATGAAGAGAATGGATGATTCATATTTATATGGCTTGTTCTTCATTTTGCACACAAAAATTATATTATACAAAGGTGTAAATAGGATCGGGCTAGGTTGGACCACCTATGAAAATAGATTATATTTCTTGTAAATGATATAGAGTCTAGATCAAATCAATTGACTCAACTTTACAATTCTAATTACGTGTGTAATTTGATTTCTTGTTCGAGTGTTTTGGCTATTTGGCAAATGGGAAATTTTTGAAAAGTTGTGGGCCGCTTCACCGTCCACTCATGTTCGGAGTCTTCGGACGCTCAAATTAGAAAAGTTTTATTTTCCTATATAGTTTAACAAGAAAATAAGTCAAGCCAATTATGTTTTATTAGGGGAAAAAGAAAAAGGAAATTGCCTTTTAGAGTTTTTTTTATTAGTCCTTGTTTGATCCCATTTTTCTAAAATATATTTTTCCCTCTTTTATTTTTAATATCACATAATTCAATAAAATAATATTACACGTAACCCAAAAATTTTTCTTCATTTTTAATAACACATTTTCCATCAATCGACTATTTTAAAATGTATTATACACAATAAATAGGGCTCAGAAAGGCCCTTAGTGAGTGTTTGACACCCGTTTTAATGGGTTGGAAAATTTCGAAATAGTGATTGATGAGAGAATGCGTGGTGAAAAAGTGATGAAAAGTTTTAAATTTGTGTTTAATATTATTTTATTTTGAGATTGTGTGGTTGAAATGAAAAAAGAGGATGAAATGAGTAAGAAAATGGGTGCCAAACAGGGGTTTAATATAAGTGTACCGTAATTGGCCATATGTGCAAGTGACTTTTTAAAATTATTTCCTAGCTCTTGTTGCCCTTGAACTTGTATGATTGAGCGCTAAAGGATTTCATTACTCTCTCTCTCACCTATTGGAAAATGTAAGGGGGCCGGTTGAAGATTGCCAATTTTTCATTTAAGATACAAGAAAGATATTACATTTGGATGCCATTATGTGTATTTATACTAAGAGAGATTATTTGAAATCTTTTAGATGCTCGACACATGACTTTATCCTAATAATCAATTAATAAAGTTCAATTGTATCTAATTATAACTGTCTATTGTATAAATTCATGGACGTTATAGTCTGTGGCCATCCTAACTTGAATATAGACTAAAAAGTTGTCCAACGGATACTTCTCCTCGAACAATACATTCTGAGCGAGGCATCCAATGACATTGGCCTAATAGCCTCATAAGGCACATATGGTAGAAATGACACTGAAATGGAGTGTGATCTTGCATGACCTCTTACTTTATTTTTTACTAAATAGATTGTCACGTGACCTAACTCGTAGGTTGAGACATAACAATAAAAGGGAAATGCTTCGAATGAAATGAGTATATTATGACAAAAAAGATATTTATGGGGTGTTGCCATTTAATAAATGGAAGCAAATTTTCCTTTAGCCCTTATTCGTCTTTCATTCTTTCAATAATTTTTTTTCTACATACTCATTTTTAACAAAGCATTCACACAATAAAATATTCTATATGTATACTCAAAATTTTTCCCTATTTTTTAACTGTACACACTTCAAGTAATTACTATTTAAAATAATGTTAACAGGGGCTTAAGATAATTGGTGCAGCTAATCAGATTCTAGAATGCTGGTTTGGCTCAACATTGGAAATTTCGTCGAAAAAGTCGATTTCTCCCCCTCAACAACTCTCTTGGCTTGTCTTGACTGTTTCGATCACTTGGAAGATTTATTTTTCTTTTCAAAATAGCCTCATGGTAAAATTAGTCAAAAAAAAAAACAAAGGCTTTGTTTTCATCTAATTTTGATTAAGAAAAATGTTTATTGTTCATAACGATTTATATAATATTTTAGTAAGGCCCTGTTTGAGCCACACTAAATTCTCATTATCATTTTTCTACTCATTTTCAACCACACATTTTTTAATAAAATAATATTTTACATCTCATCAATAAATTTTTTTTCTTTTTCAACCACACATTTTCCATCAATTTCCTCATTGTTAAAATCTTAATCCTACTTCAAAATGCCTTAGCATTTCATTCCTTTAACAATCTAAATTGATGTTAAGTAGATGAAAACATTCTAAACACTTTACGAGATACTAAAATGAAAAAATTGTAGTTCAAAACAAACTTGAATATCCGCTATCTTTTTCAAGTATTAGACTCTGTTTGGTACACATTATTTTTTTCATTCACATTCTTCTACTCATTTTTAACCACACATTCTTCAATAAAATAATATTTTCCATCACATCAATAATTTTTCCTTCATTTTTAACCACACATTCTCCATCAATCTACTATTCAATAATACATTCTTTTAAAAGAATGTGTCCCAAACGCACTCTTAATTAGATCTATTATAAGAATTTTATGTTAGTTGTATCGATGTCGACTTCCCTTTGTGCGGGGACCATTGGGCTGACCGAAATAACCATAATATCATTTTCCACCGTCCAGTCTTCTCTTGTGTGTCCCCCTCTTACAATAATTCCGTCCATATACAATTACAGTAGAAAATCTAAGCCACTCAACCTAAGTCACCCATCAGGCAAAAATAGGATAAATTCATCAATGACCATCAAACTTTATACTTAGTGTCACCATGACCAACCAACTTGATTTTATTTCATCATAACCACCCAATTTCATATAACGTTTCACCATAACCACCCAATTTAATATAACATTTCACTGTGGTCAACCAATTTTTTTTTATTTTTTTCAGTAATTTTAAAAGAGGTAAAACAGTACCTTTGTATTATATATATAAATAAATTAAAAAAAAAAGTTTTTTTGAAATTTTAAAAACTTTTATTTTAAAATAAGTTTTTATTTTATTTTAATTTTTATAATAAATTTTTATTTTATTTTATTATTATTTTTTTAAAGTGTCTTTTTAAAAATAAGTTTTTATTTTATTTTATTTTTCTAAGTAACATTTTTTAATAAATTTTTATTTTATTTTATAAGTAACTTTTTTTAAAAATACGTTTTTATTTTATTTTTTAAGTAACCTTTTTTTAAATAAGTTTTTATTTTTTTTTAAATTTTATTTATATATATAATATAAAGTTGTCGTTTTACCCCATTAAAAATTACTGAAAAAAATGGAAATAAATTGGGTGACCATGGTGAAATGTTACATTAAATTAGTCAGTCATTGTGAAATGTTATATAAAATTTGATAGTCATGGTGAAATAAAATAAAATTGAGTGGTTATAATGACACTAAATATAAAATTGAGTGATCATAATGAAATAAAATTAAAATAATTGATCATGGTGACACGAGCACAAAGTTGGGTGACCCGGCAAAAACGCATCCACATTTACTCACCCCACCTTTTCAATTCTCCCTCTCTATATATCATCCCCATTCTCCACTTTCCATCACCACACAGGCACAGGCACAGGCACAGGCACACGAGATCAAACTTCAAAGCATATAAATTTTCTTGTTTTCTTCTGAATCAAGAACCCAAAAGGCTGGATTTTAAGTAGGAGTTGTTTAGAGATTCTTGTGGTGTTGTTTTGAGAGGGGGTAAAACCCAGAGGGAAACAAGTTGTAGACAACACGGCTATACTAAGAGCAAAACCGCTTCTCATCCATGTCCGGGCAGTACGATGTAAGGGTTGTGTAAGTGAGAGCAGCCCTTCGCCGCACGGTGGACGTGGTGCTTTGCCTTCTGAAGGCGGCAGCCCTTCCGACCTCCTCTTCCTCGCCGGCGGCGGGATCTACTGTTAGGTTCCATAGAATAATTTATTAGATATTTACTGTATAAAATTGATTAGAATTGTATTACTGTTTAGCAAAAAAGTTTCTTTATCTGATTTTGGTTGTGGGCTTGGTGGGTCGTTCTTGTAATTTGGAAGATAAAAAGATAATATACCTGTTAAGAGATATAAGATGATGCTGAGAATCAAAAGAGTTCCAACTGTTGTTTCGAATTACCAAAAGGAAGAGGGGGATGAAGGTGGCTGCGGCCGGAATTGCCTGAGAAACTGCTGCCTTCCGGGTATCAATTGAATTTCTTCGATTATTTTAAGGTTTTCTATTTCTTTTTATGGAAATTGAGTTGTAATATTTACTGTGTTTTCGATTAAATTAGGAGCAAAGCTGCCTCTGTATGTTGTCAAGAGGGTGAATAAGGTTTCTTGTGATAAGGGTTTGGTTGAACATGAGGATAAAGAGGCTCCAGTTGCCTTCTTGGACTCCCTTCTTCTTGGGGAGGTAATTTCCGTTTGATTTACTATATTCATCAGTTGTTTGCTACTGAGATTACTACGGTTTTATGAAATTATTTCTACTTGATGACAGTGGGAGGATCGTATGCAGAGAGGCCTTTTTCGCTATGATGTCACTGCTTGCGAAACCAAGGTTTTTGTTATTCCCTTCTCATTTCTTAATCTGTACCAGGTTTCAATTCAAGGCCTTAAATGAGTATAAAATATTTTCTTGTACTATATTGTTTCACATCTGAATTGTGTACTAATAGTAATGAAATATAGGTGATTCCGGGGGGATATGGCTTTATTGCACAGCTGAATGAGGGCAGGCACCTTAAGAAGAGGCCGACTGAGTTTCGAGTTGACAAGGTATTGCAGCCGTTTGATGAGAACAAGTTCAACTTTACGAAGGTTGGGCAAGAGGAGGTGCTCTTCCAATTTGAACCAAGCGATGATGATGAAGTCCAGTTCTTGCCAAGCGCACCCATTGATGTCGAGAATTCACCTAGTGTCGTTGCTATCAATGTATTTTTTCGTTCACTTGCTTTTCTTATGGTTTTTAGTTGAAAATTGGAGCAGTAGATTAACCGTTGGTGTTTATAACTTGACAGGTCAGTCCTATTGAATATGGACACGTGCTGTTGATCCCCCGGATTCTTGAATGCTTGCCTCAGAGGATTGACCGTGAAAGCTTCTTGCTCGCTCTGTACATGGCTGCCGAAGCAGGAAATCCCTATTTCCGATTGGGATACAATAGCTTGGGTGCATTTGCCACCATCAACCACCTTCACTTCCAGGTTCCAAACCACTACCATTTTAAGCCCATGATTGGCTCATGTATATAAACACTCAAGCCACTTTTAATCTATACATTTACCCACAAGTACTACCCACTTATTTTAGCACCAATTTCTATCTATTTACAATTTAAAACTTTTAAAACACTTCCTGAACACACTTTAAATTGCTATCACTTAAATTCTTAGTGGCATGTAGCTAAAATCTTGTTCTTTTAACTGTCGGTGTACGGCTTATGGAACATGCACTAATAATCTATAACTTCTATATAACTAAAAATAACATCTATAATTGTCTTGCAACAGGCTTATTACTTGGCTGTGCCATTTCCTATTGAGAAAGCTCCAACTGGGAAGATAACCACTACACAGAATGGGGTGAAAATCTCCAACATTCTGAACTATCCCGTTAGAAGTCTTGTTTTTGAGGGTGGAAACACGCTGGAAGATTTATCCAATGTCGTCTCAGGCTCTTGCATCTGCCTGCAAGATAACAACATTCCTTACAACGTTCTCATCTCTGATTCTGGAAGGAGGATTTTCCTCTTCCCACAGGTATTTACTCAACACGTAATCCTTTGCACTCCAGGTCTGCTTCATTTGATCTTTCACTTTCTAATTTGTCAAATGAACAAACAGTGCTATGCGGAGAAACAGGCTCTTGGGGAAGTGAGTCCCGAGCTCCTCGACACTCAAGTTAATCCAGCGGTTTGGGAAATCAGTGGACACATGGTGTTGAAAAGGAAGGAGGACTATGAGGAGGCATCTGAGGGGAATGCTTGGAGGCTTCTTGCCGAGGTCTCCCTTTCTGAAGAGAGGCTAGATGAAGTGAAGGATCTTATATTTGAAGCCATTGCTTGCTATATTGATGATAACAAAGGTGTCACTCCAACCTTGCTTGAGGAGTCTGGTGTTACCCTTCAGTCTCTTGAAGACCCTGATGCCGTTACAGGCTCCCACCCTGCTATGGTGCCTGCCTAGCAGAAAATGCCCGGTTCTGATCTGAGATTTGGGCATTGAAGACCAGATCAGTGATCTCTTCGTATTATATTTATTATTATTTCAGCGTGATATAGGAGTTTCTATGGCTTCTCTTGTGGATATGCCTAAATAATGCAAACTAGGTTTGCCTTATCATTGGAATGTCTGTGACTATGTGTTGGCTTTGCCAATCGACTTGTGTGTTTCTTTTGGAGTAATGTATTGAAGGTATGTTTGATTTAGACCTCTCAATCGATCCTTGTATATGTTGCCTATAAGTGCCCCTTTTGTTTATGATTCCCGATGAAAGAATCTTGTCTCTGTCTCTATGATGCTTTGTGATCTTTACAGAAGTTTAATTCCAATAGAGGATGACAATTTTTCTTGTGTTTAATGCAGAGGGCTATATAAATTCAGAGAGGAACTAGCTTTGCTTGCTTGTGAAACTTGGAAAAGTCCGAATTTTTTGTTTATTAGTTTTCTCACACCTACAACTATATGATACTGTATTTTACTTCTTTAGCCATTACTAGTCTATTATGTGTTTGGTACAATCGACTGAACAACTGGATAAGATTGAGAAGTTAAAAGATGTCGGGAATGTCCTCTTTCTGTGGCTCGTGTTCATTTATCTTACTCTTCACCTACATTTGACCCTGGATTTGTGTGAATTAAATCAATGAACTGTATCAAAAATAAAAATTTGATCTTAAATCGATTTAACTTCATGATTTAGGACATTACAATTTAAGGCCTCAACATCGATAGATCTATGAGATACTTTTTATTATTTTTTGTGATTTAAGATTTTTTCAGATTTTCATCTTTTCTATAAGCACGTTAATGTTGGACCAGTTGCATAACCAAATGAAGAAATAAAACATTTTCAAGAATGAGGCACATATATATATTTTTTCCCGTATCAATGAAGTGACGTTTTTTGTTTCAGAACCATTATTTAAAAACTATTTTTTTTTATATATTCATTTTAATTCACACATTCACATAAATGTAAAATTGTTTTCAACATTTTAACCACACATTCTCCAAAAATTCACTATTCAAAACTTTGTTTTAAGCAAATAATGACCATCAATGAGCAATGTTATTCATAATAAAAACTACAAGCGGTCGCCTTATGTAACATACTCATGAATCAAAAACCACACTGTCGTGTAAGAGGAGGACCTAAATTTTAGTGGAAATTACATAAAAACAGGTGTTTGAAGATCCATTTTTATAAATCAGGTTTGTAATTTATTTATTCAATTTTGAGGTTTTATCAGTTTAATTAAATAATAAATCATTTATTAATGGACGTGCGTATCCCGTTAATGGTGGGTTTCAAATTGGTTTATATCATAACTTCCATTTTTATTAATTAAATCCCTATTTTCTCTCCAGCACAATCTCATCTCCACCTTATTCGTGCCTAATCTCCATCTCGTTTCCAAAATCAACCGTAAGAAACCTCCAAATCCCACCCAATCTCTGGTGCATTCCCTTTTGTTTGCAGTGTGATTATATCTCTCTACTGAAAGGGATTAGGAATGACGAAAAAAAATGATGAAAAGAATGGGAAGAAGACGGTCCAAACGTTGGGTCAGACTTGCAAAAGGAAGACATTGGACAGTTCGAATAAAACTCCAGAAGCAAAGCAAAAATCGTCCGGGTCAAGTATCAATAAGTGCGTGAAGAAGGTAACCTAACTTTCTATTCGTTTTTTGGGATTTGTTCGTTTATGATTTGGAATAGACATCGGACATGGCTTAGGTGTTTTTAGAGTGACACATTTGTTCGTTATTTCATTTGTGAACTGTAATTTGTCTGAGAAATAGTATTCAAGGTTGGGGGGTTTTATGGTGGACGTTTTTTATTGAATTTCCATTCGCAAAGAGTGTAATGGATCTGTGAACTAATTCCCTTCTGTCATTGCGATTTAATGGGTCTGTAACCTCATTTAGTCACATGTTTTTCGGAATTGAATTTCACGCAGCCTAATGGATCTGTGACCTATATTCCCACAAGTCATTGTGATGATAATGTATCTGGGACCTAATTCTGTAACCTGTTATATGTTTTATAGGCGTTCGTGACTGAGTGGATTACATTATTTGTGTTCGTGACCCCTGTCATGTTTCAACTGTGACCTTATATAAACTTATGTTGCAGGTGTGGGAATACATGTTCCCCCAACATAAATGGTTTCCAGGGAAAATAACCACGTCCGTGGCAAAGGGTGTTATCACCAGCCTGTATAAATATTTGAGCACATCCCAACGACGAATACTAATGTGTACATGCTTTGCGCATTTTTTGGAGTGCAACAATATAGTACTTCAGCCACAGTTGATCCACTACTTTCTTCTTAGACAGGTGCATGGACCAAATGAAGATGAAATTTGGTTTTGCATATCAGGTAGATTTGTAAGGTTCTCCATGGTCGAATTATGTTTAGTAATGGGTCTGCGATGTACGGGAAACAGCGGCATAACTACTATTGAAAGCAGTCATTCAAGGTTGAAGGAAAAATATTTTAGCCAATTGAACATTGTCACACACGAAGACCTGAGGGATGCATTCATTTCAGCCTGTCAACTTCCAGAACAAGATGTGGTTGAAGAAGACGTGGCAAAGCTGGTAGCACTATATTTTATTACAGCCTATCTGCTCCCAAGAGACTACAAGAAGGTAGTGGATCATTGTTTGTTTGTGGTTGTGGAAGACTTCTTTGTGATGGACACATTTCCTTGGGGAAAGATCCTATTTAAAACTACTCTGAATGACATGAGAGAGGGGCTCAGTAAGAGGACGAGACATTACAGGCTAAGGGGTCTGTTACTACCATTCAAGTATGGATATATGAAACTATTCCCAGTCTGGCTGGAACCCTTGTCACAAGGATGCCCGTATCCCATCCTCGTATCCTGAACTAGAAGACAGATGAGAAGCTATCCACGACTAGACTCGAAGAATGCTTCGCAAACCCTGATGTAAGCATTTCAAATTTAGTGAATTAATAGATTCTTAAGATGTTTATTGTTATTAACAATGATTTTTTTGGTTTTATGTCAGCTTCAAATCTGTGACCTTGACGCATTAGAGAATGAGATGCATATGTCGTATATGATGGGGGTTCAGTACATCAAACCAGTTCAGCTTAGGGTGTCATGCGATGGTCAGAGAAAGAAGCGAATGATGGAAAGGTTAGTCGCCAAAATGAGTGGAGGAGCTAGTGTTTCAGGTGGAAACATGTCTACAACGGATCTTACGATAACCGATGGTAGAACTGATGCCGCCATTGTAAATGGAGGTGATGACGACTTTGTTGATACTCCACCGATGTGGCAGGAGACACATGCACATGTACACTCTCCAGTCGAGGAACCTCGTTCAGATGTCCCACCGATAGACGACGTAAGTTGTTATTAAACTTATTATCATGGAAGTACTAACTCTAGTCAGATGAATAACTTAGGTCACGTGTCATAAAATTGCTACATAACTGATTTATTGTACACACAATGCAGGCGGTCGAATAGTTGAGGAATGAACTAATCTCAATGAACGAGATCTTGACTCTTCAAATGGTTGAGATGAGGTCGCATTTGGCATCCACACAGGTTGAACAAATGAGGAAGATGGATGGCATTGTGCAGAAATAAAATGAGATTAGAAGTGACATGCTAGAAATCAGGACAAACATGCAGTTCATGTCTGAGTCTATAATTGCGATGATGTTTAGTACTATATAAGAAATGTTGAAAAAACTCGATGAACTGCGCAGAGATGATCCCGAAGGTCCAGCTGTGAAGGAGGCTGAGAAGCCTACTGCAATAAGTATGATATAGTCATTTTGTTTCTTGAATGACATGCTAGTGAATTTTAATTTTCATAATTGCTTTAATTTCAGACTGAAGAGGTTAGATCGAGTATGGACAAGAAAGGCAAGAGGAAAATGACTTTTCATGACGACCTCGAGATCTAACCCAGTATGCAGCCTCCTTCCTTCGACTTGGGTCTTGGATTTAAGCAAGATGAACCGCAAACTCCGGTTGACTCCAATTCAGTTCAGCAACAGATTGAATCCACAGAGGCAAAGGTACACTCTTATTTTGGAGACTTTCCCAATTTCTTTTGTTATCCATGGATGTCACAGATGTGAACTTGTGCTATGAACCTAGTTACATTCAAGCCACATATGTAAACAGGAATTAGGTCAGGAGTCCATGCAGGTCATATACTTCAATTGGCATTAGGTCACCAGTCCATCTAGGTCACAAATGTCAATTGGAGGTAGGCCAAAATTCAACCAGTCACAGACTGGAAATAGACATAAGATCACGACTTCATGCTGGTTACAGATGCCAACTTCTATTAGGTCACGAGATGCCCTCAGGTCACAGATGTTAGTAGGCATTAGGTCATGAGTCACACAGTTTACAGACGTAGTATTATACCAATAAGTTGAATATTTAAATGTTCAACAAAATGTAGGTATCGACGGTGTCCGAACCCAGTTCAGGATTACCAATTGAGAGGGTGTCCAGACAAACGAGGATACTACAACCTCCATTCGTTGCTGATGAAGGAAAAAGTCTCAAGCAATCTGAGAATGTTTTGGTTTTTGAGCATTATAACCGCAACGCAGAAGATGCCGTTATTGCTACATTCCAGAGTTGGTTCCAACGTGGATACAAACCGAGAAATAAGTAAGTTCAATTTCTACTAATGAAGTTGTTTAACACCTGAATGTAAAATATATATGATGGATCATCACTCATTTACAGGAAAAAGTTCAATGATGCTGATGATCATATCGTTCCTCATTTTGTATTTGGTCTGTTCAAAGTAGGAAGTAAAACCTGGTTCTATGAGCTCGTGAATTCTGAAGCCTCTCTCAGCAGCACGGTAAGAATGAGTACGTATATCTTTTCTCACAGAATGACTGAGACTGAAGTCGCACGTGGTTTATTTTGAGCAATCACATGAGGTCACAGGTCCTGTGAATGAGTCACAGTTCATTTCTAAGCCTCGTAATTGATAATATTTTTTCCTTATACCACAGTACATGGATATTTGTTTTTACTATATCTGCCAATTGACTAAACAGGGGAAGAATATCAAGTTGAAGGCAACCACGACGGACTCATGATTCCAGATGAAGCTAAAAAACATATATTCCAAGTTCCTGAAAGATCCCTCTGTTTTGCTTTCAGAGTCCAGACTCATAGATATTGTTACAAAAGGTAGCCTCCCTTTAAGTTCTCTTTGGGACATGGTGGATGTTGTCTTCATGCCCATTATACTAACAAACAAGGCATACTGGATGCTTGCTATCCTGGAATTCAGCACACACACTCTGGACGTGTTCAACTCTACTGGGAAGACATACCATAACTTCCTTATTCGTGTAGCATCGAACCATTTGTGAAATTTATCCCATATCTCCTGAACTCAGTCGGTCTTTGGAAAAAGAACAATAACTACGATGGTGAAGATCGCATGGACTTGAGGTTAATGATCGACATCAGCCTTCCTCAACATAAGAACGGGTTAGTCTGTGACCGAAAATTTTAGTTCAAATTGTTTTGATTATGTTATGTACCTATTAATTTATGTTACTTTATTTTCAGGCATGACTACGACATCTTCACCATCAAATATACTGAATATATGCTACACGACGATAAGGATTCCATGCCGATGAAATTTGATGCAACGAGATGCAGGCTGGACATAGCATCTAGGCTGTATAAACACATGGGTATATACAAGCCTACAAAAATGGGGAAGCTTAAAAAATGAGAGGAGATTGTAATTGACTGATGTATAGATTTTGATTTTTATTTTGAGATGTTGAATGCAGACTGTAAAGTGTCTGAGGAGGTCTATTTTTTTTTTTTTTTTTACATTTAGTCTGTGGATGGGATCTAGTTGAACAATGAAAATTTGAAAATTGGTAACATCAAATATATGTTACTTTCTTGCTTTTCTGTCATTGCTTGTTGGTCCCAAGTTACCGAGATGTCACAGTATGAAATACAGGGATGCAGTTAGTAAAGTCACATGAGTTATTAAATGTCACATAACGATATACCATGTTACATTTAAGTTTTAACACAATAGTTCATAGTTATACCAGGGGATAATGCTTTGCATTAGGGAAAATATCATTCACGCACTAAGCAAGTCACTTGGGTTAATACAGATCACAGATTGGTATATGAGGTCACAGATTGGTATATTTAGTCACAGCAGGTCACTTGGGTTAATACAGGTCACATCTTAATTTATGAAGTTACAGTCTGGTATATATGGTCAAATAATGGTATATTAAGTCACAGCAGGTCGCTTGGATACAAGTCACTGCTTGGTTTACAAGGTCACAGACTGGTATATGAGGTCACAGATTGGTATTTTAAGTCACATAAGGTCACTTGGGTTAATACATGTCACAGCTTGGTTTATGAGGTCATATACTTGTATACGAGATCAAAGATTGGGTCATGAGGTCACAGAATGGTAAGTTAAGTCACAGCAGGTTACTTGTGTCACAGATTGGTATATGAGGTCACAGATTGGTATATGCGGTCACAGAATGATATAAGAGGTCATATATTGGTATATTAAGTTACAAAATGAAATAAGAGGTCACATATTGGTATATTAAGTCACATATATGTATATCAGGCCACATATTGGTATATCAGGAGTTCTAGAAACCCCATTCCTCGTTGGAAACATTTGTCGTTCATATACAGATGTCACAGGCTTCATATACAAGTTCTTTAACATTTATTTAGGTCACATTTTCGTTACTTAACCCATTTTCATTGCCTTACAGCAAACATTTGAAGTTGGTCACACGGTCAGCTTTTTACAGGTAACTGTTAATGGTTTGTTCATTGACAGGTCATATCTCATATTGGTTATGCGTAAGCAGGTCACAGTTGAAAATGAAGGTCACATATATTTGACCTGCATATCCAGAAATCACAGACAACAAATACAAGTTCTGTAACAGTTCTGTATGTCACATTTTCCTCACTTTAATCCATATTCCTTGCATTACAGAAAACATTTCATTCTAGTAATACAGTCATCGCTTACACATCAATTGATAGCTGGAAACATATTAATGGAATGTAAAAGAATATCTGGAATTGCTATGCATACGGTCGAAGTTTGACTTAATGGAACCAAGCTTCTTCATCTTCTACAATTGTGACAATATCCTCCACAACGTCCACATTTCACAGTCGATTTCCCTTCACTAGATGACCTTCTTCTATTTTCAGCAGGTCTACCAGAACTCCTGTTTTGATAAGGAGCTAATACAATTGCTGGTTGCAAGTCTACAGGTGTGGTACATTCATCTGGATCTCCAACTGGAATCACGAAGTTCTGGTATACATTCATGTATGCACTTTTGTGTAATAATAAGAATAATAGTCATAAGGATCTTTTTTGGTATGTGCAATCACAACCAGTGCATGTGGACATAGAAACAGATCAACTTGAAACATCCTGCAAGTGCATGTACATTGATCTATATCTACGCCAAATGACTATTGCCTGATTATTGATTTCGTCAAATGACTAGGTGCAAGTACATATTGTCAATAGTAATACCGAAATGTAATACAGATTGGTGTTTTAAGTCACAGAAGGTCACTTGGGTTAATACAGGTCACAGCTTGGTTTATGAGGTCACATACTGGTATACGAGATCAAAGATTGGGTCATGAGGTCACAGAATGGTAAGTTAAGTCACAGCAGGTCACTTGGGTTACATATTGGTATATGAGGTCACAGAATGATATAAGATGTCACAGATTGGTATACCAGGAGTTCTAGAAACCCAATTCCTCACTGGAAACATTTGCAGTTCATATACAGATATCACAGGCTTCATATACAAGGTCTTTAACATTTATTTAGGTCACATATTATCAATAGTAAACAAGCGTGTACATACATCATATCTGCAATGTTGATCACATATTGTCAATAATAATACCGAATTGGCTCAGGTCACATATGTCTTTGGAGTCACATTACGAGTGCATGCATGACTGAGAAATAATGGATGACATTCCACACGGGTATACAAAAAATCACCATCGCAGATGTGAACTTGATTATGCGTATAAGGTTTTCAATTTAATTCGCACATTTATGCAGACATAATACAACTGTAACAATTACTTACCAATTGGAATGTGTATTATCGGCACCAGCAATGGAAATTGTGTCCTGAACTCCAATCCAATCCAACAATACGATTAGAATTGTACCGTGACAGGAGATTACTACCTCCGAACTGTGATCGTTGGCCAGAATCTGAATCGGTGGCCGGATATTAACACCTTGGAACTGTGACCTGGAAGCCCGATTTGAACTACTGTCAATATCAAATGAGAGGGATTCCGTTGTAACGAAACCGAAATTGTATTTTAGGCAGGTGATTTGATATTTTAGGGAGTCTTAATTGCAAGCGCAATTAATGGAAGGTAATGCAACAGAAAAATCTTGTATCAGTAGGAAGTTGGAGATTGATTTGTTAATATAATAGAATTAATATTTAACTAATTACTAAATACCCGAGTTTTGCAACTATGAAACTTAATGCCTCATTATTGATTTTGTCGTAGTTAATGTCTGAACCATAAATTTTTCATTCAATTTTATATGGGAAAAATTCATAAATAAGGTGTATTCTTTACACCAATTCAAAAATAAGGTTTATAGTTTGAAACTTCAAAAATCAGGTTTTTTTTTTTTTTAATTCTAATATAATATAATATAATAAACCCACCCCACATGCACCACCCCCCTACTCCGGTGACTATTCCGACGACAATTCCGACCACCACTTTTCTCCGGCTCCGATTCCGGCGACTGCTCCGATTCCGGCGACCATTCCGGCGAGGTCACAGATTTTTAAAGAGTCACGTATTATTATAGTCACGGCCACATTTTGGTCACGTATTTACAATTTAGTTAGTCACATATTATTTTTCAAATACGGATACTAATTCATATCGGACACATATTATTTTACGGTCACAGTTCAAAAATTTTGTAGGTCACAATTATTTCTTTGGTCACATATTTCAAATTTAGTTGGTCACATATCAAAATTTATAGGTCACACGGTCACACATATTTCAAAAACCGTTTGGTCACAGATTATTTTTTGAGTCACATATTACTAAATTTTTAGGTCACGTTAAGTAATCAACACAGATTACCAAATATTTGGTCACATACCCTCAAATACTTGGTTACATAACCAAGTAATTGGTCACATACACCAAATAGAGGTCACACATCACACCACACCATACCAACACCGCTTGTCACAGATTAAATATTTGGTCACAGATAACTAAATATTTGGTCACACACCACCAACAATAACCACCAACGTGGCCGCCCCCGCCACAAAATCGCCACCACCACCATAGATCCACCAACAATAACAACCAACGCACATCACACCACCAACAATAACCACCAACGTGGCCGCCCCCGCCACAAAATCGCCACCACCACCATAGATCCACCAACAATAACAATCATAGATCCACCAACAATAACATCACTCAATAGCCAAAAAAAAAAAGAAAAAAAAAATAAAATGCAGCGAATGAAATCGCTGCCGGTGGCAAAGAGCGATTTCGGCTGCCGGATGGGCAACAAATCGCCGCCGAGCAATGATTTCGCCAAATAAATCGTCGTTCTTTCCTAGCAATGATTTCGTACTGGCCGATTTTGCGCTTTTTCAATGAAATCGCTGCCGGATGGGCAGCGAAATCGCTGCTGTGCCGAGGAGGGGGGGAGGGAGGGAGGGAGGGGAGGGGAGGAGAGAGGGAGGCGGAGGCGCGGCGACGGCGGCGGTGAGGAAGAGGGCGGCGGTGAGGAATGGAGAGAGAGAGAGAGAGAGAGAGAGAAAAAATGGATTGAAAATGAATTAGGGTTTGAAAAATTAGTATTATAATATTATTTAAATATTTAATTTATACCTGATTTTTGATTAGATAAATATTGGACCTGAATTTTGAATTTGAAAGTTAAAACCACTGGTTTTTTGTAAGTGAAAATTACCCAATTCCCTACATTTGGAAATCCAAATTCTAAAATCAGATATAAAGTTTATTTTTTCAAAAATCAGATTTTTTTTTATATGGATACAGATTTTTTATACTTAATTAAATATTAATAATAATATTATAAAAATTAATTTATACCCCCACCCCCACACGGTAAATCCCTAATTTCTCACATTCTAACAAAAATCCTCCCCCCTCTCTGTATCTCTCTCCGGCGACGGGAAGGGCCTCGCTCTCAGATCGACGGTTGTAGTTGGAGTGACGCTCCGGCGAACGGGGCCTCGATTTGCAGTCATCTCCTCTCCTCTCCCCGGTATGGCGCTTCACCCATCCCTCTTCCGGTTCCTAAATCCATAGTCAATATTTAGTCACAAATTCACAGGTTATTCTTCCTCCCCTTTCTCTCTCTCGAGAGATCGCTGCCACTGCCTCTCTATCACAAACATCGAAAAGGAGATCACCGTCGCTGCAACGATGGGGCTATGTGGCAGAGCAGCTTCACCCTTGTCACTGCTACAATTCGGTGGTGGTGATGTTGGTTCTACAAGTGGTGGTGGATCTGACGACAACGATGAGGTGGTTTTGGTTGTTGGAGTGATGGTTTTCCATATTTTGGTGTTGTTGGGGGGGTTCGTGGTGGTGCAGGTGGAGTTGCTGGCGGGAAGGGTGGATCTGGCGGTGTCGACGAGGGTGATGGTAGTAGGTGACGTTGATAGAGTGAGGGTAGATTGGGCGATGGGGAGACCCTTTGGCCAGTTGTTGGTGTGGTGGTTGGTTGCGGTGATGGTGGCAGATGTGGCGGTGGCGAAGAGCTGTTGGTATAGTTGAATAGTCAAATCCGAGATTAGGTTTTTTTGTGGTTTCACGTTATGAGATTCTGCCCAAAAAATACACCATAATTAGTTGCTGATTCAATTTGGTAAAGTTTGTTTTCCTAATTGAAGAAATAAGTAGAAAATAAAACAATGGGCTAAAAAATGGTGGTGGTGATGGTGATGGCGGCGACAGTGGTGGGGTGATGGCGACAGTGGTGGGGTGATGCAGTCATGGTGGTCATGGTCACAAATAACGGACTAATTGTGACTGCACAATGGATTAATTGTGACCTTAAAATTTGACAATTTGTGACAAATATTAATCTGATGGTGGTCTGACAGGGTATGTTAGATCTGATGGTGGCGGTGGCGGTGACGGACCGCATAATGGATTAAATGTGACCTTAAAATATGACAATTTGTGACTAAATATTAATTTCAGCTCTGTGCAAAAATATTTTGTAACTGTTTGCCGTCACATCGTTTGAAAATAACTTTGTGATTATGAACAGACTCTCGATTTGTGACCTAGACTGTGACTGTGACTTGAGTTGTGACCTAGGATCGCGACTGTGACTCGGATCGTGACTTGTGACTGGCTGACTTAGAAATTTGTGGAAATACAAAAAATTCATGTCATCGGAATAGTCGTCGGAATCGGAGCAGTCGCCAAAACAGTCACCGGAATAGTCACCGGAATCGGAGTGGTCGCCGGAGAAGTCGTCGGAATCGGAGACGTCGCCGGAGTGGTCGCCGGAGCAGTCGCCGGCGTGGTGGGGTGGTGGTGGTGGGGGTGGGTTAATTTTATATATATATTATATATTTACTTATTTATTTATATCTTTTTATATATTTAAATAAATAAATAAATATTTATAAATATGTGTATATATAGGTCAAAAAATCTGATTTTTGAAATGTAAAAGTTGTTTTGTTATTTTTGAAATATGGTAAAGATAAAGTAGGGAAAGTGAATTTTTCCCTTTTTGTAATTTCCTCATTTTATATAGATGAAGCCCAATTAAAAACCCATAAAACCACTACCCCAGGCCCAAATAAATGGCGCAAAGTCCCAAATTAACCCCCAAAGAAAATGGCTCAAACCTCAAGTTAAACCCAATACTCTTTCTCTTACCCGAATTTCTGCAGATAGTTGATTGCATGGTCGACAGTCTTTGGATATCGGGTTGACAATTTAGGGGGGAAAAAACAACATAGCCGATTTCTTTCTGCGGATTGAGGTAAATCTTCTCTTGATTTTGTTTTTCTGCTGCAATTTCATTAAGTAATTAGAATGTTTATTTTATTATTTAGGTTGTTTTTGGGTTTATTTAATTTTGATGCAAGTAATCATTGCTGAGTTCTGAAAGTACCTTAACAAACTACAATCTGTGTTTTCATTTTATTCTTTAGTTTTTTTTATTCTTTAATTTTTCTCGATGAAATTTGATTTGATTTGATTTTACAGTGTTTCTGAAATTTGAAATTTGATTATGACGTGTGTGTCAATGTAAGAACCTTCTGGAGTATTTTTTTTTTGTCTGTATGAATCTATCTATTTATTTCCTATTTTGTTGTATGCATTGTATTTATTGGGAAAATTAGGTAGATGCAATTTTTTTCTTTGTATTTCTTAGTAATTTCTTGATGAATGGTTTAATTTTGTGAATGCCTGAGTTATTACCTTATTAGCATTTAATTTTCCCAGGTTTTTTGGCTTTTGAGATGCTGGTTCTCATCTATATGATGTGGTTGTTTACTTGTTCTGTACTTCATTTACATGGAATAGAAAAAATACATCGAGAGGTTGATTCAAGTACAGAAGCATATTTTAATGGTTTTAACATTTTGAGTGTCGAGTCGTAATGGTTTAAGCTTTATGAGGACTTTTTAGCGTAAAAGGTTTGTCGGTGAAATTTTGGTTCACTTTGGGTTGTGAATGAGAAAGAGGGGTTGAGTTGATTGCTTTGTTCGTAAATTGACCTTTTTTTCCTTTTAAATATCATCCCCCATTACCTATTTTTCTAGGCCGGCCCCTAGACTGGTTAGCAGTATGTCTCTTACTAGTTGTTACTTTTCGCTCCTTAAATCGTTATCCCTCATTCTATGCTTGCACTCTGCTTTTGAGAAAAAAGTGGGCAAAATCTAAGCAATTTACAGGTTAGAGTTATTTTTGAGTTAATACTTGATAAAAATCACTTGGATTAATTTAATTAAAATCATATTTGTGCTAAATGTAACAAAATTGAGTGTCATAAGTAATGAGATAAATTTATTTGACAATTAGAGAATGGCGTGGGAAAGGTGCTATGGGAGAGTGAATGACACAAACTGAAAGTGGATAGAGAACCCGGGGACCTGACACCTCTCCTATGAGCTAAAACCCATCTCAAACCATGATAGAATCGTACGAAGGAATTTCGAATCTAATCAATGCAAGATTCATTGTTCTTTCTCCCCTTGAACTTATCCACTGTATGTGTGCATGTGTGTGTTTTTACACATATGTTATGTGCAATCTAAGACGCACAGTTACAGATATATTGCTACGGCTTTTTTGAAAAAACTAGAATACGACAATACGTTTTATAAAATTCAACATAATATTATTAATATAAAAAAATATTAATACAGAAGTATGATAATAATAAAAAAAGAAAAATACTAAAGCACTTTATTAGCATGGTTTTACATGTATTAAATCATTAGCTATTTTCAATAATAGAATTAATGTAACACAATTTTACATGTATTATTTAATATTAGTCACTATCTATTTTCAATACTAAAAACATGTTTGTAAATTATAACATGGTTTCACATACACTGAAGGATTTATAATATTGCGCATTTGCAATGGTGTATTTTCAATAAATATTATGATATTCATTAAGTTAGTAAAATAATTTAAAAAATACGTATCGAATGCATATCGAAAATCACACAAAAATATAAAATAATTAAAATATACATATCGGATACGTGTCGAAAATTTAAAAAATTTAAAAATATATAAAATAATTAAAAACAAGTATCTGGTATGTAGGTACATGAGAGTATCGAAACTTGGATACGTATCGGCTATGGGTACGTAACGAGTTTACAAGTATCGGTGCTTTATAGTGTGCAACATCAAATGCTTCGTGCTTCAATTGTTCAATTAGGGCTTCGGATTTGTTACTTCATGTAACCATTCCATGTTAGATAAAATGCTCCAAAAATGTCTTTTTCATGAACTAAAATTAATCAGCCCGATTATGGTAATCTTGACTTTCATTTACAACACCAAATGCATTTTCTTATTGAAACTGTAATACTGCTACTTAATTGCTATTGCACAAGAGTGAAATTCCTTAAATTTGTCTGGTTGAAGCCCCATTGGTGCTTCAGTTATTAAAAATTAGTGGGTATAAATTATTGTTTAAGTTGTTTTTTCATTTGTTAATTGTTTGAAGGAAAGATGAAGAAAGGAATCCACCCTCAGATGCAATGGATATCTTATGTGACCCAGAGTGGTCGATTGATGCCCGTTATGATGACCAAAATACACCAAGTTGGTAAAGTTTATCATTTCAGGGCGAAGCGCCAGATGGCTCAAAGTATTGGACAAATTGCAAAGTTCAAGCGTCGTTATGGACAACAGCAGGAAGAGGAAACCAAGGAACAGGAAAAATAGATTCTACATTGCTCTATTATTATGTATTAGGGTTCCGCCCAACAATTAAAAGAACGGCATTTCATTCAGTCAATACCATTGCTGAGTTAATCCTTGAAGTACATTTGTTTTTCTATTTTATTTCCCTGTTATTCTAGTTGTCTTACATATCTTTAATACATAGGATATTACTGGTATCCGTATATCTTTGTGTGTCAAGTTGGATATTGGCTGAATGGATTTCCGTGATGTGCACTATCTGAAAATGTACCTTGAATGTTGCATGCTAATATTTATAATTTCTATATATGATATGTATGTCAGCTTTGAATGCTGGATAATTATCTTCATTTTTATGTTCTAGGATCTGTCCACCCAGTTAAATAATGGTGCTTCGTTCGGTTATTGTTAATATAGTTGCTGAATTTCTCCTCAAAGCACATTTGCTTTTCTATTTTGTTTCCTTGATAGAATCCCAGTTACCTTAGTGTTGTTTATTGCTGAGGATATTATTCCTCTTGTTATACTGGTATATCTTAGTGTTGTTAAATTGGATGTAGGTTGAAAGGGGTTCCCATGACATGCATTATCTGATGATGATGCTGTGCATTCAGTAACAATTTCAAACTAGGAATGAAATTCTCCATGGTTTTTCTGAAGTATGGGATTCTCCTATATAGGGTAGAGAAAAAGAAAAAGGTGAAGACAAAAGTTGGAGAAAGGTGGAAATTTCATATGTTCCACGACCTTAATTTGTTGGAAAAATTGGTAGATGTATAGGGGAAATTATTAGTATTCTGACCCAACTTTTCTGTGTCACTCCTAATTTCCTGTGATTTTCTTCGAGTAGAACTCTATATTTTGTGTGACACATCACCTTTAGTTCTCAAAGTCGACCTTCTTTGATGCGTATTTTTTATATTTCTCATCTTGAATCCTACAACTGAGCTTCTGTAAATATGATATGCTTGTTGATATTAGTTTTTCCGCATTTATTGTTATATGTCCATGTTCTTTCAGTATTTATGCTCTCACATTTAGTCGAGGTGCGCCGCGTAAGCTGGCCCAGACATCCATGGTTATCACAAAAAAATTTATGCTTTCACATTTTCATAATACCGAGAACATGTTGCTTTATTGTTACTCTCACTTTGTTAGTCAGCATATCTTAGGTTCTTGGGGTGAGTTTGGTTTGCAGCTTCTCACATTCTACTTTTCCTAATATGTGGTTAATGTCTTAGTTACTAATATATTTGACTTGTTTCGGATTCGATCTTGTTTGACACAAGTAACGTATATAGAAATTGAACAGAGGAGTGCTATACTTGCTTTACAAAAAATTGCTGTATGACTAAGCTCGCTTTTAAGTAAGTTTTTGCCGCTTTTGTATACTTAACTCTAAATAATTAGCCATGATTGGTTTGAATTAAAATCCAATTAAAATTTCAAGTCAAAGTTAACAATTAATTTTAACCGTACATTTTATTGGACCCACAACTTTTTGACCACACATTTTTTCAACTTTTATTAAAAATTTTATTTTAATTCTTTCCGAACACTGGCTTAGTTCATTTTGTTCTTAATGATTATTTTTGGCTCAATATTATGTTAACCTGTTTTGAAATGAGGGGCATATAATTTGCCGAATTTATGTATTTGTTGTTTTTCTTAATTTTCATAAATAGGAGAGACAAACAAGTCTTTTAATGCACCCATAACAGATTTTATGGGTGGAAATCGCGTATGATGCGAAGTTTTTAATTAATGGAAGTTGATGATGAGAATGTGATATAAAAACGTTGAGGACATAAATGCGACAACAATAAAAGATTGAGAAACTTTCATTGTAATTAAAATATAGTAGAACCAATAAAAATTGTAGTGTGAATATAAACAACAAATATTTATTTTAATTTCACATTTTATCAGAATACGAATAGATGAAATTATGATCAATTTTGAATTTCATTTGTAAATTATTACCTAAAAGTCTAATATGGAAGTGTAGATTTATCTTATTTGGGAGGAAACAATAACAAAAAATAAGGCCATGTTTGATACAAGCAATTTTCCTTGGGAATTGGAAAAGTTTTTCCACTTTTCACAAATTGTAGTGTTTAACATCACCTATTTGTATTTGACCAGAAATTAGTTTTCCCTCTGACTCTCTCACGTGCCTCATTTTCGGCTATTACAGGAAAACGCTTTCTTCAAGTTTTGGTGGGAATCCATTTTTCAGGTTTATTTTTTTGTTTGCAATTGAAAAACATTCTAGATACATTGGTAAAAAAATTATCATTTTTATCGACAATTTATATGCAAAACAAAGCCAAACGAATGATATTCAGTATAGTAAATTTTTTTATTTACAATTGGAACAAATTCTAAATCCAATGGTAGAAAAAATTATCACTTTTATGGGCAATTTTCATGAAAAACAAAACCAAACGAACATCAAACTTTTAATATTTTTAGTGGAAAATTATATCAATCAAACACAATTAATTTCAATTCTCAGTAAAATAATTTTTAGACAATTCAATTTCCTTAAATTCATTTTCTTTCCACTTATTTTTCATCTTTCCAATCAAACGGACCCTTTAGGAAATGGTTTAATCACAAAAAAGAAGGCAAAATGAATGCTTCAAAAATCCCATTAAGTTGTTTACCCCAAAAAGTGATTCTAATTTCTCTCAGTATCCAATATGAGGTTGCACGAGGATAGAAGACTGCTTACAGACCCCACTCTTTCTTTATACCCTGCCGAAACCTGGAGAGAAAAGAGAATTTTTCACTGAATCGAAATCGAGGTGAGGTTCATACATACGTACATTACACAAACCTACATCTGTGTGTAGATATATTGGTCGCATTTTTATTCGCTTCACATGTTTGATAAAAGTCCTTAAAGAATTCTGTCATGAACTATATGAATCAAACCCAATTACATTAATTTCAAATGTCATATGTGACAGCATGGGATTATTTAGCTCGTGCTCATTTCAAGCTCCACCATCAAAATTATAACCAAGTCTCATTACAGTACAGACCACTATAGCAATCGGATACGTATGTAAACTAGATATGAAGTTCACTTCTTAGTGGTTAGTACATAGATTTTGTCAGCCTTTTTTACTTTTTCCCTCTCAGCTCTCAATCTCTTCATGTTTGTGTGTGTGTCTGTGTGTCCATGTATGTTTAGCCATTTATAATTTTTTATTTCATTTGTTCCAGGCCATTTCTTTCTGGTGTCTAGAAACACGTAATACATGGCATATATGTATAAATATATTTATTATACATGCTGTCGTTTTTGAAGTGCTATCTGTAGAGTGGGAATGTCTTCAGAGGTTGAGTAAATTAGAAAGAAAAAGTGAAAGGACTTTGAAATTGCTTTGGTAGAAGATTGGAGATTTCATTCAATTAAAGTATCGTTTGCATTACTTTATACCAAAATGGGCTGGTGTTGTATTAGATACAACAACAATGAACAAACTAAGCCTTGTTCCCAATAAATTTGGGGTCGTTACATGAGTTGAGTTTTTTAAGCAGCAATGGTTTTGTGCATTTGACTTTCTGATTTGTATTGTTCTATTCTGTAGCCATATTTCTTGAGCTCACAGGAGCTGTTGCACAGAAAAAATATTAGTTTTCGTTCCAAGTCTGAGACTTAATTTTCCCTTTCCACCAAAAATATTTTATACACGTACTACCCTAATGATAAAGTATGAATTTTAAAATTTAAGTAATATATTCTGATTTTTTATTATCTATGAGTAGAGAGTCAGTTACTCCATAACATTTTGTGGTCTTTCTAGTGCCAGAGTGGATTTTTTCAAAACTGCAAAGTGGCCCTTTTTGTGGAATTTTTTCGCAGTTTGTTTTACAACTATCTTGCTTTTAGAATAGCATTTGGCGTCACAACATGATGTGATACCATTGGTAAACATAACATGCTTAGACACCAATAGGAAGTTCCCTTCCCGTGTACAGATTTTTGTAGTGGAATGTTTTCTAAGGGTTAAATATTTTGCATAACTTGGAAAATTTTAATGGCAAAAGGTGTATTGTTTGACAACAATATGTATTTGGATTTTTTAAACTGTTCACTGGCTTTCAATATTTCTCATTTTTTTTTCCAATCGAACTGTTCTTCTTACTAAATATAATATCTTGCCTCCATCAGGCAGTTATATTTGTTGTGATGGCTTCGTCATCCACATTTTCTTTATGGACCTTCAATGGCAGTGTGCTTGCCCCCAAGACAACAAAACATTGTAGCAAGTTTGTTTGCAATTGTTTGAACTGTTGCTTTAACCAAACAATTTCTTCCATATCCTCATGTGCATCTCATGACATGATATCACCTAATGGGAAAGGAGTTGACTTGGCAAGGGGAAGGATATCACTCAAGAGCAGAGCCCAATGCAGCGCACTGGAGGTTGGCATTACATCTTCATATTCAGTGGGGAATAAGTTTCAACTTGAAGATGTTATTGAGGCACAACAATTTGACAGAGATACTCTTGGTGCTATATTTGAAGTGGCCCTTGAGATGGAGAAGATTGAGAAAAACTCAACTGGAAGCCAAATACTGAAGGGCTATCTAATGGCCACACTTTTTTATGAGCCATCAACTAGAACTAGGCTTTCATTTGAATCTGCCATGAAACGTTTAGGTGGGGAAGTTTTGACCACAGAAAATGCACGTGAGTTTTCATCTGCAGCAAAAGGAGAGACACTTGAAGGTGGTCACTCATTCCATTAGCTTACTTAATAGTGTATACAATAATTTTTATATTCTAATTTTGTATTGATCTTCAGATACTATAAGAACAGTAGAAGGGTATTCCGATATAATTGTAATGAGACATTTTGAAAGTGGTGCTGCCAGAAGAGCAGCAGCAACAGCCAGCATTCCCATTATTAATGCTGGAGATGGCCCTGGACAGCATCCAACTCAGGTCTAAACCTCTTTTTGAGGATTATTGTTATTTCCAAATCCTTTAAATAAATTTCATGACTCTTTTTAGATTCCTCTACATATAACTTTTTATGTATACATATACACTTTTAAAAAGAAGCACCCACCTATGAAGATCTGTAGATTGTATGAGTTGTGGATGCCTGGGTGGTACAAGACCAAATCTGAGGTTTCTGTTACTCTCCGTACAATATCTATAAAATCATAATTCAATGCAGCATATGCAGCAGCTTGATTGAATAGTTTGGTGACTTGGTTCCTATAGTTGCAGTTCATTGAAATTCAGATTAAGGTGGAAACTTAAATTTTCACCAATGAAGACTCTGTTTAAGGGGTTTTTTATTTTTTTCAATTTTCCTCTCTTTCGCATGTCATTTGTAGCTAGATTGACAAGTTTGTCTATGACTGTGTTGAGTGTAACTTTTATTTGTATTTTTTCTGCATTTAATGTTTGAGTAACTTTAGTCTTTTTACAAGGCATGAAGCGTGTTAGCCTGATTTTTACTCATTGATTTAGAATCTATACTTTTAATATCTTATATTTACTTCTTTGTTGACCTTTGTCAAGGTGGTCTATCAAGCTTTAGATCTTAAGATAAAATGTGGATTTGAGGAGTTATTTTCTTATATAGCACCTCGTTTCTTTTAGGTGAGGGGAGGAGATCGGTTTTATTGCTGCCAACTACTTCTCTATTTGAACTCTTCATGATTCAAACGTGACACTAAAGTCCTTAAACTGGAAATTCACTTTATTTGAGAGGCTAGATAACAGGAAGTGATTAGAAAAATTGGGATGCCATAGGGTTTTCTTTATTTTGCAACTTTAGGTTGGAGATTAAAACTATTAGCCTAATTGTAAGAGACCCAAAAATGAAATTTAGCACAACCACAAAGAAGTACCTATTAAAACAAAAAAGGCCATATAAGGAAAGAAATGAGCCGTAGATGGGGGTTAAATAACTAAATGATTCCATACTACCTTCATAAAAAGTTTGCACTAGCCACGTAATGATGTACCTACAAATTGGCTGCAGTATACGTAATTTATATTTCCACGTGCTGTGTAAGTTTGAGTGCATAGTGAACTATTCATTTTATTCTATTTCATTTCACCTTTGTTTGTACATTGTAAAAGGCTCTGTTGGATGTGTACACTATTAAAAGAGAGATAGGAAAACTTGATGGCATCAAAGTTGGACTTGTTGGAGATCTTGCTTATGGAAGGACAGTCCGCTCACTTGCCTATCTGCTTTCCAAGTATGAGGATGTTAAAATCTACTTTGTGTCTCCGGATGCGGTAAAAATGAAGGTATGTAAGAGAGTGAACTTGTTCTGCAGTTCAGAAGCACGTGGATAAAGCAATTTAATAAACTCACTCTGTTTAACTGACAAAGCATTGGATGCAAGTTGCATATTCTCTCTCTTTTTGGTTCATTGAACTCAGGAAATATTTTAGGCATGTGAAAGGGTAGTATTTGCTTATTTTCAACTCTTAATTTCAGGATGACATAAAAGATTATCTGACATCTAAGGGAGTTGAATGGGAAGAAAGTGCTGATCTAATGGATGTGGCTTCCAAATGCGACGTGATTTATCAAACCCGTATTCAGCGAGAACGATTTGGAGAGAGAATCGATCTTTATGAAGAAGCACGAGGCAAGTATATCGTGGATTGTGATGTCCTGAGAGTTATGCAGAAACATGCTGTGGTGATGCATCCTCTACCAAGGCTTGATGAGGTTAGTTTGTGAGTTGTGCTCGACATTTTCTTGGCATTCTTTTCTTTTCAATTACTTCTTCATGTCCTGATTGTTTTGTGCTTTCTTGTTTTTAGATAACAGCTGATGTGGACGCGGATCCAAGGGCTGCCTATTTTAGGCAAGCCAAAAATGGTCTCTATATTCGAATGGCTCTTTTAAAGCTTTTACTTATAGGTTGGTGAGAGGTGCTTTCTGTCTGTTAACAATGCATATGCTGCCCTAAATTTGGGAACCCTTTCCTCCTAAAGGAGGTGGGTAGTGGATATTCAAGTTAACTGTAGTAAGAGGCAAAATTGGTTTTGGTTAAAGGTTGAACGTGGCATAAATGATGTTTGCTCTTGGCTTCAATAATTTTGAAACGCAATGTTTTATACAAATCTTTTTTTTGCAGACATCATCTTCGCTATGTGTCATGTCGAATGAGTAGTATTTACATTTATGAATGCATTTGTAACATTGGAAAAGTTCTTTTGGCATTCTATTTTATCCGTTGTTGCGAGAAGTTTAAAGGTGGGACGGAAACAGCCCTAGCCTCGATTCAGACAACCTTCTACTTGCATTTGGTATTCAGATGTGTTCGTTGATTGGGCGGCATGAGCATGGTTCAACTTTCATTTCCATTAGAAGTTCCAGAAAAAGGAAAAAAAAAGGTCAGAATATTGTGAATTTTGAAACATAAATGTCCTCCTTTCATCTGTTCAAATATTATTTCCTTAAAACTTTTGTTTTTCTCTTTTCATTGTCAATCAAGAATTTTATTTTCCTCTTCATAATAGACTTCTTTTATTTAACAAATTTGGATCAAACCCAACATCAATACTAATTAAAATTGTAAATATTAAAGAGGAAATTTCACCCAATATCACCTTTAAAAATCATGTTCATATTATTTTAATCCGAAAATAATTTAATTTATGCAGTAATTTTATCAGCAAAAAAATTGCTTTACTCTTCAAAATTAATCAATACACATGCTATCATCACTCCACCAAACAAGCCTTATCGCCCACCCAATAGCCAACACAGAATCACTCAATTAATCCCCAAATGACCTCTTGCTAATATTCCAAAGATAAACAAAAACCCGAATCTCTCTCTTCTTCAATATTTCAAAGATATCAAACCCCACCAAATCAATCTCAAGAAATCATCGTACACTTTCAAATCGATTTTCTTGATACTACATTTTCTTTTTCCTCCACGATTTAGGTCCAAAAATTCATTATGCAATCTCCAATTTAGTCATTTTGGAGATTGTTTTGCATCTATGAGCCTGTTTGGTAGGGATTTTTGGGGGAAGAATTGATTTTTGAATAGTGATATGATGGGAAATGTGTGGTTGAAAAAGAAGAAAAAATTATTGATGTGATGGAAAATATTATTTTATTGAAAAATGTGTGGTTGAAAATGAGAATTGATTTACTGTAGAAAATCAAAATCCATACCAAACAGGCCCTATAAAAACCCTAACAAAATTTTAAAACCATCACCATCTTGTAATATAAATATTTCATTTGAGACATCAATCATTACTAAGAAGATTTTGGTTTTTGACGTATTTCGTAGACAATGTATACAGTACCGAACATAATTCAATATGTATTACTTTGAGCTAGCTGCAAATTCTAGCATATGATGATCCAAAGAAAGTAAAAAAATCCACAAAGTTGAGACATCAATCATTAAATATGAAGATTGAGATTTTGGAAGTTGGTATGTAAAATTTACAGCCCTCTAATGACTGTACAAGTGGGTTTTTTCAATTACATATAACCAACTAATAACTATTAATAAATTCCGTATTTTCTTGAATATCCATTCATCATGAACACAAGCTAAATTTTCTTCCTTTTTTTTTCTAAGGAAGCCAACCTCGAAAAGACAAAACATCTTTTTAAACTGAAATTGATTTATGAGGAATTCAGCAACATCAAACAAAATAAGTCGTTAAAAAATTTGAATGTAAGACTACATAAAAAAAGACAAATACATTGTAGGAATTTGGAGTTCGAAGAAATTACCTATACTCATTGAATAATGATTTTTTCAAATGATTTTCGTATGTGAAACGGGTCGTGAGAAATCGCAATCTAGATGTAACACATGATGAAATTCTACATGAGTGATGAGTCAATTTTATCACGGACGCAAAGTTGGATTAATCAATTTCACCATTGTTGCTCTTACCATATCACCAATTTCTCGATTTGAATTTGAATTCCTACGTATTCAGCATTCGCAATTAAGCCCCTGTTTGTCTACCATTATTCTAAAAAACTGTTTGCTACAGTAAGATTCTCCACCACACATTCACCCAATAAAATATTCTATACACAAACCAATAAAGTTACTTTAAATTTCAACCACACATTTTTCAAAAAATACTATTCATTACTCTATTCTTCTCCCAATAATGGGAGACAAACACACCCCAAGGTATTTGTGATTTTTTCCCGATATTAGACGATGTTAAAATCCTTGGGAAAAGAGAAGAAAAAGTAGGGGAAAGGACTGGGCTTGTATGAAAGCCCATTTAAAAAATATTGGACCAGTACGAAGCAAATACTTATGGGTTTCAGCCCACAAATTAAGAAGAAACCTACGACGTCGTGCGACCTTCTGTCCTACTACCGTATGCAAAAACCCTTTGCCCATTGTCTCCCATCTTTATCTTCGTTCCATTGAATACAGCGGGACTAATCTTTCTTATTCCCAGGTTTGCCATTTCATTAGCTAATTTGTATCATTCATTTGATTTCTTGATGAAAATTTACTGATAAATTCCACTACATGGATAAAGCTTAAAAAGAAGAACTATATGAGTGCTTTCAACGCTTTCAAAGCTAATGTTCCTGTAGCGTGGAGCCCTAACCTGTACATAACCCTAGTGAGGGGCATTCCGGGCACAAGGAGGCTCCACCGGCGGACGTTAGAGGCTTTACGACTCACGAAATGCAACCGGACTGTCATGCGGTGGAATACGCCTACTGTCAGGGGAATGATCCAGCAGGTGTTATATGCCCAGATGGCCAGATTAGCGTAGTTTGTTTCAATTGTGATAAAACTTTAATCTTGGTTAATTCTTTCAGTTTAGACTGACCTTTTTTTTTCGTTATGTTACTTGTAGGTGAAAAGATTGGTTGTTGTTGAGACGGAGGAAATGTACAATGCGAGGAAACAAAAAGAAGCGAGTCATCGAGCTCTGCGTCCGCCCTTGGTCGTAAATCATCAACCGATCCCTGCTCCAGAATCTTCTGCATAACTGCTAATCCCTGAATTATGAGCACTTTATTTTTGTTTCGATGAGCGTCTTGGTTATAATACTGTTAACAAAGATTCGTGTAATTCTGAATTATGGGGATCTTAAACGTGGCCTGAAGCATATTAATTTTCTCAGAAGGGAGTATTTCATATATTTTGGATTTCCTTACTTAACATGTTCAAAATAATTTATAATTTGTGTTTGACATAGAAATGCTTGGTACTGCCTGAATCCAAGACACATTTCTTCCTTTTGTATTATGTCTTGGGAAAGAACCAAATAAAAAAAATGATTAGGTAGATAATGGTTTTATTAGAAGTTAAGCATTTTGGTAGAATGGTAATGCCAAATTTTTCAGAGTCCAAAATCCTGATTTAGCCCCTGTTTGGGTCACATTATTTTTTTCATTCTCATTCTTATACTCATTTTCAACCACACATTCTTCAATAAAATAATATTTTCCATCACATCAACAATTTTTCCTTCTTTTTCAACCACATATTCTCCATCACATCACTTCAAAAAAAATGCATTATCTCATTTTAATGTGTACCAAACGGACTCTTACTGTGGGGCATTGTCAGAGTTTTATATTTCTTTGTCTATCTTGGAAAGTTTTACTACAGAAAGAAGTGATGACGTAGCATTTATATGCATTGCACACAAATTTCATTCCAAGCATTTCCATATTTGAAAGACAGTAGTATTATTGTTTATGGCATGGGGATAGTTCATGCTTTCAGTTCCATCTTGATGAAATATTAGGAATGTGTTAACCCGTCTTTTATTGTATTGAAGGGGAAATTATTATCCATGTGAATTATTTTCGTAAAAATCCTCTCGTGTTCTTTACTAGAGAAATGGTAAGTAGGTCTATCCACTTCTATCTAACTTCAATCATATGAGAATTGGGGTTTGAGCTCTTTGCTTGATACTTGGATCCTGTTCCTAAACCATTCAAACAAGTTTAAAGAGCTCTTTTATGAATCCATCTTAAGAGGCGTTAATCATCTCTCTAAAACTCTCTCATTCATCTTTAATTTGATGTTGAAGTTCTGGAGCCGGAAATGTTCCAGGGCCATTAACTATTTTTAGTACAAGAAGGTATACATAATTCATGGCCTTTAGATTCTTATAGTTTGAAATCATCCCTGCTACTTGAACACCAGGTTTATATCATGTTTAGTTTGTACAAGTTTATATTATGGAACGTTGGGTTGGGTACATTAAGCAGGATCATTAAGATTTCAGTTTCATTAGTGTTTGTGACTGCAATCCTCGACATACATTCTCTTCACAGATAATATAATGGATACATTTTTTGTGCTTTTCTATTGCCAATCTACACAGATTTTGTGTTGTAGTACTGTTCTGTATCATAAAAAAAATTTCGTTGATGGTCAGACTTAAGTCTTTGATATCGAAGTTTATGTTTATTATGATTTTAAAATTGTTTTCATTGCATTTTTGCCTAGTATAGTATGTGGGGTTATTCTAACTAAGAAGCTCCTAATTATTCTAAAAGTTCTCAACAAGAAGCAGGCTTAGATGGTACACCGTGCTCCTTGTTGAGAACTTTTAACTTTGTGTCCAGTTCCTATATTTGACTCTAGTTCAATGCTAAGCTCTCCTTGAATGGTGTTTTCGAATTTGAGGTATTTATAATTAATGCACCTTTTGCTTCATGCAGTGTACTATTTGCAGGAAAAAAGATACTTCACCAATGAAAGACTTCTACTAGAAACATCAAGAATGGACGCACATTAAAAATTAGTAGATATTTTTTACTCATTCCAAAATCATAGAGAAATTGAATCAACAATAGCTCGTGAATTTGATTTAATACCATGAAACCTGTTCTAACTTTGGTACTTGTCTTGTTTGTCACCCCACGAGTGTTGCACTAGTAATTACTCTGCCCTATAAATTTCGGTGAACATGTAGATATTTACCAAACTTGCAGAACAGGAATCCCATATCAATAAATGTGTGGCTCTCACTGAAATGGCACCTCGCTTTTGAGCTTAGAGCTCGTGTTTTTCATTTTTTATCTGTAACTTATTTTCTATTAGGTGGGTGGGGATAAGTTCCAACTTCTCGTAATTCATCATTAAATGCACGTACAAAAATAATTCATGTTCAAGAATAATGCAGGAAAACTTCTCTCTTCCATGTAGAATGTAGCGCCTTGTTTGGTTGCAACACCACCCCGACCCTCCCCAACCAAAAAAGAAATTTCTTTACATTCAAATGAAAGAAATCAATGGTAAACTATCAGAAGTAGCCTTTTCTAATGCATATAATTTGGCAAAGACCCCAACCAGTGGGGCGGTATTATATGTGCAGGACTCTGTCTGCATGAAATTTTCCCTGTTATCCCTGAACTCATCCTTACCATCTGGTCCCCCAACCAATGCTCCAACAAGCACATTCGGGTTTGGATCTCGTCGTCCATACCAGTTATCATATCCCTGTGTGCACCCCACAAATCCCTTGCTATCTTTGTACGATTCTATGGATGCACCCCTATGGTGCACTCTCTTGGGGTAGTTAGGTCCATAACCAACCAAATAACTCATTCCCATAGGATTAGATCCCAAAATGTAGGCTATTTGTGATTTTACGAAGGACAGGATCTCATTGGAACCCACTAAATCTCCTTGGCAGTTGAGCATCTGATTGGTGGTTTGGAGATAATCAGAGTAGACTCTGAGTAAAAATGCTGCACTCGAAACATACTGCATGTTGTTCCATTGTCGGGTGTACAAGAGCCCACCTGGGGTGTGATTCACGTTTGTCGAATTGTTTTTGTTCAGGCAAGCACAGATGTAATGCTCTGCTTTCGATCGGTATTGCAGGAGAATTTGCTTTTGTACTTTCCGTTCTCTTTTCAATTCCATTAGATGAGCTGAAGATGACCAACTTTGTAGGGGATGTGAAAAATTTGCCATTGCAGCAAAAATTTGAACACCAGCATACTTAACATCCCAGCTGAACTCTTCCATGGCCCAAGTGATCCCACCAAAAGAATGAGCATTCTCAATTGCATAATTCAAATAATAAACCCTGTCGGTGGCCTTGTATAGCCACAAAGCTGCCCACAATAATTCATCCATATAACCACTCACTGAAGGGTAATAGGCCTTTGCTACTCCCATACTTGTATCATATTTCCCTCTAAACTTGTCACCAAACTCAAACAACTGCACAAACAGATGGTACATCATTGACACGTTTAGTATGTTAGGTAGATTGGATTAAAGAAGAGAGTTTTTGCCATGCCTCATCAAATATGAACTATATTCATCGGGTTACTCTAATTGTATTAAGTTTGATCATCTTACAATCTAACCCAGTTATTTAATTTTTTTGTTTTGGTGCAAATAGCCAGCCTGACTAAATTAATCCTTGTTAAATTTGGGAATGACCTACCTTGTCTATCCCTCTAACAACCTCATTAACTAACTTACCTGTAGCGCGGTCCAAGAGAAGGTGAGAGTAATGTGGGTTTATTCTCCTAAACACAATTGAAGCTGCTGCCATGGCTGCAGCCGTCTCTCCGACAACATCTGACCCAGGATGATCCTCGTCGATCTTATAAGCAAGTCGGGATGTCGTCATGTCCTCCGGTCGTTGCCAACAGTAGTGATCAGTGTCTCCATCGCCCACCTGCACAAAATATCATTAATATGATACTCGGCAGTCTAAATAGATAGCATTAGTCAATCGATCTTGAGTAATGCATACCTGAGCCCACAGGACATGAGGATGAGTGTGTATTTTGATGAAATAATCAGTTCCCCACTTGATGGCTTCAAGGGCATGGCGATATTCTCCTGCCGAAGCTATCTGATCCTGGTATTCAATGACACCCCATGAAAGCATTGTAATGGTAAAGGCCATTGGAAGACCAAATTTCACATTGTCACCAGCATCATAGTAACCTCCCACTAAGTCCACCAATAGGAAAAACACAGTAAAAATCTTAATTATGATACTTCGAAGCAGGAATCTCAAAAGGGAAGAAATGTGGTGTACTGTCTGACCCCTAGTTCTAGGCCATCGGTGAGGGCCGAATGGTGGCGCCAAGTGACTCTTTGGTTGTACGGCAGATGGCCGGAACGTTGCGCTTCGAAGTAGAGGAGGCTCTTGGAAAGAGCTTCTCCATAGTTGAAAGATTGAGATAAAGGGAGGCAAGTGAAGAGGGAAAATAGACTTATCAAATGTGGAAGACATTTCATTCTCTCTCCCATTGTCGTTGTAACGTTGTTATTTCTTTCTTGTGGCTCTCTCTTCCCTTTATATACATGCAAAGCATGTGAATATGAGTACTTTACCATGACTCGCAATGCATGAGATAATAAATGAGCAATTTTCTTTAGTAAATCTTCATCTGCCATTAAATGAATGGGTTGTCACGTCTGTTAAAATTCTGCAAAGTACCATACTATCTTGTTTGGTTGACACCTTGTGTCGCGTTTTTCAATTCTTAGGTGTAAAGTCATATTGCAGTGTTCGAATTCTACGCTTTTAACGTCTTGTACTAACATTTAGCAACTCGGTGTTGTGTTGGCTTTTTTATGCAGTAGGTCCGACTTCTCCTATTGTTGTATTGGTCGAGGTTCGGCCAAGTCTTTCATGAGAAAAAAATTGGGCCTCATACTTGAACAATGTTTACGAGTAACTTGAAGGTGCAAAAGTTAGACATAACTCGATAAGACTTTATTATTGTCGTTATAGTTTTTGATGATGATATGGATTGTCGACTCACCACTTCTAATGTGTCTCATTATAAGTATAATAACACTAAAAAGGCACATTCACATGATGATGATGAATATGAATGCAGGGAATTCAGTTATACAAAGTAAAAATACAGAAATCTCATCTTAATCAAATAGATTATGATGATACCAAGATTGGATTATTCCCGAGCCGAGCATCATACCCCGAGGATGATGGCCTCAACTTTCCACCAGAAAGCCAAATATAGCTCGGGGTCAGTCTCCTCGGGATGAGCATGTGTCCTCGGGTAGGTTGAGATGTAGACTTCGCCCCCCTCATCGTGCTCCCCATCGAAGTAGCAGTAGCCCAACCCGGAAGTGATCCTAGACTTGCCCAACCACCCAAACCTAGGAATCCTAAATCATGAAGGTGTGTCCCTTTGGTAACATTCCAATTAAGGTAAGTTGAGACTCCTCATTATGCTCCAACACTTGCCCCTACAATCACTCCCGAAAATAAGGAGTTGAATCCCACTTGAACTACACTATCTACTCCTATAAATACAGCCCTCTCATTCACTATTGAGGTACGTCCTACATACAATTTGGAGCATCCAATATTTTTCATATTCATTATCTGACTTAAGCATCGGAGGGACGACGAGGACACACCTCGGCGCCTTTGTTTCAGGTACCAGAAGACCACGTTCGTGCCCATTCTCAGTCGTCAAGCTCGGAAGTCGACAGGTGCGATTTTTGGTAGCATCATTGGCGCCGTCTGTGGGAAACGCTACCAAAAGCCATGGTCAACACACGTTCAGGTCTTCGTCCAACGACTTCCCCCGCACCAAGCCAGCCGCCGATGGAGGAGCCCCAGGAACATCAGGAGGCAACATCTACAGCACCAGTTGCCCAGCCGCAGGTGGTAGATGCGGTCGCCTTCGAAGAACTCCGGCAGCAAGTGACGATTTTGACCCACTTGCTAAGCCAAAGGAATGCTAATCCAACACAAGAACAGCCGCCGGCACCAACAGTAGAGGACAACGTAGGGTTCATGGAGGATGCCCGAGCTCGGGGTTCTCGAGAAGCTTATGACGTTGGTGGGGTCAGAGCCCCGGGTTTGGCACCTAGGGCCTCGGCCCCAAGACTGGTCGCCATGGATTCAGGGGAGATAGCGAAGATCATACAGGATGGAATTACAGCTGGAATTCAAAAGGGAACCCGAGGCACGACGAGTTTCACCCCTAACACTCCTTTCACACCGGAGGTGCTCTCATATCCGCTCCCGGACAGGTTCAAGCTTCCTCGAATGAAGGAGTACGATGGAACAACTGATCCTACCAACCATCTCAACGTGTATACGGACGTCATGAACCTCCAGGTGGCACCAGACCCCGTAATGTGCAAAGCTTTTCCCCAAACACTGACAAACGCTGCTAGGGATTGGTTTTCAACACTGGAGACCAATTCTATTGCCACATTCTCTGACCTGGCCGACAAGTTCTCTGCTTTCTTCGCGCAGCAAAGCGCATCGGGAAGACAAGAAGATCCCTAATGCAGCTCAGGCAAGGACCGAATGAATCCTTGCGAGACTTCATGACCAAGTTCAACAAGGAAAGGCTTCAGATACCCGACCTTCACATCACGGCAGCAATTTCCGCCCTCACATATGCTATAAGGGGCGATGCTTTCAAGATGTCTCTCTCAAAAAACCCGCCGAAGTTCGTGACCGAGCTACTTACCCGAGCAGAAAAGTACATCAATATGGAGGAAACAATGAACCCGAGGAGAAGTTTTCACCCGACCTTGGATAAACCCGAACATAAAAGGCAGCATGAATTCAATCCTCGACAAGAAACTAAAAAGAGCATGCATAGGCATGAGACGCAGCCGACGTCGTTAGCCCGACTGAACACTTCAAGGTCTAATATTCTGATGGAGATTAAGGATATGAAGGGGTTTAAATGGCCATCGAGAATGCAATCTCCACCTGATGCTCGGGACAGGAGCAAGTATTGCGACTACCACCGGGACCACGGGCACATAACTGAAAACTGTAAAGCCCTCCAGCGTGAGATCGAGGCTTTGATAAAAAGAGGGTACTTAAATTCATATGTCGGTCATGATAAGCGCCCGAGGAACGACAATGGCAACGGGAAGGGTCCCGACAGAGGAAGGAATGACAAGCCTACTGCAGGAACTATCAACGTTATTGTTGGAGGTGTAGCGTCTGGAGGGGACTCAAACAGTGGGCGTAAGCAGTACGCCAGGCAGTATAGTCCGAGCTCGAGGACAACGACTGAGGATATGGAAGAAATCACCTTCGGGTTACAAGACATGGAAGGCCTGTCACACCCACATGACGACGCACTGGTCATAACAGCGATCATTGCAAATTTTGAGGTGAAGAGGATATTGGTTGACAATGGAAGCGCGGCGAACGTACTCTCCTATGATGCCTACTCTAAGATGGGGATTTCGGCCGAACAGCTCAAAGTCGTTAAAACTCCGCTTCAAGGGTTTGGGGGAGGAACAATCATCCCAGAGGGAATTGTCAATCTTCCACTTACGTTGAGATCGGATCGGAAGCAGGTGACAGAAATCACGTCTTTCCAAGTCGTTCGTGTTTCAATGGCCTACAATGCCATCCTAGGGAGGCCATTGCTCAACAAGATTAGGGCGATCGTCTCAACTTTCCACCTTGCCATGAAGTTCCCTACTAGCAGTGGTGTTGGAGTAGTGCGGGGTGACCAGTCAGCAGCTAGACAGTGCTATGTAACAAGTGTGCGGGGAATAAATTCCTCAGTCATGCAAATCTCGTCATCCGGACCCGAGCTTGACAACGGTGGCCGACTTGCTCCGGTGGAAGAAGTGGTAGAGATCGAGCTCGAGCAAGGAAAGAAGGTGACGATTGGTCGGGATCTTGACACCAATCTGTTGGGGTCACTGGTAAGTTGTCTGTCCCGCAACATAGACGTATTTGCCTGGAGCGTTGAAGACATGCTCGGGATAGACCCAAGTATTGCGGTCCATAAGCTCAATATCAATCCCGGAGCAAGACCGATCAAACAAAGGAAGAGGCAGTTCGCACCAGAACGACGAGAGGTCATCCGGGAGGAGATCGATAAACTAATCAAGGCTCGGTTTATTCGGGAAGTTCAGTATCCCGACTGGCTTGCCAACGTTGTGCTCGTCAGGAAAACCAATGGAAAATGGAGAGTGTGTATTGACTTTACGGACCTGAATAAAGCGTGCCCGAAGGACAGCTACCCCTTACCTCGGATTGATAACCTCGTAGACAGCACGTCGGGATATAAACGCGGACTTCCTCGATGCATTTTCGGGATACCATCAGATCATGATGGGCGAGGAAGACCAGGAGAACACATCTTTCATGGCCGACTCGGCCATATGCTGCCTCTGAGTCATGCCCTTTGGATTGAAGAATGCAGGAGCAACATACCAAAGGCTCATCAACAAAATCTTTGCAAAGATGATCGGTAAAAATATTGAGGCCTATGT